>CM048749.1:249501634-250743718 GCA_026315105.1 Locusta migratoria
AATCAGAGACGTTACGGCTCACCGTCCACTGTTCAATGTTTCTTCGACGATCACCAGAGGAGAACAGCCAGTGTGTGATATGGCTCCTCATATCATGATGCTCGATCATGCGTGCCGTTAGGCCAGGGCCGGCCAAACGCTGTACACTGTGCAGAGGTGCGGAAGTGCTGCACATGCGAGGCACCGAGCAATAAGGACGTCTGTTATTAGACACGTGTACATAATCAACAACGGCGGCTCCATTTTCTGCTTTATGGGGTATAAGCGAGAGCGTAACACATCTGGTCTCGTTTACCCTCTACGAACCTGTGCACTACATGAGCGGAGACGATTGCGGAGAGCACGACGTGTCCCGGAAGTTGCACGTGTGCAGCAGCACGACACACGTGCAGAATTTCTGGTCGGACCTGCGTCAGGGCGCCTTCCGCGCACGCCCCAACATCGTTCAGCCAGTCTCCAACGGTGTCGCGAAAGGCCCTTATGGAAGCATGAATGATCGCTTGTCGTCTTCAGTTATGAGAACCTAGGTTTATGTAGTTTGCAATTTTTTTTTTTTTTTTTTTTTTTTTTTTTTTTTTTTTTTTTTTTTTTTTTTTTTTTAGCCATGTGTCTCTTTTGACGCTAAAACCAGTGAGCGATACTAGATGGGAGAGCAGGATTGATGCATTGCGTCCTTTGATTTATCAGTTAGCTGATGTGTATGATGCATTCATGGATATTTATAAAGATCATACATTGACTGGTTCAGCTGGAAATCAAACGCTAATTGAAGCTCAGTCATTTGCAAAAAAAACAGCAAAATTCAAGTTTATTGCTTCACTTGTTGCATGGCACAATATGTTGTTCGAATTAAATTTGACTAGCAGACTTCTTCAATCAAAACAAACTAATCTTTATGCTGCTACAAATGCTCAGTTAATATCAAACTCTAACTCACAAGGACTCCAAAGATATTGATGCTGCTGATGTATCCAATCAATTACAAGCCATTGATACAAGAATACCAAATAACTCATGTCCGCAGGACGTTCTGAGTTATATTTCTAAAAATCAGCTTTTAGACATTATAACTAATTTAGTTACTCTGGTAGAATAATTTCTGCTGCCATTTCCAGGATCCTGGTGACAAGATTGCCCTTTGCATGAGGTGGCACCTAGAGATCAGTGCAATGAAAGTTATTCATGGAATGATATTAGCAGCAATGATAATCGAGGAGAAAAAACATGATCTCAAAACTTTTTACTTGTTACCTTTTACACTACTCTGCAAATGAGAAGACTAAATCAGAATGTTCTTCACTGCTGTCTGATTCATTCGAGCTTTCCGTCAATTTTTTCTTTTTGCATCATAATCAGAATCGGTTGAAATGCCATCTACATATTCTCCTTCGGATTGATCTTCTTCAATACTATTCAGCAACGCTAATAGCTGCTCATCTCAGAGACCGCGCCGACGAGCCATGTTGCACTACCTGACAGGCCCTGTCACCTATATTTACATAAACTTTTACTGTCAAAGACACCGAACTCATTGTTTCACATCAGCATTGTAGCAGCAGACAAAAAATCATCTAACAGTGTATAGTAATCTGCAACGTTTAGTATATCAATGGGACAAAAGTGTCCTTTATTGAAGATCGTAGATGACATGTGGGACTTTCAAAATTAATTTTTGTTTTGCAATGTTTGATACTGCAATAAGCGCAATGATGAGAGATTTCATCAGATTAACAATCGTGTATTTGGCTGCCTGTACAACACTTATGATATACAAAATAAAACTCCCAAAACTGTTCTTGAAGAATGTGTTAATTTGGAAGAGTCTCTAACTCACAAGGACTCCAAAGATATTGATGCTGCTGATGTATCCAATCAATTACAAGCCATTGCTACAAGAGTACCAAATAACTCACGGCCACCGGACGTTCTGAGTTATATTTCTAAAAATGAACTTTTAGACATTAAACTAATTTAGTTAGTGCACTAACAGTGTTGCTAACTCAGCCTGTATCTGTAGCCAGTGTGAGCGCAGCTTCACGAAATTAAAACTTATTAAAAAAATCTGTGATCCACAATGACCCAAGAAAGACTTGTAGGGTTGGCAACGCTGTTAATTGAACGAGAAGAGATCGTCCCAGATTATGCAAATGCCAAGGCAAGACAAATGAAATTTGTGTGACTCTTTCTATAATGAAGCTTATAATTGTATCAATTGTTGTAAACTATCAACCAAAACCTTTTTAAATGGCAAAATATAAAAACGATTTCAAGTACTTTGTTGTATAAAAGAGTATCATGTGTCCCATTTTGATGGGAATATATATATAAATATATATAGTGATTATGTATTTGAATAAAAAGAGATTCAATGTGTATTTTACATTAATGTTTTATTGTGATTTTATTAAATGGGGCCCCAGTAAAATAATTTGCCTAGGGAGCCGAATTTCTTCGGGCCGGCACTGGGTTTGTGGATCCGACTTAATGTAAAACGCTTGTCACTTGTTATTTTTATACAGCAGGCCGCGGTCACGGTCTGCACGGCCACTACGGACGGGGGTTCGAATCCGCCCTCGGGCATGGATATTTTTGCAAAGGTAATGTACATGTTTTGTTAACTGCCATTTTATTTGTATACCACAATAACTTTGCAGTTTGTAGACATTGTATAACTTTTTGCAGTGATTGTACTGGACTTTCTGAAGATGGTTTAGGGACGAAAATAAATTTTTAGCGATCTTGGCTGAATGAAGTGTTTTATGTAAACTGTTGATCGCTCTCCAATGGCGTAAAATGCATTTTAACTTTAGCAAATTTGCTATCTTTAAAACAAGCTCCTCCTTGATTAACTTTACTGTAGGCATGAACCTTTCCATTAGAACTAGAGTTAATGTTAACCGATAGTCTGATTCCTGTATCCGGCTGGTGCTGTATTATCCTAACCGCATGATTATTATAACCTAGGCTCTTATCTGCTCCAAGCTCCTTTAAGATGTTCTGGAAAGCAGGAAACTGATTTATCCCTCGTCCTGCAACACTTACCTCTCACCGCAGATGATGGGGAAATTTTATGAGACAAATTCTAACCAGTTCAGAAGCCTCATATGGAGAGTCCAGATACTGATTTCGTCTCACTAAATTCTTAAAGAATTGGAGCGGACTACCATGCCTATCTCCGAACATGATTCTTTCACTCTTTCCTGCTCGCTATTACTCCAGAATTCGTCAAGGAACTAATTCTTGAAATCCGCATATGTGACACATTCTTTCACTCGCATTTGTATCCGAGCAGCCTCTTCGATCACCAAATGGATAAGAACAAATTTCATCCAGAACAGATGTCCCTGTGACGCTGGCAACGAATGATGAAATTGCTGCAGCCACTGTTTAGGACAAGGAAGGAGCCTCTACTTAAGCGGTATACAACCAAAAACCAAATAGAAACCGTAACAGAACATGGACATAAAAGATCGCTGGCGTCCCCCGGATACGTTTCGAAAGAGACAGCTAATCCTTCCAGCACCGGACAAACCAAATCAAGCAAACTTGGGGAAACGAAGAACAGCAATGATAATTGGATCTTCTCAGAGCCATCTCTGACAATGATCACCGTAAACATCGAGGTCATTACTGGGAATAAACAGGACATACTAGCACAACTCTACAAGACATCAAACTGCGATATATAGAGCATTCAGGAGACACATGCAGATAAACTTCCTGCCAGATTAAAATTGTCTACCGGAACCGGGACTCGAACCTGGGACCTTTGCCTTTTGCGAGCAAGCGCTCTACCAACTGAGCTATCCCGACACGACTCACGACGCCGCCTCACAACTTCTGCCAGTACCTCGCCTCCTACTTTCCAAACTTCATTTCAATCTGCCAGGAAGTTTCGTATCAGCGCATATTCCGCTGCAGAGTGAAAGGTTCATTTCGGAAACATCCCTTAGGCTCTGGCTAAACCATCTCTCCACGATATCCTTTCTTCCAGGAGTGCTAGTCTTGCAAGGTCGCAGGAGAACTTCTTTGAAGTTTGGAAAGTAGGAGGCGAGGTTTCATATCAGCGCACACTCCACGGCAGAGTGAAAGTTTCATACATAGAGATAGGTTCGCCCAAAGTCCACGAATCCCTAGAATGAGGTTACTGGCTGAGATCCCAAGCGGGAAACATGGCAGCGCTGTGTTCGCTAAATCAAAGATCGTAGTAAAATCCGTTGGCACTACGAACCTCAAAGGCATTGAGAAAGTAACAAATGAAATGGGAGAATATACCGTCATGTCTTTGTATAAACCTCCAGGTGCTGACTTTGAATTTACACCCCGTGACAACGTTTGGTCAAAAAGGTGACTTTAACAGCCATAGCACCTTATGGGGATATGAGAAAACAGACAAGAATGGCGAGGCTGTAGAGCAGTTTTCCTTTAACAGTAAGACCTGGAAAATAGGATACAACACAGATATTTGTTTCTCAACACCTAACATCCAACATAACTGTGTTAAGATGGTGATGGTCCGATCCCAAGAGCTCAACACCGGCCCCTTAGGAATCAGTGTATATAGTGCACTCAAAACAGCAAAAATCCCATTTAAAAGACGATTTAACTTCAAAAAAGCCAGGTGGGCGGATTTCACGAATCGGATTGACAAAGAAATCGTCAAGATTGAGCCAATACCGGAGAACTATGAAAGGTTCGTTGAACTTACTAAAATGATATCATGGAAATGTATAGCAAGGGGGTGCAGACAACAATACCTATCGGGCATGACAGGGAAACTGAGGAGCTCGATGGAGAAGTAGAAGCGGCCTTACGAGGACGACCCTTTCAGCGAGGCGACTATAGAACGCGGAACGTCCCTTCTGGAAGCTATCGGTGAAGCCAGAAAACTGAAATGGTTGGGCATCCTAGAGAAAATGGACATGACACACAGCAGTAAGCTAGCCTGGAATACTATCAAGAAATTCTGTTGGTTGGGCACCCTAGAGAAAATGGACATGACACACAGCAGTAAGCTAGCCTGGAATACTATCAAGAAATTCTGTGGCGACCCAATAGAACAAAAAAGACATGGCAATATGGCCATAAATAGCATGAAAATGGGAAATCCACGGGAGTAGACGACATATCCACAGAACAAATAAAACAGCAGGGACCAATCACAAAACAATGGCTTCTAAGTCCTCACAATACACGTTCGCTCTTACAAGATGCCTAAAATGTGGCGCAAAATCAAAGTGGTGGCATTACTGAAGCCAGGAAAAGACCCCGACCTGCCATGCAGTTACCATCCAGTCTCCCTACTGTGCCATCTCTTCAAGATATACGAACGAATGATTCTGCAACGAATAACAAACATCGGACATTCCAAACTAATGACAGAGCAGGCAGGCTTTCGGCCAGGTAAATCTTGCACCAGCCAGGCCCTCTACATCTACATCTACATACTCTGCAAATCACATTTAAGTGCGTGGCAGAGGGTTCATCGAACCACCGTTATATTATTCATCTCCCATCCATTCTCGAATAGCGCGCGGGAAGAAATAACACGTGAATCTCTCCGTTCGAGCTCTGATTTCTCGTATTTTATTCTGATGATTATTTCTACCTATGTAAGTGGGAGTCAACAATATATTTTTACATTCGGAGGATAATATTGGCGATTGGAGTTTGGTATATAGCCCACGCCGCAGCGATAAGCGTCGTTGTTGTAATGTTTCCCATCCCATATCCTGTATAATTTCCGTAACGTTGTCTCCCATGTATCGTGACAATACGAAACGAGCTGCCCTTCTTTGGACTCTTTCGATCTCTTCCGTCAAACCTATCTGATAAGGATCCCACACTGGGAAGCAATATTTCAAAAATGGACGGACAAGCGTAGTGTATGCAGTTTCTTTTGTAGTTCTGTTGCATCTTTTAAGGGTTCTGCCAATAAAACGCAGTGTCTGGTTCGCCTTTCCCACGACATTATCTACGTATTCTTTCCAGATTAAGTCTGAAGTAATAGCAATTCCTAGGTATTTTGTGGAGTTTACGGCCTTCACTTTTGATTGATTTATCTTGTAAACAAAGTTTAATGGATTTCTTTTCGTACTCACCTGGACGACTTCACACTTCTCACTATTTACTAATTGCCAATTTTTACACCATAGTGATATCTTATTCAGATCGTTCTGCAGTTGGTTTTGAACTTCAGACGATTTTACTAGACGGTAATCTGCAAACAACCTAAGAGAGCTTCTTAGATTTTCGTCCAAATCGTTTACGTAAATAAGAACAGTAGAGGACCAATAACACTACCCTGTGGAACGCCCGATATCACCTCTGTTTTAGCCGATGCCTTACTATCGATTACTACGAATTGTGTCCTCTCTGACAAGAAATCCCCTATCCAATCGCAAATTTGGGGCGTTATTCCATAATCACGCAATTTGATTAAAGCCCATTTATGAGGTACGTTGCCAAAAGCCTTCTGGAAATCAAGAAAAACGGTATTGATTTGCGAACCCTTGTCGATAGCACCCATCACTTCGTGTGAATAAAGACCTAGTTGTGTTTCGCATGAACGATATTTTCTAAATCCATGTTGACCTTAGGTCAATAGATCATTCTGTTCGAGATAATTAATAATATTTGAATACAGGATATGTTCCGAAACCCTGCTGCAAATTGACGTCAATGAAATAGGCCAGTAGTTTAGTGAGTTACTCCTACTGCCTTTCTTGAATATAGGTGTGACCTGTGCATCTTCCTCATCTTTTGGTACAGATCCTTCTTTGAGAGAGCGGTTGTATATGGCTGTTAAGTAAGGAGCTATCGCTTCAGCATAATCAGATAGAAATCTAATGGGTATAAAGCCCGGACCAGAAGACTTGTTCTTGTTAAGTGATTTTAGTTACTGCACTACTCCGATGATATCTACTTCTACGTTACTCATTACAGTCTCTGTTCGTATTTTCGAAATCTGGAATATTGGTTTCGTCTTCTTTGGTGAATGAGCTTCTAAAAGCTATGTTTAGTAACTCTGCTTTAGTAGCGCTGTCATCGGCAGGATCGCCATTACTATCGCGGAGTGAGGGTATTGTCTGTGTTTTGCCCCTAGTATATTTAACATATCAGCAAAATCTCTTTGGGTTTTCACTCAAATTTCGAGAAAGAGTTTCGTTGTGGTAAGTATTGTAGACATCTCGCATTGAAGTCCTCGCTAAATTTCGAGCTTCTGTGTAGGTTCGCCAATCCTGGGGATTTTGTGTTCGTTTAAATTTAGCATGCCTTTTCCATTGCTTTTGCATCAGCCTGTTTTGAGTACTAAGGAGGATCACCTCCTTCTCTTATTAATTTATTTGGTATAAAACTGCCAATTGCTGTCGATACCACTTCTTTGAATTTGAGCCACATCTAGTCTACGCCTACATTTAGTGTTAGAAACGAGTGGAAGCTGTGTTTCAAGAAGCAATGTATTTTATTTCAATTTACTTTCCTGAACAAATATACTGTTCGTTTATTTTTAGTAACTTTGGGACTTTCGATATTCAATCTCGCTACGACAGCTCTGTGTTCACTAATACCTGTATCCGTTTTGATGCTCGTTATGAGCTCAGAATTATTTGTTGATATGAGATCGAGTGTTTTTTCACGTCCATTTACAATTCTAGTTGTCTCAGGAACTAATTGTTCGAAGTAATTCTCAGAGAATGCGTTGAGTACAATTTCGCACGATGTTTTATGCGTACCTCCTGATTTGAAAATATAATTTCGCCAACAGATTGAGGGTAAACTAAAATCATCGCCAACTATTATCGTGTGAGTCGGGTACGTTTTTGTAATTAGACTCAAACAAACCTAATTCATTAATCAAGGTTTCGAAAAGAAAAACGTAACTGGGCTAGCTCTAGTTGACCTGACAGCCGCATATGATACTATTAATCATAGCAAACTATTCTCCAAAATGTATAATATGTTGGGCGATTACAACCTAGTAGGAGTGGTAGAATCCATGCTCCAGAATAGAAGGTTTTATGTGTCACTGCATGGGAAAAGGAGTAGATGGAGAGACCAAACGAATGCCCTCGCGCAGGGAAGCGTGCTGGCACCAATTCTATGTAATATATACACTAACGACAACCAATAACTAAAGATTCCTGACACTACCTACACGCCGATGGCCTGGCCATTGCTGTGCGGTCCCGAAGATTCCCGGATATTGAGGAAAAACTGGAGAAAGCACTTGAGGACATGTGTAAATATTATTGAGAAGCTGCCCGAAGCCAAACCCCACAAAGACGTAAGTATGTGCTTTCCAGTTAAAAACAAAAAATTACAGAACCATAAGTTTGATAAGTCATGGTTGCAAAATTTTAACACGAATTATCTACAGGAGAATGGAAAAGCCGGTAGAAGCTGACCTCGGGGAAGATCAGTTTGGATTCAGGAGGAACGTAGGAACCTGTGAGGCAATACTCACTTTACGACTTATCTTAGAAGATTAAGGAAAGGCAAACCTACATTTTTAGCTTTTGTAGATTTGGAGAAAACTTTTGACAATGTTGACTGGAATACACTCTTTCAAATTCTGAAGTCATCAGGGGTAAAATACAGGGAAAGGAGAGTTATTTAAAACTTGTACAAAAGCCAGACAGCAATTATTAGACTCGAAGGGCATGAAAGGGAAGCAGTAGTTGGGAAGGGAGTAAGACAGGGTATTAGCCTTTCTCCGATGTTATTCAATTTGTACATCGAGCAGGAGGTGAAGGAAAGCAAGGAAAAATTCGGAATATGGTCTAAAGTTCAGAGTGAAGAAATAAAAACATTGCGTTTTGCTGATGACATTGTATTTCTGCCAGAGACAGCAAAGGACCTGGAAGAGCAATTGAAGGAATGGACAGTGTGTTGAAGAGAGCGTCTAAATGAACATTAACAAGAGCAAAACAAAAATAATGGAATGCGGTTTTAGAAAATCAGGCGATGCTGAAGGAATTAGATTAGGTGACGAAACAAGGAAGGTGGTAGATGAGTTTTGTTACTTGGGTAGTAAAATAGCATACGACGGTCTCAGTACAGAGAATATAAAATGCAGAATGGCAATGGGAAGCAAAGAATTCTTGAAAAAGAGAAATTTGCTAACCTCGAATATTAATTTAAGTGTAAGGAAGTCTTTTCTGAAGGGATTTGTGTGTAGTGTTGCCTTGAACGGGAGTGAAACATGGACGATAAACAGTGCGGACAGAAAGAGAATATAGGCTTTTGAAATGAGGTGCTACAGAAGAATGCTGAAGAGTAGATGGGTAGATCGCATAACTAATAAAGAGTTACTGAACAGAATTGGTGAAAAAATGAATTTTTGGCATACCCTGACTAAGAGAAGGGATCGCTTGGTAGGACACATTATTAGACATCGAGGAATCGTAAATTTAGCATTGGAGGGAAGTGTGTGGGGTAAAAATCGCAGAGGGAGACCATGAGACGCATATAGTAAGCAGATTGAAACTGATGTAGGTTGACGTTCTTATGAGATGAAAAGACTTGCTCAGGATAGAGTAGGGTGGAGAGCTGCAACAAACCAGTTTCCGTACTGAAGACCATAACAACAACACAAAAAATCCACACAGAACCCTGCAGATCAGATAGGAAGGAAGCACCTCGAGACATACAAAAACATACTAAATACCTTGGTGTAATATTGGACAGGTCACTAACATACAAACATTACTGCCTCAAAACCAGGCAGAAAGTAGACTCAAGGAACGCTCTGCTTAGTAAGCTAGCGGGGAGCGACTGGGGAGCGAACCCCGGTATACTGCGCATCACAGAACAGGGTTTATGCTTTTCAACAGGAGAGTATGCCTCCTCAGTGTGGAATAGATCTGTGCATGCCAAAACCGTCGATATCGCCCTGAACGAATCGTGTAGGCGCTACACAATACTACTACGGTGTCACAATGTATGTTTGGTCAGAACTCATGATTCCCATTATCTGCATATCTTTTTTCAGTCTGATTTATACATGACTCTTGAAAATGGTCTGTTCACTAGCCTTAGGTAATCCGAGGCGAAGCATCTGCAGAAACTGCTGCTAACGCTGTAGTAGAGCGAGGGCATTTCCTCGCAGCTGCTTCTCCGGCTAGGGACGTTGCCAAGCAACGACGTTAATGAAGATATCTTGACAAACATCCGCCTCCCACCTGATTCACAGACGACTGTCGCACTATGCGCCGGAGACCTAGAGGTGTTAGCACAGACCGCATAGCAGAGAGGTATCCGTCCGCAGCTGTAGCAACTGCCGGCTCACAGACGGGCCCACTGTACCACTACTTGCGCACACTGCGGAACTCTCTGTGCAGGTTTCTGCACTACAAACGCTTCATTTCGGTCGAAGACCTCAGCGCCACTGCTCACCGCTCAAACAAGAACTATCGTCCTCGTCTACAAAACTCTGCCGGTACCTCAGGCGGCTTGGTTCTCATAGGAAGAATACAGTTCCCACTGTGAGATGGAAAACCCAATAAGAAATCATTAATGATGGCGCTTGGCTTATCAAATTGCAGACGTCGACTGTTGGCCATGGAACTCTTAGAAAGACTGCACTTCTTGGTATACAAGGGTGTAGACGTGTCTTTATGTCCGCTCCTCCCGTCTGTCTCACCGCAGTAATGATGATACTCAGATCTGCTATTGGATCCGCGGCCGCGTGCTGCGTATGTTGAAAAAGACTTCCGCCGTAAGTTTGTCTCATTCTATACCAGAGCCAACTTTCTGTCTAAGCCTGCAACCACATCTACGTCATGATCGTATCCTGGATACCACTACCAACTTGGTCAATCAGGAACGTGTACTATGTGTAGAGTGCTGGTGACTCATAGAACTTCTCAAGCAGAGATTAACAGCTGGCTACTACCAGCTAACACTAGTACGCTAATCGACGACTGCTCAAAACAGTAAGGGGATCAGGTGATATCATATACAATCTACGTATTTTACTCGGATATTGGTTACAATTGTAATTTGTGTGTGATACGGTACGATATTATGCTGTCTCCACTCTTTACTTGATGTTTACATGGCGTTTACATAAAGCGAGGCACCATGGGGATACCGTAATACTGAAAGAGCCATTCTCGTTGGCCTCTAATATGGTGTGTGATCACCTCGAACGGCTAGGCCGCCCGCAGTGGCCGAGCGGTCTGCGGCGCGCCATCACAGTCCGCACGGCCACTATAGTCGGGGGTTCGAATCCCCCCCTCGGGCATGGATGTTTGTGTCGTCTTTAGTATAAGGTAGTTCATAAGTAGTTTGTAAGTTTATGCACTGATGACCCCGCAGTTAAGTCCCTTAAGCTTAACAAAAATTTGAACAACATCGAGCGGCCAGTACAGTTGCACACCTGCGTGGCATGAACAGTAAGAGGTTACTGATCAGCTCTTGAGGGATATTTGTCCATTCTTCCATGAGTGCAATATCCAGTTCTGAAAACTGTTTTGGGAGATGCTTCTATGGCTGCAATGAGTCTGCCAAGTGCATCCCAGACATGATCAATTGCTTTTAAGTCCGTAGGACAAGATGGTCACTCCATAAGTTCAATTTCCTCGCCTTCAAGCAGTCAAAGCGCTGTTCAGATCGAAATAGAGATCCGTACGTGCGCCAGCAACGAGTCCTGCCCATACCATTCGTCCACCATCATTATATGGTAATAAGCTGGATTGTTCAGAGTTCCACGTACTCTCCAGATGAGGGAACTACGATTGTCCGGCTGAACATAAAATCTTAACTCATCTGTTAACGGAACCCGGCGCCATTCGTTAAGACTCCAATCATCATGCTTCTCCGCCCAGATTCTGCTGCCAAAACCATGTCATGGTTTTAATGATTTTAATGAGACACACACCATAGGCCTCCGTGCGTAGAGGATGACACATGTACAAATTCAGTAATATTGTTTCGACTGTCTTGTATCGATATTTGTATGTAAAATGTTATATGAACTTCTTTGATTAACTACGTCTATGGTTTACTCTGTTGTGTAACATCTCTGTCAAAGACTATGTATGTGAGTAGTAGCTGAACAGAGAAAGAGAGTCGGTGTGTAGCTCTGGTATTGAACGGACGTGCTTTGGTTGGCTGCTGAGGCAGCAAGTTTTGTACGAGCTGATGGAATAATTTTGAAATCTGATTTTCACAGACACAGTTCTGTCTTTTAAGATTTTGTATCATTCATATATGTATCAGTCTGAGAAGATTTTTGTTGTTCTCCAATCATAAGGTAATATAATCATTTCTGCTAAAAATAATTGAGAAAGTTAACTTCTTTACTTGTTTCACTTTGTAGTTAGAAAGCTAACCCTCTTCCTTTCATTGAAAGTTATTGACTATTAAAGGAAAAGCATACTATTAACTAAGTTGAGTCTGATTAACAGATTTCGTTACTGGTGTGACATTTAATGATAATAGTAATTGTTGTGCAATACTACACAGGTGAACAAGATACTAAATTTCTGCAGTCAGTCAGTTAGCGGGATCAGTTGACGGGATAAATTCTCGTAGTTGCATTATTAGAAAGTGATTTATGTTATTTCGGAGTTCTTTCGCAGTCAAATTTATAGTGTAGTCAGTGAGCTTTATGCAGACTACTTATTGTTTTTGCTTTGTTCAAAATATCCGTTTCGCTTTCAGTCAGTTCAAAATTCAAATGTTTGTACAGCTTATGGGACTTAACTACGGGGTCTTCAGTCCCGAAACTTACAAACTACTTATGAACTACTTACGAACTAGGACGGCACAAATATCCATGCCCGAGGGGGGATTCGAACCCCTGACGGCAGTAGCCGTGCAGACCGTGACTGAAGCGCCTCAGTCCCCTCGGCCACCGCGGCCGGCTTCAGTCAGTTTAGATGCACTGTTTCTTAATTAACTGTCCAGATATTAATATTAGGGCCATAACCAAACAGAATTATAGTGTTAATGAATAATAAATGCATTCAACTAATCTTTAATCAGCTTGATTGAAAAGTTAGTTATCGTAAGTGTTAACTACCTGATGATAATTATTAGTGCTCCATTTAACATCAGATCAGTTTTGAATGAGTAGCTTTAAAGCACACCTCCTTTAGCTGGTTCACAATTGCCAAAACCCTGTAGTGACCCTGTTTTTCCTATCAATAGAACAGCCTTACCTTTATTCCAACAATCAACATACCAGATTTTAGGCCACATTCCTGAAGGGCATTTCGTACGGTTTGTGTTGTTACTGCTGGCCTGTTGCTGCCTGGAGAATGCGTTGCAGCTGAGTTGCATTCAGCCTCCTATCTCGATGTGCTGTTAACCGGAGATAACGGTCAAAGCTTGCTGACCTTACCCGTTGACGACCTTGGCCTTGCGTCCTTTAACGGTTCCTATTTGAAACGACGTCGAGGTCCTTGGAAACGACACTTTTGGACACTCCAATAGCTTCAGTCAGCTCAATCTATATCTGTCCCGCTTACAACCTTCCTATAGTTCTCCACACCATAGCTTCGGGTAAGTCACGTAGTTGTGACATTCCACTACTTGCTCACTACACTATCTGAACCCAACTGCTTGTATATTATTCACACAAGTCAAAATCAACTTCTTCAGCAACTTTCAGTTATTACCACTATCTCGGTTGCGATAACTTTGTTGTCTGGAGAACCGACAAAGACGTCGAACCATTTTAGTACATTTTGCCGAAGAGAATACATCATCAGAACCAAAGATATTTCAGCTCATTCCCTTATTGATCTGATCAGTATATTTCGTTCTGTTTACCTTTTTTTTTCGAAAATCATCCACAGCATGAGTATAAGTTGACTTTTGGATTGCAGTAAGAATGAAACCTGAATGGAAACTAAATAGCCTATGATATATAGTAGCGTAGCTATTTTTTCGTACTTCCTGTGCATCTAAATTAAAAGGGCTCAGATAAACCATAATATTACTTACAAAGAATCAGATAAATTTTCCCTAACAGAAAAGTATTTGCAAATGATTGTTAAAGGAAGGGAAGGAAGAAGGATAGGAAAGAAAGGATTGACAGTGGCTGCATTTGGGCATTGATATTAAGCAATGGCGACAAGTGAAAATGTTAGCCGGACCGGAAATCGACCCCGGGTCTTCCGATTCGGGCCAGCGGTCGCCTTAACCACTTGGCCACCCGTGCTCGCCCTCCGTCCCTCTCAAATTCTCACAAGTCGCACGCTATGTTTGTAGCGCCCCTATCGTCCATGCCCTCTTACAATCGCCATTACGGATTCCCGTGCGAGGTCGGACGTATGAGCGCATCTGCGGTTCAAATGTTCAAAGGACTTATGGGACTTAACTACGGGGTCATCAGTACCTAAGCTTACAAACTACTTATGAACTAACTAAGACTAAGGACGGCACAAATATCCATGCCCGAGGGGGGATTCGAACCCCCGACCTTAGCAGCCGTGCAGACAGTGACTGGAGCGCCTCAGTCCCCTCGGCCACCGCGGCCGGCCGCATCTGCGGTGAAAGAACTGAAGCGAACGCCGTCGTCGCGTTTTTAATACTTATTGTATTGGTATATTACAAGATTGGCTAAATTGTGTGTTGCCTATGGAAGTATTGACGAATACTAGGGATTGCAAATTTTATAGTCAGTCTGCCAAGCCGTCTGACTATATTACGTTAAATGTTTAAATGATATTTTAATACAGTTTTAACTCTAAGAGAAATTATTACTTTTGAAATTCCAAATAAATTGCAAAGTTACTTACATAGTATATGCACTTTTCAGCGGACAAAATCCTAAAACCAAAGCGAAATGGACGACAAGATCTTTTCTAAAATAATTCACAGAATAATTTACAGAGTCCCAAAAAATGTACAAATGTTTGTAAATTAATGGGACTAACTGCTGTGGTTATGTCCATAGGCAAATAACCTATTTAAACTAACCTAAAGACAATACACACATCCATGCATATACAAAATGTAATATTTGATTACATGTTGCCAATTTGGCAAAATGCAATAAACATATTTTAAATAACATTGTATAGACACATAAAAAAGGAAAATCTTAAAAGGGGTATCACACGGCACGCGGTACACCATACACACATGAAAACTTTTTGCAGCATCCTGCAAATAAAACTTTACTGAATTGGTATACATAAAGCAATGCATCTTTCGATTTATTGACAAACCAAACGTAACAAATCACTTCTGTATTCAAACAGAACCTAAAATTAATTTTCTTGAGGAAAGCCCACTGTGTAGAAACCTCATTCAATAAAGAGCTGCATCATTCCTTGCATGAATCCAAGCCTGTACCCTACATGGCATGCTCAACTCTAAATCATTTAATGTCTGCTGATCTAATTTCTTCAATTACTAACTGCGAAATTCGGCATTGCCTGGGAACATATTTTCCAGTCTTATATTAGAAACGAAACGCATGTATGTCATATACTTTTTGTACATGTTTACTCTTCACCATCTCTTTATCCATGTGTCGTAGGTAAGTCTAACCCCACAGTGATACTTGTCTGATAGAAAGCAATATCTGTACCAAGTTAAGTTGAAATCAGTCTATTCTAAAGACGTAATAAACCAAAACATCATGCCTGATGCGGTAGAATGTAGAATATTATATTGTCACGTTGCAATGGAAGTAGGCTTGACTTCGAAGGCAACTAAACACAGTACTTACACTGAAAGCGCGTTTATTACGAACTCAACGTACACGCAGCACTGACTGCCTCTCAGGCAGAGTGCTCCGCTATTGATACACAGACAGAATTTACCAGAAATTAGAAGAACAGTTAACATAAGAAACAAGTAGAATTTACAAGTGAACATAAAAAAGATGTAGAACCTTCTGGAATTGTAAATCACAAAGAAATAAATTTTTGTCGGTGGGCGGGATTGAACCGGCGACCTTCTGCTCCGCAGTCCGTGACGCTATCCCCTGGTGTTCGTGGTCTCTCGCGGCAATATATAGCACGATGCGACCTTTTTCACGAATGTCATTGTTTATGACGTCATATCACCTGACGCATCTATCGTAGATGGTTCTTATCCCGACAGCTTTTGTTGTCTCGCGGTAGAGAACATGTGTACTACGTTTTATTTAAATCGGTCCAGCAGATTTAGAACATACGTATACATATACAACCAATTTCATAAGATGTATTAGGGGATATATGGAACCTTTTGTAATAGTCTCATTTTGATGGCCTAGTTAACATGCAAAAAGTCCCCAAAGCCCCGGACTGTGAAATCACGGTTATGACGTCATCAATATGGCCGACTTAAATATTTATGCTGTAATTTTTGAACGGTTATAAATTCCAACAGAAATAACATAAAAAGGTCCTTTTTGCACCAAATTATAGAGGACGAGGTGCAAAACTATTATGTAGCAGTATAAAACGCATCTATAACATTCCTTCTGAGTTATATTAACCGGAAAGGAGAAAATATCATTTTTTCATACTTTTTGGAGTTTCTCGATGAATAGCTGGGTAATTATGGAAAAAATGACAATTTCTTTTGATTAATCTTGTAGCGCATTCTTAGAGCTTTAAAATAATACCAATATGTTTTTCCTAACATTAATAATAAGGAAGTTATCTGAATTAGTTCACCAAAAGGTGTAAGTGTTCACTAGTCAGATTCATGATCTGCAATACAGTGTTCCCACGCTTTCTCAGGATCAGCTTACGCTTTACTAGAATAATGACATAATGTGAGTGTGTAGCAATTGGAGTGCCACATTGTGTGTGCAGTACTATGAAAAATTTAGCATAATAATTCTTTTTGTCCGTGCTGAGTGCACAGGTGATTGGGGATTGCATGTAGAAATGTTGAAAAATATGATCCCTTTTTACATGCAGCTGACCATCTTTCATATGCAAAGTGTGCGCTTTTATACATACAACAGATGTCAACACTTAGGCTGACACCTCAAGATTTCCAAAAATTTGTCACTACAGGACAGTTTGCGATTAGACGTACCAACAAAATGTGGACTGGTAATTGGAGTGACATGAAGAATAAGTATTGACGAGATTGTTCAAATCAGCTGGTGGCCTGACACATTGACGTGGGACAACGAGTAGTATCCTGAATCGATGGGTGCAGGGGATGTATGCATGTTCAGAGTTCATTCAGCACTTCCTCTGGCCAACACGTTCAGCTAAGGAAATCACGACAAGCACGTGATAATATCGATTCTTCAAAAGTGGTGGCGTGGTTCGCCTCACATTCTCCACTCACAAATCGTTCTGAGCTCATATCAGTATCAAGTGGTATTTTAGCAAGTGAGACTATTAACTGTGACTATGCAGTTAATGTTGGAAAAGCTGCAGTTTGACGAATTGAAGGGAAAACTTCAACGGATGTTCATTTACATCGAAGTGACAAGGTGTGGACACTAGCACACGTGACTAGCGCTGCCAAGATCAACGATGACATGCTTACACCTGAAACTTCCTGGCAGATTAAAATTGCGTCCCGGAACCGGGACTCGAACCTGGGACCTTTGCCTTTCGCGGGCAAGCGCACTACCGACTGTGCTATCCCGACACGATTCACGATGCCGCCTCACAACTTTACTTCCGCCAGTACCTCGCCTCCTACTTTCCAAACTTCACAGAAGTGAATCGTGTGAATCGTGAAAAGTGTCGGGATAGCACAGTCGGTAGTGCGCTTGCCCGCGAAAGGCAAAGGTCCCAGGTTCGAGTCCCGGTTGCGACACGAAATTTTAATCTGCCAGGAAGTTTCATATCAGCGCACAGTCCGCTGCAGAGTGAAAGTTTCATTCTGGAAACATCCCTTAGGCTGTGACTAAGCCATGTCTCCATCATATCCTTTCTTCCAGGAGTGCTAGTCTTGCATGGTTCGCACGAGAGCTTCTGTGAAGTTTGGAAAGTAGGAGGCGAGGTACTGGCGGAAGTAAAGTTGTGAGGCGGCGTCGTGAGTCGTGTCGGGATAGCACAGTCGGTAGTGCGCATGCCCGCGAAAGGCAAAGGTCCCAGGTTCGAGTCCCGGTTCCGGCACGCAATTTTAATCTGCCAGGATGTTTCATATCAGCGTACACTCCGGTGCAGATTGAAAGTTTCATTCTGGATGCTTACACCTGTTAACACCATGCAGCTATTCTTCAGAGTTAGTTGTGTTGCGAAAACTGATGAGGGCTCCAGAAATGCTTAAACCGTGAACTGACATCCCTTATCCTTATTTGATGATTATTACATGAGAAAACCACAATACCAGATTTTGTATGATATAGTAGATAACAGTATATCTCTCACCTCCTCAAGATTCTGCCTTTGTTGTAGATGGTGGATATTTATTGCGAAGACTTGTATGGTCACAATGTTTCACTCACAAAGAATTATGTGAACAAAAAGCGAAGGACACAGACAACGTCAGGCAAAATGTCACTCACTTGTCATCCACTTTACAGAAAATATGATGTGCACAGTGCGCCAATTAAAATTTCTGAACAATTCTGGAATTTGGTAATATTTTGACGCGGCAATACAAGGCTGATGCTGATAAACTGGTAGTTGGAATAGCGATGGAGATGGCAAGGAGAAGACAACTATGCTGGTTGGTACAGATGTAATTGCACTTGCTCCCGGTAACGTACCCATTTACCTTCAGAAGTCGTCTGTGGGAAAAGGTCCTTCAGGGACTTATCATATTACATTCCTCCAAGAAGCACTTGGAGATTTATGTCCAGGTATGTTATTTTTGCATGCTATATCCTGATGTGACACGACATCGTCCTTGTTTGGCCAAGGTAAGAAAAAAAGCATTCAATCTCCCCCAAACACAGCCAATCGACGGAAAATTACTTCCATTTTCAATCATGACAATATAAATGCTCAAGAAGTAACTGAAGCAGGAGAGCAATTTCTCTTAGCATTGTATGGTGAACCTAAAGGAACGACGTCATTAAATTAGGTATCAGCGTTTCCTAAAAGCTGAGGCAACATGTTCAATCACCTTTCAGATATGATTCTTGAGTTTATCCCGGCTTATTTGATAATCAAAATATCCATGGGTGTACTGCCGGTGTACAGTGTCCAACGGGCAGAATATTTCGGCTATCATACATGTCGCCATCATCAGGTGAACTGACGGACTGAGCTCCTGGAAACGCGCCGGCACGGAGATCCGCACGCTACGACGGCTCGTATGGAACTGGGTTCTAGCCTTTTTTTTTTTTTTTTTTCATTCATTCATTCATTCCTGCTCCTTGTGGGATGCGGGCGGGCGGTTTGAGAGAGAACTTCTGCCCTATTTCGCCTTAGCTTATGTAATACTGTTTTGCCACTATTTATTGTATGGATTGGGACTAAGTACTAGGGGGGACTTCTGTTTTTGCCAACTGGGGACATTCCGTGGGCGTGGGTATTCACCTTACAACCAACAGGGAACCACGGAAACCTAGGCCAGAGGATGGCATGTTGTTTCTTCCACTGTTTTTGGTTGTTCTTCTCTTCTTCGTGTCTTCTGTATGAAAATCCACTGAAATCGACTTCTCGTTGGTCTTTGGTTACTCCTCTGGTCGGCCGCTGTCTCGATTTGTCGAACTTCTGGGCGAACAAAAATTGAAGATTGACGGCTGGTTGATGTCTCTTGCGTTCGATCTTCTCTTCTTCGACCTCTGGCATCTGGCAGCACAGTGGCGGGTCATTTAAATACCCTCGGCCCGCGGGGCGCACCCTCTGTGGTCCGCGCCCCGTGCCGCGGTCGCGCAATGGAACCGATTGCGACGGCGTCTGAGATGACGTCCATGTGAGGGCACTGTCCGCCGTGGTCGTCACTACGTTACGTTTGCTAGATTTACTCTTAATTAATCCAATCGCTGATTCCCAAGCTTTGCTAAGATTATAGCCACAGTCACGGTTTATGAGGTCGTAACTAGTGCGATTTTCAATGGCCTCTCTAACGACGCAGTCCCAGTATCTCGACGTTTGTACCAGAATCCTAGTGCGTTCATACTCCATCGCGTGATTCTCCGACAAACAATGTTCAGTGACCGCCGACTTGCTCGGATACATCAATCGTGTGTGCCTCTGGTGTTCAAGGCATCGATCCTCGACGGTACGCATCGTCATTCCAATATATGACTTACCACACTGACACGGAATCTGGTACACGCCGGCCTTCCTCAAACCGAGATCATCTTTGGCGATCCCCACCAGTGCACGAATTTTATTCGGCGGACAAAAGACAGTTCCAACCTGGTGTATCTTCAAAATGCGATCTTCCCCAAGAGTGCGCTAGAATATGGAATAAACGCAGTGCCTACATCCTCCCTCGTGTTTTCATCCGTTTCCACAGGTTGTGCTGTAGTGGTTGGGCGGAGAGCCCGCTGAATCTGCCACTCTGAGTACCCATTGTTTTCGGAATACAGTTCTCAGGTGTTCCTATTCCTGGGGTAGACCCTCTGCGTCGGAGATAGTGCGCGCCCTATGTACTAGAGTTTTAAGTGTCCCATTCCTCTGTGAAGGGTGGTGACAGCTGTCTGCGTGTAAATACAGATCAGTGTGCGTTGTCTTCCGATACACACCACGATCCAGGGTGCCATCAGCTCTTCTCTTGGCCAGGACGTCAAGGAACGGCAATTTACCCTCCGTTTCAGTCTCCAGAATGAATTTGATGTTAGGGTGTATGGAGTTCAGATATGTAAGGAATTCAAGGAGTTTATCCATACCATGTGACCAGATGACTAAAGTGTCGTCCACGTAACGGAAAAAGCAAGTAGGTTTCCATTCAGATGACCCCAGGGCTTCCTCCTCGAAATTCACTATGTACAAATTTGCGACCAGGAGGGAGAGTGGGCTACCCATGGCGACTCCCTCCGTTTGTTCGTAGTATTCGCCATTGAAAAGAAAATACATGGAGGTCAAGACATGCCTAAAACGTTCGGTGGTTTTCTCGTCAAACTTCTGACCAATCAAATCTAGTGACTCTCGAAGGGGTACCCTCGTAAACAACGAATCGACGCCAAAACTCACCATACCAGACTCATACAGCCTGAAGCTGTCAAGGCGTTTAACAAAATCCACGGAATTACGGATGTGATGAGGGCATTTGCCCACGTAAGGACTTAATATTCACGTCAAGTATTTGGCCAACAAATATGTAGGTGCTCTGATGTTACTGACAATGGGGCGTAACGGCACCCAATCTTTCTGAACCTTAGGGAACCCATAAAGTCTTGGCGGTACCGGACCTTGATGTAGCAGTTTCTTGGCGACACCCTCCGGTAAATCCGCGTCCTTGAGAAGCGCCCTCATCTTGTTCTCCATCTTCTTTGTGGGGTCAACGCTGGTCTTCCGGTAGGAATCGTCATTTAGCAGGCTCTGCATCTTTTCAGTGAAGTCCTTATGGGCTCAACAACCGTAGCATTGCCTTTGTCAGCCGGTAAGACAACAATTTCAGGACGCTTCCTCAGGTCACGAATGGCCGCCCTCTCTCTACTAGTGATGTTCGACTTCATGGGCTTGGATGGTGACGCATTTCCTCAGCTAATTCAGGCGGTAATCGAGCTGCAACCAAAGAAAATAACTTTCTCTCTCTCTCGTGTTGTCATCATCTCCTACTATTTTCCTATTTCAAAAAAGTTAATTGTACATTCTCTGAAGCAACTGAGAAGCGCTGATCAAGTTTAGGAGAAAATGAGCAGCATTGTCGCAAAATGCAGCAGTTTTTTTGCGCATCTCATTGTTTATGACATCGTATCTCGTGAACTATGGCGACCGTCCTCATGGATTGGAGCTTACGTGTACAAAATTTCATAAAGATTGGAACAAAACTGTAGATTTGTATGCAACACGTACAAACATACGGACACTCTGCTTTATATAAATTAGATAATAGTAAGCCGTCACTGGTTACACCTCGTGGAAAAGCGGAAGAGTTGAGCTTGGGGGACATGTTGGCGATTGGAGATTGGAGATTGGGAACGAGGGCGAAGAAGGCGGTGTCAACAGCGTATTAAGGGGTTCCTGCAAAGTATAAACTGTCCAGACCTCCCTATCTTCATTTGAGAAGAAACGTAACATTTGATACTACACTAACAAGGAAAGTACATGGGCTCGAAAAGACATATCTGTATGAATGTTTGCTTGCAGGATCTCTACGTACACCTCTATGTGATGGTGGGTGTCGTTTTTCTGCAAAACTCTGCGGTCATGCTCTAGATAACACTGTAGATGTAATTGTACACGCCATACGTAATGCAGATATCTTAACTACAACTCATGTAATAATCGTCGTACATGTTCTCTAGCGTATTGTCATCAAAAGCCGTGATGATAGTTGCAACTTTAACCTTCTTCTCGGAAGACTGTTGGTATTCACTGCCACTGATTCCATCGCCTCTTCCGGCACTTACCGTAGCAATGAGCTCTTCGTCATTATCATCCCTATTATCATCATTATATGTTAGTGTTATAACAGTATCTAGCTTATGCTCATATTTCTGTACCATAACAGATACGAGAAAGCGTGCGAATGATTCATCTTCTACACTAATACCATCCTCACGAAGGAGGGTTCTTCGTAACTTCATCTCAACCAATCGCAATACATTAGCAGGATTGATTACTAATCGCCGCCCCATCTGACGCTTCGCCACACAAATAACGTCACTAAACGCATCATTGGAGGCACACTGCCGGCCGCGGTGGCCGAGGGGACTGAGGCGCTCCAGTCACGGTCTGCACGGCCACTACGGTCGGGAGTTGGAAGCCCCCCTCGGGCATGGATATTTGTGCCGTCCTTAGTGTTAAGTAGTTCATAAGTAGTTTGTAAGATTAGGGACTGATGACCCCGTAGTTAAGTCCCATAGACTTTACAAACATTTGAACATTTTTTTTGACCCCGTAGTTAACTCCCATAAGCTATACAAACATTTGAACATTTATTATTATTATTTGTTTTTTTAGGCTCACTGCAGTGTCCCTACTGGCGAAACAACAGGTCAAAGTGCAATGCGGCATGGCACACGGAGAGGCCTGTAACGGACGGCTGCAGAGTTTTGCAGATGCGGGAGTATCGCTAGAGCAATAAGGGATCTTTACATTATCCCTCATACGATTTTGATGTATATGTGTTTGTTCGAGCCCAAATACTTTCCTTGTAAGTAAATTTACAGTGACCTGCTGACTACGCATCTGTATGTTCTCCCACGTGCAGCCTGTTAGCTAGCCGCCGCACCGCAAAGCACCACGGACTGAAAAATTGCGCAAAAAGATAAAAAAAAGAATATAGCTACGAGCCACTATCCGACCGCCAGACCCCTTCCCCTTTTCCCCGTCCGGCCGACGCCCCAACCCCCCCCCCCCCTCATCCCCCCGACCCGCAGCTATATCCCACCTCGTTGAACGAACGTCCGGCTGATGCGGTCATTAACAGAACGCGTAGCGCGGGTCGGATTGTTCCACTGGGGCCGGCTGCAAATAATCAGTTGAAACGCCAGCGGAGCGTGCGGATCACAATTGCAGTTTGTTTTAATTACTGCGAATTTGGGAGTATTTAGGGCGGTAATGGTCGGTATTAATCACGGGCGCGCCTGCCGGCCGACATCCATCGCGGCCGCCGGCGGTGTCGGCGCGCCATGATTCACGCGACCGTAAACATGCCGGGGGCAGCGTGCTGGGGCCGCACACTGCACGACACCTGACACCGTAAAAGTCGCCGGACGCTCACTCACTGCCGCGGGCGCGACCGCACTTTCGCCGCACCACTACATCAAAATATTCCTGGTATCTGCTGTTTTGTCGAAAAACTGACTCACACTGCTCAAAACAGTTACTGGATCAGGTGATATACAGGGTATTTTTTGTGTCCCAGCCTCGGTGCCGCTTTTGTGTCTCGTTTCCGTCATAGGTGTCGGTGGCCGAGTAGAAATAGACCGACACAAGAATAAAGGATGCACCCTTGTGCAGGTATGGAGGTGAGCAGCCAGTGAGACAGCAGAAACTAGAAACACTAGAGTAAATTAGAACGAGATATATATTGCACAGAATTTATACAATACTTAACTTTTACATAGCTCAGTACTGCAGAATGTTGATACATAGTTGAGCTAGGGGCCTGCCTAGTGCCTATCCGATAGCCAAGTCTTCACTGGTGCCTATCTGATTCCGAAGTGCTACCTCGTTCCTATCTCAGTCCCAAGTGAACGATGTCGTTCAGTGGTGGCCACGGGCGGAGTTGCAGCAGAGGGCGCTCGTGGCTGACGAAGTAAGAACGCCGCGCCCTTACGTGCATGGCGGCGCGCGGCGAAAGTAGGTGGCGCGCACTTTGGACTTGTGCGACACCACAGTGTTACAAAAAGGTACGGCCAAACTTTCAGGAAACATTCCTCACACACAAAGAAAGAATATATGTTATGTGGACATGTGTTCGGAAACGCTTAATTTCCTTGTTAGAGATCATTATATTACTTCTCTTCAAATCGCATTAATCATGGAATGGAAACACATTGCAACAGAACGTACCAGCGTCACTTTCAAACACTTTGTTACAGGAAATTTTCAGAATGTCCTCCGTTAGCGAGAATACATGCATCCACCCTCCGTCGCATGGAATCCTTGATGCTCTGATGCAGCCCTGGAGAATGGCGTATTGTATCAATGTTCAAATGTTTGTATAGCTTATGGGACTTAACTACGGGGTCATCAGTCCCTAAACTTACAAACTACTTATGAACTAAGACTAAGGACGGCAAAAATATTCATGCCCTTGGGGGGATTCGAACCCCCGACCGTAGTGGCCGTGCAGACCGTGACTGGAGCGCCTCAGTCCCCTCGGCCACCGCGGCCGGCCATACTATTGTGAATATTAATTTAGCATTAGGTCAAAGTGATTACGGGAGTACCAGCATGGATGGCGAATAAGATCGTACTTATTTGTTTCGTGGGGTCATATAAAAAAAATTCCGCATTGTTAAAGTATGTCTCATGTTTTAGCAGAATAAATCGATGAAATGTGTGTGATACGGGTTACTATACTTTATTAATGGACTTTGTACGAAAGATTTAGTACCGCGTAATAGTTTTGTGATTGGTACTAACAGTATCGAAATCAGTCATTACGGTCGATACTTAATATCAGTCGAATGATTGTGAGCTGGTTTAGGCGCGGATTTGACTTGATAATTATAGAAACTACATTTTGGGACTTGATCGAACTTATCTTGGATATTAGGAACATTTCATCTATATCATTACATTCAAAAGTGACTGTGAATATATTCGAAGAATCTGGAAAAAGTTACCTGTGTGTGCGTTAATTTATTTACATAATGTTATCTTTGACTGAACGAACAGACGCGTGTAAACACTCCATCGAACTGTTTCCACAGGAATTTGACATGCATTAGTATTAAGTGCAGTACTTTCAAGTTTATGAACTACGTAATATTATTATTCCAGGGCGTGAACATTAATAAAAAAGACTTTTAATTATGCAGATCTCGCGGTTTTATGCACTGTTTGCTGGATGTTAGCATTTGCTAGGCAACGCGCCTGTTGTCTCTGGATGTAATTTATATAGTAAATTACGGATATAAGTAATGGAGTCTAATGCTATTTATATCCAAACCCGTTCACTAAAAGAGCGAACAGTTAGCTAATTTCGATTCCGAGAAAGCGCCTGTTGTGGTATTCCTGCCAATGGAAGCATTAATTTAAAGAAATTAACATTAACAGCCGGGTATATCACGCTTCGTACATTGGTTTATGTTTGGTTTAACAAGAGCAATGCCACACGCTGCTCAAAACAATTGCTGGATTAGGTGATATATACACAAAATACATATGGTAACATATTTTAACCATATATTAGTTACAATTTTAATTTATGTGTGATACAGTACGATATTTCGCTGTTTCAACCCTTTACAAGGCGTGTACTTAGAGTGAGTCACTAATGGGCTTACCATAAAAGTGAAAAAGTCGCTCCCGTTGCCCTCTAATGTGATGACCTCGACCGTCCAAAACACTTGCACACCAGCGTGGCATGGACACTATGAGGTTGTCTATCAGCTCCTTGCCGTCCGTGGTGGCCGAGGGGACTGAGGCACGCCAGTCACGGTCTGCACGGCCACTACGGTCGGGGGTTCGAATCCTCCCTCGGGCATGGATATTTGTGCCGTCCTTAGTGTTAACTACGGGGTCATCAGTCTCTAGACCAGAAATGGGCACAAATCGGCTCAATGAGCAGCGCTCCGGCTCAGGCCGGAAAAAGAACAGCGTTTGCGCTCCGCCGGTAGTTATCCTAGTTGCCGCTAGAAGTCTGCATGCTTACTGGTGCACGTAGTTGCGTGAGAGTCCGGTATTAAACAAAACACTGTGATTAAGTTATCTCGTAATTAGGTACAGCATTATAATACATACCTCTACTTTACTTCCTTCCTCGCGTAGATTATTAAGAAGATTAAGTCGCATTTCACGCTCTACACTTCCATACTGGGTGAAGTGATGTGTTCTATAGTTGCGTTCTAAATTGTCCTTTTTTATGCCTAGTATTTTACCACATACCAAACATTTTGCTCCTCCTTCGCTTTCAAAAATATGTTCAAATGTTTGTAGAGCTTATGGGACTTGACTACGGGGCCATCAGTCTCTAAACTTACAAACTACTTATGAATTAGCTAAGACTACAGACGGCACAAATATCCATGCCCGAGGGGGGATTCGAACCCCCGACCGTAGTGGCCGTGCAGACAGTGACTGAAGCGCCACATTCCCCTCGGCCACCGCGGCCGGCCCTTCGCTTTCAGTGAACAAGTAATCACACTCCCAACTAAAGTTGAACTGAAAAATAGAACGCCTGACCGTGCCGATTTGACTAGCCATTTCAACTCCACAGCGTACTGTACCACAACGCAATATCATAGATTATAACGAAAACCCTGAAGTAGAAAATTCGAACCAACGGCGCAGTTAGCGGTGTCTTCTGAAACGAAACAAAAAATCGCTCTTATCTTTATATTTGCCAGATTGACTGTACGTGCTGGACGTTTTAGAGAAGAGTTTCCAGTATTATGTTTTGATAAGTTACTTACTAATAAACATAATAGCATTTTTCAGGAGATACCCCTAGTAGTGGAATCTGTTCATTCGAGTGTGCACTATTATCTTCGTAAGTTATTTTATAACGCACTCAGCCAAGTGCATTTCTGCGGCTACATTAGCGCCTTGGCCGCTCATAAGGCCATCTAGTCTTTTCAGCAGGAACTATGTGATGGACGACAGCTGCTCGCGGCTCTGCTCCCGCTCAGGCAGGCGGCTCCGAGAGCGTGGCTCGCTCATTGCCCAACTCTGCTCTAAACTTACAAACTACTTATGAATTAGCTAAGTCCCATAAGCTATACAAACATTTGAACATCTATCAGCTCTTGAGGGATATTTGGCCATTCTTCCATGAGAGCAATATCCAGTTCTGCAACCGTTATTGGAAGTGCTGATAAGTTGCAAGTGTCTGCCCAGTGCAGACATGCTCAATCAGGTTTAAGTTTGGTTAATAAGCTGGCCACTCCATTCAGTTTCAAGCATGTTGCCCACCAGTGCAGCTCTTTGGGGACGAACTTTATCGTTCACCAGAAGGAACCTACCTTCTATGGCACACAACGTAGGGAACAGCAAAAGGTCGAAAGATCTCCTCTCTATACCTCTGAGTAGTCAAAGTGCCATTCTGAAAGACAAAGAGGGCTGCACGTCCGCCAAGGATGACTCCTGCCCACACCCGTCATCCACCACCATGATATGATAATGTTTCCTGCACATAAGTAAGATTGTTCCGAGTTCCACGTCCTCTCCAGATGAGTAAACGACGATTATCCGACAGAAAACAAAATCTTCACTCATCTGTGAACAGAACACGGCGCCATTCGTAACGACTCCAATCCTGCTGTTCCTCCGCGAAGTTTCTTGAGGCTGAACGGCGTCATGGTTTTAATGGAATACACACTATAGGCCTCTGTGCGAGGAGACAACATTTTTGAAGCCGATTTCCGACTATTTGTGTTGATATAGGCGTTCTCTTGCTGTCTTGCGGCTTCGGTGTAGTTGAGTTGTATTCAGCCTACTGTGTCGATAACCTGTTATCGGAAAATAAAGGTAATCTCTTCCAATATTACCCGTCGACAACCCTATTTTTATTGTAATTTCAATTCACATAAAACAGGCGGGGTGTCAGAGCACGCAGGAGCTCTTCAGCCGTGTGACATAAAAAAAACAGAGGAGCATACATAAAATTTGAAGATAATTAAAATGGACATGATGACAGTGTTGGAGAAAAGTACATGAGTTTGAAAATAGAACAAAGAATGCAGTCGTTTTAACATGGACATGGTGCAAAATGAAAATGAAAAATAAATAAAATAGACTCGGTGACCACATAGCACATAAAATAAAAAAATAAAAAAACAACAAGATGTCAGCTGCAGGTAGGCTGTTCACTGTTCATTAAAATAAAATATCGTATTGAGACGACACCAAAGTCTCGGAGCCAACATTAAAACACCGAAGATCATAGATGGGCGGAAAGAGGAAAAGGGGGAGAGGGTAATAAAAAAAATACAATTGATTTAAGACACATTCGGCATCGGACGCAGGTTGGCCGTTTGCTGTTCATTAAAAAAAATAAAAATAAAAAAAACACTTTGTAAAATACACATGGGTCTAGCACCAGAACGGAATGATGGCACTGAATGAAAGCAACGGAAGCTATGGGGCAAGGTGTCGGCAGGGCAGGACGAGGAGCAAAAGGGGGGATACAGGGAGGGGCCACAGGGCGGGGGAAGAAAAGCAAGGTAGGATGTCCCATGAACTATGGAGCCTGGAGGGGTGGAAAAGTGGAAGGATGCCAGAGGGACAGGGGCAGAAGGTAGGAGAGACATGAGGGATGGGGCCCTTTGGGAGGGATAGGAGGAGGGAGGAAGGAAGTTGGAGGATTACAGCTGGTTAGGAAGGATAAATGTCAGGGTGGAGGGCATCATCCGGGTGGGACAGGGTACGGAAATTACCACGGGAGAAAATATGAAAGGTGGACAGGTGGAGGGCTGGGAAACACATTGGGGGAGGCGTGGCAGCGAACCAGAATCTGTGAGGAGGGGATGGACGAGAGGATTTGGAGGGTCTAATTTACAGGAAAGGTAAAGGTGGGGAAAGGGGATGAGATTGTAGAGGATTTGTGTGGGGGTTTGGGGATAAAGGGGGATATGGAAGGCAGGAGTGCATGGCGTTCTAGGATCTTAAGGGATTTGTAGAAGGATGGGGGGAGGGGGCAGAGTTCCAG
This sequence comes from Locusta migratoria, assembly GCA_026315105.1. NCBI lineage: Eukaryota > Metazoa > Arthropoda > Insecta > Orthoptera > Acrididae > Locusta > Locusta migratoria. Next base: position 249,530,948 of record CM048749.1, read on the forward strand.
GGGGCCTACAGAAAGGATGGGGCGGATGAAGGATTTGTAGTTGTAAAGGACTGTGGAAAGGTGCAGGCCCCAGGAGCGAGCTTTATCTTGGATTGCTTGGATGTGTGGAGTCCAGGAGAGGGAGCGTTCTGTTGTTAAGCCTAGGTATTTAACGGTGGGGGTGAGGCAGTTGGATCGACCATGTAGGGTGAGGTGAAAATCATGGTGACGAAAGGAAGGTGTGGATTGGCTGATAATGATTCCCTGTGTTTTGATGGGATTGATAGAGAGGAACCACTGGTTACACCAAGTTTGGACGACCTTGGCCATGCTTTCTTTTAAGGGCTCCTGTTGTTTGAAATCTCGACCAGGCCCTAAAAATTACTCTTTGTGATACTCCATTAGCTGCAGCCACTTTCCTCTGTGGCTGGCCCACACCCAACCTTACTACGCTTCTCCATGCCATAGCTTTGAGTAAGTCACATTATTGATGCATTGCAACACCTGCTCACTACACTGCTTGTGTAATTCGTTTGGTAGTGTAAACACAACACCAACTCTCTCTGCAGTAACTTTCTGTTATTTCTACTATCTTGGGTGCAGTAATTTTTCTATCTCCACTCTGTAGATCAAACAGAAAGGCAGCCAACCATTTTAGTTCATTCTGCCAATGACAATACTTCAGATCCTAGATATATTAACTGACCCCCTGATTGTTTTGACCAATGTATTTAGACCGTGGCTGTGTATGAATTACAGGTTCTCTTGCAAAGAAGAAAACAGCATCTATATAAATTCTCTGCACATCACACTGAAGTGCACGGCAGAGGGTTCATAAAACCGCTTTTATGATACTGCTATGGCATTCCATTCTCTAATAGCGTGTAGGAATAGAAACACATGTGAATAATTAAAAATATAAAGAAAGCATAGTTTGCCCAGGATTCTTTCAAAATTCTTTATTTTTATGGGTTTCGGCAGATACAAGCTGACATCATTTCCTCATGCATATTGTTAAGAGAACACTATTTTATGTCCTCCCATACTGTTTCACTCAATCTGGAGACATCAGCAAAAATGTTTACCTGAAACGCCGTGCAGGAATAGCCGAGTGGACTAAGGCGTCTAAGTTTAAGTAGTTCATAAATCTAGGGACTGATAATCAAAGCAGTTTTTTCCAATAATTTTACAAACATTTGAATATTTGACATCCAAAAAAATGTTTTATATGTTATTTCAAAGTTGTCTTCATTCTTCTGATGTTCTCAATAGCCTCCTGCTACGATACAAGACCAATGTTTAACATGTATCTGACTCCGTGTATCAGGCAACAGCATTTCTGACTACCATGCAGGGGGGGGGGGTCTCTGTTCGACTCCTGTTGAAACACGTCCACGGATTGTGTGGTCGTGTTCCACTTTGATTTATTCATTAACCTAAAGTGTTTCTGCATCATTAATATTATCTATCTGTGTGTTAATTATTTTGTTCTTTTATATTAATGATCAAAGCCACATATTTATATATGTTTGCCCCATATTTATATGTGTTTCCACCTGTGTGATTGAACTTGTGTATTCATGTGAATATGGAAGGTTGCTTTTAATATTGACTGACTGCCGGGCAATGGCTTACAGTCGCTGCCTCGCGCTCCAGGCCTTGTTTTGCTGTAGTTAAGAACGCATGGCTTCATTTGTCGTCTGTACTAGCTTTATTCGCAAGATGGCAAGGTAAGAGGTAACAGGAGACCTCTCTGGGAGCGGTTGTAGAGGGAATTGTCTTGGCCAGGTAGCAAGGGTTGGTAAACACTAGTCTCTGAACGCGCTTTGGGTCGCTTTTAGCGTGCTCTACATCTGGTGTATGGTGGGGGGAGGTATTTCCTTTAGCCTTAGAGCTTCACTCGTGCATTCTGACTCCAACGACCGTGGAAGTAAGTACTCCACCGAATCATGTTGAGGGAAGGCATGCTGTTACAACCTTGCTTTCTTTGTGATCAGGCAGTTTTTCAGTGATAGTTTTCTTGAGTAATTCTTTCACTATGTGAGGCAAAGTATTTCTTAATTTCCATAACTAGAGTAAATTCTGTGTAAATTTATTATTTGCAGTTTCATTCCAGTGATGATTGTGTGTCCAGTTTTGCTCAAGTTAAAATATACATGTAACCCTAGTATGTTTGAATTTCCTTCATGTTTTTAACTAATGTTTTTGCGTCGTTTCTGTATCTGAGACTATGCTACATATTTCTCAGATTTTCTGATTTGATTTCGTCTTTCCTGTCTTGTATGACCAATTGCACCACATGCTTTCTTAACGATCATTACTTCGGCCTTCAGCCATTCTTTTGTTAATAATAGTTTTCTTCTATATGAATACCCATGTGTGCTTTACTCACTTATTCTAAATTAATTTCTGTTTGTAAATGCTATGAAATTAGGCATGGTTGGACACAATGTGGTACTTAAGAATGGTGAGCCGCTGCCTCCCCACACATGAGTTTGTTTAGTGCACAGTGTACCTAAAATTTGTGATCAAGACACCTGCCATCTCGTCAAGATGCCGCCGACACTTCTTTTTGCTGCTGTTATCAAGTGTTCCTGCAGAATAATGTACCAACAAGCATTAAGTGCATGTCTGTGAATGAATGTGCTTTAAGCTACCCATTGTGTGTTTGAAAATTTCCTCCCATGTTCCACAATTTTATTATGGGCAGTAATTATATGATTTAATTCGCTTTTGTACAAGGTGTGTGCTTAATTAGGTCTCCCCACATTTAATTGCTTGTTCATTTTTCTGAATAGATATAGATTTTAAATTATCAAACCTCTGCTTTATGATTTCATGCTCCCCGTCCCATGTTTAATTATCTATTTATTTATTTTTTAACATTGATTTTGTGTTTGTTAAAATATTGGCTGCTCCCTTGAGGAGTGAGCAGTTAAATAAATTTCCTTTGCACATGTACTGCGGCCACTGATAAAGTAATTTAGAGCAGCAGTGAGCGTTTTAACTTACATTTGCAGATCTCAACTGCCAGAGATCTTGCTTATTTTAATAACAGGCTACTTTCACCGGCAGGGGACTCAGTGCCGTGGATTGTTTTCATCATCATCGACACGCAAGTCGCTGAAGTGGCGTCAACTAAAAAGACTTGAAACAACGCAGCCAAATTACAGTTTGTGGGATTGTCGGCCAATAACTGCCATATATTCAATATGTGAGTCACGTTCTGTTATAATATGCAAGATATGATGATGGCACCTTAAATCTGACTAAAACGGTAAAAATAAATATATTTTAAAGCGATCTTGGAAACCCATGTCCTTTTGTATTAAAAAAAGAAAACAAAGGCAGATAGCCAAGAAAAGCTGAAGTGACCCCGGAAACACTTTGATCAATTGTGGAACATGCTGTTTCTCGATTTCAACTTACTGCAAAAAACGGTAAACAGCATGATGAACACACAAATTAAAATTGCGATTTGATTTTGCTTCACGTTTTTTATTCAGTTTTTGGTCTCAGGACAGCTGAAAACCAGTTTTTAGTTTTATTTTAATGCTCGTGCTGGGCAAGCTGGCAACTGCTCTTCAGCCACACGTGTATACAAGCTTGGCCAAAAATTTTTACAAAAATAAATGAGACGACAAAATATGTAAATTTGTGTGCAATGATGAAGCAGTTTATGGGTGAAACTTAAAAGCCACAAAAAGTATTTAAAATAACTGGCAGAAGTTAAAATATGAACCACAGTTTAAATTAAAAATCGATGTTGTTCAATATTTCTATTCGGTTTGTGTGCAATGATGGAGCAATTTATGGGTGAAACTTAAAATCCACAAGAAGTATTTAAATAATTGACAGAAGTTAAATACGAACCGCGGTTTAAATTAAAAATCGATGTTATTCAAGATTTTTATGCGGTTTTTCGCCTAAGGACAGTTAAATACCGATTTTCGCATCCTATGTGATCTATCTGTGGTGGATGGACTTAGGTACTTGTACATCCATCACACTGGATAGTACAGTTTCTACATTGTCTAACGTACACCATAAGCATTGTTGTATGATTCATTTGACATTTATAGTCGACTACCATTAAAGTATGATGATTACGGTGCCATCTATTGATAATTTTTCACACTATTGTTTTTCTTCTGCCATACATTTTCCCCCTTTTCCGATAACATTCCGGTGCAATTTGACGCCGGCCGCGGTGGCCGAGGGGACTGAGGCGCTCCAGTCACGGTCTGCATGGCTGCTACGGTCGGGGGTTCGAATCCCCTCTCGGGCATGGATATTTGTGCCGTCCTTAGTATTACTTAATTCATAAGTAGTTTGTAAGTTTAGGGGCTGATGACCCAGTAGTTAACCCTTAACTGCTATAGACGCTGACAGGAACGCAACTACTATGGAGGGGTCTCTCAGACCGCTCTCTTATTTTCCATGTATTAAACTGGTGTTTTGCCAAATATATATTTTCATGACTTCCTGTCGTTCATTACATTTCTTAGAGGTGGCATTAGTAGAAATTTGACTTTTTTTAACAATGTAGTATGAGTAACATGATGACAGCGCAATTTGCAGTACATTTTTATTTTTTGTCCTACGAAAAGAACAGCGAGTAATTATTTCTCTACACATCCACAGATTATCATTATAGAGATTATATTACAAATTCACAGCGTGATTAGATATAAAAATCCCATTTGAATTATAGTAAATTGTATGCGAAATCCCTTTTCCATTTATGATTCTCCCAGAAAAGTTGCCACATTTTCCTTATAAAACAAAGATATCCTTCTGTGTGCCACTAAATACTCTTTTAGTCGCTTAACACTTAACGCAGACCTTTCTAGAACACCCCAAAAAAATTGGAACACCACACAGTTGACACGGATATCGTGTTTTCCTCTTCAGATGAGAAGGACAAAAGGCAAACGTTCTTCGATTTTCAAACTGTTTTTGTGTATGAGGCTCATCATGTATATTACGTAATCTTCTAATGGTGCCACTCACCTCTCGTGACAAGTGTCCAATAGAAAGTCTACGTTTCATATGAGGCTCAACTAGATCTCTTGCTAGGGTCTTCGTGAAGCTCATTCTGGTCATTACTTCTGCCTTTGGATACGCTTGATGTACCACATAAGAATTTACACCATACGCAACATCCACTAAAGTGTAGAAAATTGCCAAAGGCTATCTTCGTGTCCACTGACTTGAAGAATAACCTGCACATATTTGGTCGAGGCAATCCACACCTCCTTTTGTTGTATTTCAAAACTGGATGATCTCGGGTTTTCCTGATACAGGATCATTATTTTCTGAATGATGCAGAGAAGAGACCAGTATTGCAGCTTTGGCCTTTTTGGGCACAAAGGAAACCAGAGTCATGTCTTCTGTAAAACCATATACAGATGTCTTCACTCCACGTATCCTATTGGGTAGGAATTGCGGTGGAATCTCCTTTTTGTATCTTTTCAGTGTACCAACGTATGTGAGACCTCTTTTTGAAAGTTCATATACTAGTTCTAGAGATGAGTACCAGTTGTCACCTATAACATTTCTTCCAGTGTTTTCAATAGGTTTCACCAGACAAACAACAGCCTGTGTGGGAACACTGTGACTTTTCTTATGGTTTGAAAGGGTGTGACCATCGCTACCTTTTCCAAAATAAATGTATGCATTATACTAGTAGCTTGTACTAACGTCGGTCAAACACTGAATTTTCACGCCATATTTTGCTGGTTTGTTTGGCATATAGATTCTAAACCCACACCTTCCACGGAAAGGTACCAGCATTTCATCGACACATACTGTTTTACCTACAGAATAGCAAAGTTGACTGTTTTCGATTATACGCAAAAAGATTTGTGAAACTGCTGCTGCCTTGTCTATTTCCTTTCTTTTCTCCAGATCATCTGGGTTGTTAAATCGTAATGAATACAGTAAAAACAGAAATCTTTCCTGACAGTGCATCTGAAAATATCTCTGCCTGTTCCATCGGTTGCTAACAGGCTGTATACCGATTCGTGCCCCGACTGAAAACCGCTGAATACACTAACAGGCCAATTAGTTCCTTCAATTCAATTACGTCAGCATCTTGTAGACAGGACAAGCGATTATTCGCATACTATAAGCTGCGATATTTTCAGTTTTGTCCATAAAACGATTTCGTCTAGAATATCTTGTGTAAAGAACAGATTCCTTACCTCTAAAGCAGAAGGGTTTTCTCCAAGACTTTGAGCCGTCTGTCGCAGTCCAGGATGCTGTGAGACGATGTTGTGTTGCCTTGTTCTTACTTTGGCTGCTGGCTGCTTTTTTTCGGCATCGAAAACATCTGTTCTTACCGAAGAAGTAAGCTGCTTCGTCATCATCAGGTGTCACATCTTCATCACATTCAGGTTTCTGCTCTGAATTAGTATCATGTTCACTAAATACCACAAAATCAGGGTCATTATCACTATCGTCAAATTCAATGGAGGATTCACCGGAACGTTCTTGATCATCCACATCTGCTTCACGTAAAGTGCGTTGCATAGACGTTCAGCTTTTCCTGCCATGGAGGAACACGACACGGAACAACAACAGTGAGAGGTAACAGCCACCGCGCTGTCACTTAGCAGGTCGCGCTCACGAAGCCGACTGGCCAGGCGCTATGAGGCAGAGCCTGTGCCAGCGGCACGCCAAACACTGTGGTCGGTCAGTGAGGCCGCGCAAGGCTCATAAATACTGAACAAGGAGCAGCAACACTGCAAGAATGCTGGCGCGTGGATCTTGTCGGCCACCAGGAAGGTACGCGGAAGAGTCCTTTTAGCTTGGCAGGGGTGCGTGAAATATCTCGACTCAAAAAGTCGTAGCGGTCTGAGAGACCGCAAATAGTAGTTAAGGGTAAGTCCCTTAAGCTGTACAAACATTTGAACATTTTGAAATTTGACGTCTTTCTCAGCAGTGGTGCTATTTTTGCGGAGTTTTGAAAGTTTTACTTTAATTATAATCACCCCGTATAACTTGCAGCGGAGCATAGCTCCATACTCAGTCGAGTCTCGACTGCGCTCTTGGTGACATCGTTGCTCTGGTTGTTACACTCGCTACATCACGGTTTTCGGTTTGGTTTCTCTCACGGGCTTAAGTGTCTTCGCTGGCCATTTACGAAGACACTCTATCGTCTCCCTCGGCCCATCGGTCACTATCGGCCGTTCAGTGAACATTTCGCTCACAAAACGGGTAAGTAAGCAATGGTTTTGACCACGGAGGAGAAGTAATTTTGAAGTCTGGCGAACGAAGTTTTTGTAGCGGTAGATTTCTGCCACCCAGAAAGACCTCCAATTTGTCACAACAATGTCAGGTGCTACATTTGCTGATTCCAAGAAACTGGGGCTATTGCTCTCAAGGTATGTAAGGCTGTCCAAAAAGTGCTGCTCACGAAACAACCTCTACAATGGTTTCGGCGGGCACAGTGAAGAGCCTACACCGGAGCACACGACGTTTGTCAGCAGAATCTCTCATTAGCCAATCACAGAACCTATGAATCCAACATCCTTATCTATGGCATCCATTCAAGACGTCTGCCTAGTAAGCATGGAGGTCCGGGTTCGATTCCCGGCCGCACCACAAATTTTAATTCAATGCAAACGTAGGCTTCCGCGGTTGTTGTCACTATCAATAAAATTCTTCTGGGTATGAAACCGCGTCGTCATTTTATAAATTCCACCGACGTTTCGGCCGCTGTTGCAGGCGGCCTTCATCAGGGTCTGTGTCTGACTGCTGAATATACGATATCTTGGGATTTATATAGCTGCGGATGAGGGAAAGGAAGGGGGACGTTGGTTTGTCTTTATTGGTGGTTATATTATTTCACGCCATTGGTGGAAATCGGCAATGATGATTGGTGTTTTAGAGGCTAGTTTTCCATGTGATTGGGGGTTACATTCTTCCCCCTTATTGGTCAAAATGGACGTTTCCGATTGGCTTTTGTATTAGAAGTTGCTATTGGCGGAATGGACCTGAGAGAACGGACGGCGGTTGTGCCGTGCCGCTGTTGACTTGTCGCCTGGCGCAGACGGCGGCGGGCCGGTGTTCTGCGTGTTCGCTGCCGCTGTGGTCTCCGGGGCAGTCTGCGCGAGTCCTTCCGCGCGCGGTGCCGTCACGCAGCGTTGCGACTGCTGGCAGCCAAGACGCCGGCAGCCTGTAGCCATCCTCCCTGTTCATATTGGCGGGACGCTTCGCTATTTCTATAGCCTCTCTAATTTTCCTCCTCGCTGAGAATGGTTGTTTCGCCAGCACGCGGGCCTCGCTGAAAGACAACTGTTTTCCGCACTGATTGTGATGCTCAGAAACCGCTGACTTCGTGTGCTGTCCAAGCCGTATGTATCTTTCATGTTCTGAAAGCCTCGTGGAGATTGCTCGCCCGGTCTCTCCTATATAAACCAGCCCACACTCGCGGCTTATTTCATACACGCCGGCATTGCTCAGTTTGTCTACTGCGTCCTTAGTTGAACCTAGGACATCCTTGGTCTTATTGGTGCTGCGGAAGACTGGCTTGATGCCTGCCCGACGTAGAACCTTACCCACACGCTCAGTGACGCCCTGCACGTAAGGTAATAGGGCGATGCATTGTGCTTCCTCTTGCTCCCCTCTATTCCTTTCATTCCTCCTGGACATTGTTTTATGTATCTCGCCCAGTCCGTAGCCATTAGCCGCAAAGGTGGATCTGAGATGTCGTAGTTCCGCCTGTAGGTGATCGTCATCGCTGATCCTGTGGGCCCTCCTTGTTAGTGTTTGTAGGGCGGATTTCTTCTGCATGGGGTGGTGGTGGGAGGAGGCGTGGAGGTACCTTCCCGTGCTGGTAGCCTTTCTGTGCACCCTGTGGCCGAGTTTACCATCAGACTTTCGGTTGACTTCGACGTCGAGGAAAGGCAGCAGCCCATTCTTTTCTACTTCTATCGTGAAATTTATTTTGCTGTGCTGCTGATTGAGATGTTGATGAAAGTTCTTTAGCTCCTCTTCCCCATGTGGCACTTTTAAAAGAGAAGAATGTATCAGCTACGGATCTGATGGTTAGCTTTGATGTGACATCGTTATTCACTAACGTACCAGTGTCAGACACAATGAACATATTAGAAGAACGCTTAGCACCTGACTCCTGTGACCTAGTTCGCCACTGCCTGACGACCACTTACTTCAAGTGGAAAGAAGAATTTTACGAACAAACAGACGGTGTAGCTATGGGCTCCCCACTTTCTCCGATTGCAGCTGACATCTTCATGCAAGCATTTGAAGAAACGGCTCTCCAGTCAGCGCCACTACGCCCAGCATGCTGGCTGCGTTACGTTGATGACACTTTCGTCATCTGGCCACATGGGGAAGAGGAGCTAAAGAACTTTCATCAACATCTCAATCAGCAGCACAGCAAAATAAATTTCACGATAGAAGTAGAAAAGAATGGGGTGCTGCCTTTCCTCGACGTCGAAGTCTACCGAAAGTCTGATGGTAAACTCGGCCACAGGGTGCACAGAAAGGCTACCAGCACGGGAAGGTACCTCCACGCCTCCTCCCACCACCACCCCATGCAGAAGAAATCCGCCCTACAAACACTAACAAGGAGGGCCCACAGGATCAGCGATGACGATCACCTACAGGCGGAACTACGACATCTCAGATCCACCTTTGCGGCTAATGGCTACGGACTGGGCGAGATACATAAAACAATGTCCAGGAGGAATGAAAGGAATAGAGGGGAGCAACAGGAAGCACAATGCATCGCCCTATTACCTTACGTGCAGGGCGTCACTGAGCGTGTGGGTAAGGTTCTACGTCGGGGAGGCATCAAGCCAGTCTTCCGCAGCACCAATAAGACCAAGGATGTCCTAGGTTCAACTAAGGACGCAGTAGACAAACTGAGCAATGCCGGCGTGTATGAAATAAACTGCGAGTGTGAGCTGGTTTATATAGGAGAGACCGGGCGAGCAATCTCCACGAGGCTTTCAGAACATGAAAGATACATACGGCTTGGACAGCACACGAAGTCAGCGGTTTCTGAGCATCACAATCAGTGCGGAAAACAGTTGTCTTTCAGCGAGGCCCGCGTGCTGGCGAAACAACCATTCTCAGCGAGGAGGAAAATTAGAGAGGCTATAGAAATAGCGAAGCGTCCCGCCAATATGAACAGGGAGGATGGCTACAGGCTGCCGGCGTCTTGGCTGCCAGCAGTCGCAACGCTGCGTGACGGCACCGCGCGCGGAAGGACTCGCGCAGACTGCCCCGGAGACCACAGCGGCAGCGAACACGCAGAACACCGGCCCGCCGCCGTCTGCGCCAGGCGACAAGTCAACAGCGGCACGGCACAACCACCGTCCGTTCTCTCAGGTCCATTCCGCCAATAGCAACTTCTAATACAAAAGCCAATCGGAAACGTCCATTTTGACCAATAAGGGGGAAGAATGTAACCCCCAATCACATGGAAAACTAGCCTCTAAAACACCAATCATCATTGCCGATTTCCACCAATGGCGTGAAATAATATAACCACCAATAAAGGCAAACCAACGTCCCCCTTCCTTTCCCTCATCCGCAGCTATATAAATCCCAAGATATCGTATATTCAGCAGTCAGACACAGACCCTGATGAAGGCCGCCTGCAACAGCGGCCGAAACGTCGGTGGAATTTATAAAATGACGACGCGGTTTCATACCCAGAAGAATTTTATTTAATTCAATGCTTCACATCTATCAATAATGTCATTAAAGATTCGTTTACTCCAGGCCCTAGCAGAAGACGACCCAGGCAGACGCACGCAGTTTTGTATGTGCGACACACAGGAAGTTCAATAAAATTCCTCTTTTGCACAATGTATCTTATTCATGGTCTTACAAAAAGGTACGGCCAAACTTTCAGGAAACATTCCTCACACATAAAGAAAGAAAATATGTTACGTGGACATGTGTTCGGAAACGCTTAATTTCCATGTTAGAGCACATTTTAGTATTTCGTTCACTGGAGCACGTTATCATGATTTCACACGGGATACTCTACCTGTGCTGCTAGAACTTGTGCCTTTACAAGTTCGACACAGCATGTGGTTCATGCACAATGGAGCTCCTGCACATTTCAGTCGACATGTTCGTACGCTTCTCAACAACAGATTCGGTGACCGATGGATTGGTAGAGACGGACCAATTCCATGGCCTCCACGCTCTCGTGACCTCAACCCTCTTCACTTTCATTTATGGGGGCATTTGAAATCTTTGTCTACGCAACCCCGGTACCAAATGTAGAGACTCTTCGTGCTCGTATTGTGGACGGCTGTGATACAATACGCTATTCTCCAGGGCTACAACAGCGCATCAGGGATTCCATACGACGGAGGGTGGATGCATGTATCCTCGCTAACGGAGGACATTTTGAACATTTCCTGTAACAAAGTGTTTGAAGTCACGCTGATAAATTCTGTTGCTGTGTGTTTCCATTCCATGATTAATGTGATTTGAAGAGAAGTAATAAAGTGAGCTCTAACATGGAAATTAAGCGTTTCCGGAGACATGTCCACATAACATATTTTCTTCTTTGTGTGTGAGGAATGTTTCCTGAAAGTTTGGCCGTACCTTTTTGTAACACCCTGTATTGTGACGGGGACGACATTTTTGTCAGTGATCAAGTCAGTCTTCGCAACCACACTGGATCATTCGATGGATTCAAATTCAAATTCAAGCGTTTATAAATCTATGGGACTCAACAGCTTGGTTATTAGTCCCTAGCTTACAAAGTACTTAACCTAAGGTAAACTAAACGAAGGACAACACAAACACCACCGACGGCGGACGACCGCACTCACCGCAACACGGCGCTCCAGCACGCGCGGCTAATCCGCCGCGGCTGGATGGATCCTTCAAAGATAGTTGGGGACGAAAGGTTATGGCGCGTTGTGATACATGGGGCCATTTTCATTGATGAGAACATAAAATATGTTCGTAGCTACGTGAAAATGATGCAAGAAGTGGTGTTTCTCTTAGTTCTGAATGAATATGGTAGCTGTCCGTCCCCTTATTTTTAACCGGATGAGGCTCTACGATATTACGGTGCGTTTGTTTGTCAGTGGTTATATGGTAAGTTTCCTGGTCACTGGATTGGCGGAATGGCATGGCAACACAGTTCACCTGATCACACACCATGTAACTTTCGTTTGTGGGGCCATTTAAAGCAATTCGTATATGCAGAGAAGGAAAAGACATACACTCGAGCAACGCAGAATTTCTGCGAAAATCCGCCGGCGCGTTCAGACGATTTGATTTGGTGCCTTTAAATCTATGTTAATCAACACAGCAAGCATGTTTAACACATTAAATGACTCGTTAATTAAAACTTCCGGGCTAAGTTGCCGTGGTCCATCAATAAAACTTCTTCCTCCAGACGTTTCGTTGCCTACCGCCGGCAACATCTTCAAGGATGAGTCGTCGACTGACTACTAGGCGTTGGAGGTCCTACTTATATAGAGGGCAAAGATGGCACCGCCACTTGTCACGTGCTGCCGACTATGAAGCTATCTTTGACCAACGTTATCTTTCTCGATTACAGGTAATCGATTGTCATATCTTTGGTTCAAAGTTGGCCGCCAAATCTTATCTAATTTCAAACCTTCTTTCCTGTTAAAATTATTGTTGTATTTCTGTATTTCTATAGCTTCTCTGTACATGCGTGTGTAATAATGCGACGTCCTGGCTAGCACGCTCGTTTCACTAAATTTTATTTCATGGTCAGCATGTGTAAAACCATGCTCTGCCACAGCTGACTTGTCTGTGTGACCCAGACGACAATTCCTATTATTTTCCAATATGTATTAACACTCCTTTTTGTTGTTCCTATACACACCATACCACAGCTACAGGGAATTTTATACACCGCAGACGTTGCTAGGGGATGTCGTGCGTCTTTCGCCGATCGTAAGCATGCGCTAATTTTCTTGGTAGGTCTAAAGACGGTCTGCACTAGAAACCTGGCCAAAACTTTCCCAATACGGTCCGTAATTTTGCGAATGAAAGGAAGAAAACTTTTCCGGTCGACAGTTGTTGTTGTGACTTGTTTTCGGACCCTTTTCTTCTTGGATGGAGAGCTCGATCTATCTCTTATCGGTGTATCCATTTTTCTTGGACGCTGTTCGCAAATGGTTTAATTCATCTCTCAGATAAATAGGCTCACAGATATTATTAGCTCGACCCACCAATGATTTAATGACACCTGCCTTCTGCCTAGGATGATGGTTCGAATCCTTATGAAGATAACGGTCGGTGTGGGTGTCTTTTCTGTATACCTTATGCCCCAGGTCCCACTGCCCCTTTGATTACCGATACATGCAAAAAATTCAACTGTCCGTTTTCCTCTTTCTCCATAGTAAATTGTATCCACGGATTAATACTATTCAGCTGCCCCAAAAAATCATTTAATTCTTCATCACCGTGACTCCATATCACAAAAGTACTACTTTGAGGGACTTTTGTTGGCCGACTGCAGCGTTTGATGCTCAAAAAATTCCATAAATAAATTAGCGATAGCTGGACTCAAAGGACTACCCATGGCCACCCTTTCAATTTGCTCAAAAAATTCACTGTTGTATCGAAAATAAGTCGTGGATAGGCAGTGTCGGAATAAAGATACTATATCATTGGAAACATGTTAGCTATATAAGAAAGAGCTTCATCAACTGGGACAATGGTGAACAAAGATACTGTATCAAAACTGACAAGAGTATCACCTGGACTGACAGTAATATCTCTCAATTTTTCTATAAAATGCATAGAATTTTTTATGTGCCTATCAGTTTTGCCTATGTATGGTTGCAACATGGAGGCGAGATATCGAGCCATCTCCTGCGTCGGAGATCCAATGGCACTCACAGTTGGTCTTAACGGGATATTTGGTTTATGTACCTTGTGCAACCAATACAATCTCGGATGGTGTGCTTCCGTTTTGAGAAGTTTTAATTAATGAAGACGCCGGCCATGAAAGCCTACATTCCAAATTAAATGACTGTTTTCTATGAAGAACAATCCAGTCCGTACCTCGAAACAAAATGCGCTGCCACTTTTGAGCCACAGTTGCTACGACGTATCTATTTACAGGAACAATATCAGAAAACGCTGATATGCCGCAGTGCAATCAAAAAACAATGTTTGTACAGCTTATGGGACCCAATTACGGGGTCATCAGTCCCTAAACTTACAAACTACTTATGAACTACTTACGGACTAGGACGGCACAAATATCCATGCCCCAGGCGGGATTCGAACCCCCGACGCAGTGCAATCGCCGAGTGCTCTAAAGCGACTTGCTGCGGAGTGCGGATGCTACTTGTGGAGGTTTGAGTCGTCCCTTGGGCATGAGTGTTGCTCAGAATCCACTCACTATGGCCAGCCCTCTGCTTAATACTGCACCCCTCAAGAAACTGACCTTACCTGTTGGTTTCATCCATTCGCTCTAAAAGTATGATGCTACTACTGTCAAGGCACCCTTCCTTCAGTTGTAGGCCTATTATCTAGCTAGTTCTATTTAATAAAATGCAATCAGCCCTTGTGCAACATCTCACAGGTTGAAGTTCCGTTTACTGGAAATATGGTAACACACCAGGCATTAGCTCTGACTACAAATGAAAGGCGTGAGTTTCTGTGGTTCCCTACAGACATGAGAAAACTACACATCAAAATATTTAAAATAAATCCTCTAAAGGACATTAAAAATGAAAATTTTATCTTAAGGCTTCTTTACTGTTAAAAAGTCCTCTGAAGCAGACTTGCGCATAATAGTTCGCGATCGGGAGCCGCGAACTAGTTCGTTCTTTTAGTTCGTCCGCTCCCAGTGACGGCTGAGCGGCGTGTTCTGCGCATGCAAGTGGATGGAGAAGTTCCCCCACCTAGCTGCTTCATGCGCTTGCTGCGTGAGCCGCTAACGATATCACGCAAACCAAAAGAAACAGTTTGTGGATAATAATATTTTGGCATTATGGAAGTTATTAGTCAGATATTTCCGAGTGCAGGATACTTCAAAACAGAAATTTTGTAGCACTGAACTATGTAATCTGGCAGGCTGACGCTCACCTCGAAATGGCTCTCACCAGCAGAAGGCAAACACGTGATTTTTAATTCTGCTGCGCGCCCTCTCGCTATTGCCCGTCGGTCTTCGGGAAAGAATCCAACGAACTAAGAAACGAGATACGTTTGGCATAATAGTTCACGACCGGTAACGCATGTTTTAGTTCGCGACCGATTGCACATATGACTTATCGCGCATATTTTAGTTCGCGACCGGTAGCTCTCCTTTTAGTTCACAGCTCGGCCGCGAAGTAGGTCGCTCTTTTTAGTTCTTCCGCTATTTTTTGGCTTTTGCTACCGCTACTAAAAGGGCTCTTTCTTTTGTTATGACAGCTTTTTTACATAATGATCAGTGCTGCCCAAGCGTGTCCTATTACCCGTATTTTTGGGCAATTAGACATAAAATACTTAAGTAAATAAACCAGTTATTTACACGAGTGGGTTATACAATGATTTTCAACTACTGTGCATACAGAGTACTCGTTGTATCTTATTTTTAAAATGGATTTCTTTATTTATTTAATAGGTCATTGAAGGAACGTTACCTACAAATCACAAGATGCTGCGCGTTCTCGCGTCCTCTCGCTGCTCCCCATCAGTCTTCGGAAAAGGAGCAGACGAACTAAGAGGCGAGGGATCGGCGAACTAGCTCGCGTGGTTCGCCTGTGGGAGCGCTCTTCCGAACTAGTTCGTTCGCGACCTACACAAGACTACTCTGAAGGTCATTCCAAGGAAATTATAAGCTTGAGGCCTCTTCATTGTTCTTGTGATATGCATAAGTAAGAAAAGTTAGTAATATTTTAAACTAAGTTTGTTTCTGAATCAGTCGGATGGAAGATTATATATCTGAATCAAGTGCACGAAAGATTATCAAATCGCCCTAGTACAAATAGGCACATTATCAAAGCGTCTGTGAAGCTGACGATATCAAATAAGGAACAATATAAATAATCATGTTGTCTGTTGTCTGAATTTATGGTCACAATAGATCTGAAACAATTCAGAAACATTATTCTGCTGGTTAAAGCAACGTAAACACGTGCTAAAATGATTCAAACCTACTATGTGGAACACATGTATGACTAGGCTATCACACAATGAAACTACCAAAAATTCTTATTCGAGTAAGGAACCGCATGAAGTATGACAATAAAATCGTGAATTTAAGCAGTGGTTTCACTTCAGCGTGAGTGTTGCTGTTAGGTTATTTTAAGTAGTTTGTAAACCTAGGGACTTGTAACATTACACGACATCTTTCCCATAAAATAGCTGACTTACATTCAAGATGGACCGTTTCAAGACGGCGCTCATGTTCGATACATACTGTAAGAGGTAGACTACCTCAACCATACATTACTGGAATATTCATTTTCCAATTCCTGTTGCCTGCAATTAATGACTCACCCTGTACAGTAAGTTGTTAATTACTTTCAAACTGATACTGTTATTACGAGATGAGTAGGCTTGCACAGGAAGTCATTCGTAAGTCAATAACAGCATTTTAGCGTTAAATTTTGGTCGACAATACCAAAAAACAGCAGCTTAAAGTAATTATAACAGCGTAAATCTCACTATACTACACATCTGATATGGTTTATATAGTCCTCAAAGTGCACAGGCGTAAAACCAAGAGGAAAGAGTACAATGCACAAAACTCAGTAATCAACATCGTTATCGCATTCAAGCAGTCCAATATGAAATGCCACTTTATCAAACGTTGATGTGGATATGTTAGTGTCATAACTTGCCTTTTGTCAACCCTATTGCAGCACAGGCTTATAATTTAGTTCAGAAAACTGATTATAAATCGCAGAGTAAAGTTTCTTAATGAAGTAAGTATCACTATGTTTTAATCACTTTATTGAAATCCCGCATCTGCACTCTGATGACTAATCAGGTGCGTAGCATATTTGTGTTTTGTACTAATATAATTAATTTGAAAAAATGTTTCTTATAGTTAATTTAATATGTAATGGTACACTGACATCCTTGAATTGCGTATTATTTTCCTCCTATGTTACTGATAAGTTGTTACTTTGTTTCCCTCTATTTAATTGGCACTTGTGGTATAGCGCAACTTTTTGCGTGGATAATAACACAGATCACTGTTTTTCTAATGATTGGATTAAAGATTCCATAAATCTTGTTGTCAGAATTAAAGACATACAAGTCCAACCAAGTTCTAAACTAGTGTCTTTTGATGTCACTAGTTTGTGTAACAATATTCCTATTGAAGAAAGTTTAAACATAGTTACTGACCTTTTACATAAATCTAAAGTAAGCCCAGTACAATTAAATGACATAGCTACTGATGCTGAAATATATGTAAAACAAAATTACACCCAGTTTCAAAACTAGTATTACAGTCAGTCTGATGGCCTAGCTATGGGTTCTCCACTTAGTACCATCCTATCTGAAATCTTTATGGATAATTTTGAACAGTTTTTCTCACAGAAAGAACCACTGAGTTGCAGACATAGATATTGATTCAGGTATGGTGGAAGATGTGCTGTGTTTATGAACGGTACACTATTCAATTGGATACATTTCACAACTTTTAAATTCCCAACATAACAAAATTAAATTCACAATAGAACTAGGAGGATTTTCTATAAATTTCTTGGATCTTAATATTGATATCAGCACAAAGAAGCATTTATTTAGTATTTACAGAAAATCCATAGCAACTGACAGTTATCCCTGCTAGCTCACGGCACCCAAACAGTCATAAACATGCAGCTTAGTCACTGGTACATCGCCTCATATCAGTTACATTATCTGATTCTGCATTTCAAACAGAACCACAAACCATCAAACTTATGGCATCCAACAAAGGCTAAGCCCTTCCCTGATTGGCAATATACTGCATACCCTCTGCCAGGCACTCAAATGTGATTTGCAGAGTATCCCATGTAGATGTAGATGAAGAAAATGAGAAAAATTACATCACTTTTGTATTATGACCAACAAGAAGAAGTCAGTAGTCATAAAACTGGTGTGTCATCCCTCATTTAGACAAAATTTCAGATCACCTTCCTAAGAAGTTTAAAATTTCGAAATTAAAGATCTGCATTGTATAATATAAACAGTATTTCAAAATATTTGTTCAATAGTAAAGACAAAATTCAACCCCTATCAGAGGGTGGCGTGTGTAAGATGAAATGCAGGCATTGTGGAAAAGTGTATATTAAATTATGAGAACATGAGAGAAGCTAGAGGTTAAATAAGATTCGGCCTTTGCCGAACATCTGCTCACAGAAAACCATACTTACGATGTTGACTGTGGAATCTGACATTCTATCAAGAAAAAATAGTGGAAATCAATAAACATTTGGCAGAGGGCGATAGGATAATATAGAATGATCAAATCCAGTTTCCTTTTTCCTTTCTACTAAAATAATCAACTTTAACAGTTACTAGTTTTGTTAACTGTATGCATTGTTCGATTTCGGTATTATTTCACTATATAGCAAACTCCCAACTTTCTCCCTCCGCCCCTTCCCCACTTTAAACGATAATATTCAAGCTTTGTACTACTACAGTCAAAAATCAGCTTTTTATGTTTTAGTAAATGTAATTCAGTGCCATAAAACTGTAACGCTCTCCATAAAAATGTATGTGAACATGTCAATTTGTATCTTTTGTAATATTGACATCTTTGTAAGTCACATATCTGCGATGTTAGTGACATTCAGTTGTTACTTCATGATGGCAAGAAGCCGAAAACCGGTTAATGACACAATAATTTTGCAGAACATGAGGAAGTTTTCCTTCTTGATAATGAAACCAGCATAATTATGGTTTGTATTTTCAACCCTAACGTTTGTACACGCTCAATACCATTGGTGGTCACATACAGGGTGAATCACCTAACACTTTCACCGCAAATATTGCGGTATCAGAAAGTGCGTTTGATTTGCGGTTTTCGCAGAATACATTGGTAGTCTGGGACTCGTATTTTTAGTCAACAAACAGATTGTAATATTACTTAGAAAGTGTATTTTTATGCAGACAAACAGTTTTTTAAATGGAACAATGGTTGTTTCTATCATGCACTGGAATTTTTGACACCAGCTGTGTACAAAGAATTTCGAATGACTTTTTATCACGATTAGTTTGTCAGGTAGAACCAGTCAAAGTTTCGGGGGCGGAGGCTGCGATAGCGTAGTTCACTGGCCGAGTGGCTAGACCCTGGGGCACGGCGCACTTTCTCATGACCACCAGCCAGTCAGCGACCTGTCGTAGCCTCCGCCCCCGAACTTTGAATGGTTCTACCTGCCAAATTAAACGTGATAAAAATGTCATTCGAAATTCTTTGTACACAGCTGGTGTCAAAAATTCCAGTGCATGAGAGAAACAACCATTGTTCCATTTGAAAAATGGTATGTTTGCATAAAAAATACCCTTTCTGGATATTTTTACAATCTGTTTATTGGCTAACAATACGAGTCCTTGATTACCATTCTGTGAAAACCGCACATCAATCGCACTTTCCGTTTCCGCAATACTTGGGGTGCAAGTGTTAGGTGATTCACCCTGTATTTAACACTTTAACTCATTTAAAATGTAATCAGATGCAAGAATCTGTTTTATACACTAGGATTCAATTCTTTAAAGAATCGATACTGCAGGTTGACTGGTTCCCCTTGTGATGATACTGCTGGCCCTCTCATCTCAATGTTATCGTACGATACCGTCTGCGTCGGAGCCGGAATCGTGTGGTTCAATAGTGATACATGTTGCGTGTGAAGTTAGTTAAAAACGAAATAGCCGCCCTAGGAATCGGTGTAGGACCGTGTCTCGGTGATACTGTGATTAAAACAAGTGATAGATTTCATTAATTAAGAGATTCGTTTAGATGCTTTCCAGACAATTCTATAAACAATAGTTTTGTCATTGTCCATTATTTCAAGGACTAGATAGACGCATTTTAGAAACTTTATGTAAATGAAAATAAATAGTATTGTATATATATATGTTAGGCTCATAAACAAGTTGTGTTGACCAGTTAATTGTGTTAATTAATGTAATAGTCGATACTTAAATATTATGATTCGTTGTATATATGGACTGACGTGAGATTTTAAACCTAGTTTCAGAATTGCCTATATATTTGACAGTTCAGTATATGTTAGGAACATGTCTGATGTACTCATTAACTAATTAATTGACATTTAACATCGCACTTTGTTGTCATACACAAAGAACCGAAATTACGACTTAAAAAGATATGTGCCATCTAAAATTGTTGTATATTTAGTTTCCATTTTATATTGTGGTTATTTTTGTGTACATGAAATGTTTTACCTGAGTGTTTGGTAATTGTAAATTAGTATATTCAATCGTTGTGAACAATGCATAATGTAATGTCATTATTGTCGATGTTATATATTTGCCTCACCACCTTGCGTGGGGGGAGTTCGAGTTCTGGTTTTCGCAAAGTGCTCTGTAATCTGTCAGTCTGTTGTTTTAAAATGGAAGTTCTGTCAGCTAATTTCTGTTGCATTGTATACGTTTTGAAGGTGTAACGTTTTAGTGGAGAAGAAGTTTGATTCAAATTAAAGAAGAAGTGAAAAATTGTACATTCGAGTATTTATTTCTACCACGACGCCCCAGGAGAATAATTTTGCAGCGAGCAGAACCCCCATACATCGTAATGTTGAAAAGCTAAGTATCTTTTTTGGAAGTAGTAGAATGAAGTGTAATTACTTAATAAATCAAGTAAACATTTTACCCTACATGAGCAGATGAAGAAGAATGCTCTCACGATAGAAGTAAGCAGATCGCTGTAAGGGACAAACTACTACCGTTCCCTCGCGTTGGAGGTTCCGTCGTCTGGTGGGTTAATCTGCCAACATTTGGAACGAAACACTCCGATGAACATGCCGTCCCCTTCAAGGCTGCAATTTCAAATTCAATAGCGAGCGGCTCTCGTGCTAATTGCTATCTTCATTAAGGTCACAGCCAATTAATTTGCCGGCGCTAACAGAATATCCTGAGGAGCGGGCCGTCTCTAATGACCTGACAGGAAGTTCGGCGCCGACACACCACCAGCGCCGCGGCAGCAAAGGCGTGTCCGATGCACCGTACGAGTTCGTAAACGGCAGCCGAGCCGCCTCTGCCACTGACAGCACTCACACCCTCTTGACACAGAGAACGCCACGCCGAACAGCTGATCGCGTCAATCACAGCACCGTTGCGCAGGTCAAGTGAAATCTCGCAAGTTCCGTCACAAAACTGTGCGCTATTGTTGTTTACTGCCTGTTGTAATCTTACCTTTATTCACTTGCCTGTGTTCTACGCAGCTTACATCACACCTACCACAAAAAAAAAAAAAAAAAATCGCACTGACGTGTTTTACGGCCCACTTTAAATTTGTAGTTATATAATTTTTTGCAAACAATTCGGACAAAAATAATAGTGTAAATAATAAAAAATTAAAGTGATAATATCTATGCACCCAACACGTAACCCTTTTAGGAAAAAACGGAGAAAACGTTTTTTTGGTAGTGGCGGGCCCGAACCACGGACCATATACATCACCATCCAACACGCTGCCTACTACACTACGGCGAACAATTACGAAATTCGCCCTTAATATTCGTACTATTGATGGCAGTTGTTGACTGATGCTAATGTCTCATTTTTAGACACTAGATTATCATTTCTCGTACGAAGAACGACGTGTTTTTTTAATACTTCAGTGCGCCGTTACTTTGAAATAATCACTTGTAAGTTATAATAAGAAAATCGTCAAATACGCAACGCAAGATGGCGTATGCCAGAGAGAGTTCTGGACGTGGAATGTCACGTGACATCTGCGAGCGGCTGGTTTTCGTAAAATCAATGGAGGGTGTCAAATCTCCGTTATCTCTGCAACGATGCAAGATATGGAAAAAAACATAATAGAGCAAAGTAGTAGAGAATTTTCCCCTCTACCGATTAGGTTATTCAATTTTCGTGTCAGATGAACGGTTCGTTTGAAATTACAATTATATTACATACGGCTTTTTTTTTATTACTGCCTTATTTTTGGTCCGAAAAATTTGAAAAAGGGCGGTTATGGTCTCTGGCGGCCTACAATTATGTCTGTAAAATTTGGTGCTGATCGGCTGAACGGTTCGTCTTAAAAAGTGGGAACACGTTACGGACAGACAGACAGACATCACAAAATCGCCGTTATGTTTGCAAATATCTTTGAAACGATACAAGATATGAAAAAACATAACAGAGCAAAGTTGTAGAGAATTTTCTCCTCTATAAATTAGGTTATTCAATTTTCGTGTCAGATGAATGGTTAAGCCGTTATTTTCATTTAAATTTCGAGCTTTCAAAAAACGATCGCAAAGGCCCACTTTTAGTGTTACTACGGTAACCTAAAGTGGGCTAAAAAAACACGAAAACAAGGCCTTTAACCCTTAGCTACTATCGATCGTCTCTCAGAGCGCTACGAATTTTTGTGTCGAAATATTTTACACTCCACTACAAAGAGAAATGGACTCTTCCGTGTTTCTCCCTATTGGCTGACAAGCTACGCATGCCAGCATTCTTGCATTATTGCTGCTCTTTGTTTCGTATTTATCAGTCCTGAGAGGTCTCACGGACCAACCATAGTGTTAGCGTGTTTTGTGCGAGACAGATGTGGATGTCCAAGAACGCTTTGGTAAATCCTCAGATAAAGAATTTGAAGACTGGTGATGTTGGCCCTGATTTTGAGATATTTACTGATCGTGATACTAATTCCAATTATTATCAATAATATAGGTGCGCAAAGTGCTAGTAGTTCATTTATTCTGCAAGAAAAGTCATTACACTTCTCATTCAGTTAGACGTCTGCAAAGACCTCTGAACCTTTAGTATGTTATGGTATCTGTCGCAACAAGTAAATAGCAGAAGCTACAAGAAAATGATATATCTCTTAATTTACAATCTGCAAATTCCTGAATTTTACCAATTACATAACACCGTAAAAAAGGTTAACACAAACATCGAAACGCAGTCTGTCTAATCAACCCAACAAGACCATACTAGTACGCTAACGAGGCAGTTACATCTTACCAGTGTACGTACTCCAAACACGCACTAAAATCCGTAAAATTTCGGTTACACGATTAATTACACAAATTTAAAAGCTGTTGATTGAAATAAATACCTAAAAATTACAATACAGTACTGAATAACTTCAATTCGAAACATCATATAGAAAAATGTTGAGTGGAAGTCGAAGCAAAGTCTACATTTTATTGGCAGAACCCTTAGATTGTGTAAAAAGTTTCGTAAACAGATTACCTACACTACGCCATGTCCGTCCCTTGTTAAAGTATTGCTGCGTGATACGGCATCCGCAGCCAGATAGAAGTGGTGGATGATATCGAAGAAGATAAAAGAATAGCAGACAGCAGCTCGTTTGGTATTATAGCGAAATAGGACTGGCAATTATATCAGCGAAGGGATATGTAGTCACAAAATCTAAATTAACAAAGGTTTCTTTTGAATGCGGAAATATTTTTGACTCCCTACTAAATGGGAAGAAATGAGCGTTGTTATAACACAAGGAAAATCAGAACCGCCGCGGCGGAATAGCCCTGCGCACAAAGGCGCCTTGTTACCGTGCGCACGACCGTTCCACGTTGGAGGTTCGAGTACTCCCTCGGGCATAGGATCGATGACCACTGCAGTTAGGACTCAAAACTTTACAAACATTTGAACATTTGATATCAGGACCAAACGGGTAGTTTCAGGTATTCATTTATATTTGAACCCATTTTGGACTGGTGTGCAGCAGCTACTGTTGAAATGAAAGAAAACCAGCGATCAGTCGCGTAATAAATAGACTTATTGCAAACAGATTTCGGCTACATGATAGTCATCATAGTTGCAGCTTACGTTAGCAAGTATCATCACGCAGTAGACTAGTGGTCATACAAGTTTTAAAAAGTTTACAACTGACTGATAACGTCGGTTTGGACACACAGGGCTGACTGTATGTACAAACTGACATCATCATAAACTATTTCATATGCTTCATGTAAACTTTTCCTTAAGCTTTTGAACTTGCACCTAGGTGTAATGTGTGATTGTACTTGCTAACGTAAGCTCCAGTACTAATGATGGCTATCAGGTAGCCCAAATCGTTTTGAAATATATCTGATTGTTTCGCGACTCATCGCTGACTTTCTTTCATAACTGGCAATTTATGCTTCTCACATGATATTCGAGAGTAGGATGCTAAAGAAATAGAAAGTGGTTATATGAACACTCTGTCAGACGTCTAATCATGAATTTGGGAATACTGAGATAGATGTAGATTTGGTATGTTTTATAGAGATCAAGCACAACAAATATTGAAGCCGTAATTCGTTTTAGAGGAACGAAGCGCAGCAATAACGGAAATCAATTGATTGCAGTGGACTCGTATATTCATAAACTCATTACATGAACAAAACTGCAGTAGATATGAAACATTTTGCCAAATACTCGTGCAATTCAAGTCTTAATCTCGCAGTAAATACGAGGCCGAATTTACAGGTATTGAGAGAACTTCAGCTGCGAACTTAATATATGTTCGTTTTCCATGACGAAGAAACAGCCTTTTGTGTGTTGTAATACAGAAAGTTCATCTCATCCAAACGCATTTCAGGTTTGTTTGAAAACATGGCGTGAAGCTTTTCCCCTTTATTTCTGCTGGAACGCGTTTCGCTGTTATGAAAGCCGGTTGAGCATATGCGGTGCGGTGAACTTTCTCTCTTCTCACTTCATTCATTTCCAGTCTCACAGCTTTCATGTACTCTGAACATAAAAAGTTTTGTGTCACTGGGTCTTGCTTTTGATGTTATTGTTTCTGGTAATCCTAAATAAAAATAGAGGGTCGTAGTATATTACAGTTATCATAAAATTCCATTTTGATTATTTTTAGAACACGATTAAAGTCTGTAAACACTGTGGGAAATGAGCAGTCAGTGAAATATGGTAGCCATAATTTTACATCCGAAACAGATTAAAGAAATATAACTTCGTAAGACTACAAGACCATTGACAATTTGAATGAAATCTTCTTATGATCAAAAGGAGTTTACTAAAATTGACAAAGACTATGAAACTGTTATGTTTAACAACCTTTACAAATCAGCAGAGTGTCCATCTGTTTGTGTCTATGTGTATTGTATACATATCTACAGTGTGTTCTAATCTTTAATTTTGCACATTTCACCTTCTAACCAAGAGGACGGGCGCCGTAAATGTAAGAATTTTACTAACACATAGTTCAGGAAAAATGACGTCATAAACAAAGAATGCGCGAAAAACCGTTGCACTACGCGACAATGTTCCACGTCTCCTCCTAAACCACTGGACCGATTTCAACCAATTTTATACACATATTCCTTACTGTGAGGTAACAATATAACATATAGTTCACGAGATACAACGTCGCAAACAGTAGGAGTTGAAAAAACTAACACATAATGGGACGAGACTACATTCTTACACGTATGAGAATGACACTACTTAAATGACTTGCAATCAAACTTTAAACATAATTTTAAATCTATGTTATACTTTTCTTCGCCGACAAACAAAGCAAAATCATGAAAGGAAAAACTTTCTCGCTTACTACTTTTTCGCTGTTCATAGTTTCGATGTACGGCATGCGGTATGTCGTTTGTTGTTGTTGTTGTGGTCCAGAGACTGGTTTGATGCAGCTCTCCACCCTACTCTATCCTGAGCAAGCCTTTTCATCTCCTCATAAGAACTACAACCCACATCCACTTGAATCTGCTTACTATACGCGTCTCTTGGTCTCCCTCTGCGATTTTTACCCCACACACTTCCCTCCAACGCTAAATTCACAATTCCTTGATGTCTAAGAATGTGTCCTACCAATCTATCCCTTCTTTTAGTCAAGGTATGCCAGAAATTTCTTTTCTCCCCAATTCGGTTCAGTACCTCCTCATTAGTTACGCGATCCACCCACATAATCTTCAGCATTCTTCTGTAGCACCACATTTCAAAAGCCTCTATCCTCTTTCTGTCCACACTGCTTATCGTCCATGTTTCACTCCCATACAAGGCAACACTCCATACAAATGCCTTCAGAAAGGACTTCCTTAGGCTTAAATCAATATTCGATGTTAACAAATTTCTCTTTTTCAAAAACGCCTTTCTACCCATTGCCATTCTGCATTTTATATCATCTGTACTGCGACCATCATTTGTTATTTTACTGCCCAAGTAACAAAACTCATCTACCTCATTTATTGTTTCGTTACCTAATCTAATTCCTTCAGCATCACCTGATTTTCTTACACTGCACTCCATTACCCTAGTTTTACTCTTGTTAATGTTCATCTTATATGCACCTTTCAGCACACTGTGCATTCCGTTCAGTTGCTCTTCCAGGTCCTTTGCTGTATCTGACAATTACTATGTCGTCGGCAAAACGCAATGTTTTTAATTCTTCACCCTGAACTTTAATTCCTTCTCCAAATTTCTCCTTTCTTTCCTTTATAGCTTGCTCAATGTACAAATTGAACTACATTGGGGAAAGGCTACAACCCTGTCTTACTCCCTTTCCAACCACTGCATCCCTTTCATGCCCTTCAACTCTGACAACCGCTGTCTGGTTTTTGTACAAGTTGTAAATAACTTTACGCTCCCTATATTTTACTCCTGCTTGTTTCAGAACTTGAAAGAGTTTATTCCAATCAACATTGTCAAAAGCCTTCTCCAAATCTACAAAAGCTAGAAATGTAGGTTTGCCTTTTCTTAATCTATCTTCTAGGATAAGCCGTAAAGTGAGTATTGCCTCCCGTGTTCCTACATTTCTCCTGAACCCAAACTGATCTTCCCCGAGGTCGGCTTCTACCAGCTTTTCCATCCTTCTGTATATAATTCGTGTTAATATTTTGCAACCGTGACTTATTAAACTGATGGTTCTGTAGTTTTCACACCTGTCTGCACCCGCTTTCTTTGGAATGGGGATTATAACATTTTTCTTAAAGTCTGAGGGTACTTCACCTGTCTCATACATCTTACACACAATGTGAAACAATTTTGTCATGGCTGGTTCTCCCAGAGACTTCAGTAGCTCTGATGGGATATCATCTACTCCAGGGGCCTTGTTTCGACTTAGGTCTTTCAGTGCTCTGTCAAATTCATCTCTCAGTATAGTATCTCCTATTTCATCATCATCTACATCCTCTTCCCTTCCTACAATAGTGTCTCGAAGTTCATTTCCTTTGTAGAGCCCCTCTATATACTCTTTCCACCTTTCAGCTTTCCCTTCTTTGCTGAGAACTGTTTTCCATCAGTGTCCTTGATATTCATAGAGCTGTTTTTCTTATCGACAAATGTTTCTTTTATTTTCCGGTAGGCTGTATCTATTTTTCCCCTATTTATACATTCTTATACATCCTTGCATTTGCCTTCTAGCCATTCCTGCTTAGCCATTTTGCACTTCCTGTCAATCTCATTTCTTAGTCATCTGTACTCCATTTTGCCTGTTTCATTTACTGCATTTTTATACTTTCTCCTTTCATCGATTAAATTTATGTATGTATGTATGTCGTTACAATTTATAATTTCTAACTACAAATTGTACTCGCAAGAAATATTACAGACGGTACACTCACATATAACTGAATATACCTTCGACATTGTATCACAGTACGTCTTGTAGTTACGAGATATGAAGACATAAACAGTAATGTTCATGGAAAACCAATCCATCTTGTAGCAGATTGTAATCTGTTCTTTTCTACTAATTGAATTCGCAACCAATTTACAGACTTATAGCAGTAATACAAACGAATATGTATCTGCAAAATTATACAACTGTACAACTTATAACTAAATAAATATGAGACTACATATACCGCAATAGGAAAAACTTGGCACTTCATGCACCACGTTTAAACCAATTACTTATTTACTACTAAGATACTCATGTATTCCAGTCAGCTAAAAAAAAATTCTGACAGTGCTGTTGACAACTTTTCACTGTAAAACTCACATGGCTGCAGGAGAAAGCAATAGACTTCCATTGAGATACAAGGAAAGGAAGAGCTTGAAACAGTGTAGATCCAACGAGTAGCCATTATTTCCATCGGTTCTACCTTTTAACTTCAAAAGAATGCAGTTTCCAGTGACACTTGCATTTTCCATTACGATTAATAAATCAGAAGACAGTCTGATAAATACTGTGGAGTAGATTTGACATCACCACGTTACTCACATGGGGAAATTTGTGTCGTTTTCTCAGGGTTGGAGTCGACAAAGAATTTATTCATCTTATATTATTGACAGGAAACAAGAAATTTGTTTATAGTTAAGTTTTGAATTAAATGTTATATATCATCTATATTGGTTGCGACCTTTCTATCTTTGGATACAGCACTTATAATTTAGTACATTATCATTATTTCTTATATATTCTCCCAGAAATACAATATGTTTTTAGACAAAACGAGATGGACAGAGAGAGAAGGAATAGGACAAGTACTAACTCAAGGTTTGAATCTACACAGCTTACGAAATAGGCTGTATGTGTGTGTATATGTTCTATATCTTTTAAACTACGGGACAAATTTCAACCGAAGGTGGTACATATGTTTCTTACTATCAGGCAACAATCGCTGTGAACACAAACGTCAGTAGATATAACGTCACAAAAAAAGACAGTCGAGAAAAATGACCGCATCATCTACTCCTAAACTAATGGACCAAATTTGGTACAAATTTTCTTGAACGTCAGGAATCATTTGCTTTTGGTTGCAAAAACCACCTACGATACATTGTTCATGCAATATCACGTCATAAACAATGAAAACTGCCTCATTTATGGCGCGTAATAGCGTGATTTTATTGGTCAACTATTTGAAAATGAGAACACATGACTTGCAATAAACTTTGAACATACATAGATAGGCAGTTGGGCTTCTAGATAGAATTTGACCTTTGACCATTTAACTTTGACATTTTGACCTTGACCTTTTGACCTTGACATGTCGACCTCATGACCTCTTTACCTTGACCCCTTGAGCTTGACCTTGACTTGTTGACCTTGGCCATGACCTTGACCTGTTGACCTCTTTACGGTCTGGTTGCCCACCTCACAGGGGCTATACAACAATATGGCGGACATAAACAACATGGTGGACATAAACAATATGGTGGACATAAACAATATGGTGGAAATAAGCAATATGGCGCTGGCAGGACACATAACCAATATGGTGGACAATATAGTCAAATAGAAATGCTTTAGTAGCCTTAATTTCAGATTTATCGTATTGTTGTTTTTTGTTTTTGTTTTTTTTTAATTAGAACAAGCTGCATATCTGGCCCTGCGTTGAGTTGCATGTGAGTAGAAAAGAGCAATTGCGTACCTCAAATGTGTAGCCTTAATTTAGGATTTATTGTATATTAAAAAAAATTAGAACCTTAATTTCGGATTTAATATATATATATATATATATATTTAAATATATGATAAATCCGAAATTAAGGCTACAGATGAGAGGTTTGTGATTGCATTTTTCTACTTACACACATGGGAAGAGCATATATATATCAAGTTTATTCTGTTGTGACAGCTTCCAAGATCGTAAGATGACATTGCATTCCCTCAACTAGTACTTTTGAGTACAAGCTCTGACTTCAAGCAATAATCGAAGCCTCTCGAAGTTCTTCTTCAATAGCAATTAGTTCATTAATGTGAGCTGTATTCCCAGCTCCCTTGGACACTAGTAACAGGAGCAATCGTTCCACCAGTTCATTTGGATCATTCCAATGCACATAACAAACATGTTCAGTACTAGTTTTCCAATCTTGAACTTTGAGATCATTTTCGTTCTCTTTCGAATGTTCAGCAACGAGATCAAAATGTAAAATTACTGCATAAATTGTGGATTCACATTCCATACAAATAATAATAATATATCTTTTTAATCGATATTTTTTATTTTTTCCCCTTCCTGTAACATATAGGCTGAAATAACAGAAGAACTACACTGTCTAGCACGCAAAATTGATCCCAGGAGAAGTATCATCGTGAAAGGAATCCAATATTCACATCAAGCTGATTTAATTGATCTCATTGCATATACAATTCAGGGTACAAATATTTACTAGCAGTGATTTATGTCTATTCTAAAAACGCTTGGGTTGCTCCTCTGAAGACCAAATCATCTGACGAGGTGACTAATGCACTCAGAAAAATATGTATGAAAAGTAGTAGGATACCAAAAAATTTGCAAACTGACTTGGGTACAGAGTTTTACAATAGTAATTTTACGAATTTGATGCAGAAATATAAGATTAACCATTACACAACATATTCTGTAATGAAAGCTTTTGTGGTCGATCGATTCAATAGAACTCTTATGGACATGTTGTTTAAACAATTCATGGCAAAGAATTCCTATAAATGGATTGATAGAGTGCCAGTCAATACAGCAATACGAAACATAGAACCATTAAAATCAAACCAGTTGATGTAAAGGACAATAGTATTTTATCTGCAGTGTACAGCAAAATCAAGATGGTGGATCCACGAAAACCTAAGCTGAAAGTCGGTGATTTTGTTGGAATTAGCAAACCCAAGTCTGTTTTGGAAAAAGGATTTACACCAAATTGGTTTACGGAAATATTTTAAATTATAGATGTGCGGGAGACTAATCCACAAACATACTTTCTCGAGGATTACCTGTCACGACCCGTTGCAGGTGGTTTCTACTGCAAAGAACTACAAAAGACGAAATATCTTACGTCACACTTAGTCGAAAAAATCATTAGAAAAAAAGAGAAATAGAGTATTAGTGAAATCGCTTGGATTGCTACTTCATGATGAAGGACCTACCCATGTATAATTATCTATTCCCTTTTTTAAACATTAATTTCGTTTGTTAAAACGTTGGCTACAGCGTTTAGATAAGTTTCCATTGCACAAGTACTATGGCCACGTGCTAAGTAATTTCGAGTTTTTTAACTTGTATTTGCAGATCTCTGCTGCCCGAGATCTTTCATAGACAATTTAACAAGCTACTTTCACTTGGTGTTTTTTATACTTCAAATTATTATCTATTCAATAAAATGAACAACCAAAAAAATATGGGGAGACCAAATAAGCACAATAAAACACACACACACCTTGTACAAAAGTGAATTAAATCTTGAAGTTACTGCCCATAATAAAAAAAAATTCTGTCCTTATGAATATGGAGGTAACGTGGGAGGAAAGTTGCAGCTACACAGTGGATAAAGGAAAGCACACTCATTCACTCACAGACAAGCAATAATGCTTGTGATACATTACGCAAGCAGGAACACTTTATAACAGCGGCAAAACGAAGCGTTGGTGGCGTCTTGACGAGATGGCGGGTGTCCTCAAACACTGTTTAAAATATACTAGGCACAAATGAACTCATGTGCGGTGAGGCAGAGGGATACTATCGTTAAGTACCATGTGGTGTTCAACCACGGTGAATTACATGGAATTTACAAAAAGAAATTAATTTAGAATAAGCAAGTAAAGCACATACGAGATTTTATATAGAAGAATGCTAGTATCAATCAGTAAAAGTATGGCTGAAGGCCGAAGTAATGACCGTTACGAAAGCACATCATGCAATCGGTCATATCAAGACAGGAAAGATGGAATCAAACCAGAAATTCTGACAAAGAATTTAGTATGCTCGTAGAAACAGACACCACACGAAAAAGTTATTTAAAAATTAACAAGGAATTCAAACATACTAAGTTTACACAAAGGCACGAGTATTCTAACTTGAGAAGACCAGACACAAAATTCATTACCGGATTGAAAATACGAATACTAAATTTTCACTGAATTAATCGAGTTTTGTAAATTAAGAAACACTTTGCCTCGCTTACTCAAGAAAACTGTCACTGATAAACCAAGACTGCCTGATCACAAAGAAAGTAAATTTCTAACAGCATGCCATCCCCTCAGCATGATTCGACGAAATGCTCACTTCGGCGGTCACGGCAAGAGTGGTGCCTCAGGCCACTTGCAAAAGCCTTCCCCTCCTCCGCACTAAATGTAGGGCGCGCTCAAAGCGATACAGAATGCGTTCAGAGCCTACTGTCTACCAACCCTCGCTACCTGAATGAGATAATACCATCTACTAGAGCTCCAGAGAGGTCTCTTTTGTCACCTCTATTTTCCATGTATGTGGGTACTATAGTAAGAATAGGCCACCTCGCACATCTTGCCAAGTAAGCTTGTCTCTAGCCACCCAGAAGACGCTAGTGCAGACGACATACGAAGCTATGCGTTCTTAACTAAATTAAACGCGGCCTAAAGCGAGAGGGGGCGAATGTAAGCCATTGTGCGGCAGTCAGTCAACATTAAAAGCAACCTTCCAATTTCATACGAGCACACAAGTTCAATCACATGGGTGGAAACATATATAAACATGGGGCATTGATCATTAATAACGGAATAAAATAATTGTCATACAAATAGACAATATTAATGGCGCAGAAACACTTAAGAGTAATGTATAACTTAAAATGGAACACGACAACAAATTCTGTGGTCGTGTTTCAAGTGCTCTGTAAATTTTTATCACAGTGGACGTGTTTCACGATGTTGCACTGGTAGTCAGTGATTTCTCACAAATCTGTCACATTTATGTATAATTGGGATCCGTAGCCCTCTGTATTCCAAATTTTCTTACATTCTACTGTGGCAGCTGCAATTCACCAGGTGCTCTCATTCTCAAGTAGTTGATAAATTGTTATTAACGCAACACATGGTGTCGCAGTTTTCTGGAGTTATCATTGTTTGCCGTGGTGGAGTAGCCGAGCGGTCTAAGGCGCCTTGCTGCAGAGCGCGAAGTTGCTCGCCGTCGGAGGTTCGAGTCCTTCCTGGGACATGGGTGTGTGTTTTTGTTCTTAGGTTAGTTTACCTCGGTTTAAGTAGTTTGTAAGTTACGGACTGATCCATGCATTTTGGTCCGATAGATTTACAAACACTTGAATTTTATCATTGTTTATGACTTCATATCTCGTGAACAATGTGTCGTGGATAGTTCTTACAAAGATACGGTTTTCCTATGTTGCGCACTTTACCGTCAAAGCAAGGGAAAGAACACTGTCAACGTAATATTTCATATAACATGAAACTGTGAAGAATACAGTTTGTGAGCGTTTGAGCCATCACCATGAAAGCTTTTATCATCGGCATGTCAGAAGGTACCTTGCTATAAACGTTGACACAATGTCACCGATCAGTAGATTTGGCAGGTAAACGTATTGTTCAAATGTTTGTAAGGCTTAAGGGACTTAACTGCGGGATCATCAGTCCGTGAACTTACGAACTACTTATGAACTACATTATACTAAAGACGACACAAACATCCATTCCCGAGGATGGATTAGAACCCCTGACGGGGAACGGCTTCGCGCATCGTAGCATAGGGTCTCAATGCGCTCGACCGCTCCGCCGCGATTATACGTATTTACATAGACAGGAGGAGGTGATGGTCTGAAGAAAACTGAAGAGAGATATACGAGTTGGAGTTGGGCAATGGGGCAGTTGGGGAAAGATGGACAAACAGAGCGAGAGGGGCAGAGAGTTCAGATGAGAAGAAAAAATAGCGGACACACACACACACACACACACACACACATATATATATATATATATATATATATATATATATATATATATATATATATATATATAGGGGGCCCAAAACAAAGGCAGGTAGAGGAGACATAAATATGTAAATTTCGTATAGCAAGGTGTAGTAGGTAATGACATATTTCAGCACTAGCGTATTCAGAAATATGGAAGAATGAAAACTCAAAAGAAGAGCAAATAAAAAATTTATATATTTATTGACATTGTACAAACAGCTATAGAAGGGCTCATATTAAAAGCCCAGTGTGTGTGAGTCCCGTCATATCTGAAGAGGATCTCGTTGCCCGAGTGTCTTTTGCTTCTGGACGTAAGGTAAGGTAAAGCCGTCAATAATCCGACGATTGGTTCTACCACCACAGTGCTTTACTAGGCATGGTCCTGTTGGGAGGTGGTATGCCATTGCCTTCCTCCGACCTGACTTACCCAGCCAGTTATAGGGGGACCTCCAGTTTAACGTGGGTTCTGAACCATGGTGCTACTCGATATTTTTTACATCAGCAACACTGCCAGAAGGGAAAGAAGTGGAAAGTGACAGATAAAAATCCTAGTATCTGGTGGGGATCGAACCCACACAATTTGGTTTTATAGTTTGGCACTCTACCACAGTGCTATCGAGGCGCATGTGGTCGATGTACGTGACGTCTTTTGTAATGTACGCTGATCCAAGCACCGTCGCTGTGAATATCGCAGTTGGTGGCCGCTCTTCTGAATAATTTCTTTTGTCTTTACCTCCCTTGGCAGTTTCTTGTCTTTCATACTGATGAACACGCTAGTGCTGTAAAGTGTCAGTACCGACCACAATTCCTATACGACGGTTGCCAATTAAGTAGTGGCAACTATTCATTGACAACCGATACAAAAGCGTTAAATGTTTGCACCTGTTACTGCCCTTCAAAGTAGTCACCAACGTTGTGTACAACCCGTTACCAGGGATGTGGAAGGCGTAGTTCGCGGTTATCAGAGCATGTGCTGTTGATGGTGCGAATGGACCGGTCTACTGCCTGTCGAATCTCTAGAACAGTTCTCAAACGAATGCCACGAAGTGGTTCCGTCATCTTCAGAATCAAATTAAACTCACAAGAACTTGAGACTTGCGAAGGAAACGGTAACATTTTCTACGCCACCCACCCATCATTTTGCACGACAATGCGCAGGCGCATACATTGCAAGCTGTGTCTACTTCTCGGACTTAAGACCTTGTGACTTTCATTTGATCCCGAAGATGAATCAACTACTTCGTGGCATTGGGTTTAGAAGTGTTTCA
Source organism: Locusta migratoria (assembly GCA_026315105.1). Lineage (NCBI taxonomy): Eukaryota > Metazoa > Arthropoda > Insecta > Orthoptera > Acrididae > Locusta > Locusta migratoria. Next base: position 249,565,933 of record CM048749.1, read on the forward strand.
GAGCAGAGGCGTCGACTTTTGAAAATCAGTGTGGGTGCTCTATATCACGGTTCACAAATGTTCGAAACCAACCCTCCTGAAAATCATTTTTGAAAGAGCAATACTTGATAAAAGTAAATAGGCAGTTGTCTGGCCTTTTAAACATAGAAGGAAGAAGGCTGCATTAGGACACTACAACAAAGCAATCTAATTGGCCGAAGAGGATATTTCGATATAAGTAACACCCCAAAACCTCTACACGACCAATGAAATAATTTTTCACTGTACACTAATCTAACACTTTTTGTGGGAAACTATTCTTTCAGACAAAAGCGTTTGGTAGAACACCGTCACCAAGGTTTAATGAAATCTTTGAAATATTTTGAGATTTTGAAGTCGACATCAAACTTTTTTTGGTCAGTTCCATGCAAGAGCTGTATACTTCATCGAAACTTTCATCACTTCGAGATAACTTCATGACATCTCTGACAATATTAATGTAGTCCAAGGTTTTTTTAAGCCTGAGAGAAAAGCATTACAAATTTCACCTGAATCTATAATTTTAAAAACAAGGGGAGTGACAAAGATAAATTAAAAACGATTAACTTTATCATCAGCATCAGATTCTTCAAACTAAATTCCTGAAAGAATACAATTGAATGCTCATAAATACGTACACCTGAAAGGTCAAAAGAACCGACGTGCTTCAGGATGAATAAAGCTAGCATAGTGGGTAAAACACACTCATTACTACTCGCTTGGGGACCCGCGTACAAAACTGATCATTTCTTTCACGTATGAAATATCGTCTCTCGCTATAGTCACGTTTAGCATTGCCTCTTGAGTCATAAGGTACGTTTTGATTTTTCCCGATTTTTTTTTAATTTATACATTTTTTTCCACCACGATTTTATGTGTGTGCTCAGCACCCCCAAAAAATTCTTGGGGGGTGCACGAGTCCCAGAGCACCCACGGAGTCGGCGCCCCTGTTTCAGAGATTCGTGAGGCAGTAGACCCATTCGCCTCATCAACAGAAAACGCTCTGATAACTGTATACTACGCCTTCCACATCCCTATCAACGGGTTCTACACAACTCTGCTTTGTATAACATTAACAGGCGGTAACATGTAACGCTTTTGTATCTGTTGTTAATAAATATAGTTTTCAAAATGACAAGCCAAGATCGCAAATTAATAATTTATTAATTGACGACCGGTTTCGGTGCACTGTGTCATCATCATCAAAAATGTTTGTTAAGCTTATGGGACTTAACTACGGGGTCATCAGTCCCTAAACTTACAAACTACTTACGAACTACCTTATACGAAGGACGGCACAAATATCCATGCCCGAGGGGGACTCGACCCCCGACCGTAGTGGCCGTGCAGACCCTGACTGGAGCGCCTCAGTCCCCGCGGCCACCGCGGCCGGCACACCATCATCTGGTCACATATATGTTATAATCTGATATTCTTGTTAAAAAAATTGGGTATAAAATAACAAGTGCAACATTGCACTTAGTCACTATATAAAAAAATACATAAGTTAAAAACATGACAGCTTACAAAATGCTCGAAAAAATGCGAGTATTTTGTAAGCTGTCATGTTTTTAACTTATGTATTTTTTTATACAGTGACTAAGTGCAATGTTGAACATGTTATTTTATACCCAAAGTTTTTAACAAGAATACCAGATTATGACATATATGTGACCAGATAATGGTGACACAGTGCACTGAAACCGGCCGTCAATTAATAAATTATTAATGTGCGATCTTGGCTTGTAATTTTGAAAACTATAAAACGATCAGATCGCCTCCAAACCCGACTATGTCAGGTAATCATGTTAATAAATAGTTGCCACTATTTAAGCGCCAACCCTCGTATATACGATCGCGCGCGCTTGTATATGTGTATGTGTATGTGTATGTGTGTGTGTGTGTTTGTGTGTGTGTGTGTGCCGGCCGCGGTGGCCGAGGGGACTGAGGCGCTCCAGTCACGGTCTGCACGGCCACTACGGTCGGGGGTTCAAATCCCCCCTCGGACATGGATATTTGTGCCGTCGTTAGGATTAGCTAGTTCACAATTAGTTTGTAAGTTTAGGGACTGATGACCCCGTAGTTAAGTCCCATAAGCTGTACAAACATTTGAACATTTGTGTGTGTGTATGTGTGTGTGTGTGTGTGTGTATGTGTGTGTGTGTATGTGTATGTGTAGACACAATACACATTCAGGCATTGAGCAATTCACGCAGACGTAATTTTCATGTTGGCATCCGGTAAGCGTTGGTACACAGTAAGTAAACACGCTTTTTGTTTCGTAGCCTACGGCGGATGTCCCAGTATTCCGAAATGCTTCTTATTACACCCGCTAAATAACAGCCTGAATTATACAATTTTCTTTAATTTTCTTAATTAAGTGCAGAATGGTGGAGATTGCATCTAATTCAAAGCCCACGCAGCCACAAACAGCGGCCCGCGCAGTCAGTAGACCTACGGCGTTCGCAGCTGACATGGTACCGGCAGACGCGTTGCGAAATTCTAGACCGGGGGGCGGCGCCATGTGAAACTGAAGGCTGTGGGCACAAAGAAAAAAAAAAGCCTCGGCAACCTAAATAACCTCGCGGTGCGGCGAGCAGAAAGCAATTACGTGGACTCAATGACACGGCGACACGTACAAAGCAGAGTTGATCAAACCGCATTCAGGCAGCTGGCGGTGAAAGACTTGAATGACGTCAAAAGACTGCCGCCTCAGATTCCATTAGCCGTGGCGTGTAATTGCGGCGACGTCTGTGGACGCCGCGTTTATTGAGCGACGCCGGTTCGGCGTCGCCAGCGGGGGCGGCGGGGGCGGGATGGGGGGTGGTTGTGGCCGCGGGAGGCGGGGGCGTCGTTTGTCTTTGGCCGGGCCGCCCCGCCACGCTGTGGTTCACTGGTCAACCACATAACCGTCCGAGGGGGAAACGGATGGTATCGAAAAACTACCGATATCTGAATTTCACGCGTCATTCGAAGTGAAACACCAAGAAGGGACCCATATATCAGAGCCAAATTTATTTGGGAGACTAGCTGTGTAAGGCGGCAGGAAATTTCACTACCTTACATGCTATGTTTACGTATTAATAATTAATAACGTGAATTTATTTATAACATAATTACTGGTATCACTTTGATTCCGGATAATCTGAAAGCATAAATAGGCAGGAAGAGTGGAAATATTAATGTTGACTATCTTTGATTAGATTAGATAAGTACTTGTTCCGTAGATCAAAGTACGACACTTCGTAATGACGTGGAACGTGTCATGTTAATGAAAGGTGTCTTTCCAAATTATTATTTTCTACTGAATATTACATGGCACATTTTTTTCCATTTTTATTTTTATTTATTTATTTTATTTATTTATTTATTTTTTTTAATTACAAATGTATATCTAAAATTCATCTATAGTGTAGAAGGAGTTGCCATGCAGAAATTCTGTTAATTTATTTTTAAATGCTTGTTGGCTATCTGTCGGGCTTTTGATGCTGTTTGGTAGGTGGCCAAAGACTTTTGTGGCAGCATAATTCACCCCTTTCTGTGCCAAAGCAAGATTTAACCTTGAATAATGAAGATCATTCTTTCTCCTAGTTTTGTAATTATGTACAGTGCTATTGCTTTTGAATTCGGTGGGATTGATAATAACAAATTTCATAAGTGAATATATATATATATATATATATATATATATATATATATATATATATATATATATATATATATATAGGGTGTTTCACTAAGTGTGTTTGCCTCTGTAACTTATAAAATAATAGGTGTCGGGAAGTTTTAATGCGGTAGGTCAACAGAAGAAATGTTACTCTTTCTGCAGAGCTATGAACATAGTTTATTGTATCATTTTCCAAAGAGTTACATCACAAAGATATAATTTTTTAAATGGAACAATAGTTTTTTTCTATCGTTTATTGGATTCGTTTAAACCAGCTGCGTCCAAATCAATTTAAACTACATTCCTATCACTGTTAGTTTGGGAGCTACAACCCTTCAAAGTTCCGCGTGCGGAGGTTGCGATAGCGTAGCTGACTGGCCGAGTGGCTATCCTCTGGGACACGGCCCACTGTCTCATGACCACCAGCCAGTCAGCTACGCTGTCGTAGCCTCCGCCCCCTAAACTTTGAAGGCATGTAGCTCCCAAACTAACAGTGACAGGAATGTAGTTTAAATAGATTTGGACGCAGCTGGTTCCAACGAATCCAATGCACGATAAAAAAAACTATTGTCCATTTAAAAAATTATATCTTTGTGCTGTAACTCTTTGGAAAATGATACAATAAACTATGTTCATAGCTCCGCAGAAAGTGTAGCATTTCTTGCGTTGACCTACCGCATTAAAATTTCCCGTCACCTATTATTTTATAAGTTACAGAGGCAAACACACTTAGCGAAACACACACACACACACACACACACACACACACACACACATATATATATATATATATATATATATATATATATATATATATATATTGAAAACCTACTGTGACGATCCCTAGCTCTTTAAATAAGTGTCTGCAGGATGATCTTGGATGGGCTCCGGCAATTATTCTGACCACACGCTTTTGTGCAATGAAAACTTCTTTACTCAATGATGAATTACCCCATAAAATGATGCCATACGAAAGCAGACAATGAAAATAGGCATAGTAAGCTAATTTACTGAGATTTATATCACCAAATTTTGCAATTACCCTAATAGCATAAGTTGCTGAACTCAAACGTTTCGACAGATCTTCATTGTGTTTTTCTAGTTCAACCCCTCACCAATGCTTACAGCTAAAAGTTTTGAATATTCTACCTTAGCTACAGATTTCTGACCAAATCCTATATTTATTGATGGTGTCATTTCATTTACTGTATGGAACTGCATGTACTGTGTTTTATAAAATTTAATGATAGTCCATTTGCTGAGAACCACTTCATGATTTTCTGAAAGACGTCGTTTACAATTTCATCAGTTAGTTCTTGTCTGTCAGGTGTGAAAACTATACTTGTATCATCATCAAAAAGAACTAGCTTTGCATTTTCATGAATATAGCCTGGCAAGTCATTAATATATATTAAGAACAGCAAAGGGTCCAGGACCGAACCTTGTGGCACCCCACTTTTGATTGCTCCCCAGTTTGAGGAATTAGCTGTGTTTTTCATATTATCATAACTACTAGTGTCAACTTTCTGCACTCTTCCTGTTAGGTATGATTTAAAATATTTGTACACTGTCCCATTCATACCACATTACTTTAGTTTATCTAGAAGAATTCCACGATTTACACAATCAAAACCCTTGGAGAGATCACAAAAAACCACTACCGGTGATGTCATTGGTGAAAGGCAACATTTAATATTAACAATATTCGCATATAGAACTTTTCTTGGTTGGAAACGAGAACACAGACTACTAAGCGAGACAGGCCGGTCAGCGGCGAAGGGACTCTAACGGTGCCACGAAGGTACCGCGTGTTGACCAGGCGGTGCGAGGTCAGACGTTACTGACCGGCCCATTGCCGATGCTGCTTTGTGCCAAAGCTTGTGGGCGATGATACGATTGAGAGTTGATTTCAACTGCCAAACGGTCGAAACGTTCTAGAACTTTCTAGAAGCCTCTAGAGGCTTCTTTTTCGCGGGATTGGAAGGAAGTAATGGTGTGGGAGAGAGATTTGAAGCTATACCTGTGATTGACTCTTGAGAAAACGGTCTGGAGACACTTGTGGCTTGCTGCAAAAGTGAGTCGCCGGCATTCGGCTAGATGCGCTCGTGGTGAGACAGGTGGTCAGTTACTGGCAAAGTATCCAGTTACTTAGCTCATAATTAGTTGCAAGTTGAGATTGCATTGCTTGAAGTATTCATTATTATTTCTCTGTCAGTAGAGAAACGAAGTTATTACACAGGGTGTCTTACGAAAGACGCCTGCCAGGCGTCCGCGGATCGCGCGGTACGGTTCCCGGCCACCGCCACCGCTTACGCCGGCCACGGCAGCGCCCGATTCTCAGACTCTGTTGTGTTGCGGGCGCGTGCACTGAGTTAAAGTCTAAAAAAAAAACATTGTCATCCGACTAACCTAAGCTTACCTTTATTTACAGTAGATGATGTCCCTCTATGGAAAGAGCAGCCTGACATCTCTTGAACACATTGCGAACACTCGACGGATTTCGGATGCCAGAATCTGGGAAATGACTAGTCGAATCTTTATTCAGGAAACAATAAATTCTGACAGGTATGAGAACAATATCCTGTATCCATTTTTCAAGGACTTTCACCCATCGAAAAGCTGTACGGTTATTTCATGTAGGACAATGCAAGATGACACAATGCTAATGCTTCTATGGCAGCAATACGAAATGTTTTTGATGATAGGATAGTTCACTGGCCTCCTCGTTCTCCAGATCTAAAACCCTGTGACTTTTATCTTTGGGGAATGTTAAAAGACAAGGTGTATGCAAGCAATTCCCATACACTCTTGGAAAACAGGATTCGACCAGTCATTTCGCAGATTTCGGCAGCCGAAATTCGTCGAGTGTTCTCAAATGTGTTCAAGAGATGTGAAGCCGCTCTTTCCTTTTCACAGGTATGTTAACAGGTCATGGGAAACTGAAAGCCTACTATCAGCGGTTCAAAATAATTGAAGACGGAACGTGCACATGTAACAGTGCTGTCCAAACTATTGACCACGTGCTTTTTGACTGGTGCAATTTATTGAAAGAGAGGGACCATCTCAGGAAAAAAAATAGCTGCCAAAGGAGGAGGATGGCCCGTCAGTAAATATGACTTAGTACATAAATTCACTACAGACTTTTACAGTTTTTGTAATTCAATAAGATTTCCTGATGTATAAAATTGTTTGTTCCTTTGTAAACCCTGTCAACTTATATACTGTGTTTGCAAAAATATTTGATGTAATCGCCTGAATCTAACCATCAAACATGTAATATTACTATGTAATGGGGCATGTTAAATAATAAATAAATAAAAAATAAATAAAATCTACTGTAAATAAAGGTAAGCTTAGGTTACTCAGGTGCCAATGTTTATTAGACTTTAACTCAGTGTATGCGACTGCGGTACAATAGAGTCCGAGAATCGGGCGCTGCCATGGCCGGGGGATGCGGTGGTGGCGGCCGGGAGCCGTAGCGCGCGATCCGCGGACGCCTGGCAGGCGTCTTTCATGAGACACCCTGTATTTGCATTTCGATGTACTCATTTACAAGCTTACAACTGAGCTTCTCTTCTGCTTCTGCCTGGTGAGGCAAGCAGTTTGTGAGAACCTCTTGTTCGACTTAGATACTTGAGTGACTTAGGAATTTTTTGAATGACGTAGTTCGTTCACCATGTAGCCATTGTCTCACAGCTTCAGCTTCACGACGTGCTGACCCATCCACGGTTGCCAGCCGCTGTTCGTGTTATCAGAACAGTATTGGGAGTTGGTGATATACACACATTTCATTTGCTATAGCGTAGTTAAAGATAGATATACCTCCCACTAGTTGGCTGTATTTTTGACCTTCTGATTTTATTCTCTACCGAGTTGGATAGCGATTTTTAATTTCTTTTAAAACCATTAACAAGTCCTCAGTATCAACCATTTTTCATAATAGATAGAGATTGTGCTATCTTTGTTAGCGATTCATTACTTTTGTATCATAATTCATTCGTGAATATGTGCACCGTCTTTTTTATAATTAAATTACTATATATAAGATTGAATCCTCCGATTTCTTATTTATTAGGATTAGGAGTCCCATCTATCCCTAGAGATAAGAAATTGCCTAAGATTAAAACCAAGTGTTTTTGTATTAAAGATTGTCTAATTGAAAGCAATGATTTACATTTATTTTCGTAAAATACAGTAAGGCTGTTGAACCATAAGCAAATTAGCGATAGACCCGTTAATACAATTTCACCTACTGCGGCATAATTATTACAGCTGAAACAACGCGTCTCCCAGGTATTTATTTAGTCCAGTCTTAAGTTAGTCCATTTCTCCTTACCTTTTCTGTCCACCTGCTACCTCATAATACCCTCATCTTGTAGCCGTTGCGACATCCGTTACTCGTCATAACACGGAACACATGAGATGATGTCAGAATTAATAAACTTTCCAGTTAACAGGTAGGCGTACAGAGAATCTTGTGCTGCTGTGACCGTTGCCAGCACTGGGCCTCCTCTCTACTAGAAGAGGTTTCTGGTAGTCTTTTAATGGCTATACATGGTAGCAACAGGGTAAGACTACAGACCAGAAGTAGAATAGTTCAGTAAAAATAGTCATTATATTCTGAAAATGATACTTTGTAAGGTGGGTAGCCTGTTACATCTGATACCGATAATGCCTTGCTTCAGAACAAGATCAAAATGAATACAAATATTTAAGTAAATGATGATCCTAAATCGAGAAATTTCGAGCTTGGTGGGCGATATGACTTATTTAAAAAAAAAAAAAAAAAAAAAAAAAAAAAATACATATCGATTTCGTTCCCATCATGGAACAGCATCAGTGCAGAATGCAAGCCTTGATGACTCATGTACTTCACATAAAACATTTAACAGTCAGGTCCTTGAAATAACTAAAAGTTTTTAAAACTTATAACATTTATTAGAAACGCATTTTAGTTTAAACATCCTGGCAGATTAAAATTGCATGCCGGAACCGAGACTCGAACCTGGGATTTTTGCCTTTCGCGGGCGAAGGTAACGGTCCTAGGTTCGAGTCCCGGTTCCGGCACGCGATTTTATCTGCAAGGAAGTTTCATATCAGTGCATACTCCAATGCAAAGTGAAACTTTCATTCTGGAAACATTTTTAGTAATTTTATGGACCTGACTGTTAAATGTTTTATGTGAAGTACATTAGTCATCATGACATTCTGCACTGATTATTTTCCATCAAGAGAACGAAATCAATATTTAAATTAAAATATATATATATCGCCCCCCAAGCTGCAAATTTCTTGATTTTATTGCAATATTGACATGGGCAGGCACAATCTCCATTATGGAGTCAAATTACAAAATGATGTTTCTAATAACTCGTCCAGCCCTTGATGAGAGAGAGGGTTCGTAGATAATTGAAGTTCTCATTTAGCCAAGAAATCGAACAACTGAACTCAGGTAGGGGCAGCACAGGTGCTACGCAATAGCAAGTTGAAACCTAAAGTCGGAAAGGTATTCCTGGGAATGGTGAAGTTCACGGCTCCTCCAGTAAGTCTGCACCAATTATAGCAATTATGGCGTAAGAGTAATTCGTCAAGAGATACCTTTCAAAACTAGCTGACCACCGAGGACGTGCAGGATTCTCTCGTTGGTTTTGTTACCTCGTACGCGGAACCGCAGTATGCATCTACCGACAAAATCAGAGTCATGCTGTCAACCTCTCTAGAGTAACCGCTAACACTGGTTCCGGCCTGTGTGGCTTGGTTAACGCTAGTTACGTTGTTGTCCTGAAAAGGTGGGAAACGGTCAAATTCGGGCACTTAAGTGGTATACCTACAACTGAAAGACACAAATAGTTCAAAACAACGGTTGGAACAGCCTTTGTGTCTCTTCGTTATATTGTCAATGTATAAGGGAATTACTCCTCCCCTCAGCAGACGACGGCCCTGTGGTTAGGCATGCATCTTGTGTCATAATTTGACAAAGTGAATTCATGTGATTTTATTGATGATTAAATTTATTGACTTACACAGTTTCAATCAGGCCGAATCCTCTGACATAATCATAAATTGAGTCGTAATTTTGAGTACTGTTCGTATCCATAACCAGAAAGTCAGTAATTACTGCACATTCTATTCGTCATAAAGACTGGAATAGTCGCTTTCGCACTCCACATGCTCCGTGCATTGGTAGCACAACATCCCAGTGCTACAATCTCCCCTCTCTCTGTTCATCTCCCATCCCTCTGCCTGCCCACCTTCCTCTTTCTCTGACAATCACCTCCTCTCTATCGAACTACTCCTCCACTCTATCGAACTCTTCCTCCACCTCCTCGGTCCATTAATTCCTCCATCTGTGAAAAAATTATGTGCGTTAACTTTGATAGTGATCAGTGAAGTTGTGTTTATTGCAAGGTACCATCCGACAAGAACCATATGAAATGATAGGTAGGCGATCAGTTGCTCTTGTTTTCAATGTTAAGTGGGCAAAAGTTGCTCAATATCTGAATAAAATCGTAGATTTTATCGAAGTTCGTATGTAAACTACCCTCTGCCATGTGTCATACAAAATTTTACGAACAGAAAGTGACTTTCCTCTCGTTTTGAAGATCGAGGGTACAACGTTTCGTCGCAATCGGATGAACGCTACAAATGTTGAAATGTTTGTTAAGCTATGGGACTAATCTGCAGTGGACTTGCAAACTAACTTATGCTAAGGACAACACACACTTACCCATGCCCGAGGGAGGACTCGAACCTCGGACACGGAGCAGCGGCACACTTCGCAGCAAGGCAGTTTAGAGCGCATAGCCACTCCCGCACTGCGTATGGTACAGTAACGCATAAAATACGAACAAACGTGATGCGTTGGTTTCCCCTCACGTCTCAGTCTTTATGACGCCATAGCTCCTAAACTGTAAGTCGTACAATGAAATAATTATATAGGTACAATTTATTTATTCGTGTCAGAAACATCTTGTACAAAACATAACATGAAACACAAAAACAAAAATGAAGATCAATGAATATAATTACAAATTAGCCATTAATAGTACACAAATATACAAGTAACAGTGGTAACAGTTCAAATGTCTTTTCCCCAGGATTAAACGTTAAACTAAATGTCAAATGATGTATAGTCTATGGGACTTAACTATGGGGTCATCAGTCCCTAAACTTACAAACTACTTATGAACTACTTACGAACTAGGACGGCACAAATATCCATGCCCGAGGGGGGATTCGAAACCCCGACCGTAGTGGCCGTGCAGACCGTGACTGAAGCGCCTTAGTCCCCTCGGCCACCGCGGCCGGCAAACGTTAAACTATGCTAGCCCAAAATCTGGCTTCATCACATGCATCATGGGTAGCACCAGTCAGGTCCTGCATGGTACAGCAGGCTGGACAAAGCTCACACTGTAGCAGATGCTCGGTGGTTTGTTCTTTTCCAACTCGCACATGACAGAGGCATTAGAGAGGCATCAGTTGTGATGATTTGTCGAGCTCCGTCGTTGCATGCAGAAAGCTTTTCCTTGATTTGAGTCTGCTATTGGCTGGCTGATAATCAAAAAGCTGATGTTTTGATAATTTAGATACCTTTGCTCGTTCCATTCTGGCTGTGACTTCCCTTCTAATTCCAGGTGGCGCTATACGAGCCAGGCAGTATAGTTTTTCAACTGGCTTTGGCCTTAGACATACCGTGAAAATGCGGCAGGTTTCGTTTAGAGCCACATCCTCTTGTTAAGCGTGGCATGAGTTATACCATACTGGGCACGCGTACTCTGCAGCTGAGCAACACAGGGACAGGGCTGTGGTTCTTAATGTATTGGGTTGTGCACCCCAGTTTGAACCTGCGAGCTTGCGAACAATATTATTTCTAGCAGCTACTTTGCATTTGGTGTTCATGCAGTGCTCTTTGTAGGCAAGCGTTCGGCCAAGAGTCACAGCCAGATATTTATGGGTGGCGTTATGTTTTAGTGAAATACCTTCCCAGTTTATCTGTAGGGACAAGAGAGAAGCCTCCACGAAGAACGTTATCTGCACGTTCGGGCGTCCCCTGGGCAACACTATAACCGGGAAATTCTCTCACTCCAGAAGCATCGCTAGTAAAATGCCACGTAATAGGTACAATCATTGGCTTCAACGGATACTGTGTGCAAAATATGTTGCGGGTCCATTTAGTAGAAAAGACATAACAAATTTAAACGTCATAATGCGGCAGTTTTTCATGCTTCTCAGACTTCATGACTTCATGACGTGTCGTTCATTGTCATAATTATGCCTAAAATCTCTACGAAAGTGGAAGCAATATATTCACAAAGTTTCATAGCAATCGGAAGAACTGTACGGCAGTGCGTAAAATAAGCGTAAACATACAAACATTCATTTTTATATATTATATATATTTTATATATTATATATTTTATTATTATTTTATTTTATTACTAGCTTAAATGCCCGTGCTTCGCAACGGTTTTTAGATAGGGACCTGCATATACATGGTTTTTTAGGGTTCCGGATCTAGGTCAGCGAAAACAGAATCCTTGATGATCGCTCTGTCAATAAACTCAGTACTCCTAGCCAAGATGTCGAATTTAAGTAAAAGTCCTTGTCTAAAAGGAGAATGTTTATAAAGATTTTCTTAGAAAAAGTAAAATTAAATTTTGTACTCCAGAACAATTTAAATTCAATGTTAGGTTATGTTCATGTGTGTAATTGTCTGTTTGGCGTACTCTTCTGAAAACATACTATGGGTGAGATGAGAAGTAGTAATAACAGCGCCATGTATTGGTTCTGTGGTGTAGTACTAAACTGTTCATCTCTCACAATAAGTGTATCCTGAAGTATTAGTATGTTGCAGTGTTGCACTGGGGACAATGTAGTTATGCTGTAGGCCTATACAGTGCTCCCTATTATCGAAACTCGATGAAAGCTGAAAGTCTGGTAATTCAATCAACAGAGCAGTTCATGCGTGTTTAAATTATATCATGGTGGTATCAGTGTGTGATGAAGTAAGTCTGGGTAATCATGGAAGGAACTGGCGTCAGTTGATCGTCTGTATAAAACTTTCCATTAAATATAGTATTTCCAGTGAATTGTCTTGACTGTGTTAGCAGAATCGGCCACTATTTCAGCTAATACATTTCCCCACGTCCTGCAGTGATTACTTCGTAAAGCACCAAGTTGAAATCGACCTTGTGTAATAGAACTATATATTCAGAATTCGAATTATAAGTCTAAGTGCAATTGTCTCTGCAAAAGAAGATCCCTTTCTCTATCTTAATGTAGTCCGCACCAAAACTAAGTAATTATCGAACAATTATGAAAGCAAAGAGGTTAACTGAAGAGTTGTCGATCGCGTGTGTATGTTATCTCTAGTCGCAGGCACAGAACAGAAATATCTCTGGAGTGAGCATTACTATCTTAGGAGATTCAGATGCGCAGAACAGATTTTGTGTCCTCAATATTAAGGTGGAAATGTTACGTGATATTGATAAAAATCTACTAACAGCTGACTTTATCTTGGTCCTTTTTTGTTCGGTTAAGACGAATGACTGTTTGTAAATGGCTCTTTTAGCGACGCTTCCTCAGCATTCTTGTTGCTTCTGTGACATTTATTTACATATTATGTGGTTGCTCGACGAAAAGGAGGTGGGGCTTATTTGCAGCTAGTGCGGTACAAACCAATCGTAAGAGCAAAGAAATGTGTGGAAAGAGTGGATTTATCTCAATATCACGTGGTAATTGCTGCTTAATGTTGGGAAGATGCGCCAAACGCAATACTCACTCCGTAGATATTTTTATTCTATGGGGACACACAGTGCCACTGCCTGACAGTGATGTCTGTATAACCTGGATGTATAACACTGCAATGTAGCTGCACATTCATGTGATTTGCATTCTCCGCTATGTTGTAATTAGTCACACGAATTTTCGACAGTCCTTACGTAAGAATTAAATGCTTACATCCTTTTTGTTTATAATATTATGTCATTATTCCATGTAATAGGCACATATGCGAACGATTTTCAAACATATTTTCTATTTGTTTTCTATCAACATTTTGTAGCAGCCATGTTGCAGTTACTAAAGAAACGAAATATGAACATTATGGCTGGCATGATGCCTGCCGCAGTGGCCGAGCGGTCTGCGGCGCGCCAGTCCCAGTCTGCACGGCCACTAAGGTCGGGGGGTTCGAATCCCCCATCGGGCATGGATCTTTGTGTCGTTTTTATTATAAGGTAGTTCATAACTAATTTGTAAATTTAGGGACTGATGACCCCGCAGTTAAGTCCCTTAAGGTTAACATCCAGACTGTACAGATTTAACTGGTGGAAGAGTAGCGCACCCACGGAAGTAAAAAAAAAAAATCCGTAATATAAACTATTAGGGAGTTTGTGTAGCTTATTATTACAGACATCAGTTCTTGGTGTATTGTCACTGTTTAGAAAATGTATAATTAAAGAAATTCCATGATGTGAGCCAAGGAGGTTCCGTGAGCACTCTTCCATTATTTGTAATGTAATCATGAAATTTCTCTAATTATACATTTTCTAAACAGTGACAATACACCAAGAACTGATGTCTGCAACTAATAAGCTAAACAAACTCCCTAATAATTTATATTACGGATTTTTTTTTACTTCCGTGTTCTGATTTCAATGGTATGAAAACCATAGATTTTCATGTTGCCTCTGAAACTCCGTGAAAAATCGTCTGGGGATAGACACATGATTCCTTGCTGTGCTACGCTAGTATAATTACGCAGCATCAGCGTCTATTACATCTTCGGTGCACTAAAGCACCTCTGTAGCTAGTAATTTTTTTTTTTTTTTTTTTTTTTTTTTTTTTTTTATGCCTGGGTTAAATTTCACTTGCAGTGGCAGCGTTTCAGTATGTTAACAGTGGCAACGAAATACTCGCTTTAGGCATCATTAATTTAGTGATCGGAACAACAATAATTATTTATTTCATTATCAACACAAAGAATTATTCCCTTCATTGAACGTGATTTTTCAAAAAGGATTCAGAGGTCGTTGCCAACATCAATACACAACACCACTGTCGTAAGGAAAATCTTAGCCCTTGTTTCACTGCATTACACCTTGTGACCTTAGTTATGAGAATAAGAAACGCAGCTTCGCCATCTATAAGTCAGCGCCTCTGTCGGATCTTTGCTGTACTACGCTGCAATTCAAACATAGCATACACCAGTAACCACAAATTACTATTTCATTTTTTTTTTTTTTTTTGCCCTTATGCGATTTGGATGAAATCAAGCTTATACGTTGCCTCAAGGTACTCTCAGTTGACCTATTAAATCCCATGAAAGTTCGTATAGTACTCTCAGAGATTTGCTGTACTATACCATACTTATACACATAGTATACAAATAAAACTTCAAATTAGGATATCTTTCCTTCCTCTGATCTGATTTTGATGAAATGATGCCTATGTTACTCTACAAACTATTCTCAATTTACCTGTGGAAACCCACGAAAGTTTACATAGTACTTTTGGAGATTACCTTCAACAAATAGACATACACAATGGCTTTTAAACAGATAATTAAATTATGATATCTTTATTTTCTTTGATCCGATTTTAATTATTGAAGCCTTTATGTAACCGCACGATATGCTCAAGTTATGTGTTAAAACCCCATGAAGATTCGTCAAGTAGTTTTGGAGATAAACGTGCTCAAAGAGACAGATAGACATGACGGTCATAGATAAAAAATTTAAAATTACGATATTCTTTTTTTCCGTGATCCGATTTTTATGAAACGAAGTCTATATGTTGTCCAGAGCTACGCTCAAGTTACCTGCGAAAACCCCATGCAAATTCGTGAAGTAGTTTTGGAGATAAGAGGTTTTTAATAGTTGTAAAAACAGACGCGACGGTTACTGAAAACACTTAAAACTGCGATATCTTTTTCTTCCGTAATCCGATTTTGATAAAATTATGCCTATATGTTGGGCGAAACTTTTCTCGTATTTTCTGTGAAAACCGCATGAAGATTCGTCCAGCCTCTGTAACTTATAAAATAATAGGTAACGGGAAATTATAATGCGGTAGGTCAACACAAGAAATGTTACACTTTCTGCGGAGCTATGAACATAGTTTATTGTATGATTTTCCAAAGAGTTACACGACAAAGATATAATTTTTTAATGGAACACTAGCTTTTTCTATCGTGTATTGGATTCGTTTAAACCAGCTGCGTCCAAATCAATTTAAACTACATTCCTCTCACTGTTAGTTTGGGAGCTACAACCCTTCAAAGTTCCGGGGGCGGAGGCTGCGATAGCGTAGCTGACTGGCCGAGTGGCTATCCCCTGGGGCACGGCCCACTGTCTCCGCCCCCTAAATTTTGAAGGGTTGTAGCTCCCAAACTAACAGTGATAGGAATGTAGTTTGAATTGATTTGGACGCAGCTGGTTTCAACGAATCCAATGCACGATAGAAAAAACTATAGTTCCATTTAAAAAATTATATCTTTGTGCTGTAACTCTTTGGAAAATCATACAATAAACTAGGTTCATAGCTCCGCAGAAAGTGTAACATTTCTTGCGTTGACCTACCACATTAAAATTTCCCGTCACCTATTATTTTATAAGTTACAGAGGCAAACACACTTAGTGAAACACCCTGTATATGTTATATATTATATGTTTTTATATATTTTTATATTATGGGAAGGGAGTAAGACAGGGATGTAGCCTTTCCCCAATGTTGTTCAATCTGTACATTAAGCAGACAGTACAGGAATGGAAAAGAAATTTGGAGAGGGCATTAAAGTGCAGGGAGAAGAAATAAAAACATTGCGGTTTGCCGATGACATAGTAGTTTTGTCAGAGACCGCAAAGGATCTGGAAGAGCAATTGATAGGAATAGATGATGTCTTGAAAGGAAGATATCAGATGAACATTAACAACAGTAAAACGAAGGTAATGGAATGCAATGTCAATCAGCCGATGCTGAAGGAATTAGATTAGGTAATGAGACAATAAAAGTAGTAGATGAATTTTGTTATAACCTCTGATGACCGAAGTAAAGAAGATATAAAATTCAGAATGACTAAGAGAAGAAAGCGTTTCTAAAGAAGCGAAACTTGTTAACATCCAACATTTATTTAAATGTTAGGAACTTCTTTCTGAAAGCATTGTATGGGAGTGAAACGTGGACGATATGGAGTTCAGATAAAAAGATGATAGAAGCTTTTGAAATGTGGTGCTACAAACGAATGATGAAAATTAGATGGATAGATCACGTAACTAATGAGAAGGTGCTTAACCGAATCGAGGAGAAAAGGAGTTTCTGGCATATCCTAAGAGAAGGGATAGATTTGTTGGGCACATTCTGAGACATTGTCAACTTAGCATTAAAGGGGAGTGTGTGTGGTAAAAATCGTAGAGGGAGACCGATGGACGAATATAGTAAGCATACTCAAAAGGATGTATGTTGCCGAACGTATTCTCAGATGAAGAGACTTGCACAGGACAGGACAGCGTGGAGATGATAGAAAATACAGTCCCATGTGATTTGAGGAAGATGAGTGGGTTCCGCACTGGATGTCTTGGTGGCGGTTTTCTTGGTGGTGACGCGGCATGTGGAAGGAGGAAGGAGCAGGCGGAGAGGGATGTGGCGAGGAATGGGGGCGGCCTGTGCCTGGTGGTCGGAGTTGGGCGATGATGGCGATTCAGCCACCTTGTTCAATTTTTGCAGCGGGGTGGGGGGCAAATCTTGTAAATATGTAACTGATGGCGGAGGAGGAGGCGGAGGTGAGGAGTAGGAGGGAAGGGAGGGGAAAAGTTGGGTGTGGGGGCGGTGGAGGAAGAGGCGATGGCAGAGAGGCGGACGGGAATGGGAGACTGGGGAAGGGAGGGACCCCACGTTATCGTGATGAAGGCGTGGGAGGGGAAAGTGTACATAACCACCGTGGTGGTGGAGGTGACGATAAAAGGAGGACGAGGGGGAAGTCACCGTCAGGAGCTAAAGCACTTGCAGTTCGGACGTTCACGAATCTCGACGGTCTCGAAGCGACGGAGAGATCCGACCATCTGCTGGACAGCGGTGTCTCTCGTCCTACGGGTCCCGGTCCTGGCGGAGACTTCGGCAGGCGGCAGAAACTGTTGGCTGCAGCGGTGGCGAGGAGCTGCAGGGCAGGCGGGTAGCGACTAGTGTTGTGTAGTTTGCGAATGAACTAGTTCGGAAGAGAGCTTCCACAGGTCAACTACGCGAACTAGTTCGCAGATCCCTCGCCTCTTAGTTCGTCCGCTCCTTTTCCGAAGACTGACGGGGAATAGCGAGAGGACGCGAGAGCGCGCACAATCGCGTGATTCCCTACTGCCGGTTACCATCATTTCGAGCTGAGATGCAGCTCAGCAGTAGTTTCATGGTTCACTGCCGCAAATTTTCATTTCTAAGGTATTCAGCAGTGTCTGAATAATAACTGGTTTATTTACTTAAGTATTTGATGTCTAATTGCCCAAAAATACGGGCAATAGTACACGCTTGGGCAACACTGATCATTATATAAAAAGCTGTCATAACAAAAGAAAGAGCTCTTTTAGTAGCGGTAGCAAAAGCCGAAAAGAGCGGACGAACTAAAAAGAGCGACCTACTTCCCGGCCAAGCTGCGAACTAAAAGGAGAGCTACCAGTCGCGAACTAAAGTATGCACGCTCGGTCGCGAACTAAAATATGTGCAGTCGGTCGCGAACTAACACATGCGGGATCGGTCGCGAACTAAAACATGCGTTACCGGTCGCGAGCTTTTATGCCAAACGTATCCCACTTCTTAGTTCGATGGATTCTTTTCCGAAGACCGACGGGCAATAGCGTGCTGAATTAAAAATCACGTGTTTGCCTTCTGCTGATGAGAGCCATTTCGAGGTGAGCGTCTGCCTGCCAGATTACATAGTTCAGTGCTACGAAATTTCTGTTTTGAAGTATTCTGGAGTCGGCAGTATCTTAGTAATAAATTCGATAATTCCAAGATAGAGATAACTCTAAACTTAACCGCGATAAATTATCCACAAACTGTTTCTTTTGGTCTGCGTGATATGTTCAAATGTTTGTAGAGTGTATGGGACTTAACTACGGGGTCATCAGACCCTAAACTTGCAAACTACTTATGAACTACTTACAACTAAGGACGGTACAAATTACAAATATCCACGCCCGAGGGGGGATTCGAACCCCCGACCGTAGTGGCCGTGCAGACCGTGACTGGAGCGCCTCATTCCTTTTTTTTTTTTTTTTTTTTTTTTTTTTTTAAATGGGTAGATCTCTTCGTAGCGGACGCTGATCGTTTTTTTTTCGTTCTCGTTCGGTGTGTTGTTGGCTCAGCTTTTTTTATTACAGAGGACGTTCATCCCTGAGCCACGGCGCCCGGCGTCCCCTCGGCCACCGCGGCCGGCTTGCATGATACCGTTAGCGGCTCAAGCAGCTAGGTGGGGGCACTTCTCCTTCCACCTGCATGCGCAGACCACGCCGCGGACGAACTAAAAGAAGGAACTATTATGCGCAAGTCTAGTAGCGCCCCAGGCTGGTCGGCTGGAACAGCGGCGATAGCGGTACCTACCAGCAGGAACCCAGTACGATGGCGTCTGGAACCTGAAACGGCGCAGCGTCTAAGCACCAAGCTATTGCTGTTGCCTGGTACCAAGCGGGAAAGACGGATGTGTATTGTAAATAACACCTATGCACATCAAATGTTACGGCAAGATGCCGTTTGGGAACATTTATTTCATTCGTAAAATGTGCACATCATCCATGACGTGGGTGACGAAAAAATGGGTTACATATAACAGTTATGTTTTAAGAGCTAAATAATTATAAAAGAGAAACAAGTTTTCCGTTTTGACGCTACAATTTTTGTACAAGTTTCGTTTTTTTTTTTTTTTTTTTTTTTTTTTTGTGTAATATAATGAAGAAGGTATGTAGCGCCCTCTGCCCAGATCCTTCCTGAGTAAACGGTACATGATGATACTATTAGTTGATGCTCGGTTTTGTAGATAATAATTCATTTTATTCTATAAATTTCATGATACGCCTTAAGAGATCGAAAACGGAAAGATTTAGGTCTCCTTTTTTTCCGCGAGCTATTAGAGAATAGAACTGTAGAGAAACATCACAAAAGCGGTTCAATGAACCCTCTGCCATGCGCTTCATTGTGGTTTGCAAAGTATGTAGAAGAATTTCATTTTCTGGAAATTTGGTGATACGTCTTATGTGTATTGACGATTTCACTGACTTGGTATGTTTATATTTGAAATATAAAAATTCTGTTCTTAATTCAAAAGAAAAGGATGCGTGTTACGTAAATCAATTTTAGCGTTTATAGTAGGTGACTTTATCATCTATTAAGCTGACCTGATAATGGACTCGGGAAAGCCCGAAACTAGTTGTCAATAAACACCAACAATTTTCAACTTTGAAGTATTAATCCCAAGATCGGAATTAATTTATTCATTTTTCTGACGACCGGTACGATCCACTTAGGGTATCATCATCTGGTCACTAGTGTTCTATGTTTTCGTTTCATGAAGGCGCATGACATTACATCATGAAACATTTAACTTTAACGATTGACGTACCATTTTAATGTCATTCACCTTCATAAAACGAAAACATAAGACACTAGTGACCAGATGGTGATACCCTAAGTGGATCGAAAGTGGTCGTCAGAAAAATAAATTAATTAATTGCGATCTCGGCATTTCATACTTGAAAGTAAGAAGATCGCCGTCCGGCCATGGAAAAATTAAATTTTCAACTTTGGCTGTTTTGCAATTATAAATAGTAAAGGAGTTGCTCTTCCCGAACCAGCATGCTGGATTTTCATAAAATGCAAAAGCTATGGCGCTTGAATAAGGAAAGTGATTGTAACAGCCAATACTGAATTGTAAAAAACAGGCATATGGTGTACTGACCGAAGCTGCATGATGCATTGGCCTGTATTGAGCGTGGTCGACAGAGCTGAATAAATGAAGAGGAACTGTGTTTGTTCGGGCTCCGAATTAGTTGGTTAATAAACGGAATTGCCTCGCGAGCGAAGGCGAACGCTGATTCAATAAAGCTCCGTATACCGAAGAGTCAAATGCAGCGATTGTTCATCGGGCTTTGCCTGTGCAGCTGCAAAATAGCTTCCACTAATTAGCTTTCGACACTACGACGTATTTATCCCACAGAGGTGGGTAACAGCTTTTACTGAAAATACCAACTAAGGGGTTGCACATCAATTCCGTGAAAGTAATATGTCTGTGGGAGGGGGGCGGGTATTGTTTATCAGTCATGTCGGTAATACATTTGAAGTCATTTATAGCCACAATATTTATGCGATGTTTGTTTGAGAGAATGAAAATGAACAATTTCGACATCTTTAAATAAGTCATGACAACAAGCCCCTCTCACCATGGACCACCGAAACGCAATGATGCACTAGAAATTTTTAAAATCTTCAAATGTTTGTCAAGCGTAAGGGACTTAACTACGGGGTACTCAGTCCCTAAACTTACAAACTACTTATGAACTACCTTATACTAAAGGCGACACAAAAAGCCATTCCCGAGGCGGTATTCGTACCCCCGACCGTAGCGGTCGTGCAGATTGTGACTGTCGCGCCGCAGACCGCTAGGCCACTGCGGCCGGCGAAATTTTATAAAAATTGGAACAATGTCGAATATTGATTTCAGTTTTAAATTCAACACCTTTGTTACCAGCTGCATGTCATAAGCATACCAGGGTGGTCACGAGATACACTCCTGGAAAATGAAAAACGAGCACCATGAATTCCTTGACCCAGCAGAGGGAAATTTTATTGACATATTCTTGAGAATGTATACAACATACGATCACACAGACAGAGTCATAGACATGTGAGTACAGTACCCAGAGCGTACCCTATGTCAACGCCAGTATACCCTCAGTTTTTAGCAAGGAAAGCTGCAATTCTCCCATGGAGACAATGTTTGAGATGCCGAATGTGGTCTTGCGAAATGTAATGCCATTCAATATCCAGCTGGTTCTTCAGTCAGGTCACATTTCGTGCCGGTCTAGCAGACAACACAAGGTGACTTTTCAATCGGTCCCATACATGCTCAATGGGGAACACATCTGGGGATCGTGCAGGGTAGAGCAGTTGACGTACGCCTTGAAAAGCACGCAGTCCCTGAGAGAGAATGCAACCCAATCAAATCATCAGCTCGCTTGTGACCTAACGCTTGAAATGCCTTACGAAAAGAAATCTCACGTGTCCTGGCTTCTGAGGCAACAAACCACGTATCCTGTGGGAGTTGAGCGTAGAAATTTGTCGCTAGCATTAGGGCATCAGTATCAGGAGAAAATATTTTTAGAGTTTCTGCTCCATTCACACTTGCGAAGAGAGCATGTAGTATTATTTTTGTATCAGCCTCTTCTTATGTTGTTAATAGAGCTACGACAGATCGGTTGGTATCAAGAGCCTGATTCCGATAGTATACTACAATGTTTTTGCCAGTATCCATGCTGCTTTCCACTAGAGCAATACTGAAAACCTCTGTTAGTCTATCTTTGTTTTTATCATTAGAAAGAAGTTTCTTATAAGGAATATTTTCATATTTGTGTTGGATTCTATCTTGTACATGACAGGAACACTATCTTGTTGTCTTCGATCTCTTACTGCATATTTCAGAGAATTGTCTACATATGTGTCAAAGACAACATGAATTTTAGAAAATTCGCCATACTTTGAAAAAATAATTTTGCAGAACTGATTTGTTAAATCAAAATTTGTTTTCGTCTCCTTTGCTACTTTCAGTTTGTAGACCTCTGCCATTCCATCAATAACTGCGCCTGAATATTTCTTTCCTTCAAATTAAGTTGAAGTAGCCATAGTTGTAATTTCTTCTGCCCCTGATTCAGAATCTGTCTTTTTGGATGCAAGGTTTTCTAATTGGTGCAATAGCTTACTTTTTACTTTTATGTAGTACATTGTCCCATCAGCTGCGAACATAGATCATGGAACAGCAGACAGTTCATACATTCCAATGCATTCCTTGAGATTGATTTCCGGGCGTGATTGACATAAAACTATGAGGCGGTTGAAGAGTTTTTATCTTCTATAAGTTCCACTACGCCATTTTTGCTTCCAGTTTTGTTTTCTTGCCCACTGTTCCGAAAAGCTTTGTTTTGTGGAATAGATTCCCGGATATTAACAGTACAATTAATAATTCGAACATGTACGAAGTTTATCCAGACCTAATTCTGGCATTATACAAAGGTCACGTTGTACTTCAGAGGAAGCAATATTCAATGTCAAAATATTAAGCAAATCATTAATCGTGCATTCAAATGGATTGATGAAATTTTTTAAACACTTGACGACAGCCAGAAAATTCTTTTTATAACGAGAACAAATCTTCGACAGCTCAGGAACCGCCAAGAAGAATTTATTTAGGGCGTGTGCAGTATTTGTGATCCCTACGATACCCCCGCAAACTTTCATTTTTCTGTTATCCAGCTCAAGTGCTTCGTCTCCTCCTAAGGAACAGAATGAGACATCACTTTTGTTTGGAACCCAGCAATTTTTCATTTGCAACCAGGTTTCATTATCAGTTTCCCGCAATCTCTCGGCATTGTAGTTGCAAAGGTCCATTACACACACACACACACACACACACACACACACACACACACACACACACACACACACAAAACACATGGTGAACTAATTCAGTGCACGCAGCATTAGTTCTGAGAATCTCTGGCATTTTCTCCAGGATTTTCAACCACCTTCTCTCTCCCTACCTTATTTCAAATAACACATGTTTCACTGATCCTTCTTCGTTTTCCACCGTCTGGAAAATCTGCTTTTGCAGTTGACCTTAAGGTTTCACTCATGTTCTCGCTTTTCTCCTAGCTGCAACGAAACTACCAACATGTGAGAAGACTATATAACGTAAAATGAGGATTTATAATCAAACATGGGTTATAATTTAATAAACGTACACATGTATTGACAGAGAGACAGACTGACACATGTTTTCCGAAATTTCAACCAAAATGATTACATTTACATAAAAACTGCTAATTACATAATGTTTAGTATGCAGTTAGAACTTCTTTTTTTTTTGTTTTTTTTTTTTAAAAAAAAAGAAAATTACAATCGAATGACTAGGAGCGAAGTTACAAAGGTTTGAGCACGCGATGACTGCCCATCTTTCCCACTCCCTCCCAGTCGCGGGTCTGAGATGGCCACCATCACTTTTCTCAGTCCCTACCTTATAAGGAACAAATACTGTACCATTAAACTGCACACGAAATGAAAAAAATGACCACAAGAAAACTGATTATAACATACTATGCCTGATCATTGAACCACAAACATACACACACATAGAATAGCTTCACAATGAAATAAACAATCTTCAACCAAAAATCAATTTCACATTGGAAACAGAAACAGAAAACAATCAACTTTATGGATACCACCTTAAAACAATAAACAACACTCATAAATTCACAATATTTAGGAAACTGACCACAAGTAGCACCATCCTCAATTTACTGAATCACCAGGACAGAAAAATAATGAAGAGGCCACATACACACGAGATCTCACCTAACACACAACAACACAATACACAAAGACTACATACAATAAACAGCAGTACAACACACACAGAGAAAGAGAGAGAGAGAAAGAAATTGCGCATGTTCACCTACAATAACAGAATAGTTCACAGGATAGGCAGCATATTCAAAAATATTATAAAGGACGCAAAATGCAGTACTTAAGAAACTCAATCTTTTATAAACTTTAGGACTTAACTTCTTTGGTTAATAGTGCTTAGACTTACAAACTACTTAAACTAAGTTAAACTAACCGAAGAACAACACACACGCACACCCAAGGGAGTACTCGAACCTCGCTCCGTGCTCCGCAGCAAGGCGCCTAAGAACACTTGGCCAAGCCACTGCAGCCTGAAGAAACTGAGAACACTTGTAACACCAATTGACAATTTCAACAGATGAGACATATATGAACTAACTTTCAACTCATGACAATCAGTATACATAGGACAAACGTGTAGGAACGTCAAAATCAGATATTCAGAAAACGTTAGAGCACTAACAGAAACTGACCTAACAATATTAAAACCAAGCGACAGCCAATATCATAAACTAACAATAGAGGTAAACTACCACACACGGAAAGCAATAGCAGAAGAAAAACTAGTTACGAATGAATTCTCCACAGTATACAAAAATCATACTACTTAACTCACTAAAGGAACTTTCCAGAAATTATGATACAAATACTTACAACACACACACACACACACACAAACAGAAAGAGAGAGAGAGGGGGGGGAGGGAGAGAGAGAGATTAAAATCCACCGCCAATCACACCTGAGAACAAATGAATGCTGATTAGTAATGTCGAACAATAATAAAACTCAGCTTCTTTTTGGCAAATGGTAAACTTGATTGTGACATCACTAAGTCTGCTGAAAATGTGTTTTGTTTGTGTGCGCCTCACAAAAACGCAGAAGTATGCATCAAAACCAACTGTAAGTAACAGAAAATGTAGGCTGATACACGAAATTTACCTTCACACTAAAATTACGTTTTCACATACAAAGTGACGCGATAACTGATCAAGAAAAAAAGGTTCACATGGAATTATTTAGTCGTAGATAAAAACGCTATCAATAATGGATGTTGTAAAAACGGTCCTATATGACCACACCATGTTAAAACGAAGGTAATAATCAAAACTAAGACATAGACCTAATTTTCATACCTAGGTTACCGCTAAAATATGTTCATTGTCAGTGTTTTAATCAAATAAAAAGTCACTAGTGACGGCAAGGAGGTGCTCAAACATGTTTGGGTAGAAAAAAATTAAAAAATTGTTTTGCATATCAGGTGGAACTCATACTCAACATGAAACAATTAGGCTTTTCAGGAGGCGTGTCCAGGGCGAAGTCCTCAAAGCACTCCATAAACAGATTGGCTATAACTGGATCTAATGGGCTTCCCATCACGGTGGCGTCCAACTGCTTAAGATATACCAAACACATACAATACGATGTCGTCGGAGGATGCTTAAATAAATCCACAATGGTGTCGTCGATTAACTGGGAGAGCAGAAATACAGAGTCTCACGTATGTGAATAATGACACCATATCAAACCTAAGCAAAATATTCTCTTCTTCAAGATAGAAGCATTTTGTTGGGCTAAAGAAGTCGGTCGTATTCCTGACATACCGCACATGGTGACCAGCCTGTAGAGTAAGGCGACTGCCTAGATCTTTCGCGAGTCTGTAAGTCGTCGCGCCAGTGGTACGATCGAAACACTGGGACTCCAAACAATGTAGGTGGCCGAGGTGCCTATGGAGGGAGGATTTCATTGACACTTTCTTCCACTGATTATCGCTTGAGAAACTCTCACATCTTCCTATTCAGGACGTTGGTTCCCTCGATAATTTCTGAAATCAATGTACAAATTTTTGTAAATCTGTGGGACTTCACTAGTCATCAGTCCCTAGATAATTTCTGATATGTCACCTCCAGCATATACTGAACCTCGCGTCTTAGTTGGATCGTTCCATAAGATGGCTGCCTTGCCTCAGCTGCCAAGACTACGATGAACGGACCATTCCGTAGCTCTCGAAGGCCATTACTCTCCGCTCTTGTCGTATTCGACAATAAACTTAACATCGAATTTGGGGCACAAAATTAACGAAGCAACTCTGCTACCCTAGAAGCAAAATAATATGAGTCGAAGCAAGAAGGACACAAGGACAGACAAAGGAAGTGTACAATTTCAGACATTGGCTTTAGCTTCAGGAGGAAGTTTCTGGAATGTGCGATTTGAGCACAGCAGTGTACGAAAGTGTCATCCACCTTAGGAGAAGATGAACTGAAGCATTTTATATGTTATTTTGGCCAAAACTAACATTTTGAGCCCGTGGTTGTGTATGAAGTACAGAGTGATTCTTACAATAAAGAAGACAGCAACCAACCACTTTTGATTATGCTATTTATTAACTAAATAGCGCCGTTACCTGTTTCGAATCTTTCAGTTCATCATCAGACGGCTGTTCACGTCCACACAAATGTCACTTACATTTTTCTTTTATGCAGGTAATATTTCTTGTGGCGAAGACTTTGCATGTGTGGAGCCCTACAATACAGAACCTGATTGTAATTTCTTACTCGAGCGTAAATGTGACTCATGATACCGACAAATATTGTGAGAAAACTTTTATGATAGACCTTTTCTTGTTATTTATTTACTTACGTCGAAAAGTCGGTTCCATTAGGTTGTATCGCTGATTACTGCAGTTGTTGCTGCAATAAGCACTTTTTGAAACACATTTACGCTCGAGTAAGTAATTACAATCAGGTTTTGTGTTGTAGGACACCACACAACCAAAGACTTTTCGCCACAAGAAAAATTATCTGCATAAAAGAAAAATGTAAGTGACAAAGTGACATTTCTGTGGACGTGAACAGCCGTCTGATGGTTGCTTTTTTTTTTTTTTTTTTTTTTTTTTTTTAAGAATTGCCCTGCATTTGGATATGTTGTGCTATAGAAGGATGTTGAAAATTAGATGGATTAGTAAGATAGCGAATGTGGACGCTCTCTGCAGAATCTAGGACGAGATGATCATGTGCAAAGCATTAGCAAGAGGAAACAATAGTATAAGAGGGAATGGTATTGTGAGGGCAAAGGTGATTGGAAAATATCCAAGAAATAAATGAGGATGTTGTGCCCAGCCGGCCGCGGTGGCCGAGGGGACTGAGGCGCTTCAGTCACGGTCTGCCCGGCCACTACGGTCGGGGGTTCGAATCCCCCCTAGGGCTGGATATTTGTTCCGTCCTCAGTATAAGGTAGTTCATAAGTAGTTTGTACGTTTAGGGACTAATGACCCCGTAGTTAAGTCCCATAAGCTGTACAAACATTTGTTGTACGAAAGTGTCACTTTCGGATGATAAAAACGAGTTTCATTTACTTTTTGGCATGTACTGAAGCACAATTTTTTGATAATAATTGGAACATCATCTAGACTGCAATAGTGAATTTTATGAATACGTATTATCTGGAGTCAGAGGCGACATTGAAGACCTTTATAAAATGGCACATTCCCTTCCTCCACTGCTGCTGCTTTTGGAAATTACACATTGACCGTTGGTGCGCTTCCGACTGATCAGGATCTTTTCCGCCAGTGCCGCTTCTCACTTGTCAGCAAAAATTTGTATTAGAATTTTTTATGTTTTCTGCTATCAAAAACGAGTGAACTATTATAAATTGCATTAGATTAGATTAATACTTGTTCCATAGATCATATATACGACATTTCGTAATGATGTGGAACGTGTCAGTCTAGTAAATGTAGTCTTCACTTGACAATCAATATTTTAAGGATTTTTTATTAGATTTTTGTGTTGTGTTTTTTTTAATTTTTTCTTGTTATTTATTTTTTATGTTTTATCTAAAGATTCATCTGCATTGTAGATGGAGTTGCCATTCAGAAATTCCTTTAATTTCTTTTTAAATACTAGTTGGCTGTCTGTCAGATTTTTGATGCTACTTGGTAAGTGACCAAAGACTTTCGTGGCAGCATAATTCACCCCTTTGTGAGACAAAGTTAGATTTAACCTTGAATAATGAGTATCATCCTTTCTCCTAGTGTTGTAGCTATGCACACTGCTATTACTTTTGAACTGGGCCGGATTATTAATAACAAATTTCATGAGTGAATATATGTCTTGTGAAACTACAGTGAAGATCCCTAGATCCCTAAATAGATGTCTACAGAATGCTCTTGGGTGGGCTCCAACAATTATTCTGATTACACGCTTTTGTGCTTTTTTACTCAATGTTGAATTGCCCCAGAATATTATCCCATATGAAAGCAATGAATGAAAATAGGCGTAGAAAGCTAATTTACTGAGATGTATATCACCAAATTTTGCAATGAGTCTTATAGCATAAGTAGCTGAAATCAGACGTTTCAGGAGATCTTCAAATTGTTTCTTCCAATTCAGTCCCTCGTCAATGCAAACACCTAAAAATTTTGAATATTCTTCCTTAGCTAGAGATTTATGTTCAAAGTCTAAATTTATTAATGGTGTCATACCATTTACTGTATGAAACTATATATACTTGGTTCTATCAAAGTTCAATGAAAGTCCATTTGTAGGGAACCACTTAATAACTTTCTGAAACATATCGTTTACAATGTCATCAGTTAATTCCTGTTTGCATTAGCAAGGCGGTCTTAAGTGGGTTCCTGTTACATACTGTGACGATACTGCTGACCCCCTCATGTCAATGGTATTGTACGATACCTTCTGCATCGGACCTGGAATCGTGTGGTTCAATAGTGATAAAAGTTGCGTGTGAAGTTAGTTAAAAACCAAATAGCCAGTCTAGGAATGAGTGTAGGACAGTGTCTCGGTGATACTGTGATTAAAACAAGTGATAGATTTCATTAATTAAGAGATTCATATATTTTCTTTCCAGACAATTCTATAAACAATATTTGCGTCATTGTATGTTATTTCAAGACTTAAACAGACGAATTGTAAAATCTTTTGTAAAAAACAAGAAGAAATGAAAATAAATAGCATTGTATATATGTTAGGCTCATAAACAAGTTGTGTTGACGAGCTAATTGTGTTATTTGAACTATTACATTAATTATCAATATTGAATTCTTTGTATATATTGACTGACATGAGATTTAGAATCTAGTTTGAGATTTGCGAAGATATTTAATAGTTCAATATATGTTAGGAACATGTATGATGGACTCATTAATTAATTGACATTTTACATTTTGGTTTGTTGTCAAACAAAAAGTAGCGTGATTAAGACTTAAAAAGAAAGGTGCGATCTAAAATTATTGTAAGTATAGTTTTCATTTTTTATTGTGATTATTTTTGTGTACATGAAATGTTTTACTTGTATGTTTGGTAATTGTAAATTAGTATATTCAATTGTTATGAACAATGCATAATGTAACGTCATTATTGCCGATGTTATATATTTGCCTCACCGCCTTGCGTGGGGGAGTTCGAGTTTTGTCTTTTGTTGAGTACTTTGGAATCTATGTCACTCTGTGTTTTGAAATGGAAGTATTACCGTTCTGATGCTTTGTATATGTTCTAAAGTTGTTATGTTTTGGTGGAGAAGTTTGATTCACATTAAAGAAGAAGTGAAAAATTGTACCCACGAGTCACTACGGTCGGGGGTTCGAATCCCCCTCGGGCATGGATATTTGTGCCGTCCTAGTTCGTAAGTAGTTCATAAGTAGTTTGTAAGTTTAGGGACTGATGACCCCGTAGTTAAGTCCCATAGACTATACAAACATTTGAACATTTGTACCCACGAGTATTTATTTCTACCACGACGCCCCAGGAGAATAATGTTGCAGCGAGCAGAACCCCCATACATCGGAATATTGAAAAGCTGAGTATCGGTAGAATAAACTGTAATTACTCAAAAATATATTAAAATGTTATAATACGAATGTAAAAATACTGATTACGCTGTTGAAAAGTCATATATCTAAGGAAAAAATGGACGCCAAGGAACAAGTTGCCCCTAAAGTGACCATTTACGTGAAGACAAAGTTCAAATAACAGGAAACAAAACATTACTATTTTGTCATCGAAAATTAGAGATGCTGTTAGTTTACGACATGGTCGGAGTGGGAGAGAAAAAGTTCCCCGTTTAAGGTTGAAAAGTTTTACGGAATATTTCCCGACAAATTGCCTGGAACAAGTGAAATTCTCTGGCCGGAAATCTTGTTCATCACTCTGCGCCCAGCGGCGACACGGTAGAAACAGTATCCGCCCTGTATAGCTGGAGAGAGAGTTTGTCACTCGCCTCAAGTTTGGACGGCACCCCAAGTTCTCTCAGTTCTCCGCTCCCTGCTGTTAGTCGGTGCGCCACCGTGAAGGGATGTGAGACATGAAATGTTTAACTTGTCTGCCTCTTGGCGGTACAACTTATAGGGATCTGTCGCTCTTTCTCGGACTTCCGCCGTAAGAACGCGCGAGTTATTTCGTTCGCCTTTGTACCCTCCTCCTCCGTTCTCTACCTGCTTTCGCGAGTTCTCCTGACGGCCGGTCACCTTTGTTTCTGCGCTCTTCCGATCTTAGTTCCGAATCGCTGCGTTCACCATTCTGACAGCGCACAATTCTCCGTTAAGCTGCTGTGGCGGAACGACCTCTTCGTGCGGCGGAACGTGTGCTAAAATCTTATCTTCAAAAGCACTCGTATGATTAGGGTTGAATGTGGCCGTGTCGGACTTCGTAATCCTTGAGGTGTCCACTCGCCCATAAAAATTTATATAAAATAAAAAAAAAATATGTTCATGTAAAATCTTTATACGTTGCAATATTTCAAAATCAGATTCTTGCGCCGAGGGAATAAGTCTGTAACAGTCACTCTTGTTAAAATATTTCTAAGTTCTCTCATAGATAAGACGGTCAAAATAAATTCTTCAGTTTGTGGTCGTTGCTATAGCCACAGATAAAAAAAATATTTCTTCAATGATTATCGATCGATGTGTATGATCGATTAATCAAAGTTCTAAAAGAAACATTTATCGAAGTCTTCTTGACGTAACTTTTCCACCAATAAACATTCATAAAAAATTCTTCCTTCACATTGAAGAATATTTAAATTAAATATTCTCCTCGTTTCATTAATATATTATTTGTCGTAAAATAATTCTTCATAAATGATGTACTCTGACACTTTCGTCAAGTTTAAACACGATAACATTTATTGCTTTCTATAACATTACATATGTAGTCATTGACAGACAAAAGGGAACTGACTTTTAAAATTTGTTGTTTTAACATGAAACTTCGATAATAATGTCAACTCTTGCGGCGACAACCGCAGAGATCAACATCTTCTTGCCTCATGGCTGTCGACCAGCGACTTGATGTGGCCGGATATTTACTCCTTGGAATCGGCGTCGAAGATGTTGCCCTCGTAGGTTGAATCGCCTCACAGCACATGAAACATAAGAAAACATATAAAAAACTTCTTTAAGAATTATATAACATTAAACATTTACATAAAAATCATTTAAGAACACAAATATAAGCAAGTTATCCTGCACAAACTGAGCTGACATAAGATATGTAGCGGAGACAATAATCCGTTTCACTACACTGCCCCTCGTTCTGATTCTCCACACAAGGAGAAAACCAGATCGAGGCTGTCACAGATGGCGTGAAGACACTTCTCCAGACGAAGATTCCGAAGTTCACGGTCGCAACTTTAGTGTTAATGCCCTCTAGTCAGGGTTATGCGTGAGACCAGCTTAGAATTAGCTACTAATTACTTACTAACTACAGATGAAGGATATGAAAAAAATCGCACTGACGTGTTTTACGGCCCACTTTACATTTGTAGTTTTATAAGTTTTTGTAAACATTTCAGATCAAAATAATAATCTAAACAATAAAAAATTATGGTGATATGATTACGACTCTACTATTGTGGTAATATCTGTGCACCCAAAACATAATATTCTTTCTGATCGTATTTTGACAAACAGCCAAAATTATATGATATTTGACTTAAGCTTTGACAAACATACTCTTTTTATTACTGTATCCTCACAGTTTACGTGCATATGCTTCAGAAGACCATTGTTCAATTCGTTGTTACGAATTTCACATGTTCACGAAATAGAAGAAACACGCAATTTAGAGGGAGCAATTTTACAAATGCACAACCCTAAACAATGAAGAACATAGCTCTAATTAGTAAGGATGCCCGAAACCCTTTTAGGAAAAAAAATGTTTGGGTAGTGGCGGGTTCCGAACCACTGACCATGAGCATTACAGTCCAACGCGCTGTCCACTACACCACGGGTAACATCAGGGTATACGGACCTTCATTCACGTACTATTAATAACAGTTAACTAATATAGCATTTTTAAGACACTAGATTATCGTACGAAGAACAACGCGTTTTTTTTTTTTTTTTTTTTTTTTTTTTTTTTTTTTTTTTTTTTTTTTTGTTCTTCAGTGCGCCATTGTTTAGAAAAGACAACGTACTAGTGACTGTAAGAAAATCATCAAATACGCAACGCAAGATGGCGTATGCCAGAGAGGGTTCTGGGCGAGGAATGTCACGTGACATCGAACGGCTGGTTTTCGTTAATTCAATAGAGGGTGTTAAATATCCGTTATTTTTGCAAATATCTCTCAAGCGATACGAGGTATGAAAGAAACATAACAGAGCAAAGTTGTAGAGAATATTCTCCTCTACAAATTAGGTTAGTCAATTGTTCGTGTCAGATGAATGGTTAAGCCGTTATTTTCGTTTAAATTTCG
Source organism: Locusta migratoria (assembly GCA_026315105.1). NCBI lineage: Eukaryota > Metazoa > Arthropoda > Insecta > Orthoptera > Acrididae > Locusta > Locusta migratoria. The sequence goes on from CM048749.1 coordinate 249,598,980, forward strand.
AGCTGTCAAAAGACGATCGCCAAGGCCCACTTTTAGTATTACTATCGTAACCTAAAGTGGACAACAACAAAAAAAATAAAATTAAAAAAAAACGGTGAATATCTCCTGAGCAGCACATAACTCCAAACATCACATACGTTACTTTGCACAAAATGGACTTCAGCAATAAAAAAACGTAAAACCCGACATTAAATGTCGCCAGGAGTCCTTAATGAAATTGTGAGCGTGAATACAGTATTCGAAGATATCCAAATATTAATACGTCAAGACGAAAACTGAAGTGTGGGTCTTTTTATCAAATCATTTTTATTAATATTCAAAACAAATTTATTCTGCTTAAATGGAATGGAATGTTTGTTAAGCCTATGGGACTTAACTACGGGGTCATCAGTCCCTAAACTTACAAACTACTTACGAACTAGCTAATACTAGGGACGGCACAAATATCCATGCCCGAGGGGGGATTCGAACCCCTGACCGTAGTGGTCGTGCAGACCGTGACTGGAGCACCTCAGTCCCCTCGGCCGGCTCTGCTTAAATCAAGTATACTTAGCAGGACATATAAAAACAGAAATTATGTTCATAATAACAATATTACTTCTACCATTAGGTGGACACGCACCAATATTAGGATTTTTACCAAAATGAATTATTATTGAAATACTCATTAACAACGAAATAACAGTTATAGTATTTTTCATAATTATATTCACTACAATCACATTATACTGCTATATACGAATTAGATTTTCAGCAATTATTATATCACATAATGAAAAGTCGTGATCAATAAAAATCAAAATAAGTAAACCAAAAACAATATTACCTATTATATCAACAATTTAAATAATAGGCCTAATCCGCACATCAAATCATAAATTATTTTACCACGATCTTAAGTTAATAAAACTATAACCTTCAAAGTTATAATTAAAAGTTACCTTTTAGGTCTTAGTAAAATAATATTTACACCTCTGAAATTGCAGTCTAGAATCATAATTGAATATAAGACCAGTTAAATAATGGTAAGAGAGAAATAATTCTCACAAATAGATTTACAATCTAATTTAACTATCTTACAGCAAAAATGACTATTCTCAACAAATCATAAGGACATCGGTACCTTGTATTTCATATCTGGTACGTAGCCGGAATAGTAGGAACATCAATAAGAATAATTGTTCGAAATAACTAGGACAACCAGTAACAATAACCGGAGATGATCAAATTTATAATGTAATTATTACAGCTCATGCATTTATTATATTATACAGTCGGGTCATAATTCGGAAGGTACTTTGTCTCAGATGTCTGCAAAATGACATAAAAAGATGTGGATAAGCAACCGTTAAGAGAAGTAAATGGAAGTCGATACTTTCATATCTATAACTTTAGAAAGCGCTAAAATCTCCAATATAAACAGTGAAAATCGATAATACGCGTACAGATTGAGTGCAGTGGTACAACTAAAACACTAAAGTAACAATGTTTACCGAAATCACATTCTAAAAAATATGTTCAAATGTTTATAAATCTAAAGGACTTACTCTTACAAAGTACTGAAACTAATTTAAAGTAACTTATGCTAAGGACAACACAAAATTCATGCCCGAGAAAGGACTCGAACCTCCGACGACGAGCAACCGCGCGCTCCCCAGCAAGGCGCCTTAGAACGCTTGGGCACTCCACTGCGGCAAATCGCATTCTGCGGTCACGTGTATAACAGGCAGTTACAATCTCTAGGCCTACGATGTCGCTAGCAGTGGAAATCAAGTCGGTAGATAACGTTACTTATCGGCTTCTCTATTTCGCTTATCATTCTCTAAGACTAACTTGCCACTTACCACAAAATTTAAAAATACTTCATAATTTTTTATTTCTTCATTTTGAATAGCTACGACAAGGTAAGATGAAATGGACAGAGAGAGAAGAAGCAGATGACCAGAGGGAGGAGATGAAAGGCAGAACTAAAGTAAGGAGGAGATGATCAGAGACCGAGGTTGGATAGAGGGGGGGATGAAGAACAGAATGAAGGCAGGGAGAGAAGGTGGAGATGAAGAGATAGAGGATGGCTACTAGATCGAAAGAATCTATTTTAAAAAAACTGCTTTTCTCAAGGCCAATTACATGTTGCGTGCTCCACCACCTAATCTACATTTTATTCAGAGAAAGGAGAAACAAAAATTTTGCTAAATAACAGTGGCATTACAATAAATTATTTTTCAGAGGAAACATGTTTTCCTAACTTTCCTCGCAGGAATTGCTTCTCTTACTTTCCCAGTCATTTCACATTTTGATCAAAGGACAAGGTGTTTCAGGAAATGTAAAATTTAATAAAGGTTGTACACCTACATTGTGTTAACGCAAATAGTGACCTTAAGCTACACATTGATCTTGCCAAAAGCCGAGAAGCAATTTTTGGTGTTGTTGCTCTCAGCAGCACCCTGCAAAGCTCTATGTGGATCACTGTGAGACTGACGCATGGTTTCCAGATGCGCAACACTGGACTTACCCTCTGAGTGGCAGTCAGCATCCATAGTCTTACTTAAGGACCAACCGAATATTCGGTTTCGGCAAAAAATATTGGTTTCGACCGTAGTTTCGTTTTCGGCCAGAAATCATCCGAATTTTCGACGTGGCCGAAACTAGCTTTTCTGAAGTACGAGATGGGGTCGCGTTCAAATGTTTGGCCGGCCGCGGTGGCCGAGGGGACTAAGGCGCTCCAGTCATGGTCTTCACGGCCACTACGGTCGGGGGTTCGAATCCCCCCTCGGGCATGGATATTTGAGCCGTCCTAGTTCGTAAGTAGTTCATAAGTAGTTTGTAAGTTTAGGGACTGATGACCCCGTAGTTAAGTCCCATAGACTATACAAACATTTGAACATTTTCAAATGTTTGTAAATCTATGGTACTGAACTATTCTGGTTATCAGTCCCTAGGCATACAGACTATTTAAGCTAACTTAAACGTAGCTAAGGACACACACACACACACACACACACACACACACACACACCCTTGCCTGAGGGAGGACTCGAACCTCCGATGGCGAGGAACCGCGCGTACCGCAGTGAGGCGCTTTAGACCGCTCGGCCAATCCACTGCGACGGTCGCGTTCGAGATGGATACACTGAACAATAATGCCTTAGCTCAGTTGACGGAGCGCTATTTAACTACTTGGAGTCTTTCCTTGCGCGTAAAAATTGTATTTTGTTGTTAATCACAATTCAACGCAGTCTACATCTACATCTGTATCTGCGTGGGATACTCTGCAAATCACTCTTATTGCCTGTTTTGAATACTGGAGTAACCTGTGCAACTTTCCAGTCTTTCGGTTCCGATCTTAAGCTGAGCGAGCGGTTGAATGTGATAGCTAGGTATGGAGCTATTGCATGAGCATACTTTGTAAGGATGTTAATTGGTATACAATCTGGACTGGGGAGACTTGCTTTCGTTAAGTGATTAAAGTTACTTTAATACTCCAGTGATATATACTACTAAATTACGCATGCTGGTGGTTGTTAGTGATTCGAATTCTGAAGTATTTGCTTAGTCTTCTTCGATGAAGGAATTTCGGAAAGCGGTGTTTAGCAATTCTGCTTTAGCAGAGCTGTCATCCGTAATATCACCATTGCTATCGCGTAGTGAAGGCATTTATTGTGTTTTGTCGCCAGTGTTCTTTACATACGACCAGAATTTATTTGGAATTTCTACCAGATCAGGTGACAATGATGTCTCCTGTACGGATCATTATTTGCTGGTTGGTCAATGTATCCGCTTGCGCGGTTTGAATGCGTTACGTTTCAATATATCTTAAGAAGATGAGTCATTATCTGTCCGGTCAGCAAGACGGTCTAAGGTGCCGCTTTGTAGGATGGGGAGGTATCCTGGTTCCTGTTCTAATTAGCCCAGCGGATTAACGACGTGGTTCTGCGGGACCACTGGCCTGTATATGTTTTATAAACGGTATTCAACATACCACTAGATGAATAATGGTCTTGTAACCACGTTCGGCCTCAGTTACACGGCTCTCAAACGCCCAGAAAACTTTTTCACAGTTTCACGTGCAGACATTTTGGGTACACAAATTTCCGTCCGGGAGTTAAATTGGTGGAGACGGGAAGTGCATCTGGTCACCATTTTAATTAATTTGCCAAATCTGTAATAACAGTAGCGATCCCGTATCAATGCACTATATAGATAAAAAGAAACGAAGAATTACGGACTCGTGCACTAGAGCTGTTTAAACTAAACAGATTTCTAGTATTGAATTATTTAAGTGTTGAAAAAGTGATTACTAGTGAGTTTCAATGCCGTTTAAGGACTGCTTGTGATGACGATGATAAGTCTACTGTAAATAACTGGTGCGTAATCTCATCGTTGCGATCCTCAAAGAGCCATAATCGTTGCGGCCTATACCCATTGCGAACCCACTGACAATTTGGTTCGAAATGAGTCTAAAACCCCTCTGACATAGAATTTGTCTTGTTAGAGGTAGCTGGCGAAAATAATCTTTCAACATGGTATTACGATACTTCTGCATGAAGCCGTGACTGAATTAGCGGCTGGTGATTTAAGAAAGTCATTATAAATTAATGAAATACTGAAACTTGTCTTGCAACATGGTCACTGTTATATTCAATATTAACAATTCAAAAAAATAATAATGATACAAAATAATATTCTCATTAGGCTTCGCTTGTCTAGGAGTTGATCAGTTTCCAACTAGTTTCCAAACAATTAAAAGCAGTAAATAGACACTATATGCCTGATACATCTTCTCTTATTTTTAATAGTAGGCAAAATCATCACTCGTCCATACAACCACTACAATAACTCAAAACTGAGACGAGAATGTGATAATGATATTACATCTCGATATATAGCAACTGCGGTCTCTGGAAGGTGCCAGCATTTTCCAGGAATGGAAATTTATTCGGGTAAAATACTGATTTTCATGTAATACTCTGTTTTATACATTTCCGAATGTATGTTTTACAATGAAATAAATGTAATGGCAGAATTTTGTATATAAGCAGTAAGGACTTCAAATGACTATCAAAGTGTCTAATACACTTACATACATCGTTTTGTAATGATATTTAAGTAATTAATAATTTACAGAATGAGTTTTTCGGTTTAAAAGTGACTAATTGTGCAGAAGTTTGCACTGACATATAAATCCTTGCAAACTGTAGAGTTTTGTACAAAATTCGGTGTGTGAGTTGTAATATATGATAACATGACTTTCGGAAAATATTTGATTTGGAATTCAATAAAATCCAAAAGTTGATAACCGTCTTCTGAAAAGAGACCTCAAGAATAGTCATTACACTTCACATGAAGAGCTGGCGGCAACTGTAAAATTTTAAATTTGAGAACAGTCGTAATTTTTTTTTCAGTGATGCTATAAAAAACCTGTTACACAATGTGAGAAATTAGTCTTAACAGTGACTATGTTGGAATGTAAATTCATTATTTTGAACTTCGAGAACTGTAATGGACTTTTTTCTCTATGTTCACAGTTGTTTTAGCTCGTGTATTACCCTCGTAGTCAAAAACATCTTACGTTGAAGGAAGGAATCTTGAACCAAAACAGTTTGTAATTATCACTGTTACATTTCGTATGTCCCTGGAAATGTAGTGGAGCAGAATTACATGAGTATAAATTTGTAACACACACGAATAAGCTGGAGTTGCGCGCTACCGTCTGTACTATTACGCGGCACACACGAACACATGCCTCCAGCAATCCGCTTCTACCACTTACACGGCCCGTTCTGTGCTCCACCGAGCGAATAAGGCCTCGGTTATTGTTCTACGTCGGAGAGCCCCTGTATTTTTCCGTTCTAACCACTACGTCTCTCGCGCCAAATAAACAAGCGCGACGCTAACGACGGACTATCGACATAAGCGATACGAGCTCACAGCGCCCTGTGTTCAGTCCGATGGGCCAAAAAGAGGGCGTGCCGAGCATAAAAGCGCAAACTCTCTCGGACACAGCAGCAAACGATTCGTCCAACATCCCCGCCGAACTAAATAAGTGCTCCGTCTTTTCCATCGTTAACGAGTCTTACTACACACTCGTGCGACAGAGCCGCGGTGGAGTAGCCGAGCGGTCTAAAGCGTCTCGCTGCGGAACGCGCGGTTGTTCGCCGTGGAGGTTCGAGTCCCCCCTGGGAAATGGGTGTGAGTTCTTGTCCGTAGGTTAGTTTACCTAGGTTTAAGTAGTTTGTAAGCTACGGACTGATGACCACGCAGTTTGGTACGATAGATTTACAAACATTTGAACATTTTGAACATGCGACAGAATGCCTCAGTTTCAACGTCATTAGTGCAGTCATTAAACACGCAGTCATTAAACATTAAAACGTCTGGGTTATATGTTGACCGTGTTCACTAGTAAAGGGTCGTGTGAGGGATCTTCAACCTCAATAAAGTAGTATATGCGTTCATATTTTCAGAACAGAACAGCACCAACTTCAGACAGGTCCCTGCCAACGAGGATATTCGCTAGGAAACAACTCGGAATGTGAAGGCTGGGGGGGGGGGTGTTGTCACTGCACTTATAGCATCCAGCAAGCAGTACGCTGTCGGCTGATTTGCCTACTGAAATAAAAATATCAAAAGGAACCCTCTGCCCACCCCATTCGCCCCAAATTTGCGACTGGATAGGGGACTTCCTGTCAGGTCCTAGTAATCGATGGTAAGGCATCGACTAAAACAGAGATGATATCGGGCGTTCCACAGGGTAGTTATTGGTCCTTTGCTGCTTCTTATCTACATAAACGATTTAGGGCAAAATCTGAGCAGCTCCCTAACATTGTTTGCAGATGACGCCGTCATTTACCGTCTAGTAAAATCATCTGAAGATCAAAACCAACTGCAGAATGCGCTGAACAAGATATCACTATGGTGTAAAAATTGGCATTTGACTCTAAATAATGAGATAAATCAATCGAAGGTGAAGGCCGTAAACTCCACAAAATACCTAGGAATTACTATTACTTCAGACTTAAACATGAAAGAATACGTAGATAATGTCCTCGAAAAGGGGAACCAGAGACTGCGTTTTATTGGCAGAACCATTAAAAGATTCAACAGAACTACTAAAGAAATTGCATACAGACGGCCGCGGTGGCCGAGGAGACTGAGGCGCTCCAGTCACGGTCTGCAGAGCCACTACGGTCGGGGGTTCGAATCCCCCCTCGGGCATGGATATTTGTGCCGTCCTTAGGATAAGCTAGTCGATAATTAGTTTGTAAGTTTAGGGACTGATGACCCCGTAGTTAAGTCCCATAAGCTTAACAAACATTATTATTATTATAAACTGCATACACTGCGCTTATCCGTCCTTTTTTGGAGTATTGCTGCCCAGTGTGGGATCCTTATCAGGTGGGTTTGACGGAGGACATCGAAAGAGTCCAAAGAAGGTATAATGTTCCAGCCTGGCTATTAATTTTTGAGAGTAACAAATTTACAGAAGGAAGTGGTTTGAAGTTAGAAGCTATGAAAGATCCCAATCAGTAAATTACGGGGAAAATTATTACATGCATTTAAATGAAATGGCAAGCTAATTAACGGTCGAGTGTTGTGTAGGCAGAACATTACAAAAAGAATCGACGAGCAGTTACCTTTAACAATAGATCCATCGGTGGTTGAAATTTGGCTGTAAATGAAATTTTAATAATATGATAACCACTCGCCGAACAGTGGATGGCAGTTCGTCAATATTAAACTACGACTCGTGTAGCAAACAGTAAAGTAAGATAAGTGACATGATATAAATCGGATAGGAATATTACGTAAGTCAAACACATCGGACTTCTAAAAATTTACAAGAAAATCGACTGCAGGTTCTATTGCCAGTAAATGATAATATTATGGAATAAATTTTGAAACAAGACTGGCAGGCTACACGAAATATCACTATTCAATATTAACTAAAAACTATGCCATCCATTGTTGCGGTGATTCAACAAGGCTGAAAAAGACATTATGGGCGGAGGAAGGATAGGGCAAAATTATTAATAAAAATTCATAAGTGCGAATTTAATTGAGAGGTGGGGGTTTATTTATAAATTTAAGATACGCGCACATCACATATATTTACCTGAATGTACATAATAGCGGCCACATAAAAAATAATAAAGTACAGCTCCAGTCTGCAAGATGCTATCGCTACGAAGTACAAAGCAAGAGTGTCTTCTTTCTTACAAAAAAATTGAAAGTGTTGTTCTTACATTTTCTTTCTCTGACTTTCATAGATAACTATTTTAACATGCCGAAATAATATAAAAATACAAAACTTTCTCTGATAATATCGGGGAAAGGAAAACGTCATTATACGGCCCCCTTTGGCACGGCTGAGGTATGATACAGAATCCGATAGCCGTGACAAACAAGCATTGTGTCAAGGCTAGTTTCATAGAACACAAATACATCGAATATTACATAAGATAATAATGTAAATTACATATAATCCACATAAGTACAACATGGGTCAGTCGTTTGGTTCTCAGAATTGCTTTCTCCAGAACAGATCATGTTTCCTCATATTACAGTCTATTCACTTTGATGGATGTCTATAAAGTACAGAAAGTTGCATCAAATTTAATTTTATTGATTATGAAGTTGATTTTTTTTAGTACTGTCTGTAGGTTGAATTTCAGTAACGGCGGCGACGGCTCGAGGTTGTTTCGTTGGTATTGGAGGCGGGAGCAGCGTCAACGCCGGCGGCAGCGGCCCCTGGTCATTTTATTGGTGTTGACTTTACGGTTTTTTTTATTTTTTCTGGTGCATTGTACCGGGTAACGTTTACTTTGTCAGTTTATGCTGTTTTCTTGATAGTGAATGAACACTCGACTATTTGTGTTTGGTTCTCTATGTACACTGTGGCGTGTTTCGTCTAGAACGGATTCTTTGATTTCTCTCTTCTTCTTATTCTTTCTTCGCGTCCGATATGAAGCTACCGGATTCTTCCTTCTTCTGGCTCAGTTTGCATTTTACACAAGAGGACCACAGGATTACATAAAGAAAAACATCAATATATAAAAAAAACCATCGGGGGACCCTTTTGTTTCTTAGCTGACGAAGGCTTTAATGGTGAGCGAAAGGACGGGGTGTAGGGGAGTAGGGAGCCCCGAAAAAAAAAAAAAAAAAAAAAAAAAAAAAAGAGAGAGAGAGAGAGCGGTTTCCATTATTGCGCACGGAGTGTGCGCGTGGGCAACAGCTTACCATGATGAATCGTCAGTACAGCGCCCCTCGCTCGCACCGTCTCATTGCAATTTTTTGCTCATGAAAAGAACAAAAAGATTGGAGTTAGCAATGTCTACTGTACTAGGATAACTATTTTTTTTTTCTGCAAAGAATGCACACTTGATTAGTTTCCTTCATTCACACGTTGTCTGGTGCATGAGTGTTTTTTGTGCATTCGCAAAAGCTATTACGTGATTGAATTGTGAATACCGAAGGGGATATCTAGGTATATGTATGTGTATGTGCGCTCTTGTGGGTAAAGGATAAAATGAACATACGCCAGATATGACACAAAAAAAAATTTTTTTAGCATTCAATACAAATGACGTATGTCCATGACTCTGATACTAGCAGGTTATTTGCCTAATATTTATCTTACTTTCCTATCTACATATACATTTTGGTGCTATATACATGACTATTTACAGAATGCCTATCATGAATACTAGTCATTGGTCAGAATGATTATTTATGTTGATCGTACATGCGATCTTTCAAGGCAAAAATGTTAGATGTTTCATAATTTACTATCTATCATACATATAAATACATGGGGTCACAAGAAATGGAGAAATTATCTGGAATATCTTACATACTATGGCATCTGATTTAAATTTATGCTAACATTTTAAAGTATCTGATTTGATTCTATATTAATATTTTTGTTATCACTGAATAGATTCAGTCTCTATTAATGCTAACGCAGCTTGCTGAGAGTCCATACATTTTTTTCATATTTTTTATTTGATTAATATTGTCCGTTAGACGGTGTTGTAAGAGCTTTGTTTGCATAGCGCTGTCAACAATCAGTAATGACGTCACGTCGCGCCACTGGTTCAGCTTCAGTCTGTGCTTACGTTGCATCGTGGCAGGATCGCGCGGTATGACTTCCGTAATTTTAATCGTACTGTTTCAAACTGCAACACATTGGGGATTACAGTGTGGTGTGTTTTTAAGGAAGGAGTGTCCAGTTTGCACTCGGCGAGGGTCCACACTTCACACCGGTGGGTGAGTACCACATTACGTTTATTTGTCTGTTTGTCTGCAGCAGGCGAGGTTCGTACGTGTCGTGGAATTCACATCACCTAGCAGTGTCTCTGAATTATCACACGGCACTGTTCTCTTGTTCATATGCGTACGTTTATTAATTGATTCACAGTATGTAAGCACGTGCGTCAATTAAACGTCCTGCGTGCGCATTATACGTCATCTTTTATTTTTATGTTTGATTCTCGTGAGCGTTTATGGTGGCGTTAGAATGCGTCTTTATTCACCATCACGCACTGTTCAAACTAATTTATCACTTTAATTTATTTATCGGTCCTCTTAGGCCTGTCTTTTAGTTTTTTAAATTGTTCTAAACACTGTTAATTCACTGGACAGCGTCTTTTCGCGGGGTGATAAGGTTTGAAATTTGCACTTTCTGTAGCGCGAAGGTCGTTGAACGACTCTTAAGAATAATGAAAGCACTTGTTGGCGTCTTTCACTGCACTTAACACATCTGTGCTTATTGCTGTTTCACACGGTCTCCTAATCCACATGTCCTATTCAAATAACTAGCTTCACTGTTCTCTCCCAAATAGTTTCGATTTAATAAGACATTGACTAAAGGACTGTCTCTCATTAACATCCAAATCACATCTCTTTTACAAAATTCATTTCATTAGCTATTTAACAGATATAAAAATCTTTACAATTTTCGAAATACATAAGCATGCTTTGATATTGAGCATAACATTGACCATATGTGGTTTGCCTATGCTCATGTCAGTTTGTTTTGTGTTTTCAGCCTTGTTTATCCGATACACTCTGCACGTCTCTTCTATGCAGTATTACATGTCTAAATGTGATTCATTTCAGACTTAATTGTCGCTATGCAATACTGGTTTTGATTTCTTTTTTTAAAGTGTCACCTATCGTAACGTTTTAAAGTCCGTAATCCGTGTTGTGTTACCCTGGTGCTCGTCAATATAAGTAATCCAGACACACACAAAATATTGGTAATCAACATTCATACACACAAAAAAATATATACAAGTCAAGGCAAGACAAGATCAGGCCCGGCCGTCGTGTTTGACACAAGGTAGATTTCGCACCATTTGTGCGGCAGAAGTACTGTTAAAGAAGGAAGACTGAGGACAGAGTAGTTAGAGGAATCTCGCTAATTCTACTTGCAGAATATCAGTTTTTATCAGTCTACAATCGTTACAGCAAAGATCACTCCTAACGTCAATTCGCGAGCAAACAACATAAAGCATAAATCATCGATCCTAGCATCGGAAAGTCCTCATCTTGTCACACCATCCGTATTCCTCGAACATTCGCGACCATGCCTAATCCTGCCCTTATATGCATAATTTAAATCTGTGCAAAGATAGGTAATTATAAATAAAATTATGGCACTCAGATATGCGTGTGTATTCGTGTATGTGTGTCCCTGCGTCGTTCTGTGTTCATGTCAAAAGTTAGTAAATCTTTCATTTAAATGCACCTCCTGAGTTAGTTGTTAAAGTAAATAATTCCAGCGGTGGCTGCCACACATACTCGTCGTTTCTTCTTGCTGAAATAAAAGTTCTTATATCTAGGCTTAAGTCTACGGTGTTTGAGTAGTAAATATTCCATACCATGACATGCTATGTTGTGAAATTTCATGTGTTACTCGCAATGTGTGGTTTGTCAAACAAAACAATTGCATAACTTAAGCAAATGATAAGTTTTTCTACCAGCTGCATTACTCAAGTAAATCTTAAAAAATTTACATCAATGAAGTGTGATAAAGGAAAGAAAATATCTTTAAGTGATGTGATAAAGAATTATCTCTGTTAAGCGTCAAACAGTGCTTTATATAGCAATTAAATAGTGTGTACCCTGCATCTTAGATTCTTTGCATAGTCTGCAGTTGTTGCTTACGACATCGATTAAGCGGAGAAAATTTAAGTTCGTTCTTACTTATGCAGATTGTATGCGTGCAAGCTTGTATTGTCATGCAACATGATTCTACGTGTTTTGTTTATTTGTCAGCTGATCATTCGCATAAAAGTTAGCAAAATCTCTCTAGCTTGGTGTATCCTTCCCTGGTAGCATAAATATTTATAGCAAAAATTATTTTTAGTGGGCAAACGAGATTTCATATTCTCCTCTCTCGTATCACAACAAACTACATTACTTGTCCCCGTAAGTGACTATCCAAAATTTGGTCGGGCAATAATGCATATAAGTGGTACGTGTGCTTGTACACTCCATGTCCAATGAATAAATAAAGATTCCCGATCACAAACCAGAATAAATCACCTACTTCTTCCAAGCAACACATATATAAATATACACGCAAATATAAAATATTACTCCTACACAAAATATTACCCACGTCAAAATATATGGCTATTACGTTTTTAACTGCCCATAACTGTGTAAGTGTGGTAACTTACATCTGTTTACTTATTATCCATTGAATGATTGTGCCAGCTGACAATAAATATTAGACACTTACCTGCGATCTTGCTCGTCGCTCGGAGAAGTTCTGACGCATGACATACTTGATGCTTACACAAATAAATATAAATAACGCCACTTAATGCACACAGACGTTCATATTAAGCGTTAAATCTGTTTAAATCTTTGTGTGAGTACAGAGGAAGCTTTTGTTGTTGACATATTCTGTGAAATAACGTCTGTGATAGAACGTTAACTGCTGCCCCGGTATCAAGTAAAACGTTGGTACAAATACCACAAACCACAATGACAACGTTTGCTTGTAAGACTTCAGATAGATTCCTTCTACAAGTTGTGTGTTCTTGCATCAATTCATCTTTAATGTCTACACCATCATTAAACCTCAGCATTTGAACTCTCGAGTATCGTGTGCCCCCACTGGATTCACCGCTCAAACTCGGAGGGCGTGAGAAGAGCGATTTCAGTTTGTTTGGGTACCTGATGCGGTTTGGGCAGGTTCCGTAACTTCAGTTATTGTCACGGTAGATTGTGGTGGTCCACAAGTCGTTTGTTGTCCGCAGTCAGACGTTATCCGTGCCACCGGCACGTAGTCTGTCTGTTGATTGTCACTGGGTGGGGAATGGTTCGGATATTGTCTACCTGTGTGTGTGTGTTTTGTTGTGTATTCCCCATGTTAAAATTCCTGCCCCCGTTTCGATTATTGTTCCAGTTGTTTCCTCTATTACTATACCCTGGATGGTACCTATTGTCTGTTCTTTGCCTTGTTACATTGCCCCCGCTGTATGTTTGTCTGTTAGAATTTCTACCGCCCCCGTTGTATCTTTGTCTTTGAGCCTGTGAGTTTGTGTCATAGCGGTTAACGTGTGGTGCCAGAGTATTTGTACGCGACTGTTGGCTGGCCTGCGTCGGCGGTGGCGGCATCAGCTGATTTATTCCATTACTGTTGGCGTACCGACTGGCGTTGCCATAAGTATTGTTGTGGTTACCACGTCCGTTCCTAGCTCGGTCATCTTCGTAAATTAAGTCATTCGAATCGACTGTCGACAAGAAGTCTTCCAGATTATATATAGGAATATGTACCAGTTGCAATCTGAGGTATGTCGGCAGTCGTCCTATCAGTACTCTAAGTACTTCTCGATGCGACATTGGTTCGTCGAAGAAGCGTGCTTTGTTTAGATATTTTTCAAAGTATTTTCTTAAACTGCCATTCCGCTCATTAAAGGGTGGAGGGTTGTATATTTCATTTTTCACACGCTCCTGAATTCCCACCGACCAGTACTTGCTAAGAAATGCATTTTCGAACTCTTTGAGAGTGGCACAGTAGCGGTATACGCCTGAAGCCCAGATATTCCCTTCACCTTGAATATATCCCATTACAAACCTTATCTTCCTACGCTCACTCCAGAAGGTGTCAGGAAGCAATTCTCGAAAGGATTGTATAAAAATGACAGGATGCACGGATTTATTTTCGGGTATAAAAGTGGGAAACTGGTGGTGTTTGAGGAGACTTTCTCCCAACAGGATTGAGGTAACACTAGGACGGGGAGATTGTGAGCGTTGCATAACTGTGCGTCTGTCACTGTCAAACCACTCGTCGTCTACGTCAGTCTGTTTTGCGACACGGTCTTGGTTATGGTACCTATCTGGAGATGACGTCACCGGTGATGCGTGTCTCCTACGTGTGTCAGAAGTTGCATTCTGTGTCCGGGATTCCCTTCGTACACTAGCCTTTACATTCGACAATTCCTCATGCAATGACTTTACAGCGGTGCTGTGCTCCTCATATACTTTTGCAGCAACGTTTTGAATGACAGAGTTTAAATCACGTACTAGTTTATCATTAATTTTTATCTTGGTCTGCTCCAAAAAGGTTTGAACTCTTGCCTGATTTCCACTGACTATGGCTTCCGCCTGAGAGGTTATGTGCGTTACGGTAGTTTTTAAATTTTCATGTTCAATTCTGAGTGCTGACAAGACCTGTGTAATATTTTCAATGGCTGTCGGAAGGGCTTTGGTTGCTTGCGAAACGTTATCAAGCTGTGAAGCAATGTTGGAGACCTTTTCATCAACTATGTTCAAAATATTACTGTTAACTTTGCCTTCTACATCTGCTATCTGTTGTTCAAGACTGCCTATCTGTGTATTTAATTGTCTGCTCACCTCGTCAGAAATGAGAGCTGGTAGGTTTTTCTGTGCTTCCTCGAGTTGCTTAAATCTGTTTTCGATTTCTTCCCTCGTTACCATTTGATCCGCGATTTCCTTTTGTTGCTGTTCTAGGCGTGTTAAGACATTCTGTTGAGCTTGGAATTTATTATGTAAGTCCTGTTTTGTGGATTGATAGTGTTCATCAAGTTTGTCGTTAAATTCCTGTTTTTGTGTCAATTGGAGATTTACTAACTCTTGTCTTGTGCATTGGTAATGTTTATCAAGCTTGTCGTTAATTTCCTGCTTTGTCGTCATTTGTTGGCTAATCATGGAGACTTGCTGCGTTAAATTTTGAAATATTGACTCGAAATTTGAAAACCATGAGGTAGGTAGATCACTATCTGAGTTCACAGCTACAGTAGACGTACCTCCGTCTGCTACGGACGTGTCACTTACGTCCGTAGCAGGCGAAATATTTTCTATCCGCCTGTCTTCCATAACGTTTTCTAATTCCTGCTCAGATTGTCCTACAATGTTACTCGGTTGCATACTATCCATATCGGTAGCTTGTCTTCGCGTCCTAACCATGTCAAAACATGCGTACAGTGAATGTAAATAACACTGTTTGTTTACCTATAGCCAAAGATGCTAGTAACACGGCACTGCAGCTCGCAAAACACAGACAAAGCGAAAAAATGAGGATCACGGCTACAAGATGGGTTCGGCAGCCATCTTGTGTAATTCTAGAAAGCTCTATTGTTGACGCGGTAACTAATAATGAAAAACTTAGGAAAAATTTGCAAAATACGGAAAAGCTGAAATTGATATTCTGCAAGCAAATAATAGTACAAGAAGGTCAAAAGCGTCTACAGAAACGGTGCAGGCCTGATCTTACCTTGTCTTTTGTCCAGATGCTGTGGTCCGTCAGTGCTTTTAATTATTTCCATTAAAATATCCGTCAACATGAGTAGTCACTTTTTCTCCAACAATTATTTCCAAAATGATCAATCTCACTTTTGTGGATGTAGATGCATGAAATCAGAAAGACAACTATTAATACTTTGACAATGGAGTAACACACCGATATAGTGCTAAGATCCATTTTAATAAACTAAGTGCAAATTCGGAATCTTACGGTACTTGTAACACAGTGAAAGTCATGTGAACGGTCGCCAAATCTTTTATAATGTTCCAGCCTGGCTATTAATTTTTGAGATTAACAAATTTACAGAAGGAAGTGGTTTGAAGTTAGAAGATATGAAAGATCCCAATCAGTAAATTACGGGGAAAATTATTACATGCATTTAAATGAAATGGCAAGCTAATTAACGGTCGAGTGTTGTGCAGGCAGAACATTACAAAAAGAATCGACGAGCAGTTACCTTTAACAATAGATCCATCGGTGGTTGAAATTTGGCTGTAAATGAAATTTTAATAATATAATAACCACTCGCCGAACAGTGGATGGCAGTTCGTTTGCTACTCGTGTAGCAAACAGTAAAGTAAGATAAGTGACATGATATAAATCGGATAGGAATATTACGTAAGTCAAACACATCGGACTTCTAAAAATTTACAAGAAAATCGACTGCAGGTTCTATTGCCAGTAAATGATAATATTATGGAATAAATTTTGAAACAAGACTGGCAGGCTACACGAAATATCACTATTCAATATTAACTAAAAACTATGCTATCCATTGTTGCGGTGATTCAACAAGGCTGAAAAAGACATTATGGGCGGAGGGAGGATAGGGCAAAATTATTAATAAAAATTCATAAGTGCGAATTTAAGTGAGAGGTGGGGGTTTATTTATAAATTTAAGATACGCGCACATCACATATATTTACCTGAATGTACATAATAGCGGCCACATAAAAAATAATAAAGTACAGCTCCAGTCTGCAAGATGCTATCGCAGAAGTACAAAGCAAGAGTGTCTTCTTTCTTGCAAAAAAATTGAAAGTGTTGTTCTTAAATTTTCTTTCTCTGACTTTCATAGTTATTTTAACATGCCGAAATAATATAAAAATACAAAACTTTCTCTGATAATATCGGGGAAAGGAAAACGTGTAATTATAAAGGGCAGCTCGTTTTGTACTGTCACGATGCAGGGGAGACAGCGTTACGGAAATGATATAGGAATCATGGGAATCATTAAAACAACGGAGCTTATCGCTGCGACGTGGGCTACTTACGAAACTGCAATCGCCAAGATTCTCTTCCGAATTGTTGACTCCCACTTACATAGGTAGAAATGATCATCAGAATAAAATACGAGAAACCAGACCTCGAACGGAGAGATTCAGGTGTTCTTTCTTCCCGCGCACTATTCGAGAATGGAATGGGAGATAAATAGTAGGAAGGTGAAACTTCCTGGTAGATTAAAATTGTGTGCCGGAACTGGGACTCGAACCTGGGACCTTTGCCTTTCGCGGGCAAGCGCACTATCGACTGTGCTATCCCGACACGACTCACGATGCCGCCTCACAACTTTACTTCCGCCAGTACCTTGCCTCCTACTTTCCAAACTTCACGGAAGCTCTTGGCTCGCAGGAGAGCTTCTGTGAAATTTGGAAAGTAGGAGGCGAAGTACTGGCGGAAGTAAGATTGTGAGGCGGCATCGTGAGTCGTGTCGGGATAGCACAGTCGGTAGTGCGCTTGTCCGCGAAAGGCAAAGGTCCCAGGTTCGAGTCCCGGTTCCGGCACACAATTTTAATCTGCCAGGAAGTTTCATATCAGCGCACACTCCGCTGCAGAGTGAAAGTTTCATTCTGGAAGTATAAAGGTGGTTTGATGAACCCTCTGCCAGGCACTTAAATGTGATTTGCAGAGTATCCCATGTAGATGTAGACACGCACCCTGTCGGGTGATACGAATTCCTACGTCCTTTTAAAGTTCGTGAGCAAAGCGTCGTATGGATCTCCAGTCGACATCATGTATATATGAAAAATAAAAAAGGAAAGTAGATGAAGAAATTTTTCCCTCCATAAGTTCTTCGTCAGCGTTTTTTGTTATCATGGAAGCAGTAACCCTCCGATTCCCATTCCAGTGTTTAAATGTGATGACTCTGTGACCTACCTATCTAGTAACCGTTCAAATTAATTATGATGTTTGCTCACTGTCAGATTAGAAAGAAAGATATTGCGATTTAATTAATTAATTAAAATGTCTTGACAGCTGGAGCAGAAAGCGTCGACCGTTGCATCTCCACAGCCACTGAGCCGTCACACACACTCCCGGGGGTTCAGCGAAAAATGGAGAGCTTCAACCAGTGACTACAGCAATCCTGGAGATGGCTTTACTTCTCATACTGCTGCCATAGAAATAAAGAGAGGGGATAATTAATTTTAACACTTCTTTGTAATGCTCTCTGATACATACTGATCAAAACGGTGAGGAGATCATGTGAGATAGCCGAGAGGACTGAGGCGCTTCAGTCACGGTCTGCACGACCACTACGGTCGGGGGTTCGAATCCCCCCTAGGGCATGGATATTTGTGCCGTCCTTAGTTGTAGGTAGTTCATAAGTAGTTTGTAAGTTTAGGGACTGATGACCCCGTAGTTAAGTCCCATAGACTCTACAAACATTTGAACATTTCATGTGAGATATCTATGTTATGAAGTAATGTCATCAGCAGAACGAACTAAAATGGTTCGACGTCTTTCTGTCTGGTCTACGGAGTGGAGACAACATTATGGCAACCGAGATATAATAACAGCAAGTTTCCGAAAAGAGGGTTGATTTTGACTTGTGTTGACTCTACCAAACTAATTATACCAACAGCTGGTTTCAGATAGTGTAGGGAGCAATTAGTCAAAATGTTTTCAAATGTTTGTAGAGTCTATGGGACTTAACTACGGGGTCATCAGTCCCTAAACTTACAAACTACTTATGAACTACTTACGAACTAGGACGGCACAAATATCCATGCCCGAGGGGGGATTCGTACCCCCGACCGTAGTGGCCGTGCAGACCGTGACTGGAGCGCCTTAGTCCCCTCGGCCACCGCGGCCGGCGAGCAAACAGTCCAATCCAACAACGTGACACCCGAAGGTATGGCATGGAGAGCCACAGCAAATTGCCAGGAAGTTTCATATCAGCGCACACTCCGCTGCAGAGTGAAAGTTTCATTCTGAAAACTGTGGTAGTTCGGAATGCCGGCTTATTTATTTAAAGTAAGCAGAATACCAGAAAACTGCAAAATAATAATCACTTGACACATATTTTCATAACTGAAAGTAAATATAAAGTCATTTCCCTTGATCTAAGATTTTTAAACAATGTTTTAAGACCGCCTATGTATGCTTGTACTCCATCGAGTGCGCGTACTGAAGTCACATGTTACTCTTCCGAGTGCATATTCTGAACTGACATGTTACTCTGCCGAGAGCGCGTACTGAACTGAGCTGTGGCGGCTCGATGCAAGGCTGACTTCGTTCCGCAATTTGGCCGCTGTTCATCGTCTGTCTTATATTAACTGTAGTGTTTATGTTTTTAGTAATTGTTAATACGTTTTACCTACGCAGGGCATAGCTTAGCTTTGAGGGATTTTTATGAAGTGAGTCTGAGATTCAATGTATTATTAGTTTATGAAGTATAAATAAAAATATGATTGCGTTTTGGCGTTTGACCGCCAGTGGTACAGCCAATCGGCGTCCAGTGCCTGCCGCTCGGAGACTTCCCCAGAATTCGGGGAGATTTGCCAGTGCTCTTTCCCATGAGAACCCGACCTATTGTACCACCTGTCGTGGTTCTCACCAGCGTTTACCATCTGTCACCTACTGGTCCTAACCGGCTGCACTGAAGCAATACTTCGAACTTAATATGATGGCAGGACGCACAGTATCAACACAAACAGAAATTGTCTTCGGGAATGTGGCCTCTTTGCCAGGAGGCCTGTGGTGTGTGTCCCACTAAAATCACAATAACGTTTAGCCCGCTGGGACTGGGCGGAGGAACATCAGGATTGGAATCGTAACGAATAGCGCCGGGTTGTGTTCACAGATGAGTCAAGATTTTATGTTCAGCCGTACACTCATCATTCCCTCATCTGCAGAGAATGTGGAACAATCCTATGTGCAGGAAACATCACCGTATAATGGAAATGGACGAATAGTGTGGCCAGGAGTCAGTATTGGCATAAGTTACCTTATGTATATTGTGTACGATATCTCAGCTGAGTGTATTTAAGAATCCAATGTCACCAAGAAAATCAGGAACCCTTGAGTGCGGTATTGTCAGTTGCATTTCTAGTAAGGCTCATTTCAAACTGTTCCGTTAACAATAATCACAGGAAAAATATTATCAGCTAATGACCTGACTATGGATCAACAGGGCGACAGAAAATGAGTCCGGGAGATGCTGAGATCAACGTTCTATGGGATGGGATGGGTGTAGCAATCACCCTTATATACACTTTACTGATGTGCTAGCTTATATATATTATCACATTATTTTGACATATTAATGTGTTAAATTTAGAAATCATTTATGTAGTTTTTTCTAAAAAATAGCAATGATAATACATGATTTATTTATGATTATTATGATTTTTTATTAATTTCTTGTGTTTTAATTAGAGTTGCTTTATTGGCTTTAATGGAGCCTCCTCAATGTAGCTTCCATCAGCTGTGATGAATCTGGCGCAAGGTTCTTTCCATGATGTAAATGCACTTTGGTAAAATTCTGGCGTTTGACTTTTACATCATCTATAACACGGTAAATAAGGTATTTCTCTCTGTCACATGTTTTACCGCGCAGATGGGCCTTCAGAGGACCAAAGAAGTAAAAATCAGACGGAGCCAAGTTCGGACTGTAGGGAGGATGAGGAACAATTTTCCAACCCATTTTCCTAATTTTCCCCTGCGTCATAAGGGCTGTATGGTGTTTGGCATTGTCATGGTGTAGTCTGATGATCTGACCCTAAAGCTGTGGTCTGTGGGTCTTGATGGCACGTCGCAGCTTGTCCAGTGACAAACAGTAATGGTGCTGCCAGGTTCCAAAAAGTCAATGAAAATGACACCACGCTGATCCCCTCACCTTTCGTCCTGCTATTCGTGAAAGCCATGGTTTCTTCTTCCGAGGGGAACCAGGATTACGCCACTCCATGGATTGGGTTTTGCTCTCAGGTTCGGGCAGAAACAACCTTGTTTCACCCTGGATAATATCACCGTCAAAAACACTGTTTTCACTCTTCACTAAAGGTTTTCGTAAGACCCTCGCACACATTTTTCCGCAACGTTTTCATTTCTTTGTTAATCTAAGTAATGCCAAAATGCTGTTAAAAACTGTTTATTATTATAGCAATAGGCCTATTTCGGCACTGTGGCCATCATCAGGCTATTTCCATATGGCATCGTGGAGGTATAATTTATTACAATGTCTGCATATAATTGCAGTATATATGTTCTTTAGATGGTATATATATATATATATATATATATATATATATATATATATATATATATATTACGTTTATCAGGTATTAATTCTTTACTGTTAATCTGTCAGTTTGACATATCCTCCAGCGAAGCTCTATGATTAACCCGTACTTAGGGAAAAATGGTCATCATAATAAAATAAGCGAAGTCAGATGGAAAAATAAAAGATTTAGTTGTTCCTCTTTTCCGCGCTCTATTAGATAATGAAGTGGCAGGGATATGAACGAGGTTCGATAAGCTAGGCACTTAAATATTATTTCAAATCAAATGTTTGTAAATCTATGGGCCTTCAGTACTCTTATTATTCTAGGCATTCAAACTAACCTAAGGATAACACACACAAACATACACACACACCCGAGGGAGGACTCAAACCAACAACGGCGAGCAATCGCGCGCTCCACAGCAAGGGCCCGAGGGAGGACTCAAACCAACACTCGGGGAACAATCGCGCGCTCCACAGCAAGGCGCTTTAGAGCGTTCTGCCATTCCACCGCGGCTAAACGTGACTTGTAGAGTACTAAGCAGAAGCAAATGTAGATGAACGAGACTTGTAGCTTATCAACCCCTATGGTATATGACAGGGGTGATCACTTATCTTACCTTTGGGAGCCGCAAACTTACGGACATGTTTCGAAGTGAGCCACATGTTTCATCAGACTTTAACCCTTATTTTCGATGTCCTGAATATTTTGTTGCAAAAAATATAATTTTAGATTTTTTTTATAATTATTGTGTGAATTTCTAAATGTAATCACAATCTCCTCTTTAAGAGATAAAATCGTATGTTAAAAGTGGGCCACTGTACGAAATAAAAGCTTAATTCTGGTAGGAGGTGCCCAGACAAGAGTTTACTGTTATAAACAATCTTAACTTTAGCAGTAAAACTATCAAAAGGCCCGTGTGAACCACCGGCTACTCCCTGCTGCAAAACCTTGCTCCCTGGCCCAAATTGAGAACTGACTTGGTTCAAATTACTCTAATAACGGGAAGTTAACGATACAGTGGCCAATATACGTAGCAGCTCACACGAAATTACACACAGGCATTAATAAACAAACCACCACAATTAAAGTTGTATCATACAGGTGGCTGAAGAAAAAACATTTATGGCGCTATGGAACTTAAGCATATAAAATTTCATAGGATGGATCCTATTCTCACGCGTATGGAAGTGCTTCGCTTATGCGCAGACGACCGATTGGGGAACCCAGCTGACAAACGAAGCCAAGTCGGGAATTTGTTTGAGAATGTGTACTTGTCTCCTGTTCGGAGGAAAGTAGTTTTTCGACTCAGTCGTAAGTATTTTAAGACGTGATACTATAGAGGAATTGCATTAAAAATTTAACATAACCTGTGAACAATTTTTATTGAATACAGAGATATAGCTGTTAATATGACATCCAAACAAACGTAGAGCAAATGTAAATCAAGAAATTTTCAGTGAATAATCCGTGGATTCTTGGTAGTACAACATCACACTTACTTAAAAGCAGAATTTTGTGTATGTTCATTTCCACTTAGTTACCCGGTTTTCGGCTCACTAGGACATATTGAGATTTTGAACTACGTCAAAAACCGGTTATTTAAATAAAAGTCAATATGGTGATCTACCAAGAACCGACGAAATAATCAGTCAAAATATACAAATCAGTTTGTTGTACATACCAAGAGCTGTATCTCTGTACCCAATAAAAATTGGACACAAGTTATACGAAATTTTAACTGCAAATCGACTTTATTAGCAAACTTCTTAAATATTTGCTATTTTCCTGAAACATGCTGTAGTTAACAGATTAGTTTTTGTTGAGCATTATTTGAAGCTTAATCAAAGTGAAAGGTCTATGTATAGACACCTGAGCTTGTTCATCATAAACATAGGCGCCTCAATCCGCACACTTGTGAGCGATGTAGTTACGCATAAACTGCACGAAAACAATGAAATACACTTTCACAGTGGCAGTCTATATCACAGTTAAATGTTTTAATCATCAAAATATATCAAATGTTTGTATAGTCTATGGGACTTAACTACGGGGCCATCAGTCCCTAAACTTACAAACTACTTATGAACTACTTACGAACTAGGACGGCACAAATATCCATGCCCGAGGGGGGATTCGAACCCCCGACCGTAGTGGCCGTGCAGACCGTGACTGGAGTGCCTTAGTCCCCGCGGCCACCGCGGCCGGCTCAAAATATATCATACAGTTTCGAAAAGTGATGTTAACGCGGCGATTCATTTGCTGTAAGTTGACAACAAACGAGGTAGACGCGTGAAGCAGACGACTCAACAAATGCGTACCGTTTGAACGATTCTTTGTAGTTGGACGGTCTATCGCAAGGGGAGCTGCAGCTGACAACGGCTTTCTTATGCGTGTTGCACGTCTCGTATAGGAGGAGCTTTATACCCTACCGGCTGGGCTTGCTTCTTCTGCTCTACACTACGATATTCAGAAATGAAGTCAGCAGTTATCACGCTACTGACTGTCGCATCTCGCTCAGTGCTGTTGCAAGGCTGGCGCGGTGCTGCACTGATAAATCGGTAGGAAGGTTGTAGGCCTGAACAAGGTAGTTTCATTTGTATTATATAAGCTGAGTTAGTTTTTAGTTTTTAAAACAAGAGCCGCACTGCATTGAAGCAAGAGCCGGATGCGGCTCGTGAGCCGCGTTGTTCAAATGTTCAAATGTTTGTTAAACTTAAGGAACTTAACTGCGGGGTCATCAGTCCATAAACTTACAAACTACTTCAAAAAAAAAAAAAAAAAAAAAAAAAAAAAAAAAAAAAAAAAAAAAAAAAAAAAAAAAAAAAAGTTTGTAAATCTATCGGACCAAACTGCGTGGTCTTCAGTCCGTAGCTTACAAACTACTTAAACCTAGGTAAACTAACCTAAGGACAATACACACACCCATGCCCCAGGGAGGACTCGAACCTCCACGGCAAGCAACCGCGCGCTCCGCAGCGAGACGCACCCTTTAGTCCGTCGTTTTATTATTATTATTTTATGGGTAGTTCTCTTCGTTGCGGACGCTGATCGTTGTTGTTCGTTCTTGTTCGATGAGTTGTTGGCTCAGCCATATTTGTTTTTTTTTTTTTGTTTTTTTTTGTTTTTTTACATGGGACGTTGAGCCCTCTGACCGGGCGCGCTGAGCCACGGCGCCCGGCAATCAAATGTTTCAAATGTTTTTGTATAGCTTATGGGTCTTAACTACGGGGTCATCAGTCCCTAAACTTACAAACTACTTATCAACTATCTTATGCTAAGGACGGCACAAATATTCATGCCCGAGGGGGGATTCGAACCCCCGACCGTAATGACCGCTCGACTACTCCACCGCGGCACAAACAACTTAGGAACTACCTTATACTAAAGAGGACACAAACATCCATGACCGATGGGGGATTTGAACCTCGACGGAGAACGCCCTCGCGCATCGAAGCATCGTTTTAACGATAACGCGACGAATAACGCGAATTCAGCGGTTTTTAACGAAACAACGCGAATTCGTCCCTTTTTGATAGAATAACGCGAAATCGTCAATTTTTATTGGTATTAACACGAAATCGGCGGTTTTGAACAAAATAGCGCTGTATCTTTGTAAGAAACGTCGTAAGTTTATTGATTTCTGAGATATATAATGTAAAAATGTTCCATATCCATATGTGGGTCTTTTTTATTATTTTGTATTACATACTTTAATAAGATAGCGCCACACATTGTTAGACGCGATATTGACAGTAGTACAATTTCCGATCGTTATCTGCCGGCAAGCTTATTTCTCTCTCTGTGTTATCTTATGAAGATAGTACGAAAATTTATATTGATATGATTATTTTCAATTTTCGATGGATTTCTTCGCCGAAAGGTATATCGCATTTGGAAATCGTTTAAGATTATTTTCCGTGATCGAACGCCGACCTGGCCATTAGTGAAGTCGACATATTGCGCATGCGCAGCTTTGGTTATCGGAACTGTCTTTGAATAGCGTCAGAGTTAAGCAGTTTTGTAGTTATATTCTTTGACTCCGCTGTTCTTGTTGGCCTTGATTGTTATTGTTAGTGTTTCGCTGCGACATGGATTATTACTTTCGCATTTAATGTTGGATTTCTCTCAGGCTTATAGTCACTGCAACTGAATTTAAACAAATGCTTTCTTTTTTGGATGCTGTTGGATGTGTTGACCCGAAATAAATAATTAATGCTGTTCGTGCTGTATTCTCGAAGGGTTCTTTTATGAACCCTTGTCCGGTCAGTCAGTTATCCTCGAAAACGAACGTTTCGTTGCCAATTTCGTTGCCAACATTACGGCAATGCCGCCGCTGTCGTACTGGTACGTGAAATTTCTTTTGTTTGAAGACTTGTGTTTTGTCTATTTCTACGCCACTTGTCCGGACGTTAGTAAAAATGGCGCGTATTAGTGAAGGTGGACGAAACAAACGGATGCAGAGCAGTAAGGGGGTGGAGGGGCGGGGAGTTAAACTTTAAAAGAAATGTTTTTGTATTAAAAGTCTGTATTACTGACGGGAAACTAAATTTAAAAGTCAAACTTTTACCGAAACGAATATTACAATCTTTGTTTCAATGCCATATGTGACTAAACATTGAGAAGTATCACGAAAATTGAATTTTGTCACATTTTAACCTCGAGTTAAATACCATTTGTAAGTATTTATAAATATCATGTTTTTGATAAATACTTTAAAAACATGTGAAACTTCAAATTTTTTAGTGATTTTCGATAAAACTTTCTCTTCTAGTAAAGAATTTTTATTTATTTACAATATCGCTGCAAAGGCAAAGACTTTTCTTTAGCCTATATTAAAATGTATTCTTCTACTTTTCAATATTGTTATTCTCTAAGAAATTGCGACAATAGATCACAGATATTTAAGTCAGCAAGAAAGATCCTTGTGTCAAAAACAGTTTGTAGACCTGAAAAAAGGGATAACCTGTTAGACACAATCATTGTCAATTTTTTTCACAGTATTTAAAATACTTAGTGAGTAAAAAATAAGAATTTTAGATTCATATTTGCATCAACATTTTTGTTAAAATTATTTTTTCAACATCTTTATCATATTTGACTCACCCTATGTTAGGAATAGTGTACTTTTCAGTATACCATTGAAGAATTATTAAATATGACAAAATATAGTACGGAAAAAGGAAAAAGATTACCAGAAAATAACACCGGTAAATAACACCGACAAGTGCAAAAAATAACACCGTTTTTGGCCATAACATAACACCGACTTTTTCCAGTCCCTAAGCACAGCAGCCGCGTTGTGGCCACCCCTGCTATATGACCTGGGTTTGGGCCAGTGTGTTTTGGACGAACCCACTCTAAGAAACAACGCTTGCCAGGTCTACAGCGTATGTGCGAACGGCAGTGCTTTCATCGCTGAAGGCAATGGCCCGTCATTCCATCTTCCAAGTGATCCTCTGACGGAAGGCGAAGCAATGGGAGAAGTGTGGAGCGGGGGAGCTACGGCCGAGAGCTAACAGTTGCACTTGAGGGAGAAACATTGCGTAACTCGCGGCCAGCCACGCTCTTACAGAATGATCGTTATTGGCTGTCGTTGCGGTAATGGAGGGGGACGCGCACAGCGGCTGAAAACTGGGCCGCCTTCGTAGGTGACGCTCACTATAGTCGAGTCGTGCACGTCGATGCTGTGGATTCAATGGAAAACAGGTTAGAGTTGTGCGTGCTCTTACAAGGGAACATCATCAACTCGACCTCATATTTTCCCGATAAAAATATACATGAGCTAGATATCAACTCCAGAAATCGATATCACGTGAAAATTTGGACCATTATACAGATACTACGCAATTACAGACTCCTCAAAGTACAGCTTTTAAACATTGGCGCGCTCGGATTGCTCCACACTCGGCCCGCTTTAGTGCGTCCGCTTAATGCCCGAACGCAAAGTGCTGTGCAATGAAGGGACAACAGCGAGTTCCCTGAAATGTGAAATTTGAAGAGCTAGGTAAGTGGAGGAGGAAATAATACTACAAAATGAAACATATGTTTACTTCACTTCAACTTTACGTATAACAAAATGATGTGCATAAAAGGTATAGAAAATTGAATTACGTTACACTGCTTGTTTAAAAGCCGTCTCATTCGTTTCCAATGCAGTTGTGACGCGCTGCATAAAACGCAAAGGGCTCGTTGCACATATTCTTCTGTTACGGAGACGGGTAAAGTGGTATTCGACGATTGAAAATCATCAAAGTACATTTCACCATCAATGACGACCTTAATTCCACGCCCAAGCTCCTCCGTTGATGCAATGAAAGTGCTCGACGAATCTGACGTCGTTATCGTTGACGTCATCCTCTTGTAAATCTGCACCGAGCGTCCATCCGCTATTTTCTTCTATATCCTGCACGTGTCTATGATATCGGCAACGCAGTTGAAATATATAAGGAAAAGTATAAAGAAAGCGCCATGTATTTTCTTTTACCGTGTATAGTACGTCTAATAACTGAAATGATTATGCTTACCGGTGACGACTTTAAAGAGCTCTTATTCTTTGACATTTAATTGTTGTAGATGTTGGAGATGTCGCACGTCAGCATGTGGGATAATTTACATCGCGAACACAAACCTCTCACTAGACTCTGCTCACAGTGCTAGACGTTCGGGGATTAAGCGGTCACAGTGAAGCGGGCCGAGTGAGGAACAAACCGAGCGCGCAAATGTTTAAAGGCTGTACTTTGAGGAGGCCGTAACTGCGTAGTATCTGAATAATGGCCCAAATATTCACGTGATATTTTTTTTTCTCAAGAAAATATGAGGTTGAGTCTTGCTGCTAGTAACCGGCTGGCAACAATTTACGTTAACACTTCTAAAGACAACACACACACACACACACACACACACACACACACACACACACAAGCGCAATGGAGGACTTGAACCTCCGACTGGGAGCAGTCGCGCACTCCATAACAAGGCGCCTTAGAGCGCTCGGCTGTTACACTGTGGCAAGTAATTCCTTCACAGGTCCAAATAGAAATCATTTGGCGCTAAATCAGAAATCCTGGCCTTCTTTTTTATAGCGTTCCTTCAGTTCCTATGACTTTCAAAAGCAGAACGCTGCTTTGTGACGGAGGAATACAACATTCAAATCGGGTTTTCCATAATGAAATGATTTCCTTTTCATCATCGGTCCATTCAAGATATCGCGTATGTCTACTCTTGTTTCTTCAAAATGAGGTTTATTTCTCGACATATCCCCACTTAACAATGATTTGTTACCAATTTTCTTTATATCAAGTATAGCGCAGTCTGACAAAAGAATGCTATAACTTTTTCTTGAAGAATCCAAACGTACACTAAAAGTAGATGTTACTGTGTAATTATTTTATTCCCTCCCTCCCACCCCGGGAAAAACACATTTTATTTATTATTATTAAATGAACATTAACAAAATGCTGCTGACGGAATTAGATTAGATAATGAAACAATGAAGGTGGTACATGAGGTTTGTTACTTGGGTAGTAAAATAACATATGACGGTCGCAATACAGAGGATATAAAATGCAGAATTACGATGGGAAGAAAACCATTTTTGAAACAGAGAAATTTGCTAACATCGAATATTACTTTAAGTGTAAGGAAGTCTTTTCTGAAGGCATTTGTGTGGAGTGTTGCCTTGTATGGGAGTGAAACATAGACGATAAACAGTGCGGACAGGAAGAGAATAGAGGCTTTTGAAATGTGGTGCTACAGAAGAATGCTGAAGATTAGGTGGGTATATCGTATAACTAATCTCTTGGAAGGACACATTCTTAGACATCGAGGAATCGTAAATTTAGCATTGGAGGAAAGTGTGTGCGGTAAAAATCGCAGAGGGAGACCAAGAGACGCGTATAGTAATCAGATTCAAATGGATGTAGGTTGCCGTTCTTATGAGGAGATAAAAAGACTTGCTCAGGATAGAGTTGGGTGGAGAGCTGCATCAAACCAGTCTCTGGACTGAAGACCATTACAACAAGATTTGCATCTACGTCTAGATCCTATACTGTATGATGAACGGTAGTCGTCGTACTCCGAAGAATTCCTCCCACCCTTCCCGTTCAGAAAAATAACATACCAAGACACGAATAATCAGTAGGAAGAAGATACTTTCCTTGTTATTTGTCTCTCTTTCTTCTAGGTCTTCAGTCCATAACAACAACATTATTAATTTATGTTTTTTCTATTTTCTGTGTAGTTTAAGAGATATGCCAATGTGTTCAGATAAGTTGAATACCCTTTACAGGTGGTATTTACATATTCAAAGTGAGGTGTTTGCTACCCGTGGTACTACCAGTTTGATACTCTCCTGCTGACTACTGCTTTAACAAGCTGTTATGCAAAGTACTACGATACATC
The DNA here is from genome assembly GCA_026315105.1 of Locusta migratoria. Lineage (NCBI taxonomy): Eukaryota > Metazoa > Arthropoda > Insecta > Orthoptera > Acrididae > Locusta > Locusta migratoria. Next base: position 249,628,668 of record CM048749.1, read on the forward strand.
CTAGAGAAAATTCCGTAGAATTGTTTACAATCGTCATAAATTGAGGTCTGAAATTTCCAGAACTTGGAAATACCACGATTTCCCCCTACATTGGTCTGCACGAATAGCTCTGTACGCGACATCGGCGGCATCACATCAGACTGGCGAAATGTCTCCCTTTCCGGTTCGACATAAAGGATGACTTTGGAAAGAGAAGCAAAATGAGGGAGTCGTGCAGGACTGAGAAGAAGTGGGGGGGGGGGGGTAAAGGGGAGGGGGAGTCCCCTGCCTTAGACCATAGCCGCAGAGGGTGGAGGGGCGGGGGAAAGAGGAAATTACATTCGCAACGGCGCGTAGATAAGAAATATAATCAAATCCCTCTTCACCGTTCACATTTGATACTGCAAAATGACACGGAGGAAATGACATTTCCATTTCCAGAAACAAGATCGTCCCCAAAAGCGGCGGTAAAATATTTCGAAGCAGATTCTGATGAAAGAGACTGAGGTATCTCTCCAACCACTAGGCGAATTAAAAAAAAATCTTGTATCTACAGACACGCGAATAGCCTTCGGCTGGTGATGTCAGCAGAGTGGTGGGGGAAGTTAATTAACGGGACGTGAGGGGAGGGCGGTGGACGTACTTCTGGCTCACGTAATTAGTCGGCGCTACGCACAAACAGGAAAGCCGCTTAGATTTACGTATTTGTTTTGGCTTAAAGAACTTGTGCATCTTCCCTCAAAGATGGAAGTGGTTGGCGCAAAATTGCTAATAAATGTTCCTGCATTTCAGCACAGAAAGCTGCCTCCTCTTAAGTATACGACGTTCGTTCGATAAATTAACACTTTTTTAAATCAGTAGTAAACCTAGAAGTAACTCTGTAGTATTACACTGAAAATTTTATTTAGTAAAAAATATATCTGCGATACTTGTCGCTGACCACCGATTTCTCTGGCACCTAATTACGTTCTTCATATGTTTTTGATGTTCATCTATCTTTTATGAGCTGTCCAGAACGCAGTCGTGCACTTTGACTTTAATGTTTACCCTTCGCTAAGATTAGACGAACATCAGGGACTTCCTTACTATCAAATGCAAGCTAAAAATGTTCAAATGTTTGTATAGCTTATGGGACTTAACTACGGGGTTATCAGTCCCTAAACTTGCAAACTACTTATGATCTAGATTACACTAAGGACGGCACAAATATCCATGCCAGAGGGGGGGGATTCGAACCCCCGACCGGAGTGGCCGTGCAGACCGTGACTGGAGCGCCTCAGTCCCCTCGGCCACCACGGCCGGCAGATATAAGCGTGTGAGGTCGCTTTTCTCTTTAAATATGATGAAAATATAGTTGGTACAATTAAAATCTTTTATTTATTTAAAATGACACACCTTGTAATGATTCATGAAGTGTTTCTATTTTTCCAGCAGTAATCTTGATTATGTAACATGATTGTTGGACTTGTATCTATAATTTACTAGAAACTTCTAGATACTATTATACGTAACTTTCATGGATGTGACTTTATAGTAATGCCTGCAAGAAGATATTCGGAATTAAACGAAATACGATCAATTTAAACAGCCTTTTGTCACGAAAGTTAACTTAATTTTTTTTTTTTTTTCTCGATCATTCAGTTAGCATAACCCGCTCTAAGTAAATCAAGCATTATTTTACATAACAAGAATATTACAGCCGCATCTACTACGATCCAAACAACTTGAAGCAAACATGTTGGTAAGAAAGGTCATCGCGGAAACTGTTAGTTTCTTTGTGTAATGTTGTGCTCGGGTGTTGCTTTTATTCCAAATTACTACTGCCGCTAAACTTTAAAGTCAGATTCCGCCTCCTTTTTTAAGTCTGCTATTTATAAAGTTACTTAATTGTGTCAGTGCACCAAGTTACTTCCCTGTAATATTACAACGCTATTGAAACTTTAAAAACGGCCCCGAACATTAACAATTACTCCAACACCTGATGGGATTAAAAAAGCGCAATATTACAACTCGTATAACGGAATTACTGCAGTGATGCAGTGACACGACAAAGAACGAAAGTAGTAAACTATTCAATCTACTCCCCCTCTCCCCCCCCCCCAAAGAAAGACCTATCACAATAACTCATCTGCAGGAGTTTGTAAAAAGGAAGAATCATCTCTTCTGATATTCATTCCAGTCATATTGCAGCTCATAGTGTATTGCAGCTCATAGTGTATAATTGTCTGAATAATTTCCTTTAGCTCCTCATATATTTCTTCGATTTCCTCATCATCGGCAGAGCTAGTTGGCATATAAACATGTACTACTGTTGTCGGTGTTGGCTTCGTATCTATCTTGACAAAGATAATCCGAGCACCACAGTGATCGGATTATCTTTGTCAAGATAGATACGAAGCCAACACCGACAACAGTAGTACATGTTTATATGCCAACTAGCTCTGCCGATGATGAGGAAATCGAAGAAATATATGAGGAGCTAAAGGAAATTATTCAGACAATTAAGGGAGAGGAAAATTTAATTGTTATGGGAGACTGGAATTCGGTAGTAGGACAAGGAAGCGAAGGGAAGATAGTAGGTGAATATGGTCTGGGCAAAAGGAATGAAAGAGGAAGCCGCCTGGTAGAATTTTGCACAGAACATAATTTAGTTATAACAAACACCTGGTTCAAGAATCACAAAAGAAGGTTGTATACGTGGAAGAGACCAGGAGACACCGGAAGATATCAGATAGATTTTATAATCGTAAGACATAGATTTCGGAATCAGGTTCTACAGTGTAAGACATACCCAGGGGCAGATATAGACTCTGACCATAACTTGTTGGTTATGAACTGTAGGCTGAAACTAAAGAAACTACAAAAAGGTAGGAAAATAAGGAGATGGGACCTGGATAAATTGAAGGAACCTGAGGTTCTTAAAAATTTCAAAGGGAGCTTTAGGCAACAATTGACAGAAACGGGGGGAAATAAAACAGTAGAGGAGGAATGGGTAAAATTGAGAGATGAAATAGTGAAGGTAGCAGAGGACAAAATAGGTAGGAAGGAAAGACCTACAAAAAATCCTTGGATATCACAGAAGATACTAAATTTAATCGATGAAAGAAGAAAATATAAAAATGCAGTAAATGAAACAGGCAAAATGGAGTACAGACGACTAAGAAATGAGATTGTCAGGAAGTGCAAAATGGCTAAGCAGGAGTGGCTAGAAGGCAAATGCAAGGATGTAGAAGAATGTATAAATAGGGGAAAAATAGATACAGCCTACAGGAGAATAAAAGAAACATTTGGAGATAAGAAAAACAGCTCTATGAATATCAAGGACACTGATGGAAAACCAGTTCTCAGCAAAGAAGGGAAAGCTGAAAGGTGGAAAGAGTATATAGAGGGGCTCTACAAAGGAAATGAACTTCGAGACAACATTGTAGGAAGGGAAGAGGATGTAGATGATGATGAAATAGGAGATACTGTACTGAGAGAAGAATTTGACAGAGCCCTGAAAGACCTAAGTCGAAACAAGGCCCCTGGAATAGATGATATTCCCTCAGAGCTACTGAAGTCTCTGGGAGAACCAGCCATGACAAAATTGTTTCACCTGGTGTGTAAGATGTATGAGACAGGTGAAGTACCCTCAGACTTTAAGAAAAATGTTATAATCCCCATCCCTAAGAAAGCAGGTGCAGACAGGTGTGAAAACTACAGAACCATCAGTTTAATAAGTCATGGCTGCAAAATATTAACGCGAATTATATACAGAAGGATGGAAAAGCTGGTAGAAGCCGACCTCGGGGAAGATCAGTTTGGGTTCAGGAGAAATGTAGGAACACGGGAGGCAATACTCACTTTACGGCTTATCCTAGAAGATAGATTAAGAAAAGGCAAATCTACATTTCTAGCTTTTGTAGATTTGGAGAAGGCTTTTGACAATGTTGATTGGAATAAACTCTTTAAAGTTCTGAAAAAAGCAGGAGTAAATTATAGGGAGCGTAAGGTTATTTACAACTTGTACAAAAACCAGACAGCGGTTGTCAGAGTTGAAGGGCATGAAAGGGATGCAGTGGTTGGGAAGGGAGTGAGACAGGGTTGTAGCCTTTCTCCAATGTTATTCAATTTGTACATTGAACAAGCTATAAAGGAAAACAAGGAGAAATTTGGTGAAGGAATAAAAGTTCAGGGGGAAGAATTAAAAACATTGCGTTTTGCCGATGACATAGTAATTCTGTCAGATACAGCAAAGGACCTGGAAGAGCAATTGAATGGAATGGACAGTGTGCTGAAAGGTGCATATAAGATGAACATTAACAAGAGCAAAACTAGGGTATTGGAGTGCAGTGTAAGAAAATCAGGTGATGCTGAAGGAATTAGATTGGGAAACGAAGCAATAAAGGAGGTAGATGAGTTTTGTTACTTGGGCAGTAAAATAACAAATGATGGGCGCAGTACAGAGGATATAAAATGCAGAATGGCAATGGGTAGAAAAGCGTTTTTGAAAAAGAGAAATTTGTTCACATCGAATATTGATTTAGGCCTAAGGAAGTCCTTTCTGAGGGCATTTGAATGGAGTGTTGCCTTGTATGGGAGTGAGACATGGACGATAAACAGTGCGGACAGGAAGAGAATCGAGGCTTTTGAAATATGGTGCTACAGAAGAATGCTGAAGATTAGGTGGGTGGATCGCGTAACTAATGAGGAGGTACTGAACAGAATTGGGGAGAAAAGGAATTTCTGGCATACCTTGACTAAAAGAAGGGATAGATTGGTAGGACACATTCTTAGACATCAAGGAATTGTTAATTTAGCGTTGGAGGGAAGTGTGTGGGGAAAAAATCGCAGAGGAAGACCAAGAGATGGATACAGTAAGCAGATTCAGACAGATGTAGGTTGTCGTTCTTATGTGGAGATGAAGAGGCTTGCTCAGGATAGGGTATTGTGGAGAGCTGCATCAAACCAGTCTCCGGACTGAAGACCACAACAACAACAGTGTATTCTTTCTGGCGGATTAGCAAATATTTTCTTTCCTTCATCCAACACCTTAGCTATTACATAGGAAACAGACAGAAAGTCGATCTCTACCTGACTTCCGCATTTTACATTTCGTATTTTTGAGCTACGTTATGATATGTTGTAAGATCAAGCACATTCAGTATAATTTTCGACTGATCTATTAAGAGAAACTAGCCCCAAAATCTAACACATATGAATTGCATACCGTAATTTGCCTATATTCTACATGCTGACTTATTCTTTGTTTTAATAATGCTATGACGAGATAAGAGATTAAACAATGCCTGATAAGTACGTAAGAAATACATTCTAATAAAATACGCATTTATAGAAATGAAAAGAACCAATATTACTAAATAAAAGTGATAAACTGCTTCTAATGTTTTTACCCAAGTGGAATTCTTTTGACGTTCTGAACGTGGTAGCTATCTCTCGATAACCCTTTTTCTCTGGGTATTATAACTAAATCTGTGGTTGATATGATTGCATGATACAATCACGTCAGCGCTGACTGTGTTGTGTCAGCTCTTTTCCTATGTTGTTGCCTACTATTGTAAGCCACTCGGTGTGCCCACTATTGGTGGGTTGATTCTGCGGTAACGTTCCAGATAAGTCTCTATTGTACTAAGCAGCCCACAGTTTAATGGTTATCTAACCGAAAACAGCTTCCTATTTTTCTTCTTTCTCAGTGCTTGTCCTGAAATCTAGCGGGATTCACCCTTTTGGTTTGTTTCTCCATATCACCTAATTTTGCATTTTGCATCTTCACTTACTTGAAGAGTCTTTCGTCAATGTTACCTCATTGCCAGAGTCACAATTTGTAGATTACCCGTATCTACTATTGTTTCCTGATCTACACAAAGTTCATACGCATTAATAGTATACGTTAATTGCAGAACCGTACCAAATGAATTTTCATCAGAAATAATACGTTGCTCAAAGCTCAAAGCGATTTTGCAATATTTAGCAGCTTTTTATTATATTTATCACAAACATTATCAGGATGATTAAATGATAAATAAATAATTAAATGATGAGTAATGATATACGAGTATGCAAAGATAAAGTAAAGAAAGGCACTTTCACATATTACAACCAACGACTCTTTCAGTCTGATTTAAAACTGCCGCTAACATCATGAGCCCACAACAATGAAGACCGTTTTGCATCATGAAGTGTCACGCAAGATCCACAAAACCAATCTCTGTCCTTTTGTTACGGGTCTATTTTTCATTAGGCAACTGGGCGAATTCCGAAGAGAATTGTCGTTTTTGAGAATCATTACAGTAACTTCATATTGCAAAGTATGCCAGTCGAAATCCGTTTTAAAGACCTGCACTGCTAACATAGTTTATGATTTCGAAAACAAATTGCAAGTCAGGAGCTATTTTTGAGCAGAAGTACCTGAAATCTTCATTAGAACTATTCCGCCAATCTTGTTGATATCCTAATATTTGCGTCTCCTGACAGTTATGCAGTCTTAACTGAAATATTCGTCAGATCTATTTCGTCAATCTTGTTGGTATCCATAATATTTGCGTCTGTTGACAGATATTCTGTCTATATTGACTTATAATTCAGATTTTTCAAGGTGGTTTATCCATGCTTGGATTAGCCACTGAAGTTTAACAAGCTGTTGGTAATTTTTTAATTAAATACAACAGAGACATAAGAAAATTTGTGCCGTACTAGGACTCTAACCCGGAATTCTCGCTTTACATGAACGATGTCTCGCCATTTTTCCATGTGCTTCTTCCCGTCCAACCCAACGTCCCCAATGGCCCATGACCCAGCATCTATATTCTTGTAAGGGGTTAAATTTTTAATTGTGCCTCCTGCACCGAAATAAATATTTGCTCATCGAGACATAAACCTAATTATTATGAGCACTGTTTCTGAATATACAAACACCGCACCTATAACTGGAAAAACTGTGTTTCAATATGCAGACAACAAAGTGTTCCACTAAGTGGCAACTGCCAATACAACCGAATATTTAGCCTAAAGTGAAACATTTTGTCGAATGTTTTGGGACACTAATTTCTAAGGAACAAAATACTACTTACATATAAGTTAATAACTGAAAATGTACCTTTATTTCTTTACCCCAACGTGAACAGTATTTACAATTTCAACCTTAGTGGGCACGGGCGGATCCAGGATGGCTTGCTTCTGGGGCGTGGAAAAATTCTCATCGTCAGCTTAAGTCTGGCTCACAAGGAAAGTACATGGGCTCGAACAAACATATCTGTATCAACGTTTGCTTACACGATCTTTACGTACACCTCAATGTGCTGGTGGGTGTCGTTTTTATGCAAAACTCTGCAATCATGCTGGATGAAACTGTAGACACCATACGTAATGCAGATATCATAACTATAACTTATGTAATAATCATCGTACATTTTCTCTAGCGAATAGTCATCAAAAGCAACTTTAACCTTCTTCCCGAAAGACTGTTGGTATTCACTGCTACTGCTTTCATCGCCTCTTCCCGCACTTTCCGTAGCACTACCGCTTGCAATGAGTAGTTCGCCATTATCATCCAATTATCATTATTATGAGTTTGTAACAACAGTATCTAACTTACGCTCATATTTCTGTACCATAACAGATACGAGAAAGCATGCAAATGATTCATCTTCTACACTAATACCATCTTCAAGAAGAAGGGTTCTTCGTAACTTCATCTCATTCAAACGCAATACATTAGCAGAATTGATTACCAATCGCCAATAACGTCACAAACCGCAACTTCGGAGGTACACTGCACCGTCCCTACTGGCGAACCGACAGGTCAAAGTGCAATGCGGCATGGCACACGCAGAGGCCTCTAACGGACGACTGCAGAGTTTTGCAGATGCGGGAGTATCATTAGTGCAATAAGGGACCTTTACATTATCTCTCATACGATTTTGGTGTATATGTTTTTGTTCGAGCCCAAGTACTTTCCTTGTCAGCAGAAAGACACTAGTACCGGCCACTCCTTTTTACCCCACGCTCAGTCAAACAAACGTCTCACAGTTTTGAAGACTCAGTGCAGTGATAGCACGCTAGCTAGCTTCTTCGCATTCTTAAAAAAAATCAGAGCTCCCGGGTGACGAACGACCCTTCGCCCCACCCCTTGGATCCGGCTATGTTAGCAGGTGACGTTATGTTAATGTGTCATTACCGTCATTAGTCTCTGCGTCACGCCTACAGACAGGTATCATCTGTGCGAGCGAATAAAACAAATTATAATCAAATAATACTCGGAGTCGGTACTAAATTGAGTCCCAAATGAGAACTACAAAAACTATAATGGGTTACTACTATTTCTCTGATTATATATTTCTTTTGATGTAACCTTAAAGTGTCACAACAAACCCTCTTAGGCAAATGCTCCTTGCAGTACTACTTGTACATCAGAAGACGATATGTTTCCCTCATCGAAACTCGTAATTAAAATAGCAATTATACTAATCAATGTGGCGTTTCCTTCACCATAGTAACATCGGACATGCTTTTGCCTAGACATATGGTCTTCAGTTACGTTTATAAAGCTGTATATACTCATGAACCTTGTATAATCTTTCTTTAGACAGGATCCCCAGCTACAACAAATTCTATAGGATAAAAATTGCATTGTTCTCAGTATACGAAAAAAAATCCCTGATAAGGGACGTGTTTCTCTCATCTGTTTCAAGTTATTTTGAACATTGGTCGATCAAACAAATGAGAAGCGACGACTACATTAAAATAAAGTCCGAAGTAACTATTTGACATTATCATGATAGAGGGCGTTCTTTATCGCCTTTTTCCTATCCAACCTGTTTTATATAACACATTAATTACATTTGTGTTGGCTGTATGAGACGAAAGACCTCACATAACATTACAATCAGTAGCTCTGTTTCAGCATCTCAGAGCCCATACATCAGTTGTATACAGAAATTCATCACGGATGTAAATAACGTAATTCTACATTTTCATCTACATATGTACTCTGAAAGTCACATTTAAGTTTCTGGCAGAGGGTTTATCGAACCCCTCTCATAATATTTCCCTACCGTTCCTTTCTCTGACAGCACGCTGGAGAAAGGAATACCTAAATATTTTAATTTCAGATCTGATTTTTCTTTTTTATTATTGTGATGTACGTGGGTACTAATAAAATATTCGCATTCGAAGGAGAACGTTGGTGGCAGAAATTTTTTACACAGATTTCCACACGAATTTGTGCATAATTTCTGTGACACTCTCTCTCCTGTATCGCGATAATACAAGCTGCCCTTCTTGGAACCTTTTCTAAGTCCTCCGTCAGTCCCAGCTGGTGAGGATCGCATAACGTAATGCACAGGACAGATAATTACAGTGTAGTCAGTTTCATTGGTAGAAATTTTGTATCTTCTGAGTTTTCTGCCAATGAAACGTAGTCTTTGGTTTGCCCTCTCTATGTTATATTCTGAGTTCTTTCCTACTTACGTTGTTCGTAATAGCACTTCCAAAGTATTTAGTTGAATTCACGGCCTGTAATTTTGACTGATTTATCGTGTAAATGTAGTTTAACGTGTTTCGTTTAGTGCTCATATGCATGACTTCACACTTTTCGTTATTGAGGATCAACTGCCAATTTTCACACCATGCAGATATTTATCTAAATCGTTTTGCAGTTGCTTTTGATCTTCGGGTCACTTTACTAACCGATAAACAACAGTATCATCTGCAAACAGTCTAAGAGAGTTGCTTAGATTGTATCTTAAATCGTTAACAAAGACAAGGCACAGTAGGGGCCTAAAACGCTTCCCAGGGAAACGCAAGATAACACTTCCGTTTTACTTCATGACTTTCCGACAATTTCTATGCAGTACTTTGTCCTTTCAGTTAGGGAATCAAGAATCCAATCGCAGTACTGAGATGATATTCCATAAATACACAATTTCATTAGAAGCCACTTGTTGAGTTACAGTATCTAAAAATTTTGCACAGATAGTAACGTAATGTTGGTCCTGTTAGTCTCATAGAAACATCACCAATATAAATAATCTAACTACGTAAGACACATTGGATCTGAAAATGGCGACAAAGATTGGCGTAACTGGTAGACAACAGTAAATACTTACTTCAGGCATAATGCGATGTTAACATTATTAGGAGGTTATAAAATATATGTTCTCGTTATTAGGAGATTCTAAAATTCATAATACGACTCATAACCAAAGTCAAGGCTAACGACGCAGAGTACGTTGCTACTCCTGCCTTAACTATACGCTGCAAATAAAACGAATCTATCACCGACAGACAGGAAAAATTACAACTTCGCAAACTAGGAACATTTGATATTTCCAACAAACCCGGTTTCTGAACCCGAAACTGTTCTTGAATTTTATGACGCGTGCACAATATCAGTCCCACAGAATATCTGCAATTGAAATGTAGCCAATTAATTTCCTGACATAAAAGTTATTACGCGAGACAGAAATCGTACCTCGTTAAATAAATGTATATTTCGAAATACTGAACTGAATACAGTCACATAACTATTGACAAGAAGGGATATACAAACAACAAAACCGTTCCTAGATTCTACACCAATAACTGGTGTTGTTCAAGACATTCCCGGCTACCGCGATACCGGCTCAAAAAATTGAGAGAGGGTAAAATACTCACTCTTGACTTGAAGGAATATTTATTTACATTGAACCGCGCGGGGATGGCAACTTCAGATCGGGCCGAGCTGTGATAAAGGGGGAAACATCACTTTTCCGATTTTTACACTGTAAAAGCTGTTGACAGCATATAAGACCCCCCTATATTGTTTTATGAACTTATTTGTTTCTTACATGTTTTCCATTGCTTCTGAAAATCTAAAATTCCTAATTTTCATTCTGCGAGAGTTTCATAACGCTTTTCACTCTATTTTGAAGAAAGCATACGGTTTAAAGATATGATTTTTTGACACGTGGTGGTACAGCATCTTAGCTTTCTAATAAAATATTTACCTTTTCTTAATTAATAACAGTCGTTTTAAAATTACATTATTTGTCAAGTACGTATACGTTATTTATTCAAAAAGTTCGATAGCGGATTGCTTACTGATCGATACATTTTAGCGAGTGAAATAGAACTAAAAGTACAGAAAAGCTTTCGAAACGGTTGTCGCAATGAACCTTTCTCTTCTTACGAGTAACTGCGTGTTAATATCCTTCTCATCAACACTCTTTACCTGTTCGTCCCGCACCCCCCCCCCCCAACTCTACCTCAATTTCTTCTGTCTCCTCTTAGAACTATATCTAATATAGAGCTATGTTCAGTGTTATGTTCAAAATCTTATATCTCCGAAAATTCTTGAGCGAATGTTTTGAAATTTGAACACAGCTTTCTAGTAGAATATGGCCTATATATATATATATATATATATATATATATATATATATATATATATATATATATATATATAATGTGTGTGTGTCATATATCAATTTATATAAATCGCAAAAGATTTTATACAATATATTCAAGAAATATGTACCTAGAAAACTTTCTGTATTACAATGCAACGTTTTGTCAAAATTTGAAAGCAATCGATCAAGAAATTTCGTAGATTAACGGCTATACACAAACCAACATAACATTTTTATGTGTAGAGATTATTGAAATTGAGTGGGGATGGGGGGATTAGAGGGAGGGCAACGTTTGGACAACCATCCACTCTTAAAAAATATGAGCTGCCGGGTCTGGTTCAGGGTATTAGCACAGTCTAACAAATACAGTCACGAAACTCCCACTGGTTATTGGTGTGCACTGCGACAGAAGTGCTCCAAGCGTTCGGAAAGCTACATTTCTGAATACGATATTGGACAAGTGTAAATAGTTTGTTTATATTGATTTTAACATACTTATTTAATTTGGGAAAGTCGGCCGCGGTGGCCGAGGAGACTAAGGCGCTCCAGTCACGGTCTGCACGGCCACTACGGTCGGGGGTTCGAATCCCCCCTCGGGCATGGATATTTGTGCCGTCCTTGTTCGTAAGTAGTTCATAAGTAGTTTGTAAGTTTTGTATCCCAACTTCGTCGCCGCGTTTGTGTCCCAGCCTCGTCGTATGTGTCAGTGGCCGAGTGGAATGAGCCCGACACAGGAACAAAAATAGCACGCTGGTGCAGGTACGGAGGGGAGCAGCCAGAAACTATAAACACTAGAGTAAATTAGAAAGAGATATATATTGCACAGAATGTAACAATACTTAACTTTTACATAGTACTGCAGAATGTTGATACATAGTTGTTAGAGGCCTGCCTAGTGCCTGTACGATAGCAAAGTCTTCACTGGTGCCTATCTGATTACGAAGGTCCTAACTGGTCGCTATCTCAGTCCCAAGTGCCGGTGTCTTTCCGTGGTGGCCACGAGCGGGGTTGCAGCAGAGGGCGCTCGTGGCTGTCGTCGTGAGAACGCCGCGCAGTGCGTGCATGGCGGCGCGCGGCGAAAGCAGGTGGCGCGCACTTTGTACTTGTGCGACACCACACCCCTCCCCCCCAAACCGCCGCGCCGTCGTGGCGTAGGGCTGAGGGCCACGGCGACGGCACTGGGAGGAGGGCCTGGGCGGGGGCGTTACTGGTGGGACGGGCGTCGTAGCTGAGGCTGGGATCGAGACGCCGTCCGCGCCCCGGCATCCGCCTTGCGATCCTCCAGGGAACCCACCAAAACCTGGGGAAGGGCGCACCCCCCCGCCCAGAGGGAGCAGGTCATCTTCTTCTGAGGTGCGTGGCCCAGGCGGCGGCGGCACGCACGGTCCCTGAGTCCCTCTCGGTGACGCTGTCATCTGCGGCGGCGACAGCGGCGGCGTCGCGTCGATCTCCATCGGGACGATCTCGTAGTCCGGGGACGAACGATGTGGTTGTGCTCCCTGGCGGTGAACTGGGTCTGGAATCAAGAAACCGGAGACAGGATCGCGCGGCCTATGCAGACGCAATTGGTTTGCGTGGCGCCGCAGCTCCGACCCTGTGGAAGAACGTACAACATACATATTGCGACCGAGCACGCGCTGAATGATGCCCGGCATCCATAGTTTCTTCTTGTTTCCAGCAAACACCCTGTACAGCACCGTCGTAGAAACCTGAAAATGCGAAGCGCCATACGAACCGACTCGGTGCGTGGGAGGCTGCAACAGGTGAAGGAGAGTGCGGTGACGGCGGCCGTGTAGCATCTCGGCAGGAGACGGGCCGTCACGTGGCATGCATCGATACGTAGACAGGAAAATTTGAAGAGCTTGCTGCCTGGAGTGCTGACCTTTCATCTTCTCCATGTGAGACTTGAATGTTCGAACGAAACGTTCTGCTTCACCATTGGACTGAGGGTGAAAAGGTGCAGTGGTAATATGCTGAATGCCATTCACACGACAAAACTGTTGAAATTCCGCACTAACAAACTGAGGTCCATTGTCACTGACGATAGTTTCAGGCAAACCTTCGATGCAAAACACTGATGTTAAGGCACTGGTTGTACTAGACGCCGTCGTTGAGTTCATGGCAATCACGAAAGGAAACTTGCTGAAAGCGTCTACAACAATTAACCAGCGCGTATTCCAGAAAGGTCCGGCAAAGTCAATATGTAAACGTTGCCATGGTCCCTTGGGGCGTGGCCAGTCTGAGAAACGCTGTGGAGGAGCCACCTGATGCTCCGCACAAACTGTACACTGTGATGTCATGCTCTCTATCTGAGCGTCCATACCAACCCAGGTACAATGACGTCTGGCCAGTTGCTTTGTCCTAACAATGCCCCAATGTCCTTGATGCAGGAGGCGTAACACTTCTCGTTGCAGGGAACGAGGAACAATCACTCTTGCTTGGTCGTTGTCGGTATGCAACAACAGTACACCCTGACTTAAAGATAATGCATGACGTTGTGCAAAATAACGTCGAACCAGAGGCCGATCAATGTCTTTGGCTCTGGCAGGCCAACCAAAGCGAACAAAACGTGCTACCACACTTAGGTCTGCATCCGCAGCTGTTTCCTGTGCAACCCGACGAGAGTTCAAAGGAAAGTCTGCGACAGCGGAAGCATCTCTGGAGTCTATCTGACAACATGCCATTTCTGAAGAATCAAATTATACATCCTGGCCAACCGGAAGTCGGGAAAGTGTGTCCGCGTTGGCGTGTTTAGTGGTAGGTCGGTACAAAATCTCATACTGATAATTTGACAGTATTAAGGACCATCTCTGAAGCTTTTGTGCCGTACGTGGCGGAATTGGCTTTGCGGGTGAGAACAACGACGTGAGAGGCTTGTGGTCTGTCAACAAATAGAATTTTCTGCCATAGAGATAATGATGAAACTTTGTGACGCCGTAAATTATTGCTAAGGCCTCCTTTTCTATCTGACTGTAATTCTGTTGCGTTGGCGTCAGAAGCTTGGACGCAAAGGCAATAGGACGATCATGACATCCAATACGATGTGACAGAACTGCACCCACACCGTACGACGAGGCGTCAACTGCTAGCACTACAGGCTTCTGTGGGTCAAAGGGAATCAAACATGCATCACTGAGTAGTGCAGACTTTAGTTTGTCAAAGGCAACCTGACAATCTTTAGACCATACAAAAGGAACATTCTTCCTACGTAAGTGATGCAGTGGAGCTGCAATCTGAGAGGCATTGGGAATAAATCTGAAATAATAGTTCAGCTTCCCCATTACTGCTTGCAATTCGTGCACATTCTTAGGAGGAGGCAAGTCTGTGATTGCTCGAAGATGTGACTGTAAGGGATGTATTCCTTGGGCATTAATCACATGGCCTAGGTACTCTATTTCAGTTTGAAAAAACGAACACTTTGCTTTATTACAGCGTAGACCTGCTGCAGTCAACACTTTGAAAAGACACTCCAGGTTTGCTAAATGTTCTTCAACTGTACGTCCGGATACCACAATGTCATCTAAATAGTTCGAGCAACACGGTACAGAAACTGTCAGCTGTTCCAAAAAGCGCTGAAAAATAGCGGGAGCGGAAGAACTGCCAAAGGGTAGGCGTTGAAATTGAAAAAGGCCCATGTGAGTATTAATGACGAAAAACTTTTTTGACTCGTCATCCAGTGGAATCTGTAAGTATGCCTCTGCTAAATCAATCTTGGAAAAGAAGCGAGACTGTCCTAATTTGTCCATCAGTTCCTCAGGTCTGGGCAGGGGATAAGTGTCGACAATTGTTTGACTGTTTACTGTTGATTTGAAGTCCGCACAGAGACGAAGTTTTCCTGATGGCTTGGGTATAATTACTATAGGCGAGGCCCACTGACTCGCAGAAACAGGAGAAATCACACCACTATATTGCCAACGTTTAAGTTCTTCGGCAACTGTATCACGCAAGGCGATAGGCACTGGTCTAGCTTTACGAAATTTTGGAACTGCAGATTCTTTTAAAGTTACATGTGCCACGAAGTCTTTTGCACAACCTAGTTCCGGCGAAAACAAGTCACTATATTTGTCACACAATGCATTGATTTTATCCTGAGGCACTATTGACGAAATTTGAAGCACATCTCTTTGAATTGATAAACCAAACAAGTCAAAAGCATCTAGTCCAAAAATGTTCTGTGTCGATTTGGCCTGAAGAACTACAAAAGCAACTGTTTTTGTTACACCTTGAAAAGAGGCGGGCAGGCTACACGTTCCTAGCACGGGAATATTTTGACCTGTATAAGCTGTTAACACTTGCTGTGACGGCGACAATTTTGGCGAACCCAGAAGTTCATAAGTATCTTTATTAATTAATGTAACAGCGGAACCAGTATCAAGCTGAAATTGCACAGTCTTATTTTCTATGGAGAGATTTACAAAAAGTTTGTGCTTCTGGCGCACGACAGGTGCGCGAATGTGGGCAACGTCTGCTACGGTTTGTGTGCTGCGTATGCGCGGGCCGCGTAGTGAAGGAAGCGGCGCAGACTCGGCACGCAGCGGATTAACAACACTGGCACTAGATGGCACTACCGCCGGATCGGCGTCCGCGCAATGCGAGGCTACTGCACTAAAATTACTTTCAGTATCTACAACAAGTCTACTGTCACTAGCTACACAGTACTGGGCACTATTACAAGGAGCAGTTGCAGAAGGCACTATTTTCACTACAGGAATGCACTGTTCATAGTCATTTTGCTTGTCCCGAACCCGTTTCCGTTGCACTGTTTTACGCGCTCGTTGGCGCTTGCTACGTGGTGCACTATATAGTTTTGCCATAGGCGCAGAACTACTTTCTTGCAATTGAGATCCAAGGAAAGCACTGTTCAATTCCACAGCCCGTATAACACTTACAGAATGAACTGTTCTCGCACTCTGCGGAGCACTGTTTCTAACGGTACCGTTCTTTGAGTTTTTAATTTGCATACACACAGACTGTACATGTCCTGATTTGTCACATTGATAACAGGTTGCGTTGCGACTAGGGCAATGAGCACGCTTGTGGCGAGACACACACTGGGGGCAAGATTTACGTACATTTTTCTGAAATGAGCGTTGGCGCCCGTTATTCAAATCACTGTTTCTAACACGACTGGGCGACCTTTGTGTCGCACTTTTACACTGGCTACTGTTCACTGTCTGTTCAGCACGGCCTGTACTATTGTAAGAATCACTAGTGCTACACTGAGAACTACGGCTAGGAAAGCGTCCGTTATGGCGCACTGAATTTACACTGTGGCTTTGCATTTCTACATCTGCTAAGTCAAAAGTATCATGCGCTTCTATAAGCTGCAGTACACTGTCTAATGAGGGGTCAGACTGTTTCAGAATTGCTGCTCTAATTCTGGGGTCCTGAATATTCTGCGTAATCGCATCCCTCAACATCACGTCACTATACGAAAGTCCACAAGAGCAAGTAAATTTACATTGGCGGGTTAAGCCCTTCAATTCCGTAATCCACTCTTGGTGTGACTGCTGCGGTAATTTTTTAAGTCTGAAAAATCGGTATCGTGCAGCGGCTACAAGAACTTTTCTCTCATAATGAGCATTTAGTGCCTCTACTATTCGTTCAAAGTCTACATCACGAGGAGATGCTTGCGGAAAAAGTTTTTGCAATAATACGAAGGTCTGGGGGCCCACAATCGATAAGAAAAGGTTCTTCACTCTCTGACCTGTAATTTGATGAGCCGCGACGAGTTCTTGAAACTGTGCGAAGTAGTCGCTCCATTCTTCCTCACATTCGTTGTACTGGCGGAACGTAGGGAGCGGTACAGCGGCAGGTGTGGGCTGCTGATGTGACGGCTGTTGTTGTTGGTGAGCAGCCTGTGTCGTCACCTGCGACACGGCCTGCAGTAGTTGAGTGATTTGCGCCGTCTGTATGTTTGTACAGTCTATGGGACTCAACTACGAGGCTATCAGTCCCTAAACTTACAAACTACTTATGAACTACTTACAAACTAGGACGGCACAAATATCCATACCCGAGGGGGGATTCGAACCCCCGACCGTAGTGGCCGTGCAGACCGTGGCTGAAGCGCCTTAGTCTCCTCGGCCACGCGGCCGGCTGCGCCGTCTGTAACTGAATAATTTCCATTAAGTTTGGGTTCGGGGTAGTGGCCATACTGACCGATTAGGCGCCGCACATACAAGTAACTTGTAACAAAACACAATTGCAATATGAAAGAGGACGCTCTGCAACAAAAAAAGTCCACAAAACACGTAACTGAAAACGTTCCCCCAAAATTCTTATAATAAGGGTGGGTGGGCGGGAACAATTTCTGCGTGCTCCGACTGCTGCTGTCTGGCTGCTGGTCCAAGGTTCGTCTATCACTCCTCGTCGCCACTTTTGATCCCAACTTCGTCGCCGCTTTTGTGTCCCAGCCTCGTCGTATGTGTCGGTGGCCGAGTGGAATGAGCCCGACACAGGAACAAAAATAGCACGCTGGTGCAGGTACGGAGGGGAGCAGCCAGAAACTATAAACACTAGAGTAAATTAGAAAGAGATATATATTGCACAGAATGTAACAATACTTAACTTTTACATAGTACTGCAGAATGTTGATACATAGTTGTTAGAGGCCTGCCTAGTGCCTGTACGATAGCAAAGTCTTCACTGGTGCCTATCTGATTACGAAGGTCCTAACTGGTCGCTATCTCAGTCCCAAGTGCCGGTGTCTTTCCGTGGTGGCCACGAGCGGGGTTGCAGCAGAGGGCGCTCGTGGCTGTCGTCGTGAGAACGCCGCGCCGTGCGTGCATGGCGGCGCGGCGAAAGCAGGTGGCGCGCACTTTGTACTTGTGCGACACCACAGTAAGTTTAGGGACTGATGACCCCGTAGTTAAGTCCCATAGACTATACAAACATTTTTTAATTTGGGAAAGTATGTGGTGCCATAAAAAAGTAATAACTTAATAATAACTTCACATTTGTCTTTATTAGGTTTACTAAGATTCTTGACAGGGTATGAAACGGTACATTACAGGATAGTTTATTTACAATTATCTTGTGACCTATAGGTTTTTACTGAGTAATTTCATTACCTGTTAAAAATAAAAAATGGTTAGTAAAAACCAGAGGATCTGCTCTTTGGAAAAAAGACATTACTTTTCTACTCAGGAACGTTAAGACTTCTCCACTACAATTCCATTAAAACCGGTGAGTGTGGAACGTAGGAAACGTATATAGATTCAATAACTACCATAGCTGTAGCTGAATGGAAAAGTCATAGACGTGGCAATAAAACAGCAAAAGCAATCACTCAGTTTCCCAACAAAGAAGAAACCAATTCCACAATTGTTGCTATGGATCAGTGGTGGACTAAGAGGGGGGGGGGGGGAATGAGGCGGAGGGGGTGGACCGGCCCGGGTCTCTCGTCTTGGGGCCGGCCGCGGTGGCCGAGGTGACTGAGGCGCTCCAGTCACGGTCAGCACGGCTACTACGGTCGGGGGTTCGAATCCCCCCTCGGGCATGGATATTTGTGCCGTCCTAGTTTGTAAGTAGTTCATAAGTAGTTTGTAAGTTTAGGGACTGATGACCCCGTAGTTAAGTCCCATAAGCTTAACAAACATTTGAACATTTTTTCTCGTCTTGGGGGGCCTCCAAATCTCAAAATTAACTTTGTTATTGTAATACATGTATTTGCAAGTTGACGGGGGTCCTCACTTTGTTTTGCCGCCCCGGGCCTCCGACAGCTGTAGTGGGACGAGATAGTCGTACTACATTTTCCTATGTCAACCCTGTTTTGAAGTTCTAAATAGGAAAAACGAAACTTTTTATTTAAAATATATACATATTTGATTGTCATGTAAATATTGTTATTTTATAATATGATTCTTAAAATGTTTTATTTTCGGTATGTTTCATGTACGATCGAGGCACCGCAATCAACAAGGGCAGCGTCGTCGCTGCCGCAGCCAACCTTGAAGTATGTGACCGCTGGCAGAATTTAACCGACAGCTATGGGGCTACGAATGCTGCTGCGCCTTCTTTATTCAAATGTTCAAATGTTTGTATAGTCTATGGGACTTAACTACGGGGTCATCAGTCCCTAAACTTACAAACTACTTATGAACTACTTACGAACTAGGACGGCACAAATATCCATGCCCGAGGGGGGATTCGAACCCCCGACCGTAGTGGCCGTGCAGACCGTGACTGGAGCGCCTTAGTCTCCTCGGCTACCGCGGCCGGCCCTTCTTTACTGCCGCGCGTCAATCGTTTCAAAGAAGAAAACTAAGACATTAAATAATTATTGTTGTTTGAGATTCAGTCCTAGCTGGTTGTACAGGTTCAGATCTCTTGCTAAACTGACTTTGTATTAGCACGAAGAAGAATAAATATTTGATAATATTGAAAAGTATCTTGCATTTATGAAGAGTTATTTGGAATCAAGAATATATTATAGCAAGAGTAATTCGATTTTTGTGAAAAACTTCTACTTATTTCAGAACACAATTTAAATTCTGATTGAATTGATTACTGATTAGCTTCGAATGTGATATTATATTGGTATCGAGTGTGAGTATGCAAAAACAATGTTTAGCAGGCGTTGAAATATTAATTTTTTCAGTACAAGTTAGTGACAGCAAACAGTAGTGCCTGTGTTCGACTTTGATAAAATTTTAGTAACGGCCACAGACAAGTTTCCTTGCCCCGCTCGTACAAGAACCTAGTTGGTTTTTTTTTTTTTTTTTTTTTTTTTTGTTTTTTTTTTTTTTTTTTTTTTTTTTTTTGTGAACTATTTAAAGGAGATATTGCTATATTTTTCTGATTTATATTGTGGTGCGGGACACTTCGGACGAAGTCTTGAAATTTCACACGGTTAGATTCTGACATTTGGTGTTGCTAGGGGACTGTAAATAACTAACAACGTCCTAGCAACTGATAAAACATTTTTAGTATCAAGATACTCTCATGATTAGCGACTAAAGATGAACATGAGTAACTGTATTAACCATCGCAGTTATCCCGTCCCTGTAGTCCGCCACTGCTACGGATGAACCACAAACGCCAAGAATCTTCAAAACATAAGCTTTTTAAATTAAAATAATTACACTCAAAAACATACGCGCGTATAAGAAAGACGAGTGAACTATAAAAACGTGCGTAACATTGGACTCCATACCGAATTGATAAGCGTGAAATAACTGCCTGTGATAGTAAGAACAGACCATAATAGAAATTTATATTTGTTTTACGATTATATTCTACTTACTTTCAGCGGAATAAGCTGCAAATATATTTGTAAGTATTTGTTCATTATGAAGATAGTCTTGATACCACTGACTCAATGAAATTCGACTGTTTCTACGTTGATTTCCCGATTGATTTCTCCAGATATTTAATTAATGCTTGTAACGCAAAAATTGGTGTAACAATTTCGTTAATTACGTACAAAAACAATTACAAACAAACATCTCTCCTTCGGCGGCTTACCCACCACTAGGAAAAATGTTCAAATGTTTGTAGAGATTATGGCTACGGGGTCATTAGTCCCTAAACCTACAAACTACTTATGAACTAGCTTACACTAAAGACGGTACAAACATCCATGCCCGAGGGGGCATTCGAACCCCCGACCCCAGCGGCCGTGCAGACCGCTCGGCCACCGCGGCCGGCCACCACTAGGAGCGCTAGTGTCGTTGCGGCTGTCAGATGGTCACAGCAGTCAGTGTCGCGACTGTATGTGTGAGAATGTGGTGTTAGTTTCTTAAAAACGCGGAGTTTGTCACGTGAGTGGGTGCTTCTTAGGTCGTGCAAAAGAAAGATAATTGTATTTTATAACTTTTTGCACTAGATTTGTCAGATACAAAACCATATTCCTGACTCAGACAATACGTGCCTAACACTTAATGTGCAGCGCAATGAACACTACTGGTTCACGCATGTTCACGTGGCGGTAAAGCAGCTGTAAGCATTGTCAGGGCCAGTCTCCCATTCTGCTATTTTTCTGAGATACTCCTAAATGTCAGTGTCCTAAGAACGTTTTCTTTAATTTATTTGTTTATATTTTTCTTATTCAGGGGGACCGAAGTAAAGAGCAAGCATACATGGTTACGAAATTGTAATAGGAGAGGAGTAATAGATGAAATTAAACGAATAGGAATCCTAAGCACACTACAGGCCTAAGCTTAAGAACACTATCAACCCCGTACCAAAGATATCAGCTTAATTTTTTTTCAGGAACTCCTCGACAGAACAGAAAAAAGAGTCATGACGAAATTCCAATGTACACTTGGAAGTGCATGGATTACTATTAAAATTTTTGAATTCTTATGGTAGATTATTGAAAATGGGTGCATCAGAACAGTGCATTCCTTTCTGCACAAAAATCAAGGTGGTGTGATCCACACGGAGATTTGATTTCTGTATGGTATCAACTGAGATAAAGCTGCTAACTCTCGGAAATAAGCTGATATTATTAGCAACAAACAACATTAAACAAAATATGTATTGTCAGAATTCCCAGACTACTGAACAGAGATAAAAAAAAGTTCGAGAGCTTACATTATATTTTGCTCGAATCACCCGTGTCTGAGCCAAATTTCCTTATTTTAACCAGAAGAGTTACTCCAATAATAGCACCATACAGTAGCGAATGAAAATGAGCGAAGTAGACTAATTTTTGTGTTTAACTATCACTTATTTCAGACACTGTTGAAACAGATCCACTGAATGTATGGTCGTGTTTCATTTTGTGTTATGAACTGTAAAAAGGTCTACTTTCATTACTCTAAAGTGTTTCTCTACCATTAATATAGTTTATCTGTACATCAATTATTTTATTCCTTTATTAATGATCAATTCGCCATGTTTATATATGTTTCCATCCGTGTGATTGAACTTGTGTGTTCGTATGAATGTGGAAGGTTGCTTTTAATATTGACTGCCGCGCAATGACTTACGGTCGCCGTTTCGCGCGTTAAGCCTCGTTTACTATAGTTGCATGGCCTGAGGAATCTCTCTTGCTGCGACCGCCTATGTACTTCGTCGAATCATGCTGAGGGGATGGCATGGTATTAGAACTTTATTTGTGATCAGGCAGTCCTGAGTTATCAATAATAGTTTTTCTTAAGCAATTCTTTCGCTATGCGAGGCAAAGTGTTTCTTATTTTTCAGAACTCGAGTAATTTAGTGTAAATTTAGTATTTGTATTTTCAACCTGGTAATGATTTTTGTGTCCGGTTTTCGCAAGTTAGAATACACGTGTGTGGCCTTCAGCCTTTGCGTAAGCTTAGTATGTTTGAATTCCTTGCTGTTTTTAATTAACGTTTTTGTGTGGTGTGTTTCTGGGAGCATGCTAAATTTCTTCTCGAAATCTCTGGATTGATTCCATCTTTCCTGTCTTCGTATGACCGATTACACAACATGCTTTTGTAACGGTCTTTACTTTGGCCTTCAGCCATGTTGTTTACTGATAGCAGCTTTCTTCTAGTGAATTTCCGTGTTTGGTTTACTTGCTTATTCTAAATTAATTTCTTTTTGTAAATTCTATGTAATTCACTGCGGTCATACACCACATGGTACTTAAGGTTACTATGCCGCTGCCTCCCCACACATGAGTTCGTTTGTGCATAGTATACATTTAAATTGTGCTTGAAGACACCTGCCATCTGATCAAAACGCCGCCGATGCTTTGTTTTGCTGCTGCTATGAATTGTTCTCGATTGAGTAAGTGTCGCAAGCATTATGCCTGTGTCTGTGAGTGAATGAGAGTACTTTCTTTATCCCCTGTGTATCTGCAAATATCCTTCCATGTTCTCTCCATATTCAGAGAGGGAAGAAACCATTTTATTACGGGCAGTAACTTAATAATTTAATACACTGTTGTAAAAGGTGTGTGCTTCATTGTGCTTATTTGGTCTCCCCCCATTCTGCTTATTCATAATAATCTAAAGTATCAAATTCCTGCTTTATAATTTCATGCTCCCCATGCCATGTTTATTTACCTATTCCTTCTTGTACATTATTGTTGTGTTTCTTAAAACATTGGCTGCTCCCTTAAAGAGTGAGCAGTTAAATAAATTTTCGTTGTGCAAGAACTGTGGCCACTCGTAAAGTAATTCGGAGCAGCAGTGAGCGTTTTAACTTGACTTTGCAGATTTCTACCACCTGAGATCTTTCAAAAATATTTAAACAAGCTACTTTCACTGTAATAATGGGAAATAAGTCAGCATTTAGTTTCTGAACGATATCCTGAACATAGGGTTTTCACGACAGCTTACTATCTACCTGAACGCCTAGAAATTTGAACTTTTCTGTCTCACCATCATAAGCCCTGTAACCGCCCACCCATTTGCAAGTCGGCTGTTGAACCTTCTACAACTGTAGTGGATATGATAATGCCATGACCACTTATCTGTCCTCGGAAATTACGCCCTGTCTTCTTACCTTACAAACTACGGCCAGTACATCAGTGGATGAGTTCGAAAATTTTCAAATGTTTGTATAGCTTATGGGACTTAACTACGGGGTCATCAGTCCCTAAACTTACAAACTACTTATGAACTAGCTAAGACTAAGGACGGCACAAATATCCATGCTCCAGGGGGGATTCGAATCCCCGACATAGTGGCCGTGCAGACCGTGACTGGCGCGCCGCAGTCCGCTCGGCCACAGCGGCTGGCAGTGGATGAGTTTTGTATTGTAATGCTGAAATTAATCATGAAAAAATCTATCTATTGTGTTAAAATGCACCTGTTATAATTTTATTTCCCTATTCATTTAAATATCCAATCCCTAACTAAACTGAAGATTAGATAAATTAGTATTTTTATCTTCAGAAATTTAAATAAATATCGACAAAGCCATTTCTAACCCTTAATGAAACTAACAAAATTACTAACAAAATATCTTCATAGAAAATCAATCAAGGATTCCTGTTAATTTTCAATAACCCAAAATTGCGATTCTGTTGTAGTAGGCTGTCCCTCGTATGTTAATCACACTAGTACTATATCCAGCTCAACACTAAATTCTCACTCCATTCTACAACATGAAATCTACGAATTGTAGCTTCTATCATTGATATTACATTTCACTCTAATTTGATATTATTTTATTTTCCACTAACAAATAATATACTATGAATTATTCTTTACCGTAAACCAAATTTGCTGCCACGCATCTCTATCAGTAATCAGCAACTGTTGCACAGCTCTGGTGTTTTGTGTTTCACCCCTGAAGCTAAATACTCCTCTATGACTGCCTCAATGCCAGTGGCGCAACCACGAAGGGTGGGGGGGGGGGGACTAATGGGGCTGAAGCCCCCTCCCAGGTACCTCCCAAAGATTTTTTAATCTTATTAATTTTTATTGTTTTCATTTATTTTTTTAAACAGGTCGACAGCGGAAATTTGAAATAATACACATGCAATAAATCTCAACGTAACCATTATTTTCCAAGCACAAATGAACGTGACAGTGGGTAGCCAGGGCCATGACACCACTGAGAACGTGTGCTGCTGTTTTTGTAATTCCACCGCGACCAGATTCGATGCTGCCGCTATTGTTACGGCTATGCTGAAGTTACGAGCCGATTGTTCATATGCGGCGACCCGCTGCTTAGCAGGTCGGCGGTGCTACCGAGTACAATCTTATAAAGGCCGCCAAAAACTACAAACAACATTAGTGTTGTTTTAGTTCAATTTTTACACAGTCTCATGTTAATTAAACTGTAAAGACCTTTCTCTTTGGCTAGTAACGTAGAAACTGCTTAATTATTTTACGAGATGGCTATATACACTCCATTTCCACCATGTTGCTCCTCTTCCACTTTCTAATTAATGCGGGCCTACACATTTTATTTCTTGTGCAGTTGTTTTCATAGTATAATTGGTTAAATTATAAAAAGTCATAGATTAACCAGCTGAAAAATGCTCCTGCCGGAGCACAGAAAAGGCGAACATGTTCTCTGACACAAAAGTGTGGAACCAGCTGCCTCAATCCTCATTCCGAATTTCTCACCAAAAATTTTGGCATGCGAATATATTCGCGCATTTTTAGCACATAACTTTTTTAATACTTTTGCCAAGTTAAGCCGTCATAGTCAGCAGAGGCTATAGATAGCTCTGTCCGTTTATTTGCTGTCTCTCCCACTGCCGCTTTCTGTCTGTGTCAAACTTTCAATGTCTTCATCCCTTTCCCTCGCGATTCCTCACCGCTGTCTGTTTCTGCCACTTTTATCGCCTCTCTGCCGCACTGACGACGTCCCATTCACTTCCTGACCTATTGCCAGTATCCTTTCTTTGTCTTCATTCACGATTGTTTCCTTTACACATATGTCCATGGGGATGGTTTTCTTGGGGTTTGACCTGTAGAACGGAAAACTTTAGAACGAGGGTACTGGGGATGGGAAAAATTGGACAAATTGTTTCATGCTACAGTATTGGAGAGCCACACGCTCATGCTGTATGTATGGTCTCCATTCGTCTCAGTTCCCACTATTTTCTCTTTTGCTCCAATTGGTACTATCTGCACCTGTATTAGTTTGTGGTTGTCACTGTTCCTGACTTCCCACATCTCGTTTCGCTTCCCACTGCTGTTTTCATTCATATGCCTTTCTCCTGAACTGACACTTTCTCTGTTCCATCATATATGGCTGTTGCTGACGTTTGCACTGTCTCTGTCCTACTCACATTCAGCCGGAAAAAGCGCGAATATGTTCGCATGCCAAAATTTTTGGTGAGGAAGTCGGAATGAGGATTGAGGCAGCTGATTCCACACTTTTGTGTCAGAGAACATATTCGCCTTTTCTGTGCTCCGGCAGGAGCATTTTTCAGCTGGTTCCCGTCTTTTTTCCTGTTACATCAGAGTGTACTGCTTATATAACATGAAATCAATGGTGAGTAAAATTTGGATCGTATAAAATTAGAACGCATCCTACTAATTTCGACGATTTGCCATGAATAGAAGTGTAGATTTGCCAATGCACGCAGTTGGATCTTTTGATACCAAAAATTATGATTTTTGTAGCGTATCGCGATAACGAATAGACATTTCCAGAAACGGGAAACGGATTTTCCAGATAAGCACCTAAACAACATACAAAAAACATGTCAATCATTTCCTATTCCTCAAGATACCTTACCTCACAATCGGAAATAGCGTTTTCGAACCTATTACTGTCGCATGCTATCATTCACGGACCGATATCGCAAAAACCACATAAGATATCACTCTGCTCTAAACTTTAAATAAAATTTCGATATGTTATCTACATTTCATACACAGCTATGTGTAACATAAAATCAACCATACGAGAAGTCTACGTAATGTGTTTTTACTTCTGCAAACTCTTTAAAATATGTTACAATAGTTCACTAAACCGGATGCTGCATATTAACTGTAAAGTAAACGAAAACAAAAATAACCCCTTCATCGCCCGAAGATTTCAATCTTTAAGATGTACAAAAATCAAATTTTTTCGCCGAGTACCTTTTTTCAAATCGCATGGTATGTTTCAGAGCTGTTCGAACGCCGTCTTTCAGCATAATACACACTTTTTATAGCAAAATATCGCGGTTTTTGGCCGTATCTTGTTAACGGACTAAGATTTACGAAAACTGAAAAATGCCGTTTATAGGTAAATGTCTACAGGACGTATTCTTAAGTATTTGAACAATTTTCTATGGTTAGTTATTTATATATTTGCGATTCGCGGTGTTAAAAAGGCTAAAATTCGGGTTTTGTGATTTTGTGGGAAACTATAAGTTTCAACCTCTCGATCTAGGTAACGGATAACGACATCGAAAAAGTTTAAAAACGGCCTCGAGAATATAATCATATGAACATATGGTAAAAATTTCGAAGATTTTCAATGAATAGAAAGTATCGAAGTGACCCCAAAATTCGTTATATATATTACCCAAAAATCATGGTTTTGTTAGATTTTCTCAGGAACCGCCCATGAATGGTGCTTTTGTAAGCCGTTTAAAGCCCACCATAGACTACACGTCATGTACAAAAACCAACTGATTTGCTCAATTTGGATGGGCTCCACGAAGTTTGTAACTTAAATTTTGACGATGTACTGTATGAGAGCTATAGTATATCCATTCTTCTAATATGTACACAAATGATCACTAGGCCAAGATCTATCCATAACACTTTACCCCTTCACTCTGAGATGCATAGAACCTGTGATACGGTTCCCTAAATAACCGCAAATCCGCACACGCCATTTACGAACATATTAATACTGCGCACTGCCGTGCGCGGTATGATAAGTTAAATATTCTTTAAAAAAAAAAAAAAAAAAAAAAAAAAAAAAAAAAAAAGACCCCCGCCCAGAACCAAATCCTGGCTGCACCACTGCTCAATTCAGCCATAACCTGTCCTACGTTTCCGTGATGCGGAAAACCATTCGTTCCATAGTCTCTCTCTACATCCAAATCACAATTCTCGCAAGAACAAATAGCTAAGTGGATTTTCCTTAGGCAAATTATGCAACTACAGCAGTTAAATTCACGACAACCGAACGTGGTAGCGCAGTGGTAGCACACTGGACTCGCATTCGGGAGGATGGTGGTTCAGATCCACCTCAGGCCATCCAGATTTAGGTTTTACGTGATTTTCCTAAATCACTTCAGGCAAATGCTGGGATGGTTCCTTTCAAAGGGCACGGCCGATTTCCTTCCTCATCCTTACCAAAAACTCCGAGCGTGAGCTCCGTCTCTAATGACCACGCTGTCGACGGGACGTTAAACCCTAAGCTTCCTTCCTTCCTAAATTCACGACTGTCAAAAGCCTCAATATCTCAAGTGTCCATCAGCTTAATTATCAGGGCGTTATTCGCCCATGTCAAACAGTTGCCTTCCCAGATAATGATAGGATGTGAATATCCCCCTCCTGCTCTCTTGCGTCACCTGTCATCTTACAGGTTAACATCTGACTTCAATTAAGACTCAAAGTACCTCAGCCATACACTGTGCTACTTTTGTCTCCGTAGACCCTTAAACACGTTTGTTTTTCCACTCTGACGTCCCCGAACTCATTATCTCATTTTTCCTTCAAAGCCTTGTGAGGTAAAAATTTCCCTTGTTCTTTTTTAGTGCATCTCGTGTTACAGAGCAACTGATTTTATCATCTCTCCCCCTCCTGGCGTCATTCAGTCTAGACAGTGCCATCTGTCACTTCGTGTTTGGTTAACACACTTTTGTAAATTTAACCTGTCGCCTAACTGGGGGGTCGCGACCCTCAGTTACGTCAGATTCCTACCGCCCTGGGCCTCACTTCTCCCTAACAACACAACCCACTTCCTCCTTTCTCAACGTACACTCTCGTCCCTTCCACATATCTCTACATCTGATTCAATGAATTATTTATCTAATTAAATTTACTCTTGATTTTAGTACTAAAATGCAAGTAGAAAGATGCCTTAATTATTTTTTCCTTTTAATTGCAAGGTATGTTGTGTGATATATCAATGGGCCTGTCTCGATAACACGATTTCAAATGTAAGGGTTAAAATTCAGACCATTGTTTGTAATCAAAAGTCATATTTTGTTGACTTGTTTTAAAATCTAAAATTTAGTCTTACTGTGATTTAGTATAAATTTGTTTGCTACTACAAAAACCATCCTTCACAGCCAAGCTGGTAACAAGAGAAATAGTTTAGGATTAGCTGTTATACTAGAATTCACATAATTTATATAAAGAAGAAACAACATCCCCAGAACAGAACGCTAGGGTACTCTCCCCCACTTTTCACCCGCTCACCACTTAACTGTGTCCAATAGTTTGACATTATCATAGCCATTTTCAATACTGTGAGGAATCACATTCTGCTGTCTGTTATTTATTTATTGCTACCCTATCTCCACAATATTTGAACGTCTGTAACAGTATTTTGTGATCAACACATTCAAATGCCTTTGTTAAATCAAAGAAGACACCTAGTGTTCGCAACGCAGTATGTAATCTATCTGGTGCCTCACTTCTAAAACCAAAGTGTACACTCCGCAGCAAATTATTTGAACTGAAATGATCAATTAACTGTGAATATACCGTATTTTCAATAACTTTAGCAAAAACTGATAGCACAGAAATAGGTGTAAAGTTGTTCACATTAAGCTTGTGTCCTTTTTTTATAGTTGTTTCACTACTAAGTATTTTAATCTGTCATAAAACTGACCATTCCAAAAGGAAAATTACAAATATGGCGGAAAAGTACTTAAGTTCAAAATGTTCAAATGTTTGTTAAGCTTATGGGACTTAACTACGGGGTCATCAGTCCCGAAACTTACAAACTACTTATGAACTACTTACAAACTAGGACGGCACAAATATCCATGCCCGAGGGGGGATTCGAACCCCCGACCGTGGTGGCCCTGCTGACCGTGACTGGAGCGCCTCAGTCACCTCGGCCACCGCGGCCGGCAGTACTTAAGTGTTCTGCTAAATCTCTTGTCATACATATTAGACTTTTTAGTCTTTAGTGATATAAATTATTGGCTCCACCTCGCCTTGTTAGTATCATGGGGAAATATTTCAGATAACACTGTCAAAAAACTATTTTCTAAGAGAGTTTTATGATTACTTGTAGGAACTAATGTTCCGTTTAATTCACCTGCTATATGCAGAATGCGATTGCTAAATAGTGTACACTTGACTTTACATCTTCAACCTGCTAACCACATACTTCCTTCACAAATCAAAATTTTCAAATGTATGTAGAGATTATGGGACTTAACTGCTGGGTCATCAGTTCCCAAAACTTACAAACTACTTATGAACTAGCTAAAACTAAAGACGGCACAAATATCCACGCCCGAGGGGGGATTCGAACCCCCGACCGTAGTGACCGTGCAGAACGTGACTGGCGCGCCGTACATGTACAGTGGTCAAAACAATTAATGGTCCAGTTGAAATATGTATGATCTGAAGTATTGACATCGGGAGAATGAACTGAAATGGTTCCGTCTGTTCAAATGTTTGTAAATCTATCGGACCAAACTGCGTGGTCATCAGTCCGTAGCTTATAAACTACTTCAACCTAGGTAAACTAACCTAAGGACAAACACACACACCCATGCCCCAGGGAGGACTCGAACCTCCACGGCGAGCAACCGCGCGCTCCGCAGCGAGACACTTTGACCGCTCGGCTACTCCACCGCGGCGTTCCGTCTGTTCTTCAGAGTTTGACAACAACATTATGGCTACCAAGACAGTGGTAACTACATAAAGTTGCTGCAGTGGGGTTGGTGTTGTGTTTACTAAACGAATCATACAAGCAGTTGGGTTCAGATAGTGTAGTGAGCAGGTAGTGGAATGCAACAACAACGTGACTTACCCGAAGCTATGACGCGTAGAGCCATAGAAAGGTTGGAAGCGGGACACTCGCAGAGGGAGGTGGCTGCAGCTATTTCAGTATCACAAAGTGAAATTTCCAGGACCTGTACGAAATTTCAGACGACAGGAGTCGTTAAAAGAAAGTCAGTCGAGACAGGAGGCCGAATGTAACTCAGATGAACGCACCATGCAGGCAGCAAGAGGACGCGCAGTATCAACACAAATAGTCCGAAATCGCATTCGGGAATGTGTCCTCCACGTACGGAGGCCTATGGTATGTGTCCCATTAAAGCCACGACACCGTTTAGCCCTAGAAAATTGCCGGAAGAACATCAGGATTAAAGTCGTAACGAATGGCGCGGGTTCTGCCCAGAGATGAGGCAAAATTTTGTGTTTAGCAAGACAAGCATCGTTCCCTCATCTGGAGAGAACGTGGAACTTACGACAATCCTGCTTATAGTATAGGAAACATCACCATATAATAATGGTGGATGAATGATGTGGACAGGAGTCAGCATTGGCAGACGCACGGACCTCCATGTTGTTCAGAATGGGGCTTTGACCTTTTGTTCTGCCCTACACTGGTGCCATAGGAAATGGGTTCCTTCTGGTTGACGTTAACGCTCGTCCCCACGGAGCTGCACTGGTGGACGATATGCTTGTATCTGAGGCAATTGAACGAATGGAGTGGCCAAGTTGTTCGCCGGACTTAACCCCGTTTGATCATGTCTGGGATGTAGTTGGCAGACGCATTACAGCCAGACCAGTACCTCCCACAACGGTTGCAGAGCTGAATATTGCACTCATGGAATAAAGGACAAACATCCCTCACGAGCTGGTTTATGACGCAGGTGTGCAACTGTACTGGCCGCCCTAGGTGATTCAGGTACTATATTGGAGAGTAACGATAATGACTATTTCACTATTATGCAAGCCCCTTGGGGCCTCACTCTAAGGAAGCGCCATGTAAGCTACAAGTAAAGAGTCGAGGCAGCAAAATATGGTAATGTATCACTCACAAATTAAAATTGTAACCAATAGCTGAATAAAATACATTTTTTCCTATTCTTCTGTTATTTTTGAAATGAACAAACATATTCACTGCAGTTATGCTGTTCCCCAATACTCTCGTTGGAAAGAATACTGTTTGTATTAGGTTACAATAATTAAGGACATCTAAGAACATAATCTTTCTTTCACAATCACTTACTCGATTACATGCAAGAAAAATGTTTGTGAAATAAGTCACTGTACTAGGTTTAGATGGAATACCAAAGTGCGGCGCATGGAATTTTGTGCCCCGCCGGGATTCGAACCTGGGATCTCCAGCTTTCTAGGCAGACGCGTTGACCACTCCGCCACCGAGCACATAGTGACCAACCCGACTGCAGAGGACTCTTCCCTGCACGTCTCCCGCCAAACCCAAATCTCCATTCGCCACGCTGTCTCTTTCCTATTACCTCGTGATCTTTTCTCCCTGATGCGGGAATACAGGTTTCAGGCTGCAAGCAGTACAGAACAAATAGGCTGTGGTAATAGGAAAGAGACGTGAAGGAAAGTGTCCTCTGCAGTCCGGCTGGTCACTGTGCCCTCCGTGACAGAGTAGTCAACGCGTCTGCCAAGAAAGCAGAAGATCCCGGGTTCGAATCCCGGCCGGACACAAATGTTCATTCGCTCACTTTGGTATTCCATCTAATAAACCTAGTACAGCGAAGCCATAAATGATTGCAAATTGCATTGATCGCTGTAACGTCGTCAAAGATAATAAAAATGTTTGTATTTCCTATATAGTGAACGTAGTAATTTCCCTAGCTCGAGGATAAATGGTTTATAATCGGAGTCAGAGTACCTATAAATAATATTTCCAACGAAGTCGAACACCCCTGGATAATATTCCAATAGCTTGACCGTGCCGTGAAAATCGATGACCATGCAGTGCCGTTTTTAACGTACATGGCCTTTCCTCCGTACTGCAAAACCTAACTTGTATCCTGATAAAGGAAGTCTCTGAATAATGACATTATGACATTATTTTATCTTAAATACGAACAACATCAGTTATTGAGTGATTATCCGTTTCAATTTCATGTCGCAGTTCCTCTACTGTGGATGGTTTGTTGCTGTACACCAAGTTTCCCGAGGTAACTCCATAAGTAAAAGTCAAGTTGGGTTACATCAGGTAAACGTACAGTGTACCCAATTGGGCACCTTAGTCCAATCCAATGACCCAGAGCAACATTATCCACACAGCACTCACATCTGTATGGTAGTGGGGTAGGGCGCTACATTGTTGATTAAAAAAGGGGTCTTCACCAATAAAAGCCGTAATGCACGGCAAAATTAACGTCTCAAGCATCTCCAAGTAACTCCTTCCTGTAATTGTACCCTCGAAAAAGAAAGTCCAGTCAGTCCTCTTGACAGTAAACCACACCAAACTTAAGTCCCGGGGCACTGAACATGAATATTCAGATTTCGTGGGGTCCAGTACGCACAATTATGACTGTTAACCGTGCCATTTAACTTTGCCTCATAAGGCCACACCACTAGTGAAACAGAATTTGTATCATCTTCACCCTGTGCAAGGTACAATTAACAAGATTGATCTTCTGACGGGGTCGTCCTCCTTTAGTGTGTATAATAATTGTGGCACCTAAACTTTCAATTCTACTCAGTTAAAAATACGATCTACGCTAGCCCTAATGACGCCTTACGAAATCATACGTTTATGACAAAATTGTTCTGACAGATCTGAATGAAATATGCAGATTACGATTAAATGGAAGGACAGATGCCAAGATCGCAAATTTTTTATTCTACTTGTTCACGACGACCGGTTTCGACAATCTGTGGTGTCATCATCTAGTCTCATAACCATAGAGTGTCGAAGCCTGTCGTCGTGAATAAATACAACAAAAAATTTGCAATCTTAGCATCTGTCCTTCTATTTATAAAATTCGATCGCGCCCTAAGATGAGTAAATTATGAGATTACGATTATGCTGGCATTTACATTTTGTATTACTAATAAAATTAATAAAAAGAATAAATTCAAATACCAAATAATTATTTTAATGTTATGCCCTATTGCTTGTAAATTGTTATTTTTGCTCTCCTACGTATCTACAAGTAAAAGAAAAAAGAGCCGTTGATCGGGATCGTACAAACTAGTAATGTAAGTATTCTACTAAACTAAGCGATAGAATTCCACAAATGTTTGTTTCTTACGAAAAAGACTGATGTGGATATTAAACGAATATAGTCACGGTTGCAAAAATGCTTTTTCATGATTTATGACGCGTTTCACCCTTTTAGGGCATCAGCATCATAAAAAATATGCTTTCATTTAAAGTAAAAATCATCCAGCTCCTACCGCGTCGATGTATTTCTCCACTTTTCTCTGTCCTTTCACCATTCCTCGTCTATCACTTTGTTCAAGATTCTTCTTCTTGTATTCTTCTCTCTTGAATCAATCCATTTTGTTATAGGTCTCTCTTTCCTTCAAACTGCATCCATCACCCGCTTTGATATTCTTTCCTCCTCCATCCACTTTACATGTCCAACCCATTTTAGTTTATTCCTATCAATTCTCTCATTTAGCATTTCTATTCCGACTTCCTTTCTGGCATCATCGTTTCTCACTGTCTTTCCTTGCCTTCCCTATCGTACTTCTTAGGTATTTCATTTCAGTGGCTCGGATTCTTCTTTCCTCCCTTCTTTTCATTTTCCAGGTCTCAGATGCATATATCTGTATATATTTTTCCTATGTAAACTGTAAACAATACACAATAAATTCACGTATTACAAAAAATGTTGTTTTCTCTATAAAGTTTTACAATACAACATATAAATAATGTTCAAAAATATAAAAGCCAAGATCGCTGATGATTAATTTTATTTTTGGACGACCGGTTTCGCTGGTCTCTGCCAGCAACGTCTGGTCCAAAAAATCTTTTACAAGGCCGTCATCTTGTAAAGTCAATCAGTTGCTACATAACATAATTTAGAGCGCATAGGCGCACTATGTCACTATAATAAAATGTACTTATCACTGTGAGTGACAGTAAAGTGAATATTGCCTCCCGTGTAGCTACATTTCTTCTAACTACAAACTGATCTTCCTCGAGGTCGTATTCCACAAGTTTTTCCATTCGTCTGTAAATAATTCAGTTAGTATTTTGCAACCATGACTTATTAAGCTGTAGTTCTGTAATTTTCACATTTGTCTGCACTTGCTTTCTTCGGAATTGGAATTATTATATTCTTCTTGAAGTCGCAGGGTATTTCCCCTGTCTCCTACATCTTGCATACCAAGTGGAACTTTTTTTTCATGACTGGTTCTCCTAACGATATCAGCAGTTCAGACGGAATATCATCTATTCTGGGGCCTTTTTTCGACTCAAATCTTTCAGCGCTCTATCAAATTCTTCTCGCAGTATCTTATCTCCTATCTCCTCTTCCTCCACTTCGTCCTCCATTTCTAGAATACTACCTTGAAGTTTTCTTTGTACAGGCCCTCTGTATATTCCTTCCACATTTCAGCTTTCCCCTCTTTGCTTAGTACTGGTTTTCCGTCTGAGTTCATGATATTCATGCCGCTACTTTTCTTGTCTCCAAATATCTCTTTTATATTCCTGTAGGCTGTATCTATCTTACCCCTGGTTATACATTCTTCTATGGTTCTACATTTGTCCTCCACTCCTGCTTAGCCTGTCTGCACTTCCTGGAATAGATGATATTCCGTCTGAACTACTGATATCATTTTTCAGACTTTGTAGTCCCTTTCTCCTGCTTCATTTGATGCATTTTTATATTTTCTCCTCTCATCAATTAAGTTCAGTATATCCTGTGTTATCCAGGGATTTCTATTAGACCTTATCCTTCTGCCTATATGATCCTCTGCTGCTTTCAGTACTCTATTTATCAGAGCTACACATTCTTCTTCTACTGTATTACTTTCCCCCGTTGCAGCCAACACTTGTCTAATGTTCTCTCTGAAACCCTCAACTACCTCAGGTTCCTTCAGTTTGTCAAGGTTCCATCTCCTAAATTTTCTACCTTTCTGCAGTCTCTTAAGTTTTATTCTACAGTTCATTACCAATACGTTATGCTCAGAGTCTATATCTGCCCCTGGGTATGTCTTACAGTTTAAAACCTTCTTCCTAAATCTATTTCGTGCCATCATAAAGTCAATCTGGTACCGTCCAGAGCCTCTAGATCTCTTCCACCTATACAATCTTCTTTCATGATGTTTAAACCAAGTTTTGGTGATCATTAAATTGTGCTCTGCACAAAATACTACCAAGTGATCTCCTCTTTCATTTCTTTTCCCCAGTCCATATTCACCTACGGCATTTCCTTCTCTTCCTTTCCCTACTACCTAGTTCCAGTCCTCCTTCCCTATCAAGTTTTTGTCTCCCTTAATTGTATGTATAATTTCTTTTATTTCCTCACACATTTCTTCGATGTCCTCGTCATCAGCAGACCTAGTTGTACTACTTGTACTACTGTGGTCGGTGTTGGTTTTGTGTCTATCTTTGCTACGGCAATGCGTTCACTATGCTGTTCATATAACTTACCCGCATTCCTATTTTGTTATTCATTATCAGACCTACTCCTGCGTTACCACCAGCTGATTTCGTGTTTATAACCCTGTACTCACCTGACCAGAAATCCTGTTCATCCTGCCACCGAACTTCACTAATCTCTACCGTATCTAACTTTAACCTATCCATGTATCTTTTCAAATTTTCTAACCTACCTACACGATTAAGGGTTAGAAGATTCCACACTCCAATCCGTAGAATGCCTGTTTTGTTTTTCTTGATGACGACATCCTCCTGAATAGTCCCCGCCCGGAGATCCGAATGGGGGACTATTTTACCTCAGGAATATTTTACCCAATAAGACGTCATCATCATATGTTCATACAGTAGAGCTGCATGCCCTCGGGAAAAGTAACGACTGTAGTTTCTCCTTGCTTTCAACTTTCGCAGTAACTGTATGGCAAAGCCATGTTAGCTGATATTACAAGGCCAGTTCAGTCAATCATCCAGACTGTTGCCCCTGTAACTACTGAAAAGGCTGCTGCCCCTCTTCAGGAACCACACGTTTCTGTGGCCTATCCACAGAAAATCCTCCACTGTGGTCGTGGTGTGTGGTACGGCTGTCTGTACCGTTGAGGCACGCAAGCCATCCCACCTCGGCAATGTCTGTGGTTCTTGGGGGTGAACGTAGGCATTATGTACAGTATAATACAATACTAGGCAGTACTCATTGCTTGACGTCTCATCCTTCCAGCAGTCTACATAATTATGCAGATGCTGTATCGCTGTATAACATCAGATCTTGGACAGTGTACAGTCTTGGGTGATGTGCACATTGCAGCAGGTGATCTATGATCTCGTTATTCCCACACAGACTCAGCATATTTTTCACGGTTTGTTGCACTGAGGAGAGGCCGGGCACGAAGTCGGCGTTCCTAAATAACACAAAGTTGTTCTATAATATTCAACTTAGGACTCTATGCAGGCCAGTCTATGATAGGGATGTTACTGTCGTGTAACATTTCCGCCACGGGTCATACATTATGAACAGGTGCTGGATCATGTTGAAATATGGAATCGACGTCCCCGAATTGCTCTTCAATAGTGGGAAGCAAGAATCCGGTCACGGAGTGCACGGGCGCTGCGGTCGGGCGTTCTAATCCTCCCTCGTGCATGGATGTTTGTGCCGTCCTTAGTATAAGCTAGTTGAAAAATGTAAAATATTTGTAGAGCTTACAGGACTTAACTACGGGGTCATCAGTCCCTAAACTTACAAACTACTTAAGAACTAGCTTATACTAAAGACGGCACCATCATCCATGCCCTACGGGGGACTCGGACCCCCAACCGCAGTGGCCGTGCAAACCGTGACTGGCACGCCGCAGACCGCTCGGCCAGTGCGGCCGGCACGCACGGCTAATCCGCTGCGGCTCCGTATCTTTAATCTGTGTTCCGTTTTATCGTTTACTAGCTTAAACCCGCGGCTCCGCTCGCGTGTTGGTTGATTGCGATAGGTAATGCGCGAAACGTCAAATCGATTTTTTAAAGAGATGTATTAAAAGAAATTTCTTTTTACTGCTTTATTTATTTATTCTTACATTTTCTTATTCGTATGCTTATCTTTACCAAGAAAGAGCTGAAGACATTGTAACACGCATAGACCAAAGATATGGTCTGTGGCATCCCGTTTCGCTGTATGTAACCTTCTTGCTATAGAGTCGCAAACGTCATCGCTGGCCTTCAGTTCGAATTTTTTTTAATAATTTGACGGCTTTCAACCATCATATCTTCCACCCCCTTATAGCTATCGGCATGGAACTTCTAT
Organism: Locusta migratoria; assembly: GCA_026315105.1. Classification (NCBI taxonomy): domain Eukaryota; kingdom Metazoa; phylum Arthropoda; class Insecta; order Orthoptera; family Acrididae; genus Locusta; species Locusta migratoria. The sequence goes on from CM048749.1 coordinate 249,666,723, forward strand.
GGTGTACAACGGGTGACTGCGTTCTGTAGTTTTCGCTGCAGAGCGAAATATTAACACACACACGCGTAGAATTTTATATATACCGATAACTTTCCATCGCAATATATTCCACCCTTTTATTATTATCAACCCTCAAGCAACAATGCAACCAATAAAACCATTTTCAAATAGTAAATATAATTTTCAAAGCGTAATTATTGTTCCGCATTTCGCGTTATATTCTTCAAATTATTAATTTCTATCAGATCGCTATAAAACCTTCGTCAGGTATAAATAAGTAACTGTACAAATATTTAAGTCTTTGCGTCTTGTCGTTCGGACGTGATAAGCGTACACCGAACAGACATTTACATTAATGTACATATATATAGATAAATAGCTATCCGATCGCCATAAAACCGTGCCTAAAGCCTTTCCTGGGTAGACATTAGTAACTGTACAAAATGTTTAGCTCTTTATGTGTTGTTGTTCAGACGTGATAGCCGCGGTGGAGTACCCGAGCGGTCTAAGGCGCCTCGCTGCAGAGCGCGCGGTTGCTCACCGTCGGCGGTTCGAGTCCTCCCTAGGGCATGGGTGTGTGTGTTGTCCTTAGGTTAGTTTACCTTAGTTTAAGTTGTTTGTTAAGCTACGGACTGATGACCACGCAGTTTGGTCCGATAGATTTACAAACATTTGAACATTCAGACGTGATAAACGTACACCGAACAGACATTCACATTTATAGATATAGACTAGTGCCATCTGTCGCAGAACAGCTGGAAGCACTAATGCGAACTCTTACAACTTAATCCAGTGGCCAATACAATATCAAACACATAGTATTAACATAATTTTATTGCACAGTCTTAAAGTGTGCATACATTTTTTTTTATCTCCTCTTTACGGCACCGTTACTCCTACTTTGTGCTATTTTCGAGATGAGAAATTCATAAATGCTACCGAAATAAAGGAGGAGCTGCACTTGCCGTGAGGAAATTTGAGACCAAAACGGTGCGACGCAGGAATTGTGCGCGTACTTTGTTTTCATGTGAACGGCGGCAGAAGTGCTAATATCGCCGAGGGGGGCGGCCGCTCTCAGACAGAGCACGCGCTGTCGTCGCGAAGGTGTGCCACTTTGCACAAACACCTCTCGCAGCCCTTATGGAATTGCGCGCGTTTCGCAGAATCGTATTGCAGGAAACTTGAGAGAAACTGAAGAGGCAATATGCGAGCAAAATGCCGCGAAGGCTGCGTGCGTTCAGCGCGCCGCGCCTTATGGGGAGGCGGTGGCCTTTGGCGCTGGCCGCCGCTGGCGTCGCTCCAGGCAGACGCAGCACACGCCTCCCGCCCCCGCAGTTGATCGATACACAGGGGGCGTAATCCTCGACGCACACACGTCCGCTGATTTACTGATATTTACAGGCGCGGGCGTGCAGCAGCGGGCTCCGTGCCGACAGGTGACTAAACGCCAGAAAGCTGCCAGCCGTAGCGTCGCCAGCTCTCAGGTATTTCCTGGGTTTGAGCTACTTTTTTTTTCTGTCGCACGCATTTAAGCCGGCAGTGGTGTGTCCAAGAATTCTTACACTATTGGTGTGTGGGTGTGGTACACCCCAGGTGTTTATACAGGGTGTTACAGGCAGTGGCGTAGCTACGTCACCAAGGGCCCCGGGGCAAAAATGACATTGGGGCCCTCTTTACACTAATACTGTACAGATGTAAAACTTCATCATAAAAAAAGTTCAAAGGTTTGTAGAGCTTATGGGACTTAACTACGGGGTCATCAGTCCCTAAACTTACAAACTACTTATGAACTAGCTAATACTAAGGACGGCACAAATATCCATGCCCGAGGGGGGATTAGAACCCTCGACCGTAGTGGCCGTGCAGACCGTGACTGGAGCGCCTCAGCCGGCGCTCGGCTACTCCACCGCGGCAACCTCAAATTCTAATAATGAACATTTTGTTATAATTTCCTTACATAATTGGTGAACTGTCCGTGTGAGGTCAATTTCGGCAGGAGAAATTAAAAGTCGAAATTCCTTCATTGAACTAAAATATTATGTACAGTATGTCTATTACCCGAAGTAATTTGGGGACATGGATATTCGGAAAACCGGTTTATTCGGATATTCGAACTGTAAACTTTTATTTGCCAATAAGAAGTACTGTACTGTAAATGTATGTATACTGTATTTGGAGGAGCGCGATCCTTCACATTGCGCCGAGCCGGCACGCCGCTACACTTGGAAGACGCGGCTGTTGCTCTGAGCAGCTTTGATGCTGCCGCTATGTCTGCCGACTGAAGTGTTCCGATTGTTGGACACATTTTCAGCTTCGTCTGTCAGCAGCGCCACATAGTGGCGTCTTGTGAAGGCCCAATTAGAAGCATTGTTCCGCCAGCCGGTGGTCCAGGCGGCTACTGCGGAAAACTTGATTTGAGGGGAAGGGGATATGATGGACGATAGGGTGAGAGGGTAAAAAAAAAATTAAAAAAAGAAAATCGACTCTTTACTGTAACCTTTCTCGATCGTTGGTCACGAAGGCCGAGGGGCCCCTGGAGCTCGGGGGCCAGGGGCACTGCCCCGCCTAGCCCTATGATACCTACGCCACTGGTTACAGGGTGTCCAGAAAAGGGCTCCCTGATTTTAAAATTAAATATCTCGAAAACAAAATATCGATAGAGGAATGCAGTAAACGGTAAGTTTATTGTGAAAGCTGTAAGAAGTTTATACAGCAGTTTGAAATAATAGTTACAAAAGCTGCTAACAGATGGCGCTGTACAGCTCATATCAGCATACATAAGTGAAATAATCGTATGAAAACACTCTTTCCAGACAATCACATAACAATGTTTTCAAAATGTTCACCATTGGCACTACAGAGGTGGCGCAAACGAAGAATGAAATTCGCCATCACATTTCATAGTGTCTCAGCCGAAATGGATTCACATGCCACAGAGAATGCCGATTCAAGCTCGTCCAGCGTGGCGGGATGCTTCGTGTAGACCATGTCTTTCACTGTGCCCCACAAAAAAAAGTCACAGGGAGTCAAATCCGGCAAATATGGAGGCCAATCCTTGCCTGCAACAGTAAATTTGGGATATTCCAAAGCAATGACTCGATTCCCGAAGTATTCCTCAAGAAAGCGAAACACTTGTTCGGTCCGAGGTGGTCCGGCACCATCTTGCATAAAGCATTCAGTACCTGCTCGATACTCTAACGCTTGCTGTGTGGCGACAAATTGTTCCAAAATTGCAAGGTAACGTGCACCAGTGACCGTTCCTCGAATGAAAAAAGGGCCAATAATGCCTCTGATACATACTGCAGCCCACACAGTAACTTTGGAAGAATACAGGGGATTCGCTTTACACCAATATGGCTTTTCGGAACCCCAAAATCGCTAGTTCTGCTTATTCATGTATCCATTCAGGTAGTAGTGTGCTTCATCTGTAAACCAGATGCAGACAACATCAAATCCTTCACTATAACTCATTGTGAGCATCTGATTAGCAAAGGCAACCCTTTGTTGCACAGCTCGTACGGGTATAGCACGGTGCGTTTGAATTTTGAATGGAAACCTGTGTAGGCTCTTTCTCAGTATTTTCTGTGTGCTGGAACGCTTCAAACCAGTCTCAGATGCAATTCTACGGACTGATGACATTGGATTTCGCTTAATAATTCCAGAAACTGTGGTGATATTATCAGGCGTAACTGCGGTTTGCTTGCAGCCAACATGCCCCACATGATCAACAGTTACGCTGCCTGTTAGCTGAAATTTTGCAAAGAGGGTACGAATGGTTTTCGCATCGGGTCCTTTTGGAACATTAAATCGTGCTTGAAAACTTCGCCTTGTTGACGTAGGACTCTCTTCTAACCTGTGATACTCTAGCATCAGAAAAGGTCGTTGTTCAATGGAGTACATGGTTTTAATCTCTTCCTTCGGTACGCTAACCTCCTTTCACGTTTCAATAGTGGAACTGGTCGCTCTGAGCTTCAGATCACTTTTTATACTAGGCATTACGTATGGCGATTACCCATGTCATTCCAAGCATATGTGTCAATTTTTACCTCTCTATCTGCATTATTCCGTGATTTATTAAGTTTTCAAATTTATACTGACTTTTTGATCACCCGGTTTTGTGTCCCAGCCTCGTCGCCGTTTTTGTGTTTCGTTTCTGTCGAAGGTGTCGGTGGCCGAGTAGAAAGACCGACACAGAAATAAAGGATGCACGCTTGTGCAGTTAGGAGGTGACCAGCCAGTGGGACAGCAGAAACTAGAAACACTAGAGTAAATTAGAACGAGATATATATTTCACAGAGACTTAGTAATACTTAACTTTTACATAGCTCAGTACTGCAGAATGCTGATATATAGTTGAGCTAGAGGCCTGCCTAGTGCCTATCCGATAGCCAAGTCTTCACTGGTGCCTATCTGATTCCGAAGCCTTAACTGGTTCCTATCTCAGTCCCAAGTGAACGATGTCGTTCAGTGGTGGCCACGAGCGGATAGCAGCAGAGGGCGCTCATGGCTGACGTCGTAAGAACGCCGCGCCGTGCGTGCATGGCGGCGCGCGACGAAAGTAGGTGGCGCGCACTTTAGACTTGTGCGACACCACACCCGGTAGGTGAAATAAAGCTGAAATTAGGTTTTAATCAACACTGAATTGTTACTAAGGTTATAATTATTGTATGTTATTACTAAACAATGTTAATACTATAGTCAAATTTTATTTATGAATTATTTGAATTGTACAAAGATATTCAAATTATAATCTCTCTGTCTCTTCTCTTCTCGCGGCGTCGTCTTCTGTGACTAGTGACTGCCTAGTTCGGAGTCGAGTTCAGAAGGGCTCGTCCAGACGCATGTCGACCTAGATATAGCCGCTTGTAGAGGGCGCGCGTCTGCGGTTACTCCCTCCAGGATGCGCAGCGCCGGCGTGTGATTGGCTGCCGGTCGTCCCCTGCCCTCTGCACGATCGTTCTCGAGCGTCTAGCGTGTGGCGCTGACTTTACGCTACAACATAGTTATCACATACAAGCTATAACTATTGACTCATGAAATGCTCAGAATCGTGTTTAGTGCCAAAATCACTTGAACTAAAATAAGTGACTAAAGAAAGATAACAAAAATATAAATATAACATAGAAAACATAGAAACTATAATTCACATTGGATACATTCACTTGTTACACATTGAAAGGTTACAATAAACACAACTCAGCGAGCTCTGTTTCGATTCAGCAGCACCTCACAAAGTACTGTTTGCGACTAAAGTTAGAAAAAGACAATAGCGCTGCTCTGGAGACATCCTGTGGCAGATACCTGGAACTACAAAGTGGTGTGACGTGCCATCTAGTCGTTAACTAGAGAAATACATTGTATGGGGTGTACTAGTCCCCTACACAGCACTGCCGTGTTAAGAACACTATAATCGGCGTCACGTGGGAAGGTAGCCCAGTTTTCAAATTCAAAAGTGTTCAAATGCCAGTTAAGCTTATGGGACTTAACTACGGGGTCATCAGTCCCTAAACTTACAAACTACTTATGAACTACTTACGAACTAGGACGGCACAAATATCCATGTCCGAGGGGGGATTCGAACCCCCGATCGTAGTGGCCGTGTAGACCATGACTGGAGCGCCTCAGTCACCTCGGCCACCGCGGCCGGCCCCAGTTTTCAGCCGTCCTGCGCATCCCTCTCCATTACCTCACTGACAGCCAATAGTATTCATTGTCTATGCGCATGGCTGGCAATGTATCTCCTGCAGGCTCAACAGTTCCCGCCGGCCGTAGCTCCTCTCCTCTATGCCTTTCCTATCGCTTCGCCTCTGTGCACGGAGGTGCCTTCCTACATGACGCCAACTATAGTATTGTCCATGGTCGACATTCAAAAGTGTTCAGATGTTTGCAAACCTAATAACACTAACCTAAACTAACTTACACACACCCATGCCCACGGGAGGACTCGATCCACCAATGGAAGTGTCCAATAGAAATTCGAATGTGTTTACAAAGTAATGCAACTCAATTTTCGTGTAATTCTCATTTATTAGTATGCGGTTTCTTGGTTCCTACTTCAACCCTGCAAATTTAAACATTCTGTCGAAATGTTATCAGAAATTAAAATTCAGTCTGACAAGCCAGGGAATTACTTAACAAGTAAAACAAACTTTTTATTGAACCATTATATGAATTTGAACAATGGCCTTGTCTTGGTTAAAACCTTGCATATCGATCCTGCCCATAATTACCTTGGATTTAATATTGGATGTATTTAAGTCCCAGAACTTGTCCTCTGCAAGTAGGAAGATAACTATACAGCAAATTTGACGGCAGTCTCTAACCACATATTACCGCTACAGCACTCTTCCAGAACAATGATGAATACTAGTTCAGGTTATCCAGCCCTTCACCTAGGTGGATGTCATAATACAAGAAATACAGGGTGTCTCACGAAAGACGCCTGTTAGGCGTCCGAGGATCGCGGCTCCTGGCCGCCGCCACCGCATATTCCGGCCATGGCAGTGCCCGATTCTCGGACTCTATTGTGCCGCAAGCACATATACTGAGTTAAAGGCTAAAAAACATTGCCATCTGAGTAACCTAAGCTTACCTTTATTTACAGTAGATGTTCAAAATGATGTCCCTCTATGGAAAGAGTGGTCTGACATCTCGTGAACACATTTGCGAACACTCGACGAATTTCGGCTCTTCGAGTGTATGGGGACTGCTTGTATACACCTTGTCTTTTAACATTCCCCAAAGATAAAAGTCACAGAGATTTAGATCTGGAGAACAAGGACACCAGTCAACTATCTTATCATCAAAAACAGTTTGTATTGCTGTCATAGAAGCATTGGCAATGTGTGGTCTTGCATTATCCTTCGTTCGTATAATACAGATCCAGTCTTTTGAAATTTCGCCACTAATCTGCGTATCGTGGATTCATTGGGAACAATCACACCGGGATATTTCCGTGTGAATTCTAGCCAACATGCCACATACGATTCTGTTTTTGCATAGTTCAGCACAAGAAACACTCCTTGGTCCTTTGTGTATACAATACTGAAAGGAAACTCGACAGCAAACTCAAAACAAAACACCCGAACACTCTGTCACACAAGGGCACGATATTCCTACCTGATGACAATAGGGCCAGACTCGGCGCTGTTGCCAAGTGTCCCAGAAAACGCATAGCGGCGACCGGCAGGCGGAGCGGCAGCTGCTGGCAAACGCGCCGCGCAACTCAGGGGCCTCTCCCAGGCGTCTTTCGTGAGACACCCTGTACATATAACTTACAGTTTACTAATTCATAAGCCAGGACAAGCGGCGGCGAAAATGAATCATCCGTCGTGGTACCCAAACAGCGGGTTCGCTGCACAAAGTAAACACCCGTGCCTCGATTGTGCACTGGGCGACGCCAATCCATGCGCTTCCTCGCATTGAAAGTAGTCTACACACTATAGTTTCACTCTCATGTGTCTATACCAGATAGAGAAAGCACATTAGTTCACGGAGATAGACTTGGTTACTGCTATCCAACGTTCCCCCATGCATACACAATTCATCAATAACTAAGATAAAAGTCAATCTGTCATCTCGTTCTAAAGTAGGAGTAAATTCATGTCGACAGCTTCGTGATATGAAACCAATATTCTGCGGTGGCTGCGCCAAGAGCCACGCCGACGTCCCGTGGCACTACGCCGGACATCCTCTAAGGGACAAGACAAAAAACGTTTGTAAAGCTTAAGGGACTTAACTGCGGCGTCATCAGTCCCTAAACTTACAAACTACTTATGAACTACTGCTCCGGGACAAGACTGCCGAAGTACCCAGCGCCCCACAGGAAGTCTCTCTGGCTGTAAACAACACGCCGCTCCGCGTTGTCTCTCCCGCGGCAAACTACAGACTCATTATCCGTGCGTACTGGAGCTCCGTGCTGTGGTGCACGCGGCCGTTCGCCGTCGGAGGTTCGAATCCCCCTAGGGTACGGGTGTTCGTGTTGTCCTTAGACTAGTTTACCTTAGTTTAAGTAGCTTGTAAGCTAAGGACTGATGACCACGCAGGTTGGTCCGATAGATTTACAGACATTTGAACATTTTTGACTAATAACCACGCAGAGTCCGACAGATTTACAAACATTTGAACATTTGAATTGTCTCGCGCTCGCCATCTAGCGGAGAAGCAGACTACATTCAGGAAGGCAAAGATAGTAATATGAGCCAGACTGACTACTTTTGTTTCCGATGGTCAATTTTTTTCAACCGGCTTGGAGAGAGAACGGGAGCTCTCGTCTTTTATGTTGCAAACGCGATACTGAATAGACGACACTTCTTCTCACTCTCTGCAAGGGATATGTAAGTGTGAGCTTTATTTAATTTTACTATAATAAATCCCCCCATTTAATTTCAAATATTTTTAATTCAAAATGCCCTTTCCTATTTTTTTCTCATTGTTTTCAGCAAGCTGCGTTCAATCGAAAAAAGATACTTGGTCATTATTCGATTCGCTTCGTGATTGCGTAAGTTTAATTCAAACTCGACTTTTTCCTACTTCCAATTTATACTGATTTGATTTTCAGAACCTGCAACTAATGTTTTTATTCAGCAGAGTCCCATATTCTGCAATTTTATTCACTTATTAGCCTAATTCCCGCAGCTTTGCATGCGAAGACTGGATGATCTGCATTGGTTGGTTCTACTTCCAAATATAAATTTTCATAGATTTAGCTTTAAAAATGCTTTCCTAATCAAGTATTTCGATACAACTTGCCACCCCCTATTGCACGATTGATGGCAGAATTCAAAACATCCCGAAACACTTTTTTATTTCTTTTTAATTCGAACCATGGTTCCAAATCCAAATTTTCGAATTTCTAGCATCAAAATACTCTTAGCAGCACCCTTAAAAGATTTTCTCTTATTTCACCTGCTTAATGGTTGAAATTCAAAAGTATCGAAACACGGTTATTTAAAATTCCAATCAAAAATCTTCTTGCTTCAAAATTGTCTTAACAGTAACGTATTTTCAAATAACCGTCCATCCCCTATTTCACCCCTTAGTGATGGAACATCGCAAATCGGTAATGCCTACAGTGTAAGATAAACAACGTCTACAAATTTCAAGTTTCTATCGTCTTTAGATTCACTTTTCAGCACCGTTTTCTGTCTTTTAGAAACGGACTGAGAACGCGAAATTACTTTCTTACGCTTTGGCATCTTTCTCGGTAGTTTTACTTTTCAAACTGCAATATGCACTTATTTTGCTTTATTCGTACGCTTGCTTCAGAAAAACAACTGAAGAATGTGCATCACGTTTCGCTGTATATATAGTACTAAAATTCATCGCTGGTCTTCAGTCCGAATTTGATATAAGCTGACAATTTTCAGCCACTATATCTTCCACCCTCTTATTGCTATCGACTCGGAACTGCTATAGTGTACAATGGGAGACTTTGTACTACAACAACACAAAAAATGTTTAAATGTTTGTAATTCTTATGGGACCAAACTACGTTGGTCATCAGTCCCTAGACTTACAAACTACTTAAACTAACCTAAGAACAACACACACATCCATGCCCGAGGGAGGGTTCGAACCTCCGACGTGGGAGGCCGCGAGTTCCGTAATGTGGCGCTCCAGACCGCTCGGCTAGTCCCGCCGGCTACAACAACACAGAGAGATCGTTCGTCTCCATTGGGTAGTTTTTGCTGAAGAGCAAAATATTGACACTCACACGTTGAACTATATATAAGTCGGTAACTTTCAACTCCCATATCTTCCACCTCATTATCGTTATCAACCCTCTACCACCCTAGTGGACAATAAGAGACATACCAAATACAACATACAAACACTATTAGTTTGCAATGTGTAGTTTTGGCTGCAGAGTTAAATATAGGCACAAACACCTCAATTTATATATACAAGACTGTGACGGTAACTTAACGCGGTCGTTTGACTTTGTTACGCTAAGCGTAAAATAACCAAGCATCGTTTACGACAGAAACTTAAATTTCCGTCACTGTTAAAGCACAACACATTGTCCACAGCTGATCTAGACTTCATCCGACATGTAAAGATAACTTCTCTAAAACTTCCTTTTGTAGAGGTGCTTTAGGGTGTTGTCTTAGCATTAAGAATAACTACCGCTATTTTTAACGCCGTTGTGATACATGCTCCGTTCTGATTTGTCCTCTTTAAAAATTTAATCCCTGGCACTATTCCAAAATTCCTGTAATTTCATGAGCGGTGTTTAATCCAATACTTTGCAACAACAACAAAACAAAAGCAGCATTATAACCCAATTTAAATACTCTCAAGGGTTGCGTACTCACATGCTTTTTGTTTTGCGCACATCTCTGGCAAAGCCCCTCTGGAATTATATATGTTTCATTAGCCTCGTTGTGTAATAAATATTGAAAAATGGTACTTCACTTTCGTTCATGTATTTATAAAACGCCAAGAAACAACGTGATTTCGTTACAGCGATATTATGATTCCCACTGCTGACAATACGATCAGCTTCGTAGTTCCACCCGTTCTCCCGCTAAATTGCTCGCGCTACCCCTGTACCTCTGGCGGCGGATCGTCATCTAATATATGAAAACTTCTCCTTCCTTTTAACACTTTTAACGGCTCCGCACATACATGATTTTTCTATTTTGTGGACATATATGCCAAAGTTCCTATCGAATTACATGTTCCATTGGCCTCCTTTTATAGTATTTAAATCGATACTTCAGTTTTCATGTTCACGTATTTATATAATGATTCCTCCCTTTTTAATTATAATACATTATTTTGAGGTTAAAGTTAAATATTTCTCCAAGTTTTATCAATGCAACTTTAATTAATAAAATCTTCTGAGTGATAGATCAGACTGTATTCTGTCCTTTCATAAAATTTAACCAAACACATACATCAAGCTAAGGGCCGATTTGTCAATGACTCGTTTAGTTCCAGTTAAGATTTTAACTTGTTGTTAACGGAAAGCCGGCCGCGGTGGCCGAGGAGACTGAGGCGCTTCAGTCACGGTCTACACGGCCACTACGGTCGGGGGTTCGAATCCCCCCTCGGGCATGGATATTTGTGCCGTCTTTAGTATAAGGTAGTTCATAAGTAGTTTGTAAGTTTAGGGACTAATGAACCCGTAGTTAAGTCCCATACGCTTATCAAACATTTGAACATTTGTTAATGGAAAATTGCGCAACGTTTCGTTATCAGTTAACCTGTTAACCATGTTAAAAGACGAACTGGCCATTAAGTTAACGAGTAGAATTCTACTCGTTATACGGCTAATGTCCAATTAAGTGAGAATCTGTATGAAAATGGCAGGATTCAAAAATTCAAATGTTTATATAGTCTATGGGACTTAACTACGGGGTCATCAGTCCCTAAACTTACAAACTACTTATGAACTACTTACGAACTAGGACGGCACAAATATCCATGCCCGAGGGGGGATTCGAACCCCCGACCGTAGTGGTCGTGCAGACCGTGACTGGAGCGCCTCAGTCCCCTCGGCCACCACGGCTGGCTGGCAGGATTCCAAAGCGTTAAAATACCTCAATAAAACACGTGATAGAGACCTATTATTGAACAAAATAACAGAAGACCTACATATATGAAGAACTAGTGTGGAAAGCAGCTTTTGGAAAAATTTTATTGTCATATTTCTCGCCCCATCCATGCAATTAGATGAGTCTGATATATTGCAGATACGTAATATAACCTTAAAATTATTGTTTCGATATCAAAATACAAACTTATGGATAACAACTAGTTAAGTAAAAATCGGTATGATGAAAATGGGCCGCGGCGGATTAGCCGCGCGTACTGGAGCGACGTGTTGTGGTGCGCGCGGCCGTCCGCCGTCGGGGGTTCGAATCCTCCCTGAGGCATGGATGTTTGTGCTGTCTTTAGTATAAGGTAGTTCATAAGTAGTTTGTAAGTTTAGGGACTGATGACCCCGTAGTTAAGTCCCATAAGCTGTACAAACATTTGAACATTTGAAGCTCCATTTCATTCGCTGTAATGTTCAAATGTTCAAATGTTTGTATAGTCTATGGGACTTAACTACGGGGTCATCAGTCCCTAAACTTACAAACTACTTATCAACTAGCTAATACTAAGGACGGCACAAATATCCATGCCCGAGGGGGGATTCGAACCCCCGACCGTAGTGGCCGTGCAGACCGTGACTGGAGCGCCTCAATCCCCTCGGCCACCGCGGCCGGCTGTACTTATTCTTCTTGCGCCTAGTGTAAGGCCTAAAATGTGACTTCTTCCTACTATCTACAGAAACAGTGCACTTTCGGCTAGGTGCAAGTTATTGCTTGCACTAAGGTACTATGCACTTAACAATATGTTCGTTGCCATAGGGGACTTCGTTGTTGTCTGCAAAACGTCTGCTTGGGAAGCGGTTTGGGAGGTGACACTGGTACTGGCCTCTCTCAGTCCAATGTATCCTTAGGGTGCGTTCACACTGCCGGCCGGGCCGAGCCGAGCCGGGATCTGCCGAGCCGGCTGGCTCCTAGCCGGCACACGCCGACGGCTAGGGTGTTTACACTGCGCGCCAGGTTAAAAAATAAAAAGTCTACCTTTCATTCCGCGTGAGTTTTTAGTTTCGTAACGCTCCTCACTCGATTTTGATGAAAGTATGCGGTTACAAAATCTGATATTTGGACACATGGTAGGACAACATCTTAGCTTTCGAAAAATGTATTCACCTTTTCGTAAATCGTAACAGTAGTTTTTAAATGACGCTATTTGTCGAGTGTGCGCACTTGATTTACAAATGGTGTATTGAAAAAGTTCGATAGCAGGCAGCCTACTGTTCTACGCATTTTAGACCATAAATTACTGCGAGTGAAATGAAGCTAAAAGTACAGAAAAGTTTTTGAAATAGTAATCGCACCGATATCTACCTCCTTTCACAAGTAATTGCGAGTTATCTACGCGGCGTCAGCACCGCGATTGCAAGCCTACGAACTCGGCGTGTGTTGAGCGTAGCGTGAAGCACTGCAGTGCCGAAAAATTTAAATTACTGGCCACGTGTTTAGATCACTCGTGATGTGTTAATGATCCATAACCAGAAAAACTAGTTTTTCTTGGGTGGCGACCGATTACAATGAACAACGATCTGTTACAGTTTTACATCAGGTCATACTTGACTTTCTGAGAGGCATACAACTGGATTTTTGTCTACACCAGACAGTTAATGGAATATATATTTCGTGTTTTGAACTAGAAGAGAAGAAAAATTAATATAGACTGCTACTTTACTGTTGATGGGCTGACATAATTTTTTCTAAAATTACACTTAGTGGCTTTCTAGTTGATGATAAAAGAAGAAGCCCAAAAATACACTTACATTTATATATGATCTACTCCTAATACAAAAATATACCTTTTTTATTTATGCTTTTGTAACTCTCGAAAAATGTTGTACCACAACGTGAAAATAATTGTATACAGCGTGTCGCACATAAAAACAGTACCCTCACGTCTGAGATTAAATTAAGAATGAATTAAGTAAAAAAACAGTATGGAACAGTGACATTAAAAACACGCATATACCTCCTTATAAAAAATTTTGCAAGTGAGGTGTACCGTTTTTATATGTATCATGCTGTGCTATACTATATTTCAGTCCACCTGCATGTTGAAGGAACTCCACAGTCTTTTTTTTTTTGGGGGGGGGGGGGGGGGGAGATCTACTCTGAGGGAACTAAGTTTCTATGAACATGTGATGACAGTTTTCTTTGTCTGGTGCTTTCGAGTTTTATACTTTCACTGAAAGAAAAATACGCAGTTTAATTTAGCCTCAGACTCCGCAGGACAGGTCAATAAAATTTAGAAGCGTTTGTCACTTTTTTTTTTTCTTTTTTTATTCTTGGTGGGCTTGTCCCCAGCAACAAGAAAGCCCCACCCACTGTCAGCAGAAGATCGAAGGAAACACGGGGGTGACCAAAACTTGTTCATTGCCGTCATCTTAGAGCCCAGCTAACAACTTCTTTTAATACTATTATTCTTACACTGTAGTGACTCGTAAAATTTTAAACAGTTACGAAATAGGTGGTAATGGACTCATCCCATGAATTTCGACTAAAATTTAGGACAGTTTTTCCTTATGTGAACGACTAAAATAAACATTACTGAAAATTAAAATTATTCATATTACAGAATTAATATTAAAACAAAAATAAACAACATATTTTCATAACAGTGAATTTGAAACGAAAAATCATGCAGACGCTTCCCTTGAAAGCAGAGAGGAACGTGTCATACGTGTGCTGCAGAAGCAACACCGTAGCCCAATGGGCTCACGCAGGAAATATTAAACATTTCGAATGTCGTCGGCTCGACGTGAGCTGGCTGAAGCGGAAAACGTGAAAGAAGCTCGAATTTTAAAGAAATGAGTGTGATAGTCTTATGTCATTAATAGCCGGCCGCGGTGGGCGAGGTGACTGAGGCGCTCCAGTCACGTTCAGCACGGCCACTACGGTCGGGAGTTCGAATCCCCCCTCGGGCATGGACATTTGTGCCGTCCTAGTTCGTAAGTAGTTGATAAGTAGTTTGTAAGTTTAGGGACTGATGACCCGTAGTTAAGTCCCATAAGCTTAACAAACATTTGAACATTTGATCTTATGTCATTAATAGAGAAAGATAAAGCCGTGTTCACACTGCCGGCCGGGCCGAGAGGACTCCGCTTGAGCCGGCCCACGCCGAGCCGACGAGATTCAAAATGTTCAATATTTCCGGCGCGAGCCGATTGGGCTGTGGTACTGCTTCTGCAGTATTTCATGTCTCGATCCTGTTTTCGATACCTGTCTGCATAAAGAAGAAACGCAAACACTCGTGAAAATATGTTCTGTTTATTTTTTCTTTTATTACTATTAATTCAGTAAAAAAAAAAAAAAAAAAAAAAAAAAAAAAAAAAAAAAAAAAAAAGGTAAAGCAGTCAACAATCCGAAGATTGGTTTGAACACCACAGTGCTTTACTAGGCATGGTCCTGTTTGGAGGTGGTATGCCGTTGCCTTCCTCCGACCTTCGAACTGACTTACCCAGCCAGTTATAGGGGGACCTACAGTTTAACGTGGGTTCCGAACCACGGTGCTACTCGGTACTTTTCACATGAGCAATACTGCCAGAGGTGAAAGAAGTAGAAAGTGACAAATAAAAATCCCAGGACCTGGCGGGGATCGAACCCGCGACCCTGGGATTTGTAGTCTGGCGCTCTACCACTGTGCAACCGAGTAAAATGAATAAAAATTCAGATTTTTTTTATCTGTTCTCATAAGGAAAAACTCACCAAAATGTCAGTCGAAATTCATGGGATGAGTCCATTACCACCTGTTTTGTATGTGCTTAATCCGATGAGTCACTACAGTGTGAGAACAATAGTATTAAAACAACAAAATCAACTGTTAGCTGGCTCGAAGTAAATGGCAAAGAACAAGTTTTGGTCACCCCCGTGTCTCCTTCCATCTTCTGCTGACAGTGGGTGGGGAATCCTTGTTGCTGCGGACAAGCCCACGAAGAAGGAAAAAGAAATTTAAAAAAGTGACACACGCTTCTGTCCTGCAGTGTCTGGGGCTAAACTAAATAAGCGTATTTTTCTTTCAGTATAAAACTCGAAATGAAAGTACTATAATCCAGATAAAGAAAATTGTCATCAGATGATTCAGTAAAATGTTCATCGAAACTTAGTTCCCCTTCGACAGGTTCCTTAAAAAAATCTGAAAACAAATATCTGAAAGCTGTGTAGAGTTCTTTGAACATGGAGGTGGGCTAAAATATAGTACAGCATGATGCATATAAAACCAGTATACTTCACGTATGCCCGTAAGCACCAGTCACAGCATTTCTTATAAGGAGGTAACTACGTGTTTTTAATGTCACTGTTCGTATTGGTTTTTTTTTTACTTAACTCATTCTCAATTTAATCTCAGACGTGAGGGTATCGCTTTTATGTGCGACACGCTGTGTACAACTATTTTCACGTTCTGGTACGACATTTTTCGAAAACTACAAAAGCGAAAATAAGAATATACTTTGTTTTAGGAGTAGATGCATCCATAAATACAATTGTATTTTTTCGCTTCTTTTATCATCTCCAACTAGAAAGCTATTAAGTATAATGTTAGAATATTTTATTTCAGTCCATCAACAGTAAAGTCGCAGTTTACATTAATTTTTTTCCTCTGTGCTACTTTCAAAGACGAAATATATAATCCACTAATTGACTAGTGTGAAAAAAAATCGAGTGTATAACTCAAGTATGACTTGAAGTAAAACTGTACCAGATCTTTGTTTATTGTAATCGGTCGCCACCCAAAAAAATTACTTCATAATTGTTTTCTGGTTATGGATCATTAACACATCACGAGGGACCTACACACGTGACCAGCAAATCAAATATTTCGGCACTGCAGTGCTTCACGTTACGCGCAACAACCGCCGAGTTTGTAGGCTTGTGATCGCGGCATGACACTTTTGTGTCCCGACTTCGTCGCCGCTTTTGTGTCCCAGCCTCGTCGTAGGTGTCGGTGGCCGAGTGCAACGAGACCGACACAGTAACAAGACAGCACGCTGGTGCAGGTACGGAGGGGAGCAGCCAGAAACTATAAACACTAGAGTAAATTAGAAAGATTTATATTGCACAGAATGTAACAATACTTAACTTTTACATCGTACTGCAGAATGTTTATACATAGGTGTTAGAGGCCTGCCTAGTGCCTGTACAATAGCAAAGTCTTCACTGGTGCCTATCTGATTACGAAGGTCGTAACTGTTTGCTAGCTCAGTCCGAAGTGCCGATGTCCTTCAGTGGTGGCCACGAGCGGCGTTGTCGCAGAGGGCGCTCGTGGCTGTCGTCGTGAGAACGCCGCGCCGTGCGTGCATGACGGCGCGCGGCGAAAGTAAGTGGCGCGCACTTTGTACTTGTGCGACACCACACCCCTCCCCCCCAAACCGCCGCGCCGTCGTGGCGTAGGGCTGAGGGCCACGGCGACGGCACTGGGAGGAGGGCCTGGGCGGGGGCGTTACTGGTGGGACGGGCGTCGTAGCTGAGGCCGGGATCGAGACGCCGTCCGCGCCCCGGCATCCGCCTTGCGATCCTCCAGGGAACCCGCCGAAACCTGGGGAAGGGCGCCCGCCCCCGCCCAGAGGGAGCAGGTCATCTTCTTCTGAGGTGCGTGGCCCAAGCTGGGGGGGCCCGCACTGTCCCGGAGTCCCTCTCGGTGACGCTGTCGTCTGCGGCGGCGACAGCGGCGGCGACGACTGCGTCGGATGTACGTCGACGTCCATAGGGATCTCGTAGTCCGGGGACGAACGATGTGGCTGTGCTCCCTGGCGGTGAACTGGGTCTGGAATCAAGAAACCGGAGACAGGATCGCGCGGCCTGTGCAGGCGCAATTGGTTTGCGTGGCGCCGCAGCTCCGACCCTGTGGAAGAACGTACAATAAACATATTGCGACCAAGCACGCGCTGAATGGTGCCCGGCAACCATGTCTTCTTGTTTCCAGCAAACACCCTGTACAGCACCGGCGTAGAAACCTGAAAACGCGTAGCGCCATACGAACCGACTCGGTGCGTGGAGGGCTGCAGCAGGTGAAGGAGAGTGCGGTGACGGCGGCCGTGTAGCAGCTCGGCAGGAGACGGGCCGTCACGTGGCATGCATCGATACGTAGACAGGAAAATTTGAAGAGCTTGCTGCCTGGAGTGCTGACCTTTCATCTTCTCCATGTGAGACTTGAATGTTCGAACGAAACGTTCTGCTTCACCATTGGACTGAGGGTGAAAAGGTGCGGTGGTTATATGCTGAATGCCATTCACACGACAAAACTGTTGAAATTCCGCACTAACAAACTGAGGTCCATTGTCACTGACGATAGTTTCAGGCAAACCTTCGATGCAAAACACTGATGTTAAGGCACTGATTGTACTAGAAGCCGTCGTTGAGTTCATGGCAATCACGAAAGGAAACTTGCTGAAAGCGTCTACAACAATTAACCAGCGCGTATTCCAGAAAGGTCCGGCAAAGTCAATATGTAAACGTTGCCATGGTCCCTTGGGGCGTGGCCAGTCTGAGAAACGCTGTGGAGGAGCCGCCTGATGCTCCGCACAAACCGTACACTGTGACGTCATGTTCTGTATCTGAGCGTCCATACCAACCCAGGTACAATGACGTCTGGCCAGTTGCTTTGTCCTAACAATACCCCAATGTCCTTGATGCAGGAGGCGTAACACTTCTCGTTGCAGGGAACGAGGAACAATCACTCTTGCTTGGTCGTTGTCGGTATGCAACAACAGTACACCCTGACTTAAAGATAATGCATGACGTTGGGCAAAATAACGTCGAACCAGAGGCCGATCAATGTCTTTGGCTCTGGCAGGCCACCCTGAGCGAACAAAACGTGCTACCACACTTAAGTCTACATCCGCAGCTGTTTCCTGTGCAACCCGACGAGAGTTCAAAGGGAAATCTGCGACAGCGGAAGCATCTCTGGAGTCTATCTGACAACATGCCATTTCTGAAGAATCAAACGACACATCCTGGCCAACCGGAAGTCGGGAAAGTGTGTCCGCGTTAGCATGTTTAGTGGTAGGTCGGTACAATATCTCATACTGATAATTAGACAATATCAAGGACCATCTCTGAAGCTTTTGCGCCGTTCGTGGCGGAATTGGCTTTGTGGGTGAGAACAACGACGTGAGAGGCTTGTGGTCTGTCAACAAATAGAATTTTCTGCCATAGAGATAATGATGAAACTTTGTGACGCCGTAAATGATTGCTAAGGCCTCCTTTTCTATCTGACTGTAATTCTGTTGCGTTGGCGTCAGTAGCTTGGATGCAAAGGCAATAGGACGATCGTGAGAACCAATACGATGCGACAGAACTGCACCCGCACCGTACGACGAGGCGTCAACTGCTAGCACTACAGGCTTCTGTGGGTCAAAGGGAATCAAACATGCATCACTGAGTAGTGCAGACTTTAATTTGTCAAAGGCAACCTGACAATCTTTGGACCATACAAAAGGAACATTCTTCCTACGTAAGTGATGCAGTGGAGCTGCAATCTGAGAGGCATTGGGAATAAATCTGAAATAATAGTTAAGCTTTCCCATCACTGCTTGCAATTCGTGCACATTCTTAGGAGGAGGCAAGTCTTTGATTGCTCGAAGATGTGACTGTAAGGGATGAATTCCTTGGGCATTAATCACATGGCCTAGGTACTCTATTTCAGTCTGAAAGAACGAACACTTTGCTTTATTGCAACGTAGACCTGCTGCAGTCAAAACTTTGAAAAGACACTCCAGGTTTGCTAAATGTTCTTCAACTGTACGTCCGGATACCACAATATCATCTAAGTAGTTTGAGCAACACGGTACAGAAACTGTCAGCTGTTCCAAAAAGCGCTGAAAAATAGCGGGAGCGGAAGAACTGCCAAAGGGTAGGCGTTGAAATTGAAAAAGGCCCATGTGAGTATTAATGACGAAAAACTTTTTTGACTCGTCATCAAGTGGAATCTGTAAGTATGCCTCTGCTAAATCAATCTTGGAAAAGAAGCGAGACTGACCTAATTTGTCCATTAGTTCGTCAGGTCTGGGCAGGGGATAAGTGTCTACAATTGTTTGACTGTTGACAGTTGATTTGAAGTCCGCACAGAGACGAAGTTTTCCTGACGGCTTGGGTATAATTACTATAGGCGAGGCCCACTGACTCGCAGAAACAGGAGAAATCACCCCACTATCTTGCCAACGTTTAAGTTCTTCGGCAACTGTATCACGCAAGGCGATAGGCACTGGTCTAGCTTTACGAAACTTTGGAACTGCAGATTCTTTTAAAGTTACATGTGCCACGAAGTCTTTTGCACAACCTAGTTCCGGCGAAAACAAGTCACTATATTTGTCACACAATGCATTGATTTTATCCTGAGGCACTATTGACGAAATTTGAAGCACATCTCTTTGAATTGATAAACCAAACAAGTCAAAAGCATCTAGTCCAAAAATGTTCTGTGTAGATTTGGCCTGAAGAACTACAAAAGAAACTGTTTTTGTTACACCTTGAAAAGAGGCGGGCAGGCTACACGTTCCTAGCACGGGAATATTTTCACCTGTATAAGCTGTTAACACTTGCTGTGACGGCGACAATTTTGGCGAACCCAGAAGTTCATAAGTATCTTTATTTATTAATGTAACAGCGGAACCAGTATCAAGCTGAAATTGCACAGTCTTATTGTCAATGGAAAGATTCACAAAAAGTTTTTGCTTGCGGCGCTCGACAGGTGCGCGAATGTGGGCAACGTCTAATACATATTGTTTTCTGCGCTTGCTCGGGTTGCGTGCGGTAGGAAGCGGCGCATACTCGGCACACAGCGGATTAACCACACTGTCACTAGATGACACTACCGCCGGATCGGCGTCCGCGCAATGCGAGGCTACTGCACTAAAATTACTTTGAGTAGCTACACCAATTCTACTGTCACTAGCTACACAGTACTGGGCACTATTACAATTAGAAGTTGCAGAAGGCACTATTGTCACTACAGGAATGCACTGTTCATAGTCATGTTGCTTGTCCCGAACCCTTTTCCGTTGCACTGTTCTACGCGCTCGTCGGCGCTTGCTACGTGGTGCACTATATAGTTTTGCCATAGGCGCAGAACTACTGTCATGCAATTGAGATCCAAGGAAAGCACTGTTCAATTCAGCAGCCCGTATAACATTCACAGAATGAACTGTTCTCGCACTCTGCGAAGCACTGTTTCTAACGGTACCGTTCTTTGAGTTTTTAATTTGCATACACACAGACTGCACATGTCCCGATTTGCCACATTGATAACAGGTCGCGTTGCGACTAGGGCAATGAGCACGCTTGTGGCGAGACACACACTGGGGGCAAGATTTACGTACATTTTTCTGAAATGAGCGTTGGCGCCCGTTATTCAAATCACTGTTTCTAACACGACGGGAAGACCTTTGCGTCGCACTTTTACTCTGGCTACTGTTCACTGTCTGTTCAGCACGGCCGGTAGAAAAATAAGAATCACTAGTGCTATACTGAGAACTACGGCTAGGAAAGCGTCCGTTGCGGCGCACTGAATTTACACTATGGCTTTGCATTTCTACATCAGCTAAGTCAAAAGTATCATGCGCTTCTATAAGCTGCAGTACACTGTCTAATGAAGGGTCTGACTGTTTTAGAATTGCTGCCCTAATTCTGGGGTCCTGAATGTTCTGCGTAATCGCATCCCTCAACATCACGTCACTATACGAAAGTCCACAAGAGCAAGTAAATTTACATTGGCGGGTTAAGCCCTTCAATTCCGTGATCCATTCTTGGTGTGACTGCTGCGGTAATTTTTTAAGTCTGAAAAATCGGTATCGTGCAGCGGCTACAAGAACTTTTCTCTCATAATGAGCATTCAGTGCATCTACAATTTGGTCAAAGTCTACATCACGAGGAGATGCGAGAGGGAAAAGTTTTTGCAATAGTACGAAAGTCTGGGGGCCCACAATCGATAAGAAAAGGTTCTTCACTCTCTGACCTGTAATTTGATGAGCCGCGACGAGTTCTTGAAACTGCGCGAAATAGTCACTCCATTCTTCCTCACGTTCGTTGTACTGGCGGAACGTCGGAAGCGGTGCGGCGGCAGGTGTGGGCTGCTGATGTGACGACTGTTGTTGTTGGTGAGCAGCCTGCGTCGTCAACTGCGACACGGCCTGGAGAAGTTGTGTAATTTGCGCCGTCTGCAACTGAATAATTTCCATTAAGTGTGGGTTCGGGGTAGTGGCCATGCTGACCGATTAGGCGCCGCGCATACAAGTAAATTAGATAACACACAAATGCAATATGAAAGAGGACGCTCTGCAACAAAAAAGTCCACAAAATACGTAACAGAAAATGTTCCCCCAAAATTCTTATAATAAGGGTGGGTGGGCGGGAGCAATTTATGCGTGCTCCGACTGCTGCTGTCTGGCTGCTGCAAGCGGGCTGGTCCAAGGTTCTATCACTCCTCGTCGCCACTTTTGTGTCCCGACTTCGTCGCCGCTTTTGTGTCCCAGCCTCGTCGTAGGTGTCGGTGGCCGAGTGCAACGAGACCGACACAGTAACAAGACAGCACGCTGGTGCAGGTACGGAGGGGAGCAGCCAGAAACTATAAACACTAGAGTAAATTAGAAAGATTTATATTGCACAGAATGTAACAATACTTAACTTTTACATCGTACTGCAGAATGTTTATACATAGGTGTTAGAGGCCTGCCTAGTGCCTGTACAATAGCAAAGTCTTCACTGGTGCCTATCTGATTACGAAGGTCGTAACTGTTTGCTAGCTCAGTCCGAAGTGCCGATGTCCTTCAGTGGTGGCCACGAGCGGCGTTGTCGCAGAGGGCGCTCGTGGCTGTCGTCGTGAGAACGCCGCGCCGTGCGTGCATGACGGCGCGCGGCGAAAGTAAGTGGCGCGCACTTTGTACTTGTGCGACACCACAGACACCGCTCAGATAACTCGCAATAACTTGTGAACGGAGGTAGATATCGGTGCGACTACTATTTAAAAAACTTTTCTATATTTTTAGCTCCATTTCATTCGCTGTAATGTTCAAATGTTCAAATGTTAGTATAGTCTATGGGACTTAACTAAGGGGTCATCAGTCCCTAAACTTACAAACTACTTATGAACTACTTACGAACTAGGACGGCACAAATATCCCTGCCCTAGGGGGGATTCGAACCCCCGACCATAGTGCCCGTGCAGACCGTGACTGGAGCGCCTTGGTCCCCTCGGCCACCGCGGCCGGCCATTCGCTGTAATGTATGGTCTAAAATGCATACAACAGTAAGCTCCCCACTATCGAACTTTTTCAATACACGATATCTAAATCAAGTGCGTATACTTGACAAAAAGCATCATTTGAGAACGACTGTTACGAATTTCGAAAACTTGAATGTTTTATTCAAAAGCTAAGATTTTGTACTCCCCTGAGTCCAAAACTCAGATTTTTTAACCGAATACTTTCATCAAAATCGAGTGAGGGGCGTTACGAAACTAAAAACTCTCGCAGAATGAAAAGTGGACTTTTTATTTTTTCACAGGCAAGGCGAAGCTTTCAAGGAAAAAATAAGTTGATAAAACGATGTGGCGTGGTTTTATATACCGTAAAAAAATTTTTTCAACTTGAAAATCGGAAAAGTTGTTTTTCCCCCACTTTTTCGGCTCGGCCCGGCCTGGCGCGATGTGCAAAGCCGGCTGGTGCCTAGTCGGCGCACGCCGACAGCATGGGTGTTCACACTGCGCGCCGGGCCGGGCCGAGCCGAAAAAGTGGGGGAAAAACAACTTTTCCGATTTTCAAGTTGCAAAAATTTTTTACGGTATATAAAACCACGCCACATCGTTTTATCAACTTATTTTTTCCTTGAAAGCTTCGCCTTGCCTGTGAAAAAATGAAATGTCCACTTTTCATTCTGCGAGAGTTTTTAGTTTCGTAACGCCCCTCACTCGATTTTGATGAAAGTATTCGGTTAAAAAATCTGAGTTTTGGACACATGGTAGTACAACATCTTAGCTTTCGAATAAAATATTCACCTTTTTGAAATTCGTAACAGTCGTTTTCAAATGATGCTTTTTGTCAAGTATGCGCACTTGATTTACAAATCGTGTATTGAAAAAGTTAGATAGCGGGCAGCTTACTTTTCTATGCATTTTAGACCATACCCTACAGCGAGTGAAATTGAGCTAAAAGAACAGAAAACTTTTTAAATAGTAGGCGCAATGATATCTACCACCTATCACAAGTCATTGCAAGTTATCTGAGCGGCGTTATTCCGAGTTCACAAGCCTTCGATCTTGGTGAGTGTCGGACGTAGCGTGAAGCATTGCAACGTCGAAAAAATGAATTGCTGGCCACGTTTGTCGCTTCTTCGTGATATGTTAATGACCTGTAACCAGAAAACAAGTATAAATTATTTTTCCTGGGTGGCAACCGATTATAATTGACAATGTCCTGCTTTGGTTTTACATGAGGTCAAACTTTATGAACGACCTATGACTGATTTCTTGTCCACATTACACAATAAATGGAATATATATTTCGTGAATGGAATTAGAAGTGAAGAATAAATTGATGTTAACCGTTACTTTGGTAGATGGACTGAAATAATTTTTTGGACATTATACTTATTGGGTTTCTAGTTGGAAATGATAAAAGGAAGAAGCTTAAAATTATACTGAAATTTAAAGGCATTTCTACACCAAAGTCATGTATAATCATTTTCTATTTTTATTTTCGTCTTTGTAGCTCTCAGAAAAATTGTCACAAGATAAAAATAATTCTATACAGCTTGTCCGACATAAAAGCAATATCACTCACGCCCGAGATTAAATTAAGAACGAACTAAGTAAAAAATAATAGATAATATTAACATTAAAAATATGTAGTTACCTCCTCATATGGGATGTTGCAAGTGGTGGCATACGTGAGGTTTACCTGTTTTATGTGGGACACACTGTACTGTATTTCAACCCATCTCCACTTTCAATTAACTCAACACATGTCTCAGAATTTTATTATTTATTTATTTATTTTGTTAAGAAGGTGTCTGAGGGAAACTGTGTTTCTACGAACATTTTGCTGAAACATCTGTTGACAATATTCTTTGTCTCAATTGTACTTTGATTTTTTTTAAATGTTAACTGAAAGAAAAATGCGGTGATATAGTTTAGACTCAGGAACTACAAGTGACGTCAGTAAAGGATGAGAAGTGTGTGCCACTTGATATCTTGCTGTGTTTTGTTTCTTTGCTTCCCGGTGTGCTCGTCCCCAGCAACAAACTATCCTCACCCACAGTCAGCTGAAGATCGAAGGAAACACAGTGGTGACCAAAACACCTTTACTGCTGACTCAGCCATCTAACAAACAGTTCACTGATTTTGTTATTATATTTCTTTTATTGTCACAATGTAGTGACCTATCGGATTTTAAGCACATAAGAAACAGGTGGTAATGGATTCATCCCATGAATTTCGACTGACATTTAGAAAAGTGTTTCCTTATTGGAACAGCTAAAAAAATTCTGAATTGTGTATTAATTTTACAGAATTAATAGTAATAAAAGAAAAAAAATAAACAAACAGATTTTCACGACTGTTATTTAAATGAAAAGAAAAAAAACTATCATGCAAAGAGACTCGAAAACACGCTGTAGACGTGAGATACTTGTGCTGCAGAAGCAATACCATAGCCCAGTCGGCTCGCGCCGGCGCCGGCTCGCGCCGGAAATATTACACATTACGAATGTCGTCGCCGGGTGGCGTGAGCCGGCTGAAGCGGAGTCCTCTCGGCCCGGCCGGCAGTGTGAACAGCGCAATTTAAAACAATGTGTTTAATCTTCCGGCTCGGCTCGGCTCGGCCTGGCTCGGCTTGGTTTGGCCCGGCCGGCAGTGTGAACACGGCCTTAGGGGTGCGTTCACACTACCGGCTGGGCCGAGCCGAGCCGGGATGTGCCAAGCCGGCTGGCGCCTAGCCGGGCCGAGCCGAGCCGGAAAACAGGGGGAAAATCAACTTTTCCGATTTTCAAGTTATAAAAAATTTTGACGGTATATGAGACCACGCCACATCATTTTATGAAATTATTTTTTCCTTAAAAGTTCTGCCTCGCTTGTGAAAAAATTAAAAGTCTACTTTTCATTATGCATGAGTTTTTATTTTTGTAATGCTCCTCACTCGGTTTTGATGAAAGTAGCGGTTAAAAGTCTGATTTTTGGACACATAGTAGGACAACATCTTAGCTTTCGTATAAAACACTCACCTTTCCGAAATTCGTAATAGTCATTTTCAAATGATGCTTTTTGTCAAGTATACGCACTTGATTTATAAATCGCGTATTGAAAAAGTAAGATGGCGGGCAGCTTACTGTTAAATGCATTTTAGGCCATACATTACAGCAAGTGAAATTGAGCCAGAAGTACAGAAAAGTTTTTTAAATGGTATCAGCACTGATATCTACCACCTGTCACAAGTAATTGCGAGTTATCTGAGCGGCGTTATTCCGCGGTCACAAGCCTTCGATCTCGGCGGGGTGTTGGACGTAACGTGAAGCACTGCAGCGCCGAAAAACTGAATTGCTTGCCACGTTTGTCACTTCCTCGTGATGCTTTAATGACCCGTAACCAGAAAGCAAGTATAAATTATTTTTTTTTTTTTTTGGGTAGCAACCGATTATAATTGACATTGTCCTGCTATATTTTACATGAGGTCATACCTTATGAAAGGCCTACGACTGATTTCTTGTCCACATTACACAATAAATGGAATATATGTTTCGTGAATGGAATTAGAAGTGAAGAATAAATTAATGTTAACTGTTACTTTGGTAGATGGACTGAAATAAATTTTTTGACATTATACTTATTAGCTTTCTAGTTGGAAATGATAAAAGGAAGAAGCCCAAAATTATACTGAATTTTATATGTATTTCTACACCTAAGTCATGTATAGTCTTTTTTTCTCTTGTTTAGCTCTCAGAAAATTTATCAAAAGGTAAAAATAATTTTATACAGCTTGTCCCACATAAAAGCAATATCACTCACGCCCGAGATTAAATTGAGAACGGACTAAGTAAAAAATAATAGATAATATTAACAATAAAAATATGTAGTTACCTCCTCATAAGGTATGTTGCAAGGGGTGGCATACGTGAGGTTTACCTGTTTTATGTGGGACACGCTGTACTGTATTTCAACCCATCTCCACTTTCAAACAACTCATGTTTCGGAATTTTATTATTTATTAATTTCGTTAAGAAGGTGTCTGAGGAAACTGTGTTTCTACGAACATTTTGCTGAATCATCTGCTGACAATATTGTTTGTCTCTATGGTACTTCGATTTTTTTTAAATGTTAACTGAAAGAAAAATGCCCTGATATAGTTTAGACTCAGACACCACAAGTAAAGGATGAGAAGAGAGTGCCACTTTATATCTTGCTGTGTTTTGTTCTCTCTCTCTCTCTCTCTCTCTCTTTCTCTCTCTCAGCTACAAGCTATTCTCACCCACAGTCAGCTGAAGACTGAAGTAAACACGGTGGTGACCAAAACTTCTTCACTCCCGACTGCACCAGCTAACAAAATGTTCAAATGTTTGTAGAACTTATGGAACTTAACTACGGGGTCATCAGTCCCACCAGCTAACAGTTCACTGATTTTGTTATTATATTTCTTTTGTTGTCACACTGTAGTGACCTATCTGATTTTAAGCACATAAGAAACAGGTGGTAATGGATTCATACCTTGAATTTCGACTGACATTTAGGAAAGTTTTTCCTTATGAGAACAGCTAAAAAAAATTCTGAATTATGTATTAATTTTACAGGATTAATAATAAAAAAGAAAAAAATAAACAACATATTTTCACAAGTGTTATTTAAAAGAAAAAAAGCTATCATGCAAAGAGACTTGAAAAAGACGTGAGATACTTGTGCTGCAGAAGCAATACCATAGCCCAATCGGCTCACGCCATAAATATTAAACATTACGAATGTCAGTCGGCTCGGCGTGAGCCGGCTGAAGCGGAGTCATCTCGGCCCGGCCGGCAGTGTGAACACGGCCTTATCTCTCTCTATTAACGACATAAGACTATCACACTCATTTCTTTAAAATTCGAGCTTCATCATGTTTGTTTTCCACGCTCTTCCCTGCTAGTGAATATGGCGAACATCTGTTTATTCAGACAGCACTTTCATTTGTTTCTATTGCCAACATAGTCGAATTATATCGCACCTTCTCGTTTTGTCTAGGTTAGCAAACGAGAGATGTATCTGGCAATGACAAACGAAATGCACTTAACGAACACATTTAACTGGATTAGAAGATTGACAAGAGATGGACGAACCGGTCCTAAATCTCCATCAACCACTAGGCTATGGGCTTATAAGAAAGAAAATTACTTTTTCGGGATTGTTAAAAGAAGGTACTGTTAAATAGTGCACCGTTAAAAATTTATTCAAAATCTGATAACAATACACACACACTCACACACCAATAACAATCAAGAAAACTGGGAGCAACTGGTACCACATCACAAAAAGCCAGTTATGATATGTAATTTCATTAACTGTGCCGGCCGCGGTGGCCGAGGGGACTGAGGCGCTTCAGTCACGGTCTGCAGGGCCACTACGGTCGGGGGTTCGAATCCCCCCTCGGGCATGGATATTTGTGCCGTCCTTAGTTGTAAGTAGTTCATAAGTAGTTTGTAAGTTTAGGGACTGATGACCTCGTAGTTAAGTCCCTTAAGCTTAACAAACATGTGTACATTTGAATCATTAACTGTACAGCCAACATCAAATCATACGTTTGTAAATCTAAGGGACTAAACTATTGTGGCATTCAGTCCCCAGGCTTCCAAACTATTTAAACTAAATTAACTCTCTCTCTCTCTCTCTTTCTCTCTCTCTGTCTCTCTCTCTCTCTCTCTCTCTCTCTCTCTCTCTCACACACACACACACACACACACACACTCATATCCGAGAGAGGACTCGAACGTCCCGTGGGAGCGGCCCCACAATCCAAAACATGCGCCTATAACCGCTTTACCGTTTCCGCGCAACCGACACTATGTATTTCTTGAAATATAGCAGCAGAGAAATTTCAGACGAGCCGATAATAATATGGCCTAACATTGCTGCTTAGCGCCTAATTGTTGACAAAAAGAAACTACCGTAATTTGGTACATCCTTTAAATCAAAGATTACTTGACATCCCCAGCTGTTAGGATTAGACAGAATTTTTTTCTTTTTTCCTTTATTGTTATTTGCAAGTCCTACACAGCACAGGCGGCCTTAATGCCGCTCTTCAGCCTAGACACATTATAATAATACAAAGAGAAATTTGAGATTTAAAAAGGGAGATATAAATGGAGGTATTTACGAAAAACCGGAAGGAAAATAGATACTTGATACATACACAGAACACAATTGATGCAAAAACATTGTATGTTATGCGGTGACTGTACAATTAATCACTGATAAAAATAATTTACAATATGGAGATTGAAGTACAAGGACGAATAAAGTACGGAGGCGTAGTCTGCGGTTTGGATGTTCGTGGTTTTTGATAACGTAACACGAAAACACTTCAACCAGTCGATGCAATGAACACATAATGTGAAGGCAACGCACTGGAACACACATAATTGGCATTCCATGGTATATAAGGTGGTGGGCCTGCAGGAGAGGTTGGGTTGGGGCGAGGTCGGCAGGGGATGAGACATGTATGTGAGGGGGCAGATAAGAGGGGCAGCAGGGGATGGGGAAGAGGTCACGAGGCAGGAGGCTAGAAGGACCAACAGGGCAGGGACTGGGGCCTGGGGGAATAGGGGGAAGGGAAGGAGGGGAGGAGATTCAGGTTGATAAATGTCAGGACGGAAGGCATCTAAAATAGCGACTTCTTTACCTTTATCACGCGTGGCTCGTTCAACAATGAATGATGCTGAATTTCAGGGAGGTTAGTTTCCAACATTTGTGACTTGCGATCTAGAGCACCCACTCTCATTTTCAAAAGCCGGCGCCCCTGAAGTTAACTGCAACATGGATTGACGCCTGAAGTCGGGATCACTAAAGAGAGCAGTTTCTCCATCGCCTTCACAGCAAGGGAAGCTCCAGGCGGAAATTGATGAGGAGGGAAAACGGTCACATGAAGAACAATCACATGATGCGCCACAGCCGCATTTATTATGTGACGAGACAAAGTGCTCCTTTAGTCTCAATACGCTGTGGAAGTGTAATAACAAAAAAGTGAAAGTACAACGAAATGGGCCTTATCGAGACACAGGAGGGTAAGGCTCAGTGTGTTCGATGATTCCAGTTAAATTGCGCCGTCATTTTGAGGGTAGACGTACTCAAGCATCTTGGTGTGGGGGAGGGGGTCTGAGCTCATAGAAATTTTGTACCTCGTAGTTATGTAAAAAAATAGGATATTGGATGTCCTGATTCTTATTTGGTTATGCCGTTTACAGAAGAGGCAAAAAAATCACTGAACTGATTTCTAGAAAAAAAATGCTCACATTAGATCTTCCTCTTGCTTTAGAAACGGCTGCAACCCTGTTGCTATGAAACAATACAGTCAAGTGACTCATTGTTGAGATGCCAAATGAAGTGAAAGAATCTCTGGTTTCTCTCAGCCAACACACTTCATTTTCTCTCCAAATAGATTAATCTACTGACTTTGCGAGATTAACGATTTTTTTTTTTTTTTTTTTTTTTTTTTTTTTTTTTTTTTTTTTTTTTTTTTTTAATTTGTGCGTTATGAATACTCCAGAGGTTTCACAGAGGACCTTTCATTGTGCAAAGCACTACCTGCCAGTATAATAGGTGTTGAAATATTCCGTTGTTTGGAACGTTTTTTTTTTAAGCTAACGAAATTTAATGGTCTAATTACATCGATGTGTCCACAGATGGTGCAAAAGCTATGACAGGTGCAGTGGTTGCAGCGATCATGAAAGTAAAACAAAACTCAAAGAGCTGCAGCAGTCGTCATTGCACTCTCCGCAGACTTGCTTTGACTACGAAATAAATGCCGCTTTTGGTGAAGACTTTTCTGAGTACTGTGCGAAGATACGGTAAGCCTTCATTGTCCCCTACTCCTACTTACAGAAGTGAGTTGGCTCTCTCGTGGTAATGCACTCTCTCATTTATCTGAATTACGTTCATAAATCCTGGCTTTCCTTTTGGACTACAGTGCCAAATTGGCATACCTTGTTAATAACGGAAAGTTGCAGCACATAATTGTTTATTTGGCAGATATAACCTACAAAATGATCGAAATTAATATTTCACTGCAAGGGAAAAGTATAGAAATGATCACCGCCAATGATAGAAAGTTCGAACGTTCAAGAGTAAAATCAGTTTTTGGATTTAGAGTGTCGCGGAGGGGGAGGTAGAGTGTTTTCTTCTTCTTAATCACTTTTTTGAAAGACTAGACATTGATTTTGGAAACAATTTGTTTCATCAAATCAACGAACATATTCGAAGCTTGACGTCATTACTGGAGCAATACATCCTAACATCCGAAGAAAAGAAGCTGCAGGAATACGAATGGCTCATCAACACATTCACATTATCCAAAATGCTGAACGTACTGTAATCGAATGAATATGAGTTGTTGATAGAAATTGCCACAGACTCTACCACGTTTGGATCCGTTTGGAACACAAACATTTCCAGCCCCTTGTTGCGGAAGCGAAACGTGTTCTACTTCCATTTGCCAAAATTTACACGCGCGAATCTGAATTCTCGATCTATGAAGCCAAAAACTAAGTACCGAAGCTGTCTAGATTATGAACTAGACATTCGTCTCCAGTTGTTAAGAATTGAACCCAACTTTTGAAAATTGTAAAAATGTTCAAATGTCTGTGAATCTATCGGACCAAACTGCGTGGTCATCAGTCCGTAGCTTACAAACTACTTAAACCTAGGTAAACTAACCTAAGGACAACACACACAACCATGCCCCAGGAAGGCCTCGAACCTCCACGGCGAGCAACCGCGCGCTCCGCAGCGAGGCGCTTTAGACCGCTCGGCTACTCCACCGCGGCTGGAAAATTGTGTCAGTAGAAGCAGCCTCACCTGTTGTAGTGTAATTGTTTGCCTGACTATTTAGGTTTGAAAAATTGGCTGTACAGAAGTTGTTCAACTATTTAAAAATAATAATCAGTGACTAAGCCTTCAATTTAGACGAACTGTTAATTTAAAAAAATGAAATGAAGTGAAATGGCCAAACATTTAATAGTTTAAAACATCTTGCAGAGCAAGCAACCTACAGAATTCGACGAATAGTTACCTTAAACAGCGGTGTAGTTGATCTCGTTGAAAAGCTGTAGTAAGATTGGTTGTAATCCGCGTAACTATCCGCCGACATTGGATGGAGGTTCGGAATATTAAGATTCAATCCACGTGTAGCGTAATTTTGAAAGAAGGTAATTTAGTGAATGAAAATTAATAATTGATACAGATTAATGGCTAATCAGACTTCGAACTGTTCATTACATAAAAGTGATTGCAGGTTCTAAGCCAATAAATATTGCAAAATGTTTAATTGCAGTCAAAGATACTATGGCAAGCTACACGAGATACATAAGTTTAACATGTTTAATTACCGAACCATCCAAAGTCGTAATAGTTAGTTATACCTGAAAACAGCATGATCACTAAATGAAGGGACTGGAAAAATAAATAACTAACTGAACAACTGACTGAAGTTAACTTCAAATAAGAGGATTTATTAATTTGAACAGAAAGCAATTACTGCATACCTGAGTATCCATTTTATATCTGAGGATTTTGTACAATCAGTTAAGAACAATAATCAATAGTTAATACTGTTCGTTTCAACATATTGTAGTGACAGATCTTATCAGTACAATTCAGACAACAGAACAATCAGAACAGAGCAGACAATAGAACAGAGCAGACACTAGAACAGAGAGCGAGTACGATGGGATTATTACTTTTATAGTAAAAGTCAGAGATTTTAATTAGTTACAGTGATATTATAATTAGAGTTTCTTTGTATATCTTTTACGTAGCCTGTCAATTCCAAGGAAGAAAAAAATGAATTGAATATTTATCCTAATGACATTTTATCTGATTTAATATTTCAGATGACTTTAAAATATGTTATTTATGGGGCTCTTGCTATATGGTAATATTAAACTGTCTCATTAAGATTCCATTGTTATTCCAACAGAGTCATCTCAAGTAAAGAAGAAGGCAATTTATTACGTCATTGAGCTTCGAATATTCTCATTTACTTAATAATAATTTATTGACTTCTGATTTTATTGATAGTTTTTCCCAGAAATCTAAATGAAACCCAAAGGTAACGGTATTGCTTTCCTTTGTAATATATCCCTTTCTCCCATATAGCAATTATGGGAAATTTATTGTTGTGTGCAAGGAGATTGTTAGAAGTGCACTGATTGCTGTTTGTTCATATGTTAGATCACTATACTGTAGGTAAATATTTCAATTAAAATTATGTTTTAGAACTAATTCAAAGGGAGATGTAACGAATAGTGCCTAGTTTAACGCCATACTGTCCACCGTTCAAATTTTTCGCTATTAGCTGTAGACCACTAACGGAACTGTAGGACCTTCGTTATAGTCAGTCGACAACGCGATTTTATAAGGCTGTAATGTCGAAGTCCCAAAAGAATGTTTGAACCGTACTTATTTTATCTACAATTGGTAAAAAATAAATAAACAGAAAACAACGAAAAAGACGGAAAATGTAGGAATTGATGAAAAAGAACCTACTTGTTTGTGTGTTAATTTACTGAATAAAATGACAAACAGGGGCCCGAAAGATGTAGTAAACTATTTTTGTCTCAGTTCAAAATCTTACGAAAAATTATTAATGTTGACGTGACATTAAAGATAAGCAGAGTACGGTAATGGGAGAGACAGTCAAGCTCTATGAGAAATAAAGTTCACTGTAACTTAAGGCGGCCAACTTTTTCAAACCTAAATGCAGGACAATTCGAAGATGTGAAGGAGGACTAAGATCACGTGACTCATTGTGCTAGTTATTCTGAAACTAGGAAAGAAATTTAGACGACAACAGTAGGCATATTCATTTACTTTTAATTTGAGGTAACATATCTAACGCGAGAGAGATTTTATTCTTAATTTTCAATGTTTATTTACAATTGATAAACATTTTTTCATGCTCCTATTTTGCATTTTAGAGTCTGACAGTTTTTACATATTCTTTCTACGTTAGGTTTCTCGATTACCTTCATTATCTGTACTACTTTCATTTGTTTCAGCTCTTACAGTAGCGTGCCCCACACATTTTGATAAGTAGCTTACTCCGCCCAAAGAATTAGGTTTTGCAATAACCTAGAATTAAATTTTATGAAAACTACTTTTTAAACAATTTGAACTACTCTTGTATAGAAGTTCTTTCGATAAAGTGTAGAGTTTAATCGTGCCTTACTACATGCTAAGTTTACTCACTTTCTTTGCTGCACATTCAGAATTTCAACAATTTTTTTTTCCTGTAGGAAATACGATGAATGCTTATGTTGTATTTGCACGTCAGATTTTAAATACGTTTATACAGACTGTGATAATATTGCATCATGTTTGGCGCTTTGAGCAGCAAAAAATATCCTGTTGTACTCAAACGCACTTAAGAAGGCACAGAAAATATGCCAACAACAGAATTTTTTTTAAGTCATCATATCACGAAATGAAGATCCAGCTTATTACAAAAACAGCCTCCACTGTTAGTGAATTTGTGATTTTGAAATAGTCATGTGATGTGTATCTTTTTTTTTCTTTTGTATTTCAAGAAGACTGCCATTTATTCGTAGACGATGCGCTCTGAAGTTTATTTGCACGCGGTATGAGATAATGAGCCGTATACAGATAGTTTCGGCTTGTGCTCTGAGACCAACAATTTTAAAATTACTGGAATGCGGGTAAGCGGGACGCTTTTATCATTTTGCGGGACATTTTCAGTAACTATCCCAATGCGGTACAATGAGTCCAAATGCTGGACTGTCCCGCAGAATCCGGGACTGTTGGCCCCCTTACTGTAACTGCCTTTTCCTTTGACGTCACTCCAAATCTTTGTAACGATATGATCTTCACTTGCCAGTGTTTTATCGTCCAGACAATATCATCGAAATTAATGCCTTTCACTTCATGCAAACCTCTTGTTTGAACAAAAATTTTACATTCTGAAACAATTTCGTATTTAATATCCAGATTCTACAGAATGACTCGTAACAAAGATTTGTTGCCTCCAAAAATTTCGGCCTCGCACTTCATTGTAGCCAGCCTATCTAATGTAGGCGATTTTTGTTGCGATGGTTAACTGTATATATGTCATCAGAGTGTTTAGCGGTAGCATTCTTCAATAAAATCCCAGTATACAAGCTGCATCACTTCTAATAAAAATCCGCGGTACCGTGTAACTTCACGTGGCACTAATCGCTTCTTGTGTGAAAGAATCTAATGTTGTTACGCGTTTTGAAACATTTTTTTTTCTTCCTCGGCATATCAGTGCAAGAAGGTCCTTCTGCAATTACTTTCTTTTCTAACTCTCGTTTATAAATACGCGTTACAATCGCTTCACTGAGCTTAATCGCTTTATCGCTTCGCGCGATTACCTTGGAAACCGGTCAGAGAGGTCCTCCGTTTTCCGCCTCCCACTCATTGTATTACAACAAGTTGCACACGTGTTGCGGCGATTGGCTTTCAAATCTAAGTCCTTGTCCGCTTTGCTTTCCTGGTGTATTTCCATGCCGAAACTTGGCTCTGCCCCTTTTCTTCGCATTTCACCAGACATAATAACGTAAACAATACACACGCACAACAATAGTTATGAAATGTAAAATGCTTCTTACACAGCAGAAACGAAACAATAAAAGAGTATTGAGCATCCGTTGCGTCACCTAATCAGCAGGGGTAGGCGTGACTTTGATCACTCTTATTGGAGGAAGGCAGCTCCAATGCGTGAACCGTCAACCAACAAGTTCAGATGTTCAAATGTTTGTAAATCAATCGGACCAAACTGCGTGATCATCAGTCCGTTGCTTACAAACTACTGAAACTAACGTAAATTAACATAAGGACAATACGCACACACACACACACACACACACACACCCATCCCCCAGGGAGGACTCCTCGAACCTCCGACGGCGAGCAACCGCGCGCTCCGCAGCGAGGCGCCTTAGACCGCTCGGCTACTCCACCGCGGCAAACCAACAAGTAATTTTTTCAGGTTATAGTGTTTTGAACAATTGGAATATATCCAATAAAAGTATTTGAATGTACTGGGAATCCTGACAAAAAGGAACATCGTTGACTTCAAGTTATTTCCATTATCTGTAAACCACAGACTCTTGATTCTTCGTGGATTTAGAGGAAAAAATGGCACTTGCATTGGTAACTTTCAAGTTAGCATGGGTTTCGCACTGAATTTTAACAGTTACTATGCGGTTGACTGCAACGGGTCCGTGGTGGACTTTCGCCTGAAAAGGGGGTCCGCCAGCTAAAAATATTTGAAAGCTCTGGTATAGAGGATGGTGGAGGGATGGAGGAGAGGAGCTTGAGGAGACAGAGACGGTTTCAGGCTTTTTCTTGAATGGATTTGAAGTGCAGATTCCAGGAAAGGTTGTGGTCAAGGAAACGGCCTATGGGGGTGAGTTGGATCGATCGATCATGTAGGGTCAGGTGAAAATCAAGGAATCGGAAGAGGCTGAGGGTGACTTTCGACTGGTAGGCATTCCACTCTGCTCAGGAATAGTACGGGACTAATTTGGGTGGTGGGAGCAGGGTGGAGAGCACAGGGGGGACGAAGGTTTTGGGTAATGAGAGGAGGACAGGTTCATGCTCACTGGCTGGTAGGGTGAAGGACTTCAGCAGTGATGCGCTCAAGGAGGTTAGGAGAGACATTGATGACATCTGGGATAGTGGGTAGAGGCAGTTGGGAAGCAACTGATGGCACCGTCGGAGTCACAATATTTCTGGCTTACAGCCATTATATTATTATATTCAGATTTGAGAATCGCTTCCATATAGAAGGTTAGATTAGTAGGCGACAGATGGTACAGATAGTGTGAGGAGCATAACAGGTGCTACCAGTAAGTTCGGTTCCTGTGAGAAGAAATGTAGAAAAGATCCCATAGTTGCCTGTACTTCTCACGCTGATTGGCTGATGTATAAGGCGGTCGCCCGCCAAAACGCGATCATATTTTCGTTACTATTTATTAAACTAATTGTAGAACACATGTGCAATTCCGCGTAGGGCAGCCCTCAATGCTAAGCTATATCATAATAAAATAAAATGTATAAAAATCAATTGTAAATGAAAGCAAAATACTAACAAAAAGGCAGACGACGCTCGTCGGCAGTGTTTTGGTGCCAATCAGAGCGAGAGAAGCTGACGCGTGTCGCGCTGCCGAAGTTCAGTGCAGATTCGGTGGTCAGATTGTGAATATGTACTGCGAACATGTACAGTTGAGATCCGGTGTTCAGACGGTAAAAACGTATTAGTTCAGATTTGGTGTTCAGACACTCACCATGTATCAGTTCGGGTTCGGCAATAGTGTACGGTCACAGTGGATTAATGTTCAAATGTTTGTCAAGCTTAAGGGACTCAACTACGGCGTCATCAGTCCCTAAACTTACAAACTACTTATTAACTACCTACAACTAAGGACGGCACAAATATCCATGCCCGAGGGGGGATTCGAACCCCCGACCGTAGTGGCCGTGCAGACCGTGACTGAAGCGCCTGAGTCCCCTCAGCCACCGCGGCCGGCAGTGGATTAATGTTTTATTTAATAGTTATGGACTTCAGTGCAGACAACGAACAATACAGTTAATTATGTGCAGTTTGCTAATTTTCTGCGGTTATGACTAAT
Source organism: Locusta migratoria (assembly GCA_026315105.1). Classification (NCBI taxonomy): domain Eukaryota; kingdom Metazoa; phylum Arthropoda; class Insecta; order Orthoptera; family Acrididae; genus Locusta; species Locusta migratoria. The sequence continues at coordinate 249,704,144 of CM048749.1, forward strand.
AAATTAGCTGGCATTCCATCATCTATATCTCATCATTTAAGAGAAAAATACACAAAATATTCTTAGCCAATTGCAGCCTCTAGAGCAAGAACCAACGACTTGAATTCTGTTTTCTGTGCTGGGGCAATTACGGAAGAAGACGACATGTTGGTGAAATAACTCTTAGAACTGATGCATGCTACTTAGAGCGGCAGCAGCAACTAGTCGCCTCGCGTGTTCCGTAGTATTCTTACAACCAAGAACGGGTTCACGGTGTCCATAGTAATATGGATGAGGTTCAGTTATAACAAAATTAAGAAGAGAATAGGTAGGGATAACCAACAGCTAGCTCTCGCAATTCTAAAAACGAGTCAATGTTAAACCACAACCCTACTTAAATAATCTGTTATTTATCAGCAGGAATGCTGGAGCGCACTTTATGGGTGGCAGCAATAACACAGGTCATAAAGGTGTGGTCTATGTGAGTTAGGAAGCCATAGGAGAGGGAGATGGTGGAGCAGACATAGATGAAAGAACACGCGATAGTGACGTAGGGGAGAAACAGACTGAGGATCAGGTGTTCTGACGGATTGTTAAGGAGGGATTGAGGCCCAACCACGTGACATCGTTGATGGCCAAAGGCCATGCAAGGGGACCTTGATGCAAGGGGACCGGAATAGTCAGTATGGTGGAACAGTTAAGGTGCTATGCTGATGTAGGTTTGGAGGAAGGTTTTATTGAGCAGAAAGGTGTCCACATAGTGTTGGGTGAGGATGTGCTTAAGGAGGGCTTATTTGTCTGAAGATGTTGGCATAGAGAAGGAATAGTGCTGCTGCGCCATGATGGATGTTAGGGAATGAAAGTAAGCCAGGTGGGAGCAGTGCTACTGGGAGGGAAGGGGCTTAAAATAATTTGTTGATGTTGGGAGAATGTCAAGTGCGGCTGGCTCTGGCATTAGGTGGCTTTTTATCTAGGTGGAAGATGAAGCTAGAAAAATTTGTTGCAGGGTATGGGCGCTGGAAATGGTGTGTGTTTAGGAGTACTGGGGTGACAAATTGATGATGTCTTCGGCTGAGATGGTATGATGGAGGGAGTTGGGGTGTAAGGGGGAACTGCAGAATGGATGGGACGTTCAGGGCTAACAGGAGGAGCTCGGGATTTGCATCTGTAGGAGTAGGTGGGGTGAGCCTTGCCACAGGTGCTACAGGGGGCGGTGAGGTTTGGGCAATTCTTAAGGAAATCAGGAGCTTTACAATAGGGGCGAGTAGGAGCATACTTACAGTTTTCAGTAAGGTGGTCATTATAAATCAGGTATTTCTAGCAACGATATGAATAAGGAGGGATACGGGAGGGGCCAACCTTGTGTTGGAGGTTCCCTCAGTTAGGAGTCATCTACAGATGGCACATCTTCCAAGATGACACAATTGAGTTAGATGGAGCCCATTGCATTGTTAATTTGATAGGTGGAGCAGATGGTTAGGTGTGGATGTGAGTTGAGCTCCTCCAGCACCTCATCCTCTGTGATCTCTGGATGCAATTAGCAATCACGGCAGTAAAGAGCTGAAGAAGAAGTGGAAGGTGTGAGTAAGACACAGGGACCAAAGGTGACAGTGGGGAGCTGTTGGAGGATGTAGGAGTTGAAGGCAGTGTCTGGGGACTTAATGAGGACCAAAAACTTCTGAGGGATGAAGAGTGAGATTGGGACATTGGGAATTGGGGGTCAGGGCTGACTGGGGCTGGAAGTGGGATTGGGGTGGGGGAAGAAGGTGTCCACAGACATGGTGAGTTCAGCAGGGATCTTCTTGGAGACTGCTGAGGTTGCATAATCAGGATTGGGGCGTTTGGGTTGTTCATGACAGTGGGTTGTTGGGGGGGGGGGGCAGTAATTAACACAACTGTGAAATAGAAATTTCTGAATTTCTGGGTGTTTCAGAGTGTTGAAATACATTCAAAGACGACAGTTGAAAAATTGTGACAAACTGCGATTCGAATCCAGATTTCCTGTGGTGTCAATCTCCGCACCACAGCGCTCAGCAAGTCGGAGTGCTGTAGCTTTCAGCGAGCAGTTCTCTTCCACTAGCGGGCAGTACGAGGACCGCCAGGTAGAGCAGGCGCAGCAAGTGCATTGCTGCGTCCGCGGTCCCCCCTGACAACGACATACAGCGGCTACCTGGAAAGTAGCACTTGCCCAATAACGCCAAGCCATGCCATGCCGCCGCGCCGCCGAGGACTCTGTGACAACCAATGTGTTCCTGTGCTCCCTTCTCGGACATAAAATTTCCCACTTACGCGAGTCGCCTTAACATTTCCCGTAATTCTACTCGTTTCCTGGCCTATCCAAATTCCGAACCTTTTGCTCACTGCTATTGTCGTGTTCCCGGCCATTGCCCCTCTTGTTCACGGCTGCACCTGTATTCCCGCAACGGATCAGACCGGCAGCATCGAGATAGATGGGTGCGGCGCTCTCGCGTGAGATCTCACAGAGCAGAACAAGGCCTGTAGAAGACAGGTCTGGACACCAATGATTCTTATGGAGCCGTCATTTTGGTTCTAGAGCAGACGACGCTGCGCAGTATCGCTAGGAAACAGTCGCTTTCGCAAATTATTATTATTCTTCGGCCAGTTTGCGAACCGTTTGGGTCAGAATTTATATTCTTACGTTTGGTAATAAAGTATTTGTTAATTCGAAAAGGCTATATTACTCAGTCTTACCAGGAGAGATCACAAGATGATTCTCAAAGATTTGGCTCAAACTGTGTGAGACGGACCGGCTAGATGAACCATTTAAATTCCTAAAATATGTAGCCTGAGTGGGACATAGGAAAAGATAAAACTCTCATGAAAGATTTCCGATTACAGTATACGAGAAGATTAAGCACGTTTGGATGACCAATGAAGTATCTTTACACTGAAGCACTTTCCGGGAATTGTGTAAATATTATGTTTACTAACAATGATCACCTAAAATAAATGTAATGTAACTTTCGCAGATAATTGCTAGAATTTTTGTAAATATTTTTTTTCTGTAGACACTTCACCAAATACTGCAAATTGTTTAACTACATTAATTACCGTAATCAATATAATTATAACTGAAACTAATTCATTGATTTTATATAAATAAATTTGTTTCGTAATTTTTCGTTTGAAGCAATGACTTTCTTGGACTTCTTCCATTATCTCACGTACCTTTTCGAACTTAATTTCAGTTAAAACACTATCATCTGCCTTACGTTTGTCTGACACAACCAGTTTCTCGAAATTTCTTCCATTTACGTCATGTCGAATCATTGGAAACGCACACACCAGGAAAATTTCGTATGAATAGAAGCCGACATTCCACATAAGATTCTGTTCTCGGATAGTTCAACACAAGAAACTTTCGTTGATCCTTCGTCAATACCATATCGACTGGAAACTTGACAAGAAAATAAAATAAATATATCAGGAGCAAACAGCCTTATCTTACACAGATTCAGGGAAAGCATAATTTTGTTAATGAAAAGTCTAAATTTTCCTCACAATAATGGTTGTATTGTTAGTCATATCACATAGTCATTGCAATGAGAATTGATACAGCAACATTCTCTGTAACCTGAATACTCCATCGCAATTTTACATCCACTCCTTTATGTAAACAAATAACACTTTCTAGTGACAAACATTATTCCAATACAGTTCGCTAGATTCGCGTTTCAGAACCAAAATGGTCGCCATTGTTAAAGGATCACGGTATCGTGTCCAGATCTCTCCTATATAGACCTTGAGAGCAGGCTGCGACCTCAGTGCCACCTGGCTGCCCCCTCGGGCACAGCTCATTTTGCCGTAGTGAGCAGCCAGTCAGTTCCGTGATCTCGGACTGCGGACCTTGACGTCACACTAGACCTAGGGCAGCGGGATCCGCCATTTTAGTTCCTTCGCGACGGCCCTGCAGGTCAGCATAGGGTTGTTCAGTGTGCTTTCAGCATGATGGGCTGTGCAATTCCGATTTGTTCTAATCGTTCTGAGATCAGTTTTAGTGTTTTTCCCGTTTCCATTGCGTCCTGAGAGCAGTAACGTATCCAGAATATTGTCGAAGGGAGGAGGTGGGGTCTGAATGGTTAAGGAGAAATTTACAAAGCCTCATGTTTTTCATTTATTCTGAAAACAAACTTAGGCTAACAATTTTTTTTATATTTTTTGCACGTAGTGTTGTTTTTTTTTTTTTTTTTTTTTTTTTTTTTTTTTTTTTTTTTTTTTTTTTTTTTTTTTTGCTGACACTTTTCCTTTTTTTAATTATACAATAACCCAATACCTATACATAAATGGGTCTTCTTATGCTACTACATTTTTTGTGCTTTTTATGCTACTTCTAATGTTTCTACTGAGCTACATGATATGTTTTGTTTTTGCTGTTGTGTCTGCCGTATGTGCTGTGTCATGCAGGGTGCGTTGGCATGTTGTGTTTCATGTGGAAGTCGCTACTGCTACGTTTAGTGACTTATTTTATGTCCCCCCCCCCCCCTGCAGTGCTCACAGGTGTGCCAGTAATGTACAAACCTACTGGTTGGCCTGTGCCCCCCAAACTAATTCCGGAGGGCGTGCCCCTGGCACTGGGCTGGCCTTTTGCACTGCAGTCCTTGTGTTGTTTTCGTGTTTTCTCTTAAGCCTAACTTATATCTAGCGTCGCAATCGGTGATTTGGCTGCACTCAGTCCTCCTGATCCAGGGCACGGCGGAGTACCCCGGCGGCACGGCCTTTGTGCAACAGTCATGCCTGGAAAAAATGTCTCATAATCGGTTTATAAATTCATGTCTGATGTGGTTTGACATTTTGTCGGTTAATTCATTGAGAATTTGAAAATATGCTTCATGTCTGATGAGTTGGTGTGTGTCTGAGTTAGGTAGTTGTAGTCTGAGATGAGAGACAATATGATCGTATGTAGGGCACTCGAAAGTGACATGTTCTGGAGTTCCTTCCGGAGCTCCACAGCCACACTCTGGAGTCGCCTGCTTCCTGAACCGACATAGATACATCGGGTACGGACCATGGCCGGTGAGAAAGTGAATCAATCCTCTGCTTGGCAGGAAGTATTCGATTTTAAGTCTTTCTGACACATTTGGGAGGAACTGGTGTGTCCTCCTTCCAGTGTTGTCCTGGTCCCAGATGTTTTGCCAAATTTCTAGTCCCCGAATTTCGATTTCCCTTTTCCCCTCCAACCTGGCTTCCACGATCTCCTCTATTTTGTCCCCATTTCCCTTTTTCAGCCAGTACGCCGCCGCCAGCTCCCGAATCTTGATATCTAGGGGACAAAGCCCGATCAACATCAAGAGGGCGCCGCCCGGCGACGTCCTGTACGCCCCACTTGAATGAAGGAGGATACTTCTCTGCACTCTTCTCACCGCCATTGCAGTTGCCACCCTAGTGAGTCTGTGGACCCAGCTACCGGATCCGTAGCCCATGATGGATGTAAGAATACTGTTGTTGTAAAGTTTAATGAGATTGGGTGGGAGGTGGAACCTTCTCTGCCCAATCCCAACATGTCTGTTAAGTGCTACCAGGGCTCTGTCTGCAACTGCATCCACATGGGCCGCGAAATTCCAGCGGTCGTCCAGTATTACGCCCAGGTACCTGGCTTTGGGTCTTCTTATAACTGGTACTCCGTTTATTCGAACAGTTGGGTTACTAACTGCCTTTCAAAAGAATATAGGTTGATTTGTTTGGCGCTATGGTCAATTTTGTCCTTTGACACAATGAGGTCAGAATGTTAATGGTATTAGCAATTTTGCGTTCCAGTTCCTCGCGGCTCTTGCCGCCAACCATAAGGAGGAGGTCATCAGCGTAGGCTATTACCTCTAGTGCATCTTGACTGTTTTTCAAGTCGTATAACAGTGGCTCCATGTTCACGTCCCAAAAGAGTGGCCCCAGGACGGAGCCCTGTGGACACCCTCTGGTGACTCCCTTGCTTACTTCCCCACTAGGGGATAATAGCCTGACCTCCCGGCCTACACAGTAGTTCCTCAACCATAAAGCGGCCCTGGGCACTCCATTTCTCGAAGTCGAGAGAAGAGCGAAGGCCACCAGAGGTTGTCAAAGGCACCGCTGATGTCCACCATGATGCCGACCACATACTTGTGCGGAGTTAGGCCACAGACCTCAGCCGCCAGGGCGATTACGTCACACTCCGATCGACCCGCTCGGAAGCCGAATTGCCTGTCACTCACCCCGCACAATACATGATGTGCTTCATGTCTATCAGCCAGTAGTTTCTCGAGTAACTTGCCAAGAATGTCTAACAAGCAGATGGGCCTGTAGGGCTTGGCCAAAGCCGGGTCCTTATCAGGTCTCTTGCTTATAATTACTACATTGGCCTTTTTCCAAGGTGAGGGGAATTTCCTCTGCCTTAAACATTCATTGTATAGCCTAGTTACTTGAGGCACCAATTGGGGGGCGAGAAACTGCACTACCTCAGAGGTGATCTGATCTGGCCCTGGGGCTTTTCTCCTTTTGAGATTGCGAATGTGGTGGGCCACCTCTTCCAGGGAGAAGGGGTAGACCCTCACCTCATTGGTATAGGGGGCTGAACTATTTGCTCGTATCTCCTGCTGGATGTTGGTGTCGCTGGCTACATCGTCATCAGGGAGTAGGGTCCGGAGCAGGACCTCGGCAGTTTCCTGCCAAGAGTCCGTAGTCCGCCCATCCACCCTGCGAGTCGAGAGAACCATTGGTGCACGCACCTTGTCTCTCACCAGCTTGTACGGCATGCCCCAGGGGTCAGTTTCTAGTTGACTCTTGACGTATTGCTCCCAGCTGTACAGTCTCATGGCTTTCAGTTCCCTGAAGAACTGGTCCTTCAAGTTTCTGTACCTCTGCAACCAATACTGTCTTCTCTGCCAGACCACACTCTGCTGGTAATACCGTCTCGCCTGCCTGACCGACTGTCGCAGTCGTTGTAGTTCGGCCGACCACGGCGAAAGGGAGCCGCTGTGGCCCTCCTCCTTAGTGGTACGGCGAGTTCTATGGCTTGTGAGATGGCTGATACCAGGTCCTGAGTGCACTCGTCGACATCCAGATCCCCCTCCGGAAACAGAGGTATCCTGCACTCTCTCTCTAGTCATTGCCAGTCAGCTCTGTGGTAATTTCTTTGCCACTCCCACCCTGTGTCCCAGTCGTGCTCATCTTCTCCGATCTCAAAAGTGATGAGATTGTGATCACTGGTAGTGACGCAATCATGGACCCTCCAGTTCGCCACGTCTCTTATGACATTTGTTGTCGCCAAAGTAATGTCTATGTTCGTTTCCTGTCCACCTCCTCCTTCCTGGCTCATTTGCAATGGCTAGCTGGAGGGCCATGATCGCCTCTTCCGCTTTCAATCCTTTATCATCCCGAGAACGGCTGTTCCACAGGGGGGACTTTGCATTAAGATTAGCTGCAACGACCACCCGTCGCCCACGCAGTGTCGTTATGACCGTTCCTAGATATTCAAGATGCCTTTCAATTTCATCTGCATACTGGAAGTACATGTTTACCATAGTTTGCGTTTGTAAGAACTTCATACAAATACTGCAATATTTTATATGCAAAATTGAGAAAAACATTTCTTAAAAATTGTTTCAATACAAGCCAGCAGAAACTTCAGTTGTTATTCCAAACGAAGTCACATTATCAGAATGAGAAGTGTTTCTTTGTATTTGAACACTGGCAACGACACGGTTGCATGTCACCAAGCTCTCTGCCTGACAGCCACGACTGTATCTCGGTGTTTCGCAAAATTTGCATTAATTTTTGCATTAGTATAAATACCTTGCGGATTCATTTAGGAATCGTAAGTCTATAATTTTATTTCCTAGATTATTGGTTCTTTTACTCTTGTTGGCATTGCAACGTATCCATCCTCTACATAAAATATTACTCTTAAACCTAACTTTAAAAAGAATTACACATACTGAGGAGGTGCCTTATGATATACTGAAATATTGTATCTCCAAATAACGACTCCACTGCTGCAAATAGATAAATAAGCTACTATAGTAGTACACGTATTTTAACTTACCATAACGCTAGTGGACAAATGAAAGTCGGCTTTTCTCTTTTTTCTTGTTATGAACTTACTCATAATTGGAAACTTATCTTAACAACACGAAATAAATAAATGACAGCGGCAGCATTCCACTGTAGTGCTTAACATAACAATAATGGAGTAAGGCCAACAATGGTCAACGGCGAAAGGAGGAATGGGCAATAGCCGATGATGTTATCCATGTATCGATAATTAAAAACTATAGATGGCTTTGTTGACTGTCGATAGTGCGTATCCCTTTTTCGACGTTTTACTGATAACAACATCGTTCAGTTTCACTACACGATAGCTAGGTCGTGTCTTATTTCATTTAAGCCTTCCGAGGTTCGAGTCCACCTTAGCATCAGTTTGAGTAATATTTTATCGTTTAGGTGACAGGGGAGGGGGGTCCGGACCCCCAAGACCCCCCCCTCCTTGGCTACGTCCTTGCTGAGAGGCTTAAATATGAGTATTAAACTTGCCGTGACAAATGGCACCAACTGCGTCTTCAAAACTAAGCGACGTGGCGTAAATCATTTTTAGTAGTCATTTCGACACTCTGTATATGACAGGTTTCAACAAGTGTTATTAATCGAGGGTTCGACGCTATGGCGTTTTGCTACAGACTTTTATTTATACAATAGCTGGTACACGGCACGTTGCGGCCGCTGAAGAGATAATTGTGCAAATAACGTTTGAAATTAGAAAGTATTGCTTGTTTAATTGTGAATGATAAAAATAAATATTCATTTCTATAGTCGATAATAAATACAATTATTGACATTTAACGATCCATAAATGAGAAGTATAAATGACATTCATATCTTTTTGTTCACTTCATTATTCAAGTGCTTTAGGATAGACACGTGCGCCAGCTACTGTAAGTTAAATATTGTACTATGGTCAAAGCCTTTGCGCTAGAGCAAGCAGTAACACGATATACGCTTCTGTAACCATAATATCTTTTGTCGATAAACTGAAAATATAAAAATTTACTGCTTTCACTGGAAAATTACGATTAGATGTAACTCTCATTTATCAGTATCGAAATTAGTAGGACACAATAAAAAGCTGATCTGTTTGTTTCTGTTACATTCTACATCTACATACGTACTCCGCAATCCACAGTAAGGTGCGTGGCGGAGGGTACACTGTATCACTACTAGGCATTTCCTTTCCTATTCGACTCCCAAATAGAACGAGGAAAATAGAATACCTATATGCCTCCGTACGAGCCCTAATTTCTCTTATCTTTGTGATCATTAGGCGAAATGTAAGTAGGCGGCAGCTAGATGTACTACACTCAACTTCAAATTCCCTCCCTCTAAATTTCCTTAAGAGGAATTCACAAAAAGAACGTCGTCTTTCCTCCAGCGATCCCCAATTGAGTTCCCGGATCATTTCCGTGATACTCGCACAGTGATCGAACCTACCAGTAACAAACCTAGCCGCTCGCCTCTGAACTACTTGTATGTCATCCTTTAAACTGATCTGCCGCGGGTCCCAAACACTTGGGCAATACTCAAGACATGGTCGTACAAGCGGTTTCTACGCGGTTTTCTTTACAGATGAAGTACATCTTCCCAAAATTCTCTCAATAAATCGAAGTCGCCTGTCCGCCTTACTCACAACTGTCCTTACATGTTCGTTCCATTTCATATCGCTCTGCAATATTATGCCTAGATATTTGAAGGACGCGACTACATCAAGAAGCTCACTACTAATGCTGTATTCGAACATTATGGGGTTGTTTTTCCTACTCATGCGCATCACCTTACATTTTCTACATTGAGAGCTAGCTGCCATTCTTCGCACCAACTAGAAATTTTGTCTAAGTCATCCTTTATGCTATTACAGTCAATTAAAGACGACACCCTCCCATGCACCACAGCATCATCAGCAAACAGCCGCAAATTACAACTTACTCTGTCCATCATTATATAGATAGAAAATAATACCGGTCCTATCACACTCTCTTGGGGCACGACTGACGATACACTCGTCTCTGATGAACAGAACATACTGCGTTTTATTACTTAGGAAGTCGTCCAGCCAGTCACAAATCTGTGAACCTATTCCATAAGCTCGTATCTTCGTTAGCAGTCTGCAGTGTGGCACCGCGTCGAATGCCTTTTAGAAGTCGAGAAAAACACAATCCGCGTGTTGCCCTTCATTCATGGCTCGCAAGATGTCATGTGAGAAAAGGGCAAGCTGAGTTTCACATGAACGACGTTTCCTACACCCGTGCTGATTTGTAGAAAGAAGCTTTTCCGTCTTAAGGAAAGTTACTATGTCCTAACTGAGAATATGCTCCAAAATTCTACAGGAAACTGATGTCAACGATATTGGCCTGTAATTATGTGGGTTAGTTCTCTTTCCTTTCTTACAAACCGGAGTCACCTGCGCTTTTTCCAATCACTAGGAACATTGCGCTAAATTAAAGATTCGCGATAAATGCAAGCTTAAGTAAGGGGCCAATGCCGCAAAGTACTCTTTGTAAAACCGAACTGGTATTCGATTCGGACCAGAAAACGTTTTTGTATTTATCTCTCTCAGCTGCTTCTCTACACCGGATATCCTCCATTTCGGAGTTAGTACGTTGATCAAATGATGGTACATTTGTGCAGTCAATCTGCGTGAGAGATTTCTTAAAGGTTAAAATTAGAATTCAGCTTTCCGTTCGCTTTCTTCTATTACTGACCCGGAATGATCAACGAGTGACTGGATAGTGGGTTTTGACCCACTTATCAATTTTACATAGGACCAGGATTTTTTCGGGTTCTCGGAAGATCTTTTACTAAGGTATGGCTGTGGTAATTATTGTATGCTTCGAGCATCGATATTTTTATAGACGCACGAATCTCTACTAACTCTTGTCTGTCATCATTCAAACAACTCACTACTCCAATGGCCCTTCAAATACATTTGCCCGTACGATACGCCCGTCACCTACTGAAAGTTAACTGTACTATGTCCATAACCTTCGCGTAAGACCAAGATGTAAGTTGACAAAGTTTCATCGCAATCAGATGAGCGTTAAGGCAGCGCATAAAATACGAACAAATACCGGGTGATCAAAACGTCAGTACAAATTTGAAAACTCAATAAATCAAGGAATAATGTAGTTAGAGAGGTAAAAATTGACACACATGCTTGGAATGATATCGGGTTTTATTAGAACAACAACAACAAAAAACAAAGTTCAAAAAATGTCTGACAGATGGCGCTTCATCTGATCAGAAAAGCAATAATTGGCATAACAAATTAAGACAAAGCAAAGACGATGTTCTCTACAGGAAATGCTCAATATGTTTACCATCATTCCTCAACAATAGCTGTAGTCGAGGAATACTTATAGTGAGGCATTGACGTTGGATGTTGTCTTTCAGCAGCCTTAGACATGTCGGAGTGCGCCTCAGTTGCCCAGTGGTAGAGTGCCAGACTACAAATCCCAAGGTCGCGGGTTCGATCCCCGCCAGGTCCTAGGATTTTTATCTGTCACTTTCTACTTCTTTCACCTCTGGCAGTATTGCTCATGTGAAAAATACCGAGTAGCACCGTGGTTCGGAACCCACGTTAAACTGTAGGTCCCCCTATAACTGGCTGGGTAAGTCAGTTCGAAGGTCGGAGGAAGGCAACGGCACACCACCTCCAAACAAGACCATGCCTAGTAAAGCACTGTGGTGTTCAAACCAATCTTCGGATTGTTGACTGATTTTTTTTTTTTTTTTTTTTTTTTTTTTTTAGAGATGTCGGTCGATCACAATACACTTGCGACTTCAGGTAACCCCAAGCCTGGGAGGCGAATCATGACGAAAGTGGCGGCTGAGCACACGATCATCACCAAACGACATGCGCAAGAGATCTTTCACGCGTCTAGCAATACTTTGTTTCTTTTGGGATCTAATGAAACCCCACCGTCATTCCAAGGATGTGTGTCAATTTTTACCTCTCTATTCACACTATTCCGTGATTTATTAAGTTTTCAAATTTATACTGACTTTTTTATCACCCGGTACATATGAGGTTTACAATAATCCATTAGTCCATCTCCTCCTTTCCCTTGTCTCTGATCACCTGCTCCCCACACACCCCGCAATCTCCCACCCCCACCGTCTTCTCCTGTCCTTTTCTCTATTTCCAGGAGCGACCTGTTGCTGTATGGAGGATGTGTTGCAGCTGAGTTGCATTCAGCCTCCTGTTTCGACTAGCTGTTAACCGGAGATCATCTCTCGCTGATGTTACCCACGAACGACCTGGATATTGTCTGCTGTCTACAATCGCGTCTAGCTTCTGGAAATTACACTCTGGGACACTTTAATAGCTGCAGCCGCCTCCTTCTGTGTCTGCCTCGCTTCCAACCTTCCTATGGCTTCCATGCCGTAACTTCTGGTAAGTGACGTTGTTGTTGCATTGCAGTCAGTACCTGCTCACTACACTATCTGAACCCTAATGCTTGTGTACTTCATTTGTCATACACAAGTCAACATCAACCACCCTGTCCAGCAGCTTTCTGTTATTTCCACTATCTCGGTTGCCGTAATGTTGTTGTCACCACTAGTAGAACCTGCAGAAGGACGTCGAACCATTTTAGTTAATTCTATCGATGCAATGGCGTATCCGGGATCGCGGTCTGGTGGGTGCTCAAGACAATCACCGAGCTGACGTGATTTCTTTTATATATATATATATATATATATATATATATATATATATATATATATATATATAATAAAAAAAATTTTAAAAAAATAAAAAAAAAAGTAAAGGGGGTGTGGGGGACTGCGCCTTTACTCATATTGGGAGGATTGATTTTTGTTTGTATAGTCTATGGGACTTAACTACGGGGTCATCAGTCCCTAAACTTACAAACTACTTATGAACAACTTACGAACTAGGACGGCACAAATATCCATGCCCGAGGGGGGATTCGAACCCCCGACCGTAGTGGCCGTGTAGGCCGTGACTGGAGCGCCTCAGTCTCCTCGGCCACCGCGGCCGGCTGGGAGGATTGATCCCCTTCTTTTTTCTTTCATTTCTCTCTCTCTCTCTCTCTCTCTCTCTCTCTCTCTCTCTCTCTCTCTCTAGGGGAGGCTGCAACAAGGTCGAGGGGGGGGGGGCTGCAGCCCGACAGCTCCCCACCTGTATACGTCACTGTACCGATGACAATATCTCATAACCTAGATATCTCAAATGATCTCCTAATTATTTTAGTACACATAATGACCTCTGTAGTGCGTTCTGTAGAAGAATAAACTACATATTTTGCTAGGCAACCATGTTAAGTGTGAAAACAACGCATGACATTTATTTCATTAAACGTCGATTTACGTAGCACTCTGATTTTATTGCTATATAATAACAATAGCAGGAAGTGGGATATTGAATGAATTACATTTTCCTATTCGTATTGACCAAATCGCCAACCCTTTTAGTGACTGAGACATCTGAAAGTAACATCATTAAGAGCTGTAACTTCTCAATTAAAATCATCCAACGTGATTCTTCAGTTTCTCCCGGCGTATTTGATGATCAAAATATCCACGGGTGTACTGCCGGTCTATAGTGTCCACGGGCCCGTTGGACACTATAGACCGGCAGTACACCCGTGGATATTTTGATCAAAATCATCCAACGTTTGTATTATTAGCAGCGCTACAATCCGTACATCTTTCGCATGAAGGTAAGAAGGAGTTTCGTAAACTGTTGCGGACCTTGCTCCAATCCTATGTTCACAACCTAAAGATTACAGAAACGTTGAATCTTCCTAGCAGATTGAAATTGTAGCTCAGTCGGTAGAGCGCTTGCCCGAGAAAAGCAAAGGTCCCAGTTTCGAGTCCCGGTTTCGGCACAAAATTTTAATCTGCCAGGAAGTTTCATAGCAGCGCATACTTTGCTGCAGAGTGAAAGTTTCATTCTGGAAACATCGCTTAGGCTGTGGCTAAGCCATGTCTCCACCATATTCTTTCTTCCAGGAGTGCTAGTCTTAGGAGAGCTTCTGTGAAGTTTGGAAAGTAGGAGGCGCGGTACTGGCGGAAGTGAAGTTGTGAGGTGGCACCGTGAGTCGTGTCGGGGTAGCTTTGTCAGTAAAGCGCTTGCCCGCGAAAGGCAAAGGTCCCAGGTTCGAGTCTCGGTTCCGGCACACAATTTTAATCTGCCAGGAAGTTTCATACCAGCGCACACTCCGCTGCAGAGTGAAAATTTCATTCTGCGGAAACGTTGTTACATGTAGTACACTGCCCGACAGTGCAGAGAATTCAAATCAGAACTATATGATGTCCTTGAAGATTTGAGACTAAAATATTAAACTTGTTCCGACACTTATAAAATTATTCAACTATATCACAGTCTAACATATACAGTCGCGACACTCTCTGCTGTGAAAGTTGTTATCAACTGACAGTTGCAACGACACTAGCCTTCCTAGTGGTGAGCAAGGAGCGGTAACAGTAATGATTGCTTATAATTACTTTTCTATGTGATTAAGCTAATAGTTTCTGTAATTTTTGCGTTCCAAGCATTAGTAAAATATCGCGGAACATGAATAATCGTGAAATAAATGTAAAAACAGCCGAATTTCATTGATTCAGTGATATAAACAACAACTCATTCGAGAGGAAATACTAATACGTGTATTAATATTTTACAGCCTGCTTCGCTGAAACTATAAGAATAAGAACAGACGAGAAATATTAATTCCTGTTGTAGTCTGTTCTTATATGACAGACACTTTATTTGATGGAAAAATTCGATACCGAGTCTAATGATTCGAGCATTTTTTCCACTTCACTCGTCTTTGTTATAAATGCATAAACTATTGAGTGTACTTACTTTTACTGTTAAATCGAAAGTCTTGAATATTCTTGCCGTTTAAGGTGCAGGTGTAACAACAATTGTGGAATTGGTTTCTGCTTTATTGGGAAACTGTATTCTTGCTTTTGATGTTTTATTGCCATGTTTGTGAGGATTTTCCTTCAGTTACAACTTTAGTGGCTGATCTAGTACATTGAATAATATAGGTATTGTATTCAGGATACGTTTCTTATGTTCAACGCTTACTGATTTGACTGGAATTGTCGTGAAAATTATTTGACATTTCCTAGTAGAAAACCGACGTCTTTCTGCAGAAAGTTAAGACTTCTGTTGTTCATTAGTCATGTTTTGTTCTTAATAGAAAATTTAATTCTCGATTAAAAAGTCGTAGATTTCAAGATAATCTTAATTAACGGTCCAGTGAAGTACTGTTTAATACCTTCCAGTAGTTCTTAGGAAACCCAATAAAGACAAATGTGGAGTTATTTTCTAGTCATTGCTGATTTTTATGGCACTACATAGCTTTCCTGTTGTAAAAAGTATCTTAAAGTCAATTTAAACGATACTATGCACACTCATCAGATAACGGGTAATTTACAAGGAAGTTGTCCATGGAAATAGCCACGCACCTATCGATATATCGATCGTGCGCGATGATCGATGATGACGTCGCGCGAATTTTGAGACGTTTACTTGTCATACACGGGACGCATTCTCTCAGTCTGTGTTATTAAGTGTGACTGAAGGTATTGACGTGTTTACTATTGTCATTGATATGAGTTCGAGTTATACAATTTCGGCGGGTGAACGCTTAACATGGAAGAGTTTCAAAAATGGTCAAATGTTTGTATAGTCTATGGGACTTAACTACGGGGTCATCAGTCCCTAAACTTACAAACTACTTATGAACTACTTACGAACTAGGACGGTACAAATATCCATGCCCGAGGAGGGATTCGAACCCCCGACCGTAGTGGCCGTGCAGACCGTGACTGGAGCGCCTTAGTCTCCTTGGCCACCGCGGCCGGCCATGGAAGAGTTTAATTCCTTCTTTGTCGACGGTGGACAAAAGTGTGGAATTTTGTAGAATGTACGGTTTATTACCTGATATTGACAGGTTGTGCAAATCACTAAAAGGAACCATTAAGAGAGAAGGAGTCTTACAGACACAGACCAATTATATATTTCTCAGTACATTTACTTTCATAATTTGAAACTATGAGGAAAGACGGACGTTCCAGACGCTCTCCCAATATTTTTGCAGGATATCCCCAAAATATACCCTGCGTATGGAAAACCGGATTATTGCCGATGGCTTACACATCAAATGGCTTCGTTCCTGACGAAACCGCCGCTCAGGGATAATCTAAGTACACTATATACTTGTATTTGTATTGTGACATCAGTTAATGACGTCACACATGCAGTAAATCTCGCCGGAACAATAATCGCACGTTCGATATATCGATAGGTAGTCGGCTATTTCGATGCAAAGCTTTCTTCCCTTTGTACCTCGCCAGCCGCTTTGAGCGCTACTGTCATGTCGTATACAGAACCCTGTATTGGGAGAGTACCGCCAACCGGGCGAGCGCCGCCATTGTAGGCCTATCTCGCAATAGCATCGCTTGGGCGGCGCTGTTAAATTAACATTTATGATGAAGGGAACCGGTCTGTACATCGATGTGGTATGACAGTACGTTCAGTAAACAATCAACTAAAGTTTTTAATCGTTTTCTCACCTCTACTGCGAATATTAAGGAAAAATTGGTAATCTGAGATCAAGACCTTTTGTTTTTGAGCAAACTAGTTGTAAAATTGTTTCGTGCAAAGTTTTGTCAAAAGTAATATATGTAGTAATGATAAGAGTCGCTAGAGCTAACATATTTCATTTAAAGTACTGGTACTTATTAAAATACAAATATGTAGTTTAGTTATTTAGGCTGCTAAGGAAAAGAATAAAAATTGGAAAATTACAAATTAATTTGTCTAAAAAATTTGAAAGGTATTTTATCTACATAGTAACTGCGTCTTAAAATACCTTCAAGGCATTCATCATGCCAATACTTTTACCACCGCACTCTGCTTGGCGATTATATTTTCTCAGAAGAATATGTACTCTAGCGGTTAAAAAATACGTGCACAACTTTTTCCACAACACTGTGACACGAAGGAATATTTTGGAACACGTTCATTGATTGATTTATGTCCAAGCAGCATTGTTCACTGTCTTGAAATGTATAAAAAAAAGTTTTGTCTAAATACATTGCGATAAATTTACGTAGAATGAGTAAGATACGAATCTTATTTATATACATACAATATATGTAAACTGTTCTGCCTGTCCAAACTTTCGTCATACTCAGTATAAATGCGAAATTCGTCAAACACGGCAGATTATGTTAAATTTTCAAGTATTTGTATCTTTTAAAAATATCTTTTCTCTACATGATTGTCCGGCCAACATTACACGCAAGAAACAGATGAACCTAGAAGTTTACTCGATATTTCAATACAAATTTGTTTACTTCACACAATTAGTCTACAGATTTCCAACACCTCTAGTGCTAAAATAACAGCGAGTTAAGTGAAATATGCCATTTACGCTGATGGATTGCTTAGGCCTAAAATGGCGGACGTGTCCCACCTGCGCTCAACTGACCAATAGCAGCCGGCGGTTGTCGGCAAGCCATACATAAAAGGTTGGCGCTACTCTCCCAATACAGGGCTCTAGTCGTATAACAAAAATCACTGGGAGTGCCGTGGCGTTATTTTTACAAGGTCTTTGGTCGTGACTGTATGTGTTAGACTGTGACTATATTCCTTGGACTAAGTAATAGCTCTGGAATACAGCGCAGTCAGTGAAATTAATGCATAAAGCACGATGCTGTTTGTATGTGTTTCATAACTCAGCGAATAAAGAAGATCTTAATTTAAGCATAAACGAGTTTTAGCGGACTGAATGATCGAAATCTGTATTCTCATCCAGCCATGAGTGACTCTGATTTAGAAGAAATAAAACTCGACGCCGATTTGAAAACCGTGCGCAAAACATCACCCTCCTGTTCGTCGAACAGTGGACAGTCATGGATGGGAGATACCTTTCGTGCGACGAAGCGAGGTGGGTGGCCCGAATAGTACAAATGGCGATATCTCTAACAAATGTACTCATGTTACTTTTATTGGTAATCATGTTACGCCGCACGGAATGGCCGCGTGGTCTAAGGCGTCATGCTACTGACTGGGCGGCTGTTCCTGTCGGAGGTTCGAGTCCTCTCTCGGGCATGGGTGTGTGGGTTGTCCTTACTGTAAGTTAGTTTAAGTAGTTTGTAAATCTAGGGAATGAGGACCATAGAAGGTCGTTCCAGCAGGCGCACAAATATTTAAACATTTGAAATATGTTACGTAGAACACGCAAGGAGTGGTTTTCATCGCGAGTCAGACCTATTACAGTATACACAGGATTTGGAAATTTCCAGGAATGCGTGCACTCGAAGTAAGTGTAGGTAATTTCCAAGAATGCTTGCAATCGAAGTGTCTCCGCCTGAAACGATATATGTCGAACATGCAATTCTAAATCGATTACGCAGCTATTCACGCGAGTTTTGTTCGGGTAATTTCCAAGAAAGCTTGCAATCGAAGTAGCTCGGCCTGAAACGATATATATCGAATGTGCAACACTAAATCGATTACGAGGGCAATGACGCGAGAGTTGACGAAATGTGAATGTTTTCATACAAATTATTTTAACGAGTGGTAAGGTAAAGCTGCGTTGA
Organism: Locusta migratoria; assembly: GCA_026315105.1. Classification (NCBI taxonomy): domain Eukaryota; kingdom Metazoa; phylum Arthropoda; class Insecta; order Orthoptera; family Acrididae; genus Locusta; species Locusta migratoria. Next base: position 249,722,747 of record CM048749.1, read on the forward strand.
CGTGAATTATTTTACAGCAGAATAGTGACACATTCATAGGAATTATCGTAGAAGTTTGTTGGATGTTTCTCATGATATACATTTTAATGTAATGTGGCATACGCGTCAGGTATCAATACGGTATATATTTCTGAGATGAGCGAGGACATAAAAATCAAAAATTTTATTTGTATAAATAAATGACAATTATAGATACGACTTTAATCGAATTATATATCGCTGCAGAACATCTTTAGAAAAGTACCTCGAGAATGAGTCACTAAATGAGTGAGACAGATTTACTTTTCCTTTGCGTAGCTCTGACTACCAATTCTTTTAAATAACAATAAATAAGAAAAAACTTAACCGTCACTCAAGACCATAGAAACCAATAAATTACGTCCCTATGACAATCAAAAAACTTACGTACTTCATAAGTTGCGCGTGAATAGCCACGTAGTCGATTTAGAGTTGAACGTTCGATATATATGGTTTCAGGCAGAGCTACTTCGATTGCAAGCATTCTTGGAAATTACCTTGTTCGTAGTCATGGGAACATATTTTATTGGTTTCTATCGTCTTGAGTGACGGTGATGTTTTTGTTTTAATCCATTATGATTTAAACGACTTCATGTCACATCCATTTAGAGGCTAGGTCTCACAGTATTTCCCTGAAGATATTCTGCAGCGATTTATTACGCTATGAAGGTCGCAACTATAACTGTCATTTATTTATACAAATAAAATTATTGATCTTTCGTTCTCGCTCATCTCACAAATATATACTGCAAGGATACCTAACGCGTATTCCACATTACATTACAATTTATATCAACAGAACCATTCAACAAATTTCTACGAATATGTCACATAGATACGTACTGCCACAGCTTCAAATTTCGTCAGTGAAAGTTAGAGCAATGAGATTTACACTTAATTCGTTAAATACAATTTAGCTATTTCCTATAAATGTGTCACGATTCAGCTGTAAAGGACATTCACGTCAACGAATCTTTACATTACCACTCATCAAAATAATTAGTACCGTATGAAAACTTTCATATTTTGTCATCTCGCGCATCAATACACAAAATCGATTTAGAGTTGCACGTGCGATATATATCGTTTCAGGCCGAGATATTTCGATTGCAAGCATTCTTGGAAATTACCCAAGTGTAAATTGATATGGTAGTATTGACGCGCGATTTATGAAGTGTGTTTTGTTCGTAGTCACGGGGACGTATTTTATTGGTGGTTAAATTGTACTGCATGTAAATGTCACTTCTAGGTACTTTACCTCAACATGCCTTGTCTTAAAATGCTTGTATTGGAAATATCTTTAATGTGATGTTTCAGTTTCCCGCCAAACATTCGTAGTAAGGAAGATTAAATACGATATCTGTCAAATACGGCACATTTACCTTGAACTCAAGATTACGCAGCGCGATGTTCTTTTGTTACACTAACTTAGCACAGAGCATGTGATGTAGTCAGCCAACCACAGCATACTGTAATAGCATTAGTCAGCCAATAGTAGTATCCAATAGAACACTTCCTCACCGCGGCAATATGCAAATATAAATGGTTATCGTTCAAGTTTCGATCTGTCCGCATTACGTGAGTTTTTTATTTTTATTTTACACAGCACATTAATCTGGGAATTTCTGTGACTGCAGTAAAAGATAGATCTGTCTGCATCCCATAATTTTTTTTAATAAAGTGAAACATGAAGATGTAACATTTTTGGAAGCGGTTTTTTTAAAATAAATTGAAATATAAATATTCATATCGTACTTAAACCCATGCGCGAAAGCTTATATGCTGCATCCGAACTCTGCTTTCCGATTGGCTAAATAGATTCTGTTGACTCGGCTTCATTGGTTGACAAAATAACATCACAAAGCGTTACTTCACTTTCACACTTCGCTAGGCTTTCGCACCGTATTTCACCAGTTTAGTGATTTGTACATCCATATAACGAAAAATACTACTCCTGACGCAACATCGCATTAAAGAACTTCAATAAACGAACCGTTTTCAGGTCGATTTTGTGTCCTACAATGCCTGGAAGTGACATTTACATACGACATATACTTAACACTGGTAATTTTTGTATAAAGGTAGGCCTAAGTCACGATTATTGTGTCTGATATTCTGTGTTATGGGGAGGCACAACACCTTTCAGCAGACAGACAACATTAGGATAAGATACACACCTCAAAATTTATTCTGTCCGATTTTCCGAAATTCAGTTGCCTAACAAAGACAACTGCAGTGCAAGAGTGGCAGAAAATCACACACCGAAAAGTCGGAAAAGTACTGTACTTACGGAAATAAATGCACTAGAAGATGTGAACAAATTATTGAAACTCGTGATAAGCAATAAACTGGTGAAGTTTTTTTATTATTTAATACATGGAGGTTAACTGGTGTATGTCTGCACAACTTCAAATACATTCAGCAAAATTGTAAAATTACTTCTCAGTGACAGCACGAAATGCCACGCGTACGTAATAGAAATTTCTCCTTTTACCGGTACCTTATATATTCGTAAAGCTTGTCTGGTAGTAGCAATAACTGAAGACATTACACAATCCCCGTCACTTTCTTCTTTCGAGACAGGTGTAGCTCATTCGTATGCATTCATTGATTCATTGTCTTTATTAATAGCGAAAGCCGCATTGTAGCACTAATTTCCAAGGAAAATAAAAAAATCGATGAAATCCATTGTACTCAAGGAAATTGAAATCTAATATACTTCACACACAGAGTAGATTCTCTGACCAAGTGACAAACTATATTGGATACAGTGTGACCATACCGTCGGCCGATGTTCTCAATCGAATTCGGCGACGGCGTCTGACGACAGTTTGTCGGTGCCACTGTGAACACAGCGTTAGTCCCCGCCCACTGGACTCAAGCTCCGCCCATCAGTAACAAGGGACTTAAGCCAGTGCCATGTAGGTAACACTAGTTCAAGCAAACCACAAGGAACTGTGAACGTCAGAGACATGCAGTGGCGTATCCAGTTGGGGGTGGGGGGGGCTGTCGGGCTGTAGCCCCCTCCAGACTCTCCTCGAATGCTCAAAATGTTCAAAGTTTGTAGAGCTTATGGGACTTGACTACGGGGTCATCAGTCCATAAACGTACAAACTACTTATGAACTAGCTAACACTAAGGACGGCACAAATATCCATGCCCAAGGGGGGATTCGAACCCCCGACCGCAGTGGCCGTGCAGACCGTGACTGGCGCGCCGCAGTCCCCACAGCCATCGCGGCCGGCCTCGTACGCTCGCTAGACCATGCTTCAACCCCCCCCCCCCAGATCCTCCTTGAAGGCCCCTAGACCATGCTTTGGCAAACAGAAAGCACAATGCTGCACGGCGATCGGCGACTTTTTTTTTTTTTTTTTTTTTTTTTTTTTTTTTTTTTTTTTTTTTTTTTTTTTTTTTTTTAATCAAGTCAGCTCGGATTGACCTCAGCCCCCACCAGACCACGATCCTGGATACGCCACTGGAGACATGTTACAGAAAAACAACAGTTCTTAATGCACAGTTTAAGTTTTCAAGTATGACATTTTTACAGATACTGTCTTTATGAAATCAAATCTCCAATCTAATGGTAATAGCAGTGTCACAACTGAATCGCACGGTATTACTGTCAACTCAAATTGGACCCTTGATGGGCCATTCTGTGGGCGCACCGGAAAAGGCGCCGCAAAAACTCTGAGTGAAGGTTTCACTTGTTTTATGTTTTTAAAACTAAGATTCAAATTCTTTCTGCAATGTCTGTAAATTACGTAAATTCAAGGATTTTAGAGAGAGAAATTGTCAAAATTTCTTTATTGATGCTGACTTTTAGAAAGCAAAAGCTGCAATTTGAAACTTTCAGTACCGATTAATTTATTTTTACCTTGCCCCTCGTGTGTTATGGGGTGTTTATTTTCGTAGTGACAGTGCACTGGCGGTGCTTTGATATTTACGGTTCAGTTGCATATTAAGTACACTGCTTTCCCATCATACTTTACAAACAAATACGAATCTTCTCAGTAAGCATAAAAAATGGCACAGTTATATCCGAATCTTATTTTGCTCATGCTGAACGCTCAGAAGACAGATAGGATTCAGAACGGATACTTCAGCGCACTGAAAAGGACGCGCTTGCGAGCGCTATCCGCTATCCACCATGGCTCATTGCCCCAGTTGCAAAATATGACTGAGAATGTCAATTAAAGCCTAAGATTTTGCGAAACAATTAGGTTAGAGACACGAAATCGAAACTAAATATCTACAGATTACATTAATACGAGTATTAAAAAGCAGTGACTGCCTATAGAGGTACTTATTTCAATAAAATATAAACTCGAAAATTAGATCCAAAACGTCGAAACTAACAGTTCGTTTCTCATGCTTAACAAGAGGGGGAATTCAATCTGTTTGCTATAGAATGCTGCCACTTTAGGTATGCGTGCGTGCAAATGATCAGCATCTGTGGTATAAATTATACACAGAAGTAATAAGGTTGTGATGTTCAAAAATGTTCAAATGTTTGTTAAGCTTATGGGACTTAACTACGGGGTCATCAGTCCCTAAACTTACAAACTACTTATCAACTACTTACGAACTAGGACGGCACAAATATCCATGCCCGAGGGGGGATTCGAACCCCCGACCGTAGTGGCCGTGCAGACCGTGACTGGAGCGCCTCAGTCTCCTCGGCCACCGCGGCCGGCGGTTGTGATGTCATACATTTGTCCTTGTTTAATCACAATCGTTAAAAAATATGTTTGTCTGTGTCACGTACAAGCTCGCCGCTCTAATGTAGTAATAAAGTTAGTAGATCACTGAAGTCGGTAGCAGTAGTAAACATAACAGACGGCTAGGCAAGCCTCGCGCGGTAGTTTTAACAGTCTGTGTTTCTGGCTAGAATTCAACAATACTTATTCATTGTTACTGAACGTTAGATGGTGGTTACCTGAGCAATTATTTTTTTTGTTTTTTTTTTTTTTGTTTTTTTTTTTTTTTTTTTTTTTTTTTTTTGTTTTTGGCAAGATTTACACATTTACACTCTTGCCTAGGCCTCACCTCTCTTTCTTGGCAAAGTATTCAGTCTAACTCTCATATTCATTACAAAAATTATTGTCAATTTTTAATTGTAGCAGAAGTGACAAAAAAAACGTTCTGGGGGGGGGGTTGAACCCCATCGTCCCCCCCTTCCCCCTTCCTCCTCCCCCCCCCCCCCCCATGGCCCTGCGTTGTGGAGAACGTGCTGCTTAAATTCAGGGCACTGGCCTCGTCGATTTCGCTGTACGCATCTCGCCCATTTTTATCAGCCAGTCATTATAAAATTGCGAAATTTTTATTATTGGACATCCTTGCCGGTCCACTCAAAACTGCTCGGCGGGCCACTAGTGGCCCGCGGGTCGTAGGTTGGGTACCACTGACTGAGATACTGTCAAATACCACAGTCCTGTACCCGTTAGATCATTTGACAGTAATTATTTATTGGCCCACTTTAGGTTACGGTAGTAAAACTAAAAGTGGGCCTTTGCGATTGTCTTTTGACAGCTCGAAATTTAAATGAAAATAACGACTTAATTATTCATCTGACACGAAAATTGAATAATCGAATTTGTAGAGGAGAAAATTCTCTACAACTTTGCTCTGTTATGTTTTGTTCATATCTCGTAGCGTTTCAAAGATATTTGCAAAAATAACGGCGATTTTGGAATGTATGTATGTTTGTCCGTAACGTGTTTCCTGTTTTTAACCGTTTTTAACCGTTCAACCGATCAGCACCAAATTTTACACACATGATTGTAGGCCGCCAGAGACCAGAACCTCCCTTTTTCAAATTTTTCGGTCAAAAAATACGGTAGTAATACCAAAAAAAGCCGTTTGTAATATAATTGTAATTGTAAACGAATCGTTCATCTGACATGAAAATTGAATAACCTAATTGGTAGAGGAGAAAATTCTCTACAACTTAGCTCCCTTATGTGATTTTCATATCTCGTATCGTTTGAGACATATTTGCAAAAATAACGGAGATTTGACACCCTCCATTGAATTAACGAAAACCAGCCGTTCGGAGATGTCACGTGACATTCCTCGCCCAGAACTCCCACTGGCATACGCCATCTTGCGTTGCGTATTTGACGATTTTCTTATTGCAACTTACACGTTGTCATTTCAAAGCAATGGTGCACTGAAGAATTAACAAAAACACATCCTTCTTCGTACGATAAATGATAATCTAGTGTCTACAAATGCCATATTAGCGTCATCAATACTACGAGATTAAGGACTCATGTTTTGATTGATAGCCATAGAGTAGTGGGCAAGACATTGGACTATCATTTTTTTTTCCTTAAAGGGTTTCAGACGCTCTTATGCATTAAGTTTTTTATTATTTTGGTCCAAAATGTTTGCAAAAACTTATAAAACTACAAATCTAAAGTGGGCCGTAAGACACGTCAGTGCGATTTTTTTTTTTTGTTTTTTTTTTTTTTTTTTTTCCTTACAGGAGTGGTCGTTCGGTTCATTCAGAATACAGTTAAGAATCTCTTATTTGTCTTGGTTTGCAATATGCACTGCTTTCTTTTGTCTGAACTCAGGGCCGGCCCGTCCATATAGGCAAACTAGTCAATTGCCTAGGGCCCTCGAATTTGGGGGGGCGGCAAATTTGTCGTGCGCGACGAACCCTCATGCGCTCGCGATGCGGATTACTTTGCTGTTGCGCTCCGGTCCCAGGAACGAATTCTCGGTTACAACGCATAGATAGAGCAACAGGCAAGAGACAAGACGCAAGTCAATGTTACATGCATTGTCTATCACCCTTCAGTATTTTGCTAGTAAGCGTTTATTGAAAAGACGAGTACCAGTTTGCAACTAATCATCCTTTTGTGTCCCATCCTCGTCGCCACTTTTGTATCCTATCTTCGTCTCCACTTTTGTGTCTCGTTGCCGCCGGTTGCCCTTGTTGTCGGTGGCCGAGTAGAGAGAGACCGACACAGGAAATATAGGATGCACGCGTGTGCAGGTACGGAGGTGACCAGCCAATGGGACAGCAGAAACTAGAAACACTAGGCTAGAATAGAACAAGTTGTATATTTCGTAGAAATATAATACTTAACTTTCACATAGTTCATGACTGCCAACTAAGTGTACTGCCAGTTCAGTGGTGGCCACGAGCGGAGTTGCAGCAGAGGGCGCTCGTGGCTGACGTCGTAAGAACGCCGCGCCGTGCGTGCATGGCGGCGCGCGGCGAAAGTTCGTGGCGCGCACTTCAGACTTGTGCGACACCACACATCCCGTGAACAAAGCTGGCGTACCGTGCATCATGTCAGCTGGGGCGCCCTCACGGCCCTGCGCAGTAGTCTCTGTAGTATACAAGGGGTGCTAATGACCTCACCACATCCTTCTTCAATTTAATACAAACGATTTACGTTTATTTTTCTGCTTCAACGTATATTTGGGATGTCGAATTGCGCCTATTGTGTCTGCTTTGACGTTCAAACGAGTGATTGGTACTAGATGAGAGAGCAGAATTGTTGCATTGCATCCTCTTCGTTATCAGCTAGCTGAAGTGCATGATGCACTCATGGATATTTATGAAGATCATACATTGACTTGTTCAGCTGGAAAACAAACGCGAATTGAGGCTAGTCCAATGCTAAAAAAAAAAATAGCGAATTTCAAGTTTATTGCTTCACTTGTTACTTGAAACAATATGTTGTTCGAAGTAAATTTGACTAGCAGACTTCTTCAATCTAATTCCTTCAGCATCACCTGATTTTCAAAAAAAAATGTTCAAATGTTTGTAGAGTCTATGGGACTTAACTACGGCGTCATCAGTCCCGAAACTTACAAACTACTTATGAACTAGCTACAACTAAGGACGGCACAAATATCCATGCCCTAGGGGGGATTCGAACCCCCGACCGTAGTGGCCGTGCAGACCGTGACTGAAGCGCCTCAGTCCCCTCGGCCACCGCGGCCGGCCACCTGATTTTCTTAGACTGCACTCCATTACCCTAGTTTTGCTCCAGTTAATGTTCATCTTATATGCACCTTTCAGCACACTGGCCATTCCGTTGAACTGCTCTTCCAGTTCCTTTGCTGTGTCTGACAGAATTAGTATTTCGTCAGCAAAACGCAATGTTTATAATTCTTCACCCTGAACTTTAATTCCTTCTCCAAATTTCTCCTTGCTTTCCTTTATAGCTTGCTCAATGTACAAATTGAATAACACTGGAGAAAGGCTACAACCCTGTCTTACTCCCTTCCCGACCACTGCATCCTTTTCATTCCCTTCAACAACCGCTATCTAGTTTTTGTACAAGTTGTAAATAACCTTATGCTCCCTATATTTTACTCCTGTTTGCTCCAGAACTTGAAAGAGTTTATTGAATCAACACTATCAAAAGCCTTCTCCAAATCTACAAGTTAGGTTTGCCTTTTCTTAATCTATGTTCTAGGATAAGCCGTAAAGTGAGTATTGACTCCCATGTTCCTATATTTCTCCTGGACCCAAACTGATCTTCCCTGAAGTAGGCTTCTACCAGCTTTTCCATCCTTCTGTAAATAATTCGTGTTAATATTTTGCATCCATGACTTATTAAACTGATGGTTCCTTAGTTCTCACACCTGTTTGCGCCGGCTTTCTTTGGATTACATTTTTCTTAAATTCTGAGGGTACTGCGCCTGTCTCATACCTCTTACACACTAGGTGAAACAGTTTTTTCATGGCTGGTTCTCCTGAGACTTCAGTAACACTGAGGGAATGTCACCTACTCCAAGGGCCTTGTTTCGACTTAGGTCTTTCAGTGCTCTGTCAAATCTATCTCTCAGTATAGTATCTCCTATTTCATCCTCATCTACTTCTTCTCCCCTTCCTACAATATTGCCTCTAAGTTCATTTCCTTCGTAGAGCCTCTCTATATACTCCTTCCGACTTTCAGCTTTCCCTTCTTTGCTGAGAACTGGTTATCCATCTGTGTTCTTTATATTCATAGAGCTATTTTTCTTATCTCCAAATATCTCTTTTATTTTCCTGTAGGCTGTATCTATATTTCCCCTATTTATACATTCTTCTACATCTTTGCATTTGCCTTCTAGCCACTCCTGCTTAGCCATTTTGCACTTCCTGTCAATCTCATTACTCCATTTCGCCTGTTTCATTTATTGCATTTTTATATTTTCTCCTTTCATCGATTAAATTATGTCCTGTGATATCTAAGGATTTTTTGCAGGTCTTTCCTTCCTACCTATTTTGTCCTCTGCTGCCTTCACTGTTTCATCTCTCAATGCTATCCATTCCTCCTCTACTGTTTTATTTTCCCCCTTTCTGTCAATTGTTGCCTAAAGCTCCCTCTGAAATTCTCAAGAACTTCAGGTTCCTTTATCCAGGTCCCATTTCCTTATTTTCTTACCTTTCTGCAGTTTCTTCAGTTTCAGCCTACAATTCGCGACCAATAAGTTATGGTCAGAGTTTATATCTGCCCCTGGGTATGTCTTACAGTTTATAACCTGGTTCCGAAATCTATGTCTTACCATTATAAACTCTATCTGGTATCTCCTAGTGTTTCCTGGTCTCTTCCACGTATACAACCTTCTTTCGTGATTCTTAAACCAAGTATTTGTTACAACTAAATTATGTTCTGTGCAAAATTCTATCAGGCGGCTTCCTCTTTCATTCCTTTTTCCCAAACCACATTCACCTATTATCTTCCCTTTCCTTCCTTGTCCTACTACAGAATTCCAGTCTCCCATAACACTTAAGTTTTCCTCTCCCTTAATTGTCTGAATAATTTCCTTTAGCTCCTCATATATATATCTATGATCTCCTCATCATCAACAGAGCTAGTTATTATATAAACCTGTACTACTATGGTTGATGTTGGCTTCATGTCTATCTGCACTATGATAATGGGATCACTGTATTGCTCATAGTAGTTAACCTGCATTCCTATTTTCTTATTCATTATCTGACCTACTCCTGTAATACCCCTAACTGATTTTGTATTTATAATCCTGTACTCACCTGACCAGAAATCCTGTTCATCCTGCCGCCGAACTTCACTAATCCCCAATATATCTAACTTCAACCTATCCATTTCCCTTTTAAAATTTTCTAATTTTCCTACCCGATTAAGGGATCTAACATTCCACTCTCCGATCCGTATTGTCTTTCCTGATGACAACATCCTCCTGAGTAGTCCCCGCCCAGACATCCGAATGGAGGGTTTATTTTACCTCCATAATATTTCCCCCAAGAGGATGCCATTATATTTTCATGCAGTAGAGCTGCATGTCTTCGGGAAAAGTAACGGCTGTAGTTTCCCCTTGCTTTGAGCCATTCGCAGTAACTGTGTGGCAAAGCCACATTAGCTGATGTTACAAGGTCAGCTCAGTCAATCATCCAGACTGTTGCCCCTGTAAACTACTCAAAAGGCTGCTGCCCCTCTTCAGGAACCACACATTTGTCTGACCTCTCCACAGATACCCCTTCACTGTGGTTGCACCTACAGTATGGCTATCTGTATCGTTGAGGCAAGCAAGCCACCCCACCTCAGCAATGTCTGTGGTTCATAGGAGTGGGTTCTGCTAGTACCAAAACAAATACATAATCTCACAATAAAAAAATCTCTGACCAAGCCTTATTCTGCAGGTATGCATCAGATAGTGTTAAATTAGTATATCAGAACATACATAATAATTGTGATCATCAATAATAATCTAACTTTTTTATAAAATTCAATGATTCTAGGATGAAAGATGCTTGGTGCCTGAAATAATCAGATTCTTGGATTCTGTATTTGCTAAATCACATACAGAGACATTAGCTGTTTCCAGAATATTTATTTTGATATGTGGCTCAGACAGATCTCATGCAAAAACTTGATCAAAAACTGGAACTGCCAACAGACACAGCCATTGTCTATTTATGTTACATCAAATATGACTGTATTTATTATGTAGTTTGAAACTGTTAATAATTAAAATTACCCGTTGAGAAAATTTCGATCTAGGAGTGCTTTACATTAAACTGAGTTAGTAATTCTGAATCATTGGATTCATTGAGTATTTGTCCATTGCATGAAATAATTTTAAATTGAAGTGTGGAAATTAGTGTTACATAGTTGTTACTCGCAATTTCCTGTTCATTGCATTCTCTGAACATCTCCCAGCATAGTTGTCCCAAACTGTTATTCATTTGGTACTCACAAAATGAGATGACTTATTTCATCCAATAAATTATCCTTGGTATAACTTCGCAATTAGTTTTTTCCCATAGAAACTACATTTCAAAAACTTTGGGAATTGCTTTAGAAACGCATAACTCGATGGAAGATTTCTTATTGGGACTTATCACAGGAAATTCTACATACTTTCGGCTATTACAAGCTCTACTCCTTTATTCTTTACTGCAGAATATTTCGTGGGGAACAATGACAGTGACATTGACCTATTCACAATGACCATACCAAAAACGATTCTAACCCCCTTGTGCTATACCTTCTTTATGCTTGTTAGATGTTAAATTGAAGATTTTGCGTTTTCGCTGTTGCCTGTCCTGATACATGAAAAAATGAAATGTGTTTCATAACATGGAAAAATTTAAAAGAAAAACCCACACACACACACACACACACACACACACACACACACACACACACACACACACACACCACACACACACACACACACACACACACACACACACACACACACACACACACACACACACACACAAATATATATATACACAAAACAAGCAAGAGCTGTTGCAACTGAAGATTGTAGATTATAGAGATTAAAAGTTCCAATTAATACCCAGATATTTAAATAAAACGAAAAAGGAAAGCTTTAAACTGCCAAGCTATGTCCTCTTCAATTCAAAGTGTGTATTTCCTAAGTAAGGAAGAAAAGCCCCACACAACAAAATACGATCTAATTCGTAAGATACTACAAAAAAGCGACAGTGATCTTGATAAGTAGGTAAAATTTCGAAGTGAAAGGTTCACATACGTTAGCAAATATGCTGCTCAGCATTTTTCACATGCATTGGAGAGGCTCTACCAGGATGAAACAATTGTCCATGATAGATATGGCAGACGAATCTCCAGATGTTTGTAACGAAAGTCAACTGTCTTCGGAGCTTAGATATGTTGTACCGTTTTCATCTTTTGAAGTAAAGGAAAGGTATTTATGTCTCGTTGAGCTGAAAAACACTACAGCTAAATCTATATCTACAACGATTGATAATGAACTAAAGAAACTTTTGAAGTAAAGGAAAAGTTTTTATGTCTCGTTGAGCTGAAAAACACTACAGCTAAATCTATATCTACAGCGATTGATAATGAACTAAAGAAACAAACACTTTCTTGCAACATATTATTAACATGCTCTTCTGATGGTGCTGCTAATTTTAGTGGTTCTGTCTCAAGAGTCCATGCTCGGTTGTCAGAGAACGGCCACAAGTTGAAATACATTTACTATAGAGCACATGTTTTGTCAGTTGTTGCCACCAACACTAGGAGTAAATACCCTATTATAAAAAGCACAATTACCTATTGTTAATGACATTTACAAACTTTTTCATGCTTCTCCCAAACGATAAAATGTACTGAATGAAATTCAGTATGCTTTAGAGCAACATGTTTCAAAGATTCCCAAGGCTGTTGACATCCAATGATTAAGTACCTGTTGAATAATTCATGTTATATTCCTATGATGCAAGTCCATTATGATAGCATGTGAAAATATTAAGACGGTGCTAATTTAACAAATTTGGCAGAAGGAATCTTGTTAGAAATGATGAGTTACAATTTCAGTATAGGTTAAGTGATTCTGGACGATGCATCAAATGCAGTCTCAAACTTAAGTAAAGTTTTACAGAAACAATCAAAATTTCACAAATCCCTTTACTAGTTTCTGGAACTTTGGAACATATAAGACACACCGACTGTTTGTGACTATGATGGATATAATGAAAAAAATGAAACTGTAAATAAAATTTTAAAAAAGTACAAATGGACGCAACAGCTATTAAAGATATGTTGTTCACAGATACAGAGGCCAAGAAACAAACTATCATCAATGCAAGAAATTTGTGAAAAGTATGATTAATGAAACTCAGCAACGGTTCAATGATGAGGCTGTAAAAGTTATGGAACTCAGTACATATTTTGAAAGGTTTAAAGCTTTTCAAGAATTTTGTGATAGTGATTGTAAGGAACTGTGCTTAATTTTGGGACCCAAAAATCGATGCTGTTATTGCAGACCTGCGTTCTTCTACATAGTTCCTCGCAGTAAATGAGAATATTTGTCTTCTGATGTGGCATCTTTTGTGTTAAGAGCCGAAACAGTATATGAAGCACTACGAACACTCCCAGAATGTGTATTGTGCATTCCAGTTTCTACTGCCAATATATCAAGGTCATTCAGACAATGAAGAGGGTGATGACAAAATTAAGGAAAAGGATGCATCAGAATACACTTCAAGCTTGTGTGAAGGTATCAACAGAATGGGACGATGGACCATCAAAAACTTTTATTGATGACATCATCAATAGATGTTGTAAAACAGCCTTGACGTATTAGTTTACTGTAAATGTAACCTATTGCGTGCAACAATTATTTTATTCCTTAATAGAAACAACTTAGGATGAGCCTGCCTACTTATTACTTAACAAAGCAGATTATTTAATTTAATATGAGATATTAAGGAAACATAAATATTAGTAAAATTGCCATGTTTTTAGAATGCTGTAACTCAGAACTTAAGTCGATAACATAAATCTTAAACCCTCTCTCCCCTGAAGCAAGTGGCTGTAATTCATCACTGAGTATAAGAGACCCAGAAATCACTCCAATAAAATCATATCTTAGTGATAGGAATCAGAAGATGCTCTTCAATGGTACAAGCTCTAGTTTCCTAAACATTTTAAATGGCTTGCCTCGAGGCTAGGTGTTGGGCCCCTTACGTTTTATAATTTATGTTTATCATCTTCCTAGTAATATGCTGTGTAAACGTGTATTGTATATGGAGTGCACTACTTTCATTATAACTGGTAATGATATAGAGGAATCACAGATAGTAAGTAAAGCCATCCTAAACACTGCCACTACATGTTTTTATGTTAATGAAATTTAAGCAACAGAAAATGCAATATATATTTTCACTAATGAAATATTAAATGCTCTGGATAACCGTAAATCACCCATTGGGATTTTATGTGATTTATCAAAGGCCTTTGATTGTGTTAACCATGGAATTCTTCTAGATAAGCTTAAGTATTGTGGTATAAGTGGGAAAGTGTTTGATTGTGTTAACCATAGAATTCTTCTAGAAGTATTGTGGTATGAGCAGGAAAGTGCACAAATAAATTTTTTAGATTTATGCATTGATGAGGGATTTAATTGGGAGAAACACATTGAAGACTTGCTGAAACGTTTGAGTTCAGCTACTTATGCTATTATGGTGATTGCAAACTTTGGTGATGTACAACTCAGTAAACTATCATACTATGCCTATTTTCACTCTCTGCTTTCATATGGCATCATATTCTGGGGTAATTCATTACTTAGTAAGAAAATATTCATTGCCCAAAAGTGGGTCATCAAAATAATTGCTGGAGCCCACCCAAGATCATCCTGCAGACATTTATTTAAGGATCTAGGAATCTTAAATATATTCACTTATGAAATTTGTTACTAACAATCCAACTGAATTCAAATGTAATAGCAGTGTGCATAGCTACAACACTAGGAGAAAGGGTGACCTACACTATTCAAGGTTAAATTTAGCTCTGTCACAGAAAGGGGTTAATTATTCTGCCACAAAAGTCTTTGGTCACTTACCAAGTAGTATCAAAATTCTGACAGATAGCCAATAGCATTTAAAAATAAATTAAGAGAATTTCTGAATGGCAATTCCTTCTACACATTAGATGAATTTCTAGATAAAAGTTAGTACTTTAGGGAAAATAATAAAAAATAAACAAAAAATAAATTAAAAATTAAATAAAAAAATTTAAAAAAATAAAATATAGAAATAGTGAGTGTCATGTAATATTATGTATAGACACATTTCATTTAACTGACATGTTCCACATCATTACGAAGTGTCGTATTGATGATCTATGGAACAAGTATTAATCTAATCTAATCTAATCTCTAATCTACAGTAAATCAGAATAAAACTGAAAATATGATTTTTAATCTGTAGAACACTAATAAAGAGTCTGTTAAATCGGTTACACTGATGGGTGTGTACTTGGTCTCCAAACTAACTTGGAACTTCCACACACATTCCATTTGCAATAAATTGTCAAAAGTAATATTCTTCAAAATGAAATGCCAAGATCACACATTAATAATTTATTCAATGACGACCAGTTTCAGTGAACTGTGTCACCATCATCTGGTCAAATATATTTTACAAACTGGTCATCTTATTTAAAAATTTGATATAAAATAATAAATGCAACATAGTACTTCATCACCATATAAAAATACATAATTCACTGAAACCGATCGTCATTGAATAAATTATTAATGCACAATCTTGACATTTCATTTTTAAGAATATAAAACTATCAGATCACCTCCTAAACTGGCAATGTCAGGGAATGTTATTAAGAATAAGATACATGTTGCACAAACTTAGGACATGTGTAAGTGCAAACATGTTACTTAGCTCATATTATGTTTTCTTATTTTTTCATAGCCACATAACATATATTATATTGCATTGGGGCCACTCCGCTGGAGCAAAAATAATCTATCAAAGACATGCTATCAAATGTGTAGCAGGTGTTCTCAGAAACATTGAATTTTGTAGGCTACTCTTCAAGGAGCTGTGTGCCATAACATTCCCATCAGTATTTATTTTTAATTGCCAGTTTTCACAAAAGAGAACAAAGGGACATACAAATTAAGACAATCATACCATTGACGCAATATACGTCACAAAAAAAAAAAAAAAAAAAAAAAAAAAAAAAAAAAAAAAAAAGATTGACCAGCTCTTTTCGAGACTGAGTAAAAGTCAAATTAGCTTTACCTACCTTGGAATTCAAATGTTCAATGTACTGCCATTATGTTGTTGTTGTTTTGAGGGGACTAAATATCTGCACTGCCATTAGAAGCACACACTATTCCTACAAAACTGGCTCAAAAAGAAAGCCTTCTATGCCATAGATGAATTTCTTGATTGCTCAAAAAATTACTCATATATTAACCTGTACTCAGTGTACACTTAAAAGAAAATTTATTTGAATCTGATGATTTTTTCCCTTTTAATATTATTACATGTATCATTATGTATTACACTGTTCTGTTTATACAAACTAATATCAACTGAATACAAAATGCTCAAAGATATAAATAAATAATCTTGCTTCTCATTACTTATGAACATCAGACTGCCTGAAACAATGAAATGCTCTGTCTTCTCTCTTTTTCATTACTGTTATGGATAATGGCAGAGATGGTAGTGCAGGTAGGTGAAGAACTTGTGAAAGCAATGGGGTAATGGACAAGGAAAGGTGCAAAACAGGTTAAATGTGTGGGAGGATGTGGTAAAAAAGTATGGTCTGAAAACCAGTGGTAAATAAAATATAGTGAAAAGAAAAAAATAACTAAACATGACAGTCAATTCGTAAATTATGGATTATTAAACATAAGATCCACATAAATGTTATTTCAATTAAAAAAATTAAAAAAAAAACAAGACGAATTTTTTAATTATTGTACCACTTCAGTGGTGCAATGCTTACTTCTTTACTCCAAAAACACCCTAACAGCAAATGTATTTTTCTGATTTCAGCTACAGTGTCACCTCTGGCCGAAGAATCAAACAACAAAGACACAGAAGAAACTGCAATAAAGGGAACATCAAAAAATAATCAGAGAAGACTTCATAGTGCACCCTGTCAAAAAATGAAGCAATCCTCCAGTAAACTGTTATGCAATATTGCATCTGCAAAACCAAAATATTTCTGTAGTGATTCAAAATGTTCTCCAGAAAATCTTTCTCACACCAACTTTTGTGTGAAAGGAACTCCATTATTTGATCCAATTTCTTTTCATAGTATAGACAATCTGTCTTCCTATAACCATGGCTTCTTAAATCTCAGGAAGAATCTACTAGAACCTATACATCTCAAAGAAATTTCTTCACGAGATAGATGTAAGAACAATGAATATGATAAGCATGTTAATAATAAGTTCAGTGCAGAAATTTCCCGAAGTATGTTCTTTCAATCTTCAAAAACAAAAGACTCCATTGACAGAGACTCCATTGTACCTAGTGAAGTATCATCCTGCTTTTCAAGTGAAGGCAGTAGTAATCCATTTGACGCAATAGAATTTCGAGAAAACAGATTTAAGTGTAAGAGGAAAAAACATGCAGTCACTGGAAAATCAGGCCTGACCTTTGAATTGCAAAAAAGTGCTCAAACAGAACTTGAAAGAAACATTTCTCCTATCTACAAACAGAGAGAATATAATATAGGCACTTCCAACTATTATAACACATCAACAGACACCTATACAGTACCATTTACAGTCATCCACTGCGGCACTCAGACAGATCTTTCATTTTTCTCTTCAGGAGACGCCCAATGTTTTGAACCAGTGCCCAACAGATCTGTTTCTAATCCATGGTTCATGCTACACAAAGCAACAAATACAAGTAATGAGAACTGCAGCATATTTGAAAAATCAAATGAACGTTTAAATATGACAAGTGATAACTGTTTGCATCTAAATATACATGGAAATGATGAAACAACTTCTAAAGGCAGTTCACATAGTAATTTACATAAGAGCAGGTATACTAATAAAGCAGAAAAATATGATAACAATGTAAATAAGCTATGTAGTGGGAATGGTTGTTTCTCCAGACTTTTCAGCTGTTGTTTCTGAATAATAGTGATGTGGTTTGGTAGTCATGCTGTAAAAATTGTTTGTGTCCAGTTGAGTTTCAGTGAGTCATGTTCTATTTTATTAAAAAATGTTAATTTTCAACTATGATGAATAACTTTGGTATGTTTCTTGTATGTGTCTCTTCCTGCAGAAGTTTTGTGTCAGTGTCATAAAAATAAGCATGAGTATTCAATTTTTAACTGTGATGAATAACTTTTATACGTTCCTTTGTGTGTCTTTTCTGTAGTAGTTTTGTGTCAGTGTATTATAACAACAAACATGTTTTAATTCATGAAATATTTTATTTAGAACAACAAAGGAGAATAATAAACAAAAACAAAGTTAATGGCATCACTGGATTTTATTAAATGTATGACAGCTATAAGGAGTTTTGGAGCAAATTCTTATTGCTGTATTACTATAATGGGAAATGAATTGCCGATAAAACATCGAAAGCCGTTTTTAAACTAAACAGTTATTAAAAATATAACGAAGTTATGACAATACTGAAAAACATAACACATATAATAGATGAAGTCTACTTACCAGGCGAAGGAGCACAGGCAGTGATAGTAACAAATAAACACACACAACCATACACAAACGCTAGCTTTCGCAACCTAGCTGTTTCATCAGGCAGAAGGGAAGGAGAGGGAAAAGGAAATGATGAGGGTTTTAAGGGAGTGGGTAAGGAGTCATTCCAATCCTGGGACAGGAAAGACTTACCTTGGGGGGAAAAAGGAGGGTAAACAAATGCACACACACCCACACATTCACACAAACACAAGTACACCTAGGCAGACATACTGTAGAAAGCAAAGAAGTTTTGCTTTCTATAGTATGTCTGCCTAGGTGTACTTGTGTCTGTGTGAATGTGTGAGTTTGTGTTCATTTGTTTACCCTATTTTTCCCCCAAGGTAAGTCTTTCTTGTCCCAGGATTGGAATGACTCCTTACCCACTCCTTTAAAACCCTCATCATTTCCTTTTCCCTCTCCTTCCCTTCTGCCTGATGAAGCAGCTAGGCTGCGAAAGCTAGCGTTTATGTGTGTGTGTGTGTGTGTGTGTGTGTGTGTGTTTATATGTTACTATCACTGCCTGTGCTCCTTCACCTGGTAAGTAGACTTCATCTATTTTTTTACATATATTTTTCCTGTTAGGAATTTTTAATGTTACTTCTTATACATTTAACTGTTATTCAGGCTATTTGAGGAAAATTCTTGTAAAAGTTGTCTCAGTAATTAAAACTGCAGGTGCAGACAACTATGTACATCATGTAATTTCTTGATCATAAGTCCAGGATGAAATGTTATGTGGAATATGCTGATGTTGAAATGAAAAATCAGTTACAAAGAACACCTTTGTCCTCGAACGCTCAGAACGGCATGAAACCATGCTTAGAATAACAAGTAATGCAAAACACTGCACTTGTCTGCTAGCGCTACTAGGTGGTGGCATGACGTAGCTGCACTTATCAGTGCTCTAGTTGCATGAGTGGTATAGCTGCAGTACATATTTGTCTCTTGCAGAATTCACAAGTGTGTTACTGTGTACAGTGCAGTGACGTCACAAAGAGAATTAATCCTACACATGTGGTCCAAATACTAGAACCAAGCTGTGACTTGTTGAATATGGAAATATCAGGGCTGAGCATATGGAGTTCGTGGATATAGTATATAACATATTAATTCCGAGCTATAATGGCGACAACACAGAAACATGAGACGTTGCACTGGGTAGATATACGGAATTTCAAGGAGAGAAGGAAACTGAAACTGAAGGTGACTCTTCAAGCAGTATACGACATTCATCTCCCGAAAAACAGGAACAGTCAAGTAACAGTGAGCACGAACCCTCACCACCCAAAAAGATGAAGTCCAGTGAAGGAAAATACATTGATGACAGCGAACTAGAGAAGACACACGAGGACTATTACCATCGTGGCTACCATTCCTGCAGAACAAATAAAGCGATATAATTGCATCACAAATCAGTCAATCAATCAGTCAAATTCCAAATTATGTGTCTAGGAAATGGGGAGCAGGTACTCGTTTCAAAGGAAACAGATTGTCGCATTATAAACTATAAAATAGTATATAATAATGCAATTCACTATTGGCATCTGCAGATGTGGGCACTAGAAGGGGCTAAAATGGTTAGCTTATTCAGTTTCAATTCATCCACTTCCTTTATCGACCATATCAAGGCTGAATATGGCATTTCATCCTGGCATATTACTACATTTGTCACACGTAAGGACATAGCAGATGATAACATTATACGTCAGAAGGCACAACAGTTTGTGGAGGAAGTGCACATGTTCGTAACAGAGAAGGGTGTGGAGAAAGGTAATGTTTGGAACAGTGACCAGAGTCAATTGCAGTATGAAATGCCTTCAGCATCAACACTGTCTTACAGAGGAGAGAAAACTACAGGTTGTGTGTTGCAGTCTGTACATAGCTCTACCCAGAGCTAAACAATTGTTGTGGTTTTATCAATGGCAGGCAGACTAGCAAACAGGTTGCACATCTGTTTTCAAGAGACCCAAGACGTTTTCAGAGCAAATGTTTAAAACAAACTTCCCATTCACGAAACATTCATGTGGAGGCAGGCAAAAGTGAAAAAATGTCTAAAGGACGCATGAAACGTTTTCTAACTTTGGTCCATAGCGAACATGTAACAAATGAAAAGAGCCTCTTGGGCTGGTCATACGGATCGTACCCTTCTAGCTGCAAGTTTTCCAAAAAAGGTGTTACGCTGAAGATCTTGCCACCCAAAAGAAAAAATATTATCAACCTCTTGATGTTTACTTCTTTTGGCAATATGAAATATATATCAAAAGGATTACTGGTTTTGCAAGACTACAAGGTGCCAAACCACCAATGAAGGTACACGATCGTTATTTCACCATGAAACATAATCATTTGAAAATGTAATTAGTGTGGCTTGTGGTAGTGTACTACATGAATGCGAAACTGATCTGGAATGTGATAACATGCTTTGAGTTAGGTTTGCACACTATTCTCTCCCAGTTTATTTTAACCACTTCATCGAAATCCCGCATCTACACTTTGCTGACTAATATAAGCACTGTCAGGTGTGTGGTACTGCTGTATATGTGTGTTTTGCGCTATTACAAGTATTTTAAGCAGAGAGGTTTTGGAACTGTTGGTTGAATATTTAATGATACTCTGACGCCTTTATATTACATAAAATTTCCTTCCTACGGTATTGATATCTTGTTGCTTTGTTTCTCTCTGTTAAAATGTTACTTGAGGTACAATGTAACGTTTTGCATGAAAATGCCGCACTCCAATGTCCTATTTACGATTGCCTGTTATTCAGGGCATGTTTTCGTGCGGTTCTGAGCGTTCGATGTCAAATGTGTGCCTTGTTGGAGAGTATGTGCTTCATCTAACATCTTTCCCTTGTTTGTATTGTGCATGACATAGTTTGCACCTGAATAATTATGGTAAGTGACTACTAAGGTGGATAACTGCCAGAAGCTTCCAATCCTATCAGAGTGGTAAGATGTCTGCATACACCATAAATCTACATTTGTATCTATACTTCACAAACCACTATGAAACTCATGGTAGAAAGCAGTTCCCATTGTATCATACATTTTCATTCATTACAGACAGGGAATGATTTTTTAAATGACTCTATACATGTGATGATTAGCATGATCTTGCTTTTATTATTTCTGTGAGATTGCCCACTTAACATTAATCCTTGCAACATTGAAAACAGATTTTCACTGGATACATGAAAATTATCTTCGGGCATCTGCCATTTCCAAGTTTTTCAACATTTCTGTGACACTCTCCTATGAGAAAACAAACATCAAAGCATTTTCACTGCCCTCCTGTGTATCTTACAAGCAGTAAATAGAAAAGTATGGCGTGCAATTATTTTATGGTACATACCTCCATTTCTGGAACATTTCAGATACAGTAAATAAAATATATGCAACAACAGTAAGCACATGGTAAGTAGAAGACTGAATCTAACAACAAATAAGGAAGAAATATTTTATCATTTATTGCCAAGTGAACTGAAACCGTTATTTCACCATGAAACATAATCATTTGAAAATGTAATTAGTGTGGCTTGTGGTAGTGGACTACATGAATGCGAAACTGATCTGGAATGTGATAACATAATTTAAAAATTAGTTTAAAAATGGGTTATATGAGAGATTTAGAAGCAAAACTCACGTTGTATACTTTTCACGATTTATGGTAAAGCAGAAAAACAGTTTCAAATGTGCACTCCTGGGTGACTCTTAGAAAATAGATTTCTATTTATATCTTTAACTGAGGGCATCTTTCCTTGTGGCAAGTAAACCTGAAGATGGCAATTTTAAGTTTGGAGAATGTGAATTTGGATCCACATATTTCGATAATGTGAGTTATGCATCACAAAGCAGTGAATAATGTAAATTTTGGTACATTCTCATGTTTAGTATATTAAGATGAGGAACAGGATTCGGAAATTGAACATAAAAAATAAATAGAAGAGCAATGGACACTTGAAAGAGTATAATAATACAAAATACAGTTTATTAAACAATAATTCATAGTGATAATATCTGCTTATTTAAATGGAATTATTGTACTGTACCTCAAGTTATTCAACATGAATGAATGACCTACATTCCCACAGAACAAATCAGTTCAGAATAGATGCACTGAAAGTTCTTTAACTATTTAAATGAACAAATGGGGAGGTTCTTCATGTGGCTGGAAGTGAAGAACATTGACATCGCATTCATCCTCAATGACATCTGCATTTCCATCTGCAATGTCTTTATTAAAAGTCAAAGTGCGAATACTACATCATTCTTCAGCATAGGCTTTCCCATAGCAGTGTTAACATCATGTTTCTTATCTGTATTTAGACCGTTGGCTTTCCGAATTTCTGGTGGATTCGTATTGAAAATAGTCTTAGTTGATTTCATTATAGAAGAATATTCCTGTAGTTGCAAATTGTAACACCTCTCTCCCCATACTACAGCTGTTGTGCCACGTGTTTTAACAAAGATGCACTTACTTGCCTATAAACGTAATTGCCATTTATTTAGAGGCTTTGTGATGACGTCCTTTTCACTTTTCCAGTCACAATTTCGACAGCCTTCTTCTTCAAGTCTTTAGACTGCTGCATAATTTCCTATTATGTCAATTTTTTTCCTGTGAGCTAATTACGTTTTCATGCTTGCGTATCTCATTTTCAATATTAGCAAAGACACGATCAGTGGGAATGAAGCTGTGTCCGGTAACAGGGAATACTAGTTGGACTTTTTAAATATTTTTAGGGGAGAAATTCACAATGGCACTCTTGTTTTGTCCCCCACAACCTTCACACACCAAGCGGAGAGTTGTTAAGGGAATTGACAATTCTGTGTTGTGTAATTCATGAAATAAACATAATTACATTTCGTTCTCCCCTTTTCTGAACTCATTTTTAAGCCATATATTATATGTAACATTTTCTTTGGTCATTGCGTTTGGAATGACTCTCTACAAAGGTAAAATTTTACAAATAAATCTGCCAGCTGTAGTACGTTGATTGGTCAGGTAATATCGGAAGGGGTCACTTTCTTTCACAAACAAAACTTAATATCAGGAGGCTTGGATCACTTTTTCTTGAAGGAGTTTATAGAACGCCTCAGAATGTCTTTATGGACGTTTTTCTCAGCCATTAGTGTTCGCTTTTGTGTAGGATCAGTAACAGTTTCTATACAAGTCGAACATACATTGACGCAAGGAGTTTCACACCCAAGATTGTATTTCTTGTTGAAAATGTCTCTAAAACCATTGTTTCACATTTAGATGGTGCATAGTACCATTGTTGTACAACCGCCACGATTTCTTGATATTGAGCTCGGATGAGAGGTAATGCCCTCCTGACCACCCAGAGCACGAATGTAGATACTCCATAACGTCATTTCTTCTTGATGCATTCTTAAAACTAATGCAGTCACCTTCTCAATTTTTTTATCCAAGCATACAGTATCCATAAAGTGTTTTAACACTGTGTTAATGCGAAATCTTGAAATGTTATCACACCCATAAATTTTTTCAAATGTGCAAGAATCTTTTTTCTGCAGGACTGAATGTTGTATCTTCCTAAGGCTGACAGACTATACATTTCAAAACAGAGTTGTCTTGGGAAACTTCATTCTTATGGGAATAGAATCTGTCCTGAAACTTACAAAGATCTTGAGCTCCAATTGTGTGACATAAGAAGGCTCCCTGTCTGTGATTGCATTCTGGAAGAATATCTGTCAGAAAACATTCAAAACCTATAAATACAGAAACTTGGAATAGTGAAACTTTCTCTTCATACAACACGTCTGGCGCAAGAATACGCACGTCCAACTCATCTCATTCGTTTAGCTTTGTTTCTTTTCTAGTTGGATGGATCTCTGTTACTCTTCTGACCTCTTTCCTCTGGCTAACATGGTTTCACAGTTTCTTCCATTTATAAAACTTGTTTAAGGGAACTATTTATCTTAATTCAGCAACTGACGTGCCACTGAAGCCTTCACCTAACAATATGGTATAACCTATAACCTACATGTAAATGTGGGATAGCCACAATGCACCTGGAAACAAGTGTAGCAACATGATTGGTGAAAATGGAGAATGTGACTTTTATTTCATGATGGGAAGTGGATAATGTGAGTTTTGCACTAACCCTGAATTACAGAATGATTTTACAGCGATAAAGTGTTAGTTTCATTACAGGTATTTCACTGGAAATGGTGCCGATTAAGATAGAGACCATGCCCTCACTGATAATTCAGTTTGGCATATTGAAATAACCAATAGCATGGAGATAATATGAATTAACTTCAGGACTGCAATGTTTAATATCCTGAAACACATATGTTTGTATCAATATGATTATATTTCTAAACCTTATGTAATCTGTATATTTATAAATCGTGTGTAAATAAATTAAATGTAATTATTCATACGTTGTCCATTCATGTAAAATTACATGTTTCGAGCTATTACATAAATAAATAAAGTAAGACTATTGTGCAACAGCCTCCCGGCTTCTAAAACTCTATCCAAAGACAAAATTATACGCTTATTTTTCAATACAGTTACTCTTTCACATTACTTGTTTTTAATAAATCAGTTTCAGCTGAACTATGATTTATATTGCTATACAGTATTGCAGTGAACTGACAGACATTTATCAGTGTAGCAGTCATTGAAAGTGATGTGAAAGTAATCCAGTTTATAAAATAAAATTAAATGTATTCTATATAAAGCAGCCCAGCAAGAAATGTGGCATATTGTGGGGTCGCTCAAGAAATATTTATGAAATGCCCCAATGTGCTGTGCAATCTTCGCATATCGCCCAATATTATCAAAATAGGTGGCAGTTGTTCTAGTTTTATTGCAGCCAAAAACAGTAGTACTTAGGCATCACTACTGGAATATATCAATGAATCAATCAAAAGGAAGGGTATATATTGAGTTCTTGCCAGGATGTTATATGTTATCATACAATAATTCATTATTGGGTAGGACCTGAAGTAAAGTTTGTAAACTCATAGGTTGCATGACTTTTCTCGCATGTTTGTAGGTCACAATCGGGATAACTCCAGCTTCCTCACTGTCATGATCATAATTTCGTGAGAACTGTTTTCCTCACTACTTTCCAAAGCAATATTTATTATTATGTGTTCTATCATCTATTCCATGAAAGGCTTATAGCGAAAATATTTTTAATCATTTTTGTCGACTTAGTCATCCAACTGGCATGTTAGTTCTTTCAAAGCCACAATGGAAATATGAGACATGGTTTTATGACTATTTATTTGTTTCACTACATTCTAGATTATTGCGATTGTAACAGAATATTATAGGTGTATAACAAAAGCTATTACTAGTTTTCTGATATAACAAGGAGCCAGAAACACATTTTTCTTAATAAAGCGATGTCTATAAATCATCATTTTGAATGTACAGTGTTATGAAGGCAGCTCTATAGTGTAAAAGGGTCCTCACACATTTAATACTTACTGACAATAATATTGTCAACTAGCTGAAAACCCAGCGTTTGCCGGATGTTTATTTATTTATGCAAGCTTTGAATTAGTACTCCTCATATCCCTTCTCTTTCTGTCCATCTCCTTTTTTTAATGACATGTCATATTTATGGCAGAGTATTCAAGGAATAAGGCTGTCTTGCATAATGAACAAAATAATAACTTCAGTGTCCAAACAAAGAAATGTAGGCATCAATATGCAAACTATGTGTACCTTAATGCATTCATTTTAAATCAAAACTTGATCATGAACAATATTTCTGGTTTCTTGTCCAAAATCTAATATGAATAATTTCTTTCGGGACCCACCCCTGAGCAAGTGACATGAAGTTGTCCATATGAGAAACATGGAGATGTCAAAACAAAACTGCAGTATTTAACAGGTTCCCTGTGATTTATTAATCATAACAGAAAATGCAAGTACCATGGGAAACTACAGTCTCTTGAAGTTAAAAGGTAGATCTGACGGAAATAATGAGTATTCATAGGATGTAAAGTGTTTCATTATCTTCCTTTCCCTGTAGCTCTACAGAATTCTCTTGCTTTCGCCTACAGCCCAGTACGATTCACAGTTGTCAACAGCACTGTCAGCTTTCGGGAATTTCTTTCAGCCGACCGGAATACAGGAGTGTCTTTGTAGTAAATACGTAAATGTATTAACACGCGGCGCACCAGTCACAGTCTGCATGGCCACTACGGTCGAGGGTTCGAATCCCCCCTCGGGCATGGATATTTGTGCCATCCTTAGTATTAGCTAGTTCATTAGTAGTTTGTAAGTTTAGGGACTGATGACCCCGTAGTTAAGTCCTATAAGCTCTACAAACATTTGAACATGATGTGAAAGGTTTTTACCCATTGCAGTGTATATGGTCTCATATTTATTAAATTTTATGATGTAAAATCGTTTAATTTTGTAGGTAAGCCTATACATTCATGTGCTGCATGTCGGTAAAATCTGTTAAGAATACAGTTAGCAGTAATAGATTAAAACATGATTCATGATTTTCAGTGAACGTTACTGTTTATGTCCTCATATCTCATGAAGTACGTATTGTACTGTGATATAATTTCAAAGGCACATTCATCTATATATGTGTATACTGTAGAAATTATAAATTGTAACGTCATATCGAATACCGTAATTTTTGTCCCATGAACAGCGAAAAAGTAGTAAGCGAGAAGCTTTTTTCCTTTCATCGTTCTACTTTGGTTGTCAGCGAGAAAAAGTGTTATAAAGGTTTGAAATCTAGTCGCTAAGTGTATGAATAAAGTCTCATCACACAATATGGCAGTTTCTTGCTATTCCTATTGTTTATGACGCCATACATCATGAACCATGTGTCGTATGTGATTCTTACCCTTACAGCAATTGTTCCCTCACGGTAAGGAATATGTGTACCAAATTTGGTTGAAATCGGTGCAGTGGTTTAGGAAAAAATGAGCAGTATTGTCGATTAATACAGCAGTTTTTTGCTCATCTCATTGTTTATGACGTCATATCTCGTGAACTATGTGTGCTACAAAAACATAATTTACCAGGTCTCGAGTTTTAGCGAGACTAACGAACAGCAATTCATTTTTATCTTTGACGGTTCATACACGGGTTCAGATCGTGTAAAGCCAACTTTACTCTTTCAATGTATATTTCTGAACGCACCCAACACAACAACCAAGTCATTACTTTACAGATTTTAAATCTACATCTTCCTCGCAATTTTTCCATCTTTTATCACCGTTTAAACCTTCCCAGAACTTCCACGAATGTGACATGATCATTATCCTATACATGTGTGCGTGATTTGACCACTCTTTTGGCCCACTATCGAGCGGATATTTAACACTATCCGATGTTGCCTTTATAAAGCTGCTGGGTCTAAAATACATATGATTTAAATTAATATGGTTTAAAATAAGAGGTAAGTCATACGAAGTTCAGCGGGTCATCTGGTCGACCAGGCAATTTTTCGCAATTGCCAATATGTCTGTACTGTTGCTTTGAAGGTCAAATGTGGAAAATTTTATCACAATCGTACGAATAATATTGATATCCCAAAGAAAAGAGCTCTTTCAGTTTTCCACAAATTTTCCTATTTTCTTGCCAACTATTCCAAACTTTTACTTCACTCGAACCTTTCTCTCGCTTTGAACGTCGAATATGCAAAATTTTATCGCAATCAGATGAAAGGTATTGATATCCCATTGAAAACAGTTCTTTCAGTTTCTCGCCAATTTTCAAACTTTTCCGGGAAGTTCGTAAGAACGTTCATCTTTCGTTGAACGTCAAATGATCAAAATTTTATCGCAATCGGATGAACGGTTCTCGACTTATAGTGTTCAGTAGATTTAGAAACAAACTGAAAACTGAACTCTGTTCGAATTTTCTGACTTTCCTTTTCAACTGTCCTTATTTCTTTTACTGAAAACTTTTCCAAGACCATAATGAACAAAACAAAAAAAAAATAATAATAACCCCTTTCCGTCATGCGAATAGTCAGTTATAGTGCTGAATTCAATACAAACACATTGAAAAACGGATTTTCAGTTTATCTCAAATTTTCGAATTTTCCGGTAGATTTTCCAAAATCATTATTTCAAACAAACCTTGTCCTGTCAAGCTGTACTCAAGTGATGCTCTTATAACCTTGTGGCAATTGATTTTTATTTATAGAAAACAATCGCTTTCTGTTTCTCCTAAGTTTTTCTACTTTCCGGGCGACTTTTCCAAATATTTATTTGATGCGAATCTTGCCCTTCGTTTTAGCATGAAATGTCAAAATTTTATCGCAATTGATTATCACCATTGATAGCTGATTGGAAAAAGCTGTTTCAGTTCTTTTCCGGACAACTTTTGCACATTTTACCTGGACTTACACGAATATTTGAAGACTAAAATTAGTCAAATCGGTTAAGCCGTTCTCGAGTTTTTTCATTACATTTCAGTGGTCCTCACACCATCAATAATATTCTCATTATTTTCAGTTGGCGATATTGGGAACAACATATGTTGGACCGTGAGAAGGTTATACAGCGATGGCTAGGAAAAAAAATAAAACGATAATAACAAAAATAAAGAAAGGCAACCGAGAACTGCGAAAAGGGGAAATGGGTTCGTGAGTATTTAAAGAAAGGGAACGATTTTTCGCATTTGAATCTGCTGACAGAAAACCGAACCATCGAGCCGAAAGATTTTTTAGTTATTTTCGAATGAGCTCATAATTATATTATGAATTACTTATAACGTTACGAGACAATATTAAAAAACAAGACACAGTTATGAGACCTGTAATTCCAGCTGATGAAGGATTAAGTGTATCTTTACGACTTATGTGCACAGGAAGGTCATTTGAATGTTTAATGTTCAGTAGGGCCCTCAGTTGTGTTCGCTAACATAATTTGTAAAATTCTCATTGAAACTTATGAAGCAATTACATAATTCATTTTCTTTTTAACATCCTTTATTTTTCCTTCCAGATATTGCAGGTGATAAATTTCAAGTAATTGCCTTCAACCATTAAGCTTCTATCCAGGAGATAAACTGATCTCTGGTTTCAGAGAAATGGATTACTCCTATAACATCTGATAAACTGTACCATTATATATTTACTCATTTTTCCTGCCCTATGCTGATTCATCCAAAAGAAACAAAAAATGGCAAATGTAAACACAGGGCTTCAGCTTCCTGCAGCAGGGAAGCAGGCGCTACCGCGCATGCGCGGTACTGATGACGTCATGCATACTGCCTGCTGCCGGGTCTCTTTGAACACGGGACGTTGTTTTTCCTGCAGTTTGGTGACGAGTCATAGTGGCGGTACATTCAAACATGGCGCACGAGCGTGTCTTATATATTTCTGATGAAGGACATACGGAAGGTAAGATACCGTACTTTAAGTAATACCGTACTTTAAGTAATTGAAATGTTTGTGTAGTATGGAATTTTGTTTGCTAAGTAATAGTCTGAAAATTTCGATGTTAAGTCTGCCTTTATTTGCAGATGTCGTGCAGGAATTATCACGATATGTGATTTTTCCTAGAGTTACTACGGAACCTGCTGTACCCACACAGGAACCATTGTGGTGTAGGAACGCCACATTGGCATTAATAGACTTTTACAAAAACAATAACGAGAAGCTCAGACGGAAGCAGGTATTGTGGGACGCTATGGCAGCGCACATAAAGACCTATGTGGGGAAATCATTCTCAGCAGCCCAATGTGAAAATAGATTTGGGACGCTGAAAAGGGCTTACAAAAATGTGAAAGATAATAATAAGAAGTCTGGCAGAGGACGAAGGGATTTCGAATTTTATAAGGAGCTCGAATTGCTGGAGGAACTCAACAACAACGTAAAATTATTTGTGGACAGGGGCTATAGGCCTACTCGTAATCAGTGATTTGTCCATCTCCTTATAAAATTCAAACTCCTTCCATCCTCTACTGGACTTCTTATTATTATCTTTCACATTTTTGTAAGCCCATTTAGACATCCCAAATCAATTCTCATTTTGAGCTGCTGAGAAGGATTTCACCACATGGGTCTTTAAGTACACTGCAATGGCATCCCACAATTGCTGCTTCTGTCTGAGCTGCTCGTTGTTGTTTTTGTAAAAGTCAATTAATGCCAATGTGGCGTTCCTACACCACAATGGTTTCTGTGTGGATACAGCAGGTTCCGTTGTAACTCTTGGGAAAATCGTATAACATGATAATTCCTGCACAACATCTGTAAATTTTTGTTCTTAATTACTATTTTAATATTTTATTTATTGTATATGTACATTATTTCTAAATTCATAATAATAAAGTGACAAAATGCATATGAAGTTGTGTGTTATTGCAACTTCCTTTCACACACCACTATCCTAATTTACCTCATTTTTGTGTATGGATTTTTCAGTTTGAATTTGCTGGATTATTTATAACCAAGGGAAATTTTATTGAGTAATACTGTGACTTCTTGTTTTACTTTTCACTGATTACTAAAGTAAAGTGTAGTATCAGGAATTTAACAAGTTATCAGTATGGTTAAAAGCTTGTTAGTGGGTTCATATGTTTTAAGGACAACAATTTATACAAATATTGCATACACAATACTTGAAAGAGTGAATGAGGATACTCATTTGTCTTATGAATGTTGTAAGTGTTTAATACCTGTCATTAACCTCATTTATACTGTAACTGGAGAAATTATTTCCCTCTTTCAGAGACAAAAGTAATTTCACTTATCAGCAACTTGTTAAAAGTGCCAAGCACAACAGTAGACCAAAAGGAGGGTGGAAATGCAGAGGCAAATTACACATTGTAAAATTCATAACTGGAGCCACATTATTTTCAAGTAACATAGTGCTGGTTAAATTATCACAACTCATATTTTAAACATGTTAACAATATGAATAAAAAGATAGTTGGTAACAAAGTTGTAGGATATGGGACCTATGTTATAAGGTCAGGATGGTGCAGGGCTGTACAATATGTTACGAAGATAGATCCCATCCTCTGTATGGTAAGTCACCTACTACCCTTGCATTATTTATATTAACATTCCAATTTATACCTTCCTTTGTTTATGTGTAACCTGTATATATATATATATATATATATATATATATATATATATATATATATATATATATATATATATATATATACTTTTTTTTTTTTTTTTGTAAGAACTTCAGAGCTTGAAATCACCTCAAACGACAACTTATTCCTCCCAGATTGCTATGCAGAAGTACGTTAACAGGTCATCAGGTTTGTCAAGATAGATCAATAGGTTGCCATTCATCACCAAGGGTGTAGAGATTTCACTTAAGAGTTACCAGCAAGAGGTTTTTACATACATTGCAGCTCAACCATGCAGTTACATATTCTGTGAATGACACGTTCGTTAATTCAATTGCACATGCACAACTTCATTATCTATCCTCATAGTATTGACATTCCAACATGGATATGCATTGTTTAATTCTGTTTGTTGGGCATGCAAGCTTCACGTCAAATTAGCCTACTGTACCTTATTAAGCGTATTGCACTAAAAATATTTAAAACCGCAACAGTAACAAAAGTTAAATAATGCTGAAAATGTAACAGTTGTGTTTGTAAGGATTGGAGTTTTACAATTGTAATACTGCTTCATGGAGATAAAGTACAGCTTGTAAGTTGACTGACAGTCTTGGTAGAGGTATGCAATCTTAATTGTAAATTTTCAAAATGATTTTTAAATTACTGGAGATTGCTTGAATAATCAAAAGATGTTATCAGTAGTTTGAAAATAAATAATCTACTGATAACATCTTGGTTATTCAAGTAATCTCCAGCAATTTAAAAACCATAAAATAACATCTATTTAGCTAATAGTAGTTTTTTTCAAATAGTGGGTTTCAACATTACATGCTTCGCCACAGCCAATTGTGTTGTTTTCACACTCATTGCATCCACAAACTGACAAACTGTTCCCAATCTTACCTTCATCACGGGCTACGTTGCACTTGAGCCAGTTTCCACAACCAGTTCATAAAAGTTCATACTTTCTGGCTACCAACTGGCTGCCATATTAGCAGAGGTGATGCCAACATTTTCACAGTGCACAAGGAAAGGGTGAAGGAATACAACAAACAAAATAAAAGTACACAGTGAATAATTTTCTTTATTGACACTGCTTGGGTTTCCACATCACCATAGAGGTACCAAGCTTGATGCGTTACTCTTTTTTTTACATGGCGAGTATCCCCAGTAGGCCTATGAACCATGTTACACATAAAAATTATAAACCATGTACAGCACATAATTTAAGAAACATCACTGAAACAAATGTGTTAAATATACCCCATTGAATAGGTAACAAGGTACTCATACCAAAGCAAATAGTTCCCTGCATAGTCACCTAATCTAAGATAGACTAGTGAACCAATATTACCAAATCAGATGGTAATTGTTGTCACAGAAGTTACACCTATATTTTTACAACATATTTAACAGGTGGAGAGACACATCGTGCAAGCAGTTATATTCGCAGCTGTGCTGCAATCACGTTCCTCATATCCACCCCTGTTCTGTTGTCCATATCTCGTGCTTCTACTACTTCTTCATCCTCTGGAGCAGGCTGATGTTCACCTTTTGTTGAAAAGATACCAACTTAATTACACACCACAAGAGATTTTCAAGCAAGACTTATCTCCAAGCATTTTTGGCGGAACAAAATATGTGACATGCTAGTTTTAGAAATATTTATACATATACCTCCGTCAAATACCAGGTTGTCTTCTATGGCCAGGTTATGTAGAACACAACATGCTCTGATGAAATGTACCATGTCAGAAATGTCCCTTAATTTTAAATGGTACAGTTGCCTGAACCGTTGTTTCAATAGCCCAAAACAGTGCTCTACCACACACCTAAAAGTAAGAAGTAGTGTAATGTGTTAGGGAGTACTTTGAATGATGACACTGTTCATAATAAATGAGGGGTTAAAAGGAAGTTTTGTTTAAATTTTATACATTTAACAATCTATTGGTTTAACTTACCAGGCGAAAAAGCACCAGTACAACGATAGATACACCTGAACCATGGTTGGGGAGCAACAACCACTACTGAACTATATAAGCTACTCACTTTTCATGAAAAGGCTAAGAATAATCTGAGAAGCAAAATAGACCCATCTTGCCTCAACCTGTTTCCAAGAAGGAGGTGCTGAGTATTGTAAACAAGAACATTCTGAAAGCTATACAGCTTGTGAAAACACTGCACCCAAATACTTATTTGGATTTCCACAAATAAAGGAAAAATTTATAGCACCAGCCCTCTATGAAAAATAGCCAAAGTATGCAGGAATAAAAATTAGCAAATGAACTACCTAATGCAGTCATGGCTCTTCTTACAATGAAACTCACTTTACATATTAAAATATAGTAACATGCTTACATGCCGAATAAGAAATGTGTTGGAATTTATGTTCATTATCATAGTAAACCACTTATTGTGATGTACTATATGTAAATCAATAAGCAATTCAGAAGCATGTATCAGTGTGAACTATACAAATAACTGCAACCATAAGTAATTTTTAAGCTTCTGCAATGCACCAATGGATATTGAATAAAACATTACTGTTATAATTACCTATTTCTGGACAGCACTGAGTTAAATTTAACCTCTCGCCGTGTTAGGTGACCTGTATTTCTATATGGCGTCAATAAATTCCTGAGACAGGGATACGCACTGTCTCCCATGATGTAACATCCTCGGCACTTTTCTTCCAGAGTCTGTGAGAGGGTACTTGATCTGAAAACCCTACTATCATGGACTGAGCCTGGATATCCAGCACAAAGGCTTCTGATACGTTTCTTGTGATCAGATACCACCTGTAAAGTTATTTATTTATCATATGATATGGCAGCATCATATATACTAATATTAGAACACTGAACAAGATTGTACATACACATATAACAAATTAATGAAAAAATATAATACAAGTAATAATGAAAAGGAAACAGGACCTGCAGATGAAGTGAATAAAAATGCTTCCGATTAACATAAGAATCGGCATCTTCTTTTGGTTTATCTATCCTGATGTGTGTCCCATCTATTGCACCAATTGCACCGGGCATTCCTTTACTTCGGAAATGCAACTCTATCTCCTCTCTTTCCTCTGCAGATGGCCATTTAACCTGTTTTAACCATGTAAAATTCTAATTCACATTGCCCTTAGTGTAATAAATCTCTTTGCTACTAGTGTAGGTACTATATACATAATGAAGCCTATATGTACAACTGCATCAAAGAAGAAATGAAAAACTAAATTACAACATTACCACATCCACGCTAAGGCTACTAAGAAATCTTGTCACTCTTTTAATAACATTGTACAATGACCCGACTGCGATATCGAATCTGTCAGCTACATCACGGAAACATGCTGCTTCGTGTCCAGCAAACCATAAAAATATCAGGATGTGCTGCAATGGGAGTATTTTCCTACTTCCACAAGACTGATGGTTATAAAACCTAGAAGCAAACCATAAAAATACGAGGATAAGATGCAATGGGAGTATCATTCCAATAACAAATAGCAGGTACAAATCACAATGTAAAGAATTATTCAAAAAGCTAGGAATTCTGACAGTACCAAGTGAATATAAACATAATACATATATGAAAAAAAAAACATTTGTATGCTATAAACAGCACAGTACATGACCACAAAACTAGATCTAGACACTGTCTACATCTTACTAGATTGAATAAGGCAAAAAACACATCATAGCCTAATGTACATTGACATAAAATTGCACAAGAAGCTACAACAAGAAAAGGAAACAAAGATGTAAAAGATCACCACACATTAAATCAAAGGCTACTCTCTATGTGTTAAAGAACTTTTATTACACAGTAGATTAATATTTAAAGTAACAGTAGACAGTACCTACATTTGCTTGAACATGTAATAACTGAGTAAGAAAATTGAACACCCAAGAGATGAAACGTATCTGTAAATAGCTGATATATTACTGTATATAGCCAGTGTATGTGTATTACCTTGTAACAAACTTTGTACAAAAATTAAATAACTAGGCTAGAATTGTGACTATTAAACAACATTGGATTCCAGTAAATGAATGTTGTAAACTATTGCATATAGTCATCTACATCAATCCATAAGTAATAATGTACAAACATTTGACAACATCCATACAATGTGTAGGTATTGTTTATGGGTGAATAAAAAAGAATGAAAAAGAAAAAAAAATCAATCAATGATAGTTAACAAACCTGGAATTTCTGAACTGTTCCGCCAGATCTTCGGCCAGATGCCGCCGCACACGAAAGTGTTCTGCAAATTCCTCTTCCGTATACCGCGGCACCACACATTCAAAAAAAATTCTCACACTTCTGCCTTTTATTTCGACGCAATAATAACAACATTTCGTCGAAATCTTCGTCGCTGGATAAGAAATCCGAATCGCTCGAGGACGTCAACATCTGGAATAAATGGATTTTAAAAAACTCGATTTCTTTTTCACTCATAGTGGCGATATTATAATAAAATAATTTTATATAATTTAATATACAGAAACAAATAACGTACTTACCTTGTAATTACAGAAGAAACACAAAAGTAGCACACAGAAATGACGTACACTTTTGAGATACCTTCGAAAAATTGAAGAGCGCGCTGCCTGCCCCCACTACAGACCTAAAGCAATCTGCGGTTCTGCGCATGCGCCAGTCAAGCTGCAGGAGGAAATTTTCCCTGCAGCTCCTGCAGCCGCAGGAAGCTGCAGCCGGGAGCTTCTTTGAACAGCCGGCAGGCTGCAGCAAGCTGCAGGATTCGGTGCCGGGTGCTCTTTGAACACGAATTTCCGTACCGCGCATGCGCGGTAGCAGCCCTGCAGCTCTTTGAACGAACCTATGGATTGCTCCTATAACATCTGATAAACTGTACCATTATATATTTACTCATTTTTCCTGCCATATGCTGATTCATCGAAAGGGTATAGAAATAAGAAATGGCAAATGTAAACACTAAAAACCAGTAGTTATGCGACACACTGTAAACACCATCACAACAAATATTGTCAGATTGGGAAATATTTTTAGACCCATCAATACTGCTCTGTCAATATTTACGGTATTGACATTGTGTCAATACCTATATGCAGTCGGTCAATATATTGACGTATTGTCAGTATAATGTCAATAGTATTGAACGTGTTAGGGCCCCTTGAAAGAAAAGAGTAAGTATGAAATTCAGAGCATGATCTTAGTATGGTACATCACGCAAGTGTGCTACAAACTTAAATACGTTGAAAATTGCAAATATATCTACCTAGTGTTATTTTATGTGCAAATGTGTGTCAAAGATGTGTGAATATTGAAAATATTCTCGTAAAATAATTACATAGCCCCTCTACTGCAAACAGGAAATTTAACTTGCGGGGTAAGTTCGTAACTAGTACATCTATCTTTCAACACTTTCGTAGAAAAGCAATATAATTTATTTCAACTCCCGAAACAAACTTTACAGAAGATATTCTGTGAATAACAACTAACAAACTACCTTCGGTAGTTCATTGTTTTCTATTATAAGAGGAACAGTTCAAACAAACCTGAATGCTTAAAACTGCCTTTGTATACTGAATCTGTACTTGCGAATATTTTTCACAAGTAATATTCATATTTGTGACTCCATGACAAGAGAAAATTAGGACCAGTTATTCTGATACACCTCTATACGAAATTAGTATTCAGCATCGCATCGAAATACTGCACGTTTTCTCCAGGGGAACGTCACAATCTGCATAAATTCCTCGAATGTATAAAGGCTCTGTAATACAGAATACTACTGCATCCGACATACAATCGATGTTAGTGCTCTTAATAGTGGATCAACAATACACGTGTGCATATTACGAAACCGAAGATTCAGTAAACTGCGCCGTAAAGAACCTTCGAATTTGGTAACATATCTATTGTGTTTAATGAGGAATTAAAGTTTGCTCTATATCTGAACCCAATGAGTATTTTTGTGTATTTCCAATATTTACCGAATTGCGTGACGTTTAAAGTATGTTAGAACGCCATAAAAATAAGAGTAAAATTGGATTTATATGTTTGGAGATGAGGCCTAATCACACATCCAGCCGCCCTACCAGCTCTGAGGAAAGGGTGGAGCAGGGGCGGGTCACGGGGGTCAGTATCCCAGGGGCATATCCCACTTATAGGCGCCTAGACTATCAAGGATTCGGGTCCTCCAGGTTGCACAGATATAAGTCTATAACATATCAGATTGCTATTAAAAATAAATTGTGTATTATACTGCGTGCAGCAGATGCAATGAAAAGGCGGCCCAGCATTTGTAAGGCACTTTCTGCAGCACAGTGAGGCTCTATTCAAATATTATGAATTACCTCGAACACAATGATCTATTAACCCAAGGTCAACACGTATTTAGAAAATATCGTTCATGCGAAACACAACAAGCTCATTATTCACACGAAGTGATGGGCGCTATCGACAACGGTTCGGAAATCGATTCCATATTTCTCGATTTCCAGAAGGCTTTTGAAACCGTACCTCACAAACGGCTTTTAATCAAATTGCGTAGATACGGTATATCGCCCCAAATTTGCGATTGGATAGGGGATTTCCTGTCAGAGAGGACACAGTTCGTAGTAATCGATGGTAAGGCACCGACTAAAACAGATGTGATATTGGGCGTTCCACAGGGTAGTGTTATTGGTCCTCTGCTGTTCCTTATTTACATAAACGATTTAGGGGAAAATCTAAGTAGCTCTTTTAGGTTGTTTGTAGATGACGCCGTCATTTACCGTCTAGTAAAATCGCCTGAAGTTCAAGACCAACTGCAGAACGATCTGAATAAGATATCAGTATGGTGTAAAAATTGGCAATTTACTATAAATAATGAGAAGAGTCAAGTCGTCCACATGAGTACGAAAAGAAATCCGTTAAACTTTGTTTACTAGATAAGTCAATCGAAAGTGAAGGCCGTAAACTTCACAAAATACCTGGGAATTACTATTACTTCAGACCTAAACTGGAAAGAACACGTAGATAATGTCGTGGGAAAGGCAAACCAGAGACTCCGTTTTATTGGCAGAACCCTTAAAAGATGCAACAGAACTACAAAAGAAACTACATACACTACGCTTGTCCGTCCATTTTTTGAGTATTGCTGCCCAGTGTGGAATCCTTATCAGGTGGGTTTGACGAAGGACATCGAAAGAGTCCAGAGAAGGGCAGCTCGTTTCGTATTGTCACGATACAGGGGAGACAGCGTTACGGAAATGATACAGGATCTGGGATAGGAATCATTACAACAACGGCTCTCATCGCTGCGGCGTGGGCTACTCACTAAACTCCAATCTCCAACATTCTCCTCCGAATGCAAAAAATATATTGTTGACTCCCACTTACATAGGTAGAAATGACCATCAGAATAAAATACGAGAGATCAGAGGTCGAACGGAGAGATTCAGATGTTCTTTCTTCCCGCACGCTATCCGAGAATGGAATGGGAAAATAGTATAATGGTGGTTCGATGATCCCTCTGCCAGGCACTTAAATGTGATTTGCAGAGTATCCCATGTAGATGTAGATGTAGAGGCTCCGCACAACATACGGATGTGCTGCAGCAGAAGCAGCAGTCAGGTGGAACAGTGTAGACATTAAGGCACATGGCGTGCTTATCCGGACGTAAGCTACCTACTTTTAAAAATCTCGCTTCCCTTGTTATAAAATGAGACTGTTCACACTGCAGGGCCACGGCCACGTGCTACGCTGGACACACGTGGCTTCCATTCACTCCCTGAGCTATCTTTCTAAACGTGGCGGACACGTTTTCAATCTTTCCATGCGCAGAGCGAAGATTAGACCACTGTTTAACATATACAGTCACGACACTCCCACATACAGCACTCCAGCGATAGCAGCGCTCCAAGCGGTCGGCAAGCTACGTTTCTGAATACGATAGTTGATGACTGCGAATAGTATATTTTAGATTGACGTCAGCATACTTTTTACATTAGGGAACGTATGTAGTGCCTTATAAATAGGTAATAATTTAAAAATAGCTCCCCATTTCTCTATCTTAGGTTTCATAAGATCCCTGATAAGCTACGAAACGGTACATTACAGGACAGTTAATTTACAATCATCCTGTAACATACAGGCTTTAAACGAGTAATTTCATTTTCTATTGAAAATAAAAATGCCTAGGAAACACCAGGAGACATGCACTTTAGCAGAGAGACGTCAATTTCTACGCAGGAACGTTAAGTATTCTTCATTACAATACCAGTAAAATCGGTGAGGGAGGAACGTAGGAAACGTATATATAATGCAATAAATACGGTATTTAACATACCAAATCAACCATCACAGCTGTAGCTGAAGGAAAACCGTCACAGACATGGTAATATAACGATAAAAGCAACCAAACTATTTTCCAACAAAGAAGAACCCAGTTCCACAATTGTTGCTACATCTGAGCCACAAACGGCAAGAATCATCAAAACATTGTTTTTTTTTAAAGCTAAAGTAATTACGCTTAAAGTATAAGAAAGACGAGTGACGTGTAAAAATGTGAGAATCATTAGACTCCGTACCGAAATGATACACGTCAAAAACTGGCTGTCATAGTAAGAACAGACCATAATAGAAATTTATTATACCATTATGTTTATATGCAACTTACTTTCAGCAGAATAAGCTGCAAATACACACATATTCGTAAGTATTAGTTCATGACAGAGTTGTTCTTTATACCACTGAATCATATAAATGAGGCTGTTTTTATATTAATTTCCGTATTATGTTTGTCTCTCGATATTTTAATAATGCTTGTAACGCAAAAATTATAGTAATTATTTCGTTAATTAGGTACAAAAGCGATTATAAAGAAACATCACTACTTCGGCAGCTTGCCCACCGCTAGGAGCGCTAGTGTCGCAGCAGCTGTCAGTTGGTAACAACTTTTACAGCAGTGAGTGCCGTGACCGTATATGTTAGACTGTGGTTAGACTTCGTGCAAGCAAACCTCGTGCACTGCACAGAGCGTCATCTTTGTTGTCTGAGCTGTTGTCTTAATTGTGGATCGTTTGCAAGTAGTTGGCGTGTGATTGTGTTTTTCAGTAACAATTATGGGTTCAAAATGGACTTCTCTGATTCCATGACTCCATTTTTATGGTGCCTGCGTTGATGTTCATATCTTAAAGTTTTTCGTCGATTTGTCCATCTGTGCTACTGTTTCAGTTATTTCGCTACTTAGCTCATATTGCATCCCTCCCCCCCCCCCCTAAGCTGCTGCAATCTTGGAGCAAATGGTTCTCGATGTAGGAACAGCGGTTCTCGGCTGACGCTTCGAACAGTAATGTAAATGACAGGAAAGGGGGTGCAAAATGAAACACAACATAGAGTTCATCACAATGTAATGTTTATAATAATGAGTTACATCACCAACAATTCTTATGCTTGCACACACCATCAACTGACTCCATCTCATTAATTTTGCGTTGGTTCATAGAAACATAAATGGCATATTGGAACACAAATAACATTTTCCACAATCTTTGTTAGCAACAGAAAATACAATCCAAGTACGGTAAGCAATAACGTCGCTACTATTGGCACTCTCCAGTCCTGCTAGTGCTTTAACAGTGGCACAATTACATCGAAGAATAGCAACTGTTAACCATCCGTTCCCCGGCTGACAGTCTGCACCCTTAGGCGAAACACTGAAATTCACAACTCAACCACAAAACATAGTTGGTCCTTGTAGAATAACTTGAGCACCGATGTTACTGTCACTGTCAATTTCTAAGTTGTCAATTGCTTTATACACAGCAGCACGACGTCTTCTCTATCTCCTTGATCGAGGCATCTTACTTAGCTGTGACACAGGCCAACTGCAGTGGCAGCTAACTCGTGCCTTATACAGGGTGAATCACCTAACACTTGCACCGCAAATATTGCGGAAACGGAAAGTGCGATTTATGTGCAGATTTCACAGAATGGATTGGTAGTCAGGGGCTCGTATTTTTAGCCAACAAACAGATTGTAATATTACTTAGAAAGTGTATTTTTTATGCAAACATACTGTTTTTTAAATGGAACAATGGTGTTTCTACCATGCACTGGAATTTTTGACACCAGCGGTGTACAAAGAATTTTGAATGACATTTTTATCACGTTTAGTTTGGCAACTACAACCGTTCATAGTTTCGGGGACTGTGATAGCGTAGCTGATTTGCCGAGTGGCTAGCCCCTGGGGCACGGCCCACTGTCTCATGACCACCAGCCAGTAAGCTACGCTGTCGTAGCCTCTTCCCCCAAAACTTCGAATGGTTGTAGCTGCCAAACTAAACGTGATAAAAATGTCATTCAAAATTCCTTGTACACAGCTGGTGTCAAAAATTCCAGTGCATGACAGAAACAACCATTGTTCCATTTGAAAAATTGTCTGTTTGCATAAAAAATACACTTTCTAGAGGTACTTTTACAATCTGTTTATTGGCGAACAATACGAGTTCTTGACTACCAATCCATTCTGTGAAAACCGCTCATCAATCGCACTTTCCGTTTCCGAAATATTTACGGTGCAAGTGTTACGTGTTTCGCCCTGTATACACGCCGCGTTTACACAAGAATTGGACACTTTTTGCTTTTAAATTTTCATCAGCAGCAAAATGCGGATGTCCCGGACACGCTGTATAGACGTACTAGTACAGCGCGTCCCGTTTGACATGTTTATATAGAGGTCACTGAGCGATAAACTGCTACGTAAACATGATAAGGCAAGGCCGCGACAAGGCTGCCTATGGGAGCTGCGTGCTCATCAGGAGCAATGACTGACGACCAAATTCATCATATAACTTCATATTGCACCCCCTTCAACCTCCACACAAAATATATATATTAAATAAACTATTGCATCCGTGGAGCAAATGGTTCTCGATGTACGGGACAGCGGTTTTCGGCTGACGTTACAAACACAATAAAGCGTTCACCACAAAATAATGTTTATAATAATGAGTTACATCACCAACAATTCTTATGTTTGAACACACACCATATCCTTTGAATCAAACACCAACTGACTCCATCTCATTAATTTCGCAATGGTTCGCTACTTAGCTCGTTTATTTATTTATTTATTTATTTATTTATTTATTTATTTATTTTTTCATTTCAGTAAATGCTCTGAATAACTGGATCACCACTTTCCTCCTGAAAATGAACCGTTTTTTGTCCTACCATAGTCATGAATCGTATTCTGGTCTATCACACTGTCATCTTCTTTCTGCTTGTTTACATTTTCCGTTTTGGAATAGTTCC
Source organism: Locusta migratoria (assembly GCA_026315105.1). Classification (NCBI taxonomy): domain Eukaryota; kingdom Metazoa; phylum Arthropoda; class Insecta; order Orthoptera; family Acrididae; genus Locusta; species Locusta migratoria. Next base: position 249,765,578 of record CM048749.1, read on the forward strand.
CTAATAAACGTCATCACATTCAAAATTTTTTGCTAAGTGTGGTGTCGCACAAGTACAAAGTGCGCGCCACCTACTTTCGCCGCGCGCCGCCATGCACACACGGCGCGGCGTTCTCACGACAGCCACGAGCGCCCTCTGCTGCAACCCCGCTCGTGGCCACCACGGAAAGACATCGGTCACTTCGGACGGAGATAGGCACCAGTGAAGACTTTGCTATCGTACAGGCACTAGGCAGGCCTCTAACAACTATGTATCAACATTCTGCAGTACTATGTAAAAGTTAAGTATTGTTACATTCTGTGCAATATATATCTCTTTCTAATTTACTCGAGTGTTTATAGTTTCTAGCTGCTCCCCTCCGTACCTGCACCAGCGTGCTGTCTTTGTTCCTGTGTCGGTCTCGTTCCACTCGGCCACCGACACCTACGACGAGGCTGGGACACAAAAGCGACGTCGAAGTTGGGACACAAAACTAAGCACTTTACTACAGTCACTAATAACTTTAAAGAGAAAGTATTTATCTAATATTCTACCGCTGTATCTCTTCAGGGTGTTTCAAAAATCATTACTAGACTTGTGCTACAATATGTACCAACAAGGTGACTCCATGGGTGTCGGATTTCAGAATTACTTTATATTCATGGTACGTGAAGTTCAAAATTTAATATCAATCAGCCAAAGCCATTCGACGCAACTCTCAAAAATTCTCGAGAAAATTGACATTGAAGTTTTACAAGTACACGTAAGTACCAGTAACTAAATCAGATGCAGCACCAGTTGTAGCTCAAGTGGCAGCGTTCTGGCCTCACAACCATAGAGTCGATGGTTCGAATCCCGCGGTTAGAGTAATTTTTTTTTCGAATTTAATTATATAAAACCTTTTGGAATACCTAATTCCACGTGATGTGTCAATTTTTTGTTTATGTGTATGTTGACGAGCTGAACACCCTGTCACCTAAAACGGTGGTTGAGTAGGTTAGTTGCTTGGAAAGACATTAGTAACTACGGAGAACCAGCGTCGTAACTCTTCACAAACTGAGCAAAGACTACCGTCGTCAGCTAATATTGAAGACAATACTGTAAAAAATGTAGCTTCTCTTTGTTTGAAACCATCATTACTAACAACCTTTTATAAAATATAGAAAATTAGGAATATACTGAAACACGTGCATCTTATAGTTGCGTCCGAAACTCGTCTGGCTGAGTACTAATTGTTACTCCAAGTGATCGAAACATGTAATTTAACAATTGTATTGCAACTGTTGACGGAAATAAACACATTTAAAATAACGTGCATTTTTTCTAAAATTTACCGTTAGACATTAAAATTGTGTAAGTATTCGAACACAACAGAAAAAAATTAAAAACCTTTGACGGCTGGATTCGAAGCACCGACCCTACGGTTTCAACGCCAACACTACTACCTGACCTACCGAAACAGCCACTGCAATTACTTTCATTATTGATACTTACGGGTACTTGCAAAACTTCAAGGTCGATTATTTCGATAATTTTTTAGAGTTGCGTCGAATGGCATTGGTTGATTGTTGTTTGAGTTCTCAACTTCACGTGCCGTAAGTATAAAAAATTCCAACATCCGATACCCATGTGGCCTCCTTGTACGTCCTTTCCAGTTTCTACTCAAGCCATCTATTATTGTGTGTATTTGAATGTCGCCCATGGTCATGCCCTTATTTAGGCAGATGCAACATGTGCAGCTGCACAGGGCGGCAAAATTTTGCCATCGAAAAAAAGTAGTGTTATGTTACCTACATAATTGATTAAATAATATTTCTATTCAGAGTTTCGATTACAGCAATTAATTTTAAAATTCTGGTTGTTGTGTTGACAGCAGTGGCGTGTCGAGAGAGGTACTTTTTTTTTTTCTTTTTTTAGAAATTAGCTTGAATTCAGATGCCAGGGGGTAGAGCGTAAATAAATTACTACACAGGGGCGTCGCGTACCCTAAATACGCCCCTGCCCATGGTTATTAAATACATTATCTGTTGTCTTATACCTGAACCATTCACTCATTAACAAACTGAATCGACAGGAAAAAATCGCACTGACGTGTTTTACGGTCCACTTTAGATTTGTAGTTTTATAAGTTTTTGCAAACATTTTGGATCAAAATAATAATTACTTAATTAATAAGAGTGTCTGAAACCCTTTAGGAAAAAAAAAAAATTAGGTAGTGGCGGCTTCCGAACCACCGACCTTTCGCGTCACAGTCGAGCAAATTTCCGTGTCAAATTTCCGTTATTTTTGCAAATATGTCTCAAACGATACGAGATATGAAAAAACATAAGGGAGATAAGTTGTAGAGAATTTTCTCCTCTACCAATTAGGTTATTCAATTTTCGTGTCAGATGAACGGTTCGTTTGCAATTACATTTATATTACAAACGGCTTTTTTTGTTTTACTACCGTATTTTTGTCCAAAAAATTTGAAAAAGGGAGTTTCTGGTCTCTGGTGACCTACAATCATGTCTGTAAAATTTGGAGTTGATCGGTTGAACGGTTCGTCTTAAAAACAGGGAACACTTTACGGACAGACAGACAGACGGACGGGCAGACAGACAGACATCCCAAAATCGCTGTTATTTTTGCAAATATCTTTGAAACGCTAGGAGATATGAAAAAACATACAGAGCAAAGTTGTAGAGAATTTTCTCCTCTACAAATTCGGTTATTCAATTTTCGTATCAGGTGAATAGTTAAGCCGTTATTTTCATTTAAATTTCGAGCTGTCAAAAGACGATCGCAAAGGCCCACTTTTAGTGTTACTACCGTAACCTAAAGTGGGCCAATAATATCCACAGCTCTTTCACCATTTGTAATATCCTGGTAGTAAGGAAATAATGGGCTGTAACATCGACATCTTGGTCAGAAGTACGCTCGTATTGTGCGGAATTGTGGAACTGTTGAACGCATGCCCGTATGAAGAAGAAGAATACAGCATCCACGTTGGAGCCCCTGTATCTACTGGTTTCTAGGTCTCGTTTACGAACAGAAGAAAGGAAGGAGGAAGTAAGGAAGCAGGGCCGGCGCAAGTCCAACTGCCGCACCGTGCGAGATGCAAAAATGCTGCCCCCTTATAAAAAGCCTTCTTAATAGTAATATTTTTGTATGACAGTGGTGGTGTCAGATGTTTTGATAACAAAAAAAAATACGTTTGACGGTTGTATAAAGGCCATACAATAGGCCTGATATACAAACTTGGAAACGCTTTCACCGAAAACTTCGAACGTTGTTCACCGATTTACTACAAATTTTTAAACCACACAGTGATGAATATTCGGAAGGATGCCGGCTGTATATTATTGAAATATAAACGGTTTTCGAAAATTCCCATTATAAATTTCGAGGACTCGTACAGGTGAGAAAGTACATATTTCGATGAGGACCTGACGTCCGCAAAAATTTCCTCCACTGACCCTATGAGCAATTCTTTATCTCTGTCACTCTGAAATAGAGTTACCATATGTTCATCATCAAAAAAGAGGACAGTTCATATAAAAAAGAGGACACTTTATTGTTAACATGAGGTAATTTACAACATTACTAATGAACAACGTAAAACAACTATAAGCTAAAATAATAAGTTTGGTAGATGAGCCTGCACCCTGCAGATATGTCTTGTGTTTGCTACTGCTCCCGTAGCTTACAAACTAGTTAAACTAATGGGAACTAAGGTAAAGACAACACAAACACCCATGCCCGAGGGGGGACTCGAACCCCCGACGGCGAACGGCCTTGCGCACCGCAGGACGGCGCCCCAATGCACACGGCTAATCCGCCGCGGCAAACTCGATTATTATATGTATCTTATAAAGCGAACATTTCATAACAAAGCCTTTGCGTTAATATGAAGAGACTGACCGGCTTGATGTTTGTCACACAAACATTCCATTGTATTCGTAATAATATGTGAAATATGGTTTGGAATAACACTGATGAGAACTGTAGTTGATGTAACATTATTCCCTGTATTCAATGGCCCTTTACATGAATACGATCCAATATTACCCATTACGATACTTATACGACTTACCTTTGTTAGCAAGAGCAAATCATATATTGTGCTTCATGTTCGTTTCTTCTTCTCTTAAATGATTTGTATTTCTCCAAGAGCACATCATTTAACTTCGACTTTCTTTTCGGCATTTTGTATTTTGTACTTAAGTTCGTAATTTATTTTGTAAAAAAATAGGGTGAACGCATTATCGTAGCAAATATAGACACGAAGCCAACACCGATCACAGTGGTCCAAGTTTATATGCCAACTAGCTTGGCCGATGATGAGGATATCGAAGAAATGTATGAGGAGATAAAAGAAATTATTCAGAAAGTTAAGGGAGACGAAAACTGGATTATGATGGGGGACTGGAATTCGGTAGTAGGAAAAGGAAGAAAAGGAAATGTAGTAGGTGAATATGGACTGGGAAAAAGGAATGAAAGAGGAGATCGCTTGGTAGAATTTTGCGCAGAGCACAATTTAATGATCACCAACACTTGGTTTAATCATCATGAAAGAAAGCTGTATACGTGGAAGAGACCAGGAGACATTGGAAGGTACCAGATTGACTATATAATGGTAAGGAATAGATTTAGTAACCAGGTTCTAAACTGTAAGACATATCCAGGGACAGATACAGACTCTGACCATAATTTATTGGTTATGAACTGCAGATTAAAACTTAAGAGACTGCAGAAAGGTTAGGAGATGGAATCTGGAAAAACATAAGGAGCCATAGGTGGTTGAGAGTTTCAGAGGGAGCATTCGGCAAGGATTGGCTTAAACGGGGGAATGTAATACAGTAGAAGAAGAATGGGCAGCTCTGAGAGATAGGGTAGTGAAGAGTGAGAGGACCATATAGGCAGAAGGACAAGGCCTAATAGAAATCCCTGGATAACACAGGATATACTGAACTTAATTGATCAGAGGAGAAAATATAAAAATTCAGCAAATAAACAGGAAAAAGGGAGTACAAACGTCTGAAAAATGAGATTGACAGAAAGTGCAGGCAGGCTAAGCAGGAATGGCTAGAGGACAAATGCAGAACCGTAGAAGAATGCAAGCCTACATGAAAATAAAAGAGACATTTGGAGACAAGAAAAGCAGCTGTATGAATATCAAGAACTCAGACGGAAAACCAGTACTAAGCAAAGAGGGGAAAGCTGAACTGTGGAAGAAATATATAGAGGGCCTATACAAAGGAAATAAATTTGAAGGCAGTATTCTAGAAATGGAAGACGAAGTGAAGGAAGATGAGATAGTTGATTTGATACTGCGAGAAGAATTTGACAGAGCGCTGAAGGACTTGCGTCGAAACAAGGCCCCTGGAGTAGATGATATTCCGTCAGAACTGCTGAGGTCGTTACGAGAGCCAGTCATGAAAAAATTGTATCACCTGGTATGCAAGATGTATGAGACAGGGGAAATACCCTCCGACTTCAAGAAGAATATGGTAATTACACTTCCAAAGAAAGCAAGTGCAGACAAGTGTGAAAATTACAGAACTATCAGTTTAATAAGTTAATAAGTGCAAAATACTAACACGAATTATTTACAGACGAATGGGAAAACTTGTGGAATCCGACCTTGGGGAACATCAATTTGGATTTACGAGAAATGTAGGAACACGGGAAGCAATACTCACATTACGAATTACCTTAGAAGATAGGTTAAGGAAAGGGAAACCTACGTTTTTAGCGTTTGTCGATTTGGAGAAAGCTTTTGATAATGTCGACTTGAGTACACTCTTCCAAATTCTGAAGGAATCAGGGGTAAAATATAGGGAGCGAAGAGTTGTATTCAACCTATACAAAAACCAGAAAGCGGTTATTAGAGTCGAAGGGCAAGAAAGGGACGCAGAGGTTGGGAAGGGAGTAAGACAGGGTTGTAGCCTTTCCCCAATGTTGTTCAATTTGTACATTGCGCAGGCAGTGAAGGAAAGGAAGGAGAAATATGGAGAGGGCATCAAAGTGCAGGGAGAAGAAATAAAAACATTGCGGTTTGCCGATGACATAGTAATTCTGTCAGAGACCGCAAAAGATCTGGAAGAGCAATTTAATGGGCGGGACAGTGTCTTGAAAGGAAAATATAAGATGAACATTAACAAGAGTAAAACGAAGGTAATGGAATGCAATGTCAGCAAATCAAGCGATGCTGAAGGAATTAGATTAGGTAATGAGAAAATGAAAGTTGTAGATGAATTTTGTTATTTGGGTAGCAAGATAACTTCTGATGGCCGAAGTAAAGAAGATATAAAATGCAGAATGGCTATGGGGGAAAAAACGTTTCTAAAGAAGCGAAACTTGTTAACATCCAATATTAATTTAAATGTTAAGAAGTCCTTTCTGAAAGCATTTGCCTGGTGTGTAGCATTGTACGGGAGTGAAACGTGGACGATTAGGAATTCAGATAAAAAGTTGATAGAAGCTTTTGAAATGTGGTGCTACAGACGAATGATGAAAATTAAATGGGTAGATCACGTAACTAATGAGGTGCTTAACCGAATCGGGGAGAAAAGGAGTTTCTGGCATATCCTGACTAAGAGAAGGGATAGATTGGTTGGACACATTCTGAGACATCAAGGTATTGTCAACTTAGCTTTAGAAGGAAGCGCGTGGTGTAAAAATCATAGAGGGAGACCGAGGGTCGAATATAGTAAGCAGATTCAAAAGGATGTAGGTTGCCGAACGTATTCTCAGATGAAGAGACTTGCACAGGACAGGGTAGCGTGGAGAGCTGCATAAAGTCTGCGGATTGAAGACAACAACAACAACAATTTATTTTGAAAGAAAAGGCAACCTACGCTCTCGAACACACAATACAGCTTTAACCTAAACCACAAAGTATATCAAAGGCAACACGGAAAGCCATAATGCAGAAGACAGAAAACACTGGTTGAATACAGGATAGACAATCGGGTTCCTTTGCAAAGAAGTTCCGAATCGTTTGCAACTGTCAGACCCATGCGGAGAGCGAAGGAGCGAAATTGTGAAGAGAAGTTTCACTCTGTGTATGCGCGTAATAGTTGCGAACAGTTTGGAACTGCAGTGCGAACAAACCCGTTGTCTCCAATGACACAAAAATAAATGTTCTTCCTCGGAATACAAAAAAGAGGACTTTTGTAGAATTTCATAAATTCCAGCAAAAAAAAAAAAAAAAAAAAAAAAAAAAAAAAAAAAAAAAAAAAAAAAAAGAGAGAGAAAAAAAAAGAGGGCGTGTGCGGGAAGAGGAGGACGTATGGATGGTAACCCTCCTACGGGGGGGGGGGGGGGTGGAAAGAACTAACATGGATCAAAACAAAGTCTGCTTAACATGGAGTCTACAACGAATACCTTAAAAGTTATGAGCACCTGACCAGCAGAAGAGACGTGTAAACACTAGACAACTGAATATGAAGCTCTAATGTATGCATTTTAGAGCGCAAGACACTTTGGTCTTGTTTTGGTTTGTATTACTTACTTCTAATATATGAAAAGCAAAGAACTTACAGTAATATTGATTTGATTCATAATCAATGGATGAAATACTCGGACATGGGTTCCTTATCAAATTATTATGCATTTCCCTGTCTACGAACGCTCGAAGTTTGTAACGAGAATTTCCGAAGCCTTGTAGGCTATATAAGGGAAGAGTAGTCATCACAAATCTGGATAAGTAATCGATCGGTTTAGTTCGAATTGCACAAGAAATAAAATTCGTAGGCTCGCATTAATTTGAAAGTGGAAGAGGAGCAACGTGGTGGAAATGGAGTGTATATAATCAGCTCGTAAAATAATTAAGCAGCTTCTATGTTACTAGCCAAGGAGAAAGGTTTAATTAACATGAGACTCTGTGTGTAAAAATTGAAATAAAATAACACTATTGTCGTTCATAAGATTCCACTCGGTGGCGCCGCTGCCCTGCTAAGCAGCGGGTCGCCGCATATGAACAATCGGCTCGTAACTTCAGCATAGCAGTAACAATAGCGGCAGCATCTAAACTGGTCGCGGCGGAATTAAAACCACTCACAGTAACAGCAGCATACGTTCTCAGTGGTAGCCCATTATCACAGTGTCTCAGTGGCGACCCATTGTCACATTCATTTGTGCTTGGCAAATTATACGACGGTCACTCCAAAAGAAATGCACACTATTTTTTTTAATACAGTTTTTATTCTACAAGTTTGAAAGTTTTACAGTGTGTAGATACATCCTTTAGGAACAATATTTTCATTTCTCCACATAATCCTCATCCCTCTCAACTGCCTTACGCCATCTTGGAACCAGCGCCTGTATACCCGCACGGCGCAAAGTGGTTCGGAACGCCCTAATCCCTGGCCAAAAGTCGAAAAGTGAGAATAATAATTTCAAATTTCCCGATTTTATGTTTTTGGGGTCGCTGATTACGAATTTGATAATAGTTTCATGACATTTGGAATTCTAAAATGAAAAACAATTTTGTAGAATATATAAATTTCTATTTTATGTACATAATTCCATACAATACATCCCATTAGACTGATCCATTGGATTAATTAAAAATCACAATCTGCGTCAGATGTATCCGTTGTACATGTTTCGATTTCTGCTGAGGGTAAGCTACTATTTGTGACATACTCTTCTGGTGTCTCCAGCAGAACTATTTACATCAGAAGGTAATGGTGCACTATTTTTAATTTCTGAAAATTAGTTATCAATGGGTCTGAAGATGCAAGAACCCAACGAAACACGCCAGACATTGTCTTCTCTCGCGTATATTTTCGAGAAAAATTTTCGCGGTACCGACGAATGTCCTAGTTCTTCGCTTCTTGAGCGTCCTCGGAAAGTTGTCCGTTTGACAACACACTCATTTAAATTATCGCGGAGCCATGAGCTTCATAGCTGCTTAGTATATGTTAAAGAAAACCTCCATAGGTATGATCTTAGTATGTCAGTACACAATCATAACACAAGACACAGACATGCAATTGATAAGCCACATGCCAGACTTGCAAAGGTCCACAGTAGTTACAAGTATCTTGGACCCACATTTTTTAATAAACTGCCTAATGAAGCTCAGTCAGTGCCTCTAAATAAATTTAAAAATATAATATCAAAATGGCTAAAAAGTAAAGCTTTCTATACCTTAAGGAATTTGAAGAATCTGCAATAGATGACTTAGAGTTTTGATATAGACGTACACAGAATTTTAGATTGTAACATTACCATTGTGATATATTGAGTCACGATTCTATATTCTACTGTACAACAATGAGATAGAGGACTTTGATCATTAATGTAGATGTATACAGAATTTCAACTGTATTTTTTCTAACAAATTTACTATTGTTAGTAGTTTATTCATTGTATTGTATTAGGAAAATTTAAACTAAGAATATGATAATTGTACCTATGTTAAACACTGCAAATTACTAGCTGTTTAGATATGTATATAAATGTATATGACGACACCAATTACATGTTAACATGTTTAAAGGTGAATAAAATATTCTATTCCATTCTACTCTATTCAATGACAGCACATTGCTTCTGACGAACGACAAGTTAGCAGCCATCTTGAAGACATACTGTGACGGTGCCACTCACGGGAACAGGTTGAACTAAGTTTGAAAACAAGGGGGAAAGATGTATCTACACATGAACCTGTGCATTTCTTTTTGGAGTGACCCTCATAGTTACGTTGTGATTTCTTATACGTGTACTATTTCAAATTTCTGGTGCCGACCTGTTTAACAAAATTAAAAAAATCTTTTGGAGGTGCTGGGGTGGGGGGATTCAGTCCCATTAGCACCCACCGTGGCTGCGCCACTGTCTGCAACGATAAGGAGAGGATTTCTCGTAATTGTAAGCAAACGGGATGATATTCTTTTCCACTTTCATAACGTTTTGCTTTACAATGCTGAAATTAAGATCGTAATGGAAGGTAAATAGAAAAATATTAACGAATTGCACCGCGCTCCCTCATTAGAAGGAACAGACACTTGCACCAATGGCATCCTTATGATGACAACCCTTTCGTGTTTGATCATTCAGTAAGTGTTAGCAGACTAGTCTTCATCGCCGTATCACTTCACTTTTATTCCTTTTATTTTCCATTCTAGTTATTGGAAAGACGCCTGCTATTTTTGTCACTCAACCAGTTTTGCAAATAATAGAAGAAAGAATTTCCTGTCTTCGGTATTGAAGAAGAAAAAGTTTGACTCATAGTCAACATGAATGAACTGTCCAATTGCTCATAGCGTTGCCAGATGGTCGGGATTCGTCTGGATTCTCCCGACATTTCATATAATGTCGAGACTGAATACAAATGCTCATAAAAAATAAAATAAAATAAAATAAAAAAATTAAAAAAGAAAATACCTTCTGATAAAATTCTTTATAGCATGATAATTTAAAAATATTTCCAAATATAAAAGAAATTGTATCATTTCTATTGCTCGTAAACGGTGTGTGGATACGCTGTAAATTTGGGTCTGGCACAGGAACGTGCTAGGGCAGTAGGTGCAGATGTGACCACTGTGTGCAGATAGTGTAGTGGTCAGCGCCACTGCGTAGCAAGCAGTAAACTTGAGTTCGAAACGCGGCCTAGCATAAATGTTCATGTCTCCTCATTTATTTAAATCAAACACTAGTGGCAGCTAAAATCGAAAATACCTTTGTGCCTTGCTTTAATAAATGCTGAGTTTAAAATTAGGTTCAAATTTGACGTAAATGGTTTGAAATTTAAAACTTTTTTTGGATAGTATTATGTGAGTCAAACTAGCTGGTTCTGTATAATCCAAAACCAAGTACAACTGGGAACGTTAAATTAAATGCAAATTAATTCTGTACCAGTAGAGTTAAGGCTTTCTGCAGGAAGTTGATTTGAAAAGTAAAAACTAAAATTTTAATTTATAAAATTCATGTTACGTGACAATTGCAAAATCCAGACATTCTGAATTTTTCCACATATTTTACTCTTCCAATCTGGCAAATGTAGTTGTACTGAACACTTTCCTATCACATCAGTGACACGCCTCTTTTTCCAGCATCAGAAAAAGCAATGGAATTGCGTCTGATCGGTCTTGAACCCAACGGCCAACTGAAAATACCGTTTCTGTATTTTTCCTTCGTAACATGCGCAACAAAGGCTAGAATAGTTCTTCCAAAAATAAGACAACAATTGGAAAAATAGCTTTCATAGTCAGCGACCTCGCAAACCCTACAATGGCTACTCTCAGAACAGAGAAACGGATTGTCACACAATTCCCCTCGGCTCCTCTCCCTCACCTTGTCCAACATGGCCAGCCAGACCTGCAATCAGTGTTGCCAATTTAGCGACTTTGTCGCTATATATGGCAACTTCTGGCCATAGAACGAGACAAAATTTAAGTTTTAGGGACTAGCGACAAAAATGGCGACTTCTAACCAGTGAACCAAAATTATCTTGAAATTTTGTGTTTTAATAAAATACTTTATCAAATATTTTGTCAACCTGAATGACCTGCAGTACTTTTACTGCATTTAATTTCGTAGCCTGCGCTGTCTTCTCTATCTTGTCAAAGCGTGATCTGATTGCAGAATGGAAGGGACTGCCCCAATTTCAGCCTAGCATCCCATTGCTGATGCTAACGGCTTTCAACATTCAGTAGAGAGGCAACTGCCTAGATGTGATGGTGATCAAGTTACTTACGTTTGATGGTGTACAAGTTACTTACGATATAATTTCCTGTTTTTCTTTTGTGTGTATGTATGTGAAGCTTTTTCTTCTCAGGTTATTATTTAAAGACAGTGACGGTACAAGTTACTGTGAATAGTGATGGTTTTCATAAGATATTTAAGTGGAAGTACTCTCAAAACTGCGGTTTTGAGTCATATATCATAGGTGCGTCGTTTCCAGGTGAAACTGGCAACTTACAAAAGCGATACCATTACTGATATTTTAAAAATTCATATCGCATGTTGTTTCAGTTAAATACAAAATTTACCTCTTTAAATATTAAAAGCTATTGTAGTAGATTAAAAATATAACTAATTCCTGCGTATTATAAGAAAAGAGACGTAATACGATATTTATTTAATTGGAAAATATTTCAGCGACTTCTGGCGACTTTCGAGGACGCATTTAGCGACATTCTCGTTCTTAGGACCGTTGTCACCAACAGATGAGAGTTAACACGGTTGTTAGTCTATGTAGCATTAGTTAAAACAAACATTGCATTACATCAACTTATGTTAGCTTAACACTCGTGTTAAATCTCGTGTTAAACTAACACTCCATATTTCTGATGTTAAGGCGTTAACAATTGTAATATTCTCAAGATGGCGGGCGCAAATGCAGCTTTCGATGTAGATTTGCTATACTTGGATCGTCTAAATGGCATTCGCAATAGAGGACGGCCTATGAGGAGAAATGATTTCGACGAACTATCGAATAAAGATTTTCTTCAGAGGTATAGGCTGTCGAAACAAGTTGTTTTGAAGATTCAAAAAATGTTCAAATGTTTGTATAGCTTATGGGACTTAACTACGGGGTCATCAGTCCCTAAACTTACAAACTACTTATAAACTACCTTATACTAAAGACGGCACAAATATCCATGCCCAAGGGGGGATTCGAACCACCGACCGTAGCGGCTGTGCAGACCGTGATTGGAGCGCCTCAGTCTCCTCGGCCACCACGGCCGGCTTTTGAAGATTACCAAGGAATTGCAGGAGAGGTTGTAATATGGATCTAATAGAAATATGCCGATCTCACCTTTGCTTCAAGTGTTAATTACGTTGCGTTTTTATGCGACAGGTACGTTTCAGTCTATGGTTGGAGACAATATTCGAGTATCAGTTGCTTCAGTAAGCAGAATTGTGACGAGAGTGTCATTAGCAATTGCAATGTTGAGACCTAGGTATGTAACATTTCCTTCGGGTGACGAACGAGCTAGTGTAGTGTTAGATTTCTACGAAAACTTCCATTTTCCTGGAGTTTTAGGTTGCATAGATTGCACGCACGTGAAAATACAATCCCCTGGAGGTAACAGAGCGGAAATGTACCGTAACCGCAAAGGCTATTTTTCTGTGAATGTTCAGGTTATTTCTGACAGTAACCTCCTAATCAGAAACATTTTTGCACGTGCTGTCAGAATCTATCTGATCTTCTATCAAGCTCAGGATGCTGTCATCAACTTTTTAGTGCACTTTCCACCGCCTATCTGGAACTGTTCAAGTCTCTCTTCACTCCTATCGTTCTTTGCACTTCGCTTCAAATTAGTATAATATTGGCGAAGTTGCGTTGTACTTCTTGTAATAATTTTTTTAAATTAAATTCTCTTGTAATTATTTCCCACGTTGCATCTTTAACTTTTACGTTTGCCACATCTGTCTTCTTATTTTCTATAATATCTTTATATTTAGTTATTAGTACAACTAATAATTCTTTCTCCAAAGATGAAAAATTTGTCCCGTAACTTCTCTTCAGATTTTGTTCATGCGCCATTGTTTCAGATGTGTGCTTACTTTAATCAAATATTGGCGGCAAAGGAAACTAAAAACAAAAGCGCATCGTAGTACGTTCAGAAAATCATACGAATCATCCACAGCCTTCTAGATCTGTAATATTTACAAATCTCTCAGCGTTAACACGTGTTTGTTAACATTTTCAGAAAACAAGTTCGTGAAATGCTAGAATTTTAACAGTCTTGTAAACGCTGTAACAAATGTTACATTACATTTGCTAATGCCACTTTTAACATCTGTTGGTGAAAACGGCCCTTAGAGCTGGCAACACTGCTACTGTCTGGTGCCGTCCCGTCGATGTGCCGCCCCATGCGGCCGCACGTTTTGGACGTGCCTTGCGCCGGCCCTGATCTAGTTAGCAACGACAGACGAGAGTTCTGTTATTTGTTGCAGTGAAGTTACCGACAGTGGCCAGGATTTACAGCTGGTCGCGCGAGACAGCGCGAGTATCCGATATGCAGTTGTGTGTTTGAAGACGTGAGTTGTCAGTTACGGGAGGGAAAAAAAAAAAAAAAAAAAAAAAAAAAAAAAAAAAAAAAAAAAAAAAAAAAAAAAAAAAATTGTAATGAAACTAAAGAAATTGGAAGAACTTTCAATCCAGACGTTTATGGGAAAGTAGATTGAATATGTTGTGAAATTACAAACAAGTCGTACTGTTTTCCATGTCTGTTGTTCGCCAAAGAAAATTCAAGTTATATAACAACTAGCACGCTAAAAGGCGTTGACGATCTCGGATATTTAACACAAAAGACAAAGAAACATGAACCTGCATCACATCTGACTGCGAAACTAGAGCACAACCTTTAGGGAAACACGATATTAGGCAACAACTGGACACTGCTTACAGGCAGTCAGTTGAAAGCCACAATGATCAGATTCGCAAAAATCGCACATGTTTGTTCACATTTTTGTAAGTCTCTCGGGCCAAACTGCGTGGTCATCAGTCCGTAGCTTACAAACTACTTAAACTAAGGTAAACTAACCTAAACACAAATACACACACACACCCATGTCCCAGGGAGAACTCGAACCTCCGACAGCGAGCAATCCCGCGCTTCGCAGCCTTAGAGCGCTCGGCTACTCCACCGCGACCGCAAAAATCGTTACGTGCTCTCTAAAATTGAGGACTGCATTAAATTTTGAGCTCGCAGTGATCAGTTAAATCCCAGAATTTTCCGCGGTCGAATTAATTTCACTGCTGAACTCGATGTCACGCTTAGTGACCACCTTTCGAAGATACTGTTTTCAGAGGCACTTAGCAGGGGCGCCGACTCCGTGGGTGCTCCGGGGCTCGTGCACCCCCCAAGAATTTTTTGGGGGTGTTGAGCAACCACATAAAATTGAGGTGGAAAATAAAAAAAAAAAAAAACGGGAAAAATCGAAACCTTCTTTATGACTCAAGAGGCAATGCAAAACGTGACCATAACGAGAGACGATATTTCATACGTGAAAGAAATGATCTGCTTTGTACGAGGGTCCCCAAGCGAGTAGTAATGAGTGTCCGTGTTTTAGCCACTATGCTAGCTTTGTTCATCCTGAAGCACATCGGTCCTTTTGAACTTTCAGGTGTACGTATTTATGAACTTTCAATGGTGTTCTTTAAGGAATTTAGCTTGAAGAATCTGATGCTGATGCTAAAGTTAATCGTTTTTCATTTATCTTTGTCACTTCCCTTGTTATTAAAATTATAGATTCAGTTGAAATTTGTAATGCTTTTCTCTCAGGCTTTAAAAAAACCTTGGACTGTATTAATACTGTCGCAGATGTCAGGAAGTTATCTCGAAGTGATGAAAGTTTCGATGAAGTATACAGCTCTAGAAACTGACCAAAAAAATTTGACGTCGAAATTCAAAATCTCAAAGTATTTCAAAGATTTATCTAAATCTTGGTGACGGTATTCTGCCAAACGCTATTGTCAGAAGGAATAGCTTTGCACAAAAAGTGTTAGATTAGTGTACAGCGAAAAATTATTTCATTAGTTGTTTTGCGGTGTTACTTATATCGCAATATCCACTTAGGCAAATTAAGTCGTTTTATTGTAGTGTCCTAATGCAGCCATGCTTTCCTTTTCTTCCTCCTCCTTCTTCCTTCTATCTTTAAAAGGCCAGACAACTGCCTATTTACTTTTATCAAGTATTGCTCATTCAGAAATGCATGAACATGATTTTCAGGAGGGTTGGTTTCGAACATTTGTGAATCGTGATATAGAGCACCCACACTGATTTTCAAAAGTCGGCGCCCCTGGTACTTAGAAAACATATTCTGAACAATTTACTTCCGGTATGCTTGCAGTTTATGATGATCTAGTTAGTTAGGAAATCGCTTAAGCTGCTACTGATTCAGTTATCGTAGATTTCAACAGTCTCACAGTTTGTCGTGGTTATCAGGTACGTTTTGAACAGCGGTACTCAACCTGCTGCCCGCGGCTCACTTGTGGCCCGCCGAGCTTTTTTGAGTGGCCCGGCAAGCTAGTCGTTCAGTATTCAAAATTTCGCAACAAAAATCTTTGATGACTGGCTGATAGAAATGGGCGAGTTGCATACAGCGAAATCGACGAAGCCAGTGCCTTCAAGTTAAGAAGCGCGTTCTCCACAACGAAAGCCTCTCTGACTAGAGCACTTAAGGCCGTTTCTCACAGCGGTCACACTGTGTCACGTGACAGACGTGCAATTCACACCGCCACCGACGTCTGTGAGCTATTACGACATCGTTCCTGCCAAAGAGGTATATAAACAACATAGAGAGGCTACAGGCAAGCTACAGCGCTCTGGGTGGCAACACTAAGCAACACTGGCCGCCATATTTGAGAACGTCAGTTTGAAGCAGCAGCGTGAGCAGACGCTTCTGTCTGTAATCTAAACTAACGTGTGAGCGCTGTTATCAGCGGCAAATCATGCCCAGTGTACATTCGGCCTACAACTGTAGTGATAAAACTGTTGGAATATCAAAAAATGTTCAAATGTTTGTAGAGCTTATGGGATTTAACTACGGGGTCATCAGTCCCTAAACTTACAAAGTACTTATGAACTACTTACGAACTAGGACGGCACAAATATCCATGCCCGAGGGGGGATTCGAACCCCCGACCTTGAATATCATACTTTAGGTAGCTATAAAGAAAGAGATATATAATTATATAGGTCATTGTGTATCAGCATGTACTTGCCTATAAACATTCATTATACTTAACTTTCGCATTTACCAAGTTTCAAAATTATGTTTACTTCACGACCATCAAAAAGCTACGCAGAGGACGGGTGTATTTGGTGTGTTTTAATGTAATGACAGTTGTTTATATAGTGACAAAAGCGTATTAACCATTGGGTAAGTAGGCTAGGTATATGAACTGTAATTATACTATTCTTTACACAGATTTCCTTTGAAAAACGAGGAGTTGCTAACCCAATGGGCAACCAGTATGAGGCGTGATAAGTGGCAGCCTACAGAGTATAGTTACATATGCTCTTGTCATTTTGAAGAAAAGTTCATGTATGCTACCACCGATCGAAAGCTGCTCCTGGCAAATGGCATTCCAACAATATTTTCGTTTTCTGAGCACCCACAGAAACCAAAAGTTGTAAGGAGAGTACCAAGGAAACGTCAAATTGTGGAGAGCTTGATAAATACGTAATGTACTTCAAAACATAAGAAATCATTTAAACCACAGGCAGAATGAAGGTGAAAGATTTTAAAGAAATTCGACTGTATTTATAGGGAAGATATTTCGGCAAATACAAAGGATTGTTGAAATTATAGTAACATCAAATAATGCAGTAGTTCGACGATTGTAAACGTCACACTAGTAAACGAGAAATGCTGTTCGTAGTGGGAATTGCTTTCCCAGAAATTAAGGAAAAATCGAGACTGGCAATGATTAATGTAAAACCTATGATTCAGTTGTTAACAGATGCCCATTATCAGCTGGCTTGACACTGACGTTCTCAAAGATGGCGGCAATCTTTCCAATTGGCTTCAACTATGGCGGTGCTGTGGCCAGTCTATGTTGTTTATATAGGTCTTTGGTTCCTGCTCTAGTCAGTGTGAAGTGGTCATGCGCGCGGCAGTGTAGTGGGCCACTGCGCATGCGCGAGGCCACAGACGTTTTGAAAGGATCGCGCGCGGAGCGATCCTGCAGATTCGTCTGTCGACGTCTGAGGCGTCTGTGAGGCTCTGCGAGGTCGGTGTGAATTGCCCCATTTGAAACTATGGAGACAGATCTGTAGAAAAGTCTGTAACGTGACATAGTGTGACCGCGGTGTGAAACGGCCTTTAAGTGTTTGCGGGCCCCGATGCTTTCTCCCTCCCTGTCCTCCCCGGCTGGCGGCTGTGGCAGCTCGGACAGTGCTAGCTTGCAGTAGCGTCCTTTTCGGTGCGCGAAGTACCCGTTCTGAATCCTATCAAGTGTGACACTGCAAGCGTTCATGGGCATAAAAGGTTTGGATATAAAAGTGTCCCATTTTTATGCTTACTGGGAACATTCGTATTTGTTTGTAAAGTGTGTTGGGAAAGCAGTGTACTTAATATGCAACTCAACCGTAAATATCAAAGCACCGCCAGTGCACTATCACTACGAAAATGCACACTCCATAACACACGAGGGGCAAGGTAAAAATAAATTAAGCGATACTATGCTTGACTTTGCTGAAAGTTTCAAATTGCAGCTTCTGCTTTTTAAAAGTCAGCATCAGAAAAGATATTTGGACAATTTTATCTCGCAAAAATACTTGAATTTATGTAATTTACTGACGTTGCAGAAAGAATTTGAATATGGGTTAAAAAAATTAAACAATGAAAACTTTCACTCAAGAGTTTTTATGACGCCGTTTTCGGTGGGCCCACAGAGTGGCCCATCAAGAGTCCGATTTAAGTTGACAACAATACCGTGCGATTCAGTTGAGGCAAACTGCTATTACCATTACATTGGAGATTAAATCAAATTTTGATTTCATTTCATAAAGACGATATCTGTAAAAATGTTATACTTGAAAAGTTAATCAGTGCATTAAGAACTGTTGTTTTTCTGTTCGGACTTCCTTGTGGTTTGGTTGAACCAGTGTCACCCAGATGGCTCTGGCTTGAGTCCCTTGCCGCTGATGGGCGGAGCTTGAGTCTGATGGACGGGGATAACGTGGATGATTTTCGCAGGATTTAAGCTCAGAATGTGTAAACAAGTTGTTTTGCTTTTGTTATGCGGGTAGTTACGAACAACGATATTTAACAAAAACGTAATTGCTTGGAAATGGTTGTCAAAAGGCTGCAGCAGAGTTTTAGATGCTCACTCAAACTTTTCAGGTTCTTACATATCTTTCTTAGAAATTAATTATCATTTATCTAAAGAACAAATATTCAAATTCTAAAAAACCAAGAAAATATCAAGTAACAATACATTCAGCTGTATTTAAAACAGCAAATTACTCTTCTATTAACAATTATGTTTTAAAATAGATTTTGATTATAAAACAAATGGAAAGTTAGTTCACAGTGTTTTGTCCTGTGATAATGTTGTGGCCAACTTGAAATAAAACTTTCGAGAATTTGACCCGAGAAGGAAAAAGGTTGAGTATGGCTGGCTTTGTATGAAGGTGAACCTGTTGAAAGGTTTTGGACTTTCCTTACTTCTCATGCACATGATGCAAAAGCGTTAACAGAATCGCTTAAAGAAACTTTGAAAGACATTCTGAACAATTCGGATAAAGTTATATCTCAAAGCTACGACGGTGCAGCTTTTATGAGTGGTCGTCATTCAGTTGTGCAGACTATTCTTAAACAACATTTTAAACATGCCTATTTTGTTCACTGTTACGCCCATACGTTCAATATGATTTTAGCCCAAGCAACGAGTCAGAATACGGACTTTAGGATTCACAGGTGGCGTGGAAACGTGTGCCTATAATTGAGAGTGCAAATTTATATTGGCTTTTCTCAGAAACGGTAAATATTATAAACTAAAGTATCAGAACAGTTTTTGTAGATAATTACAGAATCTACAATTTTTGTCTGAGTTATTTTCATCGTAAAACTGTTGTCGCGGTAGAATGGTCGAGTGCTCTAAGGCGCCTTGCTGCCGATCGTGCGATTTCTCCTCGTCGCAGGTTTGAGACCTCCCTCGGGCATTGGTGTGTGTTGTTCTTAGGTTAGTTTAAGTAGTTTGTAAGCCTAGAGGCTGATAACCTCAGTAGTTAAGTCCCATAGATGTACAAACAGTTGAACTACCTTTTCGCCAAAAATAAAACATTTTTGCACACCTTAACCTTGTGTAAAAGTTTTTTCACACACAGGATTGATGGAGACTTTTCACAAGTTCATTATGATGGTATCCCAAACGTTTATGCAAATCTTCAACTTCCTGGGAATTAATGCTACGGTGAATGTCTATTTTGATTGGGGTATTATTTCTGTATAGCAATTATTGTGTTACCCTTATTCTCGCTGTCTGGAATTTTCTTTTCCATCTTCCTTTGAATCCCATAGAACTATCTACACGAACTGCCATTGATATTATCTGTCTTATTATTGCTGTTATATAAATGCTTATTCTTGTACTGCTTCCTTGGGCTCCTGTTCCTGTTTATGATTTATTTCAGATAAATATACGCCTTTAGTAAGTTGTTCCCTACTAGAATTGGATTGATATTAAAACTTTATTCAAGGAATTCACCCCTTCTGCTGCATCTAACAGTTCTTTGCACTATATTTCTCTCTATGCCTAATAGGGTAAACGTCTCACAAGAACATTAGCTAAATAGTCCTGATCTATTGGTTTATCCAAGAATTTAGTCTTTGTTAAATAGTCATGCAAATATTGCTTAATACTACCTCGATTCTTATAGTAAGGTCTGGGGTAAGATAATTCAAACATAAGCTTTTCTTGAGTACTTTCAGACGAATATTTTTCTTGAAATATCCTCATAAAATCTTCCCACGAGGTGAACTCATTTGCATGTGTATTTCCCCACTCACCTGATTCCCTTTCTAAATAACATAATATAAAATCTGTCTTTTGTGAATCTGACCAAGTATTAGGTAAAGTTCTCGAAAGAACCCTTATGAAATGATTTGGGTGTATTTCTTCGTTAGGCCTATACTTAGGTAGCTGTTAAGAAAAATTTATACCAGACGTGAAAATTAAACCTTCCCTTTTTGAATTTGGAGTCTAGGTTACATGACTGTTGATTCCTCTCAAATCAAAACTTCTCTCCTGGCTCCCTTGTAAAGTATCAAATCATTCTTCAAAAATTTTATTTATGAAAGTCGCTATTTTCCGTTCCCAACCCCAGACTTCACCTAAGGCAAATTAACTTCATTAGTGTTATGATTCCTTTCCAATGCCTTTAATTAAGGTTTGGTTTCTCTAACCCATTGAGTCATCTGTGAAATTTCAGAATTGGATTTCTGTTCTAACACCTTAATTCGATTGTGAGTGGTTTGCAAGTGTTTGCTGTGTATATTATCAATACACTGTACTTGATTATCAAATTTTGTGTTTACTTCTGATAATGTTTTAGTAGTGTCTTTTTTCTGTTAATTGTACCAAGGTATTAGTAGTGTCGTCTTTCATTTTTGCTATGTGTTGTGTCTGTTGTATTAATGTATCTTTCATCTCTTGTAACTACCTGAAAATGGCGGGAGATAACTCTTTTTTTTTAACTCAGTTTCCATTTTTCGTGTTATAGGTATAAACTAAGTATTGGTTTTTCACTTCACACACTTCATTCACTGAAAACACAAACGTAATTAAATGATAAAGGTACGCTCACGACAGGACCGCCGGCGAGTTGAGAGAAGTATGTGGTCAATCTCAGTAGCTAGTGCGTTGTCTCGATGTAGCTTAGAAGGACCCGCACCGCCTTCACTCTGCAATCTGCTATGCTGTGTAGGCCGTAACCCTGTTGTTGACAACTCGGATGGTGCTTTCCATAAACGTTGCTTTTCTTGTAATTGAAGATCCCAGCACTTAGAACTTGGCTAGTTCTCGTTGTTTACTCGTGTTGATTTCCGAAGCTATGGGGAGCTTTCCAAAGTCTATTATTTCTTCGCAAGTTCATTCTTTCTGCACAACTTTATTCTCTTCTCTTCTTGAATAGATCACTTCAAAGTCTTTGTTCATCTTCTTCTTTGTCCTTCTGTTCGTGTCCTGTCAGCTTGGGCGTCATTTATGAGGTGTTCCTAGACCGTGTATTTCCACTAAAACAGCCCATAAGTTCCGTTATTATATCCTTCTTGTACTTGTTAATAAATCGTTTCTTCATTCTTTTGGGAATGGTTAGTCCGTTTCCAACTAGGGATAGTTCCATGTTGAGGATTCAAACTCCAATATATCTCAAAAGATTGCAGTTCAAATAACTTAGAGAATGACTACAACGATCACTACTGAATGATAAGTCAACAAATATATCGTAGATTTATTGCAGAACCTTATGATCTACTACGTTCAGCTTTACAGTTTGACATGTTCCGCCTTCAAGAACCAAAACCATTTTACACCAAACAAAGGGACATGTTCATAATAAACGGAGATTTAAGGCACAGAATATTTATCACGTAGTTCATAGCTCGATTTTGCTTCATGACTGTTCTATGATTTCTCTGGGTGCTTAACCACTTTGCGTCTGCTTTGAACCTGCGCCAACAGTCCCCTGTGATGTTTCTGGTCTCAACTTATTTAATATCCCTACAAATAAACCATTTGATTATCTTGGGTCGAACTTAAGGAATATAGTGAACCATGTTACACTATACGCTTAAGATATTGCAAGGGTCGCCAACACTTATGAACCATTGTGGCAACAGTTGCATTCCGCCACGGAATTGGATGGCGGCTAGAAGGGCGCGTCAATGGGGGGATAGCATTGCTAGCAGCTCGAGGAATCACATCAGACATATCACGAACGATATCATCAGTGCAGCCAGATGTGGAGGGTGTGAAAACAACCTGTGATGTATACAGGGCCCAATGGGGTAGCTTGTCCCTTGTCAGGTAGGAGGGGAGTGAAAGATTCATTGGAAAGTGGTCACTATCACAAAGGTCATCATGCAGTGACCAGTGAAAAGAGGGAAAGAGAGAAGGCGAAATGAGTGACAGATCTATGTTGGAGAAAGAGCCTGAGTGGAACTAAAATGGGTTGGAGAACCATCGCTGAGAAGGCACAAGTCATGGTCTGCAAGGAACTGTTCTATAAGGCAGTCCCAGCTAGAAGTACGAGGAGTGTCCCACAAGGATGATGGGCATTGAAGTCCCCACGATGAGGAAGGTAGGGGGGGGGGGGGGGGGGAGAGTTGTTGGAGGAGGGCAGGGTAAAACTGCAGAGTCTGTTGCTTGTGTTATTAGAATGGCGCGTATGTTGTCAACTTTGTCGCAAGCAACTATGGAAAAGCAATAATTTGAGTGTTTCTGAACTGGAGATTCGGGCGGTATGCGCGCTCAGATACTAAAAAAAACCTTCTTGTTGAATCTACACCTAACCTAACTTTCACTTAAAATGGTTACAGTATCGTACAGATCATAAAATAAATAAAACATGCTATACCTGCTGTATGGTTGACTGCTGTGGTATTACCAACATTTTCAGCTCGTGGGCAAGAGACTTTGCAGTTTAGCCGAGGGCTGTTAGTGCAGCAGACTTAGCTGGCCTGTCAACAGGGGAAGTACACATTACAAATTGTTAATGAGGTGTGTAAGTTAATCCAAACAGCAACTGTTTCCAATGTAGTACGGAGAGGAATCCACGTACTAACAATATCCATTTGTAATAATGTCGAAACTCCACCCAGTACTTGTAGCGGGCCAACCCAGTTCTGACAGAAAGCACGGAACCCACTGGGGGGGGGGGGGGGGGCTGAATGCGTGTCCATAAAATGTTCCTATGCCTCTACACAGTGCTCACTCAACCTGTGTGTGGCCGTGCTCCACAATTTTATGTTGTAGGCATGTTTTAAATTTTACTTTTTATTCTATGACATGGAGTCAGCCACATTTTATTTAACAACCGTCTTAATGTGAGCTAAATGTAATACTTCTGAAGAAGGCAAAATTACTTTTGCCGAAACCTAGGTCAAGGTTTATGCATGTCATCCATTTTTTTGCAACTGGTCAGCTGAAACTTTGTTGACTTTTGGATCAATAAAATGTGATTTTTGCAGAGCGACACAAGCTATGGAGTAGAAGAAAATAGTTGTTTTAACTCTGGGAGGTGATGGTAATAGCCATTGCAATTCCATTGGATGAGTAATGTACAAAGATCCATATGGGGGTTGAATGGGCTGAAGGCTGGGCCAGAGTGGACCAGACACAAGCTCAGAATGTTAAACTGGTTGTGATGACAAGGTAGGCACATCAGGTGGCACTGGAGGGGGTTTGTCCTGTGATATTTGTTTCTTCTTTGTCTTTTCTTTCACTCTCGCAGGTTGGAACTGATGTCAGTAAGGACTGGCACTTGAGAAAATCAGACTTTGAGTCCAGGAGTGGAAGATCCCTGATCTGGTGAATGTCAGGAAGAGGGGCTCTGGGAGAGGGCACCGTCAACAGCAAGTGCCAGAGAAGGGGAGCACTTCCCTGGCTGGGATGGAGGGGGACGCAGAGAGAGTGGTAAGGGAGCTGCAGGAGAGCAAGTAGTGAGGTTGGAGTGGTATGAGGAGGAGAGGTGAGGGGTAGAGGATGTAACAGAGGCAAAGGTAGATATCATTTGCGCCAGATGCCGACGATCTTATTTTTTGGCAGGCCTCTGAGTATGTTAAACGACCAAAAGACTTGTACTCTTGTATCTTCTTCTTCTTGTACACCAGGCAGTCCCGTGAGCATGGGTAATGGTGCTGCTGACAACTGACACACACAGTGGGTGGAACACAAGGGACTGCTGTGTGGCGATAAGACATGCCAAAATCGCATGCAATGCATTTGAAGCATTTCATTGGAGTTGGGAAGCCAATCAGTTTATTTTCACTTGACTGCACAGTACGCTGAAATTTACGCTCAAAGACTTCCAGCTTCTGTGATTTATTTCTTTGTAAGAATTACATATTTCTAATGTCATTTTAAATGAATGAAATGAGCGCAATTTCGTAATAATATGGATCTGAGCCAGGTACAAAATTTGGCAGGTATAAGCTTTTGGGTACAAACCTGTCTGTTGTCCTCAGAGATGGCAGGAATCTCTCGGTACTCAACCAAACCTGTTGGTTGTAGATCTTGCTGCTGCTGCTGCTGCTGCTGGAGGAGCCAGCACCTGATGTTGTCCCACTTTTCTTTTTCTTCATCTTCTTCAGAGTTTTTATAAACAGTGGACCTGAAATCTGCTCTGTTACTAGCCGTGATGTACATAGAATCAATCTTTAACATACAGAAGATTGCTGCCCTTCATTCCGTTATGTAAGCTCCTGTCTTTAAAATTCTTTAATGTCAGTTTCGACTTCAGCTCTCTCTCTCTCTCTCTCTCTCTCTCTCTCTCTCTCTCTCTCTCTCTCTCTCTCTCTCTCTCTCTCTGTGTGTGTGTGTGTGTGTGTGTGTGTGTGTGTGTGTACAGCTATTAACATGTAAAAATGGAAAAATAACATCAAAAGAAAGTGGACTACCAAGTTCTTAATAATGATCATGAATCTTTTATTCTTGAATGGTTCACAGGAGCTATGTTGGTTCATATTTTAATATCCATCGTATTTCAATAAAACAGCTGCTCACTATCTTCAGGTGCTGCTGCCACCATAGCTTCTCTGCTCACCAGTTTAAACACTCTCCATCCTGCCAAACAGCTGGGGGACTCAGAAGAAAACGGGATGAGGCCAAGAAGGTAGCTTATCTGCCATTCGCTGGACCAATCTCTGCTAAAATCAGCAGGATCCTTATGAAACACAACATCAAAAGTGTGTTCTGCCCTCCTAATAAAATTGGTGCACTACTGGGCAGCATAAAGGACGACTTGGGGTTACAGAAGCCAGGCATTTACAGCATACCTTGCCAGTGTGGTATGTCATACATTGGACAGACCACTAGACGGATTGACATAAGACGCAAAGAACATCAGAGGCATACTAGACTCAGACAGGTCACCAAATCTGCTATAGCAGAACACTGTCTGGAACTTAATCATACAATGGACTACAACAAAACAAAGATTGTGACACAGACCCCAAGATTTTCGGACAGCCTCATAAAAGAATCGATGGAGATTAAAGTTACTGAAAATTTCATCAACTGTGATGCTGGTTATGAACTCAGCACGGCCTGGAATCCAGCACTGGATCTTCTGAAAGTACAGTGGAAACAACACCAGACATCTTCTATTGCAGCACTGCCTGGAATCCAGCACTGGATCTTCTGAAAGTACAGCGGAGACAACACCAGACATCTCCTATTGCAGCTGAGGCACAAGCAGATGGGTACCAGATGGAGCTGGGAGGGCAATAAACTGGAGACGAGATTCCACTAGATAAGACTTCAGAACATATTCCAGAGCAACGCAGAAGTGGAACAGATACCCAGGAAGAAGTCGCGATGGCAGGAGACGATCAAAATAGGAGCGGACCACAGAAGGAGTGGTCTGACAGGCGCGGACCGCCGAGGGAGTGGCCTGGCGGGTGCGGACCACCCAGGGAGCAGTCTAGCGGTCTCACACAGCAGCAGGAGCAGCCTGGCGGGCGTGGGCCAGCGAAGGAGCGGCCAGGTGGGAGCAGACGGCCCAGGGAGCAACCTAGCGGGCGCGGAATGCAGCAGGAGGGGCCCAACGGGCGCGGACCAGCGAGGGAGTAACCCACTAAACTACAGGCCTATTTCATTGACGTCAATTTGCAGCAGGGTTTTGGAACATATCCTGTATTCAAATATTATGAATTATCTCGAACAGAACGATCTATTGACCCAAGATCAACACGGATTTAGAAAATATCGTTCATGCGAAACACAACTAGCTCTTTATTCACACGAAGTGATGGGTGCTATCGACAAAGGTTCGCAAATCGATGCCGTATTTCTTGATTTCCAG
Source organism: Locusta migratoria (assembly GCA_026315105.1). Taxonomy (NCBI): domain Eukaryota; kingdom Metazoa; phylum Arthropoda; class Insecta; order Orthoptera; family Acrididae; genus Locusta; species Locusta migratoria. The sequence goes on from CM048749.1 coordinate 249,792,037, forward strand.
AAAGCTTTTGACACCGTACCTCACAAACGGCTTTTAATCAAATTGCGTGGTTATGGTATATCGCCCCAAATTTGCGATTGGATAGGGGATTTCTTGTCAGAGAGGACACAGTTCGTAGTAATCGATGGTACGACTAAAACAGAGGTGATATCGGGCGTTCCACAGGGTAGTGTTATTGGTCCTCTGCTATTCCTTATTTACATAAACGATTTAGGAGAAAATCTAAGTAGCTCTCTTAGGTTGTTTGCAGATGACGCCGTCATTTACCGTCTAGTAAAATCATCTGAAGATCAAAACCAACTGCAGAACGATCTGAATAAGATATCAGTATGGTGTAAAAATTGGCAATTGACTCTAATGAGAAGTGTGAAGTCGTCCACATGAGTACGAAAAGAAATCCGTTAAACTTTGTTTACAACATAAATCAATCAGATGTGAAGGCCGTAAACTCCACAAAATACCTAGGAATTACTATTACTTCAGACCTAAACTGGAAAGAACACGTAGATAATATCGTGGGAAAGGCGAACCAGAGACTGCGTTTTATTGGCAGAACCCTTAAAAGATACAACAGAACTACTAAAGAAACTGCATACACTGCGCTTGTCCGTCCATTTTTGGAGTATTGCAGCCCAGTGTGGGATCCTTATCAGGTGGGTTTGACGGAGGACATCGAAAGAGTCCAAAGAAGGGCAGCTCGTTTCGTATTGTCATGATACAGGGGAGACAGCGTTACGGAAATGATACAGGATCTGGGATGGGAATCATTACAACAACGGCGCTCATCGGTGCGGCGTGAGCTACTTGCGAAACTCCAATCGCCAACATTCTCCTCCGAATGCGAAAATATATTGGTGACTCCCACTTACATAGGTAGAAATGATCATCAGAATAAAATAAGAGAAATCAGAGCTCGAACAGAGAGATTCAGGTGTTCTTTCTTCCCTATTCGAGAATGGAATGGGAGATAAATAGTATAATTGTGGTTCGATGAACCCTCTGCCAGGCACTTAAATGTGATTTGCAGAGTATGCCATGTAGATGTAGATGTAGACGGCCCAGGGAGCAGCCTAGCGGATGCGGAACGCAGCAGGAGTGGCCCAACAGGCGCAGACTGGCGAGAGAGCGGCCTGGCGGGCGTGGACCGCCAAGGGAGCAGTGTAGTGGGCGCGGACCACCGAGGAAGCAGCCAACACCAGACAGACATAAATACTGCACCAGATCCTCTGTTAGATCAGTCTCAGGTAGCACCTGATGAAGATAGTGAGGTACACTATCGAAATATTGTGACAGAACGACGCAAACAACTGGCAGATACCCATTTTGAATATGTCTTTTTCAGATATTCAGGAAAGTGGCTACATTTGAGTAGAGTGGCTCTCTTCCATTGTACTGCAGCCATCCAATCTTTCTGAAGACAACAATATGGTGAATCGTGCAATTAATTCACTATCTTGTCAAAGAATGATGTTGCAGGCAGGAGAACAGTAGTGTTGCCTTTGTTAGCTGGTAAAAAAACAATCTCTTTGTCTTCCTGTAAAGAAAGAAGTGCTTTCCTTTCTTCATGGCTGATGTTGAGCTTGGGCATGGGCACCCTTGTTATGGCACTGCATACATCTCGCCTTTTTCTTAGTTTTACTGAGAAGATTAGAGACACCTTGCTCAACTGCACCTTAATGGATAAAAATCTTAGAGTGGGCAGAAAATTAAGCCCCTTTTCCAACACTGAAATTGCATCTTCGCTCAGTGTTTCTGCAAAATTCAGCACAGTCCATCATTCAATGTGTTTTCTTGCGATGATTGACATGTAAGATTCTGGAACTTTGAAATGTGAGATGTCATAGTTTGCTGGCCCATCCAATCAGAAATCACTCACAAAGCACTGTCCACCCACTCTCCCAGGAATCCACTGAGAGACAGAATGAGATCTTCCGTTGTAGTGAAAGCAGATTTCTGGAGAGACACTAATTCTCACCTGCTATAAAGGGAGCCTTGCTGGCTCATTTGACTCTCAGCATTCTGGTTTATGACAATATCACAGCAGTGCTAGAGTCTGAGCTGTGGCAACGAATCACAATATATATTGGCAAGCAGCGCAGCAAGGTCGGCAGTAGCACATGTAGATGTAAAGCAAATGTCTTGCTAAAATATTGTACATATATTACAGTACGATTCATTGTACTCTGGTGAACCATTCAAGAAACATTAAGTTGGAAAAGCCCAAAACAGCACATCTGTTACCTCTAGGGGAGGAGGTGGTCAACAGTATATGTGAGTTCGATAAACTTGATACCAAGAAGAACAGACTGTTAAGGTCTCTCATGTTTCCATTGTGATGTCGGGACTAGTAAATTCATTCATCAAGTTTATCCATTATGTCGACTCTGCAGTGGCCATGAAAATCAAACGACAAGCAACCGAGACTCATGATTCATAAACACCTTTGTGGGCCACACCTGTTGTAATGTATAGTTTTAAACGTACTGGTGCTGACATTTTTATGAAGTTTTATAATTTTGCTGCACGAGACAGTTTTATTTCTTAAACATATTTTATGTTGAACGACTTGGCCCATCTCAAGGCCATATATACTTTTATCAACAAGGAAATTATTTTATGATGCAATGACTGTATTGCTCTAATTGTGTGATATGTTCTATTAATGGCAACAGTCATGTATTTTATACACTACTTAACAAATAATAGAATTGGTGATCTTGACCTTTTTTTATACTTATTGCACACCTAAACCTCAAAAAAAAAAAAAAAAAAAAAAAAAAAGATATGTTCTTCATATATAAAATAACTACTACTGTCTGTACGATATGCAGCAACATTGATGTTGATATAATGGTTTGGCCACAAAACAAGCTCCAAAAATCTAAAAAGCTATATTCTTTCAGTACATTTTACCTTACCTTCTACCTTAAAAAATATATAAAATATTACATGAGACTGCAAAAGTTGGATGAACTATTCAATAAAATCTGAAGTTTATTTTCCTATTGTCTTCAGGTTGCATCTATCAACTGATATCAATTGCTGGAAAGTTATTTTTTTTTTTCAATGCCTTTTTTTTTAAGTATTTCTTCCAACAATTCTTTTTTTTTTTGTAACCTGTACCTGGATAGGTTGAACATTCCCCAAAATAACACTTAATGGAGGCAGTGTTGCACTGTGCTTTAACAAAACTGTTTATACATATGCAGTTCACCAAAAAATGTTCAAATGTTTGTAGAACTTATGGGACTTAACTACGGGGTCATCAGTCCCTAAGCTTACAAACTACTTATGAACTACACACGAACTAAGACGGCACCAATATCCATGCCCGTGGGGGGATTCGAACCTCCGACTGCAGTGGCCGTGCAGACTGTGACTGAAGCCCCTCAGTCCCCTCGGCCACGGCGGCCGGCTGCAGTTCACCATTTATCACTGATGTAATTTTGCATTTTCTAACCAAAGTTTTACGTTTTGATGGTTTGTGCAGATTCATACTGAGTGGGTACCACTAGAACCTGCCAGGACATAGTTTTTCGGTCTTAGTTCTGCAAACTGTGAAAACCCTAAATTAAATGTAGGATTTTTGTCTTTAAAAGATAGGACTGCCTCCATAAAATAGCAAACAACTAGGGTTTTATTATTATTTTTCTTTCCTGGCAGTTTGATATTTTCTCCTGTCCCAGACTTAATAGGAAGTCCTTTTTATCCATTGAAACACTGCTGATTTCATCACTCTTGTAGAAATAACACACTGATGTTAGTGGCAGGCTACTGCTAGGTTTTTGGTGAAGGTCCTCTAATATACCATTAAGTATTTTCTTAGACTGCCAGAGAACATAATTGGAGCATTAAATTACTGCATTATTTTTCTTACACTCTATGAATCAGGCAAACATGTTAATATCAGAATCTTTTTGTCCCTTGGAGTGCAGTGTAAGAAGTTGTCTTATAGATTTTTCAAAATGAAGGATTTCATGAGCTTCATCAGAGGAGGAGTCTCGAATAGATGTAAAAAGTTTGCACTTCATGGCTCTATTAATTTTCATAATTTTTTGTGAAGGATACCTTTTAGATTTTATTTATTCTTGAATCAAGTGGTGATTCGCCCAGTTCATGAAGAGAAGCATTAAGTGTCTCAACAACATCTGACAGAGTTGAAATCAGGGTCATTTTCAGAATCAGAAGTATTTAAATTTCAGGCTCTAGGTTTAGTGTAGCATGGCTTCATTTGCTTCTTTGTTGTTCTTTAGAGTTGATAACTCTTTTCTGCAAGAGTCAGTTACTTTGGCATCATAAAGCACTAGAAAATGTTCAACCACCCATTGTGTTACTGTTCTAACAAGGGAACCTCCCCATCGCACTCCCTCAGCTTTAGTTATACGTTGGCGCAGTTGATAGGCTGTGAAAAACTGAACACAGATCAGTTGAGAAAACTGGAAGTTATGTGGAACTATGAAACAATAAGCAAAATTTAAAAACTGAACAGTCCATCCTTTTATTTTCGCAAAATTATGATCTGTCCGTCCGTTCATTGACGTCTCTGTTCGCTGTAATCCGTTCAGTGTCTGTGCTTTGCGACCGCACCGCACAACCTTGCAATTAGCAGACAAAAGGAAGTGCCTCTCCAATGGTAATGTAAAACATTTGATTGCAAGGAGATAGGTCAACTGATTCCTCCACGGGAAAACACCTCTTATGTATTATATACGGCAGTGGTGATGGTATGTGCGTCATATGAGAGTTATACTCTCTGCACTGTGCACTGTAGTCGACTGACGTTGTGTGTTTAGATATTTGTTTAGGCATAGTGTCACCATACTATGGTGCAGTTACCTCGCATGGGACGGATGGACGGACGGACAGATAATAATTTTCTGAAAATAAAAAAAAAATAAAAAAAATTAAAATTTTTGCGTGAGGGAAGAATCGAACCAAAGACCTCTTGCTCTGCAGCTCCTCGCGCTATCTGCGAGATCACGGCACTTGTGTGCTGATACTGTGCTCGATGTTGCATATCTTTTACATGGACTGTTCAGTTTTTATATTTTGCTTATTTTTTCATAGTTCCATACTACTACTTTCTGTTTTGTTGATTGATATGTGTTCAGTTTTCACAACCTATCCAATGCACCAACTTATAACTACATCTGTGGAGAGGGGGTGTGCAATGGGGAGGTTCCCTTGTAAGGCTCTTCTTCTTCTTCTATGGTTATTTAAAAGGATTGAAACATTGAAATATTTTATGCCTTGTGTTTTCCATTAATGCACAAACACGTATGAAACTCAATAAAACTTCCACATGAAACATAAGCATAAAACTTGTTACACTTTTTACTAGGCTCATTTCATAAAGTACAATGTGAAATTTAAGGTCATTCTATATGATCTGTACAGGTGGTCCCCACCTATTTTAATGGAACTCGATACACTGGTCATCCTGGTATGTTAAATGAAGATTGGCAGTTACAAATCCTAAAATTTAAAACTGATGTAGTGGGAGGGGAGGGGGGGGCGCTTGATGAGGACCACTCAAATTTGTTAGAAGTTTAGTTGCCTCCAGGGGTCAGAATATTCAGTCAGCAGCCTCAAAATTTACTTACTTATGTAGCGTGGTAGTCTCTATAACTTCTGTAAATTTCAAACACCTACCTGAAATACTTTCAACATATCATATTGCCAAAGTTGACCGAAAATACCGATTTGCAAAATTTAGGTTAAACTTTGGACTGCTATAAAAAAAAAACTGGCATTGCTAACTTATAAATTGGTATACTTTTTTAACTGTTACTTGCTTTCCTTCTTTTGCAGTTTTTGATGCATAAACAGTCTGTAATAATGTTAAGCTGCAGTCATACTGTTTTTATTGAAACAGTATTACTTAAATGAGTGTTTAGTTTTGTAGTTGCTTTTGCCATGATAGTTTAATGTTTTCTTGTCACGATATTTCTTAATGACGGCAATTACCGTATTTGTCGGTGTACACGACACATTTTTTTTCCCGACAAAAATTGGTCCCATTGCCAGGTAAGGTAGGTACCTATAAGGTACATTTGTTTTCAAGGGATTTTTAAAAAATTGTGTAAAATGCGGGAAATAATGTTTTATGTGGGAAAATTTGCTTAAAGGTTCTCTCTTACATTTTTGTAGTTTATGTTTGATATATGTACAAATATGTACCAAAATATGTCACAATCTTTTTTCTGTAGGAAGGATTATCTGAATTTTTTACTATATTTTGTCAGGCGTAACAAACTGGTGACTTCCTATGAAATAGAAACTTTCGAGATAATTTCATTCATCATAATTGATTTTTTCAGCAATCATGTAATAGTGTCATTCATTATTTGAATTATGAAACACTGCTCACGTATTTGTCCATGTCTCACCTGATGTTGTTGTTGTGGTCCTCCGTCCGCAGGCTAGTTTGATGCAGCTCTCCATGCTCCCCTGTCCTGGCAAGTCTCTTCATCTGAGAATATGTTCAGCAACCTACATCCTTTTGAATTTGCTTACTATATTTGTCCCTCGGTCTCCCTCTGCGATTTTTACCCCACACGCTTCCTTCTAATGCTAAGTTGACAATTCCTTGATGTCTAAGGATGTGTCCAACCAATCTATCCCTTCTCTTAGTCAGGATATGCCAGAAATTCCTTTTCTCCACAATTCGATTAGGTACCTCCTCATTAGTTACGTGATCTACCCATCTAATTTTCATCATTCGTCTGTAGCACCACATTTCAAAAGCTTCTATCATCCTTTTATCTGAACTTCTTATCGTCCACGTTTCACTCCCATATAATGCTACACCCCAGACAAATGCTTTCAGAAAGGACTTCCTGACATTTAAATTCATATTGGATGTTAACGAGTTTCTCTTCTTTAGAAACGCTTTTCTTCCCATAGCCATTCTGCATTTTATATCTTCTTTACTTTGGCCATCAGAAGTTATCTTGCTACCCAAATAAGAAAATTCATCTACTACTTTTATTGTCTCATTACCTATCTAATTCCTTCAGCATAGCCTGATTTTCTGACATTGCATTCCATTATCTTCGTTTTACTCTTATTAATGTTCATCTCATATCTTCCTTTCAATACACTGTCCATCCCATTCATTTGCTCTTTCAGATCTTTTGGGGTCTCAGCCAAAATTACTACGTCATCAGCAAACCGCAATGTTTTTATTTCTTCTCCCTGCACTTTAATGCCCTCTCCAAATTTCTCCTTCCATTCCTTCACTGCCTGCTCAATGTACAGATTGAACAACATTGGGAAAAGGCTACAATCCTGTCTTACTCCCTTCCCAACCTCTGCGTCCCTTTCTTGCCCTTCGACTCTAATAACCGCTGTCTGGTTTTCGTATAGGTTTAATATAACTCTTCGCTCCCTATATTTTACCCCTGCTATCTTCAGATTTTGGAATAGTGTATTTCAGTCGACATTGTCAAAAGCTTTCTCCAAATCGACAAATGCTAAAAACGTAGGTTTCCCTTTCCTTAGCCTATCTTCTAAGTTAAGTCGTGATGTGATTATTGCCTCCCGTGTTCCTACATTTCTCCTGAATCTAAACTGATCTTCACCGAGGTCGGATTCCACAAGTTTTTCAACTCGTCCATAAATAATTCATGTTAGTATTTTGCACCCATGACTTATTAAAATGATAGTTCTGTAATTTTCACACTTGTCTGTACTTGCTTTCTTTGGAATTGGAATTACAATATTCTTCTTGAAGTTGGAGGGTGTGTCTCCTGTCTCATACATCGTGTATGCCTGGTGATACTATATTTTCATGACTGGCTCTCCTAACATCAGCAGTGCAGACGAAATACCATCTACTCCAGGGGCCTTGTTTCGACTCAAGTCCTTCAGCGCACTGTCAAATTTTTCTCGCAGTATCATATCTCCTACCTCATCTTCCTCCACTTCGTCTTTCATTTCTAGAATACTGCCTTCAAGTTTATTTCCTTCCACAGTTCAGCTTTCCCTCTTTGCTTAGTACTGGTTTTCCGTCTGAGTTCTTGATATTCATACAGCTGCTTTTCTTGTCTCCAAATATCTCTTATTTTCCTGTAGGCGGTATCTATCATTCCCCTAGTTATGCATTTTTCTATGGTTCTGCATTTGTCCTCTAGCCACTCTTGCTTAGCCAGTCTGCACTTCCTGTCAATCTCATTTTTCAGACGTTTGTACTCCCTTTTTCCCCGTTTCACTTGCTGAATTTTTGTATTTTCTCCTCATCAATTAAGTTCAGTATATCCTGCGCTATCCAGGGATTTCTATTCGGCCTTGTTCTTCTGCTTATATGGTTCTCTGCAGCCTTCACTACCCTATCTCTCAGAGCTACCCATTCTTCTTCTACTGTATTATAAGGTTAAGTCAATTATTATCCGCAAAGTAGTTATAAAATTTTATTGTAATAAAATACGAAACTTACAAGAACATCATGTTTCAACATAGTCTCCTTGCTTTTCAATGCACTTCGTCCATCGCATCACAAGCTTCCTTATGCCCTCATAAAAGAAGGTTTTTGGTTGAGCTGCGAGCCAGGAATTTATCGCTTCCTTCACTGCTTCGTCCGAGTCAAATCGACGGCCCCTTAATGCCTGTTTGAGTGGACCAAAAAAGTGATGGTCAGAAGAGGCAAGATCAGGACTATATGGAGGATGATCCAGTACTTTGAATTTGAGTTTCTAGAGCGTTTCAGCAGTGTGGACAGCAGTAAGCAGACGGGCATTGTCGTGCAACAACACACCACCTTCAGACAGCAATCCTCAGCGTTTGCTTCGAATTGCAGGCTTTAGCCTGTCAGTAAACATTTCACTGTAACATACACTGTTTATTGTTGTGCCCCTTTCACCATAATGTTCCAGTACAGGACCTCATGCATCCCAAAAAACCGTAAGCATCAGTTTTCCTGAGGACGGTTGGGTTTTGAACTTTTTCTTGCATGGTGAATTTGGACGTTTCCGTTCCATACTCTGCCGTTTACTCTCCGGTCGTAATGATGGATCCATGTTTTTTCACCAGCAATGATTCTGTCTAAGACATTGTCCCCTTTGTTACCATAGCGATCCAAATGTTTTTTGCAAATGTCGAGGCACGTTTGCTTATGCAACTGTGCGAGTTGTTTTGGGACCCATCTTGCACAAACTTTACGAAACCCAAGTCTGTTGTGAATAATTTCGTAGTCAGAACCATGACTAATTTGAAGATGATGAGCCACTTCATCAATAGTTAATCGTCTAAGAGAATCATTTCACATGTTCGCTCAATGGTTTCTTCATTTGTGGCGGTAAACGGTCGTCCGGCTCCTTCATCGTGCTTAACACTCGTGCGACCATTTTGGAATTTTTCAATCCACTTGTACACACTTTGTTGTGGCAAAACACCGCTCCCGTACTGTACTGAAAGTCTTCTATGAATTTTGGCCCCTGATATACCTTCCGCCCACAAAAAACGTATCACTGAATGCTGCTATTCTTTGGTGCAAATAGACAGCGGAGCAGCCATGATTAACAGCACGGCAGTAACAACAAAACTAATGTAGCAGCTTGAAAATTGCAAAGATATAATAACAAATAAACAAAGCATGCGTCACCAACGTAAAATGACAGTACTACCAACATAAACAAAAATATAACTAAATTGCGGCTAATAATTGACTTAACCTCGTACTTCCCCCCGTTTTAGCCAATCCATGCCTGATGCTCCTTCTGAAACTCTCAACCACGTCTGGTTCCTTCAATTTGTCCAGGTTCCATCTCCCAACTTTTCTACCTTTCTGCAGTCTCTTAAGTTTTAATCTGCAATTCATAACCAATAAGTTATGGTCAGAGTCTATATCTGCCCCTGGATATGTCTTACAGTTTAGAAACTGATTTCTAAATCTATTCCTTACCATTATAAAGTCAATCTGGTACCTTCCAGTTTCTGTGCAAAATTCTACCAGGCAATCTCCTCTTTCATTCCTTTTTCCCAGTCCACATTCACCTACTACATTTCCTATTCTTCCCTTTCCTACTACCGAGTTCCAGTCCCCCATCCCAATCAAATTTTCATCTTCCTTAACTTTCTGAATGATTTCTTTTATATCCTCATACATTTTTTCGATATCCTCATCATCGGCCGTGCTAGTTGGCATATAAACTTGCACTACTGTGGTCGGTGTTGGCTTTCTGTCTATCCCCCTACTCGTTGCACAAACTGATGCTCGATGCGTTGGCTGAAAGAAGCAATCTTAAGCAGTACCACCTAGATGGCAAAGTCTTAAGCCTTGACAATGCTCTCGTCAACTATTGCACCATATTCGGCAAACACTGCAAACAGCGAAAGGTGAAATATCCATTTGAAAAAGTGGAAACTGTCAAGAAACTTGACTGCGTAAGGTTTATGAACACTACTTGAAGGCAATGCCTTAGATATTTGGTGTACATGAACAAATGTATTATAATGATATTACAATAGATGTATTATGTGTGATTATTTTTTCTAAAATAAATAAATAAATAAAGTTGTCTTATATGCCAGAAAATACGGTATGTTTTATCTTGTTTGGTGTACGCTGTCATTACCAAGGATAGTATTGCTGTAAAAAAAAAATGGTGCAGCAGTTTTCATTGCACGTGCTCCCTCTAATTGTGCTCCACCAAGTCGGCCTCAGAGATCATTTATTTCACACATCATTTGTAATGGCCATCAAGAAACATATAATACTCTGCAAAGATAATATCCAAAGACTTCGAACATCAATTGCTCACTGCAGTTGTGTTTCAGTGAAAAACACCTTTGCAGTGTTGCCAACTTACAACAGATGTAGTATAACTGTATGGTGGTCGTACTACTTTGTCCAACCTGTATGTATGTATATAGAAAGTAATAATTGTGTAATTGTTTAGCACTTATTTTAGATAACAGAATGGGGATATGTAAAACATAGTCTCAGTTTTATGACTGATGGTTTAATATCACATTTCTTTAAAATAGCTTTTCAAACCAAAATGGTCAATTCATTTAGGTATGTTCACAGACCCAAATAAATAATGCTTTGTAACTTTTTACAAACAAGGAATTGGAAATTTACAGGTACATACTGTGTAGATGTAAAGAAGAGAGTGAAACTCCAGAAAATCTAACAGGCTGAATATCACTGTTACACAACATACATCAGAAATACTTCACAGCTACATAAACCCAACTCGAAGTAAGTACATAATTACTTTTATAAATTCACTGTACACTTAAATATACCTATCTGATGGGATGACAATATGGAGCACATAACAAAATTTGCACAACAATAAATACTGAACTTTTAAATCATGACATCTAAGATACAATCACAATATGAAATAAGTATTTTTAAGTATTTCTGTTTTGCCAAAGTGTTTTACTGCAATATCTGAAGAGCAATACGCAGAGTATTCTAAAAATTCATATCAGTCTTTAGTCATTTACAGCCTCAAATTCCACTCACATTTATACATCATTAACAAATAAATACATTAAAGTTAGATACAGAGGAATGTTTACACAGTAATTCTGAGCCACGGTACAGTTCTCTCAACTTAGGTACAATTACACCCCTTTTGAAAGAAAGTCGTTTAAAAAAATAAAACGAAAGAAGCAACACTTCTTGTACTGTATGCCGATATGGTATCCAGGATAGACTTCTCACAGAAAATCCAAGACATTTAATGCAAAGGAGGTTACTGACAGCCAAACAGTTTTTCAATGGCACTTTGTCACGTGCTGACAGTAGGGAGCCTGAATTCCCGCCTAATATAAAATAATATATAAGGTTTGCACTTTGCTACAACACCACATTCTGTTGGTCTCACAGTACTATCATTGAAATGAAACCATTGCCCTGTGAACAAAAATGTCAATAGTTATTCTCAAACACTGAATATATTTTAGTAAAAAAGAACATGCTTAGACCAGGAAAGTAAATGTTCTACACAATGCTACTTCCAAACTAAATTTAAAGATTAAGCTTAGGATCCTCAGGCAGAATCTTGTAGCTTTGGCCTTGAGATTAGGATAGAGGTAAAGAAACACTTTTCAGGCTTGGAAATCTTTGATAAGAAAATAACCCCCACCCCCTCCACCAGGGCTACTGCTGCTGCACACTGATCGGACATAGTGCCCCATGGAGATGTAAATTATTATTTTTCTGTCTTTAAAAGAAGAAACCGGAGTGGCAATGACACCACAAAATTTTTCACACTACATTGATGGACATAAAATGATGTTAATACCAAATATACTGTACAACAAAAGATAAGTACACAATAAAGACACAAATGGAGATGAGTATAAACAAGGACACTATCTTTCAGAACTATTTCCTTCATCAGGTAGGAGAAGAGGGACGAAAAGGGGAACAGAAGGAAAACATTATTCACAACTAGGAGATGATCACCTCATGGCCTTGGTTGTGACTAACCCTTCCATTCTTTCCCCTCTTCTTCATACCTTACTAACCTGATGAAGGAAAATAGTTATGAAAGCTAGTGTCCTTGTTTATTTTCAACTCCATTTGTGTCTTTTTTGTGTGGAACAGAACTGAGTTAAGTACTGGCTAGCCACTTTCTCTCTTTCAAATAATATTTTCACATCTCCGTGGAGAATTTGTCAGATTAGTCGAATACTTTAAAATATAAAAGAAACCAACAATTTTCACAAATGTCCACAGTTCCTGTTCCTTTACCACCTGATACTATGCTAATCACAGTTGATACTACCACAGTCTAATATATACAGTCGCGACATTACCGCTGATTTTTGTTATACTAGGCGACTGCAGCGCTCCTTGCGGACGTAAAGCCACGTTGCTCTGTATCGTATACGCGATGAGTGTTTGTTGTGTGTTTGGTGTACAAAATGGTTTTTACGAAGTGAAGCGTGTGTAGTGCAATAAATTGCAGCAACAACAACAACAAGAAGAATACGTCTCATTTATCAATCTTTAGGTTTCCTACAGAGCCTGAGAGGTATGTGTCATCAAGATTAGGTAATGCTTATTTACAATTATCTTGTGAGCATCAGACACATAATGAAGATTATTTCTTTTTAGGATCAAGAAATGGCTTATAAATAGCAGACAGGATCTTTTGGATAAAGTTGCCGCGTATTTACATGATAATGTGAAGTTCTGCTCGCTACACTTCGATGCAAACCAGTTCATGAATGATGAACGGAAGAAGCTGGTGTGGAATGCTGTGCCTACATTGTTCGATGTTCCAAACAAACCACCGAAACTGGGAATAAAGAGGAAACTACCGCAAAGACGCGATAATATAAAGGCGGAAGAAATTAAACTGTGTTATGAAAAAAATATTAAGACTGTGGTTGCTGCTACATCACAGCTAGAAACATTTTTGTCTGGGCATTCGAAAGTAATTCACTATTGAGGCAAATTTATAAGAAATGTGTGAAAAAGAAGTGTTCATTGTTACCGTTATTAATGTTTGAAAGGTTAAATGTTTCCTGTTTTAACTAATGGAAACCAAGGTCTAACATATAAACCTATTTATCTGAAACCACTGAGCCGTCTTATTTTACAGACGATTGTCGCCCCGCCCCCTCCCGCTCCTCCCTCACCAACGAACCATATAATGACAGACTGTGATAATGACTTAGGACCATTCATATCACATGACATTTAGACTGTCGTAGCAAAATTATATTAATGAAAGTTTCATAGCCAGTGGGTGTTCTCATAACTAAAAAGCAGGGGGAAAACATTGTTTCGCAACTTTTAACACCAAGAAGGCCAATTACATGCTTCTCATGTGCGAAATACTGTGTTTACCAGCAAAGTAAGGTGCAATGTCTGAAGAATTTCGTCATAAATATGTTGCAGTTAGCGTCAGTTTATTTACTAGTTTTTACTAAATTTACATTTGTTGATATTCAACTGACCCTTAGAAGTTCTATTATAGGCTCGTCTGCACAAAATACTATGTTTATCTATCACTACCGGCCAGGTAAGCTGCAAGCAATTTCTAAAGAATTATTTCGTAACATATTGCACAATTGCAGTTTGTGCCCGATCACAACGAGTTTTTGCTAGATTTACGTTTCTTTTAAACTCAGTTATGTGTCAAGAGACTTAAATAAAGCTTGAAATGCAAGAATATATACAATATTTAGCAAATCACACATAAATGTAATTACAAGCGGGCATTATTAATGAGTCGTATCGGGCGTTAAAGGACAGCCGGCTTTACGACCGCTTGGAGCGCTAGTGTCGCTCCAAGTGTCCGACGGTAACAGCTTTCACAACAGTGAGTGTCGCAACTGTATTTATTAGACTGTGATACTACCTCCCTCTACTCTAACATTCCCAAGTGCTCATACCTTGCCAACTGTTGTACACAACCTTTCACAGTGCCCGACTGTCTCCAAACTTACAACCTCCTTCCTTGTCACCGTGACAAGCTACATCCTCATCCACAATTACTTCTCCTTTTAAGGCATCACCTATAAAAACAAATCCACAGTAAAGCTAAGAGCACATGTATGGCACCTTCCTATGCCAAACTATTCATTGGCCATCTAGAGGAAACCTTCCTGACTAACCGAATCCCAAACTCTTCATCTGATTAGAGTCAATGATAATATCTCCATAATCTGGACTGTAGGTGATGACACACCGTACACAGTTCTCCAAAACCACAAGAACTCCCCCATTTACTTCTGATCATACTCAACCTAACGAGCCATCTTCCTCAACATTGATGGCCTCATCGGTTCCTCTGTCCATATCAGACCTATCATCCATCAACAATACCTCTATTTTGACAGCTACCACCCATTGCACACCAAAAAGTCCCTTCCTTACAAACCAGCTAGCCGGGGTCGTTGGTTCTGCAATGACAACCAGTCCTCCTCCAATTATGCCAAAGGCCTCACTGAGGCCTTCACTGGCTGTAATTACAGTCCCGTACTTGTTCAGAAACAGCTCTCATGTGCTTTGTCTGTCCAGTCATTCACCACCTCCTTCACACCCACCATCCAGCCATGTAATAATAACCCTCTTGTGACCCAGTACCACCCAGGACTGGAGCAATTAAACCACATTATCTGCCAGAGTTTCAACTACCTTTCATCCTGCCCTGAAATGAGAAATATCATACCTACCATCCTCCGCATTCCTCCTACAAGGGTATTCCACACCAAATCTATGTAAGCCCTTGTCCCATGACTCACTCCTGCAATACATCTAGATGCAAAATTTGTCCTACCCACCTTCACCACCACCACCATCACAACAACAACCACAACCTATTCCAGTCCTGTCATGATGTTTTTGTGTTGCCTGGCCCCCCACCCTTTCCTTCCTATGATGAGACAACAGAAGAGTGGGACATAGTTTACAGCAGCACTTCAGGCTTTTGGTGTCGTGGACCCTATGTTGTGACGTGCCTTGTTTCTTTTGTAGTTTTCTCCACAGCTGTATCCTGTTTTGTGCAAACTGACACTGTTGTGCAATCTGTCCGCTCTTTCTTTTGACGAGATGTGTTCTTTGTTTTTTGGGTATAATTGCCAGCAGAAGAATACCGTGATGTCTAGTATGGAATTCTACCAATGTCGTAAGCAACCCAATCAGACTTACCGCGCTTGGGCGGCCGAACTGCAGGAGCTTAGTCGTCATCGTAACTTCATTTCCGATGTCCACAAGGAATTCTATGCAGATTGCATGGTTCAGGACATTATCCCACACTTGGCTTTTGATAACGAAATTCATGACCATGCCCTCCAGCAGGACGACCCCACCTTTTAAAATTGCTCAGGCTTTCAATATTACATGCGCGGCAGCCCACACTGTCGACCATGTTTCCACCATTCAGCCACCTGATTCTCACAGGCCCCTATCAGCTGATTTGATGGGGGAGGTGGTGGTGATTAAGTCGGTCCATTCACACCAGTCACATGCCCGTCGACAGAACAACCCAGCTCAAGGAACCGGTCGACGGCCCCATCACTCAGGTAATAATAGAGGCTCCATTCCCATCTTGTCCTGAATGTTTTTCCCGTCATGAATGTATTGACTGGCTGCACCATTGAGCCATTTGTTGACATTGTTGTAAAAAGGGTCATATTTCTTCAGTATGCCACTCAGCGCCGGCATCACCCGCAAGTGATATTGCTATGGAAATCAATAATCTTGCTGCGCTCTCACCCACTGCTGCTAAGTTTGGATTATTGCAAGATGACCCATATGTAAAGAGTCCTAATAGTATCTGCAACTTCGCCCCATTTCCCTTGGATACCAAGCTGTTCAGTATTTACCAGGGAAAACGCACTTACAGGCTGTGTGTGCAGCTAGTGAAGTTTTGTTGTAGCCACTCAATATGTCTTGATTACCAAATTATTAGTGAATTGAGGTCCAGCTACACTGTGCCCCCAAACTTTTTCAATTTCTTTTGCCACTAAGGCTAGCAGACTTTGTATCTTTTTTTTTTAATTTTATTTTATTTTTTTATTCCAACGAGATTGAAACTCATATTGAAATAACTAGTCACACTAAAACATTTTTGTATATTCTTCAGGTAAGTTTTATTGCGTGCGATTCTACAGAACTTCTAAATGAATCAATCTCATTAACAGCAATCATAATAATAATTTAAACAAAAGATAATGTACGTGGAGTTTATACACAAAAACAGAGGTTACTTGTGGGTTTATTCTGTGTAATTTTTTTTTTTTTTTTGTGGTTTTAGGGCGCACAACTTCTATGGTCATTAGCGCCCAGCCAAGAACATAGATTCGCTATGATCTCAAAGAAAAAAGTTGACTGTCAGAACATCAACAAGAGGCTAAAAACGAAAGATAAAAGAGAATTAAAAGGGTTAAATATCCTTGGATAAGTTGGCCAAGTTGATAAAACGCAAAACTCGAGCAGCTGCTCGTGTGTCATCAGCTAAAATTTCCTCCAGAGTAGACTGCAAGAGAAGGGCTACACGGAGATGATTAAAATTAACACAAGTCAGTAAAACATGTCGCACTGTCAGCAGTTCACCGCAGGAGCACAGCGGTGCAGGGTCGGCAGAGAGCAAGTGACGGTGGCTGAAACGGCAGTGACCGATCCGCAACCGGGCCAGGATGACCTCCTCTCGCCGAGAGGGGCGTGAGGAGGTCCTCCAAGCGGTCGGGATCGGTTTTACAGTTCGCAATTTATTGTTGTACACTGAAAGCCACGCATTGCGCCATGACGACACGATACTCCGGCGAAGAGCCCGTTGAACATCGTCCAATGGGACGCAAAAGGTAGCCATGCGAGGCAAAATAGCTGCGGCCTAGCTGCTATGTCGGCGGTCTCATTCCCGGTCACTCCCACGTGGCCAGGGACCCACAGGAAAGAAACGTGACAGCTGTCATAAGCTAGCAACTGGAGGGAGCGTTGGATCCGATACATGAGAGGATGGTTCGAGAAAGGGTCCTTAAGACTCTGCAGGGCACTAAGGGAGTCCGAACATATGGCATAGAAAGGTTCGCGGTGGCGGCAGGTGTACAAAACGACCTGGTGGAGGGCAAAAAGCTCAGCCGTGAAACTCGAACACCGGTCAGGGAGCTTGTATTGGAACCGGTTGTCCCCGACGACGAAGGCAGATCCGACACCGGCAGTGATCTTGGAACCATCAGTGTAAATAAATATGGCATTATCGAACTGCGAACGGGGTTCGACAAGCCTCGAGCAGTATACCAAATCCAGAGTGCTCTCCTTGGGGAGCGAACTAAGTTCAAGGTGAGTGTGAACCTGGGCCTGATGCCACGGTGGCAATGGGCTTTCGCTCAACCGAAAGGTGGAAGGAAGGGTAAAATCGAGCCGCTGTAGTAGACGGCGAAACTGAACTCCAGGTGGAAGCAAGGCAATCGCAGACAACTGATATTGGCGATCGATTGAGTCGTCAAAAAATAATCGGTAAGATGGATGGTTGGGCATCGACCGCAGGCGGCATGCGTACCGACACAAGAGTATGTCACGCCGAGTGGTCAAGGGTAATACAGCAGCCTCGGCATACAGACTTTCAACAGGGCTAGTATAAAATGCACCGGTCGCTAGACGTAAACCCCGATGGTGGATGGAGTTGAGACGGCGGAGAATCGACGGCCGTGCAGAAGAGTATACAAGGCTTCCGTAGTCGAGCTTCGACTGAACAATGGCCTGGTAAAGGTGAAGCAGGACGGTACGATCCGCTCCCCATGACGTGCCACTGAGGACACTAAGAACGTTAAGGGATCGGGCACAACGGGCAGCCAGGTAGGACACGTGTGTGGACCAGCAAAGTTTACGATCCAACATGAGTCCGAAGAATTTCATAGTCTCCACGAAAGGGAGAGCAACAGGGCCGAGATATAGAGAAGGTGGAAGAAATTCCTTGTATCTCCAGAAGTTTATACACACAGTTTTCTCAGGGGGGAATCGGAAGCCGATTGCGATGCTCCAGGAATATAGACGGTCAAAACAGCGTTGAAGAGAACGATCCAAGAGACACGTCCGCTGGGCACTACAATAAATTGCAAAATCGTCAAGAAAAAGAGATCCGGAGACGTCGGCTGAAAGGCAATCTACGATCGGATTGATTGCAATGGCAAAGAGCACCACACTCAAGACGGAGCCCTGTGGTACCCCATTCACCTGGCAAAAGGTATCTGACAAAACAGGGCCCACCCGTACCCGGAACATGCGATCCGCCAAAAACGCTTGAATGAAAAGAGGAAGGCGGCCCCGAAAGCCCGATGTGTGCAATGTGGGGAAAATGCCTGCTCTCCAACAGGTATCGTATGCCTTCTCCAAGTCGAAGAACACTGCTACTGTTTGACGCTTCTTTAGAAAGTTGTTCATAATGAAGGTCGACAATGTAACGAGGTGATCAACAGCAGAGCGGTGTCGACGAAAACCGCATTGGATAGTAGTCAGGAGGCGGCGAGATTCGAGGAGACAGACCAACCGAGCGTTAACCATGCGTTCCATCACCTTACAGACGCAGCTCGTCAGAGAAATGGGGCGATAACTGAAAGGAAGGTGTTTGTCCTTCCCTGGTTTGGGGATGGGGACAACAATGGCTTCACGCCAACTTGTGGGAACATGACCTTCAGTCCATATGCGATTGTAGGTACTAAGAAGAAAGCACTTGCCCACAGGAGAGAGGTTCAGCATCTCAATATGAATGGAATCGGGCCCGGGAGCAGAAGATCGGGACAGGGCGAGAGCACGTTCTAGCTCCTGCATGGTGAAGGCGACGTTGTAATTTTCACGATTAAAAGAGTGGAAAGAAGGCGGCCGTGCCTCCTCTACCTGTTTGCGAGGGAGAAAGGCAGGGTGGTAATGGGCAGAGCTCGAAACCTCCGCAAAGAAACGACCCAATGCGTTGGAAACAGCAGCGGGGTCCACGAGGACTGCGTTCTCCACGGTCAGGCCAGGAATCGCGGAGTGGACCTTGATGCCGGATAAACGGCGTAGGCCACCCTAAACAACCATGGAGGGAGTAAAACGGTTAAAAGAACTAGTAAAAGCAGTCCAGCAAGCTTTCTTGCTGTCGTTTATGATACGACGACATTGCGCTCTCATACGTTTATAATGTATGCAATTCTCCAAAGTTGGGTGGCGGCGGAAGGTGCATAAAGCACGGCGCCGGGCTCTAAGCTCGTCGCGGCAGGCTGCAGTCCACCAAGGGACCTGGACACGACGTGGAGAAGAGGATGTACGAGGTATGGAACGTTCAGCAGCGGTGAGAATAACCTCTGTGAGGTAGTCGACCTGACTGTCACAGTTGGGAAAATTCTGATCGTGAAAAACAGCCACGGAAGAATAAAGCCCCCAGTTGGCTTTGGAAATGTTCCAACTGGTGGGACGAGGAGATGGGGAATGATGCAGGAAGTGAATGATACAAGGGAAATGGTCACTTGAGTACGTGTCAGAAAGTGCATACCACTCAAACCGACCGGCAAGCTGAGGAGTGCATATTACGAGGTCTATATGGGAATAAGTGTGTGTTGTGTCTGAAAGGAAGGTCGGTGCACCGGTGTTGAGGCAGACAAGATCGAGGTGTTGGAGAAGGTCCACCAAAAGGGGTCACCTCGACGGCCTCTGAGGACCAGATTTTGAGGGAGCACTGCTATTGCTGTCTAGGGGCAAAGGGTCGTGGTCCATAGGTTCGACCGACGCGCCTGCCACCTCCCTGAGTTGATCAGGAGGGGCAGTTCCCACCGCCGGTAAAGGGCCGGGTGCCCGGCAGACGGAGCGACCCGGTAAAACAGAAGACGGCTGAGGCCGGCAACTGTTGGACGGCGTGACGGATGGGTCACGCCTCGGCGGGGAAGGAGAGGAACTCTTTTTCTTGTCAGCTCTTCTTGAAGAGTGACGGCGGGAAGAGGCAGCTGACGGTTGGGAAGCCTGAGAACGCAGAAAATCCTCACGGACGGGTTCCTTTTTCAAGGTCCAGGCATCTTGTTTAGGTGCCCGCGGTTTACTAGAGGTTGATGAAGACTGTACCTTAGAAGCAGCAGGAGGAAGCGGGGACGTGGAACGGGCAATCTTCGGGCTGGCGGATCGCACAACTGTGTCAGCGAAAGGGAAATCACAAGTCTGGGTCCTGGAATCCTTAGTAGGTCGAGTTGAGGTGAGGACCTTACTGTATGTACCCGCTGGGAGGACAGTGGACTTTCGACTCGCCAACAACTTTCGAGTGGCAGATGTTGATACCTTCTCCGTAACCCAAATTTGCTGGATTACCTTCTCATCCTTGTATACAGGTCACCGTTGCAGTTTAGGCAGTGAGGGGACGGAGGTGGGCAATCCCCCTCATGGGCGTCCCTACCACAAGTGACACACTTTGCTGCATTTGGGCAATGTTCACGGGTATGGTTGTACCTGTGGCACTGAAAACAGCGCGTTGGGTTAGGTACATAAGGGCGGACGGAGATGACTTCATACCCTGCTTTGACCTTCGACGGGAGGTCAACTCTGTCGAACGTCAAAAACACAGTACGAGTCGGTGTCAGCTGGTTATCGACCTTTTTCATTACCCTATGGACGGCTGTCACACCCTGGTCGGAAATATAGGATTGGATGTCTTCATCAGACAACCCGTAAAGGGATCTCGTGAAGACTACCCCCCGTGACGAGTTGAGTGTGCGATGTGCTTCCACCTTGACAGGAAACGTGTGTAACAGTGTAGTCCGGATTAGTTTCTGAGCTTGGAAGGCACTGTCCACTTCCAGCAACAATGTGCCATTGTGCTGACATGAACAGGTTTTAACAGGGCCAGCAATTGCATCTACACCTTTCTGTATAACAAAAGGATTAACAGAATTGAAATCTTTTCCGTCGGTGCAAGAGACAACAAGAAATTTCGAGAACTGACGGAGGGACCAATCGGCACGTTCGGATGGTACCAGCTCGGGTAATCACCCCTCCCTGGACCTGGCCTTCACCAGGGGGTACGTACGTGCCCTACTTGTCTACCCGGGGCAGGGAATTACGCGTTACCCTGTCACCTGCTACGCATGATAATGCGTGGGTCGGCCTTCAGACACGCACAGGGAGGAAAGAAGACGAATAGAGGAAGTGAAGAGAAAGAAGGAAAGAAGTGTCTCAAACGCCGAGGCGGAGACTAATGAGGAGGAGAAGAAGGCTAGGAGAGTACAAGGAGAGAAAGACAGAAACAAACGGTAAGAAAGGAAGGAACGAAGGAAGAAAACGACAACAAGAACCACCGTAGCTCACGAAGTATGCCCGTCTCTGGGCGAAGACATAAACTGGGAGGGAAAGTGAAGCAGCCTGGGGCAGTAGAAAGGCTGCTCCGGCTCGGGGCCCCGTGCGCGCCACATACGTACCCACAAAAGAACTGTGGGGCCCCTGGGGGGTCTGTGTATTTTCTCTGCCTTCTCCTAGCATCCACTGTGCAGAGACCGACTGCTCACATCTGCAACAAAGACAGATTCTCGCAATAGCTACTACAATGCTAGGTCGTTCGTATGCAAATTAAAGCCTTGATAAACTCAAGTCGATCATGAAGGAGAATGTTGTTATTTTGTAACACTACAAGCTTTTCAATGAAGTGACTGCACTGAACCGTGCGGTGCAGATGCAAGTAAACATCGGGGCTGCAGCCACGTTACTTAAAACTCAGACCTATGTATACCTTGGGGGTCACCTCCCTTTGCAACCAGCTTTGCGGAAGCTATTGCGTTACAATCAACAATCCATTCCTGTGCTATGTCATTTCATGGCCCCGGCGACTTAATGCTCAATGGTTCACACAATCACATTTTTATTTGTGGATCAAGCTTCTATATCTCCGATGTAGTTCATTTACTATCAGACCAAGTGCTGTATCTGTCCTTAAATTCTTCTTTTTTTCTGAATATGCCCCTCTTTTCTCACCAGGATTGGGCTGTTTTTCCTCTTTCCAAGCTCATATTACCATGAAACCACCAGCCCATCCTCGGGTTTTTTTGGGCACAGGCTATACCAACTGCCCTTCAACACAAGTAAAAGATGAATTGACCCATCTTACGGACGCAAATGTTAAGTGTCTGGTTGCGTCTAGTGAATGGGCCTCACTGTTGGTTGTCATCATCAAACTCGCCAGCAAACTCCACATCTGCGGTGACTTCAAGGCCACAATCAATACTCAATCCAACATACACATACCCCTTGCCCCGAAGGATGAATTTCTCTCGAAGTTGTCTGGTGGACAATATTTCTCTAAAATAGATGTGGCGGAAGCCTACTTACAACTACCATTACAAGCAGAGTTTCAAAACAAACTGGTAGTCAACATCCTGTTTGGACTCCATCAACATTTACGTCTTCCTTTTAGGGGTGCACGTGCACCAGAAATCTTTCAATGTTTTTTAGAGGAACTTACACACCCAATTCCAGGATGTGTCAAGTATTTTGATAATATATTGATTACAAACCAGAGAGCGGTTATTAGAGTCGAAGGGCAAGAAAAGGACGCAGAGGTTGGGAAAGGACTAAGTCAGGGTTGTAGCCTTTCCCCAATGTTGTTCTATCTGTACATTTAGCAGGCAGTGAAAGAATGGAAGGAGATATATGGAGAGGGCATTAAAGTACAGGGAGAAGAAATAAAAACATTGTGGTTTGTTGATGACATAGTAATTTTGTCAGAGACCGCAAAAGATCTGAAAGATCAAATGAATGGGTTGGACAGTGTCTTTAAACGAAGATATAAGATGAATATTAACAAGAGTAAAGCGAGGGTAATGGAATGTAATGTCAGAAAATCAGGTGATGCTGAAGGAATTAGATTAGGTAATGAGACAATAAACGTAGTAGATGAGTTTTGTTATTTGGGTAGCAAGATAACTTCTGATGGCCGAAGTAAAGGTGATATAAAATGCAGAATGGCTATGGGAAGAAAAGCGTTTTTAATGAAGCGAAACTTGTAAACATCCAATATTAATTCAAATGTTAGGAAGTCCATACTGAAAACATTTGTCCGGAGTGTAGCATTGTATGGGTGAGAAACGTGAGCGATAAGGAGTTCAGACAAAAAGATGATAGAAGCTTTCGAAATGTGGTGCTACAGATGAATGATGAAAATTAGACGGGTAATCACGTAACAAATGAGGAGGTGCTTAACCAAATTGGGGAGAAAAGGAATTTTTGGCATATCCTGACTAAGAGAAGGGATAGATTGGTGGGACACATTCTGAGACATCAAGGAATCGTAAACTTAGTATTAGAAGGAAGTGTGTGGAGTAAAAATCGTAGAGGGAGACCGAGGGATGAATACAGTAAGCAGATTCAAAAGGATGTAGGTTGCCAAACGTATTCTCAGATGAAGAGACTTGCCAGGGACAGGACAGCATGGAGAGCTGCATCAAACCAGTCTACGGACTGAAGACCACAACAACAACAACAACAACAACATATTGATTACTGGGTGAACAAATGAGGAACATATCAACAATTTGAGAACCTTATTTTTCTGTGTTACAAGACAAAGAACTCAATTGCAATCTACAACAGTGCAAATTTTTTTAGTTGTCTATGAGAGTATCTCAGATTTGAGTTACCGGGCCATGGTAGCTCTCCCATTACAGATGATGAATGTGCCATTATGGCATTGGCGCACCCTATGTCTGTTAAAGACTTGCAAGCCTTCTTGGGAAAAATTGCCTATTATCACAAATTTATTCCGGGGTCCACCATTTATGACCTGTTACAGAAGGGTGCCAAATTTGAGAAGTCTTCCATGTGCAAGTCTGCTTTTCTTGTCACTCATTTTCTGCCCCATGTTTGACAACAATCCACCAGTGCTGTCCTGTCTCACCATTTTCCTGATGGCTCTAACAACCCGACTGTGTTCGCCTCAAAACCCATTGGACCAGCACAGTTAAAGTACTCTCAAATTGAAAAAGAACCTCTGGCAATTGTGTACACTCTTAAGAAATTATATGTCTTCCTGTAAGGTACGAAATTTCATTTGGGATGACTGATCACAAGTATTTGGTTTTCTTTCCAACCTTTCTGCTCCACTGCTGGACAAAGCTATCCTCAGCTTCAGTATTGGGCATTATTTCTTTCTCGTTTTTATTATGAGATCCACTTCCCCTCTTACAGTGCAGCATACAAATTCTGACGCATTGTCCCATTTGCCAATTGGACCAGATGTTGCTTTTGATCAGGATGAATTTCTGTGTTTTCACAGAGACGACAAGGCGCAAAAGTCGGTCGATGTGTTCCCCCTTAATTCTGAGCGAATTGCCGTGGCAGTAGTGTCAGATCCAGTGTTGCATCACGCAGTGCATTACGTTCAATGCATCTGGCTGGAGTCTCCTCCTCATTGTGCTTTGGACCCTCTCAGCAACTATTACTCCTTACAGTACCAACTTCTCATGCACAACTGGGTGCTTTTGCTGCAACCGGCAAATTCCCTGCGGCGAGTAGTGATTCCTAGTGCCCTCCATTGCGAGGTTCTTCACCTCTTGCATGCGGACCACTGGGACATCATTCATACAAAAGCATTGGCTCGGCTTCGTGTTTTCTGGCCTGGTATGGACAAGGATATTGTACAATTAGTAAATGTTTGTGAGACGTGCCACACAACGGGCAGCCCCTTGTGCTTCACTTACACCATGGCCTCACCCGACATCAGCCTAGAAACATTTACATGTCGACTACGCAGAACGCTTTTTGAATTCATAATGGCTTCTAGTTGTTGATGCCTACTCCAAGTTTCCCTTTGTTGCACGTTGCACGCATCTCTATTCCTCTGTGACAACTGCTGCACTCTCGAAGATCTTTGCCGTGGCAGGGCTTCCCACAATTTACTTCTCATGAATTCAAAGAGATTTTTCCTCAGCGAGATGTCTGCCATGTCCTTGCTCCGACCTTTCACCCGGAGAGGTTGAGCGAATGGTGCAGACTTTCATAAATCAGATATGCAAGTATATCCACAGCCTTCTTCCCCCTGATGACATTAATTGGACAGGTTCCTGACTGCAGAACAATTCACCCCACCTCCAGCGGGCAACACAGATGGCAACCTCGCCCCACACTCCACCTGTTAGCTCTTACACCACTAGTGCAGTGAGAGTGTCCAGATAATAAATTCCGTCCGGGTGTCATGGTTTGGGCCAGAATGTACAGTACGCGCCCCAAAAGGACACCAGCAACAGTCACCCACTGCTGAGCCCGCCGTCTCTGCGTCCTTCATAAACTGGATGGTGAAATTACCCATTATCTGGGTCAACTTCACCTGCGAGTTCTTGATCGGTCACCAAACTCCAAGCAACAGTGTGGGGGCACCTGCCTCTACTAAATCTTTCAATACAATACCGGTAGTAGAACAGTCCAACCTATCGGATGCTATTGTGGGTCTGGTTGTATGCTTGGGGCACTACACCTCATTTTGGAACACCCCTTTTGTTCCCGTGCCCTGGAATAGTGGCAGGATGGTATTCACAGTAACCTTCGGCCCCATTCTGGGGGAGGCAGAATGGGCCTCCCAGCCACAGCAAAGTGAAGCGGCAAGCAAGACGTGACCTGCAAGCAGTGATTAAACCTCACCGTATATGAAACAGTGAAAGTGACAGTGAACAAATGGAAATTCAGTGTTGTGAATACTGGCCCCGGGAAGGGTGTAATTGAAAACAGCGCCGCACACAGAACACCCTTTATCAGAAGGTGCGCACACATGTAGCAAGACTCCGTCAGTCTGATGATTCGCTTCTACCAATTGTGTCACGTTTTTGTGTAGGACCTGCCAATACAACACTCCGTCTCACATTGTACGTCTTCCATTCTGCCACACACTGCGGTCTCTCACCTTTCCTTCCTCCCTGTCTGTCAGAAAGTGCTAGCTTATTCTCCCACTCCTGCCTTACATCCTTCCCCTCCCTTTGTGCTTCCCTCTCCATCATGCCTCCTCACCCCCACCACTGGTTGCTTTCGCCTCAGCCATCCCACGCCCCACAGTTTGGCCACAGTGGCTGGCGACAGCCGTTTGTGTGTGTGTGTGTGTGTGTGTGTGTGTGTGTGTGTGTGTGTGTGTGTGTGTGTGTGTGCGTGCGGTGCGTGCGTGTGGGCGCGCACCTTTCTGCAACTCATCAAGACATCTGTGATCATCAATTTTTAAGTTTATGACAAGATTAATTCTATAGTACAACAATATAATAGGATAGGTTGCAAGTCACTGCGCAGAGGATTTTTGAGCTGCAGACAGGCATTTAGATAGGGTTCTCTCTCTCTCTCTCTCTCTCTCTCTCTCTCTCTCTCTCTCTCTCTCTCTCTCTCTCTCTCTCACACACACACACACACACACACACACACACTGCTCCTCGGTTATCTGAGGCCCATCTTAAATACGTGCATGTTACGGGTAGGTTAAAATGTACTTTTACACCCTCTTACCCATCACCATGAAAGTTGGCAAAGCTATCTATGTTCATGTGAAGGTCTTTATACTCCTCAAGCCACCATATGGTGCATGGTGAAAGGTACCTTGCAATCAACATACACCACCTCAGTGATCATTGAAAAAGTTGGCTGGTGCGAGAAAGTTGGCAGGTGCAGTAATTTTTTATATGTAACATGAGAACATGGGTTGAAAGACGCAGAGGAGATGAATATACAAAAGGAAAAGATGAAGAAGAGGTATAAATACCTGGAGAATGCTGGGTACTATGGCCACTTCGGAAAATCAAGTTCAACTTACAAAGCCCCACCCAAGGTGGTACAACACTTAACAGCAAAAATGTTGTCATTAAAAAATTCAAGAAAACTGTGAACAACAGTACAATAAATTAGCTATGTGAAGTATGTGGCCATTATCAAAAGTGATTATATTGCTTCTGCAAAAATCCTAGTTTCATATTTATACAGTGGAATCTGATTAGTACGTTTTTGAAAGGTCCACAGATTTTGAATGTTGTAAACGGGAAAACATACTACCCAAAAATACCTAATTTCGTCATGATTTGATTTATTCAGATGATGAAAATGCACAATTAAAAGTACAAAATTTAGGTTAATACAAAATCTCGTAATGCGACATTTCCTGACATGCTATAGTAATAAATTTTTATTGAAATGCCCTTTCGATAATACATTACGAACATCACAGCCAGAAATTGTACAATGTTCAATGTTAACAGATATCTCTTTTTCAAAATTGCCTTTTTCCCCACTGCCATTCTGAATTTTATATATTCTGTACTGAGACCATCATATCTTATTTTACTGCCCCAGTAACAACTCATTTGTTTCATTACCTAGTAATTCATTCAGCATATTCTCTTGCGTCCATCAGGACGTAAGGAACACAATCTGAACAAATTGTCCGAGTGGGGAGACACACGTGAAGCAGCTGGACAGGAGCATAGTAATTAGTAATACACATCAAATGAAAAGCTCAAACCAATACTTAACTTTTATGTGTATTTCCTCAGTTGACATACGAAACAACTGAACCTCCTGCTCTACAGCAATTAGCCAAATAAAATAAGTAGGCCTCAGTCTCATCAATACGTAACAAGAACAAGACAGCCAGAGCTAAGCAGTACAAAACAACACGACAGGTCGCGAGGCAGCTAAGAACTGTCACACTCCACACTTGACGTAAATCAGCTGCTCGGCTCTGTTGGCTGGTAGACAGCGCTGGCGAAGTTGCTGGTGAGGCCGCGGCTGCCGGGACCACGCCCTCCTGATGCCGGCCGCGGACTTTTAAAGAGTTGCGACTGTCAACTCGTCAAATTCCATTACCCATATTTTGCTCTTGTTAATGTTCATCTTATACACTCCTTTCAGGATGCTATCCATTCCATTCAATTGTTTTTCC
This sequence comes from Locusta migratoria, assembly GCA_026315105.1. Taxonomy (NCBI): domain Eukaryota; kingdom Metazoa; phylum Arthropoda; class Insecta; order Orthoptera; family Acrididae; genus Locusta; species Locusta migratoria. The sequence goes on from CM048749.1 coordinate 249,820,362, forward strand.
AGTCCTCTGCTATCTCTGTCAGAACTACCATACCAGCAGCAAAATGCCACTTTTTATTTCTTCACCCTCTTCACCCTGAACTCTAATTCCTTCTCCAAATTTCTCTCTGCTTTCCTTCACAGCTTGCTCAATGTACAAAATTAAATAACATACGAGTAAGACTTTAACCCTGACTTACTCCCTCCCCAAACCCAAACAACACTTCCCTTTCAAGTCCTTCAACACTAATAACTGTTGTCTGCTTCCCTATATTTAACCCCTGCTGACTTCAGAAACTGGAGGACTATTCCAGTCAACAAATTCTCCAAATGTCTCTTATTTTCCTATAGGTGGTATCTATTTCCCCCTCTAGTTATGCATTCTTCCACAGACTTGCATTGTCTCTAGCCACTCCTGCTTAGTCCTTTTGCACTTCCTGTCAATCTCATTTTTTTGTCATCTGTACTCCATTTTACGTGTTTTATTTACAGCATTTTTATATTTTCTCCTTTCATCATTTAAATTTAGTATTTTCTGTAATACTCAATGATTTTTTTATTTTTATTTATTTTATTTTATTGTTTATTTATTTGTTAAATTTGTGTAGGTCTTGTATTTCTGCCTATTTGATGCTCTGTTGCCTTCACTATTTCATCCCTCAAAGCTACGCATTCAGCTTCTACTATGTTATCCCCCCCCCCCATTTCTGTCCATTGTTGCCTACAGCTCCATCCGAAACTCTTAAGAACCTCAAGTTTCTTCAATTTATCCAAGATCGATCTCATTTCCTACCTTTCTGCGGTTTCTTGAATTTCAGTCTGCATTTCATAACCAATTAGGTATGGTCAGACGGTACATCTGCCCCTGGATATGTCTTACAGTTTGATACCTGGTACCAAAATCTACATCTCACCATTATAAAATCTATCTGGTACCTTCCAGAGACTCTCGGTCTCTTCCACGCCAGTCCAGATTTGGGAATTTTTCCTTCTCTTCTTTTTCTAATTATCAAATTCCATTCCCAATAACTATTAAGTTTTCCTCTCCCTTAACTGTCTGAATAATTTCCTTTGCCTTTTTATCATCGACAGAGCTACTTGAATATATAGGCATTAATTCCCAATTTGCAAGAGGTTACAACTTTATCTACCCTTCTATAATTGGTCTATCATTTTATAACATATGAAAATGTGTGCTGAACAAATGATAGGAGAACTAAAGAGCAGCAGTTAAAGTCGGAAACTCTAGAAAATAGCAAATTAATTTCTGTATATTTAAAATTTATAAATGAGGACCATCAGTGAAGTCTATTCCTTTAGAACAGGAGCTAGTTGACATATTAACTTGTACTACTGTGATTGGTGTTGGTTTCGTAAATAGACCATGATAATGTGATCACTGTATTCCTATTTTTTTTATTATTCATTATTAGACTTACTCCTGTAATTTCCCCAATTGTTTTTGTATTTAAAACCCTGTACTCGCCTGACAGGAAACCCTGTTCATTCTTCCATTAAATTTCACTAATCCCCAATGTACCTAATATCAACCTAACCATTACTGTTTTTAAATTTTATAACTTCCTAGCTGATGAAGGGATCTAACATACCACACACCAATCTTTATAATGTTGTCTTACCTGATGACTACATACTTCTGAGTAGTCCCTGCCCAGATATCTGAATAGGGAACTACTTTATCTCTGCAATATTTTAGCCAAGAAGCAACCATCCTCATATATTAATACAGTACAGCCAACACCACCTAGAAGACAAGGCCTCACAACAAGCCATGCTACAACACACTGAGGGATCGTGAATGCTATACAATTGGGCGGCCGCTACAAGGTAGTAGGTGTGCCCCAGTGGCCAGCCAGTGAGCTGGTGGCCGCGGCCTCTTGGTGTGACATGGCACGGCCTGTAATGAGACCTTGTCTTCTAGGCGGTGTTGGTAGAGCTCCATGTCCTTTGCCAATGTAATAGCTGTAGTTTCCCCTTGCTTTCAACCGTTTGCAGTAGCTGCATGGCAAAGCAACCTTAGCTGATGTTACAAGGCCACTTTAAATCAATCATCCAGACTGTTGCCCCTGCAACTGCTGAAAAGGCTGCTGCCCATGTTCAGGAATCTTAAGTTTTCTGGCCTCACCACAGACACCCCTCAGCTGTCATTGCACCTATGGTATGCCTACCTGTATTCTTGATGCACACAAGCCACTCCACTGCGGCAATGTCTGTGGTTTGTGGGAGTACATTACATACAAATGACCATGAAATCCATCTTACCATTACACTTTGTAGCAAAAATCTGATTAATCCCATCCTGAACCACCAAAAGTGAGACATAAGAAGAAGAAATAACTGATTATGTATTCAGGATGCTTACCATCATTGACTGCAAATGCCGTGTAGTGACCAGATCCAGCTCTGAAATAAAAACACATTATGTAGGTGAAAAATTGTATTTGCTGTAAGCAGAAACTCTAAACTAAATCTTCAAAAGTAAAAATCTCAAAAGGCCAAAAAAGTAGAGCTCGTGCCAACGAGTCGTGGCCCATATGCAGAGACGCATTCTCGAGTTGTGCACACGATGAATCCATTCCTTTGTTTCAGAGATGCAGCCGGCTCAGTTGCACATTGCCCGCTGAGCTGCATGCTTTGTCTATCAGTTGCCTACCAACTGCGCCCCATGATTAGTACGCAACATGCAACTGAGCTGACCACCTCTCCAAAACAAAGGAATGGACTCACCCCACACACAAATCAAGAAAGCACGGGCCACACTTTCTTGCAAAAGCTCTAAAAAAAATCTGCTTTTACGTTTCCAGATTTCACGTTTTCCCACCATTTTTTATTGGGCACATTAAATTTCCTATGTTCACAATGTTGATTCACCCACATTTTTCAATTTCTTAACATATTCACACTTTTTCTGCATTTATGCTTTTTGAAACCATGTTCGCAAAGAAAAAAATGACATAATTGACGCTTGCATGGCTTTCACCTTCAAGTATAGTGTTCATAAAAGTTACGTAGTCAATTTTCTTGACACTTTGCATTTCTTCAAATGTATATTTTGTGTTTCATTGTTTGTAGTATGTGCCTTGACACACAATGAGGTGGCTGATGGGAGTATTCCTTCAGCTACCGCGCAGATTGTTAGCTTAGCTTTGTTTACGCAACTAGATCTTCACGCATTGGATGATGCATTTTAAAAAAAGTGTTCTTATTGTTAAATGCAAATATTTAATTTTTTTTATTATTATTTTTGAATTTTATAAACAGTGAGACTGGTGGTTTTGCTTGTCTGTGTTTTTCTGCAGAATGAAGGGGGCATGGTACATTACAATCTCAAAATCGCAATTATAGTGCGAGATGCTGACCCTGTACAGGTGTCACAAAATACTTATGCATGTAATTGCACTGGAGAACACAAATTCCTGAATATCATTGCGCGAAACATCGAAAAATACAAAAATTACGGACCTTTTGCAATTTCACTATGTAAATAATGAATGCCAGTTAAAGGCTTGCAGACAAAGTCGAGTAAGATGAATGAAATTATGTTAAAATTTACTTCTTGCTATAAAGTTACCACTTTCCAGTTCCACCTGGAACTTAAAATAGTACAAAACTCTGATAAACTTTATTACATAATAAATAAACTTCCTGGCAAGTATTTTGATGGCTATTATGTACATATATCACTAGTAAACTAAGAAAATGCAAGGGTGATACAGCAAGAATATTTTACTGTTTAAAACATTGTTTCCCACATTTTACACCATTTTCATTGAAGTCCGTTGAAAAGAGTAAAACTGGGGTCTACTCTTAAAACCCGAGTTAAGTGAAAACAGTTACACCTTTGTAACCATCCCTGTATTTTGCCAAGTTACACCATAAAATAACTTGCCTTTATTCCTTAATTCTTCTTTCTTTTGCTAAATAGTTTATATTGTTCTATCTTTGCTTCTCATTTTTTTCCAGAATGGCTCCTATCACATGGCAATAAAATGCTAATATATCCTGACCAGAATCGAAGATGTAGAAGAAAAGAACTAATCTGGGACCAAAGAGATCACTGGACTAAGTAATTAGGTTTAACTTAGAAGATATGTTTTCACACAATCACTCAGGCGTAACTCAAGTCTCTGGGCGTGGAGGGAAGGATGTCAGGCAAGGTGGGCATTTCTGCATTGCATGAGTGATGGTGAAGCTTTGATGGGCAGGAATGTGAGATGCAGCTGTAACACTAGAACCGTCAGAACATACTGTATACCTAGAACCGCCGTTGCGTTCATTTCGACCGCCATATTAGACTTTTTTTTTTTCCTTCAGTCTTGTTATGATGATTTCAAATATGTATTTCTATGTTTAGAAAACATTAACTGTGGGATCTAGCACTACAATAAAGCAAATTACATTTTTCACCAATATTTTTCATTTTTATTACAAATACAGATGAGTTGTTTTAGAAACTAAATTATCCAACTATTAAACACACCTTTTATTCAGATTATTTCATCCCTGAAGGTGACATAGTCTGTAAGTTCACATTATCATAAAAAAAATATCTGTGGAATTAGAGTCATGAGCGACTTTGCCATTCCGACACAACACGACACATTTGTAAAACACTGTCTTACTTTTTATTCAGAGTATTTCAACATTCGACACATTGACATTTAGTAACAGGAACTACAAACAACTTTCTTTGTTACATCCTTTGAGCAAATACAACATGCTGGCAATTTGCATAATAAATAACTTATCTTATTCCTGCATTTCTTCACTTCGAATAGCCTCCTCATTTTATTTGCTTCCACAGGCTCTTCAAATTCTGATTCTGTTCCAGCATCCTTAGATTTTGAGCCCGAGAACCCCTTACGAAGCTCCTCTGCTAGATTCAGTATGTAGTTTCAGCGAGTGATCTTCTTCCCTGTCACTTTCTTGAAAATGATCCAGGAAATTGATAGCTGCCAAGTCAAGGATACATGAATTGCGCATTTTCTTGTACCAGCTCGAACAGTGTATTTTCTTGCCATTTGGTCCACAACATCAACACCATATTTTGTATTGTTGTAGAAATCTAGTGCTTCAGGAATTCTTTTGCCACTAGCTAAAAGTTCAACCTCTGTGTGCAGAGCACTATATAACAGCACTTTCTTGTTTAGTTTACCTTGATACACCGAAAGAGTGCCATCACTATGTTTTGAGAAAGCCAAGTCAAAGACGAGCTTTCATAGTCTTCACAGCATTAGCAATTTCTCTCCTGAATGGTACTCCATTACTTTTCAACTTCTTATCCAGTTGTGCATAGGTAAGCAGCAGTGATCTGCGAGCCATGATTACCGTGCTGTGACACGCTGACGAATGACAACACTACTGGAGGCGCAGTGGGAAACAATGGATATAAATAAGGTCTTGAAGTTTCATTGGTGTGCATATTACTGAAGTTCAGAGAATCATAAGAGCTGATTTAATCTCTCAAAATTAGGAAACAGGATATACAAAAAACATTCAAAGATGATAATCAATACAGCGGTCCAGTAGACCGCACTGGTGGTTTTAGGTATACTCATTAACAACGCCATATCTAATAGTCAAAAAACTTATTTTAGTATGGATCATTCGGACTGGTAACCCAGTAGTCACTGAAGCTTTGAGCAATACTACAATAACTACATTCACTGTAACATTTCAAAAATTTCTAGCAGTCATTTTGACCACTGTGGTGGTTCTAGTGTTAAATGCAGTAAAATGAAGAAGCATGACAGTGAAAACGGAAAGGTGTAGAAATATGTGTGTGTGTGGTGAAAAAACAAAAAAGGCAACACACAATTGGAAGAAATATGTGAATTGGAAGAAAAATCAAGACAGTGAGCGAGGGAGGCACAGGGTGGGGCATACTGTTGAGACCAAGATTGTTGCGGCGCAGTAATTGTCTTATGCTGATTTGCTACCTATCGTATTATTAGTATTCAAACCTGCGGTTTCCTTTCTTATAATTTCATTTAGATGTTTCTGAATCTGCCAGATAAACCGAGAAGCTACTTCTATTTTACATCTTTGCCTCTGCCACTTTTTTGTGCAGTGATAGGATGATTTCTCATTCTGGTCCCCAACTTTTATTCTACCAAAGTGATCAGCTGTCTTAGTCAAAATGGGATGTGAATTAGAAGGTCTTCAAAATCACTTCATGAAAGAATAAATAATTTTTAATTTTTTTACTGTATTTACTGAAAGGTTTACTACAGTTATGGTACAAAAATGAAACAGTAATTAACAGTACTTAATTATCAACTTTTAAGACTACCAGTGTATGTACCTGCAAGAGGTAATACGACATGCTAGATTTAGCTGGACTTTACACAATAATATCTTTAACAATGGATAATGGTTATAGGATGATGATCATGATCATCATCATCATCATCATCATCATCATCGTTGTTGTTGTTGTTTTATTACAACATTACTTTTAAAACTAGAAGACCCGTGAAAATATTTCGCACCATTAGTGGAATGACAAAAAAGTTGGAAAAAATGGAAGTTGAATGTTCACGCATAGCTTTCTTTAGAATCAATCAATGCAAGTGTTTAAAAGCGCAAATTAATGAGCTTGATCTGCTGTGTGTTGTTAGGTCAAAAAGAACTGCGTACCATAATTAGAACTGAAGATATCTTAAAACTAACCGATTAAAATATTCAATGCAAGGACAGAAGAATACTGTGTTTGAAAAAAAATAAAGGATGGAAAGACGTAAGTTAATTCTGATACTTGTTGACAAATTTGTGGATAAACATCTTTCATTTGAAACAAAAATTAAGGAAATCGGCAGGGTAGTTTGGTCTGGCTGAGTGACTTTAGTTTTCGTATATTCTTTTAATATATAAGATATCTTCAACTCCTTGAAGCCATCAGATACAGCTACCAATGCAATATAATTTTTAATATAAATTAAGAGTGTCCCTGTGTTTGTTAAATCTGCACTCTTGACCTTCTAACCAAGTAAAGGTTACTGTGGTTGCAAGAATCACATACTACACACACTTCAGAAGATATGATGTGACAAACAAGGAAATGCACTAGCAACTGCTGCCTCAAGTGAGAGTGTTGCACATCTCCTAAACCACCAGAACTGTTTCAAACATAATTGGTGCACATATTCCTTAACATGGGGAATAATTGTTGTAGGGGTAAGAACCAGCTATGACACATCGTTCAGGAGATATGACGTGTATGGTGTGTGACGGAAGGTACTTTTCTTACATATTAGCCTGTCTACCAAGTACTAATCATCTTTTTAAATTGGGATTTAGCAAATCAATGCAAGTTTTATGTTTTATCATCTATTTTAACCCTACAGAAAATGTGAGTAGATGTTTTTCATTTTAATATATATTTTAACAAAAGAATGGAAGGAGAGCTCTCCTGTAACACCTGCAGAGTTCTTGTTGTTGTTGTGGTCTTCAGTCCGGAGACTGGTTTGATGCAGCTCTCCACAATACCCTATCCTGAGCAAGCCTCTTCATCTCCACATAAGAACGGCAACCTACATCTGTCTGAATCTGCTTATTGTATCCATCTCTTGGTCTTCCTCTGCAGTTTTTACCCCACACACTTCCCTCCAACGCTAAATTCACAATTCCTTGATGTCTAAGAATGTGCCCTACCAATCTCTCTCTTCTTTTAGTCAAGGTATGCCAAAAATTTCTTTTCTCCCCAATCCTGTTCAGTACCTCCTCATTAGTTACGCGATCCACCCACCTAATCTTCAGCATTCTTCTGTAGCACCATATTTCAAAAGCCTCAATCCTCTTCCTGTCCGCACTGTTTATCGTCCATGTTTCACTCCCATACAAGGCAACGCTCCATACAAATGCCTTCAGAAAGAACTTCCTTAGGCTTAAATCAATATTCGATGTTAACAAATTTCTCTTTTTCAAGAACGCTTTTCTACCCATTGCCATTCTGCATTTTATATCCTCTGTACTACGACCATCATTTGTTATTTTACTGCCCAAGTAACAAAACTCATCTACCTCCTTTATTGTTTCATTACCTAATCTAATTCCTTCAGCATCACCTGATTTTCTTACACTGCACTCCATTACCCTAGTTTTACTCTTGTTAATGTTCATCTTATATGCACCTTTCAGCACACTGTCCATTCCGTTCAATTGCTCTTCCAGGTCCTTTGCTGTCTCTGACAGAATTACTATATCGTCGGCAAAACGCAATGTTTTCAATTCTTCACCCTGAACTTTAATTCCTTCTCCAAATTTCTCCTTGCTTTCCTTTATAGCTTGCTCAATGTACAAATTGAACAACATTGGGGAAAGGCTACAACCCTGTCTTACTCCCTTTCCAACCACTGCATCCCTTTCATGCCCTTCAACTCTGACAACTGCTGTCTGGTTTTTGTACAACTTGTAAATATTTTACTCCTGCTTGCTTCATATCTTGAAAGAGTTTATTCCAATCAACATTGTCAGAAGCCTTCTCCAAATCTACAAAAGGTAGAAATGTAGGTTTGCCTTTTCTTAATCTATCGTCTAGGATAAGCCGTAAAGTGAGTATTGCCTCCCGAGTTCCTACATTTCTTCTGAACCCAAACTGATCCTCCCCGAGGTCAGCTTCTACCAGCTTTTCCATCCATCCATGAGGCAGAGTTCTTATGATTTTAAAGATGTTAAGCGATTTTAAGTAGTCTTAAGATTCCTGATATGAATACAAGTAGCACTATTTTGTCTGGGCCTTTACTGTTGTATTTTCGTAATGGTTGTCTTCTGTTGTTAAACAATATTTCCCGACAGAGCACCAACAGCACACTTTTGCCATGTTACCTATGTAAGATGCCACTTACCAGCAAGCTGGCTTTTATGGCAGAATTGCAATGGTGGCAACATAGTGTTCCTAAACTTCGGCAATGTGCACTTATCTCTACGCTATCATGCCCACTGTTGCAACCAAATTTCAGGAAAATTTATCCATTTTGTATATTTAATTTCACCACTTCATGATCTGGTTCTCTTCTGACTGGATTAACACAATGCATATATGGTTTTAGCAATGAGGTAATTTTATAAAATGCTGTGCAGGGAGAGTTAAAAATCTGTAATTCTTTAAAATTTCTGTGAAGTTCTTACTGTCACGATCACACAGGATAGAACCTCAATCTAAGATGTCTTGTATTTTACAATTTTTAGAGGTTTTTGACAGGTTGACTGCACCCAGTCCTATTTTTAAAGACTGCTGTTGCTAGGATATGGCATGGAATATTTTTAATGCTGACTGATGTAAAGTATTATTTTATGGTCAATAATAATGTTTTCTTAACATCACTGTGCAAGGTAAGACTAGACCTGTAAACTTTTCCCCAATTTATTTTCCAGATTCTTATGATGCCCTGAAAAGTTAAAATATATTGATCAAATTAAATTACTGTATCTGAGACTGTGTTTTATTAGTAATATTACTTAATCTGTTTCAAGCAGTTTGAACAAATTTTTTCCAGTTTGAAATGTAGGAGTGACGTACTATAAAAACATCTAAGGAAAACAGTGTTCTGCATATGAAATCCATTTGGTGCACCCAATTGACATCATCTGAAAAAAGAATCTAATCACCTAATTAGTCTCAGAACCAGGTCCAGATAATCAAACTTTGTTAATGTACTGTAACACAGCCACAATAATATAATGCAGATAGTTTACAACTCAACACAAAGATGTTTGTCAAGTTGCAACAGGCAATTAAAGAAGGCACTCATACTTAGATTACTTGAAGCTCTGGCCACAGTCTTCATCAGAAAGACACACATATTCTCATTCACGCCATCACACAGGAACATTTCACCGTCAAACCATTATCTTTTCCCCGTTTCCTGCATTCTGATATGGAATGCAGCAGCCAGAAATATTGGTTGTATGTCGGTGAAGTGCAGCTTGATTTGCAAACTATCCTCATTATATTGCTGAACTCTAACCTGGACTTTCCATCGTTAGTGACATGGCTACATAAGATATATGTTTGAACTCTCTCTCTCTCTCACTGAGATTAGTATCAACAAGCGAATGATGTTAAGTCCATCACCAAATAACTTCTGTCTGGTATGAAATGGTTAGTTTTTTTTCTTCGGGCAATTCCCAAGGAGCTTCACCATCTGCATTACTAATGATTTTGTGAAAATCACACAATCATTAAGTTTTCCCTCTAACTGCAAAATGTTCTGAATTGCATCAAATGCAGTGTCTAGAACATAATCATACATACATTTATTTTCCTAGAAATACTTTAAATGGAACTAGTGGACAACTTTTAGATCATATACACCCAATACTGTTTATTAGCTCTTAATTTTCTTCTTTCCGGACATTCACATATTTTCTAGAATTCAGAAATAGAGAGTCTGTATGTAATAATACTGGAATTCATGAAATCAACTGGGTTCCTCAACAGCAAGAACATGGGTACATTCAGAACAATGCATGGATCAGTAGGGAAAACAAAAACATCGATCAGGACAGAGCTTGTGGGACACATTAAACAGTGATCTAAAGTGGCATGAACATGAAGTGATAAGCCTGAAAGAATACGTAATTATATTGAAGAGAGTGAATATACAAAAGAGATTGTGGGATCTACATCAACGAAGAACTACAAACCATAGAACAGTTATTTCTGCTTCTAACTTTGATGTTCAAATATCTTCATAATATGGTTGTTCCATCACTCTTTCCTACTTAACTAGTGACAGATGACAACAATTGCTTGACAACGAAGAAAATATTGCAGTCCTCAAAACCTTACATGGTGAATATCAAACATATACTGGGAATAAATCCGAGTGAAAGCAGTTTTAGATATATGGTCAGATTTATGTACTCTCCTTCACGCAAATCAATTTCAAATTCAAAATAGGTGGGTAGGTAATCTATGAATTTCAATTAAAAAGAGCCAGAAATAAATGGCACATAAAGTGGACAGACGCTATCAAAGTATTCTGCAAAATTACTAATTACAGAAAAAGAGCCCTAATCTGCTTCTTACATAAAAGCAAATGTGATAAGAATTTCACTCTAAAATGTAAAGGTACTAAAGGAGAGATAAACTGACCTTATAAGCATGCTTGTCTTCTTGATTGTGTCACGAGGCACACTTTATGTGAAAATCATTTGAGGAATTCACAATGGGTCTCTTCCTCTGTATTATCTTGCCCCACCTCTACCCCTGGATGTGAATAAACACTTTCCCATCTTCTTGAGAATTTCATTTTACTAACATACTGTATCCTTTTGTGTCTTGAGGCCTTCAGATTGTATGAACAATACCAGACTGTCGAACAAAAAATCACTGTAGCAACATTGTTAAGAGATTGTCCATCATTGCAAAGAAAGAGAAGTATATAACAACGGCTACTTCGTATTGTGCTTTGTATTATCATTTCCTCCCATTCGATTTAAAAATGGATTGTTCTAAGAATAACTGTTTTAATGCTATATTGTCTCTTAGTCCAAATCAGAATGATACATAAAAAGTGTTACTATATCACTACACTTCTCAAGTAATTGTGGTACTCTGAGGTTTGTGAAGATACATTTTCGGTTTAGTTAACCTATTTGTTTCCCAATTCAGGTTAATTCCAGTTTTCTTCAAAGTCTATATTCATCCCCTCCTTTCTTTTAGTATGACACTACTGCATTCAAGTCTGTCACTTGCTTTACCTGTGTCTATGTTCAGGTAAACAAAGTTACAATTAAATTATCTATAAAAGGAAATTGAGCTGTTCAAACACAGAGAACAAATGGTGGGATCAAGATCATTTAATCCTCACCAGTCTTGTGGCTGGATTGATGCAATGACCACAACTTCCTCTCTCGCACCTTTTTTGTTTTCCATTAGCACTTTTAGATTAGATTAGTTCCAGTTGATCCATAGTGAGGAGATCCTCTTGGATGTAGAATGTGTCAAAAAACAGGAATTAGTAATAAAAATTTGAAGTTTATTTATATTTAAAAGAACATAATACTCATTAACAAACATTAAATCTTCAAAATACTTTGGCACACCTCACAGCCGCAATTATTCATTCATGTATTCCAATCCTGATATTTCCTTACAGTTTTCACCATCTACAACCCACTTAATACCAAACCCATGTATGCAAGTGTAGTATAGTATTACTTTACAATGCACATGTACCTCTTCCTTGTCAGTATTTTCCCTGTGTCGATTTCAGCACCACATCTCAAATGCTTTGATTCTCTTCACTTTCAGGTTTCCCAATGACCTTGACTCACTACCATACAACGCTGTGCTCCATGTGTACATTTTCTGAAATTTATTTTTCAAATGAAGGTCTTTTTTTCATACCAGCTCACTGTGCTTGATGAGGAATGCCTCTGTTGCCTGTGCTGGTCTACTTTTCATATTTTACTTGATTTCTTAGTTTTGAGTTACTTCATTTCCAAAGTAACAGAATTTTTAAGTAACTCTGCTTTGTTATCCCCAATTTTTATGGTAAGTTTCTCACTATTTACATTCAAATATATAATGAGGACAGTTTGCAACTCACAGCAAAGATGTACAATGAAGTGCAACAGGCACATAAAATGACACACAGGTACAACACATAAATTATCGGCCATTGGCATAGGACACCCATCACATCCTTCACCATCTCTCACAATTCCCACCCCTTTACCTCCTGGATTCTTACTTGTCAAAGAGGATGCCATCTCCCTATACACAAACATCCCACATGCCCATGGCCTTGCCACTCTCAAACACTACGTCTTCCAACATCCCTCTGAATCCAAGCCCAATACCTCATTCCTCATAGCCCTCAACAACTTTATCCTAACAAAGATCTACTATGCCTCTGAGGGGAAAATTTACCATGAAATAGGTGGCACATACATGTACAACCACAGGACACCTTCCAAAAGCCCCAAACCTCTGGTCTGGTTCAGGTTTATTGACGAGAATTTCATGATCTTAACTCAGTGCCAGGACACCTTGTCCTCCTTTCTTCAAAACCTCAACTCCTCCTCGCCCATCCACTTCACCTTGTCTTCCTCAAGCCACCATACTACTTTCTTTGATTTTAACTTCCACCTCACTAATGGCACCAAGCCACACTTCTGTCCACATTAGATCTACCAACCACCAACAGTACCTAAACTTTGGCAGTTTCCAACCCTTCCACATCAAAGAATCCCTCCCTTGCGGCTCAGCCACCTGCGAGTGACATATCTGCAGTGACAACAACTCTCTCTCTCTCTCTCTCTCTCTCTCTCTCTCTCTCTCTCTCTCTCAATATGCTGAAGGTCTCAACAAAAGGCCTTCACAGCCTTCACAAGTAGAAATTACCCTACTGTCTGCAAATAGATATTCCATGCCATATCCTGACACACCTCAAATCCTACCTGTATCACCAGTAATCAGCCACAGAAGAGCACTCCTTGTCACCCAATACCACCCTGGACTGGAACAACTGTGCACCATCCTTCGTGAAGGTTTTGATTTTCTGTCATATTCCAAGAAATGACAGACATCCTGCCCAAAATCCTTCCCACCCCTCCTAAAGTGATGTGATGTTCCATCACCTTCCCGAACTTCCAAATCTCGTAGTCCATCCCCAGCCCCCCCCCCTCCCCTCCCCCCATCCGACCCCACCAGCCAGCCAGCCGTAGGGATCATATACCTGAGGAACGACCCACTGCAAGACCTGTTCAATCCACCCCCAGCACTTCCTATTGTGCAGTCATGGGCTTATCCTATCCAATCAGATGCTGGGCCACCTGCCACCTGTGAAAGCAGCCATGTAATTTACCAGATGTGGTGCAATCGCTGTGCAGCTTTTAATATTGGCATGAGGACTAATAAGCTGACCGTTAGGAATGATGATAATCCCCTTTTTCTCTACACCCAACACTTCCTACCTCGTCTATCCTACACCTCTCCGTGTGCTGCGGAGGCATATATGCACACACCCATGCCCGTTTAGTATGTCTTCCCTCCCTTCCCCACTCCATTCCTGATTCTTGTTCCATCTATGTAGTACATATGCTCTGTAAGGCAGTGCTGTATCCATCCCCACCACCAAAATGCAACCTTCCTCTCCTCCCCCTCCCATTCCCTCTCCTACCCTCTCACAGTAGCGTGTGATTTGGAGCATAGCAGCCAGAGATAACAGTTGTGTAACTGTGAAATGTGCCTGTGTGATTGTGTCAATGCTCTCTTGTCTGAACAAGGCCAATGGCCAATAGCTGAAGTGTTTTATGTGAAGGGTCTTTGTTTGTACCTGTCACAGCTTGTTGTATGTCTTTGTGACGAGTTGTGAACTATCCTGATTATATTGTTGAATTTCAAGTGTGATGCAGATCACCAATGCCAGAGGATATCCACTAGAGAGGGCACTCCCCGACACAATTATCAAAGTTTCCAAAGCCTTTTAGAATATCTCTCCAGCAGATCACCCAGCCAATAAAACATGGAAAACTAAAGGGAGTGGCCTTCCTTGGAGGTGAGGTTGCCAAAGAACAAATCTTCCACTGTCAATCACTGTCTAAGTGATAGGAAACTAAGAAAACAACCTTATAGACGGCTGAACCACAAGAGCTATTGTTGACTCAGGATCATTATATTTGCTTATTTTGGGAAAGTTGCAGACGACCACTTTAGCCAACAACAAAAGCACACATTTGAGGTATGTGCAGCCTGCAGGAAGATGTAAAAAAACCAAATGCAGCCCTTTGAGTTCCTCATTTTAGAAAAATGAAGTCATGACCTTATTCTTAGATGGGACTTCCTAAAAGCTTCCCAAGCAGTTGTAGATAGTTATTGCTCAGAGATTATGTTAGATGAGATCAGAGTCTATAGAGAGGAAGATAGGGATCCTAGTGTGTGGAAGCTGTGTGTGCTGGATGATGTAGTTATTCCTGGAGTCAGTGTTTGAAAGGTAACTGTCACATGTCCATGCGACACATCAGTCCATGGACCTCACCGTGAAGGGTGATAGTGCCTTACCGCTGAAGAAACATGTATTCGTTCCAGCCTTTTAGGCCAGTCAAATCGTACAAAAAAAGGGGCTAAAAACGCAAATAGTGATGTAGTTCTAATTTTTTGATACATTGTTAGGACCTGTTACAGTATTATGAAACCAAGGTTGCAGCTTCGAAAACCCAGCGCTTCCCAAGTTATAAGTGAAAAACTCCGAAATTTTCGGACTTTTTTTTAGATTTTGCCTTCTAACGCATAAACTATGAGTTTTACGATGTTAGTAGTTTTTACCATTTCCAAAGTACGTAGAATATGTAACAATTTAAGCCTACCCGCAGTGTTATACGTCCAATAGTTTTCTAGATATGAAGTGTCAAAAATGGGCTTATTTTTACCAAAAATGAAAATTTTAAGTTTTGCTCTGATTTGGAGCTGAATATTGGCATAATCGCTCATCCTGCGAGAATAGTCATGGGAATTGAAGTTGTAGTAAATTTTATTAGCTTTAAAATAAGCACGAGATGAACTCTCTAGAGCAAGTAGTTCTCTTCAAATTGTACAAAACGGAAAGTCAGGAAACTGAAATTTTTGAAGAAATGAGCCTTAACACTAATGACAAATTGTGGGCATTCAGTGAAAGGTTCAATTGTATGTTCACATGAAACTCGTGTATTATAAAAATTGTTGCGACATTGTTGAGAACTGCCAAAATTCCGATTTAAGTGCCGTGGTGGTGAGGTTAGGTGGTTTTCATCTACTTATTTCCTTTACGGGAGCCATTGGTGCCACATTGGCAGGTAGTGGACTTAAAGAATTGCTCGTTTCAATATACGCCGAGAACAGTGTCGACAAAATTCTTAATGGGCATGCATACTCGAGGCCTGTGAGAGCTCATATGTTGACAAATCTTACGTTGGCTTCTTTCATTTTTAATGATGTTCAGCTAACTGAGTGAGCAGAAACTGAGGGATTGTAAAGTGATAATAACCGGTCACTTCTCCTTACTGCCAGAGTGAATTCAACTGTCCAGATTGTTAAGAGTGAAGAGCAGCTACAAAGGTGGGTCAAGGTCTGATGAGCAGTAGCAAGCGGAATTGCACCACGTGACCTTCAGTCAACCACGCGCCAGTGGCATTCCTGCCTTTGTACTGTGCGGGTCGTGCTGTGTTCGTGAAGTTCGGTGTTTATTTGTGTCTATGTTCTGTACTTAGTGATTATTTTGCCATAATAGTGTACTTTATGAGTGACGTTAAGCAATCACGCCAAGTTCTGCACAAACAGGCAACAGGAATAGTGCACCGTGTGTATCAGTACTTCAAAAGTCTGTCTTCTGCTGAGGCCACGCCGGCACAAGGTGCGGGTCGCGCCATTGCCAGGTGCCAGGAGCAGACGGCCGAGGCTTGCGGCATTGGCTTGAGGACTGTTCAGAGGATCTCCAGCGAAGCTAACGCATCGCTGCTGGCATGTGGCTCAGCTGTTTTTAAATCACCAGGCAAACGTCACAATCGCAAAAAAGAAGTGGGTGAGCTAGACGATTTTGCTAAAAACGTATTGCGCCGCATAGTAATCAGCATGTACGCTAGAGGCGAATATCCGACTGCTGAAAAATTGGTTTCACATATGAAAGAAGCAGAAAATTTTAACGGAAGTAAATGGACCATGTTGAGGATACTGAAGGACATGCTGTTCAGGAATCAGAAAACAAATGACAGAAGGAAATTACTATTGGAACGTAGCAACATTGTAGCTGCAAGGACTGTGTTTTTAAGAACAATGCAGCAGATTAGAGAAGCCAGCACCTCTCTTATTTAGATGAGACTTTCATCAACCAGAATCATTCAAGGGCTATGTGCTGGAAAATGAGTGATGGATACGGTGGACTGAAAGTTCCAGTGGGTAAGGGCGGCAGAATTATAGTGCTTCATGTCGGATCAGCAGAAACTGGCTTCATTCCCCAGAGTAAGCTGATTTTTAAGACTTCAAAGGCTAAGAATTCTGAAGATTACCATTCTGAGATGACATACAGTATCTTCAAAAAGTGATTTAAAGAACAACTGTTGCCATACATACCTCCCTGTTCTGTTATTGTCATGGACAATGCGAGCATCCATTCCGTGCAAGTCAACAAAGTTCCCTTCACGAATTCCAGAAAGGGGGACATTATTGCATGGTTAACATCAGGCGAAGGAGCACAGGCAGTGATAGCAATTTGTTGCTATCACTGCCTGTGCTCCTTCGCCTGGTAAGTGGACTCCATCTATTTTTTACATATATTTTTCCTGTTAGGAATTTTTCTCTATAATATTCGTATTAAAATATTCCGTTATGTAATGATTTAACGTAAGAAAAACACGACCTTCCCGCCTATATATTAAAAATATTGAAATTCTGACAGTTCTTTATTCATTTGTAAACAGATAAAGCACCTCAGGATGCAATTATAAATTTCGGAACCAGTCGTGTTCTTTAATAAAGAATTTTAGTAGTCGCAGCGGTTCTGCTGTCCTGTTCTTTGAAATATGGAAACTGGACTGTGGTTGTGGTGTGTGTGTGTGTGTGTGTGTGTGTGTGTGTGTGTGTTTTAAGCTTAGTAAGTTCTTGTTAGGATCGCGCTTGTGTTTAAATTTCCACATAACTAGTTTCAACAGACAAGCTATCATCTTCAGATCTTGTGGAATACGTACTTTATAAAATATGCTGCTGTATTAATATTCAGATCTAAATTTCTAAATTAGGTATTCCACAAGATCTTCAAATGTTCAAATGTTTGTAGAACTTATGGGACTTAACTATGGGGTAATCAGTCCCTAAGCTTACAAACTACTTATGAACCAGCTAAGACTAAGGACGGCACAAATATCCATGCCCGAGGGGGGATTCGAACCCCCGACCGTAGTGGCCGTGCAGACCGTGACTGGAGCACCTCAGTCCCCCACAAGATCTGAAGATAACTTGTCTGTTGAAACTAGTTACATGGAAATTAAAATACACCGCGATCCTAGCAAGAAAATATTGTTATTTCTTTCTAGGAGGCCTAAATACATAGATCGTTAAATGGTTTACCAAATACTGATTTTCTTTCACTGTGCAACATATTAAAACATAATGATTTGTCATTGATACCCTTAAGGTCATACATACCGATGACTGAAAAACTTCAAGTATCGGTACTTCTGATCGCTGTGGATGCCAAAGAAATCTTTTAATTAGAAGAACGTTATTCTTGTTCAAAATACTAAACTATTAAAATCTTAAAGTGTTTAAAGAAAGGAACTAAATCGTGGACATTGACGCTCACTGTGGCACAATGTTTATGCTTGCGTGCACTGTCAGAGTGCACGAACTGACGGAAGGAAACTGGCATCGTCGCAAAGTATCTCCCCTCTCTCTCTGCGCAGAATGCTCGCCTTGCCCGCCTTCGTATCTGCTCTGAACTCTGGCAACGAATTCAAAAATGCGTTGAAAAACCTGTAGTTTTTCCACTTATAACTTGGGAAGCACAGGGTTTTCAAAGCTGCAAACTTGGTTTCATACTACTCTAACAGGTCCTAACAACATATCAAAAAATTAGAACTACATCACAATTTGTGTTTTCAATGTCTAATTTGACTGGAGTATTTGTTGTTGCAATTAAGAAAGGAATTCTCAGTAAATAACTGCCACAAAGAGCCACCTTCCAAATGGTTTATGCATATTAAGTGCTCAGCCATTAACTAAGCAGCTGAGTACCACAGACTCATCTTGTGAGTACTACAGACTCATCTTGTGACACGTTTGCAGGCTATATTAGTATGCCACAATGAGACAAGATCTCACGCTAAATTGATGCAAGACTTAAAGGAGACTAAAAGGGAAACTACTCATGGTTCTTCAAGAGTTGTCTGAGTGTCTTGATCCCCAAGTGGAAAGCAAGTCAGGCCAGTTGAAGGTTAACACCAGATTAACACTAGTTATCATCATCCAGTCCGCCAGAGAGTGCATTACTTATCAGCAATAGAAGGTTGAATAATACACAAAGAGGTAGAGAAGATGTTACAGGATGATATCACTCAACTATCTCAGAACCCATGGTCATCACCAGTAGTTCTCTTCAAAAAGGATGATGCTAGATGACGCTTCTGTGTCAACTACAGCAATTTAATGAGGTAACCAAAAATGATGTTTACCCTCTTTGACTAATCAACAACGTGGTGGACTGTACTCATGATATTGACAAAAAGAAATTAATGGGACTAATTGTGAGAAAATGGCTTTTGTTTCCTCAGAGGATCTGTACAAATTTAATGTAATGCCATTCAGTCGGTGTAATGCACCAGCGACTTTAGAGTGGAGGATGGATAATCTTTTAAGTCACCTCAAGTGGGCAATATGTCCTTTTACCTATATGACATTACAGTAATTCTCAAACTTTTAAGCTCACACTAAAATAATCAACAGTTCTCAAGTGTCTCCGACATGGTTGCCTGAAACTTAATCCAAGAAAATGTCTGCCGGGGACAAAGAAAATCAAAATAATAAAAAATTCTGTGTCAAACAAAGGTACGCAGCCGGATCCAGAGGTGATATAACAGAATTTCCTATTCTCAAAAATACTAGTGATGTGAGAAGCTTCCTAGGATTCTGTTCTTATTACTGGAGTTTTAACGGAGACTCCTGTATGAAACACACTCCTGTGCGGATCTGTTAAAAGCTGATATTAAATTTACGTGGGACAAATCTAAACAAGATGTTTAGATACAATATGAAGAGGTCCAACAAATGATCCTGTACAACGTAGTTTTGTGCAGAGAGCACCTACATAGTTGTACACAGATGCTAGTAGATATGGACTTGGTGCTGTTTTGGTACAAAACTTAGAAAAGGCGAATGCCTCCACGACATGAAATCTAAAAGAAACTACACTCTAGAGAATGTGTCTTACTATCAGTAAAGCATTTGTCCGAGAAAGACTATGGTCCCAGATTCAAGTACTGGTTCTGGCACACAGTTTTAATCTGTTATAACGTTTCATTTTGTGTTTGTGTGTGTGTTTATGTTTTTGTTAAAGTGCGCAAAACGACTACAGTCATAAGCACCCATCATGAAATGTATGGACTGCAAGGACTAAGCACAGGCAGAGTTAAATTTCTTTCACCATGTTAGTGCAACCATTTAAAAGTAGAAATCTATTAACAGAGTACAAGTTGTCAGCTAAAACACCAAAAACTCAAATGGTAAACACAAATCTTGACGAGATGGTTAAAAACGAACACTGCACCGGAAAATGGTGCACATCCGACATTAGGTACACCGGCAACAAAGTGGAGCAAGGTCGCCACATGAGGGTTTGGTAATGTCCATATACAACAACCATCTGCATATTAAAAGACTTACATAAATTGAGAACTAGAGAGCCCATAATATGAAGAATCTGTACATAATAAAAATATATGTATGAATGAATGAATGTTTCACATTATCTCCTTAACTACTTGACTGATTGCAACCGAACTTGATACCCATATTCCTTACTACCAGTCCACAATCACTGTGGGGGTAACAACCACCTATGATATATACTTCAGGCGACATGACATCATTAACAACGAGAAACTGTTGCATCATGTGATGATGTTCCACATGTCCTCCTGAACTAATGGACCAATTTCAACCAAACGTGGTACAAATATTCATTACCATCAGGAAAAAGATTACTATGCAAATAAAAACCACCCATGAGACACAGTTCTGGAGATATGACACAAACCACAAGAATAACAAAAAGCTACACATCATGAGACGAGACTTTATTCATTCACCATGCTAGTACTTTCTTTTTCTCACTGCCAAACACAGCAAAATGATGAAAGGAAAACAGTTTTTTTCCTTACCACTTTCCCACTGTTCATGCAGTAAAACTACAGCATTTGGCATGACGTTATTTTTATAATTTCTAAGACTGCTACTTTTATTCGCAGGAAATTTTACACACAGTAAACACACATACACCTGAAGTACCTTTGAAATTGTATCACAGTATGACGAATACTTTGTTACATGTAAGGATATAAACTATCATGTTCGTGAAAAATTGAGCGTAAGGGTTTTGGTACTTACTTCTTTACTAGCTATAATTTCGACACATTTTGCAAAAAGTGCACACATCGGTATACCACTGCATGTAACTTCGAAATTATATCCAAGTACAATAATAGTTTAGGAGATATGATGCATAAATAATTAAAAGCATGTGAGACTGCCCCATCGAACATGTAGCTGCAATTTTTTACTTCTTTACTACCAACTATTCGAAGCATATTTCACTGACAGTTTTATAAAATTGTACATTATATAACTGGGAAATTATATTATTGTATGACATATGATTCAGGAGATAAGACATCATAAGGACTGAACTTCAAGAAGACAAATCAAACTGACAGAGAGGGGCTGAAAGCAATAGAACAGTGGAAGGCGGAGCTGGACTAACAGAAGTTTATAACAAATGCCTACCCAGACAATATTGGGAACTAATACTACTGGTTTGATAAATTATACAATAACAATACGTACATAACAGCCATGGCTTTGTAATGAATTGATTATGTGCATAGTTTGAATCTGGAAAAACCAAACAACTTATACAATAGCAAATAATTCACATATATTATTTGTGCACAGAATTTACAACCAAACAAGCATGTCACATTCCAATTATGTAATGGGTAAACAGTTGAGAACTACATGACATATGAAACAGTAAATACTGTGAATATAAGGATAAACTGCAGGAATAACTTTTATAGTACCTCCCCCCCCCCCCCCCCCCCCACAGTAAGTGTCATGTTTCTCTTTATCTAGACTTTACAAGAATCATACAGTACTTTCAGTATCTGCAATATCATTATTTTAATGTAGGAGTATGTGTCAGTCGACTATTCAGTGCTTCCTCTATTTTATGAACGCCCCCCTTCACACCAAATTATTTCCATTTGATGTCATGAATAAGAAAGAAAATAATTAAAATTTTTTTAAAAATGCTACGGTGAAAAACTCATTGTAATGCTCACCCAGATCCATGATGCACAATGACAGCAGCTAGATCATATAAATTGCTACCACTTCCCGATCTACGAGTATCGTGCAGGTTGCTCAGCACATACTGTGACATATCTAATGCAGTAACAGGAAATGTGATATTGGTGTCTATTTTCGTCCTGAAAAAGTTATGCCACCTGAATCTCTTCAAATGGAGGCACAACACCTGCGAAGTTAAAAACGAGGAAAACATACCTGAATTAACTATGTCATAATCCTATTTATGTAACATCAAACTATTATTTATTTTATCTAAGGAAATTTACTGAAGATATTTTTATCTGTACAATAAACCAACAGTAAATAATAACCGAAATTACTCACACACTTACATTTGGTAGCCTATGAATCCAGAAACGTTTTGTTGACCGCTGTTTGCTTTTGCATGTGCTACAGTAATACAGCTCAGTTTCAGCCAATTCTTCAACTTCTATAAAACTTGTTAAACAATCTGAAATGAAAGGAAGCTCTTAATATCAGACTGGCAAAAACTTAAACAAAATGTAATTTCTATTAAAATTTGTTGTTACTTTTGTTAGCTTTTTGTACATTCTTTGTACAGCAAGTGGAAAACTCAGAGCTTCTAATTGGTTGCCTGACATCTGTTTTATTTAACAGATGGGTTTACTATATGTATGAAACATTAGTAATAATGGCAACACAAAATACAGTTCATTATAGAGAAAGTTGGGATTATTTATTACACTGAACCTGTCACTGGATCTGAATGGTGAAGAACAATGTCATTTCGGAACTGGTAGACATGCAGAAGTTTGTTTTTACAATGGACTTATTCAAAAACTTCAATTCACAATACCAACCTTGCATATTCTGTGTTATAAACATAGTAACTTCTTCTGTAAACGAATAAAACTATTCCCATCTAAAAAAATTCATGTGTACTGTATTTGCCAGAAGTTCAAACCATTTAAAAAATAAATAAATAAATCCGTCACTGCAGCCAAGGTCAGAGCTGCATACATTCACACTGAGAAAGGATTCAGAAGATCTGCTACAATTACATTTTTGGAGAAAAGTAATAACTGCAATTATTCCTCGTACAACTGTTGACATATAAAACTCAAAATAGTATTGTCAGTCTACTCATATTTAGTACTCATTACTGTATGACAGTTTTTTTTTCTTCTTCTTTCTCTTTATCCGTGTTACAGCACATGCAAGGTCGGGTTTGGTTATGTTGGATTTGACGTGTTAATATTTACAGGGTGGCCGGATGCCCTTCCTGTCGTCACCCCATGGCCCCCTGGGAGGAAATGTGTATTCCACATGTACGCATATAGTGTTACGAAATGTTTGCGAATCATGTACCAAGGTAGGACTTGAGAACCAACCCAGTATTCACCTAGTGGGATGCGGAAAACTGCCTATAAAACCACATTCAGGTTGGCCGGCACTCTGACTCCTATTGTTAATCCACCGAGTGGATTCGATATGAGTCCGGTACGCCTCCCTGTCTTGGAAAGTGGTGCGTAAATCCACACGGCTACTGGAGGGGGTCATTACTATACCTGGCGTCATATAAGAAGGTGCATCTGTGTATATAGATGGAGCGAGAGGGGTAGTATGGAGGAGAGGAGCTACGGCCAAACGCCAACAGTTGCGTCTGTGGGAGAAACATTGTGTAACTCGCGGCCAGCCAAGCTACCTACAGAATGAACATTATTGGCTATCTTTGCGGTAATGGAGAGGGATGCGCAGAACAGCTAGAACAGCTGAAAATTGGGATGACTTCATAGGTGACGCCGACTACATATAACAGTAGAGTTTAATCTGATGGAACAGAAGATGGGATAGGTTGCAACTCACCGTAAAGACGATTTCTGATCCAGAAACAGGCATGCAGAAAAGACTATCACAATCACACAATTTAGCTTTGGCCACAACATTTGTCAGAAAAGCATGCACGCGTGTGTGCTTGTGTTCACCAGAACTTAATGTTAAAACATGGAGATACAATCTCTCTCTCTCTCTCTCTCTCTCTCTCTCTCTCTCTCTCTCTCTCTCTCTCTCTCTCTCTCTCTCTCTCAGCTGCTGCTTCGTCCCCACAGGAAGAATAATTTGGTGTAGAGAAGTGTGAGATGGTGGAGATAAAAGACATCGGCATTGCCTGACAGGAGGATGCAGGTGCTGGATTAGTAGAAAAGAGATTAAATTTCATAACACAGTGGAAGGGGGGGACGAAAAGTGGGAGGAGTAAAGAAGTTCAAAAAAATAGAGGCACTGGGGAACAAGACAAGTGGGAGAAGATATAAAATAGAGGGGGTGGGAATTGCAGAATTAGGGCGAGGGGAGTGGCTACAGTTGGTTACTGTACATTTACACATGGATAATTACAACACCAGATAATGTACAGGCAACTCCATCCGTGATGCACAGAAAAGCTGTCTGTGGTGGGGAGGATCCAAATGACCTGGACTGTAAGAAAGTCATTTAATTCAAGCATATTCTGTACACCTGCAAGATGTGCCACAGGACATCAGCAAACTGTGCTACAGGGTGGCCCATAATCCTTTTGGTTGCAGCTTGACAGTGGCCATTGAAACTAATGGACAGTTGTTCAATAGTCATACCAATGTGAAACACATGCAATGGTTACAGAAGAGTCGATAAATCAGAGTGCTGCTTTAACAAGTGGCCCAGCCTCTGATGGGGAACAATAACCCTGAGATGGGACTACAAACAGTGCCAGGTGGTTGGAATGGAAAGTCCTGCAATACAATTTTCCACAGAGGTATTGGCATGCTATGTTATAATACTATGCTCAATACCATCCATTACAGTACCTCTGCATATGTTCATTATAATTATACTAGTCTGTCACAGGATAACATTCTGCAATATTCCCTAAAATTACATTTTTATGCATATTTCATTTGCCTTATTTTATATATTTTGACCAACAATGGTTGTTATACATATTTATCTATTGTTTACATGGTCCAAGCTGTCATTTCACGCCGGCCTCGGCGTAATTTTTTGTGTGTTTTTAGGGCGCACAACTACTAAGGTCATTAGCGCCCGAACCAAACCGGGGATATACCCAAGAATAATAAGACTGTACAAAAACAGCTAAAAACATAGAATAGAAAACAACAGTGAAGAGCTAAATGTCCCTCGACAAATTGGTCAAATTGATATAATCCAATACTCGAGCAACAGCCCGCACGTCATCAGCGTCTTCCAATGTGCCCGGCAGATGTAGTGCAAGCCGAACAGGAGTAAAATTTGAACACGACAATAAAACATGGCGCACCGACAGCGGGTGGCCACAAGAACATAACGGTGCGGGGTCACCACTGAGCAAGTGGCGGTGGCTGAACCGGCAATGTCCGATCCGCAACCGGGCTAAGATGATCTCTTTTCGTTGCGAGCGGAGAGATGGCTAGGTCATCCAAGCCACCAGGAGCGGTTTAATGGTCCGGAGCTTATTATTAGTAAGTGAAGACCACACATTATGCCATGACGATATAAGGCGCAGCGAAAGAGCCCCTTGAATATCGTGCGATGGGACACAGTACGTAGCTGTCCAACGTAAGAAAGTCACAGCCTTGGCAGCGGCATCAGCAGCCTCGTTACCAGGCACGCCTGCGTGGCCAGGTACCCACAGGAGCTGAACGCGAGGGCCGTCAGAAGATAATAACTGAAGGGAGCGGTTGATTCGGTGCACAATAGGATGGGCTGAAAAGGGGTCGCTCAGACTATGGATGGCGCTGAGGGAGTAAGAGCAGATAACATAAGAATGAGAATGGTGTCGATGGATGAAGAGTACAGCCTGATAGAGGGCAAAAAGCTCCGCTGTGAAATTCGAGCAGTGGGCATTAAGCCTGTACTGGTAACAGTCATCCCCCACGACAAACACACATCCGACACCATCATTGGTCTTTGGGCCATCCGTATATATGAAAACTGAGTTTTCGAACCGTGCACAAAGTTCAAGGAACTGCGAGCAGTATAAAGCATCCAAAGTGCTCTCCTTCGGGAGTGAGGCAAGTTCGAGGTGAACGCGAACTTGAGCCTGAAGCCAAGGTGGCACTGGGCTCTCACCTATTTCAAATGTGGAAGGGAGAGTACAATCGAGCTGCCGAAGCAAGCGTCGAAAACGGACTCCAGGAGGGAGCAGGGCAATCGCAGACAGCCTATATTGGCTATCGAGGGAGTCGTTAAAGAATGATGGATGGGAAGGATGGTGAGGCATCGAAAGCAAACGGCATGCATACCAACACAGTAATATGTCTCGTCGATAGGTTAAAGGTAATTCGGCAGCTTCGGCATAGAGGCTGTCAACAGGACTTGTGTAAAAAGCTCCTATCGCCAGGCGTAACCCCCAATGGTGAATCGAGTTTAGGCGGCGTAAAATGGATGGCCGTGCAGAAGAGTAAATGAAGCTTCCGTAATCCAATTTCGAGCGGACAGTGGACCGGTAGAGGTGAAGTAGGACGGTTCGATCCGCTCCCCGTGACGTGCCGCTAAGAACACGCAGGACGTTAAGGAAATGAATACACCGGCCAGCCAGATAGGACACATGCGGGGACCAATCGCGAAGTCGTCCACAAAAAGGGACCCAGAGACGTCGGCCGGAAGACGATCCATAATTGTGTTAATTGCTATGGCGAAAAGTGCCACGCTCAACACACATCCTTGTGGCACCCCATTCTCCTGGCGGAAGGTGTCCGACAGAACAGAGCCCACTCGTACATGGAACCTTCGATCTAGTAAAAATGATTGGATAAAAATGGAGAGGCGGCCACGAAAGCCCCATGTATGGAGCGTGCGGAGAATTCCCGCCCTCCAACAGGTGTCATAAGCCTTCTCCAAATCAAAAAACAAAGCCACAGTCTGGCGCTTACGCAAATAGTTATCCATAATATAGGTCAACAAGGTAATGAGGTGGTTGATAGCAGAACGATGCCTATGAAATCCGCATTGGATGTTGGTAAGGTGACGGCAAGATCCGAGTAGCCAAATCAGCCGAGCATTAACCATGCGTTCCATCACCTTGCAAACGCAGCTGGTGAGAGAAATGGGGCGATAACTCTAAGGAAGATGTTTGTCCTTCCCTGGTTTTGGTATGGGAATAACAATTGCTTCACGCCAGTGTGTGGGGACCTGACCTTCAATCCATATGCGATTATAAGTGCGGAGGAGAAAACATTTACCCGCAAGAGAAAGATTTTTCAGCATCTGTATATGAATTGTATCAGGCCCTGGAGCAGAAGATCGGGACACAGAGAGAGCACGTTCAAGCTCCTGCATGGTGAAGATGGCATTGTAACTTTCCCAATTGAGAGATTGGAAGGAAGGTGGCCGTGCCTCTTCTGTCTGTTTTCGAGGGAGAAAGGCGGGGTGATAGTGTGTTGAGCTCAAGACTGCTGCAAAAGATTGACTTAAAGCGTTGGATATAGCGGCTGGGTCTACAAGAACTTCATTTGCGACGGTCAAGCCAGGAATTGGGGAGTGGACCTTTGTGCCAGATAACTGGCGCAGGCCCCCCCAGACAACAGAAGAAGGAGTAAGTCTGTTAAATGAACTAGTTAAAGCAATCCAGCAGGCCCGTTTGCTTTCCTTTATGACTCGACGGCATTGCGCTCGTAGACGTTTGTAATTGATACAGTTCGCCAATGTTGGGTGGTGGCGAAAGGTGCGTAGAGCACGTCTCCGGGCTCTAACAGCATCGCGACATGCCGCAGTCCACCAGGGGACTGGGATTCGACGTGGAGAAGACGAAGTGCGTGGAATGGAATATTCGGCAGCATTGAGAATGACTTCCGTGAGGTATTCAACCTGACTTTCACAGGTGGGGAAGTTCCCATCATGGAAAACCGCCAGTGAGGAGAACAGTCCCCAGTCAGCTTTCGAGATGTTCCAACTAGTGGAACCCGGAGGTAGGGTATGATGAAGGAGATGTGTTATGCAGGGGAAATGGTGGCTCGAGTATGTATCAGAGAGAGCATACCACTCAAACCGACGCGCAAGTTGAGCAGTACATATCGAGAGGTCCAAGTGAGAGTAGGTATGCGTCGTATCTGAAAGAATGGTTGGTGCACCTGTGTTTAGGCAGACAAGATTAAGATGGTTCAGAATGTCCGCTAAAAGGGAGCCTCTCGGGCAAGAGGCCGGAGAACCCCATAGGGGGTGGTGGGCGTTGAAATCGCCTATCAACAAAAAGGGGGAAGGAAGTTGGGTAACAAGGTGCAGCACATCTGCCCTAGTAAAGGCAGAAGACGATGGGGTATAGATGTTACAAAGAGAAAAGGAAAAGGTTGGAAGAATGATGCAGACGGCAACTGCCTGTAGTTGAGTGTGCAGTGGAATAGGATGATAGTATATGTCATCTCTAATGAGCAACATAACCCTTCCATGGGCTGCAATACCCTCCACAGGGGGCAAGTCAAAACGCACTGAGGTATATTGTGAAAAAACTATGTTGTCGCGTGGGCGTAACTTCGTTTCTTGAAGTCCGACCACAAATGGACGGTGCAGTCTGAGTAGGAGTTTCAATTCATCTCTGTTTGAACGAATGCCGCGAATATTCCATTGAAGGAGATCCATAAGGTGAGAAGATAGAGAAGAAAAGCGAGGGGAGATCACCTCGCTGGCCACTGAGGGTCTGACTTCAAGGGAACGCTGCTACTGGAATCTGTAGGTAAAGGGTCATGTTCCATCGCTTCATCTGGAGTTTCCGCTGCCTGCCTGGATTTAATGGCAGGGGCAGCTTCCTCCGCCAGTCGAGGGCCGGATGATCGGCCAGCAGTAGCGCGCCCCGGAGAGACAAAGGAAGACCAAGTGGTGCCACTGCTAGATGGCGTGACAAGTCGAGTCGCGCCTTGGCGGGGAAGGAGAGGAACTCTTTTTTTCTGTGTGCCTTCTTGGAGGAATGACGATGAGTTGTGTGCGCAGACGTAGGTTGTGCAGGCTCAGATCTCAAAAAATCTTCACGGACAGGCTCTTTCTTGAAAGTCCGGGCATCCGATTTAGATGCCCGTGATTTGGGAGGAGCTGCTGATGACTGTGTTTTTTGATGAGAGGAAGTGAGTGGAGAGGTTGACCGGGCAATCTTTGGACTGGCCGATCTGACAACCGTGTCGCTAAAAGTAAGGTCACATGTCTGTGTGGCAACCTCCTTAGTAGGGCGAGGAGAGGCAAGGACAGCGCTGTATTCACCCGCTGGGAGCTCAGCGGGCTTTCGACTAGCTAGTATCTTCCGCGCAGCAGAGGTCGAAACATTTTCGCATACTCTTATTTCTTGGATGACCCGCTCCTCCTTGTAAACAGGGCAGTCCATAGATGAAGCAGCATGGTCGCCCATGCAGTTAATGCAGTGAGGGGATGGAGGCAGACAGTCCCCCTCATGAGCGTCCTTGCCACAGGTGACGCATTTGGCTGCATGAGGGCAAGACTCACAGGTATGATTATATCTGTGGCACTGGTAACAACGTGTGGGATTTGGGATATAGGGGCGAACTGATATAATTTCGTAGCCTGCTTTTATTTTGGAAGGGAGATCCACCTTGTCAAAAGTCAAAAATACAGTTTGGGTTGGTATCAAAGCTGTATCAGCCTTTTTCATTACTCTATGGACAGCTATGACGCCCTGATCAGTCAGATAGTCCTTTATCTCTTCGTCCGATAACCCGTTGAGGGATTGAGAATAGACCACCCCACGTGATGAGTTAAGGGTACGGTGGGCTTCGACTTTTACCGGGAAGGTGTGCAAAAGCGTAGCTCGGATCAGTTTTTGAGCCTGAAAGGCATTATCTGTTTCTAACAGCAAACTCCCATTACGTAGACGAGAACATTTCTTCAATGCACCGGCAATGGTATCTACACCCTTCTCAATTATGAAGGGATTGACCTTGGAGAAATCATGACCATCAGTAGGGTAACAATGAGAAACTTAGGAATGTTAGGTAATATTTTCTTAGTTTGAGGGGCATCCAACTTTCGTTTTTGGGTCGAAGTCAGAAGGGAAGAGAGAGAGGTCATTGCGGAAGTGTCCCCCATGATTACCGGCGTCTCTGATGACGCGCTCCTTCCTAATGGGGAACCCTCACTGAGGGCTCACCCGCCTTAGGTGATTGTCCACACCTCAGGTCACACCTCCCGAGAAACGGACGGAGGGACCAATCGGCACGGTCGGAAGGTTACAGTTCGGGTAATCACCCCTCCCTGGGCCTGCCCTTTACCAGGCGGTATGTATGTGCCCTACTTGTCTACCCGGGGCGAGGAATTATGCGTTAACCCGTCACCTGCTACGCATGGGGATGCGTGGGTCTGCCTTCAGACACGCACAAAGAGGAAGGAAGAAGAATAGAGGATGGGAAGAGGGAGATAGAAAAGTGAGAAAAGGGAGAATCTCAAACGCCGAAGTGGAGATGGTATGGATGGCTAGAAGGTAGGAACAACAGAGTAAGAAGAAGGAGCGAAAAAAGCGAGTGAGAGGAAGGAAGGACCTTAGGAAAAGGAAAGCGTAGAAAAGGAGATGACCTGCAGTTACTTAGACATCCGTCTCCGGGCAAAGGCACAAACCGGGAGGGGGGAGAGGGGGGGAGTGTGAAGCAGCCCGGGGAGGAAGAAAGGCTACTTCAGCTCGGGGCCCTGTGTGCGCCACACACGTACCCACAAAAGAGCTGTGGGTCCCCTGGGGGGATTTCATGTAATGTTTACATAAAACTCTCTGTATCAGTGGCCATGACACCTCATCAAAGATATAACCTGTGACGGCAGTAAAAGATATACTACTCTGAGACCAAGAATACTTCGATCTCTGTTAAGTAATCAGATAAACTATGTAGTTATCAATCAGCCTGTGTAACTTTGTAAGTATCTTCTGGATGACACTACTATGTTATGTCTTATTTCATTTTAACTTGTGTACAATTCATGATTGTAAAATTTTTAACAGACTCTTCTGATGATGGACATTATCCGAAACTGGTATGTTTTAAATACAATAAACAGCTGATGGTTGACTATGCATTTTTAAAGTAGGTGTATATTATGGCTGTTGACTCACACCTAAGCAAAAATTTGGAAAGCGATTCGATATTACACAAATTATGTTGTAAAAAGTAATTATACTGTAGAAACTAATATAAAATAGAAAACGGATTACTTACCCAAAGGACAGGCTCGTTGACAGACACAAATAAAATCACACACATACTATGTATCTAGGCGCAGTGTTACAACGTCCGGGTTGTCTGGATACTTCCCACCGACACCAACCTTTCAGAACTCCGGAGATGGGAATGTGCCCTTCAGCTTATTCTCCCCTCCCGTTGCCCACCTGGTCTCAACCTCCACTAAATTCAAATTTCCGCCCACCATCTTTAGCATCTTGCCTCGGTTCTGTGGACAGAGCCTCTTCCTCAAGTGGTATCTCTGTCCAACTCCTTTGCTTTTTACAAATGTCTGTCTAGGTGTGTTTGCGTTTGGATACGTGTGAGTGTGTGTGTATTTGTTTACCTTCCTTTTTTCCCCCTAAGTTAAGTCCTTCCACTCCTGAGATTGGAATGACTCCTTTTTCACTTCCTTAAAACCCATATCCTTCCCTTTCTCCTCTCCTTTCTTCCTCTTTTCCTGAAGATGCGACCAACGGTTGCGAAAGCTTGTATGTGTGTGATTTTATTTTGTCTGTCAACGAGCCTGTCTTTTGGGTAAGTTATTCGTTTTATATTTTTTTATATTTGTATATCCCACCAGGAAAGTTTCCTTCTAATATTTGTGATGTTGACTAAATTCCTGATGATAACTTCATTTGGAGTTAGTTACTGCTAAGACTTTCTAAACATCGTAAGTTGTCAACATATGATTTTGTTTTTTCTACTTTCACTGTGAAATAAGTTTGTCAACAAGCTGCTGAATCTGCCTGTATTTCATTTATACTGTAGTAATGGTACTGAACTTGCTGTTTAATGAAAAGTAGTCAACAACTTCCACTGTAAAATCCAGAGCCGCGCGTGCGCAGGTGTATGTGTGTGTGTGTGTGTGTGTGTGTGTGTGCGCGCGCGCACGCGCGCACTTGAGATTGCCCATTTGAAAATGACCTGATTTAAGTGTGAATTTTCTTTCTGCGATTGTAACATATCAATGGCGTCCTCAGCAAAAGAAATTTTTGAGGACTTATTTATGGAATATTCTCGATGATGTCTTTGTTCATGTGTAGAGCTGTAGCATTTTTATTAAATACATAATAAATGCACAGCAGTGGGCAAGTGTAAGCACAAAAGTTGCAAACTAACACCACATGGCTAATATTATGAGCGGTTCTTTTCCTGCTCTTGACACTCAACAATGTCAATCTGAAACAGATTAGTACAACACAAAAAGTAACAGTAACAGCAAATGAAACAGTATCTTCAGCAACCATAAAAATGACAACACCAAATTAAAAGTTGCAATGACCCTGCAGTAGAGCAAGCTGCCTGAGGCCGACACATGGTGCAAGTGGTAAATGTCATGGTGTTGGTGTTGGTGTGAAGTGAAGGTTTGGCAATTTTTGATGGTCGCTGTGGCTGCAAGTCGCATGAGACTGGCGGACTGCGGTCCATGTCTCTCGCTTGGGCTTCCACTCCACTACTTACATCGTATCTGCCAATACTTACTGTATATTTCTGCAGATAAGATGATGGCTGAATCATTAAAAAAGGCCCCGAAATCCGAGGTCATCTTATGTCATGGTAGCAGAAAAATTATATTAAAATTTAGTCTGAAATTTACATTGTGGAGGAATGATTTATGAAAACAAATGTGTACATAATTTTCTTTTTTAAATATTCGCTTTGAGCTTTATTAATTTACTGAGCGGACAAGGGTGCATACGATAACCTATAGGCCATAGAGCAGGAATAGAATTATTTATAATGCAGCTTGATTTCACAATGTTGCTTGTCAAAAAAAAAAAAAAAAAAAAAATCTGAATATATCCAGAGTCGCACTGAAACGATTAGTGAATATTTATGTACGGAGCAGTGAAAGGGTTAAAATATTTCAGGATTACACGTGAAATTGCGGCTCCCTTTGAAATCCTTTATCTTCTGTTCTTCAGCAATTTCGCGTGTTTTTAAAGTAAAATTAAAAAGTCTTTATGAGAACATTCTTGTTAGTTGAATTAATAAGAACAGTCTACTTTGCAAAATTGTTGTTTTTATTTAATGACCCTTTATTGTTAATGCAGACTATCCGAGATGAATACCATCACAATGGCAGCCGAAGGCGGCGGTCACATCGGTCCGCACATATGTCAATAACTGACTGACACCAGTCATGAAATCAGACCCACAATTTTGCTATTTGGAATGTTTTTAATCTTAAACAACTGAAATACAGTTTTCCACTAATGTAAGCCCCCCCCCCCCCCCCACACACACACACACCAGAGAGAACTCCCAGAAAAAAGGCAGCTGGTAAAAGAAGCCTTTGAACTGTGACATTAAGAAGTGCTTTGAAACGGCTGTTACATCTACATCTACATAAATACTATGCAAGTCACAATGAAGTGCATGGCAGAAGGTTCATCAAACCGCTTTTACGATATTTCTCTACAATTCCATTCTTTAATAGCTTGTGGGGAAAAAGGAACCCTAAACCCTTTCAGTTTTTATCTGATTTCTGTTTTTTTTATTCTGAGGATTATGTCTCCTTATGCAGGTGGGTGTTCACATTCAAAAGACAGTTGATGGAAGAGATTTCCCAAATAGATCTCTCCGCAATGAATAACACCTTTCTTTTAGTGATTTTAACCCCAACTAGTGCATCATTGCAGAGCATCATTGACCAGAGATGATGGATGTGTATCTGGCGCATGTGCATGAGTGTGCATGCCACTGCTTTTTCTCGTGTGTGTGTGTGTGTGTGTGTGTGTGTGTGTGTATCCTGATGAAAAATAAAGGCCAAAAGCTCCAGTTGTGTGTGCAGTTGTCTTTGTTTTTATATGCCTGCCACAGCTCAACATAAATCTTTGTAGTGAGTTACAAACTATACTCGTTTATTGTTGTAGAATGAGGACGGAGCACATCTGAGCTTCACTAAAGACCTATTTTAAAGGCCATGAGGCTGTGTACAAGTATTTTGGAAACTGCATGCCTTATCAGATGTTCAGGGTGTGCTGTATCTCTCATAGAAGTGACAAAAAAACTTCCAATCATTAAGGGGGTGGGCAGCTGTCCATCGTTATAAATGCTGGATACCATAGGTTTGTTACAATGGTGAAACAGGACAGGAAGAATTTATGGAAATTAAGTGACTTGTGCTTGTGGATGTAGTGTGAATTCCCTCCAGCAACGTATCAATGCCTCATTGCTTCCATGCTGTGACACGCTGCTGCTGTCACCTGTGACAAATGTGGACATCCCAACTAATAGGTAGGTTGTCATGTTTTGGCTGATCACATAATAAATATGTGTCATTTGCTTCCTTTCTCCCTTTAATTACACCTAGGAGAAAAGCAATAGGCTTCATTATGTATGTATGGGATTGTACCTCAAATATACAGGATAGTAAATTTAAAAAAAATTAAAAAAAAATTGGTCATTGTAACTAGGTGATGAATTGATAATAAAATAAATACTTCACATTGAAGATGCAATGAAGGTCAAAACAAGCCGTAACCCTGTGTTCACTAAGTGTTACACATAAAGCAGCTATTTGTAATACAGCTTTTTACTTTCCATGCTTTGGAATTCGGTGTACAGGTTGCAGAACTACAACATAGGACACAAATTGTATGGAAAGGCACCTTTCTTTCCCTACGGGTGTAATAGGTTGGTTGCTTACATAATTCCACACATGCTACAACTTTTAAGTCCCACCACAATGTTCTACACTTCTATGTTTACATATGCAGCAATGAACTTAAAGGAATTACAGTGAAAAATCCACTGTATCTCAGAAGCAAGTAACTATCCCTGTTACAATGAACACACACTGTTCCAACTGAGACAGATATCTTAATATTTACTTACTCACACCAATTATAAATTCAACTGCAAAAGTTTATTACATGCTGCAAACTAAAGGCCTGCATAATATTTTACTTGTGCTGTTAGTGTTGATATCTAATTTTTGGATCTAGATAATTAGATGATGAGGCAAGATGCTGATAAACATTTCATTTTCATTAATACTAATATCTTGCTGGGAATATACCCAATGTAACTGAGGTAACATTAATGTATGACAATTTTTATCTTGAGCGCTAAACAGACTTTTTACATGTAGCTGCCTTGTAAGGTACACAATTGATGTATGTTATTTGTTTAAGTATACTCTTCTCCCTTTAAAAAATGCTATAAAAAATAAATATGATCCACCTGCCTGATATGTTACATGGAGGAATGCCTCCCTCGTTGTCTTTATACTTTCTGCTCAGCTGAAATTTATCTGGTATATCAAGAGAAAGGTCCAGAAATGGGTCATGTTTCTTTGATTCTGTACTGCAGTTAAGACACCGTACCTGAAACAAATACAGCAAAAAATGCTCTGTACTGTATGCATTAGGACTTTAAGTAAAAATATTC
Source organism: Locusta migratoria (assembly GCA_026315105.1). Classification (NCBI taxonomy): domain Eukaryota; kingdom Metazoa; phylum Arthropoda; class Insecta; order Orthoptera; family Acrididae; genus Locusta; species Locusta migratoria. The sequence goes on from CM048749.1 coordinate 249,855,962, forward strand.
TATTTTAATCTCTCTCTCTCTCTCTCTCTCTCTCTATCTCTATCTCTCGCACGCGCGCACACACTTTTTTTTTTAAGGGTGCACAACTTCTCAGGTCATTAGCGTCCAGATCGGAACAGAGATTCGCTAGATCCTGAAAAAATTTATAACTGACAGATAGAGTATGAAGGGAAAACTAAAAACGAGAGATAACAACAATTAGAAGGTTTAAATATCCTTTGATAATTTGGTCATGTTGATAAAACGCAAAACTCGAGCAACGGCTAGTGTGTCATCAGCTAAAAGTTCCTCCAGAGTATACGGCAAGTTAAGGGCTACACGGAGATGATTAAAATTAGGACAAGACCGTAAAACATCTCGTACCAACAGCAATTCACCACAGGAGCACAGCGATGCAGGGGTCAGCGGTTAACAAACGACGGTGGCTGAATCGGCAGTGACCGATCTGCAACCGGGCCAGGATGACCTCCTCTCGCCGAGAGGGGCGTGAGGAGGTCCTCCAAGTAGTCGGGATCGGTTTTACGGTTCTCAATTTATTATCATGGAGTGAGAATCACGAACTGTGCCAGGACGACACAATAGACCGGCAAAGAGCCCGTTGAACATTGCCTGATGGGACGCAAAAAGTAACCATGCGAGGCAAAAGAGCTGCTGCCTTGGCTGCAGTGTCAGCGGTCTCATTCCCAGGCACACCCACGTGGCCAGGGACCCACAGAAAACAAACGTGACAGCCGTTGTCTGCTAGCAACTGAAGGGAGCGTTGGATTCGATACACGACAGGATGGGTTGAGAAGGGGTCCTTAAGACTCTGCAGAGCACTAAGGGAGTCAGAACAGATGGCATAAAAGAGATGGCAGCGACGGCGGATGTATAAAACAGCCTGGTGGAGGGCAAAAAGCTCAGCCGTGAAATTCGAGCACCGGTCAGGGAGCTTGCATTGGAACAGGTTGTCCCCGACGACAAAGGCAGATCCGCCACTGTCAGTGCTCTTGGAACCATCAGTGTAGATAAATATGGCATTATCGAGCCGCGAACGGAGTTCGAAAAGCCGCGAGCGGTATACCAACTCCGGGGTGCTCTCCTTGGGCAGCGAACTAAGTTCAAGGTGGGTGTGAACCTGGGCCTGATGCCACAGTGGCAATGGTCTCTCGCTCAACCTAAAGGTGGAAGGAAGGGTAAAATCGAGCCGCTGAAGCAGGCAGCAAAACCGAACTCCAGGTGGAAGCAAGGCTATCACAGAGAACTGATATTGGCGATCGAGTGAGTCGTCAAAAAATAATGGGTAAGATGGATGTTTGGGCATCAACCGCAGTCGGCATGCGTACTGACACAAGAGTATGTCACGCCGAGTGGTCAAGGGTAATACAGCAGCTTCGGCATACAGACTTTCAACAGGGCTGGTATAAAATGCACCGGTCACCAGACGTAATCCCCGATGGTGAAGAGAGTTGAGACGGAGGAGAATCGACAGCCATGCAGAAGAGTATACAAGGCTTCCATAGTCGAGCTTTGACTGAACAATGTCCTGGTAAAGGTGACGCAGGATGGTACGATCCATTCCCCATGATGTGCCACTGAGGACACAGAGAATATTAAGGGATCGGGCACAACGGGCAGCCAGGTAAGACACGTGTGGGGACCAGCAAAGTTTATGATCCAGCGTGAGTCCCTAGAATTTCGTTGTCTCCACGGAAGGGAGAGCTAAGGGGCCGAGACATAGAGATGGTGGAAGAAATTCCTTGTATTTCCAGAAGTTTATACACACTGTTTTCTCAGTGGAGAAGTGGAAGCCGTTCGCAATGCTCCAGGAATATAGGTGGTCAAGACAGCATTGAAGACAACGCTCCAAAAGACACGTCCACTGGGCGCTGCAATAAATTGCAAAATCATCTAAAAAGGGGATCCGGAAATGTCGGCTGAAAGGCAGTTTACGATTGGATTGATTGCAATGGCAAAAAGAGCCATGCTCAAGACAGAGCCCTGTGGCACCCCATTCTCCTGGTGAAAGGTATCTGACAAAACAGAGCCCACTCGTACTCTGAACTTGCGATCCGCCAAAAACGCTTGAATAAAGAGAGGGAGGCAGCCACGAAGGCCCCATGTGTGCAATGTGCAGAGAATGCCCGCCCTCCAAGAGGTATCGTAAGCCTTCTCTAAGTCGAAGAACACTGCTACTGTTTGACGCTTCCTTAGAAAATTATTCATAATGAAGGTCGACAAGGTGATGAGGTGATCAGCAGCAGAGCAGTGTCTACAAAAAACACATTGAATATTAGTCAGGAGGCGTCGAGATTCGAGAAGCCAGACCAACCGAGCGTTAACCATGCGTTCCATCACCTTACAGACGCAGCTAGTAAGAGAAATGGGGTGATAACTGCATGGGAGATGTTTGTTCTTCCCTGGTTTGGGGATGGGGACAACAATGGCTTCATGCCAACTTGTGGGAACCTGACCTTCAGTCCATATGCGATAATAGGTGCTAAGTAGGAAACACTTGCCCACAGGAGAAAGGTTGTTCAGCATCTCAATATGGATGGAATCAGGCCCGGGAGCAGAAAATCGGGACAGGGCGAGATCACGGTCTAGCTCCTGGATGGTGAAGGAGGCATTGTAACATTCACGATTAAAAGAGTGGAAAGAAGGCGGCCGTGCCTCCTCTACCTGTTTGCGAGGGATGAAGGCAAGGTGGTAATGGGCAGAGCTCGAAATCTCCGCAAAGAAACAACCCAATGCGTTGGAAACATCAGCGGGGTCCTCAAGGACTGCGTTCTCGACGGTCAGGCCAGAAATCTGGGAGTGGACCTTGATGTCTGATAAATGGCTTAGGCCACCCCAGACAGGCGAGGAGGGAGTAAAGTGGTGAAAAGAACTGGTAAAAGCAGTCCAGCAAGCTTTTTTGCTGTTGTTTGTAACACAACGACATTGCGCTCTCAGTCGTTTATAATTGATACTATTCTCCAACGTTTGGTGGCGGCGGAAGGCGCAAAAAGAACAGCACCAGACTCTAAGAGCGTCGCGGCAGGCTGCAGTCCACCAAGGAACCGGGACGCGACGTGGAGAAGAGGATGTACGAGGTATGGAATGTTCGGCAGCTGTGAGAATAACCTCTGTGAGATATTCGACCTGACTGTCACACCTGGAAAAGTTCTTATCATGAAAAACAGCCATGGAAGAATAAAGCCCCCAGTCAGCTTTAGAGATATTCCAACTGATGGGACGAGGAGATGGGGAATGATGCAGGAAGTGGATGAAACAAGGGAAATGGTCACTCGAGTATGTTTCAGAAAGTGCATACCACTCAAACCGACCGGCAAGCTGAGGAGTGCATATCATGAGGTCTATATGTGAATAAGTATGTGTTGTGTTGGAAAGGAAGGTCGTTGCACCAGTGTTGAGGCAGACAAGGTTGAGATGTTGGAGAAGGTCCACCAAAAGGGAGCCTCTCGGACAAGGTGCCGGAGAGCCCCATAGGGGGTGGTGGGCATTAAAGTCACCTACCAACACGAAAGGTGAGAGGAGCTGGTCAACAAGGTTTAGCATATCTGCCCTAGTAAGTGCGGATGACGATTGCTAATAGATATTACAGATGGAAAAGGAAAAGGTGGATAGAGTGATGCGGACAGCAACTGCCTCTAGGTGAGTTTGCAATGAAATGGGACGGTAATAGACGTCATACAGAATGAGCATCAGAGCCCCTCCATGGGCTGGGGTACCTTCCACAGGTGGCAGGTCTATATGCACGGAAGTGTAGAGAGGGAAGTCTGCATGATCACATGGATGTAACTTAGTTTCTTGGAGACAAACTAGAAGCGGGTAGTGCAATCAAAGGAGTAGTTTTAATTCCTCCCGATTGGAACGAATGCCGCGAATATTCCATTGAAGGAGCGCCATGATAAAAAATGAGAGAAGAAAAGAGGATAAAAAGGAACAAGCAGGCGGGGTCATCTCGACGGGCGCTGAGGACCGGACTTCAAGGGAGCACTACTATCGCTATCTAGAGGCATAGAATCGTGTTGCATGGGTTCAACTGACGCATCTGCCACCTTCCCGAGTTGTTCAGTAGGGGCAGCTTCTGCCGCCGGTAAAATGCCGGTTGCCCAGCTAACAGTAATGTGTCCCGGCAAGACAGAAAATGACCGGGGCCGACTACTGTTGGGCGGCATGACGGATGAGTCACACCTCGGCGGGGAAGGAGAGGAACACTTTTTGTTGGCTCTCCTGGAAGAGTGATGGTGAGAAGAGGCAGTTGACGGTTGAGAAGCCTGAGAATGTAGAAAATCTTCACAGACGGGCTCCTTTTTCGAAGTCCTGGCATCTTATTTAGGTGCCCACGGTTTATTAGAGGTTGACGAAGACTGAACTTTAGAAGCAGGAGGAGGAAGCGGGGACGTGGAACGGGCAATCTTCGGGCTAGCCGATCGCACAACTGTACCAGCGAAAGTGAAATCACAGGTCTGCGTATATGCATCCTTAGTAGGTCGAGTGGAGGTGAGGACCTTACTGTATGTGCCCGCTGGAAGGACAGTGGGCTTTCGACTCGCCAACAACTTTCGAGCGGCAGATGTTGAGACCTTTTCCGTAACCCGAATTTGCTGAATGACCTTTTCATCCTTATAAACAGGGCAGTCCCTAGAGGAAGCCGCATGGTCACCGTTGCAATTAAGGCAGTGAGGGGACAGAGGTGGGTAATCACACTCATGGGCATCCCTACCACAAGTGACACATTTTGCTGTATTAGGGCAAGATTGACGGGTGTGGTTATATCTATGGCATTGGAAACAGCATGTTGGGTTTGGTACATAAGGGCGAACAGAGATAACTTCATACCCTGCTTTGACTTTGGACGGGAGTTCAACTCTGTTGAACATAAAAAACACAGTAAAAGTTGGTGTCAGCTGGTTATTGACCTTTTTCAACACCCTATGCACGGCTGTTACACCCTGATCGGACATGTAGTTTTGTATTTCTTCGTCAGACAACCCGTCAAGGGATCTTGTGAAAACTACCCCCCCCCCCCATGACGAGTTGAGCATGCAATGCACTTCTACCTGGACAGGAAACGTGTGTAGCAACATAGTCCGTATTAGTTTTTGCTCCTGGAAGGCACTGTCCGCTTCCAGCAACAATGTCCCATTGCGCTGACACAAACAGGTCTTAACAGGGCCAGCAATTGCATCAACACCTTTCTGAATGACAGGATTTACAGAAATGAAATATTTACCGTCGGTTCGAGAAACAACTAGGAATTTCGGAAGATTGAGCAGAGTTTTCTTATGCTGAGGTGAATCAATCTTTCTTTTTTGGGTCAAAGTCACAGTAGAAGAGAAGGAAGTCATTGCGGAAGTGTCCCCCGTGATTACCGGCGTCTCCGATGGTGCGCTCCTTCCTAGTGGGGGCCCCTCTCTGAGGGCTTACCCGCATTAGGTGATTGTTCACACCTCAGGTCACACCTCCCGAGAGCAGACGGAGGGATCAATTGGCATGTTTGGAAGGTACCAGCTCGAGTAATCACACCTCCCTGGGCCTGGCCTTTACCAGGGGGTACATACGTACCCGGGGCGGGGAATAATGTGTTACCCTGTCACTTGCTACACACGATAATGCATGGGTCGGCCTTCAGACACACACAGAGAGCAAAGAAGAAGAAGAGAGGAAGTGAAGAGAAAGAAGTGTCTCAAACGCCGAAGCGGAGACTAATGAGGAGGAGAGGAAGGCTAGGAAGATATAGCAAGGAGAGAAAGACAGAAGCAAAGGTTAGGAAAGGAAGAAACCAAGGAAAAAGAAAACTAGGACAGGAAACCACCTTGACTCACAAAGGACACCCATCTCCAGGCGAAGGCATGAACCGGGAGGGAAAGTGAAGCAGCCTGGGGCGGAAAGAAGGCTGCTTCGGCTTGGGGCCCCGTGCGCGCCACACACATACCCACAAAAGAGCTGTGGGCCCCCTGGGGAACACTTGATCTTGTAGCATACAATATTATGAGAGAAAGATACCATAATAAAAATTCCATGGCATATACACAACATTTTCTCATACTTTTAAGTTTTGCACAATAGAATTTCAAAAACAAACATTAATGTTTATTAAAAATATTTTTTAAGTGTTTGATAGTGACAATGTGCCAAGACTACTGGCAGCACCCAGATGTGCAACAGTAAATATGATTTACTGACTGACTAGTCACAATGATTGTGTTGACTACCAGGACTGTAGCCAAAGAGGGGATGAATGGTATCAATTACGTTGCAATGCTTTTAGCATTAGAATATAAGTAATAGTTTAGAGTTACATTTTATTGTCCCCCACCTCCATTAAAAAATTCTAAGACCAGTTGACTACAAGCAAAGATTACAAAATATGAAATGCCAGGTGGACGAGTAGTTAAAACTTAATTTCACACATATCAATATCTTTTTCTCAGTCCAACAATACATTCAAATATGGCACTCAAAGCCTTTAAAAAAATTGAGTTGTCAACCACTGTATTTCTTCCATCAACAATTAACAAAAGCAGTAGCCAATCCAACTTCCTGTTCCAAACATGCGATATTGTGCACGATTGTTGCACTGGGTATCAGTGTGCATGAATAATGTCCAAAGGAGGAAATCAGATGTGGTTGACCACTGTTTTTAATGATCACACAGTGATTATTAAAATGCAGAGATTGTATCTATAGCACAATCATTTTTTGATTTGTATCAAACAAATTGATTTGAGTATCCTACTTTCATATGAGATACTTTTCTTCTTCCCAAAATTATCTAAACTTTTCCTTGTCATTAGAGTAGACTGACATACAGCACACAATCAGAAGCAATGAAAATAATAAGCCCTCAGTCGTACAAGTGATGTTCAAATCCCAACTATAAAGAGGACACTGGTAGGCGAAAAATGCAATGTAGAGTTAGACGATATTTCTCACAGCAAAGCCAGTTTGAGAGGGTCCTCGACATCAGCATGAAAACTACAGTCTAGTCAACATGACTAATGGCTAGTCAGGTCAACTTTTCATTGTGTTCCACCAGATGAAGTTTGGAGCCATGACCATGTCATGGCACCCACATTCATTGAACCAGGTCTGGAGTGATCAAGAAGACAAGATCAGAGGATCGACGGATGATGTGAGAAGTGACCAGGGCTCCTAGAGAGAATCCAAGATACAAGCATATGTATATGATTAACACTAAGTAGCTGTAAATTCATAAATAAACCTGATTGCAAATAACTTCATTGTTCAGTGTGTGAAAGCAATAATTGTGCATAAAATAATTTAATTGGTTAACCTGTAAACTTAAATAATTAAAACAGCATTATTAACTGAAAATATTCCTATAGTACAACTATGCTCATTTGAAGGGTGGTAGGAGACATACTTCAGGATACTAATACGTATTATTCAAAAGTAACTTTCTGACAAGGGATCTGCAATGATGTAATATTAATTATCTTTCATAATGAGTGACATCAAAACTTCCTATCAGGGCTATCTTTCTCATTGACACAGTACGTCAAAATCATTATTAAATTCCAAACTCTGGCTAAATGCCTAAATTTTTCTGATCATTTGATGTATCTGTATGTTTTGTTAGTGAATCCCTTCAGTCTCAAATTATATTAAAAACAGAACAAAAATATTCTTGCACTTTATCATATCAGAAGACCCTATGCATTGTATATTTGAGCAAAATAAATGTTTTTCATACTTGTCTACAATGGAGGATAGATATCAACTGTTGACATCAATCCTCCATTATTGACATTCCAATTAGATTCTCCATTGTAAAAATTTTTTCATACTTCGTTAAAAAAAATTAAAAAAAAAATTATCCAATAAATTGGGTCACCAAGTCTGCAATGCAGTGAAGGATGTGAATAACACATGTTACAGCATATTTGTTGTGCGACTTCTATCTCAATGTGGAGTTCGTACAAAATACAGAAATTAATATATAAAGAAATTTCAATTACTGATATCATGAAGAACAAAATATACGTGATGAATGTCTAGTAAACAGGCCACTGGGTCTCAGAGATGAACAAAATAGTATAGTGTTACCAAACTATAAAAAATGTGTTCAATAGCTTGAACACCAGGTTTGAAAAGGTTAATTAATTAAGCAATAAGATTTTTCATAATTTCATATCAGAAAATATATCATCCAGTATTGCTGCTTGTAGTCCTAAATAAGCAATTCCCAGAGCCTACAGAGTGTGTTCGATGTACTTTTACAATTTCCTGGGACTTAACATTTTTCATGAGCCAAATAGTACAAACAACAGTAAAGCCTTGTAGACACACAAAATGACAAAATCCAACATATAAAACATTAGAGCTTCCAAAACCTCACAAAGTTTCTATGGCAACTTTTATATAGCTGCCCGTCCTTTCTCAAACTAACATTTGTCTCTTAATACAAGTCATTTACCACAGTTGAACCAGTAAAATTTATAAACCAAAATTTTATTGCATTCAGTACAATTTAAGCCTTTGGAAGGTCATCTGGTAATTCAGTAACAACATTTTGGAATTTTGAAGTGATCTCACCAAAGTAATTATTAATCGTGTTGGTTATTATTAGCCATGTTGTTCTAGTATATTCATACTTATGGTGCAGATCTGAATTATTCAGCTATGATTACTTGCTTGAAAGGACAGTGTATAGTTGTTTGTTTTGTGACGTTTCTCTGTCAATTTTACACCACACACAGATAACAGTGAACTGTTTTGTTGTTGTTGTCGTCGTCATCATTGTTGTTAGGAATAATGGTTGCTTTGTAGAGTGAAGACACAAAACTACCAAGGTTATCAGTCCAATATGAATAATGCACCATAAATATATAGAACAAATTATGAACTAATGGTGGATATACGTTTTCTGTTTTCTTGCTTTTGATTGAACTGCGAGACCTGAACTATACAACAATAATTCTTTCTACATAAAGGTTTAACAGAGTTACTGAACTTCAGTTCTGGTGTGGACAACATTTTTCACATACGCTAAGAACTCATATAATTTTAAACCAGTTTTGACAAACATGCAGCTACTGAGGATGGGTAAAGAGTACCGAAGAGCTAAGAACAGACATACTACTACTGGTCCTAAATACTATGAAAATGGCTGGTGGCAATCTAATCAACGAGAAAGTCATTCTGACACACAATGTCCAGGATGAGGACCCCAGTAGGACAGAAAAGTTAAATTGCTATTCGTCACACAGAGGAGAAGTTGAACTGTAGACTGCCAAAATGTGAAGGACTGTTACAATATTATATCTTTCGAAGAAAGTCCTCATTCTACAACAGAAAAAACACAAACATTGACATAAGTACAACTCTTACAGAGACAGGCACTGTCTCAGAGTGGTAGAGTCCAATTGCATCTGACAGACCAGTCATTAGGGAGGTAGTAAGGCGGAGTAATAGTAGGTTGCAGACTGGGGAAGATACAAGTACTGCCTTGCTGAACTCGCAGAATACAAGGGGACATGGTAAGGCTGTTGTGTATATACTTGTGTACACAAATATGTAGTGTTTTTTCTTCTGATATCAACCAACAAATATTGACTATCTTAAGCTGAGCGGCTTCAGCAAAAACAAAATGTTTGTGAATTACTATGTATTATGTTAAGAAATTTTATACTTTTGATTTTTTTAGACTTAATATCATAATAGGAATGCATGCTACACAAAGCTGATGCAAATTACAATATGAGCATTCCATTGGATTTCATGAGAATCCGTTACTGCCAAGTGACCATTTATTATTTGAATTCAATGGGTACAGCTGTCAGTCACTAAACTGCTGTTTGATTATAGATCTATAGAGATTTAAACTGTTACACAGCCATCATCAGAGCTAAAACATTTCATTTCATGTATGCACAATATCTTCTACAAAATTTAATTGCAGTAATTCATGAATGTACAATATGTTCCACTTAGTAAAAGTTTTGCATACATTTATCTATTTGCTGGAAGAGAGAAATGGAGTGTGTTTTAATTTTCAAGCCTGATATGGTGTTTCAGTGGAACTGGCAGAACTGCGTGTAGGTAGAAGGCAATGTCAGGAGAAAACAGAAGCCTGTTTATGTTTAGAATTTTATAAAGTGGCAGGCTTTGGTTTTAATTTTTAGTGATCGGTAAACTCGGTTTTAGCAAGTGAAAAGCTAAATAAATATATTGCCTCAATACTGTGCCAAAAAGGGCACAACATTTAGTAAATGAAAATAAAACTGTGTTCCATATTCCCTTTAAAGTATAATGTCACCTTTCCCTAGCTGTGGGGCAGTTCGTGCAGAAAGAAAACGCTAAAAGTTGTGGTTTTTTAATTACTTTGTGATTGTATCTATGTTCCAGGACTACCCTTCAACACTTTCTATTCAATTAAAATTTTGTGTCACTGAAATAGATCAATATTAAAGCTTACACTTCTTTTTTAGACTACTCAATACTTGTTACACCTCCTAAGCTGTGCTTCTCATAACATAATTATTTGTAGTTGCCTCCAGTACATCTACAAACTGTAGGTCCAACAGAGTTAGTAATAATGAAGTAATAAATGAAAATACCACATCATACTACCATATTTACTCCATTATAAGATGAGATTTTTTCCAGACTTGTCATTCGGAAAATACAGGGTCATCTTATATTCGTAGACTAACAAAAGTCGACATTTTTAGGAGATGTAATCAACTAAGAAAAGCTTCAATATACCAAAGTCGCATTTTCTCCCAGTGTGTATATCATATTAAATAATATGTTTTAATTGAAATGTTTAATGCATGGTACCATTTGAACAGCCTTAATTTCGTAATATGCAAGATTAAATACGAAAACTTCATGTGGAAATGTTAGCTTCAGAACCAAAGAAATCAATATGGCATATACACACTAAACTGAGTCTACTTTCTTTGTTTTGAGACCTTTGCGCACCTCTTATTACATGCATTTCCATATTTCTTGCTTATTTTAATTTCATTAGGAAGTCCCAAAACATTTTAGAAAAACAAAGGCGAAGAAAGAAAAATAGGTAATTTCCTAGGAGCCGTGTACATCGCATGAAATGGCAGTGCGCTCAATATATATTGGATGGCAGTTCATAACTTAACAATAGGTATCGAACAAGCGAATGTTATGATTTTTTACAAATGTCATGATCTTCAAGGGCGCATTTAGGCAGGAACCTAACAGTAAGCTTAAATTGTTGTGAGGGAATAAGCTATACTCTTATGTTCATGCCAACCCACATCCTTGAAAAATCATGACATTTGTTTAATTGATAACTATCATTTCAATACCTATAGTTTGTTTTAATTACATAAGTTCGGCTGAAAATCTGTCTCAATTGACGAGTAGAAGATGTTAATTGATTGAATTTACATTACATAAAACAAACTGTTACACCCCTTCAATGACTGGTTCTCAGTGTACTTTTATGATTCATAATCCAGTTGCAATTTGTATTGGCCAAGAAATTTCATAGAATTATAACATCAAGAATCAACATCGGTGTTAGCTAGTAGCGACACAAATCATCTGTTCTGCCATCTTAGTTTCACGTCATTGCTAGCACAGCAAGAGTCAAGCACACTGCCGTTTCATTCAGTGTCTCAAGAAGAAGAGGGAGGGGGGGAAAAAAAAGACGGTTGTCTTATAATTGAGGTTGTCTTATACTCGGGTAAATACTGTATTACCAAACTGAAGGAGTCGGGCCAAAACTCATCAAATCACATTTAAAGGGTAGGGAGAGGGGTGGGGGATAAAAAATATAGGCTAACATTACATTTTTAATTCAGAGAATATAAATTATTATGAAAGAAAACATTCTAGTTCTTAAAATTAAATTCACTTTAGTGCACCTTAAATGTAGTTATTTTTGCCTATACTTTCACAAACAAATTTAGTACATAGATATGGTTTAGATGTTTTAGTGGCATGAAACAAAAACATAAACACATAAACATATCAACAAATTATTTAAAAATACAGAGTAAACCTGATACGAAATATAGGAGGGCGTAGTGTGATGTTACAACAATGTGCAACACTGTCTGGAGCGCGAAGTGTGCTAGTTTGGCAGCCGAGAGCATCAAAAATTGTGACGAGTGCGATTGCCTAATCGGCCACAGCAAGGAGGTAAACCTTGCCAGGCTTCCCATCAGCGCGGCAGGCCAAGAGCACGTGGTGACCACGATGGTGGGCTGCTTGCAAACGGAAGGATTGCTGGCGGACATGACATTAAGACCAACTGTCACTTTTCCCACCGAAAAACGACGTTTTCTTTATTTTTAGATACTACACTAACACTATTAAAGTTACATACTAGCACATAATAGCAAATGAAAGAGGAGAACAACAAGATTCAGATGATGGGTTGACATCATTTATATTAATTTCATATCAAAAGTTATTCACAAAAGAAATATTTATTCACTTGTCAAACTCCGGAGGCAAAACAAGTTGAACTACAGTGATGAGCGAGGGCTCAAATGAAAAGTCTCATCAAGACGCAAAATTTGGTATAGTCATATTATCTGCAACATTTATATTGCACATAATAAAATACTTTTAGGAAGGAACAATAGTGACTTGTTAATAACGAATAATACAAAACAGATACACAACAAGCAATGCAGTGATAAGGTGCAGGTGTTGTAAACAGATTTTATGACCTGCTTAGATTATATTATTTTTGTTTATTTCAGTGTGAACTAAATTAATTTTTTTATCAACGGTAATTTGTTTAAATTTATGAGCACATTAATTGGGAACAGTGGATTGGAAAGAGACCTGGAAAATCTACCTGAAAAACACCTTACCTAAGTGATTACTTAAATATTCATTGTGTGACGACCAAAAGACTGATTTATCATGGTGAAGGTACTTGTTTGTTTAAACTTAAGATTTTGGAGTATTATTAGTGTTAGATATTGAAGTATATATTTGCTTTAGAATCTTAGTGTGCATCTAACATGCCGTCATATCAACATTTCAATCATTATTTTAAAAGTTTTGTACACTACTGGGAGAGCCACTGAACCTTGTTAGGGGCACATACTACTGGAAAGATCCTGCAGATCGTATATAAGTGGGTGCTGCGAGCGACCCAGGATCTGTCGATGGCAGTTCAGTCTTGATGGCAGACGTGTGTGTCTGCATCTCAAAGTTGTCGTATTTTTGAGGTTATAACATGCTGTGTCCCATACAGTTTGCCATCCAATACATAGACACAAACTATCCATCAGTCTCACAGTTTATGGAACATCACAAAAATACTTACGTAAATATTTATGCTTCACAATAAATTATCAAAACACATCATTTTAAACATAAATCCCCCCTACTAGTTGCACAAAGTTCGCAAACTGATACTCGGCGTGGTGTCCAATTGGAGCAATCGTAAGCAGAGCCACCTAGGTGTCAATGTCATAAGCCTTTACGATGCTCTCGTCAACCATCACGCCGTATAGTTGGCGCGCACTGTAAACAGCGATAGGCTAAATATCAGTTTGAATAAGTGAAAACTATCAAGAAACTTGACTGCGTAAAGTTTATGAACACTACTTGATGACACTGCCTTAGATATTTTATGTACATGATCAAATGTATTATATTGCAATAGATGTATTTAGGTTATTTATTTTTTTCATAACAAAGATATCTTAAAAATGGAGTGCGTCTTATACGCCGGCAAATACGGTAGTATCTCTGTTCCTGCCTCGGCATATGAAACAATAGTGTAGCTGTCACCTAGTCTGTAGTGTGCAGAAGGGACCGACTCCTGAAGCACTCTAGTATTTCTCGCACCTAGAGCCCACAATTACATAAATTCAACCTGCAATCTAAGAAAACAATCTGGTGTGTGTGTGTGTGTGTGTGTGTGTGTGTGTGTGTGTGTGTGTGCGTGTGCGTGTGCGCGCGCGCTCTGTGCCCACATGCGTGTGCATTGTTCAAATGGGGACCATGTTCCCCTACACGTTTTACACTGCACAATACAGGAAATTCCCACAGCTTGGAAAACACCCCTCAAGCAGTAAGTTATACTACCAATGTTCTTTAAATACCTCATGTACAGATCCCCCCACCTCCGAGTCAGTAACAATAATGTGAAAAGAAATTATCAAATACACAATACCTACCAATTCTTTTTAAAAAAAATAAAAAGGGGGGGTAATGTTAAAAGATTTTTTTTGGGGTCTGTTTTTTAAGATTATTTCTGTGTCGTCTGTGCTCAAACTTAAAAACAGATTTTCATAGTTTTCACCAATGGACGGTGTGATTCATGAGGAAGATTGAAACATATACTTCATTAAAAGCAGGTGAGTAAGGCGATCAAAAAACTATGAAATGTAACAATAAATACTACTTGCAAAAGCTTTATATTCTGCGACTTACAAACTTAACTGTACTCGTGAAAATGCATTTATTATTTAGTAACACAAGGCTTGCACAGTTTCGCCATTCAGACTTTGATAACAGTCCAAGACATGACATCATGTAATATTGGCTTTCATCAAATTTTGCCAGTTAACAGCGAGGACGTATGAAGCAAACGGACTCATTGCATCTGCCAAAAGATTTTCTCTCTGGCAACACACCAAACGTTAACTGAAAACCAAAGTATTAAAAACTGAGTGTAAACTGACTTCATTATATTGTTTATATCCAACCTGGAGTTCCCGTTACTGAATGGATTTTCATGCAGTTTTCACCAATGGATGGTGTGATTCAGGAGAAAGATTAAATCACATGACAATCAGAATGTGGCTTGGAAAAATCTGCAAAACAGAGCAATAAATACTCTTGGGAAAAGCTATATATTATGCAATTTAAAAACATCACTGTACATCTGAAAAAGCGTAACTACCATATTGGTATTAGAGATGGGCAAAACCGATCTTTTCATAGATCGGATCAGAAATAGTCATTCACTGGGATGAACTAGTTCTTTTTCATGGCCCACTGACACACCAACTGATAAAAAACATAAAACGATGTCACATTGCTTTTTTGTCACTATACCTTTATCTGATTTGGCTGTATTGGGAAAGAAGAAAGAAGAGTAATAATTTTATTTTAAGTCCTTAGTAGTTTCGAGAATTAAAATTTGTTAGTTACACCTACCTTAAAATTTAAAAATGTTATAATAGAATTTAAATATTTTTGAAGGTGAAATAATTGAAAAAAGAAAAAATAGTATACAAATATAAAGATAATTTCATTTAAAAAAATAGAATATTTTGCAGAATAAAATGACACTAGTTCCATATTTATACAGTGAGTAGTTTGCGAGTTTGAGCAAGTTGAATGAAATGTGATAGCGCAAGAGGTCTATGCAGGACGTGGCAACTGCCCCAACAAAACTCCCATGTGCACGAATGCCGCGTGCTATGTGAGCAACAAAAGCGAGCGACAACACGCGATATTCAGTGACGCGACATGGCAGCTACAAGTAGCGACATTCGGCGACACGGCTGGGTGTCCTACGTGAGTGCTACAAGATGGCCGCTAGAACCGATCACCTGTTTCTAAAGTCTGGCACTCATAAACAGTAAAATAATGATAGCTCCATAGTAAGCATTAAAGTTTTATTTTATTTAGGAAATAAGGCATCAAAAGAGTAATGTCCATTTAATTGACAAAGCGAGAAATGTCGTGGACTATTTCATTCATAAATTAAAATACGAAAAAAAAGACTGTAAAAATATCCAGCCAAATTCTTTGAAAATACGACGACGAGTACAGATACTTTTGACTATGTTGTCAATGAGTTTTTCTTTTGCGAGCACAAACCATCAACAACTGATTAAGGTCGAACAGAGCCTTACCAAAAGAAATAATTAGGTAAATAACTGCGGTGATACTCTTACAGTGGGCGTAGTACAGGGGTAGCGTTTGGGCTGGTACGATTTCCGTTCCATCTTATATTGTAATTCCTGTAACTACATCCCTTTCACCTGTTTTTTGTGCAAGTTTTATATATTATCTATACAGAGCATGTCAAATAATTTTTTAAGTGCTTCCCAATATATTTTATCTTTAATTGCAAACACACACATCCCACTGTACCAAACACATTAAATTCATAATGAAACATTATAACAAGATATTTTACTCAGAAACATAATTTTAGACACATCTCGTTTGACTTCCTAGTGTTTTCTCTCTCTTGGGAAACAAGTTCGTTGTTACTGTCAAAGATTTGACACCAGCAGCAAAAATTTCAAATGGACACATTCCAGAAACTGAATGGTTTCAGAGATAGATAACAGTAATGCACATTGTTATTTTTTTTTTTTATTCGATTATATAGTCATTGTTTTCAACAGGCCAAAATAGTGTAGATGCATAAAAGACGCATAATTTGTTACAGGACACTTGTCTATCAAGTCAGGAAACTGTGTGATATGGGCTTACAAAATCTAAGCAACAGAGAATGCACATTGCACAAGACTATGTCTCTCTTTCTCCCTTCATGCAAATTACAAGTCTTCGAGAAAAATGGAGTAGGATCTTTTTCGCGGAAATTTTATATAGCTTAATTTTGTACAGTAACGCGTTTTTGCTACAGACTGCATATTTCCTGTTATTAAGAAAACACATGTAACATTAAATTAATTCATTTCGCCTCGAGTACTATTCGAAATAGGACATTAGCCTATATGACGGTTTCTGTTGCTTCAGATGATCGTTACTGTAAGTGAGCTGCAAGCTTTATCAGAACACAGGAATTGAGAGAACAGAGAGATGCGCGGAGAAGCTTTGTCCGGCAACATGCGGTTCGCCAGAGTAGTGGGGGGAATAATGAGCAGTATGCCACACAGGCGGCTCCGCAGGCGAGCGGAGTCGGGAGAGTGTTGGGGAGAGGTGAACCGGTGAACCAGGTAACTCACCAACTCAGTTGGCGGTCGGATCGCCTCGATCGCAGGAGTTGTGCGGAGCAGCGAGCTAGCGGGATTCGGGAGCCGCGCGCTCGCTGAACCGTGGTGCTTGTGTGACTTGCCAACTCTCGACTCACCAATTCTCGACTTGCAGCACGGAGTCGCTGCACATGTTTAGGCGCTCATTGTTTGCACAGGGTCTTTACCATATTTATTTTGTAGCTTAGGAAACTTCTGAAATATATGACAAGGGGTTTAGGAAACTTCTGAAGCACGTGGCAAGGGGTGCTTATGCAGCTCATTGCTGTCACCAGCGGGCATTTGCGGATCGGGTGAACTACCACCTCTTTTTTTCGGATTCATCCATCACTCACTCCTTAGAAGAAACTGACTCTTTGAATCAGTTCAGGAGCAGATTGCCCATCTCTAATTGGTATAGATACCAAATTTCCATATACAGGGTGTCCCATTTACCTTGACTACCCTAAATAACCATTTTTTCAGATGCAAATTACTAAATGTTTCAAGAACATGTTCTTTAGCCATCAGAGAATCACTCTTCTTACAGTTCCTCTGCCTGTATAGCATTTTGCTTACCTTCAACAACAATAAACAAAATGTTATGTAGATGCAGTTTCATACAAAGGACAGCCTTTCCTGTATGCCTACTCTACACAACAGTACTTAAAAGGACTAAACTACTGTACTAAATGTAGCCTTGTTGTATGTTAAGAAAATAGAATTGCAATTACTTTTCTGCTAACTTACATGCCCCATAGATCTGTAACATTTCTACCTTCTCTTAATTAGTTTACATTCTACTCGCACAAATCTTCAACTTACTATGGTTGATGGAATGACAGGTGTGCAGTCTACTTATGTTTACATTTTTCTCTGCCAACATCAGCACATGCATGTGTTCCATTACTCAAAGTACCTGCACTAAGCACTGGGAACATCAATGTCAAAGTTGTGTTATATAATTAATAACATAGTGTTTCAGTGAAAGGTTCACTGTGATACATTTTTGAATAAATGTTTAAGGGAGGAAACAAATTACCAAATAAAAAATACAGGAATAAAGTCATGATGCTTTTCGTATATTTCTAAAAAGAGGCTACAAAGAAGGCAATCATGCTGAGTGATGTCTCCCAGATGGCTACAGAAAATTTACTTGAAACATTTTTGGGGTGGTCGAGATAAGTGGGACACCCTGTATATCTAGATAGTACAAAGGATTTTAATAATGGAAAATCCGATAGGAATATCAATAATGCTGGATCGGTAACAACTCACCACAAAGAGGTTCGCTGTGCTCCTGACAGACACGAAAGTAGATAGCTAATCACATAATTCGCACAACTTAAATTTTTGGCCATGGCATTTGTCAGGAAAAAAAAAATTACATACATTCACGTAATCACTCAGACAACTATACACACACAACCATCACTTCTGGCCTCCAGCGGCACAAGCATCTAAACTGTGAGTGAGGTGGGGAGTGGAGGGGGAAGAATGCGGGGTAAAGGTGGGGATGGTAATTTCCGCACCGCATGTCGAATTTTGAAGGCTCTGATACGCAGGAAGGAGTGGAAGGACTTACCATAGGGGAAAAAAAGGAAGGTAAACAAATACACACACACACTCAGGCATACCTAAACGCAAACACATGTCTAGGTGTGTTTGCGTTTCGATATGTCTGAGTGTGTGTGTATTTGTTTACCTTCCTCTTTTTCCCCTATGGTAAGTCCTTCCACTCCTTCCTGCGTATCAGAGCCTTCAAAATTCGACATGCGGTGCGGAAATTACCATCCCCACCTTTACCCCGCATTCTTCCCCCTCCACTCCCCACCTCCACTCCCCACCTCACTCACAGTTTTTTATATATATATTTAATTTTTATTTTTATTATTATTATTATTATTATTATTATTATTATTTTTATTTATCCCACCGGGAAAGTTTCCCTCTCTCTCTCTCTCTCTCTCTCTCTCTCTCTCTCTCTCTCTCTCTCTCTCTCTCTCTCTCTCTCTCTCTCTCTCATATATATAATAAAAATAGAAAACAGATGACTTACCAAAAGGACCGGCTCGTCGATAGAAACAAATAAAATAAATAAAATCACACACAAACACACATACAAGCTTTCGCCACCACTGGCAGCTTCTTCAGGAAAAAGAGGAAAAAAGGGGAGGAAAAGGGAAGGATATGGGTTTTAAGGAAGTGGAAAAGGAGTCATTCCAATCCCAGGAGTGGAAGGACTTACCTTAGGGGAAAAAAAGGAAGGTGAACAAAAACACACACACCCACACATTTACACAGACGCAAGTACACTTAAGCAGACACACTGTAGAACTCATGGAATGACTCCTTTTCCACTTCCTTAAAACCCATATCCTTCCCTTTTCCTCCCCTTTTTTCCTCTTTTTCCTGAAGAAGCTGCCAGTGGTGGCGAAAGCTTGTATGTGTGTTTGTGTGTGATTTTATTTATTTTATTTGTTTCTATCGACGAGCCGGTCCTTTTGGTAAGTCATCTGTTTTCTATTTTTATTTTTGTTTATCCCACCGGGAAAGTTTCCCTCTATAATTTTCGTTTTATATATATATATATATATATATATATATATATATAGGGGTGGGATAAATAAAAATAAAAATAATAATAATAATAATAATAATAAAAATAAAAATTTATTTTTATTTACATACACACACACAAAAATAAAAATAGAAAAGAGATGACTTACCAAAAGGACCGGCTCGTCGAGAGAAACAAATAAAATCACACACAAACACACATACAAGCTTTCGCCACCACTGGCAGCTTCTTCAGGAAAAAGAGGAAAAAAGGGGAGGAAAAGGGAAGGATATGGGTTTTAAGGAAGTGGAAAAGGAGTCATTCCAATCCCAGGAGTGGAAGGACTTACCTTAGGGGAAAAAAAGGAAGGTAAACAAATACACACACACACTAGGACATATCAAAATGCAAACACACATAGACAGACATTTTGAAATGTTTACACGTAGCTCGAGGCAAAGAGCATCTGTAATCAGCATGCCAACACCATCTAGTGGCCAATTCTGTAAGTTAAACAAGACGAAGCACAGTACCGATGAATCGTCACCCTGACTGTTTTGGTGTCAGTTGGGGGTAACAATAAATCATTACCCTGACATTCAAAGGGTTAATTACTTTTTGTTTTTACTTATTTTTTATTTTTTCACCAACTTTTCCTAACTATTTTTTCCTTATTATACTTATCATTTCAAATTCCCCGAATTCCTGTCCACACTCCTGTACACCTCCCTTTTATCCTTTCGCACCCCTTCCCTTCACTGTATCCATTGCTGCAATTCAAATTCCCACCTATCAGAGCCTTTAAAATCCATCATGCAACGCGTAACTTTCCATCCCCACTTTTATCCAGCATCCTTTCACTCCACTTCCCACCTCACTCACAATCCTAGATGCTTGTGTCGCTCGAGTGGCCAGACATGATATTTGTGTGTGTATAGTTGTCCGAGTGATTGCATGACTGTGTTTCTTTTTCTGACGAAGGCCATGGCTGAAAATTTACGTTGTGTGAATGTGATTATCTATTTTCGTGTCAGCGAGCCTCTTTACCATTACAAAGGATTGCTGGACTTTTAAGTAAAACAATAATTACACATCAGTACATTCTTTTGAAGTTGAAATACAGTAAAGTCAGCTGACTAAAATAATATTCAAGTTCAATACTCATCAAGATTATTACGAATATTCAGAAACAATGAAAGATTGAGATAACATGAAACTTAATAAATGAAAACTGAAGCACTATTAACACATTGAAACATGCAAAAGATTGAACACCATATGTACAAAATGTGTAAGAAGTTGATAAGTACAATGAACTGAGACAAAATCTTAATAAATTT
The DNA here is from genome assembly GCA_026315105.1 of Locusta migratoria. Lineage (NCBI taxonomy): Eukaryota > Metazoa > Arthropoda > Insecta > Orthoptera > Acrididae > Locusta > Locusta migratoria. Next base: position 249,876,766 of record CM048749.1, read on the forward strand.
GAAAAACACTTTTTTCGTATGCATTATAGCCAACTTACTTCACTTTGTAGTGTTCCTCCAAATACACTGGTGACTATTGATGTACGTCCCTTTTGAAGGGAAATATAAGGGCTCTCCTTCAGAGAAAATTCTGGCAAAAGATGCAACAGTTCCGTGTGCAAGCGATCAAGCATGTATCTTAGAAACTCATGTGCATCTTGTTGTTGGTAACCCCTGCAAATAAAACTTGTTTATGAAGGACACTTGATAGTGAAAAACGTGACATATACTGTATTAACAATTAGCATTTAGTTTATCATCTTGCTGATCATAATGTATTATTTCCACCTTACATACTGCACAGTGGCTGAAACAAAAATTTCATGTTTGGATTTAAAAATACTGCATCATGTAACCATCCAATAATATCACTCCTGGCAGTTAAAAACTGTGTGCCGGAGCAGAACTCAAACCAGGAACCTTCACTTTCATAACAAATGAAGTTGTTTAAAGAGTTATTCACAACCAACCATGAAAGTTTCAGTTCTGTCAAAGCTCGCTCCCAATCTCAAGTATTCATAGTTTGCAGTGTTAACACTATGGGGAAAATGGAGCATTTTCCCTGCAATGTATGCAGGAGAGTTTTGCTAAGTTTGAAAAGGAAGTGCTAGAGTGATTGGAAGAAATGAAGCTAAAAAACATGACTTTAATCATACCAGACAAAAATCCGTTATGAAGAGCGCTGACGATGAAAGGCAAAGTACTCATTTAAAATTCCAATCAGATGTGAAAGTTTTAAGATAGTTAAGTTCTAGGTTAGTTACTACTACAATACAGTATGAACAATTGTTTGTGCTATCTAAGAGTATAGCCTAGAAGTGGGCAACAAGCAATGGAATGGATCAGAGTAGTTGGCATGCAGCTATCCATTCTCAACGAGCCTCTGCACATTCCTGTCAAGCAAGATTCACAGCTAATATGTGATGCTCAATTAAGAACAACGATAGACTGACAACAGAAATTCAATCTAATACTATTGTATCTCAAGAACATACTTGTGGCGTCATGTTAACACTCTACTAAAGGTAAGAATTATGGTAATGCCAGCTAGGTAACTTTTCCTTTGTATAATAAAGAATGGAAATGCACACCATTTACCGTACATAGAACAAGTAGTTATTGGCGATTTTAAAATCTTTTGAAGCTGAGTGGAAATTGTTCATTAATTTCCACAATTTCTTTGAGTAAGAAGGATGAGATTGTCATAACTGCTGTGGTGTTTAGTTCAAAGACTGGTTTGATGCAGCTCTTAGAATTACTATAAGTGCCAGCCCCTTCTTATGTGAATACCAACTGCAAGCTACATCCATATTAACTCGCTTACTGTAGGCCCTTCTTGGTAACCCTCTAGAATACTTACCCCCACACATTTCTCCAAAACTAAACTGATGGTTCCTTCATATTCCTGAACATGTTCCATAAACCTACTTACACTTTTGGTTGTGCCACTAATTTCCTCCCTTTCCAATGAGAGTCAGTTACATGAACAAACCATCCAATTTTCAGCATTTTTTCAGGATTAAGTTTCAAAAGCTTCTTCAACAGTCATTTGGAGAGTGAAGAATGTTTTGTTTCAACATGTGACCTCATATCCCCTGCTGCTGCCATCACCACCACCACCACCACCACTGACCAACCACTGATCTTGGTACTTATCCACATCAGTTTGGCAGCAGTTAAAACCAATATGGTTAATTACCAATTAGCTATGTTAATTTAAAATAAGTAAGAAAACTGATGATTCCAATGTGAATGAGATGCACAATGTTATTTGATTCTTAAATGCACAAGAAGTAAAACTATAAAAACATATAGACAGGTAACTGAGTTATGATTGTGATGAATATATTATCAGTTTGGAAGTGCTGTATCATGTTTAATTGTAGATGGAAGAATGTTCACAATGAAAATCAGCCCCAGACAATAAGATAATTTCAAAATTGGTAACCTCATCGCACCTTTGAAAATAAACAATACAGAATCCTAACCAGTGGAGGCATCTTCCTCCATGATAATGCACATCCTCCATGTCGACATACAGTGGGAGTGACACAGAACTTACTTGCTTTCAACATTTAATTGTGTTTTTCTTTCTTTCCCTTCTTTTTTGAGTGGTCAATGTTATGGAAGTGATCAATGGTTGTAACAAATTCATCACAATTGAGAATACAAAAGGCATAGATAAAGCTGATAACATAGTATGAGAAGTGCCTAAATTTGAACAGGAATAAGATGGGAAAGTATGTTGGGTATCAAATTTTAGTTAAAATACAATTTTGTTTCACAATATCAAATAAAAATTTCTGTAGGGGGGAAAAGTATTTAATTTCCAAATGACCCTCTCATATCACATTGTCCGAATAACAATTTCCTTTTCCCTCTCCTTCCCTCCTGCCTGAAGAAGCAGCTAGGATGGGAAAGCTAGCATTTATGTGTGTGTGTGTGTTTTGTTTATTTGTGCTGCTATCATTACCTGTGCTCCTTCGCCTGGAAAGCAAAGAGGTTGGACAGAGACAACAGTTGAGGCAGAGGCTCTGTCCAGAGAACTGGGGCGAAGATGTTAAGATGGTGGGTGGGAATTTGAATTTAACAGAGGTTGAGACCAGGTGGGCAACGAGAAGAGAGAATTTGCTGAAGGACAAGAGTTCCCATCTCCGAAGTTCTGAAAGATTGGTGTCAGTGGGAAGTATCCAGATAACCCAGACAGTGCAACACTGTGCCAAGATGTGCTGGCCGTGCCCCAAGGTGTGTTTAGCCACAGGGTGATCCTCATTACCAACAAACACTGTTTGCCTGTGACCATTCATGTGAATGGACAGTTTGTTGCTGGTCATTCCCACATAGAACACATCACAGTGCAGGCATGTCAGTTGGTAAATCACGTGGGTGCTGTCACAAGTGGCTCTGCCCTTGATCGTGTACACCCTCCGGGTTACGGGACTGGAGTAAGTGGTGGTGGAAGGGTGCATAGAGCAGGTTTTACAATGGGGGCGGTTCAAGGTTAGGAGCCAGTAGGTAGGGACGATGGTTTGGTGATTTCATAGGGATGGACTAGGAGGTTACGGAGGTTAGGTGGGCGGCGGAAAGACACTCTCCGTAGAGTGAGAAGGATGTCATGAAGGATGGATCTCATTTAGGGGCAGGATTAAAGGAAGTCTTATCCCTGCTGTAGAGCCACATTCAGAGTTCGCTCCAGCTCCGGAAAGTATCTGGTGACAAGAGGGGACTTTCCTGGTGGGAAAAATGTGTGTAAAAATAAAGATTGTTTGACTCACCCAAAGCACATGCTCGCCGATAGACACATAAAAACACATAATAAAAACACACACAAACATTCAAGCTATCTCAACCGTTGGTTGCTTTGTCAGGAAAAGAGGAAGGAAGGAGGGGGAAAAGGAAAGGATGCAGGTTTCAAGGGAGTCGTGAGGGGTCATTCCAATCCCGGGACCGGAAAGACTTACCTTAGGGGAAAAAAAGGAAGGTAAACAAATACACACACACACACACTTATGGTTATTTTCATATACAACTAACTTGTCTTCCCTTCAATATTACTAAATACAGTTTAATATTATGTGGTAACTGCAAATGCATAAAAACATTAGTAAGAGGAATACATATTTGTAAACTCTATTGTTTTGACAAAAAAGCGGATTTTTGCATTACAATGAAAGTGTCTGCATATTAACGAAATCTCATCACTGAAATATTACTCTGGAAAAAAGGAAAAAACGTAGTGCTGTGTAATAAATAGCTTCTTGATTTGAAATTACAGTGGAATTAGATAACGCAGTATGTTTTTAAATGATATAGTACAAACTGATGAGATCATTTTATATGTATACGTTCAAATTTCTGAGAAATAAGGAAAACCATTTAGAGTACATATGATATATTTTAGTTAGTGTCCCAACACAGCGCGATGTGTGTTTTTTTATTATTATGTAGGACTCAATTTAGACCATGGTGCCTGGTTTACAGGATTCCAATAAGTTAAACGTTTTTGTATTGCTAAGATTGAGATACAAAATAATTTTTTTGCCTGTTTTCAAACACGATTTTCACCATCAAAATATACTCGTGTATCGGATTCCACGAGAGTGTCAATGTAACTACTCATTTATGTGCCCTACCACACTTTTCTTCTTACAAACGTATTTTCACATCCTGTCCCTGACAACATAACTTTCCTTGTTTCGATGTTAAAATTCACTTCTTTTACCAAAACATATGTGCATATGCTGAGAAGCTAGTGTGAATGGTGTTTTCTGTTACACGTTGGTGTACTCCATACATCAAACCATGTCAGTTGAATGTGCCTGCCCATTAGTTTACATACTGCTCCATCCAGGATTTTTTCGGCATGTTGTTCTCTCCATCATTCAGTAAAAGATTCTGTGTGACATGTTGACTATTAAGCCTTGGAACAAATACGGAAATATAAAGCATGCAGATATTCTTCAAAGGTCTAGAAACTGAACTATCTTACCTGAAACGAGGAACAACTTTCCATATTACAAGAAACAGGGACTCAGGTGAAATTGCCCCCTTAGTGCCACCTTGTGTTAAACTTATAAGAACTTTTCTTAACTCCTCCGCCATTATTGCATCATTCATTTCTCTAAGTGTTCTAGACTGATAAACACGTCTGCCATTTTGTTTAGTTTTTTCTAGCGATGGCAACTGCTTGAAGTAACAACAAAATTCCTGGATGTTGCTGAAATGAAGAAGCCAATAAAATACTAGTCGGTCACATTATTAAAATTATTAACAGGAATTACAAAGCTCACCTTAAAGATTGTAGAACTGCGTTCATGAAACATGTATTACCTAAGTTCCTTATACCAACAACTTTCTTTTCCCTCCTTAATTTGGCATTATTATTTTTTGGCTTGTCTACTTTTTCTATATGTTGTTTTTTGTACTTCACTTCACCATTAACATCAGATGTGGAATACCTATTTAAAATTGTCTATATTAGAATTATTAGTTGATGAAAGTATATCATTAAAATAAACAAATAAATAAAGAAGGGAAAAATATGTTACATAAACAACACTTTTTAATTTACTGCTTACACTCCAGTGTTATGTCTCCTGTAACAATGACACATTCTAATTCAGACCCAAGAGCATACTAAAACATTAAATGCAGTGTACTTTTTTCTACCACAACAATAAGATTATGCCATTCCAATACAGGAAACTTCAAATCTACAAAATGATCCAGCCAAAGTAATTAACAATTTTATAAAGTCACATGAAACATCATCAGAGAAAATAATATGTACAATGGTTATCTCTATTATAACATAAATTCAAAACTCTATTTTATACTATCTCAGTCTAAGAACCACCTCAGTGAAACGATTGACTGGAGTAGTGAACTGATAGGGATCTGCATTATGGCTGATTCTGAATGTCTTCTGGTAGTTATAAACTCCAATTCCGTGTTTAATGCATCTAACACACCACTAAATAATATTTCACACTCAATAAGGTAAACATTTCAGTGATCATATAATGAATGGCACCTCTGATTTTGTGGATATAGTTGCTGTAAACACACTTTTGTCTGGTAGTTAACATTGGCCCATCATGATTGGCTTGATTTTGGCATGGTCAATGTCAATGGCTTTCTACAAATCTAACTACTCCCTCTAACTTCCTCTGCTAATATCTTCCCAGAGTGCATACACTAGCAGCTCAATGAAGTAGCAATGCAGTTTCCAAGTTATATGAAGAACGTAACTACCCTGCCATTTATTTGACACTGATACTCTCTAAAGTAATTTGTAGTGTTGCTCCACACAAACTATTTCCATATACAAAATTTCAATGTACTTGCATATTTTTGGATGAGTAAAAGTATCCCAAGAACTTAACTGAGTCTCTTTAAACCAATGATTTATAACAGTTCAAAACATTGTTCTCCTAGAAATCAAACCAACATTTACTATAGTTTTTATCCATAGCATAGCAGAAATTTGTTTCTGAAAATAAAAGCAAACTAAAGGTGAACATCACAAAGAAACATTTAAATTCTTGTGGATGTTATAATTTAGGCTAACAAAACTTTACGAAAAAGCTCAGTTTGAAATTTCTTTATTTGTGTATTACCACAACAAGAAAGAAAAAGTTGTCTCAAAACACTAGCACGATTGTGAGTATTTGATACACTTGCAGAATATACGTAATGAGGCATGTGCAATGGATCATAACATTAGATGCAAATTCAAAACAAGTTATTACAAGTACATTAATATTCAATGTTAGCAAATTTCTCTTTTTCAAAAACGCTTTTCTTCACAATACCATTCTGCATTTTATATCCTCTGTACTGTGACCATCATACATTATTTTAGTGTCCAAGTAACAAAACTTAACTACCGCCTTTATTGTTTCATTGTGTAATCTAATTCCTTCAGCATTTCCTAATTTTCTTGCACTGCGTTCCATTACCCTTCTTTTGCTCTTGTTAATATTCATCTTATATGCTCAAGACACTGACCATTCTGTTCAACTGCTCTTCAAGATCCTTTTTCTGTCTTCATCAGAATTACCATGTCATCATTAAAACACAATGTTTTTATTTATTCACCCTGAACTTTAATTCTTCTCCTCGCTTTCCTTCGCCGTTTGTTTGGTGTACAGGTTGAACAACATTAAGGAATGGCTACAACCCTGTCTTAGGCCGGGCGCACATTGCGAAGCAGGCGACGAAGGGCAGGGCAGGGCAGCACAGCAAAGGTTTCTGCGACTGCCAGGCTTAGATGCAGCAGCGCAAATTGCTGCAGAGAGCAGGCCAGGGCAGCACAGCTCCTGCTTGCGCCTGGGCCGCACAGTGGCCGGGACACAGATTACTGTGCGGGTGCCACGCAGCCTTGGCGGAAGATTCACCACATGCTGGGTTGGGGGTGCCGTCTGTTGGCCCACTGCCCGCTTGCTGCGTTGTTCTCCAGCTGCTTACCACGCGTTTTCACGAGTCTATATTTGACATGGAGGAAAACGTAATTTAAGCAGTTCCCCCGAACCTGGTTTTGTACAATACCAATCACAATGACTATATGAAACCCAAATTAAAACAACAAATTTGGGTTTCTATTGCAAAAGCTCTTGATGTGCAGAATGGTACATATTATGCTCTATCAATTCAGGTTCATTCGCGTACATCATGTTAAATATCAAAGCAACATGCTTTCATGCTTACAGGGAACTTCACTTTATGTCCACGACTAATGTATCTATTCAAGAGTCGTAAAACATGTCAATTGCTTTCTCTAGTATTTTCCTTTTGTAATGCTGTCTATTCGCCGAAATGCTCTTCCAACTGTGTTAAGATACTCGGTAAACGTCTCTCTCAAAACGAAAGTACTTAGAGCACTTCTACTATTGTTATGAATCAAAGAAAGCTCTAGTACAGAATGCGGAGGTACCTGTAAATTTTGTCTCCGTAACTTTTTTGCAAACGTAATACTTGGAAAAAATATTCCCATTGCTAAACCTGCCTACTGACCCCACATCAATAGTGATAAATTTGTAGTTTGCATCAAGGGTAGCCATTAGCACTACAGAATATGTAAGTCAGTAGTTGAAAAATGATGAACTACTGGTTACTGGCTTCTTAACCACAATATGCTTTCCGTCGAGAGCTCCGATACAGTGTGGAAACTGTCATCACTGTTCGAAACATTCTCCTTTTGTTTTCGGTGTCTGTGCTGTGGGTTGTGGTAAATATAGTGGTTGCAAGGTGTTCCACATCGCATGTGAGACTGCATTAACAGTATCTGACACAATTGTATTGCCCATTCTGTAGCTGTAGGCAATAGTTTTCTCTCTCCTGTGGCTAAATACCTGTGGGGAAAAAAGTATTTAAGGAAAATGCATGGAATGTGCTGTAGATGTTCTGTCATCATTATCACGTACAGTATTAAGTTTACGCAATAAGAACACACACTACAGAAAGAATAAATAAGGTCTGAGAAAGGTGAGGACACTGAGATTACATAAACTAATTTTTTGTATATAGCTGTGATGCAACAATTTGCTGTCTATAACACACTAACATTGGGCATTACATCCTTCGGAAAATATATTTTTTCTCATCAGCTCGTGAACTCCGAGGAATTGACTCTGGTCTAAACGGAAGTAGTTGGGGGGAACTGTTTATCAGAAAACTCTGATGTCATAGTGAATTCCCCAAAGGTGCTTCTCTTGTTCATGTTCCTGCATTTCCATTCTGATTTCTCACATTATGAAGCTTTATATAATAAAATCAGCATGTCCATTTCTTCAACAGAATCCGACTCTGAACTAAGGTTCATGAGCGCACCCGTAACTGTACCAGGAAACACTGTGCACCGGTTCAACAAGGAACGAATGTGCGACAATGGCTAGAAACTGTCTCCCAATATGCGCAGACGCTGTGTCGCAAAGTGTTTCCTTCGCTGTGCTGCCCTGCCCTGCCCTGCATCAGCTGCGTCCCAATGTGCGCCTGGTCTTAGTCCCTTCCCAACCACTGTGCCCCTTTCAGGCCCTTTGACTCATAACTGCTGTATGATTTTTGAACAAGTTGTAAATGGATTTCCATTCCCTTTATTTTATCCATTCTGACTTCACAATTTTGAAGAGTGTATTTCAATCAACATTATCAAAAGCTTTCTCCAAATCTACTAAAGCTAAAAATGTAGGTTTGCCTTTCCTTTATCTTCTAAGATCAGTTGTAATATGAGTATTGCATCCCATACTCCTACATTTCTCCTGAATCCAAACTGACCTCCTCCTATGTCAGCTTCTGCCAGCCTTCCAATCCTTCTGTATAAAATTCTTGTTAGAACTTTGCAATCCTGACCTATTAAACTGATTGTCCTATTATTTTCATTCCTGTTTTCTCTGGAATGGGATTCATTACATTTTTCGTAAAGTCTGAAGGTATTTCCCCATGTCACACACCAGGTGAGACTGGCTCACCTAGAGACTTCAGTAGTCTGAGGGAAGTCATCTACTCCAAAGGCCTTACTTCAATTTAGGTCTTTCAATGCTCTGCCAAACTTATCGCTCAGTATAGTATCTCCTATTTCATCTTCATCAACTTCCTCTTCCCTTCTTCCAATACTGTTTTGAAGTACATTTCCTTTGTAATGGACAAAGTTGGCAACATTGTTTCACAAACTTTCCTGAGGAGAATCGTCAACACATCCTTTGTGCCATATGTTGGTGTAAATATCTTCAGACAGAGACCAGAGGAAAGTCATATCCACAAGCATAATTTACCAATTGCTGTTTTAAATGTTATTAAAACCATCATTCAGATACCAAGCCAATCCTGAACTTCTGAGAAATGTGTACATGGATAACACAAAACACAAATGAGATGTACAATTATCTTATACGGACATGTTGTCCAGAAATGGTGTATGTCCTCAAATGTTGTGGTGATAGCTGCATGTAACGCCTGACTAGTATTTAACAGTGGAAATGGTGGAAGCATTATGTGCCTGCAGAGATCTGGGTTCCATCCAGGTGCATTCACACCGAAGCTACTCAGAAGCATCAAAGCACAGCTAGACAGACCTCAGGTAGCAGCAGAAGAAAAGAAAAAAAATCAAAAATGTCTAGGCAAAGGAGGCAGGGGAAGAGATTACTCCAGGAAGGGAATAAAGATTACGGAAATGGTCAGCTTTAGTGACTAGAGTTACAGCAATATTCTACATTCTATCTATATATATATAATCTACCTTTACACAGGAATTTTAAAAGCAAACTTCATGAAATTTGGCATACTTCCAAAAAATCACTTACTTAATAATTCTGAGCAGATATTCCCCTTTATCTTTTGTCTAAGAAAAGTTCTTTAGTGTATGAGGAAAACATTGGAGCAGTGACAGGTAATACCATCTTCAATGTTAATGTGCGTAGAATACGTAAGGGGCTGCTGCATTCCTAGTGAGAAGCACAGGATAGTAACAGACTATTTGAATACTCAATGACTGAACACTGAAACCTCATAAGGTCTCAGTAACATATATAGATTCTGTCATGGACTCTTGATCAACATTCGTGGCAGTGCCACATTGCTCATAGTCCACTGAATGGCCGCAGCCCATGGGTTGAAAACTGCTGACCTAAGGAGCCAACTAAGCTCAAACTTTGTTGTGATGTCAGATCTTGTCTGGATAAATTTGGACTGAACTGAATCTTCTGGAAAAAAAAGCTTCCTAAAGATGATATTTTTCTTTTTTAAAAAAAAAAAAAAAAAAAAAAAAAAAAAAAAAAAAAAAAAAAAAAAAAAAAAAAAAAAAAAATTCATCTGCAGCCTGGCAGAAAACGCGAATTGTCCTTTGAGTGCTCTAATAATAGCCGTAACTGAGTTGTGTAAATGCCAAGTCTTAAAAATCTATTTCATCCCATTGTCAAGAGGCCACACCTCAAAAGGGTTCATCACATCTGGATTTTCTCAGCACTGCTGAGGAGAGATTACTTTGTTTCATCAAAAACGTTGTTATTTTTGAAAAAGGCAATATTAAAGATGGCAGTGTAGTATAAAAACATACTTTTACAATAATTATACTACGGGTACTGATGTATGGCAATGAATGTTCAAATTTAATGTGGTCAACATTTCCCACAAAATAAATATTATTAGGTACTCTTAATGTAAACTTGCTTTTCATTTAATGGTACAAAGTGATGATTTCTAGTTACTGATCTACATACCAATTTATGAACCTTACTACCTGCTTTGATCGTAATGCTTCAATTTTTTTTAACAAAAATGGCAGATTCAATTGATAATATTTGTGCAGTTTTAAGCAAATGATTTGGTGTCAAAATCTGTTTCTCTGATGATTACTGAAGGCTTGATGTTGCTACCAGATGCTTTACAGTTCCTCTAACTTCATCACACGGAGATTTTGTTTGGCTTGAGCAAGTAGGTTCCATTCGACTGAGAGTCGAAAATCAATCTCATGATTGCAATGATTTGGGGAAATTTTTGAATTTTTTATACTCTTTAGCTAACCCACCATTGTAGTAGGAAATGTGTGTGACATCTTCACTAATGAAGAATGTCCAATGGCTGTGTTATACTTTAAGCTGTTGCTTATGGGGTAGGTGCTGATGCTCAATTACACAACAGATTGGTGCACATTTTCTTGTCTATAATCTGAGTGGAAACCTTAAGCTGCAAATTGGGCAATGAATGATTAATGTTCAGTAAATCCATAAATATGATCAGTACAATTGGGCTGCAACTTCTTTTGGGGCTTTGCAATGAAATGATGAAAGTTTATGTTCAATAAAAATCTTCATCTAACATCTACTTGGCTTGCAAAGTAGGACTATCTCTATCACTGTGCAACAACTGTTGAAACTCTACGGTGAATATCCCAGCTCCCAAGAATGTGGTAAGAAGTACATTTCATACAGAACTCTCAGCTGATCACTTCAATCACTTCTTTATTTCTGCAATGAAAATCTGAAATCACACAGTAAAGTATACTACATGCAAGAGAAATGTATTAATTCTTTCGATTTTAGTAGCTCCTCGTTGAGCCAGATCAGGGGCAAAAAGCACTGATATATACAACTTGAAGTATGTAGGTTATTGAAGTGAGATTATACTAATATTACCTATAAATGTACCTATTGTTGTCAATTTTAAATATTGTGACAAATAGTTACTGTGTATCCAGGACAAGAATGTAATTCTGGCAAAACTGCAACACAATCTAAACTCATTGGATGTGATTTTCACCATTGGCAACAATAATCTGGATGAATGGCTGTTGTTGTTGTGGTCTTCAGTCCGGAGACTGGTTTGATGCAGCTCTCCACAATACCCTATCCTGAGCAAGCCTCTTCATCTCCACATAAGAACGGCAACCTAGATCTGTCTGAATCTGCTTACTGTATCCATCTCTTGGTCTTCCTCTGCGGTTTTTACCCCACACACTTCCCTCCAACGCTAAATTCACAATCCCTTGATGTCTAAGAATGTGCCCTACCAATCTATCCCTTCTTTTAGTCAAGGTATGCCAGAAATTCCTTTTCTCCCCAATTCAGTTCAGTACTTCCTCATTAGTTACGTGATCCACCCACCTAATCTTCAACATTCTTCTGTAGCACCATATTTAGAAAGCCTCAATCCTCTTCCTATCCGCACTATTTATCGTCCATGTTTCACTCCCATACAAGGCAACACTCCATACAAATGCCTTCAGAAAGGACTTCCTTAGGCTTAAATCAATATTCGATGTTAACAAATTTCTCTTTTTCAAGAACGCTTTTCTACCCATTGCCATTCTGCATTTTATATCCTCTGTATTGCGACCATCATTTGATATTTTACTGCCCAAGTAACAGAACTCATCTACCTCCTTTATTGTTTCGTTTCCTAATCTAATTCCTTCAGCATCACCTGATTTTCTTACACTGCACTCCATTACCCTAGTTTTGCTCTTGTTAATGTTCATCTTATATGCACCTTTCAGCACAATGTCCATTCCGTTCAACTGCTCTTCCAGATCCTTTGCTGTCTCTGCCAGAATTACTATGTCGTCGGCAAAACGTAATTTTTGTAATTCTTCCCCCTGAACTTTAATTCCTTCTCCAAATTTCTCCTTGCTTTCATTTATAGCTTGCTCAATGTACCAATTGAATAACATTGGAGAAAGGCTACAACCCTGTCTTACTCCCTTTCCAACCACTGCAGCCCTTTCATGCCCTTCAACTCTGACAACCGCTGTCTGGTTTTTGTACAAGTTGTAAATAACCTTACGCTCCCTATATTTTACTCCTGCTTGCTTCAGAACTTGAAAGAGTTTATTCCAATCAATATTGTCGAAAGCCTTCTCCAAATCTACAAAAGCTAGAAATGTAGGTTTGCCTTTTCTTAATCTATCTTCTAGGATAAGCCGTAAAGTGAGTATTGCCTCCCGTGTTCCTACATTTCTCCTGAACCCAAACTGATCTTCCCCGAGGTCGGCTTCTACCAGCATTTCCATCCTTCTGTAAATAATTTGAGTTAATATTTTGCAACCATGACTTATTAAACTGATGGTTCTGTAGTTTTCACATCTGTCTGAACCTGCTTTCTTTGGTATGGGGATTATAACATTTTTCTTAAAGTCTGAGGGTACTTCACCTGTCTCATACATCTTACACACCAGATGAAACAATTTTGTCATGGCTGGTTCTCCCAGAGACTTCAGTAGCTCTGAGGGAATATCATCTACTCCAGGGGCCTTGTTTCGACTTAGGTGTTTCAGTGCTCTGTCAAATTCATCTCTCAGTATAGTATCTCCTATTTCATCCTCATCTACTTCTTCTCCCCTTTCTACAATATTGCTGCAAAGTTCATTTCCTTCATAGAGCCTCTCTATATACTCTTTCCACCTTTCAGCTGTCCCTTCTTTGCTGAGAACTGGTTTTCCATCAGAGTCCTTGATATTCATAGAGCTGTTTTTCTTATCTCCAAATGTTTCTTTTATTTTCCTGTAGGCTGTATCTATTTTTCCCCTATTTATACATTCTTCTAATCCCTGCATTTGCCTTCTAGCCACTCCTGCTTAGCCATTTTGCACTTCCTGTCAATCTCATTTCTTAGTCGTCTGTACTTCATTTTGCCTGTTTCATTTACTGCATTTTTATATTTTCTCCTTTCATCGATTAAATTTAGTATCTCCTGTGATATCCAAGGATTTTTTGTAGGTCTAGCCTTCCTACCTATTTTGTCCTCTGCTGCCTTCACTATTTCATCTCTCAATGCTACCCATTCCTCCTCTACTGTTTTATTTTCCCCCGTTTCTGTCAATTGTTGCCTAAAGCTCCCTCTGAAATTCTTAAGAACTTCAGGTTCCTTCAACTTATCCAAGTCCCATCTCCTTATTTTCCTACCTTTTTGTAGTTTCTTCAGTTTCAGCCTACAGTTCATAACCAACAAGTTATGGTCAGAGTCTATATCTGCCACTGGGTATGTTTTACAGTTTAAAACCTGGTTCCAAAATCTATGCCTTACCATTATAAAATCTATCTGGTATCTCCCGGTATCTTCCACGTATTCAACCTCCTTTTGTGATTCTTAAACCAGGTGTTTGTTATAACCAAATTATGTTCCGTGCAAAATTCTACCAGGCGGCTTCCTCTTTCATTCCTTTTGCCCAAACCATATTCACCTACTATCTTCCCTTCCCTTCCTTGTCCTACTACCGAATTCCAGTCTCCCATAACAATTAAGTTTTCCTCTCCCTTAACTGTCTGAATAATTTCCTTTAGCTCCTCATATATTTCTTCGATCTCCTCATCGTCGGCAGAGCTAGTTGGCATATAAACCTGTACTACTGTGGTCGGTGTTGGCTTCGTATCTATCTTGACTACGATAATGCGATCACTGTGTTGCTCATAGTAGTTTACCCGCATTCCTATTTTCTTAGTCATTATCAGACCTACTCCTGTAATACCCCCAACTGATTTTGTATTTATAATCCTGCACTCGCCTGACCAGAAATCCTGTTCCTCTCTCCACCGAACTTCACTAATCCCTACTATATCTAAGTTCAACCTATCCATTTCCCTTTTTAAATTTTCTAACTTCCCTAGCTGATTAAGAGATCTAACATTCCACGCTCCGATCCGTAGAATGCCAGTGCTGTCTCTATGCATCATCAAATGATGGGAAGACTGAACTCCAATACAACCAGGACACTACTATGAAAAGCTTATCTGTCGACTGAAGCCAGTCCACCATCTTGCAGAGTTAACGAAATATTATTCAGATGAAAGGACTATGTGGTTCTTGCCCTATTAACTTTCATACATTTAAGTAACTGTCACTTCTGGTACATGTTTCATATACTGCACATTTGTGAACAAATACAGACCTTTCAGATAGATTAACTGTGATTTATTCACACAAAATTATTGGCCCCACAATACAGCGACAATGGCTTCACTTCTGTAGTGTTAAGGGTATCTCCCCCTATTCTAACCTCCTTGATTACAACAAGTTCCCAAAGATTTTATACTAAGAAATGAGCAATTGCAGCAACTGATTGAGATTTGCAGCTGATCCTTCATCACCACCATTAGAAACTGGAGAATCATTGTACAGCAACTAGTGCCATTTGAATTACTGACAATCTTGCATTAATTTATATTTAATGTAAGTTACTGGACTTAAAAGAGAGGTGGGGAATTTTAGTGGCGATTTCTACATTATGTTGAGTACTAGTTAATTTTGCTAAGAGTTTCTTGACTGTGTAATTGCATACCAGACTCATTATCAAAGAATGTTTTTAACTCCATAGTTTTATCTAAATTTGTCTGCATAAAATACAAAGTGAGCTCTTTTCATTGGTGGCAAGAAAAATTAGATTTGGGGTTGGCCTATCCCATCTGAGACACGAACTCTTGAAAATGAATCAGAACTGAGCAATTACATTAATAGTAATTAAATAAATCTGTTACCATTACAATTATCAATTTGCCACTTTCAGAGCTTTCCGACATGCTGCAGGTAACTTCAATAAAAGTAATCACCCTCGTAAAACGAAGATTCCATGACAAAACATTTGCAGTGTCATGTGATTGATTAATGCCAACATAACATGATTGCTGACATCATGCGAGGCCACCAGGACTGTACGCAAAATTTAACCCCTCTGTATGTTATTCTTTCAGTACTTACAGGCTGAAAAATATTGTCCAAATTTGTTACAAGAAGTTTTATAAATAGCTCTGTTATTATATTATGATAAATCTATAACATATTGAACCTTTGTTCTGTAGCTAGATCCTAAGCATTCACAAAAGAAGTGGCCAAACTATACTATATATAGGCTTCCTGTATCATAGACAGTCAACAAGAAGCCCTTACGCCATTCGACTTGGAGTGACTAATGTAAGCTTCACGATGATTAAATTTTTTAAAATGAATTCCTGAAATGACCGGTTTCAAAAATCCAAAACAGCTACACTAAGGCACAAAACATTGTGGGGTGTATATAAAATAGGTGGAATACATTGGATCAACATTTTCGATAGCTGTCATCAACAGCTGTTAAAACCTTAGGCACATCAAGAGCAAACACTTTTAATAAAAAATGTTGTAGTAGAATTTTTATTGGTACTGTGCGCAAGCTATCCTTTCAGATACTTTTAAGTACGAGTGTATACACAAATTAAGTGGTTATGGCGGAAGATCTCTGTATGAAGTGTGCTACACACTGCAACATGAACCTAGCAGAAGGAAAAAAGATTCACAGCTTCAGTCTACAATAGAAGACACTAAGTAAAATAAATTACACCAGAACAGTTACAGCATCAAAAACTAAAACTGATGTAAGGAAAGGAGAGAAACTGAATTAATATGGAACATTTTTAAGGTTGGAAGTAAAGAGTGATTTAAATGAAATTAGATCAGAGATACAATTATATTAGAAGCTACAAATAAAGTTGTATTGGATGGAACTAACAACCTATACATCCCATGTAGACATAGAAACCGATAGTGAGGTCGTTTCACATTATTCATACACCTGTTGAAACTGTATTTGAGGACTATAAACAAATGATATAGAGTCTGTAATTTAAATTATTATTATTATTTAGGTTTGATATTTATCTCAACCCCAGCTGACAAATGTCGGCACCGTTGGCATTGTTTACCAAAGAAAGGAAAAAAAAAATCATTCTAAGCTGAACTGTATAAGTTGACATATTGTAATTATTAGGACTATTATGAAACTTGCATGCTACAAAAATGAACAATGCCAAGAAAAATTTACAGCCTCAAATCTTAAAATTTGCTAATTTCAATTCACGCCAAATTATGAAAAATTGCAGCATAAATGTCTGGGTCTATCCTAATATCAGCCACACAGTGTACTCTCAACAGACTAACTCAAAATTAAAAAAACAAGGTAGACTTCAACTTGCAAGTACCATAAGAACAGTTGACATGATCTTGCAATCAGATGAAAACAATCTAAAATATCATTCCTCAAATGAAACTGTCAGTCCAACACCTTTTCCACTATGCTCAACTAGAAAAATTGAGTATTAAGAATTTTGCTGTAAATGCTTTCTCCCTCGTTTCAAAAAATCCCTGAGATGATCTAGTTGTTTTTCTTTTCACTGTTGTGTGTGATTTAATATTGGGCCTACGCTCTAGTGCAATTATAAAAGAGGCATGTCAAATACCTTTTTCGCGACCTAGGCCGCAAAATCCGGACGTTTTCTTGACTGTCTCTGGGCGTGAGGGATCGAGACTTCCAAGACTTCCGTTCGTTTTCTGCCGAACGATTTTCATTTTCTTCATTCGTCTTTGCATCTAATTTATGAAACAACCGACGAATTTTCTGCAGGATATCTGACTGCGTGTCATTTGATACAAATTCATCACATGTGTAGCTGAAAATTAGATGGATGGAATGACAAATGCTGTACCTTCTGTAACTCACTGTAAACCGTGAAAAGGGTCACTGACCACTACTCACCAAAAAACTGCTAGGGTCTCACAGTCCATACTTAGTGTATGATCACTATGCTGTTCTGAATGATGCTTCGCATGCCCATTAACATAGCGACCGCAATTTATCATTCCGCAATATAAGCACAGCCAAGGACTTTCTGAAGATGAGCATACTGAAAAAAATGTATGGAACATTACTGTATAGTTTGGTCTCTTCATTAGCAAAAAAAACATTACGCACTATTTGTTGTGAGAGACTGCAAGTTTGCTAAACGCGACAATTTTTCACTAATAGTTGCCAAAAATAACGGTAATGTAATTTTTGCGAATATGAGGACGGAATATATTTAAAAATAACGAGGGCACCACGATAAACACGTAATAAAATCTTGGAGAGTTTTATTTCAAAAATAGAAACCCAACCTCACCTGCACAATGCCAGTCTTTTATTCCATCAGAGTTACTTTCATGTGCGGATACATGAAATTTTACACTGGATAACAGATGTGGACACTCCATCCTGTGATTAACAGGAGCCTGCATCTGCAGTCAGTCCTTGCCTTTCGCAAATGACACTTCCTCATGAACCCAGTCCGACAACAGCTCCATCGTTAGAACCCACAGTGCTACGCCAGAGATCTCAAGATTTTGTATCCTTGCGCGGCACCCAAATTACACTGTGGATACAAATTTCGTATTTTGTGATAATTATAGGGTGTGAAGGATTAGATGAGCCTCTTACTGTCACGAAATGTTTTCAACGGCTTCTTTACTTTCATTGGGGGCTGTAAAAGTTAGACAGTAACGATATTCTGAGAACAAAGAATCAATAATTTTTAAACAGTTTGAGCGCATTATTTAACATACAGAGTCGATACTGACATACAAAAAAATATTTCCTTGATTTAAATTGAACATAATTATGCAACATGTACCTATGATTTTTCGATGTTTTACTTAACCAACCACACGGAACGGAGAAACGTGTATACAGAGCGTAAGCGCAAATACTTAAAATTTCCCAACTCCGAAAACCATTTAATTCACTATGCAATACAAATTTCTAGTTCCAGAAGCATTTTCGTCACTAAAGCTCGTGCAAACGCTGTACCGTAAATTCTTCGTAATCGCAAAAAAGGAAAGGATGCAAATTTTGACTACAGCTCGCTTTCCATCCACAGACGAAGAAACTAGTCTTTACAATTTTGGAGTGATATTTCGTTTATTGTACAATGGGCAACTTTCAGTGTTATGCTTCATACCATATGTGAGGGGAAAATTGTCTTACGATGGGTTTGCGTTGTGTATGGTGTAACCGCGTCACTTGACTTAGTTTTTGAGCAGTTTGCCAAACCATAAGTCTTACCATTGCCATCAAACCAATTATTAAAAAACCAAATCAGTTTTATGTCATTTACACCAGGTTGAAAAACAACTCGCAAATTCCACATAATTCTGTAAGAAAACAAACCATAATAGTGTACATATACATTTTCAAATGATTGATTGCACACGTTTCCCCGTTTAGCATTTTCCCACTATCATTATAATGGCACACCTGGAGTCTAGTTATACCTTAACGGATTTTAAAATCTAAGCTTTCAATATTGGCTCCCATAAAACAATAACACACTGTACTTTGCTACAGTTCACGAGTTCAAACACGTCATGAAAATACTACACTGAGGCGCCTACTTAACAAGCTCGTTTTTTCCTTTCACACTGCAATACTGGTATTTGATACAGCTCACCACTGTTCTGACTCAACTGCTGCAACCAGAATCTACTTTCACTGTTTTCGTGCTTATGTCTTCTATTTGTTAACCCCCACATTTCCCTAGATAAGTGAGTAGTCTGTTCCTATGTGTGCTTCAATAATATGGCGCAAATCTCTTATCCAAATTTTGTTCAGTCCATCACAAATTCTAAATAGGTATCCATAAATAATGTTCATCGTTTTGGAACACTATTTCAATATGTATACTGCTCATTACCATCTTCCCAAGTCATTGAAACATATTGTATGTTGAGAAATGTCCAATTTTTTGTAATTGTGTCTGCATATTATATCCTCTCACACCAAGCATCACATTCCATTACCCAAAGAGCATTTCTCATTTATTTCCTGTGTCATTTTCTAAAAGCCTTTCCTCAAAATTATGACATTTCCCTAACACTGGTTTTTACCTTAATCTCCAACAAGTTTACTCACTTAATAGCCCCAACAAAATGTACATTGTCAAATTTAAAGTATTTCACCTTTCTGGATCTCTACAGCTTGCTTTTATGACCCTTTTACTATTCACTTTGTAATTTGAGCAAATTACATTCATGTATCAGCCCCACCTGGTACTCTTCTAAAACACAAAGCTTCAAATACATATAATACACACACATTTCAGGTTTCTTTACTAATATGAACTGGGAAAACTTAATATGTAAGCATTACTCAGTGAAATGTCACCTGATACATTTCCCAAGGGAAGATAGCAGTGCTAACTACAAGACTAACTTTACAAATCCAATAAAACTAATTTGAAAATTCACTAAAATTGAAAGCAAGTTGCTAATGTTCTTTATTCCCAGCAATCTTGCCATCTGTCACAGCACATAGTCTTAATGGCACCTGAATATATAGTTTTCCTAGAGTAACAAACAAAAATTCCTAGGATAATTAGGAACTCTGCATGTAAGCACCACTGAGCCACAAACCTATGTAAAAAATCATTCACACAACTTGTCATCCATAGCCTTCATCAAAAGAATACATACCCTCCTCAGTCCCTGCGTCCCCTGTAGGGGACATAAATCTGGTGTCAATATTCAAATGTTGGTCGCACTGTTAGGCATCTCAACACACAAACAGAAGGTTGCACCACTTCTTGGAATTGAAAAAGATTCACTATCTTGCCATTTGTTCACTCTGTAGCAATGCTAAAATGGTTGATGTAACAGAAAGGCAGTTTGTTGGCTATGTGAGCATTCAAATTTCCATGCAACTCTTTAGTTAATGAAAAATCGATATATGCCATTAATAACATAAGTAAATAAAGGTATATTAACACAAACTGCATAGAGAAATATCGATCCCCATACTGACAGTTGTGGTACTGTCCTGATGTTCTCTAGAGGGGGCACGAGTTTTGGTAGATAATAGTCAGGAATTTTTAAAAATATTTTTGAGGCCTTATTGGAATATTGTTAATCATAAAATAAAAAGACAAAACTCAAAAATATTGAAAAAATCACAGGACTGAGGAGGATAAATTCACATAATACGTAACTTAAGCACACATGGCCACTTCGGAATAAGCAGCTCACTAGTGGGCCAACATACTTGCACTATAGTAGTCAGATATGGTTGCATATGCTGGTTTGAGTAATTGTGTGAATTTATCTGCATCCTTTTCTGATGAAGGCTGTGGCTGAAAATTTCAATTGTGTGAATGAGACTTTTTCTAGGTGCCTATCTACAGCTCAGCAACCTTCTTTAATGTTGAGTTTGTACCTATCTTCTGTAATTGAAATACAACATGGACTTTCCATTGAGTCAGTGTTACAGGCACTTAGCCATAATGAACACTACCAAAATACCACTATGTAAAGAGTATAAAAAATCTCTTAAAGACAAAATTCCCATGATCTGATTTCAACAGTTCACTCTACAACTCACAAAAATGAGTTTTTTCTAAAAAAAAATCATTTACACTATCTAGTTAATATTTACATGTGTAACTGCTGCTTAGCTGTCATGAATGAGCAATTTTAGACTGATGGAACTCGTGGCAGTCCAAAAATCTTAAGTTCCATGAAACAATGGCACACAAGGGTAGGAGCAACAAATATATCACACATGCTAATTACATGTAGTTTTGGTCATAAGTGTAAAATGTAGTTTAACTATGAAAATGAATCTGAAAAAAAAAAAAGGTTGCTTACATGCAATTATCGACACCTGAGTCAACACTGCATGCTCTTATAAGAGCAGCATTACAAGCATGTTTCTAAAGTATTGTGAAAGGCTGGATCAAACCAATGAATGTAGTAGCATATTAAATCTCTTTGGTTTACTTCAAAGTATAAACTGCAAAAACAATTTTCAACAGTTGCAACTGTCATTTACTTTTATCATGAACTATACCAAGTTATAGCAACAGAAATCCTTCAATTTGTTAAGTCCCGACTGTTTCACTCTGATTCATTTTAATAAGATACTGCACAAATGTGAATCCATAATTCCAATTGTCTTACACAAATATACTAAATGGATACCTGTACACAATAATGGCCCATTATTGAAACAACATTTTCTTTTTGTTAAAAAAATACTTTTAAACTTTAATACAGAAAGTGATCAGAAACAGTAAAATACTTATTCCGTTACTTGGAAAATTCACTGTGTTTTATTGTGTGTGTGTGTGTGTGTGTGTGTGTGTGTGTGTGTGTGTGTGTGTGTGTGTTTTTTTTTTTACTATTTACAATGTATTAGCAACAGCTGTGAAAACGAAGGAAGAACGAAAACTTGTTTTAAGAATTCTGCAAATGTTACCTATATGTGACATGACTTCCCTTAACCTGCAGGTGCATGGCGTGGAAGTCCACTTACAGGGGCAGAGTTCATTTATGCCACAATGGCACACTGTATAGAAGAGTAAGAAGGTATTAACCTTCAACACTGGCAGATGTCACACATGAGGCTGCAACAAGCTGGATCATGCACATGGAAAGAAATGTCCCTGTATGCCCAGTACAGGAGTAAAGGAATTATTTTGTTGCTAATTTTGGGGAATCAAAGGGTTAGCATTTTTATAAATCCAAAGAGATTTCATTATTTATATACTTTATTGATACATAAACACAAGTAACAAAAGTTTATGGGCGTCTGCCAAATCCTTGTGTTGCTGGCTGTGTGAGTTGAAGCCCAGTGATGTTGTTGAAGTCCTGAAACAGATAATTTTATCAATTTTCCAATTGTTTGCATTTATCATCAATTACTCAACTTTTCCTAAAAACTGAAGGATTATATTGCTTATCTTTAATTCTAGAGATTAAAGTATAACCCATGTGACACTAAAAAGATGCACCATACAAAATGCTATCACGTGGAGCACAGTCAACAAACACAGACTTACCAACATCTTCAACATGTCTTTTGTTTCTGGATCAACTTCAATGATATCCTGCTCTAAAGCAGACACCTCTGGAACATAGTTATCACGTCTTTCACGTTCTTCTTCCTGCAGTTTGATTGAAATGCCTCTGACTTGGCTGTGCCTCAGTCGCTTCATGAGGTGAGTCACAAACCTGTAACAAGAGGCACATGAAATGCTGCAAAGAGTTCTACTGTGCCAGTAAAATGCACACCACCACACATATGATGGCATGTGAGTCAAATCATTGTAACACTTAACAGCTTGTTGGGTTTCAGTAAAAGTGTATTACACATAGGCTTATCCATATAGTGCCGAATTGTTTTTAGAAAGACAAATTAAGTGACTGGCTCTCGGATTCAGCATTCACTGCCTCATCTAGACCAGCTATCCACATAATACTCTGACTTTCACTTACTTACAGATTTATTGTAAGTTCAGTGTACACAAAGACAAAAATTCCTGACTTCCCAGTAAAAAATACCTTTTCCCAACAAATACATTTACTCCCACATGAAAATGCTTTTATATTTTCTTTTTGTAGGTTTCTAGTGACAATACACTTTCCCTTGGAGCTGTTGGAACTTGTAAACTTTTGCATTATTTTTAATCTATGAAAAAACTAGAATACATACAGTTAACCCTGAAAGTGTATTTTTTTAACTTGCTTTCACCTTTAAGACACACCTTAAATAAAAATGTGTGTGTTTAAAATAAAGGTATAAATGGTCAATTTCATTTGTCCAGTTTTATTTGTATGTGGTTTATCTTCAAAGCATCACATTTTCATTTCATGTCAAACACTATTTACATGGGTATTATGACCAATGGTCAGTCTGAATATAAACAATATTCCTGTTGGTATTAGCATTCCTGCCACAGCTTCACTCTCATTTTGTATTTGTGTATTCCCTTCACCACAAGTTCACTCCCCAGTCTTTTAGCTTGCTGAATACTTTTTTTTCTCCTGTAAGATGTCACTGTGTGACAGCCAATAAATCACCAAGTCATCTACTTCTACAGTCATACTCCACAAGCCACCCAATGGTGTGTGGCGGGGGGTACCCTGAGTACCGCGAGGGTTCTCCCTCCCTCCTATTCCAGTTACGTATTGTTCGCGAAAAGAAAGATTGTCGGTATGTCTCTGTGTGGCCTCTAATCTCTCTGATTTTATCTACATGATCTCTTCATGAGATATATGTAGGATGGAGCAATTATAATGCTAGACTCCTGGGTAAAGATATGTTCTCGAAACTTTGACAAAAGCCCATACCGAGCAACAGTGCCTCTCCTGCAGAGTCTTCCACTGGAGTTTATCGATCAACTCTGTAACGCTTTCACGATTACCAAATGATCCAGTAACTAAGCATGCTGCTCTCCGTTCGATCTTATCTACTTCCTCTATCAGCCCCACCTGGTACCAATCCCATGCTGGTGAGCAGTATTCTTCAGTGCTTTCTATACCACACAAGGTACCTCCACCGACATGATACTGAAAGTCTTCAACAGTTTTAGAAAAATCCATTAGCACCTGTGGACCATTTTCATAACTGATGATTAACCATTTCCAAATACTGTATTAACTGAATACATCGTCTTTTGACTTAATGTGTTTGCTTGGAATTTATTTTTAAGTTTACCAATAATTTGTGTTGTCGTCTTGTGTGTTAATAGAACAAACTAAGTAATGTTATTCGTTAGTGCATTCAGATCTTATTTTGCAAGATGTAGTTTAATTTACTGGAACTGAGTTGTGTACGCTTAACTACATTGTAGTGATTGGGTATTATTGTATTCTTACTTTGCAAAAATGATTGTTTAACATTCACTTGCCTAACAGTTATTCTTGCAAAAAGGAAATTTACTTCAAAAGTAATGCTTCTCCAACCCCCATTTTTATTGTTCTCCCATTAATTTACACATCCATTGAAATCTCTTACTTTTTTGCCCCCCCCCCCCCTCCAAGCACTATGTAGTCTTCAACCTAAAGCATTTGATAATTTCATGTTGTAAATTGCTCATTTTCTTAGCTACTAATGTTTTATTTGGGTGTGTGTGTGTGTGTGTAGTTACATATTGAACTTTCAGTACGAGTCTGCTGAGTCGGCATAATTATATTTCTTGTTTTAGTTCTTAGCAGCCAACATTACAAAACTAAGAAATAAAAAAATAATAGTGAAGGGCTTTCCATAAATAAAATGAATCTCAGGTCCTTTCTAGAGCTCACACACAGGGAGATAATTCATAATTACTAGCCTTATTTTCCCACACATCACACTCAAAATAAGTTTGACAGTTTAATTTCGTTTAAAAAGTTTGATTACCAATTGAAAAGTGCATTAGATTCTTCTGTTTACCCACCAGAAAACTAAATGTTATTTCAAACACCACAGTAAACAACAGAAATGCTAAATGAATGAATATTTCAAACATGAAGAGTAAAATAGACAAAACACAAAAAGTTTAGTTTACATATTGGGAAAGGCTACACACACACACACACACACACACACACACACACACACACACACACACAAACTTTGTTGTTGTTACAGACGGATCTCGATCCGTAGTGAAGCTGTACATCTACATTAGGTTTAAATGTGACAATTTTGTTAAGTTGGAGCAGCTAATGAACATGAAAGCAGTATAAACATCATGGAAACATAATTCCCACTAGTGTAGCCTGATGTATTGCCCCTACCTGTCCTGAAAAATCCAAAGGGATGGGTTGTCCAATACATAACAAACTTCAAATATTTAACATCTGATTATACGATGCATTTCACAGCACTCCACTACCTATACACTAATAACAAACAACTGAAGCATGTTTAAAGGTAAAGCAGTCATCAATCCGAAGATTGGTTTGAACACCACAGTGCTTTACTAGGCATGGTCCTGTTGGAGGTGGTATGCCGTTGCCTTCCTTCAAACGAACCACGGTGCTACTCTGTATTTTTCACATGAGCAATACTGCCAGAGGTGAAAGAAGTGGAAAGTGACAAAAATCCTAGGACCTGGCGGGGATTGAACTCGCGACCTTCGGATTTGTAGTTTGGCACTACCACTGTGCGACCAAGGTGCACTTTAAGCATGTTTATTGGTTCATTAATAACATTTTTTCTTTCTCCTGTAAGAAGAAAGTATTTCCTTTCAGTATTCCATCACTGTGCTTCATTACCTTTGGCTGTTATTTGAGAACAAAGTGGGCAATTATTATAAAGCAATAAAAATTGGTTGCTAATAGGTGCATATAAAAAAGAAAAGTGACAAAAGTTTTAAAGAACATGTGTCTGTGACACTTTTGTTTTACATTGAAGCAATCTCCTTTATTTCTAGTAAATATAAGTATTCTCTAACCTATAATGTACCACAACAGTTTGTATAGGAACGGAAGAGTTAATATCATACAGCAATCTGGCGATTAATAATTGAAAAAGAATACCATAACCAAGTAGAAGTACATACTCTTAATTTAACAACTGGAAGACCAGGTTATAACAACATGTAGTAATAATCCCATGTTATATGGACAGAATGCAATGTCACTCAATAAAACTAATATGGTAGTTGCACTAACAGTCAAGCCCCCTGAATTTTGGCCACTATTGCAAGATTACTAGAATACCAGATGGCCAATTAATAGTGGCCAAAACATTAGATGATTTTAATATATTGAAAATCCTGATTTACACCCAGACTAATTTTCTTGACACCAAGAGATTGGTTGCAACTATCAGGGTGCAGTAACTAAAGAAGATGGATGGCTGCACTGGAGAATGCATGTATAATGTTCATTGCTGATGAAGTTTGGGGAGAAATTTAACGACAGGTTATCAGTCCCTGATGTATTGGTGCATTTTAACACATCCTTGTGATACAGGGTACTAGAATTCATATTCAGAAACATTTATGGCAAGAATACAACACTGCCCTACTAATCACACTGTACAGTGTGAAGACATAAAACACGACAGGTGTTCAACCTTAATTCCAACAAATCAGACTAAGTATTTTCCAACAAAGACATGAATGCACAAACTAATCACAATACTAACTTCTCATAACACTAGGTAATAAATCCTTGCAAACTTAAAAACAAATTCCAATAAAATATTATACTTAACAGAAAGAAACACTTACTTTCAGAGTGCAAGAAGACTGAAGAGTGAACTCGTAAAATGAGTAAAATACAAAATGACATCTACAGCATTCTCAACATCTGAGGAGCTGAGAATGGAAGACAATCCTAGATGGGTATGGTTCATCTCTTAACTGACCATGAACAGTAAGACATGTGGTCAATAGCTAATTATGTCTGTAATGAGAGACTGGAAACACTACAATACATATGTTGTCTATACTGACCAGATGCATCCCTACTACCCCCCCCCCCCTCCTCAAATCCAATCTCACACACCACGCAGGACCCAGATCCGTTTTTAATAGTCAACAACTGTGCACATAATGCCAACTAGAAGGTTAATTTGAGAGTAGCCCATTTTCAGCAACAGAATTTCAGGCAAAACAAAGGTTTCTGAAGATAATCGAGGAGCAAACATAGCAGAAAACCAAGCAACAACACAGTACAGGTGTAGATGGATCAAAAAGTAATACAACCATCTGGAAAGAAAAAGATTTATGTAAAGCCCACACTTTATGGCAAATATATGAACAGGGCATGTCGGGTTGATTAAATGAAGAATTAAATCTAAGAAACAATATTGTCACACCGTACCACTGAACTGAATCAAGATGTAGGATCACACTGGGAGCAGAGGCTGGGCATACAATGTAGTTGACTTGGGAAGTACAGTAGTAGTCAATCAGGCAGTGGCAGATACTTAACATCTGTCCTTCAATTAGTATTCCTCTTGATAAAACTGCAGTGTATGCAGCTTGCGCTCACTAGGTTAAGTAATGGCAGAGCAGCCTATCAGGATTTGCAATGCCGCAGCCAATATGTAAGTGTTACAATTGTATAATGTAAACAAATCTAAGCCGTGTATGGAAAATTTTGTGGATATTTTAGTGTTTCCGAATCGGAGATTCGGGCAAAAGACTCCTCGTTTACCCTACACCTAACCTAACTTTCACTTCAAAAGATCACTGTTTCGTACATACCGGTATAATAAAATAAAACATGGTACACTTTTTCTTTGGTTGACTGCTGTGTTATTAAAATAGATTTTATGACCGTAACACAATTATCTAAAAATCTCTTACAAATGGAAAATCAATTACAATCACACAAACACCACACCAAAATCCTCAAACTTCAAAATTGATGCCACATTTACTCATCATGAAACACGCAATCTTACTGGCCGACATAACTACTCCTGATTGGCTGCTCTGTCGTTTAACCTAGCGAGTACAAGCCACAAACTGCAGTTTTATGAATTTGGCTACCAAAGCTGAATGTTACTTAACATTCAGCCGAATGTTACGTAACATCAGGCTGCACTACAGATCAGCACAACAACCATACTTTCAGTGTGAGAAGAGTGTATGTCAGTTTGAACTGCTGAAACATGACGGCCTAATATGCGAACTTAACATTTCGAAATAATCTCCATCTGTATAAAAGTATGTTTCCATGGATTCCAATTTGACTGGAGCACTTTTGGTAATTTCTAAGAATGCTTGTAATCAAAGTAGCTCAGCATGAAATGATATATATATATCGAACCTGCAACTGCAAATTGATGTGTATCTTAACCGTAGATTTGGGGACTACTTGCCCTTACATACTAAAAAACTTCTCGTTTAACCTATACCTAACCTTGTCAAGGCTACGCTACAGATAACTTTTTTAAAAGTGGAAGGCTAGGTTTAAGTCAAACAAGAAATTTGTGTCGTTTTTAAGTATGTGAGGGCAAGTAGCACCCAAATCTCTAATTCAGAAACAATATATTTCCAGTTGTACATTCGATATATGTGTATCATTTCAGGCCGAGCTATTTCAGTTGCAAGCATTCCTTGAAATTACTGCAGATTTGATGAACTCTTCAGGATACAATAGGATTAGCCCAAAAGGTCATCCTGTGAAATTTGGTAGTGACTGGAGCAACATATTTATTAATGTGTAATAATATTTTACACCTGGTACTTTGAACGACAGTAGCCCGTAACAGATTTGAATGCCGTAGTGCTTTACTTGGCATGTTCGCAACTGCCTTCTTACGACCTTCAAATTCACTTACCCAGCCAGTTATATGGGAATCTAAAGTTAACATGGATTCTGTACCACAGTGCTTGCATTTTTCCCTTTGTCTATTACTGTTACTTGTTTACAAACCATAAACACTAAAGCTGTTTCTTGTTGGCCACGCAAACACGATTTCTGATTGGCTGCCTTCACTTGCCTCATTCATCACGCCATTACCAACATCTACACACCAAGCACTAGACGAGGGCTAATAAACTAGACTCTCACCGTAAAACCTACAAAACCACAGTAGGCCAATTGGAAAAATCAGCACACTATTGGAAGTACCTGAATATATAGGCCTAGCTCAAATGGAAAGCCTCTGAAAAGCAAAATAACTTTGGCAGTAATATTCTGCGTAGATAACATGAAGCACAGAATAAGTCAAACACATGTAAAATTAAAATTTAAGGCATACAGTAATCAATGTTTTGACATGGGTAAAATTTTACGACACTTCTCACTGGGCTCCAGTGCTCATGTTGGCAACAAACATTGAAGTACAGAATTGCGTTAATATTTGTCACGAGCTACAGAGTAAATGTTATTGCTGCTCTTTTCACTCGCAGCAAAATTAATACTGTTCCTGCTCTATGGAAAAAATTGTTTTAATTGAAATTGTCATGAAAAAACATTTATTGCTCATCTCAGATCTGCGTTGCCATTATTACCATTGGTACCAACATAACCACTGCAGTCCAGAAAGAACCATCATGTATTACACCATGACTCACATCCAGCAAACTGTACTTAACACTCAAGTTGAATCTAAATATTGTGGACGAGTCACTTGGTATCCCCTTTAGCCGAAGTTATCAAATAGTCCATGTTATGCAATCGCCCATTACAATAACAATTTACTAAGCAGACAAAAGCAGCTTATATACAACAACCCATCAACCACAGAGAAAGATCAGGATGTAATATTTACTTCAAGATTAGCAAAAAGTAAACCCTATTCCACAGAAATAACTGGCCCAAATAAAACAGATCTGTTGGTATTCCACTAGGATTTTTAAACCCACTTGAAAGTAATAATGTAAACAAAAAATCTGGTACAACCTAATATTGGACTGGCTGTCTACGCTGATTTGCAACAATTGCTCAGCTACTACATCCATTGTCAACATCGGCACACTACACAGCAACTGAACCTTTAGGCCCCCCCTTACAGTTTACACATTTACTAGCTTAACATAATTTAACCAACAGTTCAAATGTTTTGTTAAACTAGGGCAATTACTTTTAGTGAGCAGACAAGGGTACATGCAAGAATCCATTAAACATAAAGAAGAAGCAACACTTATTCACACAAAGCTGCCAGGATGGTAGGTGAAATATTACTCTCGCCAAACTATCTCCCCATTAACCAGACAATTGCAACAATATGGACATTTGAAATCACAACAATCCTGAGGTGTACCACACTAGCTCACTTTTCTTGACAAACAGTACCTGCTATTCATTGACTATAGATGGCATTAGCTAGGACTGCTAGGGAACAATAGTATCTGGTTGCAGGTGGTGCAACCAGAAGATGAGGTAACCTAGTTGTATGTTTGCAAGCTTAGAAATGAATAATGCAAAGTGGTTTGGGGTGCAGGAAGAATCTCTATTTCTAACACACACACACACACACACACACACACACACACACACACACAGACTGAGACAGTAGCTTAGGAACTTTCTTGATAACACTATGTTATGTTACTACAAATATATATCCCTCAAACTGTAAGCTGCATTTTATGTCCAAAAAATTCGGTGCGCGATTTCATTCACACTGCATGCACTGTCAAAATGTTTCACACTTAGAAGACATAAAAAAGCTTTCATGAAAAATAATAAACGACCCGATAAGAATTTCCAATCCAGTGCGGTTCTCTGGGCTTCCATGAGCTCCAACGGAACATTATCGAATGAAGATTGTAGATCAACTACATATTACAACTACATAAACCCATTAACGAAAGTACACTTCATGAAAAGGTTAAACGTAACCAAGAACACGTGATATCCAACGGCCGCCCAATATAGGCCTACAAAACCACAATAAGTTAATTTTAATAGTTGCGTTAAATCGGTAAATTAATTTTAACTGGGAAACCATATTTACAGTGTCCACTGTATTTTTAAAAACTCACCCCGCAATTTTATTTCTTAGTGGTTTACTGGGAATTATTGCGATCTCCTCGCATATCCTTTTGTTTGTGTGAAAATCAAGCGTGAGCTTAGTGTAATATTTCTCAATTATAACACGAGCCGCCTTTTTCACAGTCTTCGTCCTCACACGACCCTAGAACAAGACATGCATATTATTAATTCCGTAATGTACAAAATCAACAAGAGTACATATGGCAACAATTAAAAATAATTATTATAGTGAAACAAAACTTATGTAACTATCAACACAGAAAAGATTAGCAATTAACAGTTGGATTATTCAGAGTTGTAAGTTCAATATCTTACCATCTTGCAAAGCTTTCCGGAAGGGCTTGCTAGAAAGTATGACTGACGTTACATCCGCTTCCACTGTGAGCGGATTCTCAGAGATGCTTGTGTTTCAGAGATAATGTATATAAAACCAAAGATTAAAGCTGAGTAGACATTTTTAATTTTTGTAGTAAGAATTTCGTTCTTAAAAGTAATATGTTTGTTTTTTGAAACTGTAAATAAATATAACAGTTAACTGTATCAGCTATAAGATATGATATTTGGGGAATCCGTGCAATTACTTTATTATTGAAAAACTGCTTCTAAAGAAGAAATGTAATCAGTGTACCAAACAAAAATTAATGTACTTGTTTTATTGGTAGTTTCTGGTGCATTCTTAACTCAGTCGACAATTCAGCTGGTATTTTTAAATGAAATGAGTGAAGACAATGATTGGGGTTTTGTTGGTAGCACTGCTTACGAATGTCAGAAACATTTCTCCATCGGCGTAGTGATGTGATGCAGTTGGGTTGTGGCGGTTGGTGTGTTCGGTGGTTACAAATTGAGAGAGGAGAGTGGGTTGCGTGTGTACGTTTTGATACTTCTGAACAATGTCAACATGTTGTTGAGGACAAAAAGATAGCGAAATTTATAAGGCTGTCACTGCACAAACCTTACGTCATTAATGTAAATTTCGTTCCTTTGGAAACATTGCTTTACAAAACAGTGTACAGCTGATTAACGCTTTCGGCTTTCCGATTAAATTTTCCAGTACACAGAAGAGGAGGCAAGTATTACAAAACACGTTAATACAGGGTCAGCTTTAAAAAGAGCTCTGACAAGCACACTTACATAATGTCTTGAACATACAATAATTTTGATTTCATTATTCTCCTTTTTCAGATATTAAAACTTACTGTTTGAACTGTCAACGGCACAAAAGTCGAAATGAGGTTTCAGTGGTGTTTAGTGTGTTTGTGTTGTGTGGCAAGCTTTACGTTTGTACGAAGCCGTCAGCAGCCAGTATACATGAACCAGTTTGCTGTGCACATACCAGCTGGATCTGAAGCTGCCGATGCTGTTGCCGAAAAACACGGTTTTAGAAATATGGGACAGGCAAGTACAATTTAATTTTGAGCATTGCTTTAAGATAGTATGCTGACAACAGCCTCTTTGACAATGAAGCGTTATTCATATGAGGTACATTTCTGTAACGATTTGTTCTGTCACTCATGCATAGACTGTTGATGATTTCTAGGACAAAGACAATTATTCATGTAGAACATTTGAACTACTGAAATCGTCATTCCGTTTCGTATATTAATACACTGGCGTGGTTCTTTGTAGATATTAGTTCTAGTCCATTGCGAAAGTCATGAACTGTTAGACAAACTAAGCAAAAGAAAAAACAAAAACCCAGGGAGTAGCTATTAGCTCGACCAGCTGTTCCCTTTCAAGTAGCTTTAAAGCCTTTGGCATTATGCCAAGCTCAGAGTTTGTACCGAAGGCTTACAGAGGTCAGTGAGGCAGCGCACGAATGTGTTTTTGCACGTCTTGCTGTGAAGTGTCATTCTGTTATGTCATTACGTCGCTGTAATTAAAAGTACGCACTAGTTGCTGTCACCATCAACACGAGATAATCTTGTCTTGACGTAAAGGTTCATTTTCTTGTTGAGCCATGAGCAAAACTCTTAATTTTTATGCGAAAAATAATTGTGCAATAGTCATCTGTAGCTTATATTGAAGTATGGACATTCTACCTGCTGTACATGAACCTACCTGCTGTCCCTATTCGTTTGTTTTGTAAATGGAGTGCCAATTTATAGTGATAACGAAAGCTGTAAAATAATAAATACATACAAAAAGCCCTTTGTGCGATAGATCTACAGACATAGTTCCACACTCTGGACTACAGCTATATCAGACTAGTCTTCGGTGTGAATATTACAATAGCTAATTAGATTTCAACCGTGTTCTACTGTAGATTTGACTGGAATAATGAATCTGTGCATAAATCATAAGTTAATCGTCCAATTAACGGTACTTTGTCGTCGGTAAATAAATTTCTGTACTGTGTGTTAGCGCTATAAACCCCCAGTTTGCTGCCACGAGTGCCAGTGTCATTGTTTTTGTATAGTTTTTTGTTAGAATTAAATAGGTTTTACGTCTGACAGTAAGTTTCTTATAAGTTCAGATAAATGTATTAAGTTTAGCAATACTGTTCATAAAAATGTTCAAATGTATGTAAATCTAATGTAAATGTATGTAGAACTATAGGCTTACAAACCAGTTGAAATACTTACACTAACCTAAGGACAACACACTCCCCCCCCCCCCCCCCCCACACACACACACACACACACTCATGCCCGATAGAGGACTCGAACCTCCGACGGCCAGCAACTGCGCACTCCGCAGTAAGACACTTAGAGCGCTCAGCCACTCCTCCGCGGCTTATTGTTTATAGCGTTATTAGGTGTCTATTCTGTATGCGGCAATGTTGCAACCAGTTTTGGAGACTCACATTTAGAATACATTTCAAACTGACAATTTCTGACTGGCAACTGCGCTCGGAGTCCTAGGATCGTGTCTGATCCGCTACCGGTACTACACATTTGACATATCATAAAGCAGCAAATAAGAGCACACTACGCTGCAAAAATGATAGTTCATTCTGGCTATGAACCATTAGGTATTCACAATCATTGCCGAATATAGCTTACAATTTCTGGAGGGGCCAAGAGTAAAGAATAGTAAATTTTAAGTAGACACCCCACGATATTTTGAATCAGTTTTGCTGCTCACACTGAGGATAATTTGTGCTGAAGTCCTTTTTACTTTACTGAAATCAAGCTGTTTTATTGTTGATATTAAATCATACAAAAAATTGCCTTTATTTAACTGGCACATACTTCAAACCACTAACATCCCACTCCCGTGACGAATACACGGGAGTATGGCCGTCTACCACGGCAATGCCTTAACGGATCATTCATTAAAATAATTCAGATGCTGTACTTTTTTTCGTTATTCATTATTTCGAAAGAGGCCCAGGCCCCCTCGGCCCCTCCCTTATATACGCCACTGACTCACATTGAAACTGGCTAACATGAAAAAAGTTCGTTTCGACTAGTTTTGAAGTAGCTTTTGCTCTGTTACTCGAACTGAAGGATACTCAGAAATTTATCCGGATTGGGGCGGGCATCTCTAAAGTTCTTGTCATGTCCCAAGATTTTTTGCAAGAATTGTCGTGTTTGAAAACGACACTTAGCGCCTTCTAGGTGTTTTTATTTTAAAAAATTCAGCCGTATCATCGTTTGTGCATCTTATGCTACATGGGGTGCCTTGCCGTCTGTTCCCGTTATGTTTTCGAAGTCTAATAAGAAGTATTACTTCGTTTCGTACAGCGTATGGTATTAACTCTGCTATAGTTCGTGTATGGAGAAATGTAAAGAAAATAAGGCGATTACATGGAGAAGGTGAAGCAAAGTATGGTATGATAAATACAGTTAAAACTTAGCTGATGAGTCTGAAGGACTTCATCACGAAATTTACACTTGGATGGGTGGTGATAAGTTGGTTGAGAGAAGACAAACTAACGAAATGAACGAATAATCTTCCTCCAAGGAAGGATTGATCACTATTGTCCATCTTTCAGGTACGACAGATGAAGCCAGAATGAACAAATCGATCTTAGAATGCTTTTTGTTCAGCTATATGCATACGAAAAGAAGTGTTTATAGTACTGTGTAGACCAACCGGTGCATCAAGCCACACCACGTTCGCAACTCCACGACGTTCACTTCCATACACGTACGACGAAACTTGATTAATCGTTCGAGCAATGTAGTTCAGCTGTGATACAACATCGAAATTGATAAACTTTGTCTGATCAGTGCCAAATATGACTTACAGGGAACATCGTAAGATTACCAGGAAGTACAGCACTAGTAGTCTAGGTATCATTGACTTGTGTGCCTAATTGTAATGTAGGCTGCGGGAAAACGGATGCACACATTTCAAATAAAAATAATAATAAAAAAAAAACCTGTCCTAATTTGCATGTAAGCAAATACAGTAAGTGCATACAACATGTATTCATGCAAGGATCCCTGCAATATGAGCGGTACATTTACAACTGTGTAAATTTATCGTTAAAATTTGTGCTATGGAATAGTGTAGCAGTGAAACACTATTTACTATCGGTGAGACGACAGAAGTCAGTTTTGAGAAAAGAACACAGATAATCGTACTGGTAGGGAGCTAGTGCGTTGTTTTTCCCCTCTATTTCACGTGCAAGATAGTCACACGCGTTTAAAAGTAAAAAATACCTCGAGATAATGAGTTCAGAAATTAGAGTACACTGTTACCGTCTAAGGCAAGAAAGAATAGGTACCTGATTATCTTGGGCTGCTGTAGGCCGAAGGAATAATTCATGGCGACGAGTGGTAATTTGTGTCGCACCGGGATTCAAACCCGAAATTTCTGCTTTCTGCCATAAACTCTGGGCTATGAGGAGATCGCTTCTCACCCGCCCCTAATCTACATCTACAGAGATACTCTTCAAATCATATTTAAGTGCCTGACAGAGGGTTCATTGACCACTTTCATAACCTTTTTCTACCGTTCCATTCTCTAATAGCGCGCGGGTAGAACACCACCTAAATCGTTCGGTTCTCGATCTCATATCTCTCATTGTATTGGGATCGTCATGTCGCCCTATGTAGGTGGGTGCTACCAAAATATTTTCACATTCAGAAGTAAAAGTCGGTGATTGAAACTTCGAAAACAGATCACGCCGCAATGAATAACGTCTTTCCTTTAATGATTTCCATCCCAATTCGTGCAATATTTTCGTGACCCCCCCCCCCCCCGTAACGTGATAAAACAAAACGAGCTGTCCTGCTGAGGTGAGGGTCCCACACTGGGCAACAGTACTCCAGGAGAGGACGCAGAAGTGTCATGTAGGCAGTCTCTTTCGTGGAGTTGTTGCATCTTCGAAGCGTTCTGCCAGTGAAACTTAACCTTTGGTTCGCCTTTCCCACAATATTTTCTATGTGATCTCAAGTGTAGCACCTAGGTATTTGATAGCATTTACGATCTTAAAGTTTGGCTGCTTTATCGTGTAATTGAAGTTCAGAGGATTTCTTTTATTGGTGACGTATTACTTCACACATTTCATTGTTTATTGTTAATTGCCAATTTTTGCACCATGTAGAAATTCTAAAAATCGCTTTGCAGTTGCTTTTGATCCTCTGTTGACTTCACTAACCGATAAACGACAGCATCACCCGCGAACAGTCTAAGGGAGCTATTCAGATTGTCTCCTAAATAGATTATAAACACAAGGAAGAGTAGGGGACCAATAGTGCTTCCCTTGGGAACGCTAGATATCACTCGATGATTTACCGTGCATTACTACGAACTGTATCCTTTCTGAGAGTAAATGGTGAATCCAATCCCGCAATTGGGGCGATATTCCATAAGCAAGCACTTCCATTAGAATCCGCTTTTGAAATAGTGGTAAAAGCCTTCAGAAATATGAAATCTATTTGAGACCCCTTGTCGTGGCACCTATCACTATATGTGAATAACGGGGCAATCAGTCTTTTGAAAACGCTCTTTTAGGACAACGGCGTCGGCGTCGTTTTCGGGCGTCGGCGTCGTTTTCGGGCGTCGGCGTCGTTTTCGGGCGTCGGCGTCGTTTTCGGGCGTCGGCGTCGTTTTCGGGCGTCGGCGTCGTTTTCGGGCGTCGGCGTCGTTTTCGGGCGTCGGCGTCGTTTTCGGGCGTCGGCGTCGTTTTCGGGCGTCGGCGTCGTTTTCGGGCGTCGGCGTCGTTTTCGGGCGTCGGCGTCGTTTTCGGGCGTCGGCGTCGTTTTCGGGCGTCGGCGTCGTTTTCGGGCGTCGGCGTCGTTTTCGGGCGTCGGCGTCGTTTTCGGGCGTCGGCGTCGTTTTCGGGCGTCGGCGTCGTTTTCGGGCGTCGGCGTCGTTTTCGGGCGTCGGCGTCGTTTTCGGGCGTCGGCGTCGTTTTCGGGCGTCGGCGGCGTTTTCGGGCGTCGGCGGCGGCGGCGTTTTCGGGCGTCGGCGGCGGCGGCGTTTTCGGGCGTCGGCGGCGGCGGCGTTTTCGGGCGTCGGCGGCGGCGGCGTCGGCGTCGGCGGCGGCGGCGTCGGCGTCGTTTTCGGGCGTCGGCGGCGGCGGCGTCGGCGTCGGCGGCGGCGGCGTCGGCGTCGTTTTCGGGCGTCGGCGGCGGCGGCGTCGGCGTCGTTTTCGGGCGTCGGCGTCGTTTTCGGGCGTCGGCGGCGGCGGCGTCGGCGTCGTTTTCGGGCGTCGGCGGCGGCGGCGTCGGCGTCGTTTTCGGGCGTCGGCGTCGGCGTCGTTTTCGGGCGTCGGCGTCGTTTTCGGGCGTCGGCGTCGTTTTCGGGCGTCGGCGTCGGCGTCGTTTTCGGGCGTCGGCGTCGTTTTCGGGCGTCGGCGTCGTTTTCGGGCGTCGGCGTCGTTTTCGGGCGTCGGCGTCGGCGTCGTTTTTTGTACTCAAGTGTTTTTATCCCCTGTTATCCTTAGCACTATCTACTTTTGTAAGTCGCAGTGTTGATTGAGGAAGTACCGTTTCTTTGCCTCTGTGTCTTTTATCCTTGCGCCGTGTTACAAGGACAACTGCTGTGCTGAACTAGTGCTCAGCTGCACGTGCTGTTGGCGCTAACGGGACTCCGCCTGTCCAGCGGCCATTGCGAGTCCGGGGAAAGTAAGCGACTTGCAGCAATCCGGGTCGCGGCGGGTCCGACTTCGTGCACGCAGACTCGCCATTCTACTTCATTTAGCGTAGCCCAGAGTTTCGCTCTCCCAATTCGAGATTCCCGATATTGCGGGTTGACTTTGATCTTCGCCTCTTCTCAATAGTTTTTTTCTCTCCTTTCTGTACATTGGTATTGGAGATAACTGATGTGAAAATATTCCATATAGTCTATTATTTGTTTGAATAGTTTGAGTGTGTATCAAAATTATACATTTCTGATGTAGTATACTTTTTACTGAAAAGAAATCGAACTTATACCTAGGTTTACTGCTGCGATTACAGAATGAGATATGCAACACTAATGCCTGTGAAGTACCAAGCCGTGTTGCTAAAGGAATTTTTTTTTTTTTTGTGCACACTAATCCTTTATAGACCAATTATTATAATAATATTCTCGCTACTGCTCTTAGTAACTTATCTAACAGAATTATATATGGATCACTGCTTATACACACAGGTCCTACTCAGGCCAGTTTCATGGATTTTCAGTTTCATTATTGACAAACATTGCATATGTATCGAAGGTCTCCGTTCGTCAGTGGCTGAAGGACGATGCCTTGCTTTTATGGGTGTGATTAATTAATTAGGTTGATAAATTAAACTCTTACTACTTTGAAGCCATAATTTTATTTTCACTGACCACACGTGGTGTTTTAAAAATATTTTTCGTACACGTTAGCACATCTTTTGCCAGGCAGTTAACCGTGAAATGCTGATAGTATATTGTCTTTGCGGTATTAAGTGTTCGTGTAGCTATCTTAAATCCAACAGAACTTAATAATGTGAAGAAAATAGTTAAATGCGTCGTGCAGTGCATAAAAAAACTAATCAGTACAGTAATTTAAGAATCACGCGCTAAAATTGTTGCCATTTTCCTCCTTTGTATCTCAACATCGCGAAAAACAAGCATTGATATTTAAATGTATATGAAGTACTTCATGACTTCGTTAAAACGCCATAAAAGCATCATTTCTAAAATGTACCGATTCTGTTGATACCGCGGGCAGGGTGATGAACTTTGCGATTTTTGTCGCTAGATTTTCAATTCAGTCTACCGACAAGAGTTACGGTTTTGAGACATGTCTCATTCCTATAGATTTTAAAATCGTTTTAGCGGTAACTTTGGAGTTTTTACAAATGAAGGTAGTAAAAAGTTTGTTGACAAAATTGCACGATTATTAGATGTAACATTTTTCGTACTTTGTTGTTGTTGTTTTTGGTGGTGGTGGTGGTGGTGGTGGTGGTGATGGTGGTGGTGATCAGTCCGGAGACTGGTTTGATGCAGCTCTCCGCCCTACTCTATCCTGAGCAAGCCTCTTCATCTCATAAGAATGGCAACCTACATCCATTTGAATTTGCTTCTTATATTCATCTCTTGGTCTCCGTCTGCGAGTTTTCACCCACACACTTACCTCCAATGCTAAATTCACAGTTCCTACCAATTGATCCCTTCTTTTAGTCAAGGTATGCCAGAAATTCCTTTTTCCCCAATTCCGTTCAGTACCTCCTCGTCAGTTACGCGATCCACCCACCTAATCGTCAGCATTCTTCTGTAACACCACATTTCAAAAGCCTCTATCCTTTTCCTGTCCTCACGGTTTATCGTCCATATTTCACTCCCATACAAGGCAACACTCCACAGAAATGTCTACATGAAGAACTTCTTTATGCTTAAATTAATATTAGATGTTAACAAATTTCTCTTTTTTCGAAAACGCTTTTCTTCCCATTGATTTTACTGCCCAAGTAACAACTCATTTACCACCTTTATTACCTAGTTTAATTCCTTCAGCATCGCCTGATTTTCGAAGACTGCATTCCATTACCTTTGTTTTGGTCTTGTTAATGCTCATCTTATATGCTCCTTGCTTTCTTTGCACTCGCAAAATACCAGTGTTGGGCTGGATTCACATGCTAAGCAATGTCGTGCCTCGAGCCACCAAGCTTTCGAGCGTCGTCGTTCACACAGTGGACAACGTCAAGTCAGCGTCAGTTTGCCTGCCGGCCAGTGTGCTTCGAAAGAATAGTTTGACATTGAGGGAGAAGGTCACGTGGATAATCAACTGCTAAGCATTGGCTATTACGGATTTGACCTGGGTGTGCAACAGTTACGAACGCAGCATGTCCAGAAAACAAATTCCTAACGAATTGACAAGTTTTAACAACCCTAGTGTTCAACATCCCAACGGAAGTTACTGCAGTTCCTCACCTTCCCTACCCATCGGGCGGGACCACCGTATTGCCCTTTCGTTCTATGTGAGTATGAATCATTGCGATCCCCGATCTGATCATGCACGTCAGATTTCTGGGCATAACGCGCAACTTGTAAACACTTTGTAACTTTCCGTTACTCGTACCTGTATGACTTTGGTCCTTTCTTTGTTTATTCTTGTCTTGTTTTATCTGTTGATCGTTTTGCTAAGTAATAACATATCCTAAATGGCTTAAGGGAGATAATTGTTCATCCAAATCGCCAATAGTTTTTCAGGATAAATAAAATAAAAGTATTTTGTAGTTAGTTCCATTTATCCTGCTTGTTTGTTTATACTTCGCATTAGTAATTCACTTAAAATTGCCCTTCTCTAATGTCGGTAATCTTGTTCCCTCTACTTCAGTAACGCAATATCCTTTCTTACTTTTAAATATACATATTTAAATTTCTTGTATCTAGTGTTAATTTAAATACGTGTCGGCAGATTAGCGCCTTTGTCCACATCTTCTAAGCTGTTTCAGAGGAAGTTACTGCAGTATTTTGCTGTTAATAGATTCAGGTACTCTAATGTCTCTGACTTGCCGGCCGCGGTGGCCGAGTGGACTGCGGCGCGCCAGTCACGGTCTGCTCGGCCACTACGATCGGGGGTTGGAATCCCCCCTCGTGCATGGATATTTGTGCCGTCCTTAGTCTTAGCAAGTTCATAAGTAGTTTGTAAGCTTAGGGACTGATGACCCCGTAGTTAAGTCCCATAAGCTCTACAAACATTTGAACATTTTGTCTATGACTTCAGGCTTAATTGTTAGGATACAGAGTTCATTCTAGTTAAGATTGGAGATTTACGTCTCTGGCTAATTTCAGGGGATAACTACAATGGCATAGCACGGAATATTTAGACCATGGATTCCCCAACTTTAGTATTTATTTATTTATTTGTTTTTTCTGTTCCATAGGACCCACTTCAGGAGTAAGACTCCATGGTCATGGAACAAGTCAATACATTAATTGTTACACAATAATGGTAATAGAAAAATTTTAAGTAGTCCTTTGCACACGACAGTCTTAAGACAAAGTGAAAAGAATCAATAAAGAAAAAATAAATTAGCTTAATTGTTTAACTTTTCTAGGAGTTCCTCGACAGAATAAAAGGAGTGAGCCACGAGGTAACTCTTCAATTTAGATTTGAAAGCATGTGGATTAGTGCTAAGATTCATAAGTTCTTGTGGCAGCTTATTGAAAATGGATGCCGCAGAATACTGCACCCCTTTCTGCACAAGTGTTAAGGTGGTGTGGTGCAAATGTAGATTAGACATCTGTCTAGTATTCACCGAGTGAAAGCTACTAACTCGTGGGAATAAGCTGATATTATTAACAACAAACGACATTAAAGAAAAAACGTATTGTGACGCCAGAGTCAAAATTCCCAGACTACTGAAAAGGGGTCGACATGACGTTCGCGAACTTACACCAGATATTGTTCGAACCGCCCGTTTTTGAGCCAGAAATATCCTTTTTGCATCAGGCGAGTTACCCCAAAAAACAATTCCGTACGTCATAAGTGAGCGAAAGTAAGCGAAATAGACTATTTTTCGTGTTGAAAAATCACTTATCTCAGATATTGTTCTAATGGTAAATATAGCAGAATTTAGTTTTGGAACAAGATCCTGAACATGGGTTTTCCATGACAGCTTACTGTCTATATGAACACCTAGAAATTTGAACTGTTCAGTCTCACTTATCACATGCCCATTATGTGTAATCATAATGTCAGATTTCGTCAAATTATGTGTTAGAAATTGTAAAAACTGAGTTTTACTGTGATTTAACATCAACTTGTTTTCTATTAGCCATGAACTTATCTCTTGAACTGCATTATTTGATACTGTGTCAATATTACAAGCAACATCCTTCACTACCAAGCTGGTATCATCAGCAAACAAAAATATTTTACAATCACCTGTTATACTCGAAGGCATATCATTTATATAAATAAGAAACAGCAATGGTCCCAAAACAGACCCCTGGGGCACCCCATACTTAATTGTGCCCCATTGGGATTGCACGTCATAGCCATTTTCTACACTGCGGAGAATTACCTTTTGTTGTCTATTAGTAAAGTAAGAGGTGAACCAGTTGTGGGCTACTCCCCGTATTCCATAATGTTCCAACTTCTGCAACAATATTTTGTGATCAACACAATCAAACGCTTTTGTTAAATCAAAGAAGACGCCTAATGTCCGTAGCCTCTTATTTAACCCATCAAGTGCCTCACAGAGAAACGAAAATATAGCGTTTTCGGTCGTTAAACCACTTCTAAAACCAAACTGTACGTTTGACAGGAAATTATGTGAACTGAAATGATCAATTAATCTTGAATATACAGCCTTTTCAATAACTTTGGAAAAAACCGATGGCATAGAAATAGGTCTATAGTTGTCTACATTATCCCTTTCTCCTTTTTTATAAAGCGGTTTCACTACTGAGTACTTTAATCTGTTAGGAAACTGACCATTCTGAAAGGAAAAATTACAAATATGGCTTAGTACTGGGCTAACATATGGAGAACAGTACTTTAGAATTCTGCTAGATACCCCATCATATCCACAAGAGTCCTTAGTCTTTAGTGATTTAATTATTGACTCAATCTCACCTATGGAAGTATCATTTCAGGCAACAGCCTCGGAAACGCATTTTCTAAAAACGTTATATGATTACCTGTAGAAACTAGAGTTTTGTTTAGTT
Source organism: Locusta migratoria (assembly GCA_026315105.1). Lineage (NCBI taxonomy): Eukaryota > Metazoa > Arthropoda > Insecta > Orthoptera > Acrididae > Locusta > Locusta migratoria. The sequence continues at coordinate 249,919,822 of CM048749.1, forward strand.
CCTCTACTATATTCAGAAAGTGATTATTGAATATTGCACATATATCTAACTTGTCAGTAACAGAAACATTCCTACTACGCACTGACGTTATATCTACCTGCTGCTCCTGACCAGACACTTCCTTCACGACTGACCAGATGGTTTTAATTTTATCCCGAGAGTTTGCTATTCTTTTTGCGTACCACATACTTTTTGCATTCTTAATGACATTTTTCAGAACCTTACAGTACTGTTTGTAATGAGCTACTGCATCTTCATTCTGACTGCTTCTAACATTTTGATACAACTCCCGCTTAGTTCTACATGATACTCTTATCCCCTTTGTCATCCACCCTGGCTGTCTTACTGAAAGTACCCTGTTTTGAGCGTTCTAGCGGAAAGCAACTTTCAAACAGCATAATAAATGTGTTCAGAAAAGTATTATATTTATCATCTGCATTATCAGCACTATAAACATCCTGCCATTCTTGTTCCTTAATTAGGCTTAAAAAGGTCTCAATTGCAACTGGATTAACTTTTCTGAGTAGTTGATATTTATGTTTAACATTTGTTTGAGAACAAATACTTTTTAGAATTAAAAGTTGGGCATCGTGGTCTGATAGGCCATTTACTATTCTGCTGACAGAGTGCCCCTCTAATAATGAAGAATGAACAAAAATATTGTCAATGGTAGAACTGCTATTTCCTTGCACTCTCGTTGGAAAAAATACTGTTTGCATCATGTTATAGGAATTAAATAGATCTAACAGCTGACTTTTCCTTGAGCTATCACCTACACAATTAATGTTGAAATCTCCACACACAATTAAATTTTTATACTTCCTATACAGTGAACCCAGAACCAATTCCAGCTTGGCCAGAAACATTTTAAAATCTGAGTCAGGGGATCTAGTCTGTCGTGCCTCTCTACTGCCAGAATTGTAAACTTCGCGCCACCTCCCCTTAAAATAGTATTGAATTACCTGCACCAAGCGCCTAAAATGGGTGGGTTAAAAGAGAAGCTAGGAAGGATTAGATAAGGGGTCGCGAAAGTTGAACTACTTGTGTATTAATTTCTCTCTCTCGGCAATGCCAACATGAAAGGGGCGAGTAATTCTCTTACCTATCAGCCTCTTGTAGTTTAAGTACCACACGGAAGTAATAAGGACCCGTGAAGACTGGTTATTAGAGGCCCATATTCCGTGTATCTTAAACGTGAGTGCATTCATGAATTGTCAAAACACCAAAATCGCACAATGTTGCCGACATGTCTGTCGGCCATGTTTCTAGTACGTGTAATGTTAGTACGCTACGAATTCCAGAGGTTGAAGAGGTTGGTCATTACTGCGCATACAAAAGGGCTGATGATCTGACAAGGAGACTACATTGGTATAGGATTTTTAGAATTTTTTGATATTTATAGTACGTGAAGTCCAGACCTCAAATAACAATCAGCTAAACCCATTCGAAGCAACTCAAAAATTCTCGAAAAAAAATGGGCTTTAAAGTTTAGCAAGTAAGATTAAATACCAATATTTTCATCAGTTGCACCGTCTGTCGGTGTAGCTCGGGTGGTAGCGTTCTGGCTTTACAAACACGGGGCCGATGGTTCGAATCCTGTTAAGATGATCTTTTTATTTTTTTCATTGTGTTCGAATACTTACACAATTTTAATATCTTACGATAATTATTGCAAAAAATGCACATATTTTGCTTTAGTACTCTTTCATTGTTCAGTCTGTGAAGAGCTACGACGCTTCCCAAGCAGGTAATCTATCCAGCCGTCGTTTTAGGTTTTCAGCTCTACATACACATAAACTGACACAACACGTGGAATTAGGGATACCAAAATGTTTTATGACTGAATTCGAAAACGAAAAAAAAAAGTCCCAGTGGGATTCGAACCACCTATACTCCGGATGTGAGGCCAGAACGCTACCACCTGAGTTATTAGTGTTTTATTTATTAGTACCTGTACTTTGCAAAACTTCAAAGCCGATTTTCTCCAGAATTTTTGAGAGTTGCGTCGCATGGCTTTGTCTAATTGTTATTTGTTCTGAACTTGCGTCTCACAAAAATAGACGTTCTAAAATTCGATAACCATGTGGTCTCCTTGTAAGACGAATGTGAATTTGAGTACATAAGATATACTGGGTACCTAGTAGGGATCCGTGAACACACATGTTTCGATTGAATAATTGTTTCTTGGTGCGCCTCGGTTGCACAGTGGAAGAGTGCCAGACTACAAATCCAAAGGTCGCGGGTTCGATTCCCGCCAGGCCCTACGATTTTTATGTCACTTTCCACTTCTTTCACCTCTGGCAGTATTGCTCATGTGAAAAATACCGAGTAGCACCGTGGTTCGGAAGCCACGTTAAACTGTAGGTCCCCCTAGAACTGTCTGGGTAAGTCAGTTCGAAGGTCGGAGGAAGGCAACGGCATGCCACCTCCAAACAGGACCATGCATAGTAAAGCACTGTGGTGTTCAAACCAATCGTCGGATTGTTGACTGCTTTACTTTTTTTTTTTACTTAATAACGAAATGCGTTGGTACCGTCCGCCTCGGCTGTGCCCTCTTCTACACCCCCTTTAAGTAGCGCATTTATCTTGGGTGTTTTCTCCCCCTGCGTTAAAGTGAGAACGGAGAACTGGGACGATAGTGGCCACTGGACCGGGTTTTGTCGCCTCGTGCTTCGCCTGGCGCGGCAACTCACAAAATACGCCGGCGAAAGGCGGCCAGAGCGGGCCATCTGGCAGTGTCGGTGCCATCGGCTGGCCGCTTTCCTGCCCAGCCTGCTTACTTTCTAGCGTACCAAAATCGCCAATTGTGCCCTCACATTGATATCAACCCTGTCTGCATACGCCCTGTGATTATGGTGTCGTCCTAGGACTTAAGGCTAGTCTACACCACGACACTTGGTTCCGACACTCGTTGCATGAAATGAATTGCGTGCAACCGGTTTCGTTTTTGAAACTTCCTGGCAGATTAAAATTGTGTGCCGGAACCGGGATTCGAACCTGGGACCTTTGCCTTTCGCGGGCAGGCGCACTACCGACTGTGCTATCCCGACACGACTCACGATGCCGCCTCACAACTTTACTTCCGCCAGTACCTCGCCTCCTACTTTCCAAACTTCACAGAAGCTCTCCTGCAAACACGCAAGACTAGCACTCCTGGGAGAAAGGATATGGTGGAGACATGGCTTAGCCACAGCCTAAGGGATGTTTCCAGAATGAAACTTTCACTCTGCAGCGGAGTGTGCGCTGATATGAAACTTCCTGGCAGATTAAAATTGTGTACCGGAACCGGAAAGTAGGAGGCGAGGTACTGGCGGAAGTAAAGTTGTGAGGCGGCATCGTGAGTCGTGTCGGGATAGCACAGTCGGTAGTGCGCTTGCCCGCGAAAGGCAAAGGTCCCAGGTTCGACTCGCGGTTCCGGCACACAATTTTAATCTGCCAGGAAGTTTCATATCAGCGCACACTCCGCTGCAGAGTGGAAGTTTCATTCTGGTTTCGTGTTTGTCTGTAGACGCAGCTCCAATACTGTACACTTCAGTATCGTCGATTTGTGAGTGCTGTAGTCGCCGTAGAATGAAAGTTGAGGCGGAGCTATTGCTTCTCTTTGTGTAGTCGCTGCCTAAAGCCGGGTCCACACATTGGAACCAACGTTGGCGCCAACTGTGTTCGTCCAATGTATGAATGGGTGAAATAGCGTTGGAACCAATGTTGGCTACAACGTTGGTTCGGCTCCGTTGGTTGTCGGTATTTTGACCAAACATCATAGGACCTTGGCTCAATATGGGTACGTCATCCACACATTGGCGCCAAAGTTTCATTGTCTTTGTTGTCTACTCGTCTCTTAAACTGTTTTTTTTTTTTATTTATTTTTATTTTTTTTTTTTTCGTTGGTTGTCGCCGTTTATTTTAAAGTGTTAATTTCTTTGCAAATATTAGAACTTATCAGAAAGTGATTCATTTGTGAAAGCAACCACAAAAATAGAAATGCCACGTCAAAACTTACGTGCTATTAGTGAAATTAAAAACTTTCCAAACATTGAGCCGCTCAATTATTCATTGCAGTTTTAAAAATTAACATAACCTAACATTTCCTGTCAAGATTCACATATTACTTTGCAAACTTCAAGCACTACCAGTGATATCAATTACATGGTTATTTTGAAAAGAAATTGTAGACTTCTAAAACGGTCTCCTGTAGCAAGAAATCGAAGCCTCAATACCAGAAGAACTTTAGCAAATATACCATCCTTCCAAAACGTATCTTTCGTTTTTAAGTTCACTCATTTAAAGTAGCAGGTCTAAGTTTCAATAATGTGTATTTATTACTTGTAACATATATTAAAACTTTCTGATTTCGTAATTAATGTTCGGCAGGAAGTGATACAACACACCCAATTATCTTTTACACATGTTTCCTTTGTTGGTTTGCAATGACTAAATAAAATTATTCACATTCAAACCCGTCAATCATCAGACGTGATTTGTTCGTCAGACATGTTTACGTTGGCTCTCGACGAATTCAACTGAATGTTGGCTCCAATGTGTGGGCGCTGTCGAGAAAATATTGGCCAATGTTGGCGCCAGCGTTGGTCCCAATGTGTGGACGCGGAGTAAGACTAAACGTAAAAAGAAAAAGGATGGTGCGGGAGTAGCCGAGCTGTCTGGAGCGCCACGTCACGGATCACGCGGCCTGCCGCGTCGGAGGTTCGAATCCTCCCTCGGACATGGATGTATGTGTTGTCCTTAGGTTAGTTTAACTTAGTCCCTAGTCTTACAAAGTATTTAAACTGATGACCAACGTAGTTTGGTCCCATAGAATTACAAACACATGAACATTTTTGAATAAGAAACGTGTTTGGGTTCATGACTGGATTGAGAAAAGAAGTCAGCTCGGCTCAGGGACCTTGCTAAAGAAAGTGATTGAAGACATTAGAAGTTATTTTATTTAACTTGGAATGTCACCAGAACAGTTCACGTTCCTTTTAAACAGAGTTAGTAATGCAATAAACAAGATACTATTAGGCGTGAAGCATTCTTACCAGAACGGAAATTACAAATTGCATTACGTTTCTTATCAAGTAGATATTCGTCTCTACAGTACCTGTATCGTGTTCCGAAATCCACAATTGACTTAGTTCGTTTGTGTAGGTATTTCAAATTGAATGTATTTTATTCTGCCATTCACTAATTGTCAACCCAACAATATTTAATTCACTTCAAGAGCACTAACACGTCGCTGCTTATTCTTGAAATTTTCATCGTCAAAATCCTATACATCGCATATATTTTGAAAACCTGAATTATTTCTTCCGTTCCTCCCTTCATGTTGTATTTTGTTCTGTATTAGTTATAACCTAACCTAAAAACACTCGAAATCAGTTTCGCCAAAGTTGGAAGGTGCCGATTTGCGCGAACGCTGCCGCGCATGCGCACTGGCCAGTAGCGCAGTTTCATGAAACGTAGTGTCGTGTAAACCAGTCTTTACTTATTCCAGTTCGGGTTTAGTCCATCTCTCTCTCTCTCTCTCTCTCTCTCTCTCTCTCTCTCTCTCTCTCTCTCTCTCTCTCTCTCTCTCTCTGTTCATTTCAACTTTCTCTTTTCTCTGCAAATCACTTTCTATCCCCTCTGCCATCTCCTCAGTCCATTGTCCTCCCCCCCCCCCCCCCCAATCTGTGAAAAATTATATAACTCTTTCAACTTTGATGCTGAGCAGTGAAGCGGTGTCTTTGGTTTTTGCAGGGTACCCTCCCATATGCATCTTTAGAAATGTACATGGTGATGTTTCTTATATCTTGATGGTTAAATGTGCGAAATTTCATCGATCTAAATAAAACCGTAGATTTTGTCGAAGTTCGTAGATAAAGTACCATCTGCCACGAACAAAATATTATGTAAATAGTGATTGAATATAAAGTGTGCGTAGTTCCATAGCAATCCGATACATTATACGGCAGAATAAAATACGAACAATCATGATAGGGTAGTATTCCATGCGTCCCTTTAATGGCATCGTATATGCATAACTGTGTGTCGTACATTGATATGATTGTGCCTATATCCTTCGAGAACATGCAAGCAAAATGTTGGCAATGTTTCTTCGCAATCCGATGAATGGTAGGGCTGCGCATAAAATACCAACATACAAATAAACATTTATTTTAAAATATGTCAGGTCCGATGGTCTTGAGCTAAAGCGTTCGACTGGAAACCGAAGGGGTCGCGGGTTCAAAACCCGTTCAGACCTCTGATATTTTCAGTCTGTGCTTTAACCCATCATTCACCTTTCTACGATGTGAGGAGTCGCCAGAAACGACACGTGGTTCGGATTCCACGTTACGCTGTAGGTCCCCTTTCCCAGGTTGGATAACTGGGATAGGCTAGAGACACGCAAGTCGCCGAAGTGGTGTCCAATTGAAAGATTTGCACCAGGCTAATGAGCCACACCAAATTATTATTATTATTTTAAAATATTAGATAATTAGCTAATGTAATAGCCCCACAGCTATTATATACAGCCGCTCGCTCAGCAGACGTTCCGTACCCAGAGACTGGTATATTACACAGGTCACTCCAATATTAAAAAAATTACAACCCTATATCATTAACGTCGGTTTGCATGTACGTGATGCATGATGTGACAAGTTTTTACCCATCGCAGAATATATGATCTCACATGGAGATTTATGTTGTAAAGTGGTAGAATTTTTCAGGTGTAATATTCATTTGCCTAAGTTCTGTATGTCTGTAAAATTTTTTGCAAATACATCTAGTAGTAAAGAAGCAATAGGTTAATACCTGGTGCATGATGGTGCGGTTTTACATAAACTTTACTGTTTGCCCTCATATGTCATAAACTACGTATCGTAGTGTGATAAAATTTCGAAGATTCATTCAGCTGTATGTCTGTATAAGTTCGTGTAATTACAATTTGTAGTGTAGGAATTTCAACTGTAACGTTATAACAGATGGCGTAGTTTTATTCCATGAACAGTGGAAAAGTAGTAAGCGAGAAAATTTTTTCCTTTGATCATTTTCTGTGGTTTACAGTGAGAAAATTATGATAAAGATTTGAAATTACGTTTGAAGCACGTTGCAAGTAGCTACGTGCTCTCATTCTCATATAGTGTGTTCATAAAGCCTCGTCTCATTATGTGGCAGTTTCTTGCAACTCCTGTTATTTATGACGTTCTTACCTGCAATTTTTACCTCATGGTAAGGACTATGTACACAAAACGTGTTTCAAATCACTTTATTGGTTTAGTAAGAATGTGCAGCGTTCTATGTGATACAGTAGTTTTTCGTGCATCTAAATGTCTATGATGTCATATCTCCTGAACTATGTTTTGTACGTGATCGTTACACTGTGACCCTCCTCGTGATTTGAAGGTCAATTTCAAAAAAAAAAAATTCTTAATGATTGGAAGATAAGTGTATATTTGTATGCAATACGTACACACACACACACACACACACACACACACACACACACACACACACACACACACAAATACGGAACCTCACCTTTATATTATAAAGATGATTTTGATGCGGTTAGAATTTGTTGGAAAATTACATTAGAACCGAACCTGACTGTTTAAGAGCATTCTAAATGGACCAGGCGACGCATTCGCTTTTTCTTTTTTCCTATTTTGCTTTTTTACTTCGTTGTCCCGCAAAATATTCAACGTGATGCCAAGGTCGCGTTTTCTCATAGTCAGCAGAGGTCAAACAAGTCTTTAACTTCGTCCCCTAAAGATAAAAATAGGATTAATTTTTCAATAATTCCTCATTTACACTGGAGGAACTGAAATCATTCTGTGTGATTGTCAATGTTGCCAGGAGTTAGGACTTATTGATATGTATGAACGGTAAAAATATTATTTTCTGACTCAGAATGGGTGTTCTATATAGCTGAAACAGTTTACTGAGAAACCAGACACTTCTTTGGCTTCATTTAATACAAAACCAAAATGTTTTCCAATTCAGTGCAAAGTTGGAAATAATAGTTGATATAAATTCAGCCTTAATAAACTAAAGATGCATAAAAAAAACTATCTAGTGGTCAACGCGTCTGCCAAGCAAGCAGATCCCGGGTTAGAATCCCGGCTGGGCACATATTTTCATTCGCCGCACTTTGGTATTCCATCTAAACCTAGTACAATGAAGCCATAACTGATCGCAAATTGCGATTTATTTTATTAACTCTTCATACGTTTCTACCTTCATATTGTTTTGCTGTAAGTCATTTAATACAGATTCTAAGAATGAGTTGACGTTGGTATTATATCTAGGGATGATGATTGCGCAGGATAAGATATTCATAATTAATAACTATGATATATTTTCGTTATTTACTAACTCGCCCCTTCCCCAGCGCCTGAACTTCTGCTGTAATTGAATTTTTTAAAGTTCTTCAAAATGCTCGAAAACTAAAAGAAATTACAAAAATAACTCTTAACGACCTGTTTTTCGGCCCACTTCCGCAAATAATTCGGGCAAATAAATTAAAAATACAAATAATGTAAATTTTATTTAATTTTATATTTTATTAAATATTGTATATTACATTATTGGTATATAAATAATTCTATATTTACTTTTTTATTTTTTCTCAGAGATACTTGCAAAATTGGAAAACACGATTGCGATTTCTTGGCTGCTCTGTGTGTGCTGCCCAGGCCAAACTCCGCGGTTTACCTCTCTCCCCCCCCCCCCCCACCTCGCTACATCCGGGCCTGGAACCAGATAAATGTGCAATAGGAGTTGGGAATAAAATGACAATAACTGTTATCTAAAAGCCACCCAGAGTTCATAACCAAAAATCCAAAATATTTTCAATGTGGTTGGAGAAAATATGTGGCAAGTATAAATCATGTCACAGAAAAATAACGAATACAATGCTAACCATGGTCAGATATACGAATGGAACGAAGTCTTACCTCAAATTATGAACAGAGAAATCAGTCTTGAAAAGGTAAAACACTCCCGTCCAAAGTCAAAGCAGGATATGAAGTCTTTTCCGTTCGCCCGTATGTACCAAACCCTACGCGCTGTTTTCAATGCCAAAGATTCAACCACACCCGCCAATCTTGCCCCAATACAGCCAAATGTGTCACCTGTGGTAGGGACGCCCATGAGGGCGACTGCCCACCTCAATCCCCTCGCTGCATTAGTTGCATGGGTGACCATGCTGCTTCCTTTAGGGACTGCCCTGTCTATAAAGACGAGAAGGCCATTCAGCAAATTCGGGTCACAGAAAAGGTTTCAACCTCTGCTGCTCGAAAGTTGTTAGCGAGTCGGAAGTCCACAATCCTCCCAGCGGGTACATACAGTAAGGTCTTCACCTCCCCCCGACCTACTAAGGGGGCAGTTACACAGACCTGTGATTCCACTTTCGCCGACACAGTTGTGCGATCGGCCAGCCCGAAGATTGCCCATTCCACCTCCTACTCCTTCTGAAGTTCAGTCTTCGTCAACCTCTAACAAACCGCGGGCACCTAAACAAGATGCCTCGACTTCGAAAGAGGAACCTGTCCGTGAAGATTTTCTACGTACTCAGGCTTCTCAACCGTCAACTACCTCTTCTTCTCACCGTCACTCTTCCAAAAGAGCTAACAAAAAAGAGTTCCTCTCCTTCGCCGCCGAGGCGTGACTCGTCACGCCGCCCAACAGTAGGCGGCCCCGGTCATCCTCTTTCTCGCCGAGACGCATTACTGTTAGCCGAGCAACCGGCGTTTTATCAGCGGAGGAAGCTGCCCCTACCGATCAAGTCGGGAAGACGGCAGATATTCCAGTCGCACTGATGGAACAAGATTTTCCACCAATGGATTGCGATAGCAGTGCTCCCTCGAAGTCCGGCCCTCAGCGGCCGTCGAGGTAACTCCCTTTTGCCTCGTTCTTCTCTTGTCTCCCCTTATTCTCACCATGGCGCTCTTTCAGTGGAGATTAGAGGCATTCGTTCCAGCCGGCCGCGGTGGCCGAGGGGGCTGAGGCGCTCCAGTCACGGTCTGCACGGCCACTACGGTCGCGGGTTCGAACCCCCTATCGGGCATGGATATTTGTGCCGTCCTTAGTCTTAGCTAGTTCATAAGTAGTTTGTAAGCTTAGGGACTGATGACCTCGTAGTTAAGTCCCATAAGTTCTACAAACATTTGAACATTCGTTCCAATCGAGAAGAATTAAAATTACTCCTTCGATTGCACTGTCCGCTCATAGTTAGCCTCCAAGAAACCAAGTTACGCCCACGCGATCGTATACCCTTCCCTCGATATACCTCTGTGCGCTATGATCTACCTCCTGTGGATGGTATTCCAGCCCATGGAGGGGTTATGTTCCTCGTTCTAGACGTCATCTATTACCATCCCATCTCTTTGCACACTTATAGGCAGTTGCAATCCACATCACTCTCCGCACCCTTCCTTTTTATCTCTGCAATATCTATACCCAGTCATCGTCTGCCTTTACTAGGGCAGATGTGCTGCAACTTGTTGCCCAGCTTCCTCCACCTTTTGTTCTGCTTTGCGCCCACCATCCCCTATGGGGTTCTCCAGCATCTTGCCAAAGAGCCTCCCTTCTAGTGGATCTTTTCAACCATCTTAATTATGTCTGCCTAAACACCGCTGCACCAACCTTCCTTTCAGACACAACGCGCAGCTATTCTCACTTGGACCCCGTGATATGCACTCCTCATCTGGCGCATCGGTTAGAGTGGTATGCTTTTTCTGATACGTACTCGAACGACCATTTCCCTTGCGTAATCCACCTACTGCATCATACTCCATCTCCGCATTCCACCACCTGGAACATCTCCAAAGCCGACTGGAGGCTTCATTCTTCCATGGCGGTTAAAAAAAATGTTCAAATGTTTAAGCTTAAGGGACTTAATTACGAGATCATCAGTCCCTAAACTTACAAACTACTTATGAACTACCTACAACTAAGGACAGCACAAATATCCATGCAAGGGGGGGATTCGAACCCCCGACCGTAGTGGCCGTGCAGACCGTGACTGAAGCGCCTCAGTCCCCTCGGCCACCGCGCCCGGCCATGGCGGTTTTCCACGACCAGCATTTCCCCAGCTGTGACAGTCAGGTCCAATACCTGACAGAGGTTATTCTCACTGCTGCCGAATATTCCATACCTCGTACTTCCTCTTCTCCACGTCGCGTCCCAGTCCTCTGATGGACTGCAGCATGCAGCAACGCTATTAGAGCCCGGCGGTTCTTTTAACAAATTCACTCCCTCCTCGGTTGTCTGGGGTAGCCTGCGCCGACTATCTGGCACTAAGGTCCACTCCCTAACGGTAGCGACCGCAGTCCTCGTGGACCTCGTTGACGTATCCAACGGCTTAGGCCGCTCTTTTGTAGAGGTTTCGAGCTCAGCTAATTACCACCCTGTCTTCCTCCCTCGCAAACAGGCTGAGGAGGCACGGCCGCCTTCTTTCCAATCTTTAAATCGTGCAAGTTACAATGCCACCATTACTATGCAGGAGCTAGACCGTGCTCTCGCCATGTGCCACTCCTCCGCTCCGAGCCCCAATGCCATTCATATTGAGATGTTGAACCTTTCTCCAGCGGGTAAATGTTTCCTTCTCCGCACCTATAATCGCATATGGACTAAAGGTCAGGTTCCCACAAGTTGGCGTGAAGACATTGTTGCCCCCATCCCCAAACCAGGGAAGGACAAACATCTTCTTTTCAGTTACAGCCCCATTTCTCTTGCCAGCTGTGTCTGTAAGGTGATGGAATGCATGGTTAACGCTCGTTTGGTTTGGCTCCTAGAATCCCGACGCCTCCATCCCAATGTCCAATGTAGTTTTCGTCGGTACCGCTCTGCAATTGACCACCTTGTCGACTTTCATTATGAATTATTTTTTGAAAAAGCATCAGACGGCGGCTGTGTTGTTTGATCTGGAGAAGGCCTACGACACCTGTTGGAGGGCGGAGATTCTCCGCATCATACATACCTGGGACTTTTGCGGCCGTGTACCCCTCTTTGTTCGTGCATTTTTAACGGACCAAAGTTTTCGGGTACGAGTGGGCTCTGCTTTGTCAGACCCTTTTTGCCAGGAGAATGGGGCGCCACACGGCTCCGTTTAGAGTGTAGTACTTTTCGCCATAGCAGTTAACCCAATTACGGACTGCCTCCCATCCGACGATTCTGGTTCCCTCTTTGTGAAAGATTTCACAATCAACTGCAGCGCTCAAAGAATGTGTCTATTGGAGCGCTGTCTCCAGCGTTGTCTTTACCGTCTTTATTCTTGGAGCATCGCAAATGGCTTCCATTTCTCCAATGAGAAAACAGTCTGCAGCAACTTCTGCCGATACAAAGAGATCCTTCCACCATCTCTACATCTAGGCCCCGTCGCTCTCCCATTCGTGGAGAGAACGAAATTTTTAGGACTGAAGTTAAATAAGAAACTTTGTTGTTCTCAACAAGTGTCTTCTCTGGCTGGCCGTTGTAAACGTTCCCTTAATGTCCTCCGTGTTCTTCGCGGTACGTTTTGGGGAACTGATAGAACCGTCCTTCTTCACCTTTATCGGTCCATAGTTCGATCGAAGCTGTATTACGGAAGCATTGTTCACTCTTCCGCACGGCCGTCCACTTGCGCCGTCTTAACTCAATGCACCAACTGGGGTTACGCCTAGCGATTGGGGCCTTCTATACCAGACCTATTGAAAGCCTCCATGCAGAAGCTGTCGAATTACCATTGCACTATCGGCGTGATATTTTACTCTGCCGGTACGCATGCCGGCTGCTGCCGATGCCTAAACAGCCATCCTACCCATCATTTTTCAACGACATCCTCGATCGCCAATATGGGGTGTTTGCATCTGCACTGTTGCCTCCCGGGGTTCGTTTTCGTCGCCTGCTTCAGCAACTCGATTTCACCCTTCCTGACACCCTTCAACTGGGTATCTACATTGGTCATCCCTGTCAGGGAACAAATTGCGAGCCATTAAACCTGTGCCTGATCTCTGGTCAACGTCATCTCGACCCTCCCGCCGAGAGGAGATTGTTCTGGCCCGGCTTCGTATTGGCCACTGCCGTTTTAGCCACCAGCATTTATTACGTGGTGGTCCTGCTCCCTTATGTGAGCACTGTGATGCACCTTTTACTGTGAACCATCTTTTAGTGCAATGTCCATTTTTTAACCGTCTCCGTCATGATCTGTGTTTCCCATTTGAATTGGCTGACATTTTAGCTGATGACCCGCAATCGGTTAACAGAGTTTTACTTTTTATACATCGTGCAAATATGGCGAAAGCCATTTAATTTCTAACCCCGGTTCTTTTTTACTATGGGCAGTGTTGGGCGCTAATGACCACAGCAGTTGTGCGCCCTAAAACCACAAAGAAAAAAAACCTTCAATTGGATGTGAGCCCAACACCGCCGTGGCTTCAGGGTCAGGTTTGTCGAACTTCGTTTGCAGCTTGATAAATTTTCATCTATACAGATGAATCTAAGAACACTGATGGTGTCGGATCCGCCTTTGTAGTCGGTTTCGACAGCTTTAAATACAAGCTCATCGACCAATGCTCAAATTTCACAGCTGAGCCTTTTGCTGTCTATCATGCAGTCCAATATGTTCGCCGCCGCCACCACCCTTCTTATGTCATCTGCTCAGATTCCCTCAGTGCCATTCAAAGTCTTAGAGACCCGTATCCGGTCCATCCTAATGCACTCAAGACTCCGACGCTCCCTTCAATTGGTAGCTGAAGCCGGCTATCGCGTTCGCTTCCTGTGGGTACCTGGCCAAGTAGGTGTGTCGGGGAATGAGGCTGCTTACGCTGCGGCCAGGGCTGCCACTCTCCTACCTCGGACAGCTACCGTTTGTGTCCCGTCAGACGACATTCAAGGGGCTATTTGCCCGCGCATTTTCGCATCATGGCATAGGCTGTGGCCACGCTTCATGACAATAAACTCAGAACTATAAAACCGACCCCAACGGCTTGGAAGACCTCCTTCCGCCCCTCTCGGTGGGAGGAGGTCATCTTGACCCGGCTGAGAATCGGTCATTGCCGGTTCAGCCACCGACACTTAACTAACAGACGACCCCCACCATTGTGTTCCTGCAGTCATCCGATGATTGTGCGCCATGTTTTAATGTTCTGCCCCAATTTTCACCATGTTCGTATTGTAGAAAATCTGCCGTCCACTTTGGAGGGATTTTTAGCTGATGACGCACGGGCAGCCGCTAGAGTTTTGCGTTTTATACATATGACTAATTTGTCCAAGGACATTTAATTCTACATCTACATACATACTCCGCAATTCACCGTAAAGTGCGTGGCGGAGGGTACACTGTACCACTACTAGGCATTTCCTTTACTATTCCACTCTGAAATTCAACGAGGAAAAAAAGAATGCCTATATGCCTCCGTACGAGCCCTAATTTCTCGTATCTTGTCTTTGTGATCTTTACGCGAAATTCCCTCTATTGATATTTTTTATTCCTTGTTTTAGTGATATTCTGAAATTATCCTTGTCGGTACTTCTTTTATCCTTTCTTTTTTTTAAGTCAATTTAGGGTCAGAATCGGACGCTAATGAGCAATGCAGTTGTGCGCCCTAAAACCACAGAAAGAAAAAAGAAAAAAAAAATGCCCACCGACAAGCCACGAGGAAGTAAACCGCTATGTTGACTGTGTAACACCAGCAGGTGAGTAAATAGCTAACACTTCTCTGCCGCATCCTACAACGCTATTTTTTCCCTCAGGACAGTTTCATTAAAATACTTGAAGATATTACATAGCATGCTCTTCAGCCAGTGTAAAGTTTCGTGACTTCTCCAGCAGTGTCTTCGTCGCTCGAAATTGCTGGGGGTGGAATAGGGAAGGGAGGACAGGGGATGTAAACTTGGAATACAAGGGTAAGGTGGATCGGCAAGTGCAGATGGTGTCTGTGCTCAGATGCGCCAACAACCCATCGATCTTGTCGGTGTCAATTTAGATAACGCCCGCACTCTTTTTATTTTACTTGTCATCGCGCAGTCATATTTTTCAATATAGCTAAGGCTTTTCACGGCCAGCGTTCCTTGTCCGCACGCTGCCAACCTTTTCTATCGAATGATGATGTAATCCAGGAGCAACATCAGAGATTTTTTCCTCTTAAGGGGCAGGGGGAGGCCGGCATCTGATTTTTGAAAAGAAAAAAAAAGTGGGCTTAAGTATTTATTTCATATAACAATAGATTAATACGACTTATTTCTTTCTCTCGCTATATATATATTTTAAAGACAAAGTTATGGAGTGTAGTTAGGGGGAGAGGGGAGGCTACAGTCCCAAAGTCCTCCACATCCTGGCTTCGACACTGACGAACTTCGTAATCAATGGTGTATTTCTTGCTGTGCAGCATTTGAATTTGTAGAAGCTAAATGAAGTGACTTCGTGACACATGACGAACGCTAATTTTCGTGTTATTACTGATTTCTTAGTTACTATGCTTAATTGTGTGACCAAAACATATGCCTCGAGGAGGCGCTGCAGGAAGCAATTTGAGTTCATTTCCAAGATCCTTCCTCCGTACCCTCAAAAATTACAATCAACATTGGGACCCATAGTTCCTAGAAAATGGACTCAACCAGTGACTTCAGCGTGTTGGACATTGATGTATTTCGCCAGTAAGTACCCGGCAAAGAAACTCTAACTGAACACCGGCTGCTCAAAACAGTCTTACTTTCGAGCTGACAAATCTGGTTTCCTTGAATTCACGTTGCAGGAGAGTTTGAGGTGGAATGACATGTCCACAATAACCATAAAACTAGAAACCTGTGTGTGTGTGTGTGTGTGTGTGTGTGTGTGTGTGTGTGTGTGTGTGTGTGTGTGGTTGTAAGGTATGGAACGCACAATCGTGACAGCGGTATTAACGTTCCGCCCTGCCATTCAGGCTGCTTAAGTTTCCCGATGTTTGTGTAAATTGCTGGACGTAAATACCGAGATTCAAAATCGAATCTTACTTTTAGTGATGCTTTCATCATTTAAACTGTTTAGTAGGCTATCTCGTATAGATTTATATATGACAGGCTGCAGGAACATTGCACTGATATTGTAAGTAGATGATTGAAGGGGCTCAGTGGAAAAGTGTATATGCCACCAGAGTATGGTTCACGAAATGGGAAGTAGGGAAATATGATTATATATAGTAACTTGAACTGCTGTCATACAGTTGTTACAGAAACTGGACGGAGCATCGCAAGTAGTATTAAATATTAGGCCACTTCATTACAATTTAAAGTACTCTTTCTCAGGCTTAATCTTATTCTTCGAGAATTATATTCTTTTTCGAGCCCTTTCTCCTTTACGGCTGCCTCTCTGTGACATCTAGTCGTAAGGACTTCATTACATAGTGGTGTCCAGATACTTGCGGCCGGCCGCGGTGGCCGAGGAGACTGAGGCGCTCCAGTCACGGTCTGCACGGCCACTACGGTCGGGGATTCGAATCCCCCCTCGGGCATGGATATTTGTGCCGTCCTTAGTATAAGGTAGTTGATAAGTAGTTTGTAAGTTTAGGGACTGATGACCCCGCAGTTAAGTCCCATAAGCTTAACAAACATTAAAAAAAAGATACTTGCGATCGGGTATTGAACGTAGGCGGAAGCTGTATACTGGTTGACAATTTTAGAAACTCACCCCTTCGGAGTCCCTCTACCATCTGTGTTATGGATTCCTTGTTCCAAGGGAAATCGTCTAGTATTTAGCGAC
This sequence comes from Locusta migratoria, assembly GCA_026315105.1. NCBI lineage: Eukaryota > Metazoa > Arthropoda > Insecta > Orthoptera > Acrididae > Locusta > Locusta migratoria. The sequence continues at coordinate 249,936,521 of CM048749.1, forward strand.
AAGAAAATTTGTGCCGGGCTGGTACTCGAAACGGGGTCTCCCGCTTTTTGCGGTCAATCACCTTACTCTCTCTGCCAATCATGCACGCTATTCATCTTTAGTACAGCAGCAGAAGTCGGAAAAATTCCTAGTTCAAATGTTTGTAAACCTATTTGACCAAACTGCAATGGTCATTAATCGCTATTCTTACAAACTACTCAAAACTGACATTAAGCACAACACACATATGCCAATGCCCATGGGAGGACTAGGCCGTTCAGTCCGTAGCGTGAAGCCTTAGCTCACGCGTCCATCCCGAGCGGCATTTCACAGCTTTCGAATGCATTTGTAAATATTTACCACTGCTGCGGATCACCCAACGTTTGTTCCTTTTGAACAAACGGTCCACAGTAAACGTCACAAGACAAGCTTTAGGTGATAACTTGTCTCTCCTTCCCGCGGGACTGTCACTATAATGCGTCAAATGGAAATTTGGGTCTGCCCAAGGAGCGAGCACGGGTTGCTGGGAGGTTAAGGCGAACACTCGTGAAATGCTGGAGACCCGGGTTCGAGTCCCGGTCCGACACACATTTTCTTGTGACACAAGAAGAATGTTATCTGCACAACGGCAGCAGAAATCGGAAAACGCCGCGATTTGGAAATAAATAAATATGCTTCTATGCTCCTTAGTACAGCCGTATGTTTTACGTAGCAGACTGAGAGTAAGATTAAATATTAGTTCAACCTTTGTAACTAAACCGTTTGCCAATGTATTGTCCTACTCGAGGATTCTTCCAATGCTCTTCGGAATCTGCCTTTACTGCTAAATTCAACTGTTTGTGACACTGCAGCAGTTATGTCTCTAGGATACACACACACACACACACACACACACACACACACACACACACACACACACACACACACAAAAGCGTGAGGGAGGACTCGAACCTCCGACAGCGAGCAACCGGAAAGTCCGCAGCAAGCCGCCATAGAATGCTCGGCCAGTCACAGTCTGCACGGCCTCTACGGTCGGGTGGTTCGAATCCCCCTCGGGCATGGATATTTGTGCCGTACTTAGTATTAGCTTAATCATAAGTAGTTTGTAATTTTATCGACTTATGACCCCGCAGTTAAGTCCCTTCAGCCCTACAAACATTTGAACACTTTTGAATGCTCGGTCACTCCAGCGCGGCGCCTTTACTGCAATTAATTTAGTAGTCGCTCCGTGTGGTATACAATGAATTAAACAATCGAGTGTAATCATACAGTAATTGAGTATATGCCTCATCATATGAATTTTTACCGGCGTTGGCGTTGCGCGGTGTAATTGATATGGTTGTGAAACTCACTGACTGATAATATTGTTACAGGTGTAAAATTAGGCAGAAGAGCAGAATTTGCAAAGCGAGGAAAATTTGATATAGAAACAATAGTTACTGTTCTCACTTCGAAAAGGACATTGCCTGTGCGTATGCTTTCTCTTCCGCTCGCTTATCGTCTGATTATCAGTGTGAGTTTCCGCTTACCAATACGACTGCAATGGTGGCGAATGCGCCTAGCGAAACCTGCGATACTGGTTTCCAACAAATCTGTGATGCGTATATAAGTTTTGATATCTTTCAAATTTACCAGTCCATACTGTGGCCGAGGCAAAGCCAGTTAAAAAGCTAATCGGCGTATCTATATTTAGCAGGAAATGCTGTTTCGTTTACGGACTGTATTTATTGCTTTCAGGACTGTCTTCATTTAACAGGGAGACTGAATAAATGCAAATAATTACTCTCACTCTTCGAGACTTCCGCGTTTATCTGTAGTGAGGAGAACAGATGGTGAAGAATTTGCGTAGGTTTACATTTAACTGTTGTAATATAGCATACACTACAATAGAATGATACTCTGCGCCCATAAAATGAAAGATAACTTGACAAATTTAATGTCTTATGGCGGAGGGGAGTGGTCCAAAAACTATTTAAACACAGCGAGAATTTTTTTTAATTACATTGACAGTGGCCGCGGCAGAATAGCCGTGCGCACTAAGATGCCCAGCTGCGGTGCGCGGGGCCGTTCGCCGTCTGGAGTTAGTCCTCCCTCGGGCATGGGTGTTTGTGTTGTCCGTAGCATAAGTTTCTTTTAGTTAGTGTAAGTATTTTTTAAGCCTAGAGACTAATAACCAACGCAGTTACACCTTTATATTTACAAACGATTGATCATTGTCACTGAGTCAGCGCTGTTTATTAATAAATAACTCAACGATTTTACCGAACACTACGGTCGTCCATCTGCTGCGTGGGGTCAAGCCGGAGCCAAATGGGCTTGAAGATGGCCTATTGTCGGAAATCGGTTGTGATATATATTCATAAATAACGCGATCACTGACCGAGGTAACAGTTAACACCGAGAAGGTCGCTTGGAGATACTGTAAATGCCAGCCAAGCTTACAGGTGGCACTGTTGTATCCGACCGCGAGCAGTAGCTGTATAATTAATGCCAACCGGCCGCGGTGGCCGAGGGGATTGAGGCGCTCCAGTCACGGTCCGCACGGCCACTACGGTCGGGGGTTCGAATCCCCCCTCGGGCATGGATATTTGTGCCGTCCTAGTTCGTAAGTAGTTGATAAGTAGTTTGTAAGTTTAGGGACTGATGACCCCGTAGTTAAGTCCCATAAGCTTAACAAACATTTTTTTGAATTAATGCCCTCAATGCGCTGCAAATGTCAGTGGCGCTCAAAACTTTGTCCGGTGTGGTTACGAATACCTTTCGTCAGAGCTAAGTGAATTCGGACGGGGGCAAACTATTGGCGCTCTTGAGAATACATGCTTACTGATGCGACTGATCATATTTAAGATCCACTGCATCTGATGTTGGTCTGGTGTAGTCCCAACGCTAAACTGTCGGGCATTCCAGGACACTACTAAACAGAGATGCATGGAAGTGGCCGTCGGGTGTAGTCCATCCATTGCCGGGATGCGAGCACTGCAAGGCGTCCTCTGCTGTCGTGGAAATTAGGTTGACCAGCAAACCCGGCCTTAATATTCAACCTCTTATTTGCATAATAATTGTATTCGTTTTAAAAATGTTCAAATGTTTGTAAACCTATGGGACTTAACTGCAGCGGATATCAGTCCCTGGGCTTACAAACAATTTAAACTGACAACTGAGGACGACACACACACACACACACACACACACGGGCGAGGACTCCAACCTCCGACGAGGAGCAACCGCGCGCCTTACAGACTATTCGATCATTCCAATGTGGCTTCGCCTTCATCAGTTGACTAATGCACAATCGTAAACATATAATTAGTCGACTTCAGTATAAATCACAAAAATCGCGGCGGAGTGACCAAGTGCATTGAGACGCTATGCTCCGATGCGCGAGGCCGTTCTCCGTTGGTAGTTTGAATAACCCCTCGGGCATGGGTAATATAAGGTAGTTCATAAGTAGTTAATAAGTTTAGGTGCTGATGGCCCCGCAGTTAACTCTCTTAAGCTTAACAAACCTTCTTGAACAAAAATGTGCACTGCAACTCGACTTTACGAAGTTAAGAACAACCAGAAACCTTGGAAATTTCACTAATTTCTGTTAAGTTTAAAAGAAATGTCAAAACACGTGATTTGAAAGTCCTCAGAATCTTGGCACACAGATACAATGGATCTTCAGCCCAGGTGAGAAAAGTAGTTTTGGATAAAAATTAACAATAACTTAAGGATCTATCATGTTATGAGCCGCCGGGGATAGCCTCTAATTGTGTATGTACGCTCAGAGCTAGGTGGCGCAGTGGTTACACTGGACTCGCATTCGGGAGGGTGGTGGTTCGAATTCACCTCCGGCCATCCAGATTTAGGTTTTCCGTGATTTCCCTAAATCAGTCCAGGCAAATGCCGGAATGGTTCCTTCGAAAGGGCGCGGCCGATTTCTTTCCCCAACCCTAACCCAAAACCCGAGCGTAAGCTCCGTCTGTAATTACCACGTTGACAATGCGACGTTGAACCCTAAGCTTCGCTTCCCCTGTGTATGGACATTTCCAAGTTTCTAGATATTATGTCAAGCATTTTACTGTAGTGCGTACATGTTTGTTAGTCATGTCTCGTAGGTTGTAACATATAGTGGTTGAACTGATAGCTACCGACAAATTTCGAAAGGTGTTCAGGGATTACTTCAATAAGTACGGCGGAAAGTTACATCATTACGTATTTTTATTTATGCCACTACCCTTTTAGGCTTTAAACCATAAATTGGCGCAGTGTTATCTTCAGTCAGTATACCGTTAAAACATCGATGGCCATGTGGATGCTGCAACGTTTTTATTTAGCTGCAACAGTTTGCGACATGTATAGTTATGATTAGATGCGCTACTTCGTTTAGAAATATTTCGTGGTCATGTAGCTACAACGGAATCGCGGTATCGTCGCTATATTGCAGCCTTCACAGGAACGGTAGCACTATCAAAGCACTTCTGCATTAACTTTCCATTATTATTTCAGTAAATATGTAGCTCTTTTTCCGAATATTAACAACAGTTTGCGCACAAAATTAAATTGCCTGATTATTTGGATATCACCTCACCCGCGCATTACGAGGGGCGTCTCATGCGAACCGCAGAAAGAATAGCTGTTAGCCCACAAGCTGAACCTACTAATACCGGATTTATGCCTAATGCACTAATGTAATGATCTGCCTTGTGATATGATTCGCAAACGTAAATGGAAATGAGCAGTTTCAATATTTCTTTTGTGTCTAATTTTATGCTAAGTGGCTTGTGGTTAGCATGTGGAAACACTGATACGTAATGAGCGTCAGGTGTAAGTAATGTTGAAAGATAACAATTCGGTTGTAAGTTAGTTAAACAGTATCAAAAGCTTAATTTTATCCACATAATGTTGTGCGTCATTTAACTATCAACATTTATCACGTGTTCACTGCGGATATAACATGATTTAATAGTGTTGTGCCATTGCAATCTGTTTATGTATTTAGATAAACGGAAACATATGAAGGCGATCGTAACTCGTTCAGTAGCTCGTGACATAAATTTAACGGATGAGCTGATGTAGTGCTTGCGTGACATAACAGTAAACTATATTTGCCGCTACTAAAGTATTGGCGAGGTATTCGATATGTTGACGCGCTGTAGATTATATTTTTCTTTCGACATATTATGCGTTTATCTCTATCTCGTTTTCAGAAATAGAAGAAATATGAATTCTTTACGTAGGGGGGTAAAATGCAAGGAAACGTGCAACAGTTAATGCCAATGGTAATTGAATTAAACCAATGGGGAAATACAAATGAACCATAGACTAAACCTACTGGCGAAAAGCCGATTTATCTCATTTGCCTGGTCTTCAGGAAGCGTGTAATGTGTAAATGTTAAGCGTGTACTTCAGGGTAGCTACAGTAAGCCCATTCTTTTGGTAACTGTACAAATGATCGTTGGACCAAGGGCTAGCGAAAACACTTTGCGCCTTACATATGTAACGCACAGAATCAGAGGTTGGACATCCTAAAGAATTGCATTTTCTCACGTGGCGTTTTCGGACATATTCGTTTCTTGGATTGTCGTTTAAGTTACGTTGACTCCTAGCTTAATATTAGTTTTCTTAATTACATCACTTTGAGCGTACTGTTAGAGGTACATAGATATTAATGCACCGAAATAATGGTTGTCTAGTTACTCTTAATGGTGACAGCCGCCAACATATTAAGAGGCACAAAGAGTTACAATGTCATGTGCACAATAATAAAAGTTTTTTTTCCCGCACACTACGTCCTGCCCTGCCATGGACGAAAGAAAAACGGTCTCGATGTTGAATATTCAGACCTCAGCAACTGAAAACTAGAGAGCTCAAGGCTCAATGAAATGTTAACGAATCATATTAGTTATGCAGAAACGATGTCATTGAGGGGCTGATTGCGTTTAAATATTTCAGCGGCTTAACATGAAACATTTTATTACTTACTCTGAATTCGTCCTTGGAGAAATCTACGGCCTGGGAATGGTACAATCCAAAGCGGCAGGTGAACACTGTAGTAGACTGATCGAAAGTTTTTATTTACTCGCTCCGAATATGACGCAGTTATTTTATCAAATTTGTGTGGCCATCTTTCGTAGCTAACATGAAATTATTCATTTTTTGAATTGAAAGTGCCGTTTTCTTGCTGCGATTTGTTTTCTCCAGACACATTTTGCCCTCTTCTATTCGAGAGCATTGTCAGACTATAAGCCATAAACCAATCCACTGATGGCGCCCTGAAATAGAAGGGGCAAACGCGTCTGGAGAAAAAAAGTGCACCAGGAAAACGATGTTCTCGGTTCCAAAAATTAATGTTTTGATATTGGGAAGACTTTAAGTATGAGCCATGGGAAGAGACGTGTACAATGTATTGGAATTGTTGCCGAGTTAGAAACTACGTTATCGGAAAGTGATAATACACAAGCAAGCGACTTTGTGCTTGTATTGGTAACAATTTAAGTACTAAAGCTGCGGTATCCCGAGCTGCTATTTGTAATTTTCAATTTAATGTGTGAAATGCGGAAGCATTGCAGGATAGTGCAGCACACCTGTTAAAAAAACTGCATACAGGACGTTAATGCGAGAGGCATATCAGTAGGTATTAAAAGAATTAATATAAACTTTGCCGAAATCTTAACAGATTGGTATAGTATGCTTGAGAAAGGAAAAATATGGATCTTTGAAACGGTTATCTAGTTAATTTCGAGAATCGATAAAACAGAATACAAGACAGTTACGATCGTATATATTGCTTAATCACCATGAGAAATAGAGAAGGGGACTTTTACGCAGCCACTTTCGGTGTATTTTTATCTTTCTGGCGAATGGTATCATAATAATTTATTGCGCTAATCGGCCTTTAAGGGATATAGGAGACTACAAAAGAGAAGAACAATGTACACTATACTAAAAACTAACAAGAGAAGGCATTAAAAACGCCGGTCACCGTAGATGGATATACCTTCTCGAGAAGGTAGCCCATCGTTGCTGGTCTCAGCTTCAACTTTCACCACAGTTGGTTCAACTTCTTTAAGGATTGTTATTACTTGACCCTTCAGCCGCGTTCTTTAACGTTCCCTTGGCCATTATCTTGTGGATGAGAATGGAGGGATACACAAGCTTATAAAATGTGGCTAACCTCTTCAGCCTCTTCTGTCTTAACGTTCGTCCAGTGAGTGGATTTTCCAAACATCTGATTCGCCTTCCTTGATACTGTACACAAATACAGACATATTTCGAGTAAATTCCTTTCGAAAACACAGGTTGCTTTTCAGTTGTCGGTTCGATAAAGATTTGAAAGTACAGACTGCACTAGCGTCCTTACAGTACCTTGAAATAACTGTTCACACTACAGAACGTACGATTTGCGTTTATTATTCATGGGTGACCTTTTTTCCCTCTCGCTTTTGTTCGTCAATGTGGATCCCAGGTTCCTGAAATATTGAACTCCTTCATTGGTGTGCCCGTCAACAGCAGTGGAATGAGGGATAGCTTGACGGCGTTATAAACAAAGTATTATGTTTTATCGTCATTCATGACATCCCAATTTTTGTCACTGTGTGCCGGCCGCGGTGGCCGAGCTGTCTGAGGCACGCCAGTCACGGTCTGCACGGCCACTACGGTCGGGGGTTCGAATCCCCCCTCGGGCATGGATATTTGTGCCGTCTTTAGTATAAGGTAGTTCATAAGTAGTTTGTAAGTTTAGGAACTGATGACCCCGTAGTTAAGTCCCATAAGCTCTACAAACATTTGAACACTCATTGTGCAGAAATCGGCAAAGAAAGAAAATTGATAATACTGGTACAAAATGGAAAAGTCTGGTTGCCAACATACGAGGGCACTTCAAGGAAGGAAGATGAATCGAGGATTAACGTTGTATCGACAACGACGCATAGTAAACAGAGAACTGGTGGGAGAGGACAAGGACGCCGGGAAATAGACTATGGCCTTCGCAAAAGGTATTTGCCAAAAGTTGTTCACGGAAATCTCGAACGACCACACCCTCCATGTTTAGGAGATTTCATGCCTCTTCTTCCAGATGGCAATAAGTTCTCGAACTCAGTTGAAATTGTTCCACTTTTAAGAAATATTGTATGTTGATTGTCTTCGAAGGTTTAATTTAACACTGAACGCACACTGTCACTTGCCTCGGTGATTATTTATGTCATCCACAGACTTCAGAGTGATGATTATATCGCCTTATAGCGTGACTATGAATTCCACTAAAAACAGCTCAATTAAACATTATGAGGAGATACTTGACGTCCAACAAAGGTGAGAAGAGAATATGTTTTCGGAATGATTTTCCAAAGTTAACGTAATTTAAATAAGTACTCTGTAGCTCAAAGGGAGCGAATACTCCAATATGTAGCTGTAATAGTGTAATACGTGAATGCGAAATTTATTGGTAAGGTGGAATATCGTCGCGTCGTATTAACGTAGTCTGTTTTATCTCAATGGCGAAATTTCCTCCCGAAAAGTTTTTAAATCTTGTAACTGTCCATTGTGATAGATCTGTAACGTCTTCCCGTGACGAAAACCCGTGGTCTAGAGTTGTTCAGTAACTGAAGTTCTTCGTATTTTAAGTACCAAATGTCCCCCCGCAACTCAACACCGCCCCACACAGGTCTCAGGCGGGAGGAGGTAATCTTGGCCCGGCTGAGAATCGGTCATTGCCCGTTCAGCCACCGACACTTAATAACAGGCGACCTCCACCAGTATGTTCCTGCGGTCACCCGATGACAGTGCGCCATGTTTTAATGTTCTGCCCCAAATTTTAATCATGTTCGTGTTGCAGTAAACATGCCGTCTACTTTGGAGGACATTTTACCTGATGACGCACGGGCAGCTGCTAGTTTTGCGTTTTATACATATGACTAATTTGTCCAAGTATATTTAATTCCTTCTCATGCTATTTTTATCCCTCGTTTTAGTGATATTTTGAAATTCTCCTTATTGGCACCTTTTTTAACCTTGTTTCAAGTCAATCTTTAGGTTTATTTCTACCACTTCCTTCCCGAAAATATTGTCTGACTCTCAAAGTGTCCTTCAAACCCTACAACACCAGAGATGGAACAAAAAAACCAACAGCTATATTCTGGATGTGATTTCAGCATATATTCGCTGTACAAATACGGGACGGACAGTTAATTTACTGTGGGTGCCTTCTCACGCTGGTATCTGCTATAATGAAGTTGATGCATTGGCAAAACAAGCGGCATCCTTAGGCACTGTCTTGGACCTACGACTACCATACACAGACTTCTTATCTGCGGTCAAGGACTACGCAAAACAACAGTGGCAACAGATGTGGAACATTTCCCAAGAAACGAAAGGCGCTTCTTACGATGTGCTGCAACCTCAGATTTCTACGCAGCCGTGGTTTATGAGGACTCATCTGGACCGATCCGCGATTTCTACCATTATTCGTCTTCGCTTCAATCACGCCTCTTATCCAAAACATCTACATCGGATCAACATCTACGATTCGGCGGCATGTGAGTGTGATCCTGAAACGGAAGCTGTCAACTACATCCTGTTCAGGTGCCCCAAATTTGACCGAGAACGTTTGAACTTCCTGCAGACATTGGTGAAGATGGGATATCCCCTTCCCCAGTCAGATTCTTCCCTTTTGTTTACGAAAGACATTCGTGTGTATAAAATCATAATTAAGTTTAGTAAGAGCACTGTACACAATCTTTAAGCATCAAGTGTGTTGGTAATATAAAGTTTTGCTTGTGAATATGTGAAAATGTTCCAACATTTAAATTGTAATGTAATGCAGTTTTCGCTTTGTTTCCACTTTCCCATTTTGACAAAATGTACTTCTGTTTTGTCTATTTAAATATATGTACATTTCCTCTGCGTGTTGTAGATGGCCACATTGAGTTAACACTCAGAAGGCCAAATAAATGATAACAACGGTCAATCTAGGATCAGAATCGAGCGCTAATGACCACTGCAATTGAGCGCCCTAAATCTACACAAAAAAAGAAGGGAAAAAAAACCACAGGCCTCGATGGCCCAACTGGTACCGACCGGCCGCCGTGTCATCCTCCACCCGAAGACGGCACAGGATGCGGTATGGAGGCAGACGTGGTCACGCCTCCCCCCCCCCCCCCTCTTATCCCCGGCCGTTTTGTCGGTTTTCCAGACCGGAGCCGCTATTTCTCAATGAAGTAGCTCCTCAATTGGCCTTAAAAGGTCTGATAAGAGTGCACCCCGCTTGGCAACAGCGCTCGGCAGACCCGGACTGTTACTCATTCAAGTGCTAGCCAAGCCTGACAGTGCATAATTTCAGTGTTCTAACGGCAACCGCTGAATCCACTGCGGCTCGGCCATTGTCTACCATATTGGTACAGCTGTTTATTTAAAATACAAATTGAATTTATGCAGCTGGTACAGCTGTTTATTTACAATACAAATTGAATTTATGCACCGTATCATTCATGCCATTTTCCTGATACTAGTAGCTTCACCGCCTGACCCAAAAGTATATTCAATCAAATAAGTTTCCGCGTAATATGACACGTCTTCAGCATCGGAGATAAGATGTAAAAACGGTAATGTTAAAGGCAAAGTCTTGCAGGAACGCATCTATCGCGAAGGTTGCTGTAATGCTGATTTAACAATGACTCAAGCAATTAGCTTCTGGCTTGCTAGAAAAAACATACATGTCAGAACCTATGCGACATACAGTAGAAAAATTTTCTGGGCATTTTGATGACTACACTGCAACAGTTGATTGCTGTCACTGATTAGATACTTCTGTAAATACCTGTGGTGCACTGGCATTTCGAGCCAATTATCATACTGCACGTATCACAGAGTGGTTTTTTCACAAATTTACATAATGTACATAATTTTTTTTTCCAAATGTTAGAATCTATAAGCTTGTGAGGAATTTCCCAGAATGAATTCAGGGAATACATACTGCAATGAACCACATTCTTATAACGTTCACTTTGCAATGTAGAATGGAAATAACCCGTCCTTGCATCTTATTGTCGGAGACTACGAAACTTAGCCAAGACTTATAGCCCATGTGCGTTTAAAACGTTTGTAAAGCTTATGGGACTTCACTACGGCGTCATCAGTCCCTAAACTTACAAACTACTTAAGAACTACTTACGAACTAGGACGGCACAAATATCCATGCCCGAGGAGGGATTCGAACCCCCGACCGTAGTGGCCATGCAGACCGTGACTGAAGCGCCTCAGTCTCCTCGGCCACCGCGGCCGGCTCCCATGTGCAATAGTGGAGAATTAGAAAGGACTTATTATTACAATTTGTAACGTTGACAATGAATCACTCTAATAGTAAAAAATTTTCTGACCGGGTCTACTTTCCCGTCCTGATGGATATTACGGATACCAAAGACATTTACCTGCATTAGGAAGAGGGAAGTTTTAGTCAAGCTGGAGGGTGATAAGCGTGTTTTCCCCATTCCTCCTAAATGGCCCGTGATCTAGGCCGATTAAGTTAGCGTAAGTGTGGCTACCCACGAAGTCGGGTGTTTCCAAGCACCATTTCGAAAGAAATGCCGTGAAGTCCTGGTAGGAAGTAATATCTTAAGGTAAGTGCTATTAGAGGAAGCAGGAAACTGTCAATTAAAGTGCTAGTGTTACTCAACAGTTAAAACAAGCTGCTCGTAGCAAGCGAAGTTTAGAAAGGAAGGAAGATAAGAGCTTATACCAGAACTATAATCGTGAAATGTTCAATTGTTTGTAAAGCTATGGGATCTAACTGCAGTGGTAATCTGTCCCTAGAATTACAAACTACATAAAATGACTTATCGTAAGAAACACACACACACACACACACACACACACACACACACACACACACACACACACACAGAGAGAGAGAGAGAGAGAGAGAGAGAGAGAGAGAGAGAGAGAGAGAGAGAGAGAGAGAGAGAGAACCACCTCGAACGAGTAAAGCCCGTGCACTCCGCAGCGAGACCACAGTCTAACATATACAGTCGCGACACTCACTGCTGTGAAAATTGTTACCAACTAACAGTTCAACGACACTAGCGCTCCTAGCGGTGGGCAAGCCGCCGAAAGAGTGATGTTTGTTTGTAATTATTTGTGTGCGTAATTAACGAAATAGTTAATATAATTTTTGTGTTACAAGCACTAGAGATATATCAAGAAGCATACATAATACGGAAAGTAATGTAAAAACAGTCATACTGATTCAGTGGTATAACGAAGAACTTCGTCATGAACCAATACTTACGAATATGTGTATATTTGCAGCTTATTCCGCTGAAAGTAAGTAGAATATAAACATAATAGAAATATAAATTTCTATTTTGGTGTGTTCTTACTATGACAAAGTTTTTTCATACGTATCGTTGTGGTATGGTGTCTAATGATTCGCACATTCTAAGACTTCACTCGTCTTTATTATAAGCGCATATTCTTTTCAGTGTGATTACTTTTGCTTAAGAAGACAATGTTTTTAATATTCTTGCCATTTGTGGTTCAGCTGTAGCAACAATTGTGGAATTGGGTTCTTCTTTGTTGAATACAGTTTGATTACTTTTTAAGTTCTCTTGTCACGTTTCGGAAGTTTTTCTTCAGCGACTGATTTGGTATGTTAAATACCGTAGATATTGCATACTACATTCGTTTCTTACGTTCCACCCTCACTGATTTTACTGGAACTGGAGTGGAGAAACGTTAACGTTCTTCAGAAAAAAAGCGAGTCTTTCTGCCAAAGGGCGGGTATTCGGTGTTTCCTAGCCATTTTTCTATTTGTAATAGTAAATTAAATTATTCAGTATAACCCTGTGGCTTACAAGATAACAGTAAATAAACTGTGCCGCAATGTACAGTTTCCAACCTTGTCAGGGATCTTAGGAAACCTAAGAAAGACAAAGGTGGAGCTATTTTTAAGTTATTATCTATTTTATGATTCTACATACGTTCTCTAGTGTAAAAAATGTGTTAAAATCAATATAAATGATACTATTCGCACTCATCCACTATCGTATTCATAAAAGTAGCTTGCCCTCCGCTTGGGGCGCTGCTGTCGCAGTGTATAACAAAACTCCGCGGAAGTGTCGTGACTGTATATGTTAGACTGTGGCGAGACGCCTTAGCGCGCGCGCCCTTTTCTTTAGCATAAATTAGTGTGCAAGTTTATGGACCGATGACTTATGCAGCAGTTTCGTCTCGCAGAAAAGAAACGCCGCCTTGTCGGCACCGTGGTCATCGGAGACTTGCGAAGTGGAAGTCAGGCAGTAGGGTACAGTCGTGTGCCCTCTGAGGCGGACATCTTGTTCCCGCAGTGCACTTCAGAAGTCGGCAGTGAGTGATGGTTTGAGGTCAGCCAAGTTAATTCATGCTCCAGAGAATCCGAAACGGGATTCCAAGTCGTGCTCTCCCCCTCCCTCCTTCTCCACAGAGTGTGAGAAACAGTAGTTCCTATTTTGTTGCCTTGGGGCATTGGCGGAAACTGAATAGAACTAGTTAAACAAGGTATTCGAAATGTTAGTGGTGTACATCTTCCACTTCAGTGGTTGGATCGAGGAACTTCCTGAGATTAATTACGTTGGTAATTCAAAAGAAAGTTAAATGTGTCATCCTAAGCCAAGACAATTGCACAACAGCGATGCAGCGTCATGAGAGAACACGTATGTCGGTTCCTTCCAGACAGAGTTCTGCTGGGATATAACTAACAGGACTGTCACAGTCTGCGACTGAATTGACGCGGTAGCTGAAAACTTAATTAAAAGTTGAAGTTCGCAAGACAGGACGATTCTTCTGAACAAACGGCTAAATTGCTGGCCGATTCACGTTGAAATTTTTACAGTACCTGCCCGCAGTGAAATAATTCTGGTACCGTATTGACCAAATCCACACAGATCTGGAAGTCAATCTCACCACTTATCATATTTTTCGACAAGCTGTGTAAAATACGTCTGAGGGAAACTAATTTTACATGAGTGAGGCCGGTGACACATTGGTTCTCAGGTGGCTCCGTGCCAAAGGAGAGGACTTTTATCGTCCAGGAACTGAACGATTTGTTAGGTGAACAGAGAAATCTCAACTACGTAGAATGAGGACGTGATGCATCAGTGTAATACGTAAATCATTATCCGAAGCGTTCTCGCCTGTAGCTACTGGGTATTAAATTATTGACTTGAGAGTTGTTGGTTATCGAGTGAAATCGAGATCACTATTTAGACCAGCTGTTCCCAACTTCCTTTGCTATACGGACCACCTTTTTTATTTTATTTATTTATTTATTTATTAAGAGCTTCTTAGAGGTTCAGTAATAAAACATACAGATCATGAATGACGTTTCCGGGCATAAGTTGCTATGTTCATTTTGTTTCTAAAGGCGCCTTCTGCAGAGGTTACACGTTTTTGGTGTAATTTTGTAATTCTGAAACACACTGGCGTATGGAGCATACGTACATAGGTATTTGACGTCCATTTAATGCTGGAAATATACTCAGCAAGAAATTGACTCTTTTTTGTTGCTGGCATGTGAGTAATCTCGCTGCAAAACCCAAGTGTGCGAATTTATTTCAGCCTGTATACTCTCTACTGTTTCCTGATCATTAAATTCGCGTCTAAATGCGGAAGGTGCTTGCGTTAATGTTTCGCGTAACATTGTCGAAAACAGTGAACGATACACAGATACGTCGGATGTCATCTGCAACAGCGCATTAGTGATTTACAGAGTCACTTTCGATGTATTCTTAAAATTTACCTGTGAAAATCACACATTTAGCACTTCCTTCTTGTATTTTGATTTTGCAGCTATTTACTTATAAACCTATTTTACATGGGGAAATGCCCGTATCTTAATATCGGTTCTAGAAACCTGCATGAATTCAAAATCTTTTAGGATGCATGAATTCAGAAAGCTCGGTGAATAAAAATTCTGCATTAACTCCACGGGCAATGGAATGATTTGGTGTGGTGGCTAAAGCAGTCAACTTTCACTTGTGATACACGGATTCAGTTCTCGGCTCGGCATCCAGTGGTCACCCAGAGCATTCCTTGCTAACGGAGGGTGTTGTTTGAAAGGATCGTGCCTGCTATCTCTAAGGCTCTCGTAATAATAAGCTTTGTCTCTATATTCCTAACTCTGTTCAAAAAGTACGAGAGCATACTGATGTCGAAAATGGTCGACATCAGCGTTTCATGGAGTGATTGAATTCCATTTTAAAGACGAACAATCAGGTGATATGATAGACCTCAGACTACAACATGCATATGAAGATGACTGCACGGGCACAACCAGTATTAAGAGAAGGGTGAAACATATCAAAGATGGAAACATGCGTACTCGAGATGAACCTCGTAGCGGTTGTTCAGATGCCTCCACGGATCGCAACAGGGAAAGCGTTGATGTCGTCATTAGAAACTGCAGGCGTGTCACTGTACCTGAAATCGCTAAAAACGTCCAGTAGGACATCAGTGCAAGAATTGATTCACAGCGTACGGTACCGACAAGTATGTGCCTGTTTGGGTCCCATGTTTGTTGACCAAATATCACAAACTTCAGAGAACCATCTACGATCACCTTCAGAGATATCGAAATAAAATTGGTTTCTTTTGACGAATATTGCGACACGCGACGATAGCCGGTTTAATCATTACGAACCTAAAAAAAAAACTTCACAGTATGGAATAGCACCACTTCGATTCGCTATCAAAGAAAAAAAGTGAAGGCACTGCCATCGGTTGGGAAATTAGGAAATTTATGGACCGTGTCTTCCGCGATGCGGAGGTTACATTCTGGTTGAATTTGTTGGATCTGGACGAACAATCAATGCTGCCCACTACACCCAGGTGCTTGGGAAGCTCCGCTGTGCATTGCGTGACAAAAGTCTGGGCGTCTCCACGCTTCACATTTCACTGTGGAGCATGATATTTGGGTTGGAATCTCTACAACATCGTACATAGTGGCACCAACCGGTGAAGGAACCCGTGCGAGGCCTTCGCCACGAGATGCTGGAAGATACAAGGAAAGCAGGGTGCCAGTTTCTTCGGGTAGCTGAAAACGTTGCTACCGTAAGAAAATTTTTAAGCTTGCAGAACAATAGGGAAAAGTATGCGCAACTTGAGATCATATTGAAAAGTCTGTATATTAAAGTGGTATACTAGATTTGTCTGAAAATAAATGGAATAATTTTTTTTATGTTGTACACGACATTCAATATGCTCTTCGTAAAACACCAGTTCTCCTTCTCTCCACCTTCTCGTGTCTGGATATTAAACGAGCAAATTGAAGCGAGTTATCCGTTAACCAAACTGACTCATTGCTGACGCATTGCGACATGTGTGTTCAGCCTTCAGCACCCAGGCAAGGACGCGAGCCAGATCTGGAGCGCAGTCAGTAGCGTTGAACACTTCCGACGCTTCGTAACACGCAATATGGTAGTTTTCAGTATGAAAAATACTGGCCGTCTAAGCAAGGTCTTTTGGTGTACTCCTTCTGTGTTTATACGAGGGTTGGAACTGTAATAGTGGTAACTATTTATTCACAACCAGTACGAAAGCGTTACATGTTTGCACCTGTTAATGTCCTTCAAAGTAGTCTCCAGCGCTGTGTAAAACCCGTTGCCAACGATGTGGAAGTCATAGTATACAGTTAGCAGAGGCTGTTCTGTTGATGTTGCGAATGGAGCGGTCTGCTGCCGGTCGAATCTCTGGAACAGTTAAGAAGCGAATGCCACGAAGTGGTTCCTTCATCTTCGGGATCAAACCAAACTCACAAGGACTTAAATCCGGGGAGTATGGCGGATGGTACAGTACTTCCCTGTCCTATTGACCGAACAGAGCAGAGGCAGCTTGCGCTGTATGAGCCCGTGCGTTGTCGTGCAAAATGTTTGGTGGGTTGTGGGCGAAGTGTTGCCGCTTCTGCGAAAATGAGCATCATCTGCGACCAGGAAGAGGCAACACTTTCTACGGATGCCACCCAGCACGATAATGCGCGCACACAGCGCTAGCTGTGGCTGCTCTGTTCGGTCGATTGGGACTGGGAAGTACTGTACCATCCACCGTACTCCCCGGACGTAAGTTCAAATGTTTGTAGAGGTTATGGGATTTAACTACGGGGTCATCAGTCCCTAAACTTAAATAATACTCATGAACTAGCTACTACTAAGACGGCACAAATATCCATGCCCGAGGGGGGGATTCGAACCCCCGACCTTAGTGGCCGTGCAGACTGTGACTGACGCGCCTGAGAACGCTCGACCACCGCGGCCGGCCGGGACGGAAGTCCATGAGACTTTGATTCGGAACATAAAGGAACCACTTCGTGGCATTCGCTTCAGAACTGTTCCAGAGATTTGACAGGCAGTAGACCGCTCCATTCGGATCATCAAAGGAGCAGGCTCTGCTAACGGTATAGTAAGACTTCCACGTCGCTGGTATCGGGTTCAACACAACGCTGGTGACTACGTAAGACAGTAACAGGTGCAAACTTGTATCGCATTTGTATCGGCTGTGAATAAATAGTTGCCACTACATAAGTTCCAAACCACGTAATACAAAAAAAAAAAAAAAAAAAAAAACGCACTGACGTGTTTTACGGCCCACTGTAGATTTGTAGTTTTATAAATTTTTGCAAACATTTTGGACCAAAATAATAATCTAAATAATAAAAAATCAATTAATAAGAGTATCTGAAACCCTTTTAAGAAAAAAAATTGTAGTGGTTGGTTCCGAACCACTGACCTTCAGCGTCAAAGTCCAACGCATTGCCCATTACCCTACAGCTATCAGTTAGAAGTTACGTTCTTTAATCTCATACTGTTGATGGCTGTTGTTAACTGATGCTAATTTGGCATTTTTAGACATTAGATTATAATTTATCGTACGAAAAACGTGTTTTGTTAATTCTTCAGTGCGTCATTGCTTTGAAATGACAACGCGTAAGATGCAATAAGAAAATCATCAAATACGCAACGCAAGATGGCGTATGCCATAGTGTTCTGGGCGAGGAATATCACGTGACATCTGCGAACGGCTGATTTTCGTTAATTCAATGGAGGGTGTCAAAACTCCGTTATTTTCGCAAATATCTCTCAAACGATAACAGATACGAAACAAAACATAAGGGAACAAAGTTGTAGAGAATTTTCTCCTTTACAAATTCGGTTATTCAATTTTCGTGTCAGATGCATGGTTAAGCCGTTATTTTCATTTAAATTTCGAGCTGTCAAAAGACGATCGCAAAGGCCCACTTTTAGTGTTACTGCCGTAATCCAAAGTGGGCCAACACAGTCGTGAAAAGTTTGGACGAAAAAGGATGGAGCAGAGTGTTCTGAAGGGGATACTATAGCGATAGTCATTTCATATAATTCCTTACTCACCGGGCATCTTTCGTGACCCTGTGACAAGCTGGCCGCGCCTGACAAGTGGGTGAGGCCTATTGGGTTCGGAATAGCTCTTGGAGTAGTTTCATTATTAGCGTAAGAAGACATGGTTTAAAATGTTTATATGTTAAGCTATGGGACCAAAGTGCAGTGGTTATCGGTCTCTAGACTTACAAACTACTTTAACTTAAGCCAAGAACTAGGCACACCCGTGCCCGAGGGAGGATTCGAACCTCTGACGGCGACCGCTTGGAGGACCTCCTCACGCCTCTCTCGGCGAGAGTAGGTCATCCTGGCCCAATTGCGGATTGGTCACTGCCGATTCAGCCACCGTCATTTGCTAACCGCTGACCGTGCACCGCTGTGCTCCTGTGGTGCATTGCTGACGGTGCGACATGTTTTACTGTCTTGTCTTAATTTTAATCGTGTCCGTGTAGCCCTTAATTTGCCGTCTACTCTAGAGGAACTTTCAGCTGATGGCACACTAGCAGCTGCTAGCGTTTTATCAACATGGCTAATTTATCAAAGGATACTTAACCCTTCTATTTGATTTTTTTATCCTTCTGTTTCTGCATTCTCTTGATACTCTACTTTGCCGCGGTGGAGTAGCCGAGCGGTCTAAAGCACCTCGCTGCGGAGCGCGCGGTTGCTCGCCGTGGAGGTTCGAGTCCTCCCTGGGGCATGGGTGTGTGTGTTGTCCTTAGGTTAGTTTACCTAGTTTTAAGTAGTTTGTAAGCTACGGACTGATGATCACGCAGTTTGGTCCGATAGATTTACAGACATTTGAACATTTTTGATACTCTCCTTTCTGGCAGTTATAAATTTCTTAGAGATCTAGCGAATCTCTGTTCCGATCCGGGCGCTAATGACCTGAGAAGTTGTGGGCCCTAAAACCACACAAAAAAAACCTCTCACGGGAAACGACCACGTGCACCACAGCAAGACGCCTTAGCACGCACGGCCACTTCCGCGCGGATTGCGTCATATCTGGTTTTCCCCAGCCACTTGCTCAACTGCAGAAACTTCAGTTTGGTCAACGATCTGAGAAGTTACGGCTCAAACTCGTTATCACACGACACTGCCTCGTAGGTAACCAATAAACCGAAAACAATACTACTCTTCGGTATAACGAAGCTCTAGGTGACAATAAAGTTAACACTTGACGGGACTCGAGCTAAGCTGCAGAAATTTTCACGGTCGGTAGTTGTTGTACGATGCTTACGCCAGCAACGGCGTGGCGCCGTTACGTACGTCGTTGGGGGAGTAAGAGCGCTGCCGTGTGTCGCTTTGCTTTAGCCGGTCGTTAAGACGGACGTAATTGGTGTAATATTAGTGAACGCGGTGGTGTTACGGCCGTACACTTCGCGGGGCGACGCCCGCAGGAGGTGCCGTGCAGAGTTCCCGCCGCGTGCGTCGTTGGGGAGGCGCGCCGCGCCGTCTGGAGGAGAGGTCGTTACGGTTAATGGGCCTCCTGTGTTAAACATTGGGACAGAGCGGCGCTCGGCCTCGCTAATTACGCCGTAGGCCGGCCTCTCGAGCCACTGGGCCGGGCTGCACGCGCCGAGCCTCCCGCCTATCACCAGCAGCCGGCGCGCTTCCTTCCGCTAACCTCGCCCTGCAGAGCCCCCTCTGGTGCCGTCCAAAATAAAACCGACAGACGAGAAACAGGTAGAAACAATGGAAAGAGTACAGATCGCCAACAGCCACTTCCATCACGTTGAAAATTATTATGCCCTCTGCAACGGAACCATATTCTCTGCCCTCAAAGAACTAACAGAAAACCCATAAACACACACACACACACACACACACACACACACACTAAAACGAAAGCAACATGATTCAGAAACTCCCGCCCCCACCACAGTCAGCTGTTCTTAACAATATCAAATGTTCAAATGTCAGTACAGCTTATGGGACTTAACTACGGGGTCATCAGTCCCTAAACTTACAAACTACTTATGAACTACCTACGAACTAGGACGGCACAAATAGCCATGCCCGAGGGGGGATTCGAACCCCCGACCGTAGTGGCCGTGCGGACCGTGACTGAAGCGCCTCAGTCCCCTCGGCCACCGCGGCCGGCTGTTCTTAACACTACTCCCAGAATTCAACTACCCACCATCTTGTTTTCATAACATAAACATTGCGTGAAGTGAAAGTGACACAGTGCCTGTCCACAACGCGAAAACAGCGCCTATTCACCGAAGTAAGTGACAAAAACTTGTTATAAACACACAGACATTTTGTTATAGAAGCAGTCGCCACAGTAAAATTAAACCAAAACATAAAAACGTCCTAGATTTTCGCAAAAATCCCGATATGTACAAGATAACCATTCACCCCAATAAATATACACGTTTTGGTTTGTAGATGACAAACTGTCAAAAATTATCAATAACGTTTTGTGAGTTAAAGAGCCACAAACAAAACATGTGGTATTAACGTAGGCCTAGTATACCTATAAAAATAAGAAAACGATTTATATTAGACTCACAATTATCAGTAGTTTTGACACTTAATGTATAAAAAGTAACTATCATTTCATTGTTAATTTGACAGACAATATGAATTAAACATCCCACTGATGATGCTGCAACGCCAGCAAAACATGTATCTGAAAAATAAAAAAAAAATACATTTGTTTGTTCAAGGCGGACCTTACCTAAAAAACAAATTTAATTGAAAAAAAATTAGGTTGAGCACAACCTGTACATTTGGTATTAGTAGATATAGAAAAAGCCTATGATAGTGTGCCTCTACCCAATCTATGGAAAGCTTTATTGTCAATAGGAATTAATCCAGCAATAATAAAAGCAATTCAAAATTTATATAAAAATTCTATTTCAAAAATAAAAATTGGTAAATTTCTGTCATCTGGATTCCAAGTCACAAAAGGATTACGTCAAGAATGTAGCACGTCACCTACATTGTATAAAATACTAGCTGAAATCCCGGCGTTGCCTGGGTATTTATTTATTCCTGCCTTGAGTTAGTACTTCTCCTATCCCTTCTCTCTCTGTCCATCTCGCTTTTTTTAATATCATTATCGGAGAATATAAATGAAATAATGACGTTTTCCTTTTCAGAGACAAGTTGTCTGAATGTGATCTATTAAAAGTAGATGTGCTGTTGTAATATGTGTAAAGTAACGCAAGGCACATTTATCTACGAAGTTTAAATAACAATTAATGTAATTATTTTCACTCAGTTTTGAGGAAATGTCGCTGATAAAGCGGAACTGAAAAATATTCCTATCAGATTGCAGAAGTCTATGAACTTGCCGTTTATCAGGAAAGTAAGTAGTGCAGATCAAATCACACGTAAAAATGCACTGATTGCACTCGTTTCGAAGAATCCAATCACGAAATTCAACAATAATGACAGTAATAATATCACACATCCATCACTTGATGTAATGCGCGAAACGTCAAATCGATTTTTTAAAGAGATGCATTAAAAGAAATTTCTCTTTTACTGCTTTATTTATTATTATATTTCCTTATTCGTATGCTTATCCTTACAGACATTGTAGCACGTATAGACCAAAGATATGATCTGTGGCATAAAGTTTCGCTGTATGTAACCTTGTTGCTATAGAGCCGCAAACGTCATCGCTGGCCTTCAGTCCGAATTTTTTTATAATTTGACGACTTTCAACCAGCATATCTTCCACCCCTTACAGCTATCGGCATGGAACTGCTATGGTGTACAACGGGAGACGTCGAACAACAATTACACACAGACCATTCGTTTGCGTTCTGTAGTTTTCGCTGCAGAGAGAATTATTAAAACACACACACACACACACACACACACACACACGTAGAATTTTATATACACCTATAACTTTCCAACCCAATAGACTCCACCCTTTTATCATTATCAACCCTCAAGAAACAATGCAATCAATAAAACAATTTTCGAAGAGAAAATATAATTTTCAAAGAGTAATTATTCTTCCGCATTTCGCGTTATACTCTGCAGATTACTAAATATCTATCAGATCGCTATAAAACCGTGCCTAAAACCTTCCTCAGGTATAAATTAATAACTGTACAAATATTAAAGTCTCTGCGTCTTGTCGTTCGGATGTGATAGGCGTACACGGAACAGACATTCACATTTATATAGATATACAGAGGTGACCTTAGAGAATTGGAAGAAAAAATTTCAAACTATGGGAAAATCAATAAATGACAGAACAATATACTCATTACAACTTGCAGATGACCAACTGATTATAGCCCAAGACTATGAGGATATAAGAGTATATGACCAGGAAGCTGATTCAGGAATTAAAAAAATCAGGTCTAAATGTCAACATGAATAAAACGAAATACATGGTAATTGGTGGAATAAATGAAGACTTAATATTAGAAGAAGGGATGGGAACAATAACAACTACGGAGGAATATAAGTATTTAGGAGTGAATATTACAAATGATGTGAAACAAGAAAAAGAAATTAGATCAAGAATAAATGCGGGGAAGAAGACAATTTCTTTGTTTTGAATGGAATTCTCTGGGACAAACACATAACTACAGAAAACAAAATAAGGATATATAAAACAATGGTTCGAAGCATTATTACATATGGTTCAGAAGTGTGGACAACAAAATGGCAACTGAAATCAAAATTATTAGTCACAGAAACTGATTTCTGGAGCCGTTCAGCAAGAATATCAAGAAGAGAGAGAATAAGAAATGAAGTAATCAGAGAAAAAAATGAAATGCAAAAATTCAATTATTGAATTCATTGAGCACAAACATCTAAAATAGTATGGACACGTCAGAAGAATGGGACAAGAAAAACTTCCAAAATGCGTACTCGACTGGACACGAAACGGAAGAAGAAAAAAGGGACGACCACCTACCACATGGATGCAGGAAGTTCAATCAGCAATGAGGAATAACAACATTCCTGAGGACTTGTGGGAGGACAGAGAAGAGTGGAGAACTATGATTAGTAACTTAATGTGATCTAATATAGGAGCTGGAAAAATGTACTGACATTGTAAAACCAGAATAATAATAATATTATTTTCTATATAGCGGCCTTTGACACACATAGCGGCAACTGGTTAATTGGCTCAGTATGGATACCTCGGGCAGCAATACCGTTTGACAAAGATGGGGCCTGATGCGCTTCGTATTAATGTTCACGTGTTAGTAAACCAACGATACGTTGAAACTTCCTGGCAGATTAAAATTGTGTGCCGGAACCGGGACTCGAACCTGGGACCTTTGCCTTTCGCGGGCAAGCGCACTACTGACTGTGCTATCCCGACACGACTCACGATGCCGCCTCACAACTTTAGGCGGAGGATGGAGGAGGGTGTGAAACTGCTTGAAATCTGGATACCGGTGTTGAAGAAGAAATGTAACCGTCTTTCACCAGGGGATGATATTAGCAACGGACAACGGCAATCGGTAACAACGAATTGCGCGCGCAGACCCAAATACCTGACGTCACACCTCTGCGCGCGAGTCCTCGTAAACGGAAATCGGCTGCACTCAGTAACGAGCCGGGGTGTGAATCAGACGTACAAGAGAGCCACGATCCCCTTGATAATGTCCTCCACAGATGAGGACGAAACGTTTGGTTTCAGTAAGAAATCCATAATACTACGGCATTATAGGCCGTAAAATTTTAATAATACTAAACCTAAAGCCGTCCTCACACGGGACGTGTTGTCCCAACGTGGTGCACTTGAGACGTGCCGTCTACCTACTACTGCACTCTTTGAAATGACCTGTTACATCCCACGGAACTAGGGTTGCCATATGCCACGGATCTCACGGACAGTCCGCGATTTTAGGGTAAGGGAAAAGTCCGGGCCGAAAAGGCAAATGTCAGCGATATTTGCTGAATTTGAAGTCAACGTCCGGTAATTTAAAATATTGCTGTCAAAGAAGCATCAATAATTTATCTCTTTGCACTGACATTACATAAAATAGAACATCTTTCGAGGTTTCGAAACAGTGGGCGGTCAGTCATCTCTGTCAATGAAGAGTATTATCCTCTTTGAGCAGCTTGTTGAATGTTCGCATGGTTTGTTGTGCTTGCAATTTAGTCGTGTTACACTGTATTAAGTAGTTATTATTTTTCTGGTGGTTCAGGGAGGAATATACTAAAAAGATTTTAAGTGTAAAGTGAGGAAGAACTGAATATGAAGCTTTCTGCAAAATTTGCGGGTAATGTTACGTTTACACAAAGACCCATTGAAATCGTTTTTAAATTGTTTATTCTGCGGTTGCTACATCTTTGTTTTCCCATAAAAAGTATTCTATTACACGTTTTACCAATTCAGTTCCTGCATTTCAATCAGTAATGGAATTAGACGTGATATTCACGACCATGTGCAATCGAAAAAGCATAAGACCGCAGTGGATTCATTATCTTCCAAAAAGTTCAACAGCTTTTTGAAAACACAGACAGACGGTAATGAAGTAGCTGCAGCAGAAGCTACATTTGCATTTCACCGTGGCGAGCACCATCATTTATACAACTCCAGTTCTTCATTCTATCTCTGGTTTTTAGTTACTCGAAAGTTTCAGTACACTTGTACAGCGTGAAGCTAAAACAGAAGCCATAAAGTGACTGAGAACCAGATCAAGTTCCTTTCATCTGTTCCTGAAAAATACGATTAATATAAGAAAAGTTTAAATGATGACGATGGAAATTCGTGTAGTGAATAATTTAATGCATATTCCTATTTTTTCTAATAAAGGCTTCCTTAATGAAGCAGTCCTCCCTAAACTCTGGCTCATTTATAAATGCAGATTTCCCTTAGCTTAGGGACAAGAGGACTCCTTATTCCTCGTATCTCCAATTCCTTCCATCGATTACGCTGACCGTAAGTTTTGTCCTGGTTTTGGATTTCGAGATTATGGCAACCCTACACGGAACGGGCTTATCATCACGATTTGCTACCTCAGCACTCTCCAGCGCCCGAAATCAGTTAAAATAAAAAAACCTTAACATCTGATGGCTCAGTTGGGCCCATTCTCCCTACTAGAAACTTGATAAATACAACAGACTAGACGGGTTGAGATACTCGAATAGAATAAATTAAAAAAACGGATATATACAAACGGATATATTCAAACTGAAGAATGATTAAGGTTTAGCTTCCCATAGATGAAGCAGAAGCACCATACGCTGTTTGTCTTTTTCAAAGGAACCACTCAAGTATTTCCAAAATCTATCTAGGGAAACGAAGGGATAGTTGTGTTCCTAGGGATGGTTATCTGAAATATCGCACTCAGAATGCGTCTCTAGTTTAACCACTGCGCTGTACCGTACGGTAATGGAAATTGATCAAAATGTTCAAAGGTTTAAGCTTATGGGATTTAACTGCGGGGGTCATCAGTCCCTAAACCTACAAACTATGTATGAACTATCTTATACTAAAAACAGCACAAACATCCATGCCCGAGGGGGATTCGAACCCCCGGCGGGGAACGACCTCGCGCATCGGAGCGTAGCGGAAATTGATATCGAAACGATATCACCACGCGTAAAAATTAATACTTCATGTTCATTGCAGGTAATGGATTAATAGTCTATAATGAAAGGTGTTCCTCATGGGGTCTGTATTAGGTGTGTTCTTCCACTTTTAGTCTAATACATAAAACTTTTTTTTGCAAGATATCGCTGACTTCCTGTAAAACCTGAAGCGTTCAAACTACTTACACATTGACAACACTGTCACTAGATTACTTGCGCTTAGACTTCCGTATCGCCGAATTTGCGTAATGCGGTTAGTTCCCTGCAGGTGAAAGTTTTTCTTTCTGGCTCGTAGTTATCAGTCTGCGTGACGATAATGCGGAAGCAGGACATACACTGAACGCTGCTTGTTAGAAATTGGCAATGTCTCATTAGTACGAGTAGCTCACTCGCGGGCTGGGTATTGTGCAATAGCCGTTGTGAGCGGAACTGCAACACAGCATCCTTAATTAACCAGACCTCTGCTTGCTACTTGAACGTTGCAGACCTCAATTTCCCCATCGGAAATTGATGTCTGCTGGATGGAACTTGGCCATTGTGCGTGCGATTGGGCGCGCGTGCGTGCGTGTGCCCGCGCGCGCGCGCGCGCGCGCGCGCGCGTGTGTGTGTGTGTGTGTGTGTGTGTGTGTGTGTGTGTGGCGGGGGGCATCAGAGAGGAACCTCATGTGGACTGCTGTCCGTAACTTCCAAGCAAAGTTTCGTGCCGAGCTTTCAGATAAAACAGGACGCAGTTTTTTATAACGTAATGAATAACAGTTTCCAGTCACCGATTAAAAAACACGCGGTGAGTTTGGGTAGTGGTGGCGGGAGGGTGGAGGGGCGTGCGGCAATAGGACTTTTCTGTTCTGGCAGAAAATACAAAATGGCTAAGCAGGAATCATTAGGGTACAGTGAAAATCTTTGAAATAACTCGTACTCTGGTGAAACGTATATACGCCTGAAATAAATAAATAAATAAAACATTGTTTGATAAAGTCCTGCTGCATCAATATAAAGAACGCAGACGGTATGCCAGTACTAAATAAAGAAATGTAAGGTGGAGCTAATAAATAGACTTACACTATGAAAAAAAAAAAAGGCCGAAAAGAATTTGATATGTAACTCTGACGTAAGCTGTAACAAGGCTCTTGAAGTACGCTATATTCCCTCAGAAATATTGCGATCCTGAGGGAGGGAGAGACGTGACAAGATCATTCAACCTCGTAAAAAATCTAAGGTAGGCGAAATAATTTGAAATCTCAATGACCGAGCAATGACGACCGTTCAACTATGCCTCTGGCCATCCAGATTTAGGGTAGCCTTTATTTCCCTAAATCGCTCCAGGCAAATGTCGGCATAGTTGCTTTTAAATAGCACGGCCAATTTTCTTCGCCATCCTTAACAAATAACAAAACGACCACTTGACGCTGTCAACGGGACTTTAAAGCATACTCTCTCTTCCTTCCTTCAGATTTAAAGTCGTGTTTGTAAAATATTGATAGTAATTATTTGCGATGGAACAGAAAATGTGTTGAAGCCGGCCTTGAGGAAACAGTCTGGTTTCCGGAGAAACGAAAAAAAAAAAGCCGGGATTCTAAGACGTCCCTTTTAATGTTAAAAAAAGATTAAAATGTATCATTCATGTTGGAGTCACGGTATTGGATTATATATATGAGGGAACCTCTACGTCTATGCAGCATTGCGTATCGCATTATTTTCAAAACAGCTGTGCTGATTCCAGCAGTCTCCAGCACCGAGGTCGTTTCTTCTGAGCAGGTTTCTTGATCGGGCCACTCACCGTCTGTTCTCAAGCTTGCCTTCGGTACAGATGGCTACCGCCAGAAACCTTCACCTGCAAGGTCGACAATGATACCGCCTGCGCGCAGTATTGTGTTACGCCCGTCGTGGACATGCTTAAATGTTTAATGTCGTACAAGATTTTAATCGCAACGTTCACGATCGTGATATACGATAGGGCATACTTTGTGTGGCGCTGGACGTGTAATCTGACACGTAACAAACTAAACCACAAACGTCCAGGTTCTTTCATCAGTCAGTGGTAGGGTTTTTTCTTTGTAATTTTACTGCCAGCTGAGCTGCTTTCACTTCTGACAGTGGTTTAATTAGATGAAAAAAGGCCAAGTTGCACCGTTACGTAGAGAGACACTCAGACTTAAAATTCTCTCCGCTGCTATTTTTCTGCAAGTAACCGACCCGCTGTACTCAGTTCACACACACACACACACACACACACACACACACACACACACACACACAAAATGGAGTTCCACTGTTGTGCGGAGGAAGAGGGTGGGGGGCATATGACTAGAGCACTACGATGTTAAAACGAATTTCGCATCGAGGACATTCAAAAGTACATTTTTTAGCGCACTTGGCCTCTCGTTCTGGGGCCTCCAAACTCAAAAGCTATTTTTTTTAATCAGTGTAAATAGAAATTTACAAACCCTGAGACGGTTTTTCGTCTTGGACATGTCGAAGACATTAAAGGTGAAGGTGAAGCAATGAATTAAAATTTGTGTTGCGGCCGGGAATCGAATCCGGACTACCATGCTTTTTAGACGTCTTACCACTAGACCACCGCACCACTAGCGATTAAGACGCCTCGGTGTCTTGCTGTAAATAAGCAAACGCCATGTAAACCTAGGGTAAAGAGGTGTGAAAGGAAAATATCGTACTGTATCACACACAAATGAAACTGTAACCAATATCTGTGTAAAATGCGTTAGCCTATTTATATTGTGTATATTATCTCAGCTGATCCCCTGATTTTTTGAGCAGTGTATCTTTACTTTTTGTAAGTAGGGGATCATCAGTCTTCAGATTAGTTGAATGTAGTCCTACACAATTCTCTCTCATAGGCCAATCTGTCTCAATATAGCACTTAGCCTAACCACAGTCTAACGTACACAGTCACGACACTCACTGCTGTGAAAATTATTACCAACTGACAGTTGAAACGACACTAGCGCTCCTAACGGTGGGCAAGCCGCCGAAGGAGAGATGTTTGTTTATAAATATTTTTGTACGTATTTAAACAAATAGAATAATTTTGTGTTAAAAGGATTACTAAAACATCAATTGATGTACATAATACGGAAATATATGAAAAAACAGCCGAATTTAACCAATTCAGTGACATAAAGGCCAACTTCGTCATGAACAAATACTTACTAATATTTGTATATTTGCAGCTTATTAGGCTGAAAGTGGAATATAAACATACGACAAACATAAATTTCTGTTATGGTCTGTTATTAATCACAGGCAGTTTTTTGACATGTTTCAATGAGGTGTGGAGTCTAATCACTCGCCCATTTTCACACCTCACTAGTCTTTCTTCTACGCGCATATTCTTTTCAGTGTAATTATTTTAGCTTGAAAAGCTAATGTTTTGAATATTCTTGCCGTCTGTGGTTCATATGTAGCAACAATAGTGGAATTGGGCTCTTCTTTGTTGGAAAACAGTTCGATTGCATTTGTCGTTTTATTGCCACGTCTGTGCCTTTTTTCCTTCAGCTACAGCAGTGGTGGCTGATTTGGTACGTTAAATACTGTAGTTATTGCATTCTATATTAGTTTCCTACGTTCGACCCTCACCGATTTTACTGCAATTTTACTGAAGAAACGTTGACGTTCTTGTGTAGAAAGCGACGTCTTTCTACCAAAGGGCAACTCCTCTTATGTTTCCTAGTAATTTTTCTATTTTTAATAGTAAATGAAATTATTCAGTAAAGGCCTGTAGGTTAGAAGGTAAATGTAAATAAACTGTCCTATACTGTACTGTTTCGTACCCTATCACGGATCTTAGGAAAGACAAATGTGGAGCTGTTTTGAAGTTATTACCTATTTTATGATCAAATGTTCAAATGTTTGTATAGCTTATGGGACTTAACTACGAGGTCATCAGTTCCTAACTTACAAACTACTTATGAACTAGCTGATAGTAGGGACGGCACAAATATCCATGCCCACTGGACTCGCATTCGGAAGGATGGTGGTTCAAATCCACCTCCGGCCATCCAGATTTAGTTTTTCCGTGATTTCCCTAAATCACTCCAGGCAAATGCCGGGATGGTTCCTTTCAAAGGGCACGGCCGATTTCCTTCCACATACTTACCCAAATACTCCGAGCATAAGCCTCCGTATCTGATGACCACGCTATCGACGGGACGTTAAACTCCAAGCTGCCTTCCTTCCATGCCCGAGGGGGGATTCGAACGCCCGGCCGTGGTGGCCGTGCAGACCGTGACTGGAGCGCCTCAGTCCCCTCGACCACCGCGGCCGGCCGGCCTATTTTATGACACTTCATGCGTTCTCTAATGTAAACAGCATGTTAAAATCAATATGACGATACTGTTCGCACTCGTTCAATATCTTATTCAGAAATGTAGCTTTCCGCTCACTTCGAGCGCTGCTGTCACAGTGTGTAACAAAATTCTGCGGTAGTGTCGTGACTGTATATGTTGAACTGTGGCGTAACTTTGATCCGCCTCCTTCGTTTTCTTTTTCTTTCCCCGTACAGTCTTAGCTGGCTCCGTCTGGTGTAATCACATTTCCTGGCCATTGTTGTTCTCCAAATACAGTTTTCTACGTCCGTTCTGTGGAAAATCACGCCTTGTTGTAAGTCAATGCTATTCCTTAGCATCAGTCTGTAACCAACAGACAAGGCCTCCGCGCTGTCGCGTCGCATCACGCTGGTTACCCTGCGATGGCACACTTGACTGGCTGGCAGCTATGAATCTGGGCTGTGCCCCAGCGGCCAGCCAGTCGGCCGTGTAATCGCGGCGTACTCTGTGTGACTTGACGTGACAAGACCTCGTAAAAAAAATAACTAGACTCACTAACGGCGTTGCTGTCGCGGGATAATTTGTACCTTCGGCCGGCCGCCTTGATAGTGACAAGCGTCAGATAAATACGAGTGGTGTTAAAACATAAATCGTGTATTATATAGCTACTGCGGTTTCTATACCCAATTCATACTCAGGTCTGTACTGTTTGACTACTGCAGTGTACATGAAGCTCGATCGTGAAGAGCTAGTCAGTGTTTAATTGTACAAATTGGTTTAAGAAAGGAACAAAAAGAACGAATACTTTCTTCCCATTTATATTTCTCAGGAATATAAGTAACCCTACCATCTGTCTAATTATAAATTAAGGTACCCTGAGACGGTTTTTCGTTTCGAATATGTCCAAGACATTGAATATAAAGGTGAAGCAATGAATTAAAATTTGTAAAGCGGCCGGGAATCGAACCCGGACCTCCATGCTTACTAGGCAGACGTCTTACAGTTTTTTTTATTTTTTTTTTATTTTTTTTTATTTTTTTTTTTTTTTTTTATAATGTGAAACCAGAGTGAACGAAAGGTAAATAAGAACATCTGCCTTCCAGACCCTTTTCCGAGGAAAGAAAAGAAACCATAAAGAAAATATATAAAATGCTTTAACTAAAGATTTTATTCTTCTGTGTGTCCGTCCATTCGGAGCTTACTGAAACCTTCATTGCTTATACAGGCCGTCAGATTCGGGATATCATAATGTCCAACATGTTTCCATATTTCTTATGGTAGTCCAAGTCAGATTTAATTTTAAAATTTTCAATTTCAATATAGGTACAATAGTCGGTATAATTGGCGATACGATTTTGAATTAGATAGCCAATGGTATGGCCTAGCATCCAGGTAGCTGCATTGTTCTTGCTTCTGGGGTAGCGTAACTTCTGCGGCCACAAAAGTTCGGTCTTGTCAATGTGCGCTGCAGTGGTACGATCTATGATGGCCAATCTTCTGCACAGAAGGTCGGTGACTTGTTTCGCAGGCCCGCAGGTGAGGCGGTGAATTAAAGTATCCACAAAGCCACATGTACCACAGGTCGGCTGATTTGCGAGATGTATTTTGTGTAGCTTGTCATTCGTTGATATCTTGTCATTTGCGACCATATACCACGCTGACTGAATCGCGCTGGGGAGAAGGTCGCTAAAAATATTTCGCCAGATAATGTTCCAACTGTGATTCGGCCATTTCCGTTCCACAGGGTTTCGGTTCGTAGTAGTTGTTAAGAATTCATATACTGCCTTGTTCGTTAGCCTGGTGGTTCTTGAATGGGACGAGCAGCCTTTATAAACATAGCTGAAATTCAAGCAGTACTGTCGTATGTAAAGAAAGGTGGGAGGAATTGTCGATATATTAACGGGAGGCTCAAGTTGGCCTGGGCTCCATCTAGCGAACAGGATCTTGCTAGTGCTGTCCTGAGGAGCCTCGATAGTCTTCCGGAAGCGATTGATTAGTAGTACTGTACTCTGCACTCTCACATCAATCAAGTTGAGACCTCCCTTCGTAAGAGGCAAGACCAAAGTCTCGAAGTCGACCTTGAAGATATTGTTCCTCATGACAAACCAGCAAAGGGCCTTTTGAATGCTAGCAACTACAGGAGGCGGGGCTGGAAGTATTTGTGCGAGATAGCTAAATGTGTTGGCAATCGTAAGCCTGATGGTTTGGACCCTTTGCAGGATATTAAGTTGTCTGTTCCTGTATATTTTAAGCACTGCTCGAATCTTATTCAACATGTCCGCCCAGTTCCTGGTATACATCCTGGCTGGGTTTGCGTCCAGCTGGATGCCCAGTGACTTATGGCTGCTGTTAGCAGAACACCAATCCAGGCCAGCTGCGTTGCGCAAACCCGCGTCAATATGCAGGAGGACAGTTTTGTTATCACTCAGCTTGGCCCCTGTGGACACTACGAAATCGTGAGTTGCTCGGTCAATGGCCATAAGATCTTGTTGAGATGAGACCCCAATGCACAGGTCGTCTGCATAAGCGATACAGCGGTGCCTAAGGCTACCAATCATCAGCCCTGACGTTTCTTCTGTGATAACGGTCAGCAGGGGTTCCACGGCGAGGGCATATAATACCATCGATAAGGGGCATCCCTGCCTGATAGACCGTTCAATTGATACAGGTTGGCTAAAGTGGCCGTTAATCAGGACGCGAGACTTTGCTTCAGTGGTGACCTTACGTATGGCATTCATGAAGCGGGACCCAAAACCCATCTCTTGCATCGTTAGAAGTAAGTACTCGTGACTAATCCGGTCATACGCCTTGTCAAAATCCAAAAAAAGAAGCGCAGCCGATTCTTTGGAGTCCGCATAGGTAGCGATAATGTCTCGTAGTGTGCACGCAGCGTGTATGATGCTCTTCCCGGGAATAGCACTGTGCTGATGGTCTCCTAGAATCGTGCCTAAGACTCTCTGAATGCGTGTCTTCATAGCTCTTGTGATAATTTTAAAATCAGCATTCAGTAACGTAATGGGACGCATTTTAGTCAGTTGTTTGCTGTTCCCCTTCTTCGGGACAAGAACAATGATGCCCTCCTTAAAGTCTGAGGGCACATTTCCCGCCTCTGGAATTTCGTTGGCGATGGAAAGTAGCGTGTCACCAACAAGCGTCCAGTAATGCTTGTAGAATTCTGCGGGAAGACCGTCTGGCCCTGGGGTTTTTCTATCTGCCGCTGCACGGACGGCATCGTGGATGTCATCTTTGTCGAATTGCGAGTCAAGTACGGCAGTATCTTCCGGCAAGAGACGAGTGGGTATCCTACGTGTAAGAGCGGTACAGGTTTGCAAGTCGACAGGGTGCTTCCTATAGAGGTCACTAAAATGCGCATGAGCGTAGCTGAGAACATCTCGGGTGCTGGTGAGTTTGCGCCCTGCTGCATCCGTAATGTCGGTAAAGAAAGTTGAATTGCGACGTTTGAACGCTCTCAGTAGATGGTATAGAGCAGCTGTTTCTCCTGACGCAACGTTCTTAGGTTGTGTACGAACGATATAGCTTTCCATTTTCTTCCTCTGAAGCGCAGTTATTTTAGCTTTACACTTCTTAATGTTGCGCGCGGTCACGGGATTGGGGACATTTGCGTCTTCATACAGATCACGCAAAGCCTGAAAATACGTTTCAATCGTCTGTTTGCGCCAATATTCTTTTTGCCTGGAATATAACATAATCGTAGATCTTATTTTAGGCTTAGCAACATTGACCCACCAGTCCAGTGTCGTGTTGAAGCGGGGTCGAGATCGGAGAGCTTGCTGCCAGGCACGCGCCATCTCCACATCGAGCTCCTCATCTCGTAAAAGACTAACATTGAGCTTCCAATAACCCTTCCCGCGGTGAAAGGTGGTTCGTTGGTGGTTCACATAGGCTTGATAGGCACTATGATTGGAGAAATTTATGGGTGCAATGTCATCATTTACAACTGCCTCCTGTATATTGCGCGAAACGTAAATTCTGTCTATTCGGCTCGCTGAGCAGTGGGTAACATGAGTATAGGCGCGTTGATCCCCGTGTAGCTTCTCCCAAGCATCGCAAAGGTGAAGGCCGACAACTAGATGCTTAAGTTCTTCGCAAATGTTAGAGTTTGGAATCTGGTCCTTGGTGTGAATCGTACAATTGAAATCTCCAAGAAGGATATTATCGGTATGGAGGCCGATTAATTCGGGTACATCAGTTCGGAAAAAGTCGGCTCTTTGTCGTCGATGGCCACTACCAGAGGGGGCATAAACATTAACAATTAATAATCCATTTGTCTGACAGGATATGCCCCTTCCATTGCTCAGAATTTTTATATCTGTAACATGGATGCCGTCTCGGTACATAATTGCAGTACCTGTTGAGTCCTCTGCACTAATATTGGTAATCGTGACGTAGCCGGGGATGGAAATATCAGTTAAAACTTCTTGAAGGAGTGCGATATCCACCTGAGTACCATATAAGAAATCCTGCAGGGCTCGTAACTTTAGAGCAGTCTGAATACGCTGTATGTTAACGGTTGTTACGTTATACGTTTGGGGCCTGCTCATGGGGTCGACGGAATTAAGGCTGTTCATTGGCCACCGGGCTCGTCATCAGCCCACCAGGCCCCATCACCTGGGGGTGGGGGAGGACGTGGGGGCGGACTTTCGGTGTCCATAGCCTCGTGGTCGGCGGTGGCGGTCTCCGAAACAGTCAGTAACATCGTGCGTGGCTGCCTCCCCTCCTTTAAGCTTCGCAGCAGCCCTGGTTGCTTTCTGTTGGAGCTGCTCGTGAATCTCTGCGTCCTGTCGGCGCGCGACTCGTAACTTCTTGTTACTCGAAGAAGCTTGTGTGTCAGCTTTTGATTTCCCTTTAGTAGCTTTTTTCTGTTCCGGCGGAGAGGCAATGTCCATGGGTGTGGATGGCAAGTCGGAATCATTTGCGGGGATCGCTTCCGTGGCGACAGTGGGAGCTGTCGTCGTCTCAGAAGGTTCCTCTGTAGTCAGTGACTGCGTTACTACATTGTCGCGAATAGTTTCACTTGCTACTACGCTTTCCGGCGCAGTGGGCTCCTGCTCACGCTCAGCTGTGCAGGGGTCGGCGTCTGCTTGCATAGACGCCACCAGTTCCGCGGCCGGCACGGGCGCAGGGCCCGCGCGTGGCGTGATCTGAGTCAAAACGGCCGCGTAGGACGGCGGCCTCGCTGCTGGCGCACCGTGCTCGTTATCAACAAAAGACGTCACTTGCACAGGGCGTCTACGTGGACATTGTGCACGCATGTGGCTGGCAGAATTGCAGACGGCGCAGGTACGAGGTTGATCCTCATACACCACCAATCCTTTGTAATTTCGCACAATTACAAACGATGGTATATGTCGTTTGAGCTCCATGCGAACTGTTCGGACTCCGTTCTCAACATTAAAAAATCTGTTATTGGCCCATCGTTCGCGGGTAATAGTGAACACAGTCCCATACACAGATAAAGAATCTTTAAGTCTTTGGTCCGTGATTTCGAAAGGCAAGTTGTAAATCTTCACATTACGCAAACCTAAGCCGGAAAACGTAATTGTTACACGACTCACAGTGCCATCTCCAGACTTGTAGTCAGCAGACCCGTTTGTCAGATTCATAATACGGAGACACACTTCCTCGTTACGAAGTTTCACGTAATAGGCGTTGATCAGAAAGTCGTACTGCATACCTATAACTTCATCACGAAGTCCTAAATCTTCATGTAAGAAATAATCAAAGTCATAAACTCTCGGACGCGGACTGTCGGAACTAAAACTGAACTTCAGACTACTCATTCGTACTTCTGGTTCCATATCAAAACAAATAATATCACAAACACGAAAGTTGAAGGAGCTGCAGCGACGATCACGCGCTGCTTGCGTCCGAACGCCACTGCGGCAGAGCCGCGACTGGACCGTTAGACCACTGCACCACTGAAGCTTAAGGCGCCTTAGCCGTCATTGGTGCGGTTGTCTAATGGTAAGACGTCTGCCTAGTAAGCATGGAAGTCCGGGATCGATTCCCGGCTGCATCACAAATTTTAATTCATTGCTTCACCTTCATATTCAATGCCTACCACCTGTGTTCAGAGATAATTACTTTTGCTTAACAGGCTATCAGTCAAGACAATATGATTCAATGAAATAACAGGCGTTTAAAATACTGGTAGCTCCTACTAACGAGCTACTGTAGGCAGTACTGGTGGGCAGAAAGTTCAAAAAGGTTCCTTCTATGATGTGTACAGTGACTATTGGGGGCACGAGTCCAGATACCTCACTGCAGTTCGAATTTTTTTTTTATGAAATTAATATTAGCAACTTGTAACACCCAATTTAAAGGTCATCGGCTATACATATAGTCGTAACAACTCAAAGGGGTTTGCACAACTGTGTATAGTTTCTTACGTGAATGACACATAGCCACACTGGATGCACATTGTGAAGTTGAACGCTGTGATATCAGTTGCTGACTTTTGAGCAGTGCACGATCCTGTATTTGACTTACAGCATTAAAAATGCTAATATTCGTGCTAGATACGCTAACGTTACTTGCACTTAGTTAAGAAAAAGTTATGTCGTATTTCGTGTTAAAAGAATTTGGTAGTGGCTGGTTGTTGTATTCACAAGGTAAGAAGCTATTTTACAGTTACGTATTTTATGCGAAATTTCATTTTCACAGTCGATTTTTAACATTAGCTGTTTAAGGCAGCTCTTTTTTTGATGGTGTAAAACATATGCATATTGGAGAATACAACAGGCACTCAAATGAAGACGTAAAGTGTTCTGAAACCCTTTGTATGTACAAAAATGTCACTACCGTAGAATATACTGAGAAAGTGCCAGAAAACCGTTTCTGACGACAAATTCCGTTCATATGCTGCGCTTAGAACGCTAAAAAAACCTAAATATTATCAATCGGTTTAGTTAGGAAGAAAGTTGTTGGCCGATTTCTATACCGTATGTGA
Source organism: Locusta migratoria (assembly GCA_026315105.1). NCBI lineage: Eukaryota > Metazoa > Arthropoda > Insecta > Orthoptera > Acrididae > Locusta > Locusta migratoria. The sequence goes on from CM048749.1 coordinate 249,973,642, forward strand.
AATAAATTTACACACAACCGATAGTTGGTGTATATTCCAAGAGTCTGAAACTGTTTTGGAGTTGTATATTTAAGTGAGACCTAGTTTTCGCGACTAAACTCGAATGAATACACACGCTAATCAAGAGTCTTACGTACATTTGAAATTGGCGCGGAAGTTTGCCACCATAATGGACGCCGAGACGCTGTTCAGTTTGCCCCTGTTGCAGTCGGCCGCTTACGGAGTTCTGGAGGCTTGGACGCGACGCGACAACGCGGAGGCCTTCCCCTTAAGCGGTGTTTCTGTGAAACCACATTCAAGACTCATCGATCACCCTACTTTCCTGTTTCTCATCAGTTCACTTAAAATTTCCCTACAATGCTCGTATTGAGCTCTAAACTCACAATTCAAATTTTTCGTTTACTAAGTTTGCATTTGGATTTGATATTCGGAGACAACTTGGGGCAAGGAATGCTTTCTTCGCATGTGCATATATGCTTTTTAGACCGTGCTTGTTATGTCATCTTTCCTTGCAGGCCGTTCACTTATTATTTATTATAAGAACAATTTTCTTTATTATGAATGTCCACTACACTCAGGAAGCGGCTACACGGGTAGCGGGGGCTGTGTGGCGTGGACTGGGCGGTTTTTTAGGTTAGATGGCCTCGGGAATACACAAAATGGGTTTCAGTCTCAAAGGGGGCAGGTCAGACACGGGAAGAAAGTAGACATAAAAACCATTGGTGTAACAGTTGTAAATTGTCGTAGCTGTGTTGGGAAAATTCCAGAGCTCCAAGCGCTGATAGAAAGTACTGAGGCACAAATCGTTATAGGTTCTGAAAGCTGGCTGACGCCTGAGATAAATTCGGCCGAAATTTTTTCAAAGGGCCAAATGGTCTTCAGAAAGGATAGAATAAATAAAACAGGGGGTGGCGTGTTTATTGCTGTTACAAACGGTTTATCCTGCAACGAAATTGAGGCAGATACTTCCTGTGAATTGGTCTGGGTAGAGGTTATACCTGACCACCGAAATAAATTAATAATTAGATCTTTTTATCGGCCCCCTGACTCAGACGATGCGGTTGCAGAAATGTTCAAAGAAAGCTTGAATCATATTTCAAATAGGTATCCGAAGCATACTGTTATAATCGGTGGCGACTTTAATTTACCCTCGATATGTTGGCATAATTACGTATTCAAAACCGGGGGCAAATATAAAACATCGTCCGAACTAGTTCTGAATGCTTTTTCTGAGAACTACTTCGAACAGTTAGTTCATGAACCCACTAGAATAGTACGTGGTTGCGAAAATACTCTTGATCTCCTAGCAACAAATAATCCCGAGATAGTAAAGAGCATCAAAACAGATACAGGGATTAGCGAACATCGAGTTGTAGTAGCGAGACTGAATATCGAAATTCCCAAATGCACCAAAAATAAACGAAAAATATATCTATTCAATAAAGCAGATAAAAATTCGCTTCACGCTTTCCTGAGTGATAGTCTCCAGTCCTTCAAAACTAAAAATGCGAGTGTAGATCAGTTGTGGCTTACATTCAAAGACATAATATCAGTAGCAATCGAGAGATTTATACCAAATAAATTAATAAAAGAGGGGGCTGACCCCCCGTGGTACACAAAACAGGTCAGATCACTGTTGCAGAAACAAAGGAAAACGCATGCAAAATTTAAAAAGACACAGAATCCGCAAGACTGGCAATCTTTTACTGAAACTCGCAACCTAGCGCGGACTTCAATGCGAGAATCTTATAGTTGTTTCCACAACGAAATCCTGTCTCGTAATCTTGCAGAAAATCCAAAGAAATTCTGGTCGTATGTGAAGTACACTAGCGGCAAAACACAAACAATACCTTCACTACGCGATAGCAATGGTAATACTACCGACGACAGTACTGCTAAGGCAGAATTACTAAACACAGCTTTCCGAAATTCTTTCACCAAAGAAGACGAAGTAAACACTCCAGTATTCAATCCAAGAACAGCTGCCAGCATGCGAAACTTAGAAGTAGATGTTCCTGGAGTAGTAAAACAACTTAAGTCACTAAACAAAAATAAATCTTCCGGGCCAGATTGTATACCAACTAGATTCCTCTCAGAGTATGCTGATGAAATAGCTCCGTACTTAGCTATAATTTACAACCGATCACTCAGCGAAAGATACGTACCCAAAGACTGGAAAGTTGCCCAAATTACTCCAATATTCAAGAAAGGCAATAGGAGTGATCCCCAAAATTACAGCCCTATCTCATTGACGTCGATTTGCAGTAGGATTTTGGAACATATACTTTGTTCGAATATTATGTACTACCTCGAAGAGAACGACCTATTAACCAATAGTCAGCACGGATTCAGAAAGTATCGCTCTTGCGAAACACAGCTTTCCCTTTATTCACATGAAGTGTTAAGTGCCATCGACAAGGGATCTCAAATCGATTCCATATTTCTGGATTTCCGGAAGGCTTTTGATACTGTACCCCACAAGCGGCTTCTAATGAAATTGCGTGCTTATGGAATATCTCCCCAATTGTGCGATTGGATTCACGATTTCCTATCAGAAAGGACACAGTTCGTTTTAATTGACGGTAAGTCATCGAGTAAAACAGAAGTGATATCTGGCGTTCCACAGGGAAGCGTTATTGGTCCCCTACTCTTCCTCGTGTTTATAAACGATTTAGGAGACAATCTGAATAGCTCCCTTAGACTGTTCGCGGCTGATGCTGTCGTTTATCGGTTAGTGAAGTCAACAGAGGATCAAAAGCAACTGCAAAGCGATTTAGACAAAATTTCTACTTGGTGCGAAAATTGGCAATTGACACTAAATAAAGAAAAGTGTGAATTAATACACATGACCACTAAAAGAAATCCGCTGAACTTCAATTACGCGATAAATCAGTCAAACCTTAAGGTCGTAAATTGTACCAAATACCTAGGAGTTACAATTACGAACAACTTTGACTGGAGAGAACACATAGAAAATATTGTGGGGAAGGCGAACCAAAGGTTACGTTTCATTGGCAGAACGCTTAGACGATGCACCAGCTCCACCAAAGAGACTGCCTACATCACACTTGTGCGTCCTCTCTTGGAGTACTGTTGCCCCTTGTGGGACCCTCACCAGGTGGGACTGACGGAAGATATTGAGAAGGTTCAGAGAAGGGCAGCTCGTTTTGTTTTATCACGTTACGGGGGGGAAAGCGTCACGGAAATGTTGCACGAATTGGGGTGGAAATCATTAAAAGAAAGACGTTATTCATTGCGGCGTGATCTGTTTGCGAAGTTTCAATCACCGACTTTTACTTTTAAATGTGAAAATATTTTGCTAGCACCCACCTACTTAGGGAGACATGACCATCCCAATAAAATAAGAGAAATCAGATCGAAAACGGAACGATTTAGGTGTTCTTTCTTCCCGCGCGCTATTAGAGAATGGAACGGTAGAGAAAAGTTATGAAGGTGGTTAATGAACCCTCTGCCAGGCACTTAAATGTGATTTGCACAGTATCGATGTAGATGTAGATAGATGTAGAATGTATATGCTTAGTCTGTGATGCCTTCATCTAATTTTGATTGACACAAATTTTAACTCATTTAAATGCAAGAATTACATATATTTTTCAAGGATTGTCATCTTATAATGTGTGTTGTCTCCCATCTGTTCTTTCTAGTAGGCCATCAACACTGCAACTAGTATTGGTTTGCCCCATCCATCTTACTATACTCTTTCAGCGAATTGTAAACTTTAATTAAAAGCTGAACTCCTATATAAGGTATACCACATGTACTATTAGTAAATAAAATTGTAGCATATAATTGTAATGTCACCCATACATAGAATATGGGTTCCATATCTTACGTTAGACTAAAATTATGTGACAATTTGTTTTTATGCAATAACTGACTTCTGTGAAACCAGCTATGGTGCTGCCACCTTGCGCCAAAATGTAAACTAGAATCTTCATTGTTAGTATGCAATCTTGGCTTGTCATTTTGAAAACTATAAAACGATTTGATCGCCTCCAGACCCGACTGTCAGGTAATCTTCATCTTATCAATTATTTTAGTTACAGACCCATGTCCACATCCTTGCTAGCCACGCTCCACCTTTCAAACCTACAGAATCCCAAGGTCACAATACAATCACATCAATGTGACTATAGTGTGTAATTTCTCTTGTGAACCACCATTATATTTTTTTTCTGTTTATCTAACGTGCGGTAAAATTTTGTTAGTCACGAGTATTTTGCTGGGTGTTGCAATTTTCGGCGTATCAGTACTGTGTATCGCGACAACGTTGCTTTCGCACAAAGTAAGTCAGGGGGGTTTAAATTATGAGTTCCCGATAAAATGTCGCTATTGGGGTAGCACATCACGGCATTAAACGGCAGATAAGGTTCGGTTCCGGATACACGGGTTGGCGGCTGGCTGCCCGCCGCGTGGCTAGCCCGCGCGGGCCTAAATGACAGGGCGCCCTCAAAACGGCGATAATCTCCACAACTCACGGGCGCTGCGGCGATAAGCCGGCCAGTGTTTTACGGCGCAGCGCGGCGCGTTATCGGCGCCGGCAGATAGGCCACTGTTGGCGCGCCGGAAGTGAAAGCCTTTCCACGCCAAGTGGAAGGCTGCCGCCCATCACCCAGGTGCGCGCACCGGAGCGCGCGAGACTCGTCTAGTTTCTAGTTCCTAGTTGCAGGTAGTTGCCAGCTTACGTAATAGCGCCTGCTGGTCGGGAATTCCGGTGTTGACTCCAAACGCGGTAAGGTCTGGTTGTTAGATCGGTTTTTGAATACACTTCGCAGTATTTGTTTTGGCCCACTTTAGGTTACGGTAGTAACACTAAAAGAACTATAGAAAAAGCTATTCACTTTTAACAAAAACAGTAGTTTTATGTTGTATAAATACCATTAGGCGATCTGCTTTAGATTATAGATGCTTCTATTTCGTTATATATACTGTCTGTAAAAAATTTATACTTGTAAACCTAAACTGTGCATGACGAACTGTCGTCTTTCTGTAACTTTACTACGTTCGGAGTTCCTTGTGGTTTGGTTGAACTAGAGCCACCTAGAAGGCACTGGGTTGAGCGCCTTGCCGCTGAGGGGCGGAGCTAGAGTCCGGTGGGCGGTGACTAAGCCGACGATTTTCGCAGTATTTAAGAGCGTGTCATCCTGTCCCAGGCTAACTTTCGCCACCTCCCCCTCCCGGATATCGTCGTCCATCCTGGTGTCTGTCCCTCCTACCAGCCCTAATCCGCTCCCCACTCCCCGGATGTGTAGCGTCGTCCTCCCTTTCCTTTCCCTTTCCTCGCTTACCCCTTTCCTCTCCATTCTCTTGGAATCATGATCCCCCCTTCACCATCCCACCCTTTTCCCTTCCTTCGGCGTCTCCTCTTCCCTCCCCACCACCTGCGGGGTCTCTGTGCAGTGATTGTAACTGGTTTTTCGTCTGTGTGCCCGTGTTGTGCTGATTTTATGGCGCACTTTAGGTTACGGTAGTAACACTTGAAGTGGGCCTTTGCGATCGTATTTTGACAGCTCGAAATTTAAATGAAAATAACGGCTTCACCATTCACCTGACACGAAAACTAAATAACCGAATTTGTAGAGGAGAAAATTCTCTAAAACTTTGCTCTTATGTTTTTTTTTTTTTGTTTTTTTTTTTTTTTTCCGTATCTCGTATCGTTTCAGAAATATTTTCAAAAATAACGGCGAATTTGGGAGAAAGATGTAGAGCACCTGCCCTACAGAAATTCTCTCTCTCTCTCTCTCTCTCTCTCTCTCTCTCTCTCTGTGTCTGTCTGTCTGTAACGTGTTCCCTGTTTTCAGGACGAACCGTTCAACCGATCAGCACCAATTTTTCACACATAATTGTAGGCCTCCAGAGACCAGAACCTCCCTTTTTCAAATTTTTCGGACAAAGAATACGGCAGTAATACCAAAAAAAGCCGTTTGTAATATAGTTGTAATAGCAAACGAACCGTTAATCTGACACGAAAATTGAATAACCTAATTGGTACAGAACCTAATTGGTAGAGGGGAAAATTCTCTACAATTTCGCTCTGTTATGTTTTTTTTATATCTTGCATCGTTGCAGAGATATTTCCAAAAATAACGGCGATTCGACGATGTCTGTCTGGCTGTAACGTGTTCCCACTTTTTAGGTCGAACCATTCAACCGATAGGCACCAAATTTTGCAGACATAATTCTTGGCTATCAGAGACCAGAACCCCGCTTTTTGAAATATTTCGGACAAGAAATACGTTAGTAATACAAAAAAGCCGTTTGTAATGTAATTTTAATTGCAAATAAACCGTTCATCTGGCGCGAAAATTAAATAAACGAATCTGTAGAGGAGAAAATTCTCTAAAACTTTGTTCCCTTATGTTTTTCTCATATCTCGTATCGTTTGAGAGATATTTGCAAGAATAACGGAGTTTTGACACCTTTCATTGAATTAACGAAAACCAGCCGTTCGCAGATGTCACGTGACATTCCTTGGCCAGAACTCTCTGGCATACTCCATTTTGCGTTGCGTATCTGATGATTTTCTTATTGTAACTTACACGGTACAAGTCACAACAATAAAATCAGGTTGTTGTGACTTGTACCGGCAAGACCTGTTGAATGTTTTTTTATGACATGACCGATAAAAATGTTTTTAAGCAGAGCACATAGGTCGTCATGACTTGCAATTCTGCACTGATGTCCCAAAAATCGAAATCGAGGGACGAAATCGATATGTTTTGAAGTTAAATAAAAGAAACATCTCACATCGCCTACCAAGCGAAAACCTTTTATTTCATCATAAATAAAAACGGAAATATATACTTCTCATACCATTTTCGAATTATATAACTTTCATTAGCCTGATACTTGAAATGGAACTACGGTGTTTCTATATTTATACAACGCCAAGAAATAATTTGTCGACTTCGTGTTCGTAGTACCACCCGTGCACCGCTACATGCCTCTCCCGGCGCATCATTTATATCGGCATTCTCGACTTCGTAGTTCCGCCAAGCACCGCTAGATGTCTTTCCCGGTGCATCATCCTTTATATCGGCATTCATATTAAAACATCCATTTCCTTTAACCACTCTTAATCACTGCGAAAATGAAGCATTTGAACGGCACAAGAAAGTGAGTTCGGACCACTCCATGTTTCGATATACACTTATTTTAATACATTATTTTAACACTGCAGATGCGCTACATTACAGCGTCTTTGGTCGAGGCGAATAGCCAATCAGTGAGCTGATTGTTGGACAAAGTAGAACTCGATCCAAATTGAAGATAGGAAAATTTCTACTTATTTTTACCACTTTTAATGGCTAAATGCACACACAATATTTATATTCGTGAAATTTACGACAATCAATCTTTCGAATTATGTAACTTTCATTGGCCTTCTTGTACGAATAAATAAGTGATCTGTATCACAATTTTCGTGTTAGCGTATTTATATAATGATTATTACAGCCAGCCATTCGTCGGTCTGCCTCTTCACCTTTTACCAATCACCTTCCATTCCAAACATGCCTTAGTGGTTCCATTCTCGTAACGCAATAGCGAATGTTTATGGCGGGGGGAGGGGCATGATAAATGTAAAGATAAGTATTTTTAAGTAGACATTTCATGACCTTTATCAGTTTTGCTGCTCATACTCTGAGAATAATTTGCGCTGAAGCCCCTTTTACTTCACTGATATCAAGCTTTTTAGTGTTGATAATGAATTATGAAAATGCTTCATTTTTTTCTCTATATTGATTATTTCCGAGGGGAGGGGGGGATGAGAAGCCCAATGGCGCCCTCCCTTAAATACACTTATGTCGTCTGATATTATTATTTGATTTTGGTTCATTTTATTTTTGTTTTATGTTTATTCTATTTTTGCTTTAAAATGCCAAATTTTTTGTTTCATCTTTGACTTCCTAAGGCTCATGTTGAACTCCTATTTCTGGTAGAATGATTTTGGCAGGTGTTTCGTTAAAGTTGGGTGGTTGTGGTATTTTTGTTTAATAAGGGTTATTTCTTGTTTGGGTTTAAGATTCATTTTTTTTCTTTTCTTTTAAGAGAAATAAGTCTTAAATCCTGGTTTATAAAATTACAGTATTATAAATTACAATATGGTAAACAGAATTTGTTGGACTAGCTGAGTTTACGAAAGTGTGTGATTTTCTAGCTTGCGTAGTTGCGTTGAGATTACGTCAGTAATAACGGTAACTTTATTTCGCAGAACAGCGAACGATTGTAGAATACTTCGTGGAACCGTATCATAGACGTAATCAACAGTAAAAAAATGTTAATACAGCTATGTACGGTCACTCACGGAGCGTCAAAAAGAAAATAATGAACAATACATCGATAACATAAAAAAACACACAACGCCCCAGGCGGTTGGCGTGCAAGCTGTTTACAACCGTGATTCACTTGTCACGCACACAAGGCACCACCGCAAAACAAAAACAGCTCTGGCTGGCGAGAATGCTGCCAGCTGCGACATCTGCGGAACACTGCTTCACTTGTTACGTGGGCAACAGCAGTCGACGAAAGGTGAAGAAGACCCGTCGCTAAACTTCTATACGTGATGATTGGACGGTAAAACTGGATGTCGAGATATTAACGAAAACGCGAAATTGTTAATATACATTCAGCGGCTTCACCAAATCTAGGTTCCAACGCAGTAGGGTAATGAACCCGAATTAAATTTACTTGCTCATAACTTAAAAACGCATGAAATGCACCGAAACTCCATATTTATACAAAAATGGCGCTTTGTCATGTGATGCTTTTATGTGTAATTTTCATTTCTGTATTTGGGATTGACTAAAAGGCGAAAGGTGTCTCTTAGTCAAGTGATGTAAATTAGAAGAGGATGTAGTGACATTAGTCTTTCACAAAATACAATATAATTTTATTAGTTTAGGCTACATTTAATGAAATTTAACTGATAAAAGAAGAACATAACGTTACTTTTGGACGTTTATGCCTTTTATAGGCTATTTACCGAAGTCATAAATAACTTGAAGCTTGAAGTACAACGATCCGTATAATTCAGAAAATAATTTCTTTCTAGGGCAATTAATAAAAATAACTCGAAGCAAAAAATGACAAATAACAAATTATAAGGGGCATGAGGATGTAAATGTATTTTACTGACGTACGAACATAGGTACTAACATTCCTTCTGAACAGTTACACATGTCATTTGAGTATATCGGTGCTTGACACCTATCACAACATTACAAAATTATTGCAGACATTTAATGTAAAGAAAAGCAATAGACAGGTTTTATTGTGATATTTCATTATGAATAGTAAAATAGTCATCAATGTCATCCTCGAAATCAGGGTGGCTGATAGGTTTGCGGTAAAAATCTCGTGCCTCCTTTGGAATGAGTTCCATTAGAGATTGAATGTATTTTAGCTTGGCTTCAGAAATTGGCTTCCCATTTGTCCATAGTGGTGTCAACAGGGCATAGAAGTTACTTCTGTTCCGCATTTGAGGTGGTCGACTTGCTGATTTCTTCCTAATGTCCGTTTCAAATGGCGTACCATGAAAGTCAGTTTTGAATACAGTATTGAATGGTCTTTAAATATGTATATCTCTCATCTTCAACCAGTTTTTCTCGTTCCGGGAGTTGGTTCGGCGCATTACTATCGTTTTTTCTATACTTAAAGTACTCTTGAAATCTTAAACCTTCAATGTATGGACTTGAAGAGGGTTTCGTTAGCGACACTTTCCCATGATATTCACGTAATCGTCTGGTGTATAAAGTCTTTGTTGAATTTTGAGCGCATTCTATGTTTCCGAAATTGCTGTCATTCGGGAAGAAGCAATGTCCAGCCTAAAAAAACCTATTATTGTGTGCAATGTAGGATGCTGTTCTAAAACTGATTTTAGCATCAGAACCCTCTTGATGTTTCTGTTCTGTCCACATGTCGCAGAGCCAACTGATGCAAAACGGAATCGCAAGATATATATATATATATTTCACACCTCCATACACAACCTACTACAAAAATCTAAAAACCACAAAATGGCGCTAGGTCAATTGGTGCATAACAGCGTCCAATTAGAAGACGAGCGCGCGTGAGCAGACACAGAAGGAATCGGAAGGCTCGTCGCACTACAATAAAGAGGATATGTAAACGAATGACATAACCATTCTAAGTGGAAAATACAGGAAACTGATATAGCATGTTTAAGTCTACAAAATTTAGCCGCTATAAGCATTAATTCCAAGAGTACGTGAACAACCAATGAAATTGTTGTAAGAACAATAACTGCTATCTCTTGGCAGTGTGTGACGGCGCAAACTAAATCGTAGAAAAAGGCTGAAAATACATAAAGTTCTCTAGATCGGGACAGATAGTTCTTTTTCTGAAATTTAACAATTAAATGTTCATATTCAAAAATGAGCATGTTGAATAAAAACTGATCACTGCTACTGGAATATCGCGACAAAATCGTATCGTCCTTACTTATTGACCAGTCCTTGCTTAAACCAAACTGAAACTTCTTATTTAGCATCAGATTTGCAACTGTTTTGACGCGGCTCACCACAATTTTGAATCTAGTGACAATATTTTCATGTCACGAAAACATAATAGCACTATTTGTAGCCGGCCGCGGTGCCCGAGGGAATTGAGGCGCTCCAGTCACGTTCTGCACGGCCACTACGGTCGGGGGTTCGAATCCCCCCTCGGGCATGGATATTTGTGACGTCCTTAGTATTAAGTAGTTCATAGGTAGTTTGTAAGTTTAGGGACTGATGGCCCCGTAGTAGAGTCCCATAAGCTATACAAACATTTGAACACTATTTGTAATCTCTTAGCAGTTTTGCGGCTCTACGGCTTCCTCTAGTGTAGTGGTTCCCAATCTGCTGGTAAAACGTAATTTTCTGAGGGTGTAAAGAAACCGGTTCCGCTGTGCTTCGGTTACAAAACAATTTTTTTTTTTTTTAAGAACACCAGTATAAAACCTTCTGCCAAACCTGGTCATATGGTCGTTTCATTGAATAAAGAAATAATAACAAAAACTTCTCGACTATCAGCATGTAATGGAAAAGCACCTTTGAAAATGATGGAATACAAGCTTAAAGTTTTGTTTGGAGTTGCTAGGTTCACTAGTAATGAAACACTGGCTGATAATAGGATGAGTAATTTGCGCCCCCTGTTAAGCAAAATCATGTCTTAAAAGCATCTCATTATTTATCACGTCGTATCTCCGGAATTTTTTGATTTACAGCGATACATTTTTGCAGGTGTATTCAATTACACTGTAGTGTTGGCAGCAGCGTTAGTAGTTACAGTAACAAAGTAAAACGTCGTGCCTGATGCAGAGTTTACTGCAGGCCGATGTAAACAGAAAGTAGAACTCGTGAAAGGGGCTATCGCGTCATAATCTGCTGCGTATGTTCTTCGCAGTGATAGAATTGTGCTATTGCATTATTGATGTTATCTGCAAAGTGTGCTGCACTGCTTCAGTCAGGATGTACAATCTCATAAATTTAAATACAGAGTTTTTGATTAATTTGGTTTACTAAACATTTCGTAGGACGTATGTCTTTTCATAACGTGAAATGAACGGGGAATAAATTATCATTATTAAGGTCTTGAGGTGTTTGTGCGTGACCAATCTCAACCTTGTATTGCTTCATTACGTTATTAAAAGTTGAACTAAAATCGATGAACGGAGTCAGCCATAAAACCCCACTGATGCTTCAAATTTGTCTACTCATCAGATATGCCCTGCTATGGTAGTTCCTTCAAAGTAAGAACTATTAAAGTCCCTGCACGAATGTGTGTTTTCTTTCCACCGTACTCAAGTCTATATGCTGTCTCCGAAGCTCCAGGAGACATTTATCTATCCCTCTCTTCACGGAACACAATAACAAGTTCTTCGTAAATTATCTCTCAAATCAAATCATTTATAGATTACCAAGAAACATGTTAGGGTAAGGATACAGCTAAAAGTTGAAAAACAGACTGAGAAGTCTGAGTAGTATCGTTTGTGACGTTGTGGTAACGCACTGCTGAGTCAGAACGTCATTTTCACTGCCTTCTGCGAGACTGAATTCCTTCGCGTACGGTTTCCGGTGAGTAGGTCGGTGAGGGAGATACCGAGACAGTGCGAGGAATTGTTCTAGCGGTGAAGCGGGCTGCAAGTGAGGAAATCTAGTGACATGGAGCGACTTTAGGAATGGGTAGATTGCGGCCCGTAGTTAGGGAACAACTATGTTGTAATCGACGCAGCTTGTTGGCTGCACGCTGCCCGGAGCACGTCTGGAAACTTGAAGGACGGTGAAGTCACGAGTAGGCTACAGGGTCTTAAACGTCCGCGCCTCCACTGCCGATCGTGCGTGTGCGCAACGCAGCGTCAGGTCGGATTTTTTCATTACACAAGTCGTTGAAAATGAAATGTTTGTTAAGCTTATGGGACTTAACTACGGGGTCATCAGTCCCTAAACTTACAAACTACTTATCAACTACCTTATACTAAGGACGGCACAAATATCCATGCCCGAGGGGGGATTCGAACCCCCGACCGTAGTGGCCGTGCAGACCGCATCAAGTCGTTGGAAGCCGAATACACCGGTATCCAGACGAATGGCTGGCCGAAAAAGGTATCCCGCCACTAACAAACCGGTAAGGACCGAGGTCCTCCACCTAGGCTTCCATTACAGCTACTTCCCCCTCCACACTCCCCCTTCCTCACCCCCTCCCAGCACGGCGACTGACCCTAACATCAGGACGTGTCATAAGGTGATAATCGTGCTAGACTGGTTTCAGAATCTGATAAACTCCCACCGATGTATTCGCTATCAGCATTTCAAAGCAAGAAAGAAACGGAAATGAAATTAAAAGCCCGCCGAAAACGCTCTCTTTGAGTCCTATACGCTTGTGATGTCACTGGCTAGCACGCTGCTGGTGCTATCTGAAAGAATTTCTTAGCGGTACCTTGCTGTGCATTTTACATTTCGGAAAACGGATTAAAATGTGTAGAATCGTGCCTAAACTGAAGTTTTTTAGTTCAAAGTAGTGAGACGTGTGAAATCACTGCAACTCATAGAGATACAAATGTGTTGTTGGTAATGACGTTAGTGTGCGGATGATTCTGACGTAAGTAAACACATCGCAAGAAACTTTTGTTTGTCAACTACTAATTTATTCTCTGCAACTGTAAAAACTTTAATAATTACTATTACCTTCAGGTTAGTGTGCTACTACACATTTGTATAAAAATTTTTAACATCAATGCAGTGTGTTACGCCGCGCTTACAGTTTTCAGATTCGATAGTCACATTATGGTACAGTAACAATTTGTTTACAAATCTGAATATTAGGTAGCATTTGATGAATGCAGTTACTAAAATTAGTGTTGTAACGCGACTTCAGCGAACCGTGAAGATGGCTTACATTTTAGATAAGCTTTGCACGTCTTTTCCTGAAGCCGAATTTATTTGAAGCAGCAATTGATCGTTGTGACGGAGGAAGCAAAATCAAAAATTAAAGTCTACCTCAGAACAGTGTCGTAGGACAATGGTTATGATTCATATCTGGCGTGTAGGTCATGGGTTAGAATCCCGTTAGTTTCTTCAATTTTAAAATTATTATTTCCGGTACCTGAGTCGGCTATATGATATACACAAAGCATTCCGCTGTATATCCGGCTTCCTGTTGTTACAAATTATTTCAAATTCCGAAGTATGTAAATATGAACAAAAAGTCCATTGACTGTGTGCTTTTAATGCATCATTTGCTGACTTCACACAGAACGAATGGTTAACCTGCGGAACGAAAATTCAATTGTCTGATTTTAAATTTTATTACATGCAATAAACAGAAAAATCAGCAGTGCAATTCAAATTATTTAACCTTATACGTCTGTTTGTAAGCAGACATGACGAAAACTTTCGTGCATAATAATTTGTGAAATGTGACCAAATTCGCAAGATGAATTAATTTATAACGGCATAAGCGTACTCATGCTATGTAATTTTCACTGTGACGGCTGTAAAGAAAAGCGAAACGCATTTGGTAGATAAACGAAGACTGATTCCAAGAAGAAATTTTTATTAAAAGAACGAAGAGGCCATGAACGCCATTAGCTTAGTGTTTTCACTATGAGCGTTCAAGAAATTTCTTTCCATTGTTAAGAGTTGTAAATGAGTTTATCATCACCAAAGATCCTAACTATTCGTTGAGAAAGTAAAGGAAAACAAGTTACTTCCGCTGACATTCCCGTAACACACTCCTATAGCTTTGTCTTCGTCTTAACCTGTGACATCACCAAAGTTTCAGCCAATAACAGATGGTTTTCGATCACGATACCATATTTTGAAATGTCATCCTTACGTTTAAATTAAATCAGAGACGTGAGAATATTGATCGAAAATGTTGTTTTTATGTTAGAACCGTTCAGAATGATGATTACATCCATACGCTCAACACAGGAAAACAGCGTATTGCGTGACAAGCATGTAGAAGTGTGTGTGTGTGTGTGTGTGTGTGTGTGTGTGTGTGTGTTTTACACAACCGCGGAAAAACTACCAAGAATTTAGCCGAATCACTGCTGTAAGGCTATTGGATTTCAAAATTAGACCAACACGCTGTTAAGAGGGTTGGCACAATGTTTTGTCTCATCATTTGTTTTAGAGTGGTTCGATGTATCAAGTATGTGGACCAGTAACACCTCCCAACAACTTACAGTTCAGTTAACGGTAATGGTTTTTCCTGCTGGGAAACAGAGGTAAAACTGTTACCTTCAGCAGAACTACGTTCTCGTTTCCACAGCACTCGATACCATTGGGAAGTTTTGTATTAATGTAGCAACGTTTAAGCCTTCTGGTTTTCCTGGCGTAATTAGCGCTTTCCCAGTAGGGAAGTCCCCACAATCCGGTATGTCCAGACCTTGGTGTAATTAATTAGCAGTATCTTAATTTACGACGAGACAGATTTATTGTTGACTGACGGCTCTCTTTATAAACAAATAAACAACAAAGTTAGATACCCCATAAAATTTAAATCAACTTTGTGTCGCAATCGACAGGACCATCACTTACGTCATTCCTCGAAGCTCCAAATTATTTGGTCGTTGACGTAATAACAGTTCGACCAGCGGCACTACCAGAATTCACTTGCGATTAGACACAATAGCTTCTCACAAAAGTACATGTGAAGCCGTCTTGTGAATGGCAGCGTGTACTTTTTGTGTCATTGAGAGAGGCCTCCCCGCTCCTCCAATCCGTTTTCATATTCCAATTGCAAATGGTACACGGGAAGAAGGATTTTTAGTAATATCTAATATCAATGGTTTTTATCGTTCTACATCTACATAGGATACTCTGCAAATAACATTTAAGTGCCTGGCAGAGGGTTCATCGAACCACAATTATACTATTTATCTCCCATTCCATTCTCGAATAGCGCGCGGGAAGAAAGAACACCTGAATCTCTCTGTTCGAGCTCTGATTTCTCGTATTTTATTCTGATGATCTTTTCTACCTATGTAATTGGGAGTCAACAATATATTTTCGCATTCATAGGAGAATGTTGGCGATTGGAGTTTCGCAAGTAGCCCACGCCGCAGCGATAAGCGCCGTTGTTGTAATGATTCCATCCCAAATGCTGTATCATTTCCGTGACGCTGTCTCCCCTGTATCGTGACAATACGAAACGAGCTACCCTTGTTTGGACTCTTTCGATGTCCTCCGTCAAACCCACCTGATAAGGATCCCACACTGGGCTGCAATACTCCAAAAATGGACGGACAAGCGCAGTGTATGCAGTTTCTTTAGTAGTTCTGTTGCATCTTTTAAGGGTTCTGCCAATAAAACGCAGTCTCTGGTTCGCCTTTCCCACGATATTATCTACGTGTTCTTTCCAGTTTAGGTCTGAAGTAATAGTAATTCCTAGGTATTTTGTGGAGTTTACGGCCTTCACATTTGATTGAATTATGTTGTAAACAAAGTTTAACGGATTTCTTTTCCTACTCATGTGGACGACTTCACACTTCTCATTATTTAGAGTCAATTGCCAATTTTTACACCATACTGATATCTTATTCAGATCGTTCTGCAGTTGTTTTTTATCTTCAGATGATTTTACTAGACAGTAAATGACGGCGTCATTTGCAAACAACCTAAGAGAGCTACTTAGATTTTCCCCTAAATCGTTTATGTAAATAACGAACAGCAGAGGACCGATAACACTACCCTGTGGAACGCCCGATATCACCTCTGTTTTAGTCGATGCCTTACTATCGATTACTGCGAACTGTGTCCTCTCTGACAAGAAATCCCCTATCCAATCGCAAATTTGTGGCGATATACCATAACCATGCAATTTGATTAAAAGCCGTTTGTGAGGTACGGTGTCAAAAGCTTTCTGGAAATGAAGAAATACGGAATCAATTTGCGAACCTTTGTCGATAGCACCCATCACTTCGTGTGAATAAAGAACTAGTTGTGTTTCGCATGAACGATATTTTCTAAATCCGTGTTGACCTTGGATCAATAGATCGTTCTGTTCGAGGTAATTCATAATATTTGAATACAGGCTATGTTCCAAAACCCTGCTGCAAACTGACGTCAATGAAATAAGCCTGTAGTTCAGTGGGTTACTCCTACTGCCTTTCTTGAATATAGGTGTGACCTGTGCAACTTTCCAATCTTTTGGTACAGATTCTTCTATGAGAGAGCGGTTGTATATGACTATTAAGTAAGGAGCTATCGCTTCAGAATAATCAGATAGAAATCTAATGGGTATACAATCCGAACCAGAAGACTTGTGTGTACCTCGGAGAAAATAAATTGGTTGATTGTTCCAGGTACATCAGCCCTCTGAATTTCAGTCGTAAACCACCCCATAAAATGCACAGTGTGTCTCTCAAGGCATTTGCCACTGGTGCCGGCCGAGCATCTCTTACTGTTGTACGTTTATAAACAAACCGGTCTTTGCGGCCATCCCGGATGACGTTTTACGTGATAAACATTATATACGTGACGTTTGTTCTTTCGGGTTTTCCTGGGCATGTGCGATGACACAGTGGTAACAACGAAACGTCCCGAGGAATGACAAAAATTGGCATCGGCTCAACGTAGTAGTGTGTGGAGGACGTGGATTTGAAGAGAGGAATCCTAGGGTAGTCGGTGGCCACTGTGTCCGGCGTACCTGTCAAGTGAGCAGGAGATTCGGGTTCAGTTCACGGTCGGTACAAATTATCAACTTCATCCAATTATGTAATTCATGATCAGTGTCCACTGGCAGCTGATGCCTTTAACGCCTCCGTATTTTGGTTTGCGTAAATTGCATATCGCAAATGCCGGGTTAGTCCTTCACAGGGTCACACCCCATTTCCTCTCCCACCTTTCCGTAATCAGAGCTTACGCTTCGTCCCCAATGACTTGGTTGTGGATGGTACGTTA
The DNA here is from genome assembly GCA_026315105.1 of Locusta migratoria. Taxonomy (NCBI): domain Eukaryota; kingdom Metazoa; phylum Arthropoda; class Insecta; order Orthoptera; family Acrididae; genus Locusta; species Locusta migratoria. Next base: position 249,991,071 of record CM048749.1, read on the forward strand.
TAGCCTAATATTCCTTCCTTCATTCTTCAACGAACCGATCACGAAACGCGGTGCTCTTCATTGTATATTGTCTATATCTTCTATGAATCATGTTTCGTAAACGTATCAGATTGGGTGAGCGTTATTTGAGGCAGTCTCGGACTCTAGTTTTTGTAAGCACCTTCTTTCGCCTATGAGAATTCTTCCAGCGAGTCTGCCCGTCAGATGTATTTCCTGTCATTAATTCTGTATTGATCCATACGCATGCCCCCAGGTGTTCAATGAATGTGACTGTATCCATTGACTATTCAGCAATGGTGTATTCAAAGAATCATGAGACTTCCCGCCTGTTAATGCGCAATGCTTTTGATTTGTTCGTTGATCGTAGTAGCTATTCTTGAGTTTTGTTACAATATATTAGCGTTGCCACGTTTCCGTATTTAAGATAACCATCATCAGTTAAATAAAGCCCATGGTGCCCTCAGTGTTTCTTCTTATTTGCGCCCCCAAGTTACGCCCGGGTCTGAAGTTTCTTTTTTAAAAATAGTGTGATGCGCATAAAACCTATTATGTCGGAGACATAATATTGTATATTTGCATTGTAATACAATTATATCGATTTCTTATATATTATACTTTGATGTATATTTAATTTCATAATTTTGTGTTCGCTGTATTTGGAAGAGTCGTAAGACTACAAGTTAATGTAAAGTGTGCCGTTAAACACGCCAGTAAGATTTTTTGAACCGTGATGAATGTAGCCAATGTCCTCTTCGCTGGCGATTATTTGGGATCTATAAAAGATCCAGTGCATCACTACATTCACCTGACGACGGCGGCGGCATATTCTAATACATTGAACGTTTTGATGAGTCTATTGCCACAGTTCTATACTCAATCTATTCGAAGTTACTGCTGAATTTTCGTTCCAAGAAAGAACCTGTTGGAAAGCTGCCTTAACAGGAAACTGTTGCTTTAGTTGAAAGTTCCTTTTTACTAATACACAACTAGTAATTGTCTGAAACACGACTAGGCAGCGGAACAGCTGTATGCACCTCTCTGCGAGCGAGGAATTGCGCATCTGAGCGCGAGCGGCACTGCGCTGTGTGGCTGCAGCGTAGCGAAATTCTTGTAGGCGTGTCTTCCGTCGACGTCGGTCACAGGCGGCTGCTTCTGGAAGCGAGCATCTTCAACATCTGGTGCCTCGGGAGGTAAAAACCATATCATGAAACCTCACTATTCTGACGACACAATATAAACTATGTAAAGTTAAATAAAAATACAATATCTGAACAGTTGGAGGTCAAAAATGGCCTCAGGCAGGTAGAGGCCCTCTGTCCTAAATTATTCAACCTTGTGTTAGGAAACATAGACTAAGAGTTCACGAAAACTGCCCCCCATTGGCTTATCTTTAAACAACATGTCACTGACTCGACTGGCCTGTGTAGGTGCTCTCATCAGCGGTAGTAGAGAACACCTCAGAAGAATGACAACCTCATACTTAAAGATTACCAGTAGGGCGGGCCTGCAATAGACGAATACATGGTCCTGAGTAAGGCAGCAAGTGACGGGAACCCACTCACAGTGGACAGCTGGTTTCAAAAGAACAGGTACTTTTCAGCGATCAGAAACACTACATAACTGAGATAAATGCAAGAATTTCAGGAGCCATACTTCAGGCTTCAGGATGTGTGTTAACAAGATTTAACTTCAGGATTTATCAAAGTATGATTATGCCTGTGGTTATGTACAATTTTGAAATCTTCACCTTTAGAACAGATGAACTACGTGTTTTTGAACGGAAAATCCTACGAAAAATCTATGGCCCTGTGATGGACATACAGGAGAATGGAAAATTCGGAACAACCAGGAATTAAGAGCTTTACGCAAAGACTGACATTATATAAATGATGCAGAGGAGAAGGCTGACTTGGGCTGGACATGTAGCCAGGATGAGTGAAGAAAGTACACCCCGTGATGAGTTTCTGGCAACTGTATTTGGAAGGAGGGGCCGGGGACGATCTCAGGTAAGGTGGAAGAACAATATCGACAAGGATACTGAGAGCGTGGGACTAGAGCAGGCGAATGGTGGCAGGAGGATCACAACCGGGAGCGATGGAGGAACACTATAGAGCCGACATGTGGTCACTAAGGCCCAAGCTACGGATAAGTAAAGGTACACCAGGCTCCCACAGGTAATGCAAGAAGTCCGTGACAGGTTGCAGTGTTTCCAAATACTTGAACATGGTTAGTTCCAGTCAATGATAGGTTCGCTTGGACGAGAGGACGCAGTCCATTCATTACACAAACATGCCACAGCATTAGGGGATCACCATCAGCTTTCACAGTGCCTTGTCCATGGCTTGGTAGAGTTTCCACCACTCTAACCAGACGACCAGCTTTTACCAACTGAATTCTCTGATCAAGCCACGATTTTCCTGTAGTCCATGATGCAACCCATGTGATAATGAGCCCGTGAGGGGCGTTGCAGGCGTTGTGGTGCTGTTAGCAGTCAGTGGAATCGGTCGTCTGCTGCCATTCACAATTAACACCAAATTCCGCCACTTCGTCGTCACGGATAAGTTTGTCGCGCGTCCGATAGTGAATTCTGCGGTTATTCTGTGATAAATGGACGCAAACGCCGCTGCTCTCGGCCTCTGCGTTGTCCTTAGTGAAAGGCAATGCCTGAAATTTTATATTCTCGGCACACTCTTGACGAGATGGACCTCGAAGTATTGAATTCGCTTAAGATTTTCAAAATAGGATGTCCCATACGCCTAGCTCCGACTACCATTCGTTGTTCAAAGTTTATTTCCCGTCGTGACGTCATTATGACGTCGGAAGCCTTCACTCATGAAACTCGGAGATCAAATGACAGCTCTGCCAATGATACGCCTTTCTTCATACTTCTCATTCTACCGCAATCTGTATCTGTGCATTTGGTAGCTGCAGGATGAAAACTATTTCTCTTCAAAAATTTAGTACGCAGCTACCGTCCTAGCTCATTGCACCACAATGTGGACCTCTAGCCCAGGCTGCGAAGTTTACGGTCGCCAGCTCGCCATTGGTGACCGAAAATTGGAAGCTGGCGATCTGGGCTTATATATAAATTTTATTTTTTGAAAATACTTACGTTGGGTTCAGAATTGTGTGAGCCCGAGGAGATAAGTGGTAATTATACTGATGAATAATACAGGCGTACATTTGCAGGTAGTTGCATCAGTATTTAAAGTTATTAACATATTTCTCAGTACTAGTAATTATCGGATGGCTTTCCGTGACCGAGGGACACGCAAGTCGCCGAAGTAGCGTCCAATTTAAAGAGTTGTACCAGCCCACAGAGGCACACGAAATTACTATAACTCGTGACCGTGATATTCCCATAAGGTTTCGGTCGCCAACTGCAAGTCTACTGACGCCACTTCGGCACCTTGCGTGTGATAAGGAGAAAAACACAACACGCGGTCCCCGGCCGGGAATCGAACCCGGGGCCCCTCGCATCTGCGGTCAGCGACGTTGCCACTGAGCTACGGAGGCTGACTTCAATAGTAGTGCAAATAAGAGATACTAAACGCCAGTTTTGACATCACGGCTATCGTACTTTCTCCGTACATATTAGGTTTGTTAAAGCAGTTGTCAGCGGGTTCACGCGTGCAGAGGTGAAATTGTGTATAAGCTGCGCTTTCTCCTGCTTCTGTCTATTTCAGGTGTGTGTTTCCTATATCAGCAATGACAGCAAGCAACCAGAGTAGCAGACTCTGTTCGGTGTTTTTTCATAGTATTAGCACCAAATACTAAAAGCAGTGTACAGGACTTGGCCGAAGTATACACTGGAGCATTTGGTTGTAATATATGTGAATGGACTTCCTCTGTCTGTTTGACACAAAGGTGATACTGATTAGTGGTAGTTCTCCGAAGAACGCAGCGCTACACAAGTGAAGCTCTAGACCGCTAGGCTGAGGTACTGTTATGTATTTTTCTATTCAGTTCGATATGGTATGTGTAAAGATATTGTTAGAGCAGTGGGCAGGGGGGAGGAAGGGGAGTTATTTCATATTCCGATAAAGGGTTTGTGGCGGCCAAAGTCGTTTGGCTGGCTGGTGGCTTGAGAACAGAAATTTCGCTCCTTGCTCTAATCGATATTCAGAACTGTACACGTTAAGAGCTGCACTTCTTTGAATTTTCTCTAAATCGTTCGTCAGTTCCACCTGGTGTGGATCCCACAATACACAGAATACTCAAAAACAGGACGCAAAGTGTCGCGTAGGCAGTTTCTTTAGTAGCACTCTTGCATCTTCTAAGTGTTGTGCCAATGAAACGTATTCTTTGGTTTGCCTTCCCTACAATATTTTCTGTGCGTTCTTTGTAATTTTAATTGTTAGTAATTGTTACTCCTTGGCATTTAGTTGAATTTACGGCCTGTCGATTTGACTGGTTTATCACGTAAATGAAGTTTAACGGGCTTCTTTTAGTGGTCATATGGATGAGTTCACACGTCACATTAAGGGTCAGTTGCCATTTTTTTGCAATAAGCCGTTAACTAAATCATTTTGCAGTTGCTTTTTGATCCACTTGCGACTTAATTAACCGATAAGTGACAGCATCATCCGCGAACAATCTACTCAGATTGTCTCCTAAATCGTTTATAAAAATAAGGAACAGTAACGGCCCTATAACACTTCCCTGGGGAACGCCAGAGATCACTTCTGTTCTTCTCGAAAACTTACCGTCAACTGTTCAAAATGAAATATTAAAAATTAGGAACTGAATTTTACATTTACATATACATCTACATGGGATACTCTGCAAATCACATTTAAGTGCCTGGCAGAGGGTTCATCGAACCACCTTCATACTATTTATCTCACCGAGCGAGGTGGCGCAGTGGTAAGACACTGGACTCGCATTCGGGAGGATGGTGGTTCAAATCCACATCCGGCCATCCTGATTCAGGTTTTCCTAAATCACTCCAAACAAATGCCGGGATGGTTCCTTTCAAAGGGCATGGTCGATTTCCTTCCACATCCCTCCTCGAAAATCAGAGCTTAAGCTCCGTCTCTAATGACCACGTTGTCGGTGGGACGTTAAACCCTAAGCTTCCTTCATTCCATACTATTCATCTCCGATTCCATTTCTTTGTTAGCAGCAGGCAACGAAAAAGTTACTCTTCAAGGATAAATCGCGGAAAAGTGACGCCAAGGGAAGTTTCCCCGTTACTGCAGAATTCAATTTCGTCGTTCATCCAGGGCTGGAAGGCTATCGTGCTAAAATTGTTCCTTTCCCGGCGAAGACCCGATTTTTCTTTTGTGCACGTCTGTCGGATTACTCTAATTGTATAATTTGTATTGAAATTCTCTCCATTTCTCGTATTCTCGTGCATATATCATGTTGTTTGGGACAACAATCACTCCCAATCTATTTAGACCATGGCTCACTTTTATTCCTTTGTTGTGATCAGGCACCGCAAGGTTAAAGGAAAATAACTGTCAGTTTACAAGTTTTGATTAAAGTTTATTTTTAAAGTATTGATTAAAACTCGTATATATTAACAATACTATTATACCAGGAACTTTAAGTAGGAAATTGATTGACCATGTAGCAAGTAATTGTTGATTTTTATTCATTTTAATAGGTGAAAACAAAATAAGCAATCTCGCATATGCGAATGATTTAGTTGTAATGGCCGATTCGATTGAAAGGTTGCGAACTAATATTTCAGAGCTCGATCAGAGGTGCAAGGATTATGATATGATCAGCATCTCCAAAACGAAAGTAATGTCTATGGGAAAGAGATTGAAACACACTGAGTGGCAAATGGGAGAAACAAAGTTACAACACGGAGACAGTTTCAAGTACCTGGGATGTATTTTCTCACAGGATGGCAACATAGTGAAAGAACTGGAATCGAGGTGCAGCAAAGCTAATGCGGTGAATGCTCAGCTAAGATCCACTCTCTTCTGCAAGAAGGAAGTAAGTACCAAGACTAAGTTAGCAGTGCACCGCTCTTTCTTTCGACCAACTTTGTTGTATGGGAGTGAAAGTTGGGTGGATACAGGTAACGTTATTCATAAGATAGAGGTTACAGATATGAAAGTAGAAAGACTGATTGCAGGTACCAATAGATGGGAACAATGGCAGGAGGGTGTCCCATAATGAGGAAATCAAAGGAATGAACACTATAGATGAAGCAGTTAGAGCGAACAGACTGATATGGTGGATCATTTGCATGGACGAAGCAACGTTACCTAAGAGACTCATGAGCTCGGCAGCGGAGAGTAAAAGGAGTCGAAGTAGACCAAGAACAAAGTACTTAGATTCTGTGAAGAATGATTTTGAAGTAAAAGGCTTAACATCAGACGAGGCATCAATGTTAGCATTGAATAGGGGATCATGGTGGAATTTTATTAGAGGTACTATGCTCCAGACTGAACGCTAAAGGCATAATCAGTCTCTAATGATAGTGATGATGATTTAATTGTTCTCTCTTGGACCGTATTTTAACTCTTGCGGACCATAGGTTGGGAACGAGTGTATTGTAGACGGTCTGAAAACCGGAGAACAAGCGGCTTGCCACTCATTGTATTCAGCTACTTAACCAAAAGCATCTACACGCACTTTCAGAGGACTTAACGCTTGAGCAGTACACCTTTAAAAAGAGTGCTGACGTAATGCACAAACACGCCCGGGGAGTGTTTATTTTTCAAAAAAGCGCTAACGCTACATGTAGTGATATATAACATACAGAGACGAGCGCAAGAAGTGTATACGGATAGAATCCATGTCAGTCTCATCCCTGCACGTAACAATGCTACGCTAGACAGAAATCTTTCAGCTGCGGAGCGCGCTGCTGCTCGCCGTCGGAGGTTAGACATCCTTCCTCGGGTACGTTCAAATGTTCGTAATTCTTATGGGACCAAACTACTTTAGTCATAAGTTCCTAGACATACAAACTACATCAACTTATGTTAAACTAACATAAGGACAACACACACACATTCATGCCCGAGGGGGGATTCGAACCCCCGACGCGGAAGGCCGCGTGATCTGTAACGTGGCGCTCCAGACAGCGAGCACAGAATAACATAAGAGAGGCTGTCCCGCCTACATCAGCGTACAGACTGTTAAGCCCGGCAGCCATCTTGGTTGTGTGTAGAAACGGAGTTGGGCCGATAAATGCGTAGTTCGAGTGGCGCTCGCCTTGGCATTTGAACCCCTTAGGATAGAAAAAAAATACCAAATTTTTCATGTAAGCAGGTGAATACTGAAGGAATGCAACAGTGTTCTTAGAAAGTACAATACCTATTGTCTTAGTATGAAAATAATAATTGAAACTACTACTTTTATATGAAATAAAAATTGACATGAAAAATTTAGTCGCCTGACACATTTTTGTTTTGTGGTCAGGAAATTTTCGTAATCGAGAAAGTTGTTGATAATGAAATGAACTTTTTTTATTTAAACAAATTTTTTATACCTTCCCTGGTTTTCTCACAAATTTGGATACAATAGTGAGGTGGAACTTTTCAAAATCTACTCGTTAGTTTCAGCGAGCTTGCCCACCTGCGAGCACAGATTCTGTTGCCCACTCACCTTATATTTGTGCCCATTATTGATAAACATTTGTAACTTGCGATACAATTTTCGGTATTCAACAATTATGACTTACCAGTTTTTATTTATTTCATTACTAACTAGCTGAGCCGCTCCGGCTTTGCACGGGTAATCTTTAAACTGCCTTAACTTTTGAACTGCAAGAACGTATCGTGATGCGGTTTCTTTCAATTTCTTCGGTATTATCCTGTATTCAACGTAGGATATATTAAATGCCATTACGAAAATGATAAATAATTGAAATAAGAGTAGTAACGTAGAAGGGTTTACCACTTCCACACTTTCGTGACCTATAGCGTAAACTGAGACCTCCGACAAAGAACCTAGTATACAATTATAAAACTCAGGACGATAAAAAAAAAAGAGAGAGAAAAAAAAAACCGCGAGATTATATGTCTAACTTTTACAAATCTCCCACAATCACTATATCTGAAGTCTGAAGCCATCTGGCGCCAGCGCTTTAGAAAAGAAAAATGATAAATGTGGTTCACTCATAAAAGTTACACATGCTGCCGCGATTGTTTAATTTTTTTTTCTTTGTAGATGTTAGTGAGTTCTGAAATTTTATACAATGTACACTGGCTCTTACAGTTCAGACTCCAGAGCTGACTAAAGTGCGTAAGTGGTAAACGATTCTATGTTATGATACTTATTTTAGTTATGATACTTATTTTAGTTATGATACTTATTTTAGTTATGATACTTATTTTAGTTATGATACTTATTTTAGTTATGATACTTATTTTAGTTATGATACTTATTTTAGTTATGATACTTATTTTAGTTATGATACTTATTTTAGTTATGATACTTATTTTAGTTATGATACTTATTTTAGTTATGATACTTATTTTAGTTATGATACTTATTTTAGTTATGATACTTATTTTAGTTATGATACTTATTTTAGTTATGATACTTATTTTAGTTATGATACTTATTTTAGTTATGATACTTATTTTAGTTATGATACTTATTTTAGTTATGATACTTATTTTAGTTATGATACTTATTTTAGTTATGATACTTATTTTAGTTATGATACTTATTTTAGTTATGATACTTATTTTAGTTATGATACTTATTTTAGTTATGATACTTATTTTAGTTATGATACTTATTTTAGTTATGATACTTATTTTAGTTATGATACTTATTTTAGTTATGTCATACATTCCGTGGAAATCTTATTATAGTTTCTTCATATATTTGTATTGACATTAAATATAGCCTAAAATTATCCCCGGATTGTAAAGAAAAAAGTAAAAGAAACCTCAGGGCTATACGTTCGGTACTCCTCGAGTTATAAAAGTTTAAAGGGACAGACAGAGGAAAATGGGCTTCTATTTTATGTAATAGTATGATTTTTTTATACCTAACTGAAATTTGTAGTTATTGATTGCAAATATATTGTCAAAACGGAACGCCTTAAAATATATGAAAAAGGAATGAAGACAGCGAACTCAATAAACTACCCTGTGCTCTCAGTTGTGGCCGGGTGGCGCTCGGCCGCCATGTTGGTTGGGTGTCGCGCTCTCAGCCAGCTTCATTTCACTGTCTTTGTAAGGTCTCTCTTATTCTGTGCTCGCTGGCTCCAGAAGGCTCGGCTGCTCCCTCGCGGCCCTCGGGTATAGGTGTATTTGTAAGCCAGGGAGTTTGTAACCCTAGGAAGTGATGACCAAATTAGTTAAGTCCCATAGATTTACAAACATTTTTACGGAAATCTTTGTCATCCTGTGCGGCAGTAGCCTTGTTCGGGGGGGGGGGGGGGGGGAACTTGGGGTTTAACCCGCGAGAACTCGCGCCTTTAAAAGTTACGCAATCGATCGCGTGTGTAACATTTTTCTGACAGTCAAAGAACAGTTTGTAATGTACTTAATATGTCTAAATAAGTAATTATATTTGCGTTCATAAGAAAAGACAAATATTTGACTATTTAAAATTGATAAAATGCCGATTGTTTGAAAATTACTGTGAGCAAAATGCTCCCGCGCGAGTCCTCGCGGGTTAACGTCCTGTCGACAACGTGGTCCTTGGAGACTGAGCTCACGCTCTGGGAAGGAAGTAGCCGCGCCCTAGAATCGTCTCTGAATTTGCCTGGAGTGTGCGCCTCGGTTGCACAGTGGTTGATTGCCAGACTACAAATCCAAAGGTCGGGGGATCGATCCCCGCCAGGTCCTAAGATTTTTTACTGTCACTTTCCACTTCTTTCACCTCTGGCATTATTGCTCATGTGAAAAATACCGAGTAGCACCGTGGTTCGGAACCCACGTTAAACTGTGGGTAAGTCAGTTCGAAGGTCGGAGGAAGGCAACGGCATACCACCTCCAAACAGGACCATGCCTAGTAAAGCACTGTGGTGTTCAAACCAGTCTTCGGATTGTTGACTGCTTTACCTTTACCTTACCGATTTACGCAAATCACGGAAAACCTAAATCTGGATGGCCGGAGGTGGATTTGAACCATCGTTCCTTCCGGATGCGAGTCCAGTGTGTTGACCATAGCGCCACCTTGCTCGGTTTGTTCCAGGAAAGGCCATTTCACCCACCTTAAGCGCCGCTCGCTCTAGTTCACAGGGTGATTGTAGCAGCAGAAACAATAGTTCTAGACAATAATCATACTTCCGTTGGTATCGCAACTGCGTGAGCGGCCATCAGACAGTAAGACGAACGGGCGTCATTTCCGACAGTAAGGTTAGGTGGCTGTAAAGTTTTGTTGGAAATTAGCGAGAGTGGAGGGCCCTGGTCGGCGGCGTGTGAGGGGGGAAAGTAAAAGGGCGACACGGCCGGGGACGGGAGCCTTGGCGGCGTGGAACCGGGTGGAGGAAGGCCAGGCCAGGCGCAGCGCGGCGATACGTGATCCCGCCGCGCCGAGTGAAAGGCCCGCCTCTCACCGGGTTCACCTGAATGCCACCGGTCCGAGCCGAGCCGTGCCGTCTCTGCCTGCAGGCGACGGCTGCGCACCTCGCCTCTAGGGATGCAAAATCGTTGATAAAAACCGCGGAAAAATATCGATGTTAAAAAAACATCGCCCTGAAAAACGATACATCGATGTTTTTCCGATGTTCCGATACGTTTAAGAAATAGTAGGAAAAACACTACAGGCTTCCTAGGGTTTATTTTGCGGACGGAGAAGTTAGTACTGCTTCCTTCCACAAGTCCCCTAAAACCTCCACATCCTTGCGGATGCTGTTGCGTAGCAGTGTGCGTTTGTACCTCCCTACAGTAGGCACGAGGTATCGTAGTTGCTGTCCAAGTCTTTATGAAAAGCATAGAGTTCTGACTAACCTGTTGTCTTCTATAGTTGTCTCCCCAGCGCAGAAGACAGAACACAGGTCGTAGGTTCTTCTACAGCATACAAGTGAGGCTAAAATAAGTTCTGTATGATGGAAGCGACTCGCGAGATTTTTAATTGTCAGGGATGCCATTATTAAATAAATAAAAATAAAATTAAATAAATAAAAATTTATTAAATAAATAATAAAAAATTAGCAACTATTGTTAATATGATACGGCCTATGCTGCCCATAGTTCATGTTGAGACCTCGACTGATATCACATTTACTCAAAAATCTTTACTCATGACCGGCGCGGTCCGGCGCGTATAGTGGTCAGCTCGAGACTGAAACTGCGGCGCGTTGCGAGAGGGCACCTGACGCTCTGTTTCGCGCCAAAACAGGGCCGTCGCGCGCCTTCTGCAAAATCGCTCTTCTCTTGTTACAATAAGAGAAGGCACCTTAAACTTTTCAACCTGTCAAAACCTAGCCTGTCCTTGAGAGATATTTATCACAAATTCTCAGCTCTGAATTATTAATATTTAGTATATACTAAACAAAACTAATTTCAAAAGAAATCAAGTGACGTGAAATGCAGCAGCCAATGCGAGGAGAGCACCGGTAACATAGGCGGGCTTTCCCACGGGAACCAGCACCTACTGCGCCATATGCTACTGCTCCCCACCCCACATTTCAACATATGCTGCACTGCTGTCTTTCTTCCGCGTTTAAGGCACGTACAATGTTAGCAAAGAAACGGCCAGCGGCCAGAAATATGAAGTGGCCATAGGCCAGGAATATCACAACACACTGAAATAAAGCTGTGTTGCCAGAAAGTATCTGCCTTATTTATGTTCTTTCACTAGGCTACGAATACACAGCGATATGGCAGATTCGAATGAAAAAGAAGTTGGGAATAAGGTTTCGCTACCTATTGCGCTGATTTTACTTAGGATTTACATCGATTTGTTCATTACATGCGAAATAACTTGTTTTGTTGACGTATTGCATTTTTCTTAGCTGTCGACGTGGAGAAAATTAAACATCATGCATCTTTCAGTTATGACTTAATAATGTATTTTAAAATGAATATTCATCAATGACGTTTATCAAATCATGTACCTTGCTGAAATGAAAATCTATGTTATACTTGGCTTGTTGGCTTTTGTCTCGGAATTTTCGTCGACTTTTGTTTGATGGTTTAACTGACGTTTTGACAGTACGATATCAGTCTGACTAACACTGTCAAAGATTCGATTCCACTGATTTTGGAGGGTGAAAATTCAGTAATGCCAGCAGCATTGCTGGACAAACATCAGATTAATCATCAGATTGTTTGATATTTCACTTACCTACTATTTCCAAAGTATGAAAACAGCGCCGAGCGACGACAGAAGGAGCACCGCGCTTGAGCTGACGCTGGCTGAGCAACTAAGTAATAATGGAGTTGACAATCAATTGTTGAACGATGTCGATAGTTTTGGACTTCTGTCGTCGATGCATCGGCGATATATCGCTGTTCAAAACATCGATGTTAACGTCGATGTTTTCAAAACATCCATGTATCGTTTGCATCCCTACCCACCTCAGCCCAGAGCTGCTGCCAGCACTGCCTGTCATCACGTCGCAATACTGGTGTGACGTATCTACATCTACATGGGATACTCTGCAAATCACATTTAAGTGCCTGGCAGAGGGTTCATCGAACCACAATTATACTATTTACCTCCCATTCAATTCTCGAATACCGCGCGGGAAGAAAGAACACCTGAATCTCTCCGTCAGAGCTCTGATTTCTCGTATTTTATTCTGATGATCATTTCTACCTACGTAAGTGGGAGTCAGCAATATATTTTCGCATTCGGAGGAGAATGTTGGCGATTGGAGTTTCGCAAATAGTCCACGCCGCAGCTATAAGCGCCGTTGTTGTAATGATTCCTATCCCAGATCCTGTATCATTTCCGTAACGCTGTCTCCCCTGTATCGTGACAATACGAAACGAGCTGCCCTTCTTAGAACTCTTTCGATGTCCTCCGTCCAAACCCACCTGATAAGAATCCCACACTCTGCAGCAGTACTCCAAAAATGGATGGTCAAGCGTAGTGTATGCAGTTTCTTTTCTAGTTCTGTTGGATGTTTTAAGGGTTCTGCCAATAAAACGAGTCTCTGGTTCGCCTTTCCCACGATATTAACTAAGTATTCTTTCCAATTTAAGTCTGAAGTAATAGTAATTCCTAGGTATTTTGTGGAGTTTACGGCCTTCACTTTTGATTGATTTATCTTGTAAACAAAGTTTAACTCATGTGGACGACTTCACACTTCTCATTAGAGTCAATTGCCAATTTTTACACCATACTGATATCTTATTCAGATCGTTCTGCAGCTGGCTTTGATCTTCAGATGATTTTACTAGACGGTAAATGACGGCCTCTACTGCAAACAATCTAAGAGAGCTACTTAGATTTTCCCCTAAATCGTTTATGTAAGTAAGGAACAGCAGAGGACCAATAACACTACCCTGTGGAACTGTTTTAGTCGATGCCTTACCATCGATTACTACGAACTTTGTCATCTGACAGGAAATCCCCCATCCAATCGCAAATTTAGGCGATGTACCATAACCATGCAATCTGATTAAAAGCCGTTTGTGAGGTACGGTGTCAAAAGCCTTCTGGAAATCAAGAAATACGGAATCGATTTGCGAACCCTTGTCGATAGCACCCATCACTTCGTGTGAATAAAGAGCTAGTTGTGTTTCGCATGAACGATATTTTCTGTCTTGGGTCAATAGATCGTTCTGTTCGAGATAATTCATAGTATTTGAATACAGGATATGTATCCACCCACGCTAGCCTACACTGTGCAAATAATCTCCAATAATTACCGCAGGGTCGGCCACAAAATTGGCCGAGGGTCATTCCTTCCCGCCCGATTGCACACTTCACCCACCACGCCGCTATGCTGTCTAAGCGGAAGCGTCGAAAATTACATACACGCCGCCTGAAAGGCAGAACCGTCTCGTACGGAACACAAGACCGGCTTGCTTACAGCTAGATTTCATACTTATTCAAATTTTCAAATGTCTATCGGACCAAACTGCGTGGTCATCAGTCCGTAGCTTACTAACTACTTAAACCTAGGTAAACTAATCCAAGGAACACACACACACACACACACACACACACACACACACACACACACACACACACACACCCGCCCCATGGAGGACTCGAACCTCCACGGCGAGCAACCGCGCGCTCCGCAGCGAGACGCTTTAGACCGCTCGGCTACTCCACCGCGGCGACGAAAATCCGTCTCAGGGATTGTTTATTTGTAGTTACATTGCAAAATATATCTACTAAGCACTACACAAATTCCGATACAAAACGTTAATGACTGATCTGTAATCTAACAACATGGACAAGCAGCTATTCGCACAACTTCAGTGACATAGAATGATGTAAATACATAACCATTAAACGCTATTTTGTTACAATAACTGAAACACATGAATAATAAATTCAGCGGCCATATTCTCTGTAGAACTCAGATTTGTAGAAAGAGTCACGGTATATAGTGGAAAAGAACAGCAGCTATTCAAAATGTTGACTATAAACTAGTACATTTCTTAAATATGTACGTTTTCTTCAACGTGTATTTAGTATTTATTTAAACGAAATTAATCTGATTTATAAAGATTTTTAGACAAGTATCGTTCGACACTTCCGTATGACGTAAGCACTGATATTCAATCGTGAGGGTCTCTTCTGTCGTGGTCAGTCTAACGATTGGAATGGGGCAGTAGTGATAACAGCTACTCCCCATTCTGTATGTTTTTCCGTTTTACTCTTTATTTCTTCGCTGGTCTTGCATCTCATGGTTTTTTATTATTTGGTCCATGTACAGTCTTAGGCAAAAAAATTGATCGCCGGCCGGCCGACGCAGAATGCTAAGTCCGACGATGTGCACGATCTGGCAACACTGTAGAATGCGGTACTGTCAGGAGGAAGTGTTAGGTCCTTCTCGAGACGGGTCTGTGATATGTGACCACGTGGTCTCGCGGTAGGAGTCGTGTTTACAAGCGTGTAAGTAAGCAGGCGCGAGATCGAATCCAACCACCTTCAATTTCTTTTTTTTTAACCACAAATCGGCTATCTTCGTTATCAGTGTGGAAGGACCTCAAATATAACAGCGAAAAGCCCCAGAAATATTACACAAAAGAACTCGCTGCTGCATCAAAACTGAACTGTTTACTCTCGGGAGTAGTGGGCCCCGGCTACGGCGACGCGCCAGCGGCCGCATCGCGGCTGCCACCTGCGGACTCAGTGACAGCGGCGCGCCGCTATGAGTTTTCTTACCGGCTGTTATATCCTTACCTCAAGTTCTGGTACTTATATTACAGTCACATATTGAATTTTTCTGACATATATCAACATGATCTAAACGTCGTAAAGTAGAATCGGTATGAAGGGTCATAGGGGTGACTATTACCACATTTTTCTTGAACGTCATCAGGCCGCTCAATCCGGATTCCTACTCACGATTGTTACTAGTAACGAGTTATGATGCTCCCATGCTGATATCTTAAAAAGAAATTAATGACTGAGTACTAAAAGATTTTTATACTCAGCAAAATGCAACCACAACGCCAGGGTGCGCCCATTTTTCGCAAACAACTGAGACACCACTTAGTCCCACTGTAAGGACAAACGACCAAAAAAATTACATCATGTGTTAGTACTACACTATAATAATTCCCGTTCGTTTCACAAAGAATACAGGATAATGTGCTTTGGAAGTCACCCATTCTGCACCTACTCTTTCGATCATATGTCCTCAAATGTTTATCTTTCCTGCCCCTACTCGAATAACCTTCGACAAAAATTATTTCCAGACGAAAATACACGTCGAACATCTATTGGCGTCATAATTAGCTTGGAATCAGTTCGATTCTAAAGGTAGAGATATGGTAAACTACCAGAAAGTTGTCAGACTTTCGCATAATCTGATAGAATATAGCAAGTAACCACAAGAGGTTTCTTGTTGTTTTCGATGTGGATTCGTGCAACTCCTGTCACGAAAACAGCTAAAAAATTTTACTCGAATGAGACCCGAACCAGTGACCAAAGCCACCTCTCCATGGCAGACGACAACTTTACCCCAGAGCTAGCGAGGAGCTGTGCACGCCAGTTCTTTCCTACTGTCACATACACCAGTAGAACATATAACTCGCAACGTAAGAGACTAGTTGGAATTTCGCCGTGTAAACAATTTTCTGCACCCAAAAGCATGAACAAATAGCCTTCTGTCGCCTCTCAACTGACAAACCAGTCAGATTATTCAATGGGAATTACAGGAAACATCAAGTGAATTTATGAGCATAGTTCTGTGCCAACCAGGAAGTAAGACCTCGGTACCAGCGTTGACAGACTTACACTGCGATTTTGCCAAGCTTCAGTCATACTATCAACAGGAAGAATAAGAGCCGAGGTGATTGCCAAGCGAGCTCGACAGAGACTTAGCTCGCGCCTCGCGCGCCTGGCGGGGGTCCGGACACCTAAAGTATATGTCAATGAGCCCTGCTCGTAAGTCCGTAACTAGCTTTAATGAGTCGATAGTTGTCACTAATAAAAATATACAGATGCACCGACCTCTAACATAGTAATAAGTGTCTCAATTATTTGCGTATTCTGTCTTAAGCGCAATGACAACAAAAGTCATTCACCAGTGCTGTTTTACATTTCTTCGAGCTTTTCCATTGATTATACTGAAAACATTATATGTAAGCGTCAGTTTCCTTTACGATTATAGACTCAGAAAGTGTCTTTCTTGATATCGTTGTCAGAGGCACAAACGAACGAAGAGAGGCATACTAACGAAGAGAAATCAAAGCAGCATTGTTTTCAAGATGTGAACATTTCTGGGAAGGCTTCGTAACATGGTGTGCAAAATGAGAAGAGCTTCTGTTATCCAAACATATAATTAGGGACAGTAATGTATAGATTAAATTGTCTTTAAGCCAAACTGACATCCAGTCTACAAATATTGCAAAAATGATACTATCACCTGTTGTATAGAGTCCCATCAAATCCCCCAACAAAAACGAGCAGCAGATATACTGAAAACCTTTTGATGACTGTGCAGAACATTCAGGCAGAAAGAACCCTAAATCCAAAATAACTATGGGTTAAGAAGCAGAGCATAGTGCTGATATTATATGCAGCAGTCGCAAAGTGTTTTATTTATAATTATGTTTTTACCCCAGCCGTTTTCATATAAATACAAGCTCCAAGCTTCCACAATATTCATATGAGAACCATTGGGCCGTAATATGATGACACAGTTGATCAGATTGTTATAGAAATTTCAGTGACTTTGGCGTTATCCATTGGCAGCATAGATAAATTGTCACTATTTCGGAATATATCACAGTTCTGTTACCTTCTGACGCTCAACAGTTAGTGAACAGTTTTGACACCTCTGCACGTAACACGAACCCATCAGATGCCAATTATATGCAGCTAAATTTTATAATTTGATCTTCCTACGAACGATTTAAATTCTGTCACGACAGTGTTATTACTTACTGAAAGTGTTCAAAAAGCATGAGTATATCACTTCTCGTTCACGTCCAATTCCTGCTCTCACCCCTACACCCACTGTAGAGGTATAATAAATGACACAAAGTACAGGTTTATATCTACATTAATGGGGCTATTGATGTCAGTTTTCCCGGCAGTATTATGCTATTGTTCTGAAGATGAATACTCAACGTAAATAGTAATATTCAGTTGGATGAATAGCTGAGGTGTCTATTTCAGTTCCACAAACCAAAAACTGGTGAAATTAAGCGAATAAAAAGCGTCTATATGCAAATAAATAAAAATGAAATAACAGTTAATGGAAATACTTTCTTGACCTACAGACCACTGCAATACAAATTCTTGGATTTCACAGAAATGAATTACTTAAGCCCTACATTTGTTTTGGTGCATTTCACTTGCACTAGAGAAGGGATAATACATGCGAATATTACATTACTATTACATGTCCTGGAACTCCGTCGATTATTACCGAGTTGACAATCACTTTCAGTATGATATTCGTTGTTTGAGTCTGATTAAACGGGCTTTACGACGTCATTTTATTAATCGAATTCTTTAAACTTATCGATAGTTGCAGGAAAGTGAATTCAGGTAGACAGCGGTAATATTGAAAATTTGTACCGCAGTGGTAGTGGAACCCTGCTTTCTTTTTCCTAATAGAGCTATTCTTTGCGGTCGTTGGATAGTTTTTATTCCATGTTGATTGCTAAGATTGATCTCAGTTTCCGTCCCTTAAAAAAAAGACAACAACAAAAAATTACAGATGCGGTCACTCCTCTGAGCCGAGCGAGCTGGAAGAATCGCCTCTGCTATTTATGCAAATAATATTCAATATGCTTCAAGACTTTCAAAACATGTTGTCACTGAGTCTCATATAGGTATGACAGTAGTGGAGATAGTTCGAAACGTATGTATGGTGCGATTTATTACTTTTGTGCTAATCACCTCACAAAAGAGATTTCCCGTTTCAAGAAAGATCTTTCCGGTATTCATGATTTTACACATGAAGGAAGACTCGATAACTCACGTAAGTCATGAACTATGATGAGTTGACCATCGTGCGACGTTGTTACTGGTCAGACGGGATTCAAAAGATGGGAGCAGGAGTATTGCACACACACTTTCAAAGCGACAAAATCCAAATTATTGCTTTTGCACATAAACGTCATTAGTGCACTCATTAAGTGTAATGCTGTTATTAGTGACTAATTCTGTAGCCTTTATGTTATCTTCTTAAATGGCTGGTAGCTCTATCAAAATAGGGTTAAAATTCTGATCTACAGAGGGACTGGTACCATGACCTAAAGCAGCCCTCGCTTAAGAAGTAGACAGTCATCTCAGGGCTACTGATGAGCTGCTACGTCTCTCTTCCTGCTTGTTCTATTGGTGGTTACAACTAATCGCCAATTTACGCATGGTATGACCTCATTGCACTTGAAGTAGAAAGTAATGCACCGATGTCGCACCGTTCAAGTAAGTAACTAAGATGATTCACCAAACAGACAGGTAAATATTAAGTGACTTTACCATGTTTCTGTGTCATACCGGAAGTAACGGCGGTCACGCCGGTGCCAAAGAGCTCTCAAACTTGCACTGCGCTCAAAACAGAGACTTACCGAGATTTCAATACGTTCAACTAGCTTAGCGTTGAGCTCATTTTCCATAGAGTGCTTCTGAGTCGGTGCACGGTATAGTTACGAACGATGTCTCCACCCTGTCACAATATTCAAATGAGAATTGTAGGCGTTTAGTACGACGGCACAGACAGGCAGACAGATCTTGTAGAGACTATTCATGCGCTACTAGTTCTTGACACTTAACTACGTCGGTTTGTAGGACTTATTTTCGGCCCATGAAAGAGTTTTTCTATTTTCTGTTTTGCAGCAGTCTGCCAGCTCGTTTTGGAAGTGAAAAAGGATTTTTGCAGTCCACCACACCTTAATTCACACACACTCTCTTTCCAGACAATGACAATTGCAACCGGAAATGTTAAATAAAATATGACACTGGATGCAATTCCATACCTACCCAATCTGCTTCTCGTTGTCAGCTTTTTTTTATTGTACTTTTATTCTGAAGACACAAACGCCTCCATTCTTACAGCTCCACCAATCAAAATGCAGTTCAATGACTGACATAAATTCGTTTCTAACAGATGAACAATATTATAGTAGTAACTGGCAAGTGTGGCGAATTCTATGTCATCTGACGATTACGAACTCAGGTGTTTCGTAGGATTCTTGTAGTTGATGTTGCAGTCGTACCCATTTAAAATACAAGAATAGTAAAAGCTTCCGGCTTTAAACATACTTTGTGGTGGGATTTAACTGTATGGTTTCAGTTGCAGCAGTACGCAGGTGGTGATATATTGTCGAGTCTGTGAAGATTCTCTCATTTCTTTAGTGCAGGCTAAGTTAGAAAGCTGCTGTTAGAATTATTGAAATGAAGTGATCATATGGCATTATTGTCCGGGACATCCCAGGCGGGATTGTTCGGCCGCATTACTATTTAATCTCAAATTTAACATTCTGCAATAATAATAACAAAATAACAAAAGATAGGAAACAACTCGTCGTAAAGATGAACGCTGAGTCACAGGCAGACACAAATAAGACATTCACATTCAGACAATTTAAATTTTATGCCGCAGCCTTCTTCAGAAAGAGAAACATTCAAACACACAATCACTCAAGCATAACGTATCCCCACACGTCAGCGATCGTTGGCAGCTCAGCACACCCTGACATACGACAACACATTTCACGCTCGTTTTGCTCATCCTTAGGCGTTTAGGCGTTCTGATCCGTTAGTTAAAGAAATTGTCTTAGCATCAGTTTCGTTCAGTCTCCCCTCTAGTGAGGCTATTTTAGTCTCAGACGGAAAGCGGTGCTAGTGAGTGAACATTGAGGCGCTATGCTACAATGCCGAGGCCGTTCCCCGTCGGGGTCTCGAATCCTCCCTCGGGCATGTATGTGTGTGCCGTCTTTAGTATAAGCTAGTTCATAAGTAGTTTGTAATTTTAGGGACTGATGACCCGCAGTTAACTCTCACAGGCCTTAGAAAAAGAAAAAAGTGAGAGAACAGAAATCGATGCCCAGTGGTGCCTTCCACTAGCGTAAAGAAATGTCTCGTCATGTGTCCTGACTGAAATCATGGCCTATATGGGTAGCGGATAGTGTTACTTTCTTCGTTTTTGCGTGACATCGTGTAATACACATTTTATAAGCCACTTGATCAATCATGATAACTACATCTTACACTTCATCTTCATCCATGGCACAACAACGAATTACGAAAATAGGTTTTCCATGCTGTAAATTACGAGAGACATTGTAATTCACTCTTCAGATGAGCTCGTTGTAGACGAAGTGGTAAATTTCCTAGGATTATTGATTATTACACACGAATTATATTTAACTGTTTGCCAGACAATAAACGTAATGGCACTTCAGCGGTGTTCATTCGTCAGGCATTGTTTGTGAAGAGGCCAAAACATGTCAAATACTTGTGTCTCGGAGTGGAAAGTGTATTTATTCAAATAACTAATGGGTCATACATTTCCTAACAGTGGAAATAATGCAGCAAACTGATTACTTAATTGTAACATACAAACTTGTGTAATGGCTAACATTTCAACTGTGTAGCAGACGGTAATTTGCCTAAGCAATTATTTGCAGAATTCATTATTTACCATACGACTTAACTTTGTCTCTTCTTATTCCTATTAAGACAGGTGTATCGTATATTGGACTGGAGCAGACAAACGAGTGTTTTCTTTCAAATGTTAAGGGTTCTTGCTTCCATTCTCTGCATGTTCTTGATGATCTGATGGTCATAAGAAGAGAAGACGCCACCGACATTTAGACGATGTCAGCGCTAAATTAAGCCCACCAGGACTACCATGTTGTAAAGCCGGTAGACAGCGTGACGCCGTGTCGCTCTCTAAGCATCCCTACTTTTCTGATATAAAAATTCTACTGTCCAACATTAGCGATGGTTACAATATAACTGCTGCTGATGCTTTGCCGCGAAACGTGAGAAGCGCTTTACAGATTAGAATTTTTGTTTCAGCATGCCTCGATTCTTGAGTTTGTTCTAAATAAATTCCAGGCAGCTCCACACTAACGAACATTTTCAGCTATCAAATTAAACGTATAGGAATTATCCAAGTGTAACTGCTGGATCTGATTTAAGTAATATTCAATTTTTGGGTGAATATGGCTCGGAAAGCAACGTCAATTTTATTACAGTCCATCTCCTGTCTCTGAATGATTTGACAATTGTGTCAATTCTGTAAAGCGTTTTGGCAACTATGAGTCAGTGATGAATGAATACATGCGCAGCGGTATTCACCGATGAAAGGAGGAGGCGGGTGTACTTCCAGTCTTATGTCCCCACGTCTATATATAAAAATGTTACGCGTATAGCTGTTAATCTCTGAAAGTTCTTGACCCATTGCTTTGAAATTCTGACTCAACGTTGCATTCTAGCCCAGGAAGATTTTTAGGTACACATTTCTTGAATATATTATATACAAACTATAAATGCGTTACTTTTGCTATTTTTACTATAAGCCTTTTTCCAATTATAAAGTTTATATAAATTCATATATGACACATATTGAAAAACTTGGTACATGAAACCATGCACATATCTTACTAATATATAATATGTGTGTGTGTGTTTGTGTGTGTGTGCGACCGTGTGTGTATGTGCGCGCGCGCGCGTGTGTGTGTGTACTGCTTGCTCTTTCCTCTTTGCTTATATATTCTCTCGGACTTGACTCAGTACTAAAATACAGTATCTCTGACTTCCACACTCCTTAAAACTATCCTCATGACACTAGGTCGTGATTAACCTTCCCTTTCCGTTCCCATCATTTTTTCTTCCCTTCTCTCCCACCTGAAGAAGGAACTGTGTTCCTAAAGCTTGTCCGTTTCGTATGTTTTCTTTTTTTATTCACTTGTGTCACTATTGGTGGTACAGCACAAAGGTAAGCACTGGCCAGCCAATCTATCGCTTTGAAAAATAATTTAAAAATTATTATTGCTGCGATCAATTTTGACGCAGATCTGATCTTTAGTGTGAAAGCAGGCACGTTAAACAGATGCAGAACAGAATGTTGTATTTCTATAGAAACTTCCCTCGAAATATTTTCTCCATTAGGTTTACGCAAGCTGTCTGCTTTATACATTTTTAGTGAAACCTTCAACCTGCCTGCAAAAAGAAACATCACAGTAAAGTGGAGTACCTGTTCGTTGTATAATTTTACACAGCAAAAGCCTACGTTTCTTCTCTCTACAAAGTTTTGATGGTAAAGTGCCTGATCAGTGTATACTCAAGCAAATGTTATCCACATACGTGAGACTGCAACTACCTACCGGAAATATAATTCATGTTTGAAGAAAGTTTGTTTATTAATGCCACTGCTGCGACAAAAGCACATGTCTGAATAATTTTCCATTGCATATTATAACGATATTCTGTACACGTCCGCATGATAACCGCAAACCATAGCCACAGCACCACTCCCTCTATCTCAGAACAACGCTCACATTAATGCTATAGGAGATGCGCAAAAACAATATCTATTTCGTCGGAAAACCCACATACTGATTTACGGGTCTAACAGTCTACTTAGGAGGTATAAAAAACACTGGACAGTTTGATATTCTGTGTTTGCAACAATACTGAGCACATAACTCCGATCGATGTCCTTACAGGTAACGACCGCACAAACGACGTTGAAAATTATAAATAGTGCCAGCATTGTATAAATTCTTATACCTTATGATTATGTGATGCTAATACTAGAATGAATATTAAATATTAGTTTAACTGTTGCAAATATACACCTTATCAAATGTGCAGACGACACAAAAAGAATAATAGACGGATTATAAGAAAGAAAATGGGTCCAAGAGAAGGTACAGACGTTTTGAAAATCCATAGTAATGTAACCTACAAAAATATGGAAAACAATATCAGTCGGAGTGGTTAAGTGAGGGTTACCATTTGTTGGACATATGTATTAAATGAATGATAAAAAGCTAAAGAAACAATTATTCGTATACTTCTGGAAGAATAAATGAACAATAGCATGATCAAAGAAGAAAATAAATATTTAGAAAGGAACATCATCAAATAAACTGAACTAACCACAATTAAGAACGTAATAAAGCTAGAAGCTATCGAAAGAGGATGAAATAAGAAATTGGAAACAACCTGAAAAAAAGAAGTAAAATACAACATGGAAGATTATGACGGATAAATTAATCTATACATTACTGTCACTACTTCTATGTTTGTATAACAGAAGCTCTTCTTATTTTCCACATCATGTTACGAAGCCTTCCCAGAAATGTTCACATCTTGAAAACAATGCTGCTTTCTCTTCGTTTGTTTGCCTCTCTTCGTTCGTTTGTGCCTCTGACAGCGATATCAAGAAAGACACTTTCTGAGTCTATAATCGTAAAGGAAACTGACGCTTACATATGTTTTCAGTATAATCAATGGAAAAGCTCGAAGAAATGTAAAACAGCACTGGTGAATGACTTTTGTTGTCATTGCGCTTAAGACAGAATACGCAAATAATTGAGACACTTATTACTATGTTAGAGGTCGGTGCATCTGTATATTTTTATTAGTGACAACTATCGACTCATTAAAGCTAGTTACGGACTTACGAGCAGGGCTCATTGACATATACTTTAGGTGTTCGGACCCCCGCCAGGCGTGCGAGGCGCGAGCTAAGTCTCTGTCGAGCTCGCCTGGCAATCACCTCGGCTCTTATTCTTCCTGTTGATAGTATGACTGAAGCTTGGCAAAATCGCAGTGTAAGTCTGTCAACGCTGGTACCGAGGTCTTACTTCCTGGTTGGCACAGAACTATGCTAATAAATTCACTTGATGTTTCCTGTAATTCCCATTGAATAATCTGACTGGTTTGTCAGTTGAGAGGCGACAGAAGGCTATTTGTTCATGCTTTTGGGTGCAGAAAATTGTTTACACGGCGAAATTCCAACTAGTCTCTTACGTTGCGAGTTATATGTTCTACTGGTGTATGTGACAGTAGGAAAGAACTGACGTGCACAGCTCCTCGCTAGCTCTGGGGTAAAGTTGTCGTCTGCCATAGAGAGGTGGCTTTGGTCACTGGTTCGGGTCTCATTCGAGTAAAATTTTTTAGCTGTTTTCGTGACAGGAGTTGCACGAATCCACATCGAAAACAACAAGAAACCTCTTGTGGTTACTTGCTATATTCTATCAGATTATGCGAAAGTCTGACAACTTTCTGGTAGTTTACCATATCTCTACCTTTAGAATCGAACTGATTCCAAGCTAATTATGACGCCAATAGATGTTCGACGTGTATTTTCGTCTGGAAATAATTTTTGTCGAAGGTTATTCGAGTAGGGGCAGGAAAGATAAACATTTGAGGACATATGATCGAAAGAGTAGGTGCAGAATGGGTGACTTCCAAAGCACATTATCCTGTATTCTTTGTGAAACGAACGGGAATTATTATAGTGTAGTACTAACACATGATGTAATTTTTTTGGTCGTTTGTCCTTACAGTGGGACTAAGTGGTGTCTCAGTTGTTTGCGAAAAATGGGCGCACCCTGGCGTTGTGGTTGCATTTTGCTGAGTATAAAAATCTTTTAGTACTCAGTCATTAATTTCTTTTTAAGATATCAGCATGGGAGCATCATAACTCGTTACTAGTAACAATCGTGAGTAGGAATCCGGATTGAGCGGCCTGATGACGTTCAAGAAAAATGTGGTAATAGTCACCCCTATGACCCTTCATACCGATTCTACTTTACGACGTTTAGATCATGTTGATATATGTCAGAAAAATTCAATATGTGACTGTAATATAAGTACCAGAACTTGAGGTAAGGATATAACAGCCGGTAAGAAAACTCATAGCGGCGCGCCGCTGTCACTGAGTCCGCAGGTGGCAGCCGCGATGCGGCCGCTGGCGCGTCGCCGTAGCCGGGGCCCACTACTCCCGAGAGTAAACAGTTCAGTTTTGATGCAGCAGCGAGTTCTTTTGTGTAATATTTCTGGGGCTTTTCGCTGTTATATTTGAGGTCCTTCCACACTGATAACGAAGATAGCCGATTTGTGGTTAAAAAAAAAGAAATTGAAGGTGGTTGGATTCGATCTCGCGCCTGCTTACTTACACGCTTGTAAACACGACTCCTACCGCGAGACCACGCGGTCACATATCACAGACCCGTCTCGAGAAGGACCTAACACTTCCTCCTGACAGTACCGCATTCTACAGTGTTGCCAGATCGTGCACATCGTCGGACTTAGCATTCTGCGTCGGCCGGCCGGCGATCAATTTTTTTGTCTAAGACTGTACCTCAAACGTAGTCTTCCTCTTAGTCTCAGCCCCTCCCCTCGACAAATCTCTTATCGTTTTCAGGAGTCTTTCTCATTTGATGACCTGTAAGTTGTCCTTTAAACAATGAGACGCACTTGTGGTAGTAATGTTGAAATCAATGCGTCTCACAAGAACACCACATGGGTGTCAGATTTTCGATTTTTTGTTTACGGTACGTGAAGTTCAGAACACAAATAACAATCAGGCAAAGCCATTAGAAGCAACTCGAAAAAAAATTCTCGAGAAAATCGCCTTTGAAATTTTGCAAGTACACATAAGTACCAATAATTAAAAGAGCTGCATCATCTGGCGGTGTATCTCAGGTAGCAGCGTTCTGGCGTTTCAACTATGGGGTCGGTGGTTCGAATCCTGCAGTAACAGGCCCTACGGTTGAGAGGCTAGAACATCACCACCTCAGCTACAGCAAGAAATGCTGCAACTGTTTTAGTTATTGGTACTTCCGTGTATTTTCAAAACTTCAAAGTCTATATTCTCGAGAATTTTTTCGAGTTGCCTCGAATGGCTTTGACTGACTGAACTTCACGAACCATAAATATAAAAATATTCTAAAATCCGATACCCATGTGGTCTCTTTGTCAGTGAATGTCAGAATACGAACGCGAAATCTCGATTCGGAGCCTAATTCAAACAGCAGCGGGTCTCCGTATAACTTAGTCTACGCATAAGGCCGGAAAACGGCAAAGGGGTAACCCCTCTAATAGCATCCCGTGAAAAGTGAAGAGTTGAGTAGCTCACAGCCAGGATACAGGACAACTTACCTCGTAGAATTAGTAAAAAGTTTCTTACTTAGAAGAACACACGCCGCTAATTTCTTACATCTACTTCACGTCTCTTGATGCAGTTTAGTGTTTCCAGTTAGTATTAGCGTAGCTTCTTCGCCTTCGTGTTCAATGCGTGTATTTCGTTGTCCCACTCTTAGCTCTTGAGACAGGAGATACATTCGTAGCCAGGAACATCAGAATCCTTTCTGCTGGCCAAAAGTTACAACTTTGGCGACACGCTTGCGATATATGGATACGTCTGTGTATTTCCATCCAATATGACTATTTTTAGTAGAAGATGTAAAGGTTTAAGTATTTCTTTTTCCTTTTTTGCACCGGTAAAATGATGATCTTTGATCTACTGTTGCAATAATCATCCAGTCGACCTACCTCCGAATGTAAACCAATTGTTTAAAAAAGTAAATCTGCGATTCAGGTAAAAGTTGGAGCTACCCACTGAATAATTAGAGTTACGTCATTTGAATTATTTCGTCTCTTTCTAACGGTCTTCGTGCAAACCGGTACTTTCGCTGAGATGGCCTGTCTGCCACCAATTTCCAACCGAGTGCCACAAAACTGTTAGCTTCCTAGGCTATTACTCGGTAGGGGGAAACAATTTTTGTCTTCAATAATTGGCTAAAACTGTTCTGTAGCCTCAAGAGAGTTCTTTCAGTTAGCTCTAAGAATACTTTGACGGAACGGAGCTGTAATTGCCAGGCAATTACTCACACGCGATTGCTGCCCCAATTTTGCAGCTCTATCTATTGACTGCAGTAATTACAACCACTTATAGCAGCCGTGCTCGCTTCTTAAGAGGAAAATTACGCTTTGCTTGTGTTTACTTTGGACATTATGTTCGATTGGCGAGGACTTAAGCGATTGTCTTCTGGAGAAAATTAGCGCGCCAGTGTAGAAGCTGGCTGCTGGAAAGGTATTTGCAGGAAAACATTAGATAAGTTTGTCAGTGTGTTGTCCATAGAACGACTGGCTCTTCCTAACGTCTTAATTCACTACCTAAAATCTGGTCATAATTGTTCATGTCCGACAGTCTGTATACATTGAGAATGGTTACAGGAAGAAGGGGGTTTGAAGTTAAAACATCTTCGTTGGATATCGCGTGTAGGTTTCAGTAATTTAATGCATTATAACGTATGGACTACAAAGTTTACTTGAAAACTATAAAACGTTAGGCCTATGGGGAGTTTTCAATGACTTCCGTATTATTTTTTTCATTTTGTTTTTGTGATGGCTTACTATATCCATCAGAGAATATCGATAGGATTATTTTCCAGGCAATGGAAAATTTTCAACTGTATCTTTCTTGATAGAGCATGTCTACACGAAACTCCAGTATCACATAGTTGCCGGCCGCGGTGGCCGAGGGGACTGAGGCGCTTCAGTCACGGTCTGTACGGCCACTGCGGTCGGGGGTTCGAATCCCCCCTCGGGCATGGATATTTTGCCGTCTTTAGATAAGGTAGTTCATAAGTAGTTTGTAAGTTTAGGGACTGATAACCCCGTAGATAAGTCCCATGACTTTACAAACATTTGTTTTGTTTGTTGTTATCACATAGTTGCATAGCCTGGCATAATCAGCGCTATGAATCGCTATTACATCTAACTCTGAAATCTACATATTTTGCAAATAGTTATTACGAAGCGTGTCGTGAAACTAAATAAATAGCATTTTGTTTAACAGGCACAGAGGCACAGCAGCGATGCGTTCACGATTTAGCACATTCGCATTCTTCTTTTGGTTTTTGTCTTTACAATGATGCCATTACAGTCGAATTGTTGGTTTTACATTTCTTACCGGTAGTTCAAAATGTGTGGGCATTATGCAATCACCGAGCCCGCCAAGTGTGGAGCGCGTTCTGCCACTAGATTTTAGAACGCAAAGAACTTGAAGCCAACTGAAATTTGTAAACTAGTAGAGATTTTTGGTGAAGAAGTAATGTGAGAAAATGGGTGACAAAATAGATGAACTGTTTTGCATAAGACTGTCACAAATGTCTTACATTTTCGTCATATGTGTTCTCGTTGGGTTCAGAAAACGCATACGGATGCAATAAAACGCTGTGGTTGGACATTTATTATCCGATGCAGTGATGTGTTAGAATTTGTAAGCAGAAGAGTAATTTCAGAGTCAAAACAACAATCATTAGAGTGGAGGCCGTAACGATGCGTCAAAATACAAACATCCAAAACGTTGTCTGCACAAAAGATCACGTGCACTGTATTCTGTGACAGAATGGACATTGTCTGTTTATTTCCTTTCCAGAGACCAATCCTTGAATACGGTTTGATGTGAAACACTGAAACAATTTCGGCGCGCAAATCGGTGTGGAATGGACTGCCATGGCATTGTGTTGCTTCATGACAAAGCACGCCCCCATACTGCTGGCGTCATTCAAACCTTGCTCAACAATTGTTAGAAACAAATCACCCACCTATAATTTGCCAAAATCCTGCTCAAACAATCACATTTAACTACATTTAGAAATAATAATTAAATTTGCGCAGATAATATTCGTTAGCATTAAAATAATAAATAGAAATTACGGAAAGGTAAGCTGGCAACACCAGCGGCAATAGACATGAAGAAATGGTGGGAGAGGGAGAGAAAGATGTACGTGAAAACATACAGTTAATGAATACAAGGCAAAGGAAAGGAGCGTAAGTCGAGGAGGAGGAAACGTAACTGGAAGAATATAAGAGATCTGGCTTAGATATTTAACAGTAATTTTTGCGGAAACTTTGAGGGAGACTTAAGTGCTAAAAATTCTTGAAACCAACGGGGCGCTGAATTGGGCGCAGAGTGCAGGTCAGCTTCTTCCAGAGACGTATGGATGCAACGACGACGATTTTCTGATGGTTTTTGCATTTAAATGGGTGTAGCTAGGAGAAAAGTTGGACCCAACCTTAAAGTTAAACATTTCAGTGCTCAAAGGTTTCTAAACTGAATACTTACAGATGAGTATATATTGGCTAGAAATCTGTGGTTCTCCATTTATTCTATTCAGTTTATTTTTACTGCTATGAATGACTTCCACCATTCGGTAACACCATCTGACAACTGCTGTTCAGAATGATAATCGCCAGTTTTAATGAATGTATTAATAGATAGAACAACGATAGAATTTACGTGGTGTTCTAAATGATTTGGAGTCTACGCTTGTACACGTTGTTAGTCGATTTGGGGTAGTAGCTGCTCCACTAGTAATCCCCCCATTCTATGTCTAAAATATGCTGTATTTCACATTGCAGGTAGTTGTTTGGCGACTCTTCTTCCATATTGTCCAGCACAATATCCCTACTCCATTAAGCAATTTTAAGGTATCCTTGGGCAGCTACGAATGGTCTGAACGTTTGAGTTCCTCACAAGTTCGTATCCGTAACGATAAACGTCCAGTTAGGATGGAGTCTCTTCTTATCTATACATTCTATCGGGTCTATAGACGCTGTTGATTTTCTGAATGAATAATGCTTCGTCTTCAGTAACTATTCATGAACTTTAAACAGTGTTTGACTCCATTGTATACAGATGACAGACAGATGACAGTGCATGCGTTTTGAACGTAAGACCAGCGACATCTAGGACGCAGGAACTTGTTCATACTTCAGCAGTTTTCAGTTCCACATGGGTAACTACCGAAGTGAAACATTGAAACTTCTACTATAGTGCAGAAGGTAAATGAAAGTAATACGCAATGGTACGAACCGTAATCGTCCATTATTCATACAAAACTACTATATTGTAGTTACTGCGATACATCATGGTCGGCTCGGTTTAAAAATATGACAATGGGAAAGCTACATCGCACTCCCCCTCACTTTTAGTGGTAAAAGTTGCCAGCAAAAACTAAACACAAATCAATAATCAAAATAGGAATAATTCGTACCAACCTGTGAAAATATTAGCAAAATTGAAATAGTGAACGACTTCAGCTGGCGCTATGCAACATGGAGCGGCTTGGCAAAACAATAAACTGTCTGTTCAGTCATTGACGTGTCTGTTTTCTGCATTTAGTTTTGTGTCAGACATGATATCACGCATGTAGTTCTAAACGTATCTCTGCAACGTATCTATGATGTAAGTTGACTGAGCGGTGTGTAGCAGTGGTACTACACTGGACTCGCATTCCGGAAGACGGCGGTACAAACTCTTCATGGTTTTCCTTATTTCCTTCACTCCAGGCAAACGCCGTGACGGTTAATTCAAAGGGCACGGTTGATTTTCGTCCCCACACTTGGCAAAAATCAATCCCAGTGTGTGCTACGTCTGCAATGACCACGATGTCGACGTGACGTTATACCGTGATCTCCATTCATTCCTTCGTAATGAAAGCTGGTTCAGCACAACTAAGTGTATTAGCAGCCGACAGGAAGCAGCTCTCGAATGGGAACCGCAAACCGCATGATACAGCAAAAAGTCAACCGACCCTCCAACGGGAGACATGTATATGTGTCATACGCGATAGTGGCGACAGTATGTCGGGCATAGTGTCATATGATAGGAATCTCTCATTAAGCACCTGACTTATACGTGTGTGTGATTGACATTCATATTGCCCAATTTAGGTGCGTATATCAATGTCATCACTCGCAAAGAAATCATATAAACACACCAGTTCATCAAATAAGCTACATTAAAAAACGCAACAACTTCACTAGATCATCTGTTATTTATATTTACTTAAGACGATAATATGTTCTTGTAAAGTCCATAATCAATCTGTTTTTGTTATGGTCTTCAGTCCGGAGACTGGTTTGATGCAACTCTCCACCCTACTCCATGCTGAGCAAGCCTCTTCATCTCATAAGAACGGCAACCTACATCCGTTCGAATCTTACTGTATTCATCTCTTGGTCTCCCTCTGCGGTTTTTACCCCACACACTTCCCTCCAATGCGAAATTCACGATTCCTTGATGTCTAAGAATGTGTACTACCAGTCGATCCCTTCTTTTCCTCAAGGTATGCCAGAAATTCCTTTTATCCCCAATTCTGTTCAGTACCTCATTAGTTAGGTGATCCACCCAGCCGGCCGCGGTGGCCGAGGGGACTGAGGCGCTCCAGTCACGGTCCGCACGGCCACTACGGTCGGGGGTTCGAATCCCCCCTCGGGCATGGATATTTGTGCCGTTCTTAGGATTAGCTAGTTCATAAGTAGTTTGTAAGTTTAGGGACTGATGACCCCGTAGTTAAGTCCCATAAGCTCTACAAACATTTTTATCCACCCACCTAATATTCAGCATTCTTCTGTAACACCACATTTCAAAAACCTCTATCCTCTTCCTGTCAACACTGTTTATCGACCATGTTTCACTTCCAAACAAGGCAAAACTCACAAATGCCTTCAGGAAGGACTTCATTACGCTTAAATTAATTTTCGATGTTAACAAATTTCTCTTTTTCAAAAACACTTCTTCCCATTGCCATTTTGCATTTTATATCCTCTGTACTGCGACCATCGCATGTTATTTTACTGCCTAAGTAACAAAACTCATCTACCACCTTTTTTATTTCGTAACCTAATTTAATTCCTTCAGCATCGCCTGATTTTCAAAGAATGCATTCCATTACTCTAGTTTTGCTCTTGTTAATGTTCATGTTGTATGCACCTTTCAACGCACTGTCCATCCCGTTCAGTTACTCTTTCAGGCCCTTCGCTATCTCTGATAGAATTAAAATGTCATCAGCAAAACGCAAGGTTTTTATTTCTTCACCCTCAACTTTAATTCCTTCTCCAAATATCTCCTGGCGTTCCTTTCTAGCTTGCTCAATGTACAAATTGAATAGCATTTCAGAAAGGTTACAATCCTGTCTTACTCCCTTCCCAACATCCGCCTCCCTTTCATTTTCTTGAATTCTGATAACTTCTGCTTTTTGTACAAGTTGTAAATAACCTTCCGTTCCCTATATTGTACTTCATCTTGCTTCAGAATTTGATAGCGTGTATTATAATCAACATTGTCAAAAAGCTTTCTCCAAATCTGCAAAAGCTAGAAATGTAGGTTTAACTTTCCATAATCTATCTTTTAAATAATCAGTGTATAGTATAATTGCCTTGACTACACAGAGATCTGTGACGTGACGGACTACTCATGATTTTGCGAAAAAACTATAGAGGATGTGGAAATCTGAACACTCGATCTCCCGCCTTACAATCAAGCACTGTGGCTCTTGCAACTCGATCGATGTGGCAAATCTTGGTCGTGAACCGTTCATTGATAGTAATTCATTTTTTCATTTCTGACCTGTTAATTTTTGTTGGGCTATCTACTGGTCCATCTTGTGTGGAAAGACGAACTCAAACAGCGATAAATGAATGTATAAATGTTTTCATTATTACAATGATTTAAAATACGTTAAAATGTGAGTAATGCATAATTTATAGTGTACATTGCAAATTGTATGAAAGTATTTCGAAACAGACATTTTTCTCGTTACATTACCTTTCAAATATAATGTACATGAAATACGAGCAATGCTGAGAAAATACAAATTCAAAAAAATCTAAACAAAAACATGAGCGGAACTCAACGCAGTGATCCACTGATAGCGGAGCTATAACGCTAAACACATAACAAACTGTCATCTTGTGCTCAGAGGCTCGACTCGGGTACAAATAAAACACCTTAAAGTTGTTATGCTATTTTCGCAAGATTGACTAAGCAGTACGTGGTATTACTTAAATGTTAGGCTGTTGCAATGGAGTGCTAACATTCTGACTTAACATTTGCACACGCTTTAAAATATCGCAGAAGAAAGTTCATCGAATATCTTCAGCATTGCTAACTCCAGTTCATTTTTAAAATGTTCGTAAATCTGTGGAACGTAACTACTTCCGGTCACCAGCCCCTAGGCTTACAAACTACTTACACTAACTTATGCTAAGAACAACAAATACTCCCGTGCCCGAGGGAGGAAGCGAACCTCCAACGGCGAGCAGCGGCGCACTCCGCTGCTAGCTAACCCCAGTCACAAAGTACCCCACCCATTACACTGCCCCAAGATTTTCGGATAATACAAGATTTAATGCAGAAAAGCGATATATTCTGAACTAATTTACTTGTACACGTCACTAGTAAATTGAATTCACAATGCTTTCAGTGGTTTCACATCGATGGAGAATGAACTGTAACACTACTTTTCAGTTTCAATATTAAGGAAAATACTCTCTCCCCCTGTGACGACTCATAGGACAACTTGCAGTTCTTATTTTTCTAAACAGGAAGTTCAAAACGCACGGCTGATCACGGAAGAGCAACACCGCAGAAGTTCCGAGAACCAATCATGCAGTCGTGGTACAATCATTAATGCGGAACACAATGAAGATTTAAAACAAAGGCGTGCTATACAGTCCTTACATCTCGTAATTTTCTAGAGTGATCGTTAACCAGCCAGATGGTAGCACTGGCCAGCACGTTTCGAAACTAACAATAAGATACGCTCCAGGGGTTTCATTGGGAAGTATTTCATCACCTCGCTTGTTCAGCCTTCCATTGTGTGCCCTTCACATTTAACAGTGATCTGAGGAAAGGTATTATTAGTCAGTAGCTTAAATGACATCAGTAATTTGTTGACAAATTGACCCTAAGAAAAAAGTTTCGATCCTGCTGATTGCAGAGAAGTTAACCATACACTGTCGACGAATAGCCCGATTTCATTTACCCTACATAATCGATGAAAGCAGAAATGAAGACCTGGCATACTAATAGGGAATTTACAGCCAGTCCAGAAGAAGACTAAAACAGCATCTCCTGTGTCAGCGAAAGATGTACAATATGACAGTTTGGTCACTTTCCAGATCTGTGGGCCAAAATTAAAACATAGGCTTTGTCTTAATAGGTTGATGACTGTAGAAGATGGAAATGATGGAATTGTTTTGGACTTTGTATCGAAAAGAATGTTACAGAAATTTCACATAAAACGGTGCAAAATACATCAATTTTTACAACCATAGGAACAACAAAGTAAGGCCGCGATGGAGTGGCCGAGCGACGTAAGGCGCCTTGATGCGGAGCGTGCGGTTGCTCGTCGTCGGTGGTTAGTCCTCCCACAGGCATGGCTGTGTGTTGTTCTTAAGTCTAAGTTACTTTGAGTAATTTGTAAGCCTAGGAACTAAAGTAAGTCCATTAAATTTAAACATTTTAAATAAGACTGTATGCTGTAGCACCCATGCGCCTTTTTTGGGGAATGTTACAGAAAAAAACTATAGTTTGAAAAAAATTGTTCACATCTGATTCATGTCCAATTGGTGTAACTTAATATTTTTTCTCTACACGATTTCTGTGTGTCCCAAGTAAAGGGTTAAGTATCAATAACATGCTGCTGCTGCTGCTGCTGGAGTTCAAAGTACCTTACACTGCTGCCATTTCTATCACGTTTTCACGATAACTGCGCGTGTATTTTGAAACAGACCACATGTTTCTCTCAGTAGTAAATCCTGGAAAAAATAAATAAATCGACGCTCGTCACCGACATGGGTATATAATCAGAGATATCTAGGCAAGGAATTGCAATGGCATCGGCGTCCAGTCGACTTGCGTGTGGTAAATGCGGAAACGTGAATTATGGTGACTTTATTGCCAGACGCGTCCAAATAGGATAAACGTGCCGTTATTCTATTTTGGCTGTCGATAGACAAACACCACCAGACCTCCATCCGGTAATGATCAATAAGTAAGGAGAAACATCCTGCCCAGCGACCAAAGAAGTTAGAGCCAACCATCTGCTGGAAAGGTGGTGCTTTTCCTGTTCTCTAAATGACGAGTCAAACTGCTTATTGGTTTCAAGGAACCTGGTACCTCTGTAAGTGGGGAACGACAGTACGCAACACTAAAAAATTAGAGTATGAAGTTCGGTAAAACGTCCGAGAAAAATGCGATAAGGACGGCTGCTGCTGTTTCTTCTTAATATTTCACAGACATTAGTCCAACTCAAGAGAAAGATGTAGAGCACCTGCCCTACAGAAATTCTCTCTCTCTCTCTCTCTCTCTCTCTCTCTCTCTCTCTCTCTCTCTCTCTCTCTCTCTCTCTCTCCGATTACCTCGCCTCCAATTCCTCATCAAAAGTCTTGATTGACCGATGATTATTATCGGATGATGATTTGCAGTAGTCGGTTAAAGATTTCTTTAAAGAATAGCAGTGTCCGAAGGAACAACTGCCGCTACTCTTGAACATTAAGAAAAGTAATCCACCAAGTCGAGCTTCATTGATTATTTCAGTGTGGATGCACACGAGGTGCGGTCTCCTGGCGGAAATACAGGCTTATTTGCGATGCGTGGAGTACAGTGGTCAAGGTAGGGTACAGGGGAATTTCGGTTAGACGATACGTGTTTGAGTAAAGCGTGTAGGTGTGTGAAGTCCGTGTCTCTGGGTGGTGCAAGCGTTAGCACAACTGCCTCATAAGCAGGAGACTCGGATTCGAGTCCCGAGCACGGAATAAATTTTCTTATGTGGGTGTTTTTTCATTATAACTACTAACAGCAGTTGAGACAGAAATAACGAAACTAAATTTATAGTTACGGATTTGTCCGCGCAGCAGATCGCGGTGTTCTTCCGAACGGGTTTTCCAGCCTGGTACGTCATTAGAATGATTAACCCAGTACACACGGCTATAATGCCTGACTGGCGTAACGATTCTGGACAATATGGCCTACAGGTACGCCAAGATTGCCATCGAGCGCTCAAAAGTAATTACTATTCAGTTAAAAGACAGAGAGATGAACAGTGCTTGAATAAATAACCAAAAACAAATTCCAGTAGTTAATCTTGATTTATTTCTTGATTGTGAAGTGGGACAGGTGAATTATATGGAGAGATTGTGATGCTAAATATTTGTAATTGTATCATTAATAGGAAAAGTGTTCGGTGTACGAAGAGGTAACATAACACTTCCAGGAGTATTGTGGTCTTTGTGCGGGTGGTATTGCTGATTGAGTAATGTGTTGCGAACGGAGGGGAGGGGGCGGCAGTATTCGAAATGCTGTGACTACTGTCAAAGTACCAAGCATGGGGGCGCCGGGCGATCATCCAAGAAACGATTTTTCTCCTTTCGTGTGCCGTATATCAACTCGACCTGCAAAACGAATTTTAAATTAATTTTTTCCTGTCCTTGCACGAGCGAAAAATAGTTAAAGCTTGGGAGCGGGTAGATAGGTTCCTGGTCGACTTGGCAGCTAAATCACTGCTTCTGCAGCCACGTTGCCGTGTCGCCGTTTCCAGAACTGGCAGCATGCTTATATATCGCCCTAGGCGTTTCAACGTATGTTCCTTCTGGGCACCAAGAAAAGAATATTTTGTGTACAGTAACACATTTTGCAAGAGATAGAAGCCACAAAGGCGGAAATATATATAAAGGAAGTGACCCGATTGATTGATTGACTGACTGAGTGACTGACTGACTCATCATCGACCAGCCCAAACTACTGAAGATAGAAACTTGAAATTTGTGGAGGGTGTTGATCTTACTCTGCAGGCGTCATTTAAGAAGTGATTTTTCAATATTCCGTCCGTAAGGGGGAGAAATACGGGATGAAACGTTTTTTGAAAATACGTAGCTATTTAGGCAATTTTGAAACTAGAACTACAAAATTTCGGATTTTAATTCAGGGTTCGAATTTAAGACACGTGTTTCGGCATTTTTTTGTAATTCGACAAATAAGGGGGTAAAATAGGTGACGCAAAAAAATGATTTTCAAAAATATGTTGCTGTTAAGTCAAATTTTAAGCTACAACTACGGAACTTCGGATATGGAACTTGGTCAGGATTAAAAGTCCACGATTTTTAGTATTCTTGGAAATTCAACAAGTAAGAGGGTTAAATAGAGAATCAGAAATTCTTTTTGAAAACACGTTGCTATTAATACAATTTTGAAGCTAGAGCTGCAAAAATTTATATTTGTATAGTTGGTTAGACGTTAAAAGATAAGTGGTTTCGGTATTTTTGGAAATTCAACTATCAAGGGGGGGGGTTAAATTGGAGAGGGGATGTTTTTCGAAAATCTTTTGCTAATAAGGCAACTTAGAAGCTACAACCACAAAAATTGGTATGTGTTTTCTTGGTCAGAATTAAAAACACTTGTTTCGGTATTTTCAGAAAATTAATCAATTAGGGGGTGAAATAGGGGATGAAACATTTTTTGAAAATGTTGCTACTAAGCCAATTTTGAACCGAGAATTACAAAACATGATATTTGCATACTTGGTTGAAAATTCCGATGTGGATCTTTGTCAGGATTTAAAAAATGCGTGTTTCAGTGTTTGTAAAAAGGGGGTGAAATACGAGATGCAAAAATTGATTTTCAAAAATATGGCGCTGTTAACTCAAATTTCAAGCTATAACTACGAAACTTAAGATATGGCTTCATCAGGATTAAAAAGAAACAACTGGTGCAGACCAATCAGCCTTCGCATGCGAAGCAGCGGGGGTTCAGCTAGTTAAATATATTCAGTGTTAATGGATGGTCACAGATTAGATATTGCACGTTAAATGAAACATACTCTGGGGGAAGAATTTGCTGATAAATTTGGCTGACAATTAAATAGTGTAAATCAAAAGTGTTAAAGTACAGGCTGGAGGACTGCTGACTTCATTGATAAACGTTTATATCACAGTGACAAATTGCCGTCAAAAGAATGAGTCGTCGAAAGTGGAACTGTATTGAAACAAGGTGAAAACGGTTTCACAGTTAGAAAATAAACAGGAACAATATTGTTTTCCACTCACAAGGTGTCAGTCATAATGACTACTCGGAATTGATTTTCCCCCTTTACTAGTAAGTTTAGTCAAAAGCTACCAAAGAAGCACGCGCGCGCGGGCAATTCTCGCTGAACACAGAATTCATCTCAAAGAAGATTATGATTTTTTAGTTGTAAAAAATTTTAATAGTCTTCGGTGTTAAACTTGTGAAGTCGTTCTTGAAGCCTGCAATACAGAAAGGCAGCTGACAGCTTCATTAAACGTCTGTCATAAACGTCTTTGTACCTTGAAATCCGACAGCTCGCGCACACACTAGGAAAACAGACAACAGAAATTTGTTCGGCTTTCAAGTCTTTCTAGTTACATAAAACAAAGATTTGACTAAGCAACATACGACGCGCATTGCTTAACAATTAGCTAGTAATATCAGTACATCTTGCTTTGGACTTCAAAGCAATTCCAGCTCTCTGTGTGTAGGTAATTGCAGTTTAGACCAAACTTAACACAGTTACAAAGTTACAATGTTTCCCCTCACTAATTAACATACTTCTTCACTGTTGATTACTTCGAAGTTGAAAGCGTAGTCCTTAGAAGGACAGGAAGTGTAATTCTCGACATTTAGTCGCTTACAACTGTTCACTTGAATTTTGTGGATTAAAGGCTTAGCGCTAAGTGCCGAGTGTGGAGCGTATACATGTTTTAGATGGTGGATGATGCTACTACTTCAGTAGAGCATACTGTAGCCTTCTTTTCTAATTCATGTAGGTTTTGCCTGCGGAATTGCATTTTCTGTTTGAAAGTAACCATCTCGACTATTAGGTCTTAACTCGCGTGAGTATGGATATTTCTGGTGCCCTGACTTAATCTCTTTTACGTAGTAAGTAGTTTCCTTTTTATTCAGTTCTGAAAGCAGTAACTTACCTGACTGAAACTCACCAAGCTGTTTTCCTCCCGCGAAGTGTGTTAAGCATTAAAATGAGGTATTATTTCAACGCAACCATCAGCCGTAACATGGTCGATGTACCATACCCTTACTGGGACAAGCAATAAAGGAAATGAGATTAAGTTATATATAAAGAACAGTCTAAATTTAAATAAAAGTGCTATTTCCCATAAGTGAAACAAAAATGTTATAAAGTTTAGTTAAAAATCGAAAACCTGAATATGGACCCACTTTTTTTTTTGCGAATTTTAAATATACTTTGCTAAACCTAGATCATACCTTAAACTTTAAATTCAATTTCAGATACAAATAGGTGATTAAAAGAACACGAATATTCAGATTGTGTTCGTAATTCATATACTGAAAATCTAATTCGATGATTATTTTTCGGCTTTGTCTTTCGGCCGTAAAGGTTGTGAACGCTGAAGAGAATACACAGATAGTAAAATACAGCATTGTATATTGACCGCTGAAAAGCACAATGCATGAGAGAATGTCGTACATTCTTCATGAATTACTAAAATACGAAATAGTACAGTCTCGTACAAGGGGGACATAACGTTCAATGGCGTAGGTACATGCATAATGGCAGGTTTTAAAAACACCATATTCTTATCCTATCGCTCTCCTCAAGTGTACTATTGGAGCACTTCCTACATACATTTTACCCCGTCTGTAGTCGCTTTCTTTACTTGGTAAGTGCCGCGGCGGAGCGGCCGAGCGCATTGAGGCGCTGTGCTAAGATCCGCGAAGTCGTTCCCCGTCGGGGATTCGAATCCCCCCTCGGGCATGGTTGTTTGGCCGTCTTTAGTATAGGCTAGTTCATAAGTAGTGTGTAAGTTTAGGGACTGATGACCCCGCAGTTAAGTTCCATCAGCTCTACAAACATTTGAACGTTTACTTGTCAAGTATTACTCGTCCTCAGTACAGTTTATGTAATATTCCATATCGTATGCAAATTTGCATTTCTGTGAATTAAGATTTTCAGTTATGTGCACCCATGTTTCCTGTATTTTGTTGTCTTTGGTTAACACAGTAACCACACCGCCATCTCTTGTCTTCGTAGTGTACGCTTTGTTTTCTGGTGGAAACTCGCCCCCCCCCCCCACTCCCCTCCTTCCGTCCCTGAGACAGAAGAAAAGCAGCATTCCCCAGAGTTGTGCGTGCAGTGTAAAACAAGGAAAATTACTTGCGCAGCAATTGCCGGCGTACTGTAACTGAGGCGGATCCGGGGAACCAGTCCATGTTAGGCAAGGAATGTGGGAAACCACATAAGTCATATTCAAAGTGACCGTCACACCGACCCATGTTAATTATCCAGCACAGTTGCTCAACCCAGAGAGCTGCAGTTAAACCGCTCGTATAACTTACCCTCGATAGATTCTGTAAAGATTTTTTGTCCGCTCTTTTTATGTTCCGTCAGATGAAAAATAACCACGAGCTAGACAATACTTTCTACGGCACTGCAAAATGCTACTGTCATCCTGTTGTATGAATCTATATCTATATATAAAGGGCTTGTGTGTGTACGTGCTGACAAGACTTTTCTCCATGACCACATACTGCCACCCACTCGTGGTTGTGGTGGTAGATAGCCCTTGGTCTAATGATGTTAGTAAGGGAGTTTGGTCGCGGTGCGTGGCAGTGGGTGAGTGTGACTAGCAAAAATTCGCAAAATATGCAATAAATTCTCTTAGGAAAAGCTATATACTCTGTGACTTTCAAACTTTACGGTACGAGTCAAAATCTGTTTCTTTCAATCGTCAAACAATGCCGTCCTTTCAGACTTTAATAACGACGAGGAATATCAAATACGCAATTTTTTAAATAGATGACATGTTTCCGTCATCCACACATTACCGACTATGAACAGACACAAAACAAAGATAAAAATCCAGATATACTCAAAGATAAAAATACTCTGGAACATTGATCACTGTCGTGGAAGCGTGGTGGAAAACAGACATACATTAATGAATGTCTCTTAGGCCGTAGATATTGATGTGCCTGTGCCTGTGCCAGTAAGCTCACTGGTCTGTGCTAATCACTGATATCTGATACATATAGCCGCGACACTGTCTACTGTGAAAGGTGTTATCGTTTGACAGCTGGGTCAAGAAAAACTATGCGACGTAGTCCTACTCATATCGCGGCGGCCTCCTGTGATGTTGGCAACAGATGTTGAATAACGAGAATCATGGGACATCGTCAAAAGCCAATCGCGTGAGACGCAAATATTTTGTCGTGAAATCAAGCATACAGCAGACACAACAGTATTTATCTACACTCTATGTGGTTCGGTCATCTTTGCAACGATTTTCTATCGTGTTATTGGTGTTGCCAACATAAAAACACGAGGCCGCCAGGATAGAAAGTAAAATTTTACCGAATCAGATACATCCGTTGTTGTCGCATCTCATTATGACCAGCACATTCACGTGAAACTCTTTTGTGTAGAGTCTCCTGATTCACACAGTCTTACAATTCATTCCAAATTCCTATTCAAGAAGATATTTGTGAAAACTGTTACAAATCAATATTCGTACTTAACTAATATCGTATTCAGAAATGTAATTTGCCAGCCGCTTTCGGCGCTGCTGTTGCAATGTGTAACGAAATTGAGAATAACGACGCATTATTACTATTTCTGATCTCATCGATAGCAGTGTTCACAGAAGTTCACGCCAAACATACAATTACACACTGCAGTCTTAACTTGATGAACACAACCTAAGATTGATTTTACGTCGTTACTTTAATTTCACTTTTAGTATGAAAAACT
Source organism: Locusta migratoria (assembly GCA_026315105.1). Classification (NCBI taxonomy): domain Eukaryota; kingdom Metazoa; phylum Arthropoda; class Insecta; order Orthoptera; family Acrididae; genus Locusta; species Locusta migratoria. The sequence continues at coordinate 250,033,148 of CM048749.1, forward strand.
TTATGAATAGTCATGGTTTTCGAAATTTTGGCTAAGAGAACTGAGTTTATTGGCAGACCGATCCAACAAGGATTTTATTTTTGCTAACCTAGGTCCGAAACCCTAAAAAACCACGATATACATTGGTCCTTCGTTAACAACCGTTGCGAAGCACGGGCATATAAGCTAGTTAGGCCTATAAAAAAGTCTTAATTTACCCAATTTTTATTGACGTTTTCCCACTTAGGTCTCAACTCATCGCCTTCCGAGCCTAATTTTAGCGCAGCTAACGTGTTTTTCCTTTCATTAGAATTTTGTTGCTTTATTCAAACTTTTGGGGTTGGTAGCTAGAAAGCTCTGTAAACACGGCAGCCTTATCGAAAGCGGTGTGGAGTCGGCTGCGTCCGCCGCCTTTGGTCGCTCGCTGCCAGAAGTTGGGAACGGCAGTCGTGGTGCTTGAGAACTTGGGGAGCGAGCGGGGGCAAGTGTCCCGTAAATTCCCAGGTGTCCTCGATACCGCCCGCGCTTCTTTCTCTCGCCCTGTTCTCATCCCTGTCCCAAGCGCGCCCTCTCTTCCTCCTCCTCCAGCCATCGCTGTCATCGCTCTGTAAACGCGTCCGGAGGGATGGCAGCTATATGCAAAGGATGTCACCTGCCTCCAGCGTCTGCTAAGTTTTGGACGGCGGTCCCCATAACACGGGAGTACTTAGTTCACATATAGGAATATGCAAAAGGCCCTGTTATAGCACTTCAGTAACACCCGAAACTAGAACTCTTCATACTGATTTAAATTTTGTAAGACTTCTAATAATTTGTTAGTTGAATGAAACTTTCACTCTGCAGCGGAGTGTGCGCTGATATGAAACTTCCTGGCAGATTAAAATTGTGTGCCGGAACCGGGACGCGAAACTGGGACCTTTGCCTTTCGCGGGCAAGCGCACTACCGACTGTGCTATCCCGACACGACTCACGATGCCGCCTCACAACCTTACTTCCGCCAGTACCTCGCCTTCTACTTTCCAAATTTCACAAAAGCTCTCCTGCGAAACATGCAAGACTAGCACTTCTGGAAGAAAGGATATGGTGGAGACATGGCTTAGCCACAGACTAAGGGATGTTTCCAGAATGAAACTTTCACTCTGCAGCTAATTAATTTCGGTTCATAATGAATATGTAGTGACGACATACAATATCTGTAGTCATCATTATAATTAGTGAAGCCTTCATATGTAACTATCAATATTAATCAAAGAAAGAAATTTATCGTGTATGAGACTTAACATGTATAATTTCTATAATTACAGTATTCACGTATATCGCAAATGAAGCGCTGTAAGACCGCAAACGTTTGATGGAGCGTTGAACTCTAAAGCAGAGTCCTGGTTTCAAAACCCACCCTGATTGTACATTGTAATTTAAATACCCAAATTCTAGTACCTTCTAGACGTACATATTGAGAAACAATGTTCCAGAAATTTTGTTATACAGACAAAGTAAACGTCGTGCCCGACTCAGTCTCTTCAGTGGTTTTGTACGTGTGACAAGTTCTAAATAAATCATCGCCGAGGATGAGCTATCTTTTACCTCAACTCTGCGTGACAATATGAAAATATTATTTCCAGTTGCCCTGTGGTCTGACGCAAGTCTTTCAATTGGAGCTATTTCAGCGACTTGCATGTCCCTAACCTACGTCAAGTTACCCAACCAGGGACAAGGGACCTCCAGTTTAATCCATTTATGCATAATGTAGCTGATCAGCTACATACCTTATTTTTCCCATTATCTCTCAAACTGATCAACATTTTACCACAAATTTATTTGTAGCTGCTTGTATACATAGTGTTATATACGCTAGTAGCTCGTCCTACAAATCGTAAATTGCAGAGTGCTACTGAAACATGTCGACAGTTAGCTGCATTGAGCTACTCCTAACACGTCCGTTTGTTTACTATTCCTCCTTTGCCATGTAAAAGTAGTCAATCACATACTACTGTTGCATTAAGAGTTACTTTCTGGATAGACGACAAACATAATAGTAACATTCACTGCTTCGGGTACATCATGGAAACTTTTTGTTGCTAGTAGTGCATAATAATTCTAAGGAATTTTTTGAAATATTATTCTCAGTATATACGCACTACACATTAATCGTGGTAATTTTTATTGCTTGAAATAGTCGTGCATTAAAGGGTTAAGTACAATCCGAGCAACGTGTCGTTTCTGGCGACTCCTCACCCGTGAAGACGTGACGGCTGGGTTAAAACGGAAACTTAAAAATCACTTATCCGACCGGGTTTCGAACCCGCGTACTTTATATTTTTGTGACGTCATTTCGGCATCCGCTATCACCAGGTCCAGATCCCTACGACGACAGATTTTATCACTGACACTTAACTTGGCTTCACAAATTTTTAGACCTGTTGATGGTGGATGCTGAAACATTATAAATAGACCGTTTTAACGATCTAGACAGCTTTATTCGTATTGACAACAAAAGTGAAGATCGCGGAATCTTACAAAATATTTGTTGCCTTTATAATAAAAATAGTTAATCAACATAATCTGTATATACTTTGAATATAAATGCATCATAGATGGAAAAAAAGTATCATGTGAAACTACATATGATGGTTCTGCATAATATTTGTAATGATAAAATTCATGTAAGTTACTAATTTAAAACTCAGTAACTTCGGCATCAAACAAATAAGTGCAGTCGAAGGTAATTACGTACACAATACAGGCGGTAATATGGCATACATTAGATCAGAATGACTGAAGACGAAGTTTCAAATTATGTAACAAGATCGAAAATAATAGTAATTATGGAAGTTCCTCATAGCAACTGACAATGGCACTGCAAGATTTTGATAAATATCTGCAAGCTCTGGTCTCCCCACTACTGAAAATACTTCAAATACAGAAACGCTGAAAATAAATTGAAACAGCTTCTCCGTCATGTATTCAGATGTTCCCAAAGACAGATGAACTAGCAGTCTTCTACGGTATGTAGTTCTTACTTCTGTAATATTTAAAGTCAAATAACTTGGGCCATTTAATAGCAACTTAAATCAGTAGCTGCATAGGTGTCACTGGTCTCCAGCAGTTTCTTAATATGACAGTACTCGCGTTACTTTCAGAAAACGCAAATTTTTATATCAGTTTGATGCTTTCCTAAGTAAAGATAAAATGACATTTGGTTCTTGTTACATGACCGTGTTTGTCAATTCAGAAATCTTAATGTGATTCTTTTAACCACTTAGGCATCTTGATAGCCACTCAACTTTTCATTAGCTAAGCGTTATAACTGAAATGCGATATTCCTAATGTTAGGATACTGCCACTAAAGAACCACATTTCATACCTGCTGTGTTGAGTAGCACCCATTCTAGTATGCTCAAGCCTTACCTATGTTTGTTACGCACCTGCTCTCTTTAATTTGCATTGTCTTTATTTTTCAGGTAAGCTGATTATTTTGATAAGTTCCGGATGCAGAATAGCCTTCTGACGGTAAGATTAATCAGATTTAGTATTTGGAGAATAAGACGCTCAGTTGAACTCTTCAGAATAGATAATTGTTTCAGGAAGATTTTCTACTTAAACTACTCACTCTTGTTAAGATTTGTAACGCAGCATACTGAGGCTGAGTTTAAAAATGCTTTCCACTAAATAAATGTACGGCTTAGCAGTGACGTACACAGTTCCACTAGTATGGCAGAACTAGTAAATAGTAAATCAAAGCTAAAAATATATTGAAGAACCACTTTTTTCAGAATACGAGGCAGCGTTAAAAAAGTTGTCACATCTACGTGGACTTCACAAATGAACTGTTTGTTCAAGTAAAATTGCAACGAGTCATTTATTCCATTGGTTTCGTGTTTGTTTAGGTTGTGACCGTTTCTTTTCCTCCTTGTAACCAGGTAACATTAAAACGAAGAAATCACTGTCGCTCCCGCGGAGGCAGGAGTCCTCCCTCGGGAATAATATATATTTGTGTGTGTGTTGTCCTTAAGTTAGTTTGTTAAAGTAGTTCGTCATCCTAGGGACTGATGACCACAATAGGTCGGTCCCATAGATTTAGAAACATTAACAATTTGAAAAAATCATTATTGCTGCATATAAATCTTCGAAAAACACGAACATTTTTGCATGGCACGGACCCTCGTGGAAACAACCAAGTATTGGTATTTTTGGTAGTGCTGATTCAGTGCGATAATATATGTCATTTATTTATGTTTAAGCAGACGTTAGTTTATTCCGCTCGTTTTTATCTTTTTTTTTTTCACCCTCTTTTCTTCTGTTTTAGGCCTAAAGAATAGCAAGTAAATGATGCACTCTTAATAGCGAACAATTAAAGCGTACCTGAGGGAACAGGCTTCTACACTGTAGATACGTAGTGTTGGCTGGTTAGCTGCGGTGGAGTAGCCGAGCGGTCTAAGGGGCCTTGTTGCGGAGCGCGCGGTTGTTGATCGCCGTCGGAGGTTAGAGTCCTCCCTAGGGCGTCTGTGTGCGCGCGTCTGTGTGTGTGTGTGTGTGTGTGTGTGTGTGTGTGTGTGTGTGTGTGTTGTCCTTAGGATAGTTTACCTTAGTTTAAGTAGTTTGTGAGCTACGGAATGATGACCATGCAGTTTGGTCCGATAGATTTACAAACATTTGATTTGCTTTTTGGCCTGGTTAGTGTGTCGGCAATGTGTGTTGCCAGTACGGAAGTGGAATTCAATACCATCCCAAACGATATCGAGTGCAGGATGAGTATGACGCTACAGGAAAGGTGACTCCAGACCTGTCAATCATCTGGTGCAAGCAGAATCAGGATTCGTCGATAAAATGTCCCATTCGGTTTTCCATGCACATGCTTCATCGCACCATTATCGGCACAAACTTAGGTACCGTGGTAAACGCGTCCATGGACTCCTCGCGACAGTCCACTCTGCTGCAAATGGTACGCGCTGACACTGTTGTGCAACATAGTGTATTTGTTGTTATATGCTTCATTATGTGGCCCCTGATCATGACTTAGACGACCAGTATATGACCGTCACTATCTGTAGTTATCCAACGAAGTGGCTTAATGGGCCCCGCCGGTCCGTCTTTCCCTCTTGCATCCAGTGATCATACATCCGCGACACAGTTGCTTGTTTACTTCCGACACACATATAGGTTTAGGTTAACGATGATACGCAATCCCTGTAGTCAAATACTCTTCGACTCACGAACTCTGAAATGAGACCTAAAGACGATCGTTGACATGTACGAGGTATATTGAAGCTGCTTTAGCGATTAACGGGAAGAAACAAATTTGAAGTTTTAGTAGTAAGGTAGCATTAGTGACCAGTCAGATACGTCCTTCGACCGAGAACGTCACAGTGCCATTCATACAGATAACGTTTCTTACTGGTACAGTTTCAAAATTACCTTCGTTCCTAAGATAAATCAATAAGAAATTGGAAATTTAAATATAATGTAATGTTCATTTACAACTACGTAATTAAACGCCGGAACAGAAATCATTATTGAGTTGGTAACTTGAACGCCCATGCTTTAAGTTCGTTACTTTCGCCTTTTCAATAGGACACGATGCTAATAAAGATACTAATAAAAGCTGAAATAATGTCTACGTTTTGACATAGTACATTAAAAAGAAATCTTGCAACACGTACCGTGCTTGCTTGGTGTGATACTGAACAAAACTTCTGCTACGTAACGCCACGTCAGTGTATACGCTACTACCACTGAGGGTGAGAGTTAGAAGTGCCTGGAACTGAGGCAGATTTGCGCTTTCTGTTCAGCCCCGTGACGTCGAATCTCTCGTTATCTGCGTCTCACATCGCAAATTCATTGTCACGGCCGCTTTCTCCCTCAGCCGGGCAAAATGGAAGGTTAGAAGTCAGTGGTATTTACGGCGCTTTTGGCATTTCATGCGCGCAATATGAACCGGAAATTATTTTCGTTCGGCTTCCGTCGACTGTGCTGCTCCGACTTCGCAAATCGGGTTTCTTACGTTTGTTCTACAGCGAAAATGAAGCAAAATTTTCAGCACAAAAAGCTATAGAAAATTTCTCAACACATGTTCTGTAACGCACCCTCAGTGTACTGTCTCTGAAGTACTCTCTGAGCAACGTATAGGCACGTATGCACTTTCTTGGCGTTGTAAAATTGTAAAAAAATAGGTGTGAAGAAATTAATAAAATACTTAGGTCTACATTATTAGACACAAATTCATTTTTATGTTTGTGGACATGGTAATTCACAAAGTACCTGGGTAGAACTGAATTTGGACTAATTTCACAGACGTTACAGTAAAAATTATTTGGTCATGTCAATACAGTTTCTTAAGTCATTTGTTACCCGGTGCTGTTGTGGTATTCATGGTCTATCTTGCTGTTTCCAGCTTTCTTTCGCGTCAGAATCTCTTCGCGGGTACGGCGTAACAACTAAAAAAGGGTTATTGTAAACGTGGACCTGCCGCGACAGCGACTCCTCTGCTGCTATGGCGCCCAATGGCAACAATTGTTAAGATTCCTCCTACACAGCTATAGATATCGCTCTGTGGCTCCATCTCCGCCCAATATGACGATCCGCTAACAGCGCGAAACGCGTCATTGGATAATAAAATATTGCAATAGAGACTGAACATTTTTTAATTATTCAACACTGTTGCTGCACCAGCCGCCACCACCACCATCATGGAATGGAATGAAATGACTAAAAAGGGGTATGGAGGTAGGATAATCTTTCTCGTTTGAAAGTACGCGTGACAGTGAATTCCTCGGTTTTTATCGACGACATTTGTGTATACCTTTCACGCACAGACCGACCTTGCCTTCGGTTCCGTGCAGTCTACAGCACCAGGTGGGTATAATGAGTTTTCGCGGTCAGCGCAATTCGCCGGAATCGTGTGCACTAAAAGGGACATGCAGATACATTACTGCAGGCACGATCGCCCTTTGATGACCTGCGGATATGATAGAGACACGCACGGAAGCTCGCGGATCAGAGCGTCACGGGACCCCACAGCTGGGCTCGAAGCGCGCAAAGTAAAAATTATAGCGTCCGCCAAGTACCGATGTAAGAGGAGCCCCTCTCTCGACACGGCAGGCCAACTACCGATACCTCAAACCACGCGTTTTGGTGAATATACTCTATTTTCAATCCTCCTCAAAATTTCTACATCTACTTAGGCGCCAAGAGTATCATTTACAGACTTTAAGAACAACGGGTTTCAAATCTTCCCTTGTAGTATTCTGCAACGTCTTTAGTAAAGAATCAATATGAAGATATGTAGGGCTGCATAAACGTAATCAAAACATGGGCTGACAGGCACCTTGAAAATTCACCATCAGGAAACAAACATCTAACAAAATAACTGGCTGCAGCTAATTCAGTATAATTTACAAGGAGGTTAGAATACAGGGAGACGCCCTTACGATGAAAAAGTGAAGCTTGCCTCAGCCATATTGCTAAGTTTTGAAGTTTTCGTATTGTTGAACTAATGTTTGTCATTTAAAACAGAGATAAAACGTTCCGACGGTTTTTCCGTGATGTACAACTTGTTAAAAAGAGTGCAAATTAGCCGTTAAAAATTAAGTTTTCAATTATGATGAATATTAATCACTATTAAGGAGAAATAGCATTCCAAAACTGACAAAGGTGGTGGACTGGCTTAAATGGACGTATGTTTTCGGCATAGATGTCATCTCCCTTTACTGTAACCTTCATAATTTACCTTCATTTTTAACAGTTGCAGCGCACTAATATACTTCCAGCAGATAAGAATTGTTCTTTGCCGGCCGCGGTGGCCGAGGGCACTGAGGCGCTCCAGTCACGGTCTGCACGGCCACTACGGTCGGGGGTTCGAATCCCCCCTCGGGCATGGATATTTGCGCCGTCTTAGTTCGTAAGTAGTTCATAAGCAGTTTGTAAGTTTAGGGACTGATGACCCCGTAGTTAAGTCCCATAGCATAAAATAAAAAATTGTTCTTTAATGTTAACACGAGATAGAACAGATTATGGCAGTGACATAGCTTACGGCAGTCGCAAAACAGTTCTAAGCAGTTCAGCCATTGTTGGCTGAAGCATGATAATAGTGTTTGTAATGGATATATCACAAATTATTTGCAATATATTTTGGTCGAATATTAAGAAACTAACTTGTTAAAAGTGTTCGCGTTTTGAGTGATCCTGTAGGCATGAGAGTTTTGTAATTCCTATATAAAAATGAATGTATGTTTTCCCTCTATGGACTCCAAAAGCGACGGAACGAATCTGATGAAATTTTTAGCAAAACTTTAGATTAGCCCAGCCGGTGGTCTTGTGAAGTTAGGTAGCGATCGGATCAAGATATTTATTGATTTGTAGAACATAACGCGAAATACGGCACAATTATTACCATTTGAAAATGCGATTTACTCTCTGACTTTTAAGCTTTAACATATTTCTGAAAATGGTTTTATTCGTTGCTACGTTCTACAAAATATGGTGCAAGCGCAATGAATACAATACTTCTACAACTCTCAAGGCGTTTAATCCATATTCACATACTAATACCACAGTCTAACATTCACATACGTACAGCAACGACACTAATTTCTCTACAAGCATTCGTCTGACTCTTGGAGCGACAGTAGCGCCCCAGTCGGAGAGAACCAACAATAAGAATGATAATTTTTAATAATATTTCTAGGAATGCTTGTTACGTACTTCTTCGCAAGCCTCAGTAAATTGTGAAGAGATATAATTGATCATGAAGTAAATGCAAAAAGCGGCGAATATCACTGATTCTATGACATAAGCTAAAACATTCGTACTAAGATATCGCATTTTCAATAACTATATAATAAGGCCCAGGGATAGTCAATATAAGTGTGTGGACTACATTTGGAAAATACATGTGCCGGAAACCATCTTAGTCGTATGCGCACTACATGGAAAAACGAAAAATATTGTGTATCCCAAAGCACTTAAAGAAACACATCATATCACGCACATTTTTCTTGCCCGTGTCCTTGCAATGCATATGAAGTACCAAACATTTTCCATGGCATATCTGTGCATGCCAGATATTGCTAGCCGCGGTGGAGTAGCCGAGCGGTCTAAAGCGTCTCGCTGCGGAGCGCGCGGTTGCTCGCCGTGGAGGTTCGAGTCCTTCCTGGTGTGTGTGTGTGTGTGTGTGTGTGTGTGTGTGTGTGTGTGTGTGTGTGTGTGTGTTTGTCCTTAGGTTAGTTTACCTAGGTTTAAGTAATTTGTAACTACGGACTGATGACCACGCAGTTTGGACAGATAGATTTACAAACATTTGAACATTTTTTTGGATATTGCTAATACTGAATAAATTAAGCCATCATTATTTTGCTAGTTTAAAAAATAGTTTGTAAGTCTAAATTTGAGTAGCTTGGCATATTTTGGCAGTGTTGCACAGAAGCCAAGCTGAAGAAAAGCGAAAAATGAACTGTCATAGCTTAATATATACCGAGAATATTTTGTCCTAATTTTTCGTCAATATTTCTAGTATAAACAGTAGGGTAGTCTGATGACCATTATATTAATTTATTGCTTGGAATATTGAACTGGCACTTCCTTTCACGGGTCGCATTGGAACTAATCACGGACAGCCGATCGCTCAACCCTGTACCAAAGTATAGCGATGTAGATATTGTGCTCATACGTTTCATGGGACTGCTAAATAGTCTGGGAAAGCAGACCATCTCTTCCAAGAAGTAAATGTAGTCTGTTTTTCAGAACTTGGTACATCTGGGTATAGGAATTTTGTACCAGCAATCATATGAAACACTGTTTTGAATTGGTTGTTCGCAAAAATTATTGCTGAAGCTGTACTGGGTGTTTTGAATAGGAATTTCCAGACGTCTACGATGGTGTTCAGGACCGAATTGTATCTGCTGCTATTCCAATTAGTAGCGGAAACGGGCGGTCATCACATTATCGGCTAATAGACGTAAATTTACATAATTTGAAAGTGGACCTTTTCGAAGAACACGTTTAATTATTGTAAATTCGCACGTGATTAACAATTTTTATATGCACATTGTAGCAGGTAATCCTGTATATTAGAAGGGTACAATGTATCCACAAAATTACCGAGTAATATCACTACAAGTGATTTCCAGCATAATAGTTCAACATATTCTAAGCTTGAATATAATCAGTTGCATTGAAACTAGTGCCTCGGTTGTACAGTGGTAGAGTGCCAGACTACAAATCGAAAGGTCGCGGGTTCGATCCCAGCCAGGTCCTAGGATTTTTCTTTCACCTCCTGCAGTATTGCTCATGTGAAAAATACCGAGTAGCATCGTGGTTCGGAACCCACGTTAAACTGTAGGTCCCCCTATAACTGGCTGGGTAAGTCAGTTCGAAGGGCGGAGGAAGGCAACGGCATACCACCTCCAAACAGGACCATGCCTAGTAAAGCACTGTGGTGTTCAAACCAATCTTCGGATTGTTGACGGCTTTACCTTTTACTTTCATGTAAATCTTTTACACGATGACCCTGTGCAGACAGTTTTCGACTGTTACGCGCAGTAGGTTGCCAAATACATGAGTGACCAGAAGACGTTCGAAGCAGTAAAACCCGGTACGTTACTGTCGACGAGTTTTAACTGTTGCTGTTAGTTGATGACACGGTAGGTAAAAAAAAAAAAAAAAAAAAAGACGTAACTCTAGAAGGATATGCAGGATGACTTAGCAAAATTTGTTTGCTGTGGCGAATGACAGCTTGCCCTAAAATTAGAAAAAGTTAACGCTAATGAGTAGGGGAAAAATCGTGTTATGTTTGAATACGCCATTGGTAATGTGCTGCTTTAACACAGTTCGATTAAATATCTAGGCATAACGTCACAAAGGAATATGTAAACAACGAACACGTATACACTGCAGAAAGATAGACGAATGGCGGAGTCTGATTTATTGGGAGATAGTGTAACGCATCGAAGGAGGAGACAAAGAAGCAACTTGGGCGAGAGGTTGTGTTCTACTTAATCCAGTTTTTGTGACCTCGTGTGGCCAGATGAAAAGGAAACATAAAACACTCAATGGCTACACTTCTGATACATAAGATTAACACGCAAGTGCTACGGCGGCTTTTGCGAACTCCAATACCTGGCGGGAAGACGACTTTCGTCTCTCGGAATGCTTTTGAGAAAATTTAGAGAAACGTCATCGGTAGGTGACAACGGAACGAATTCTACTGCCACCAACATAATTTTCACGTAAGTCCACGAAGATTAAGTGAAAGAGATTTGGTTTCGCTAGAAGGAAGAGCAACAGCTGTTCTCCTCTCGCTCCATTTACGAGTGAACAGGAAAAGGAAATAAAACGTAATGGAACCAGAGTCAGTTTAAGGGCAAAGCGACATAAGCCGCCATTTGGAGCGTCAAGCTGAGAGGGGCATCGAGGGGAAAGATTGCGTGCGTATACTAGTTAGTAGCGAAAACTGACACCAACAGGGAAAATTCGTGGTCGAGAGGGAAGGGGGGGGGGACAATTCGTAAGTCGCTTAGGTGTAAAAATGTTTTTGTACTGGCCTGAGAAGCACATAATACTCTGTGATGTACCAAACTGTGGTTTGCTGAATACAGATGCAGATTTGATCAAACGACACCTCTGCTAAAGAGGTTTTCGGGATGTCTGTTCTTCCTCGTCTTAGTAATTTACGGTGTGCTTATCTGGTTTCTGGTACCGACATGGGTTTTTCCTAGGTGGGAGGACTGGAACGGGGTTCACTCAGCCTTGTGGGTCAACTGAGGAGCTACGGCTTGCTAATCAATGATCTGACTGTTAACAAATTTCAGGGAAACCCTACATCAGTTAAACTGGGATGAGGTGTACAAGGAACTCGATGCCAATTTAAAATGATATATCGTGATAAATTTGTAAATATATCTGAAAATGTTTTCCCCAAGACAATAATTAAATATAATTGTAAGAAACCCTGTAGAAAAACCATCGCTTACCAAAGGAATGAAAGTATTTTCTAAGGGCAAAAAAGAGTATGGAACTAGAAAAGCCGCGGTGGAGTAGCCGAGCGGTCTAAAGCGTCTCGCTGCGGAGCGCGCGGTTGCTCGCCGTAGGGGTTAGAGTCCTCCCTGTTGTGTGTGTGTGTGTGTGTGTGTGTGTGTGTGTGTGTGTGTGTGTGTGTGTGGTCCTTAGGTTAGTTTACCTAGGTTTAAGTAGTTTGTAAGCTACGGACTGATGACCGCGCAGTTTGGTCCCATAGATTTACAAACATTTGAACCAGAAAAAGTCAAATAGTTTAAAAATCTACTGTTCTATATTAAGGAAAGTAACTAAAATTTTAAAAGCACGTATGTCATGTTCGAAATTAGTATCTATGATAAAGAAATTTTTAAAAATTGTAATGTTATTGAGAGGAAAACAGGCAACAAAAAACGTGGGAAGAATGTATTATCGTCAAACAGAACGGAAATATTAACTGACAAAACGAAGTTGAAAAAATTCTTAATGATCATTTTTTAAATGTTGTGGAGTAAATATTATCTAAAAGTTTGTTAGAAGAGGCAAGACTGTTAAATTGGAATTTCACTCAGCTCTCCCTTTGATATTAGAAAAATAATGAAGTGAGTGAAGAGAAGAACACTCGCTTGCAATTTCCAGCAGAGTACTAAAAGTTTGTTCGCAACAGATACGTAGGATTTTGAGCCACGAATGTAATAACTCTCTGAAGCAGGGTAATTTCCCGAGTAGACATAATGTTAGTATAAAGCCGTCGCGTAAAAAGAGGAAAATCTGTGATGTGAAAAACCACTGCCCAGTCTCACTTCTGATTGATCTAAAATTTTTGAAAAAGGCATTCATATTTGTGAAAATATAGTACTATAAACATGTTTGATTTTTAGACAGTCATTTCAACAGAAAATGTTATATATGCTTTTAATGATAAAATATTAAATGCTCTCGAAAACTGGACATTGCCGATTGGGATTTTTGTGATCTCTTAGGGTTTTGCTTGCGTAAACCATGAATTTCTTCCAGATAAGCTCAAGTATTGTGGTGTGCCTATTTATATATAAACACCACTAGCTACTGAATAAAGTCAAACATGCAGTCATCCTCCAACAATCAGCAAGAACTTCGAAGTCCGATTTAAAAGAAGACAAATTAATTACTCTTACTGCACACTACTTAGCAGGATACATCAAAAGGAGTCGTAATCATAAAATTTTCTACAGAACCTGCAAGAAGAATTGAAGATACATCAAAATAAAACAATTATTTGGTGTTTAGCAAAGGCTAAAATACACGGTCGCACCACACGCTACGTTCGCAATTTCGAGCATGCGCGGGAGCTATTGACTCAAGGAGAAGAAATGTACGCAGTTTTCAGATCGCTGCTGACGACGTATGCTTCGTAGTGCTTCTTTATAGTATCAGTCGTAATTGAAAATGCCGTCGCGTGTGAAATCAGATCTGTGATTCGTTTTCTAAATGCGAAGAAAGTTAAACCCAACGAAATTCATCGGCAAATATGCGAGGTTTACGGACAAAATGAGTGATTTAAAGGTTACAAGATCGGTCAGACTCACACGGCAAAGTGACCAAACAACTCTTACGGGAATTTCACTGGAACGTGTTTGATCACCCTGCGTACAGCCCGGATCTCATTCTTAGTGACTTTCATCTCGTCTTAGAGCCTAAAAGTTGTCCTTGGTGGTGAACTTTTCAACGATGACGTGAAAGATCATGTTACCACATGGTTGAATACACAGGCATACACCTTGTATGAAGAAGGTATACAAAAAGTTGTGCCACGCTATAAGTGCCTACAAAATTTCGGAAGCTAAGTAGAAAAGTAGTTTAACAGTTGTAGATTACTAGCTTAAACCCGCGGCTCCGCTCGCATGTTGGTTGATTATGATAGATAAGCTATCTTTCAGTAGTGTCCTATGAGACTGGTTTTGAAGGATGAAATGAAATACAATACCATCTTTAGATACAAAATATTTTACTCAACATTCAAATAAGTAAATAATGATTTACAATGAATAATACATACATAATTCCTTATAGCCTGTGTTGCTATATCTCAACTCGTATGGTGAGAGTAATATCCAAATTCATTTTAATTTCATTTTAGGGCATTCTGATAAATTACGTTATTTGTATTAAAAGAAATTTCCTTTTTACTGCTTTATTTATTTATTCTCATATTTCCTTATTCGTATGCTTATCCTTTCAGAGAAAGAGCTGAAGACATTGTAGCACACACAGACCATATCTTTGGTCTGTGGCATCAAGTTTCGCTGTAGAGTCGCAAAAGTCATCGCTGGCCTTCGTTCCGAATTTTTTTTATAATTTGACGACTTCCAACCACCATATCTTCCACCCCCTTTTAGCTACCGGCGTGGAACTGCTATGGTGTACAACGGGAGACTTTGGACAACAATTACACACAGACCATTCGTTTGCGTTCTGTAGTTTTCGCTGCAGAGCGAAATATTACACACACACACACACACACACACACACACACACACACACACACACACACACACACACACACACACACACACACGTAGAATTGTACATACACCGAAAACTTTCCATCCCAATATATTCCACCCTTTTATCATTATCAACCCTCAAGCAACAATGAAACCATTTTCAAACAGTAAATATAATTTTCAGAGTAATTATTGTTCCGAATTTGCGTTATATTCTTCAAATTACTAAATATCTATCAGATCGCTATAAAACCGTGCATAAGGCATTCCTCAGGTATAAATTAATAATTGTACAAATATTCAAGTCTCTGCGTCTTGTCGTTCGGGCGTGATAAGCGTACACCGAACAGGCATTCACATTTATAGATATAGATTGTACAATATTTTTTATGTATCTGTGCACTTTTATATAACCAAACCTAACTTACTTTGTGGACATACCTCGTATACAGTTCTGTACGGTAAATGGTATAATTCGACCAGTAAACAATCTTTGCGCAGAAGTCTCTATCTACGGTAAAATATTCAAAATGTTAAGGTTGATCAGAGCGAAGAAACACGTTGATGAACTGCTGAAACATGTGAACTCAGCTTCTTATGTTATTAGGGATATTGTTGACTTTGGTAATAGATACCTCATTAAATTACCTTACTACGCCTATTTTAATTAGGTTCTTTCATATAACATTTGGGGTAATTCATCACCGAGTAAAGTATTCACATCGCAAACGCGTCGAGTCAGAATAATTGCAGAGTGAACCCAAGAGCATCCTACACAAATTTGTTTAACCCTTTCAGACCTGATTTTTTCTGGATGAAGGAAATTATTCTTATTTCTGTATTCCTCTTAATTTAGGTTTTTAATGATTTTAGATGCAAGCTTTACGCTGTGGTATGCATCCATTTACATAATACAAAATTGCATATGCTGAAAAGCAAGGCTCCTTTTTATAGACTAAGATAATTAATTTTGTAGAACTAACTTTTGTACTAAACTGATCATTCAATAGTTGCCATGCAAAATAATTATTACTACTTTCCAGTTGTACAGTGGAATACAAGTAACCCACAACCTGCGTGTTGCTTGGAGATCACAAGCTGGTACACAGTGCACCACTGATTACTTGGTATTTTTATAGTGATCTTCCGCAGTTGACAGTAAGTGTGCACTAGGAAAAGGTTGAACACTCATAGTCATATACATGTTGTTTCAATTGAGAAAAAAATGTTTCTGATCTATCTAAGACACTGTAAAAGTTACGTACACAATTGTAGCCAGAGGGTCTGAAAGGGTTAAGGAACTAAGGATCTTCACTGTAGCCTCACTTACGAAATTAGATGCTGGTAACTCAATTCAAGAGTAACACCCCTCCACTCCGGCCTGTTGGCTGGCGACGACTTTGGTCTAGTTACCTACATATTATCGTAGGAATGCGGAATTTTATACACGCCGTACTTGCGTAGTCCCAATTTACCGCTATCAGAGAACCAATGTCTTGGACGGCGGACGGAACAGCGTTGCATAGCATGTAAAGATGACATGTTGGAACGCACATACATAATTTCAGGTCAATTTTGGGATCTGCGACCCCCTCCCTTAAAAAACCTTGTACTAGAGATATCGTTAGCAGCGTCGGAATTCAGCTGCCCCGTCATCCACCGCAGAAGTAACAAGCATGTTAGTGCTGCTAGTGCGCTGTTCTTTGCAGAAGACCCTGCCGCCGCGAAGGTGGCAGGAAAACCCTTGGCGCTGTTGAGGTGAGCCGTGGCCGACAAGAAGCTGACCCGTGGTAGCCGCTCTCTCCTTCCGGTTTGACGTCACACCGAGAACAAGAAGCAAGACTGCATTCTGGGTCGCAGGCAGCCTGCACCCGCGCCGAATCGGACGGCACGGAGCTCATGTCTCTTTTTGGCGAGCGATCAGCAACATCGCGACGTACTTAACACTCCTCATCCCTTCGGATTAAGTATAACAGTTGACAAGTTATTGCTCTTAAACGTCTAATACGTTAAACACGTATTCACCGCACGCATCGTTGACCGGCTTATTGCACACTTTAGCTGTTCTGGTCCTGCTTAGACTTCTGCAAATTAGCTGCAATTGTTTTCTGGAGTCAACAGTGTTAGCCGATTACCATTCCTGCATCACAGAGAGTCTGTTAAGTAAAGAATGGCGGGTAGAACACACTAATTCATACGATAGCATGAGCACGTGATCAGGAAATGTGAAGTACATTGGCGTCATTATGATGCCTTAAGAAAAATCAGCGTTCTCTAAAACGTAAATATTGTTGATTCAAATCAAGCAAGAAGTATTCGTCATTTCATAGCTGTAGGTGGTGAAGACGACGGTTACAACACAGCGGGGGAAAAAAATCACTCCAGTGGTTGCCTAACATACAGACGTGATATTGAACCCAATACGCGCCGGATACTATGCCTTTCAAAAAAATACGTGCCACGGACAAGATTCGAACCTGGGATCTCATGCTCACTAGACAATCGATTTATCCACTTACCCAACGTGGCGTTACGGATTTTAATTTCTTGCCTCGCCTTTTATTCAGTATTTTCGATTATTGAGACAATCTGTATCTCTGAAAATAAATTTATTAATTGGCATGACTATCCGTTAGCCCTAGAGCATGACATCGATTTAGAATGGTCAAGCGAACGAACTTTAATTCGGGTGTAGCAGGATTCAAATTTCCATCCTATAACAAAAATGCATATTTTGACCAGCTCAGATAACCGAGCGCGTTAACGCGCCGCTTTCCGGTTTCGAGGAGACGATCTGAGCTCGGATTGACGGAGGCTGGCCAACCGCCCAGCCAGGAAGCAGTTTTTATCCGATAAATTAGGTTGGTATCTCGTCTCGACTCATACAAGCTACGGAAACATTTCCAAAAGCGTTACCTCGTTGAAATTTCTAGCTGCTCTAGACGCAACAGAAAGATAGGCAATCGGCTACCAACAGTCATTTCCAAAACCCGTAGAAAAATGCCGAACCCAGATCGAAATGGGAAAAGCGTAAGAAGGAGAAGAAGAAGAAGAATACAAGATTCTCGTATTCTGATTATTGGAATATTTAGGGGAAGGCGGGGCAAGATCGGGAAGCAAACTTTAACCCCTTACAAAAGGGACAAGAATTATTCAAAGTAATTTCAATTATTTGTATATTGAACTATTAAATTATAATAACATGCAAAGAAAACTGCAAACTTGCTACATTTAGTTATATGTATCTCGATTTGGAAAATAAACTACAAATTCCCCTTCTTGCCCCACATGAGGGGCAAAACGAGTAACTGGCGTGAAATCTGTAAAGCTTAAGTAAAAAGTGGAATAACGGAATAATAAGAAGGTAAGGTTTGAAAAGTGTTTTGGGAAATTTAGAATCAAGTATTTTTATTTAGGCCAGTTACTTTCACGTAGTACACAAAAGTGAACAGCCTAGTCGTCATTACTTTTTATCCCTGTGCAAAAGTCGTTGGCCCAAGGTCCGCATCCAGTAGACAGTATCCAGCCTCCTTCAGACATTTAGTGTTGCGTGTATGGTTTCAGTTCGCAATAAACCTGCGATCTGTATAAGTGCTGTGTTCAGTTGACAACCCTGCCTTCGAAGTCAAGCCTGCTTCCATTTCTACGCAACAGCTTCTAGACGCTATGGCGACAGTATAAAACGTACAAAAGTCTGTTACAGAAATTTGAAATTGTGAGTATAAATGTATTCGACACGTATGTGAAAGTTCATAAGAAAAGCAACAAATAAGCAACTGGTTGCTGCATTTTATGAATAAATAATCTGAACAGTTACTGCCATGGATAAAATACTTAAATACAAAGATGGTGATATATCCAACGTAACACTACCAAGGATGTTTCAGTATTTTACGAAGGAGAGACATGAAATATTTTACATATATAAACGATATAATAAAAAAAAGTTAAAATTGTTAAACTTATAGGACTTACTGCGCAGCCATCAGTCTCTAAACTTACAAACTACTTTAGAAACTAACGTATACTAAAGATAAGACAAACATCCATGCGGCCTCGCGCATCGAAGCATAGCGTCTCAAAACGCACGGTCACTCCACCGCGGCAAACGGTATACATGAGCGTTGTATAGTCAGTGACCTAGGTTATAAATAACAGAGCTGTATTTACAGTTTCTTAAAGCAATTTTACTTAACGACACACCACAGGCTGTGGTATACATAATGTGAGGAGTGATAAATAAGTGTACATATTCGTTTTTAATTGAAGGCCAGATAAATTTAATGATTGTGCACCTGAGTGGGCTATTGTCCTATTTTATCCTTATATTGCATTATTGCATGCGGAAAAAGTAGCCGTGTTTATTATTTATGTTGTAAATTCCAAAGGAGCTGCGTGAAATTTTGTAGAAAGGCTGCATTGCTCAACTGAGATGTTGATATATGTTTATGTATAAAATCCTGTGTTTTCAAGCAAATTTATACGGCTGCCTTGATCTGCATAATGTGCAGTATTTTGAATTGATACTCAATGCTTTTTACTTTATGCCTGCTATGCGGATTTTTATGGCTTTCCCAGACATGTTGCATCCAAATGTTTTTATTTTTTTAAGGAACGGCAAAGCTTCTTCCAGTTTGTCCTACGTAGGAGAAGT
Organism: Locusta migratoria; assembly: GCA_026315105.1. Classification (NCBI taxonomy): domain Eukaryota; kingdom Metazoa; phylum Arthropoda; class Insecta; order Orthoptera; family Acrididae; genus Locusta; species Locusta migratoria. Next base: position 250,052,255 of record CM048749.1, read on the forward strand.
CTGTTGTTTAAGTTATAAATGACTTGTTTTAGTGATTTGTGTGGAAGCTTATCTTTACGTTTGTGTTTTTGAAGAGATTACTTATTTTGTAAGAAATGTAAATGACATGTATGTGGACGTCAACAGCCGCCTGATGATTAACTGAAACGTTTGAAACCGGTAACGGCGCTGTTTAGTAAATAAATACCATAGTCAAATGTGGTTGGTTACTGTCTTCTTTATTGTAAGAATCATCCTGTATTTCATACACAACCACGGCCTCAAAATGTCTGTTTTCGACATATCATGGTGGGTTTTATTTTCTCCTGAATAAGCGACTGCAGTTACAGCATTACAGTGTGCTATTCGTTTTGTACTTAGTTCTCCTGTATCCATTGTCATGTAGCATTCGTAGTCTCGTCGCTGTTTTTTCTCCATTTTTTTTTCTTTCAGAACGTATGCGTCTAGTTAGTGTAGGCGATGGGTGAACTTTGAACAGTCCTGCTTGTAGTGACCAAAGCTGGACGTATTTACGGCTTGACCTCCATCCCTGCGTTAGTGTTGCTACACTTTTTAATTACCTGGTCATTAAAATCACCACTTTAATTTTTAATCCAGTCCGCAAAGTTTTTACACTGAGTGGGTGCACAGAATGGTTGCCAGATAGGTGCTTTCTTGTAGAGCGTTTGAAAATAGCTATAAAATTGTACACTGTCTCTTCTAACGTAACTTAAACTTTTAATGTGGACTGGAAGCTAGACATCTGCTGTCAGATTTTTTCAATATTTTCGGAAGTACCTTGAAAATCTTCCGGTACGAAGCTATCAAAAGGTAATTAGGAAGTAGACTAAATTCGTCAACGAGGTGATTATACTTGTAAGAGACAGGGAATCAGTCCAGGCACTTCAAAGGAAATTATGCCGAAATATACTTAGATTGGTGGAAACCTTAAAACAATTTAAGATGATCTATTAGGGATAGTTCTACTCATCGAAGAAGCAAATCCAGTAACTTAATCGTTGCTCTTCTTCGTTCGGCCAGGCATTACACTTAAATTTCGGCCAACTGTAAGCCTATCCGGCCGCTTAATGTTCCAATTTCAACATTGGAGGCGAGATTACTTGCTGGAAGTGCGTTCGCCGTCCATCAAAATATTATCGCCTGCTGTTGACAGTCCACGCGTCTGTCTCTGATATGTTAATATCGAGAAATGTCACTAGAGCGCCGATATTAATATTTATTTTTAATGTACCGGGTTCACAAACACCACGGACAATTATCACGTCCGATATTGAAATGGTCCGAATGAAGCCGTTTCGTTCCGCTGGTTCGGACTTGATTGCTAATTTTGCGGTCTCCTCTTGTTTACGTACGCGAACTCAATTAGGGTGAATAATTTTTATTCGAACGCTACCACGTAAATAATTTGTATTCGATATACACCGATCTTTTCCGTCGAGTTAAGCTGTACAGTTTAAACTGACACGTGGACTGTAAGCGGCTTTTTTTCCATTCCTTTAATTCCTGTTATCGCAGTTCACTACAGCAAGCCTTTCTACTACTCGGTAATCCACCCGTCCACTGATATACTGTCACCAATACCAGACAAGGATTATTTTATAGCAACGCCATTTTCATCAGCTGCACTGAAACACATACTTTCTTGAGAAGACGTATGAAACGACATGGCTTGTATACATGAACATTCAGAAACTACCACTTTCATTCTTAAGCTGTTCAGTTGTTTGTTGTAGACCTATGCATTTATTTCTAGACTACTGTCTTTTCAACCTAGAACCATGTTGTAGGTGAAAACTTAGAATTTTTTCCTTCATCCGCTGTCTAAGGACATGTCGAGCTCGAACTATTCAATCAAATTAAACACCCAGTAATTTGGTAGCATGTTATTGCTGTGACCAGACATGCTGTTTACAGAATGTTTAAATGTTACGAATTGTCGACCGCCGGCCGCGGTGGCCGAGGGGACTGAAGCGCTTCAGCCACGGTCTGCACAGCCACTACGGTCGGGGGTTCGAATCCCCCCTCGGGCATGGATATTTGTGCCGTCCTTAGTCTTAGCTAGTTCGTAAGTAGTTCGTAAGTAGTTTGTAAGTTTAGGGACTGATGACCCCGTAGTTAAGTCTCATAAACTCTACAAATATTTGAACATTTGAATTGACCAAACTTCTACCGGTATCATCTCTAAACTTACAAAGTACTTCAACTAACTTACACTAAGGACAACACACACACACACACACACATACATACACAAACACTCACTTTATACACATATATGAGCAACCACCCAGTCGGTAGCATGATAGCTAGACCATGTGGCCACTCCTGCGCGGCTGTGTAGGTCCAGGTTTTGACATGTACTGCTGCCAAGAAATGAGCGGTGCGTAGTTGGTAATGGTGGTCTCCATACGATTTCAATGGGAGCAGCGTCACCAGAGTCACTACACACATTCATAGGAAACGTGTATGGTATCTCGATTGGACATACCGTAGTTCTAGCATTTTTTTACATTTTGAAGCTCTGAAACAAAAGTTAAATAGTTAGTAATTTAAAGTGGGAGTTCTCATTGGTTAAAGTGCTGATGTATGTAGAATTTTAGTGAAGTAATGCCGCTGTATAAGATTCCATCCTAATAATTAGAAACACGTACTATTTTCTGTTCGTTTTTAGATTAGAGAATGTTCATTAAAACGTTGCGAAAAGTGACTTCATTAATTCTAAAATAGTCAGGATACTGTTAAAAAGGTTCTTATTTTTGTGAAGTATTGTCGTGCTTCCGATAATTTTTAATTGATACCGCTACACAGATGTCAAATGGCCAGTTTACTCCATTGCGGAAACGACAGAGTAATTTTTACTTACTTGCCATGTGTACCACATCAGTAACAAGTTTTATCCTCTGAATGCGAAAATATGTTGACGGCGAAAGGTGAAGGGTGAAAATTAACCGTAAATTTGACTTGCCTTAAAGTCAGTGCTCTCGAGGAAGTGATGAAATTTCTTTGCAGTATTACACGTGTTATGTGCTTTGGGGTATGCACCGTTGATGCTTCCTTCTCTTAAAATTTGTATTCGCAGCAAACTATCTTTCATTTTTAACTGGCATATCGTTAAATGCACCGTCTCTGGTGACCACACTGTCGACGGGACGTTAAATGCCAGACATTCCTTCAGTCCTTCCTTCTTGTTCATGATGTATTGAGAGCAGCTGATGTCAACATTAGTTCTGGAAACGGTTGAGCAAATTCGAAAGAATAATATAGCTTTTGGGTAAGGAAAGATCTGTACTAAATTAAAAGTATTAGCCTAAGTGTCAGATTTTCCTGTGCACTGTTAGAGGGTGCTTTCTACGAGGCACTTAATTGTGAATTGTATCCTAGGTAGGTAGATGTATGCAGGTTAAAAGGTAAAGCAGTCAACAATCCGAAGATTGGTTTGAATACCACTGTGCTTTACTAGGCATGGTCCTGTTTGGAGGTGGTATGCCGTTGCCTTCCTCCGACCTTCGAACTGACTTACCCAGCCAGTTATAGGGGGACCTTCAGTTTAACGTGGGTTCCGAACCACGGTATTACACTTTTTTTTTTCACATGAGCAATACTGGCAGAGGTGAAAGAAGTGGAAAGTGAGAGATAAAGATCCTAGGACCTGGCGGGGAGGAAGGACAGAGACAGTCAACTGTTGGCTATATGAAAATTGATACAAGAGCGAAATGAACTTTGGGGTAAATGTTGAATGTGAAAAGGAAAATCGTGCGGCCTCGCGCCACTTCAATGACTGCGCGTCCACTCTCGTCGGAAGTTCGAGTCTGTGTGTTTGTGTGTGCGTGTGTGTGTTGGTCCGCGCGCGCTGTTGGGTCCCGTAGTTTTAGAGACATTAGAAATTTTTTGGGAATTGATGGGACATGTTGAAAGGACGTGGTTTTTGTGTGTAGTGTGGGCATTGGGCAAATCCAAAAAATACATGGTAAAAGGCGGCATGAGCTTGTGTACCGAGGTAAATTGTCATACAGTGTAATGCGTAAGCTAACAGCAACATGTAGGTAAGTGTGTCGATAGAATCTTTAAGATAATAACAGGCAGACAATTACAGTTGTCTAAATGTAGGCGCCCACCGAACATCGGTATTTAGCATTCTTTTGCCAATAAATCCGTGAAACATATGCATCATAAATGTGTCTCGCGACAGACTGTAACCCCAACCCACGGAAAATACAGGAACGTTCCGGATCGAGAGTATCGTTTTGCGTGGAGGAGAAATGTTTGGGCTCGTGTTGGTCCAGTTAGTCGCCCTGGAACTGGAGGAAAGCAGCGTCTGGAATTTCAGTGAAAGGGCGAGCGCTCTGCCCTAACGACTACCGTGCACCGTGTAGCGCTGCGCTCGAGCTGCAGCGGCGTACAGGCGGGTAGCAGAGTAGAGTGGCGCCCGCTTCAAAGCAGCAGCCGGCTAGGCAGCCCGTAACGGGCCGAGGCGGGGGTGCGCGTTGCGAAACGGCTCGCGTGAAAGGCACTTTCATTACCTCGCGAAAGTGATACTACATAACCCTACCCTAGCGTTCTTAGACCAGCGACCACTTGGATTTCCTTATGATCAGAGGCCACACGATTCAAGAAAAATAAACTGAAATCAGATCTTGTTTGATTCTGTGGATCTTGCGCAGCAGTGGTTAAAATAAACTATCCCGTCGTACGCTGACAGCAGTTAGCACAACTACTGCAGGCCGGCCGCGGTGGCCGAGGGGACTGCGGCGCGCCGGTCACGGTCTGCACGGCCACTACGGTCGTGGGTTCGAATCCCCCCCTCGGGCATGGATATTTGTGTCGGCCTTAGTGTTAGCTAGTTCATAAGTAGTTTGTAAGTTTAGGGACTCATGACCCCGTAGTTAAGTCCCATAAGCTCTACAAAACACACCCTCTGCAGAACACAACAAAAGCAACAAAATATCACTACCAGATACACAGGTATAAGAATCATAAGTACAAACCTCAACGACCCCCCAAACTATGTTGTAATGCATTACAACTCATAATCTCATAATTCAATTTCTATTATCTTATCTGCATTCCCCAGCGTACCCAAAAAAGAAAAATCCCAACGACGAATATCTTCTCACACTAAAAGAAAACTACCACACCCAGAAAACAAAAGTGAAAAACAAACCTCACAACTGACTACACCAACCTAGCTACAACATCCTACCACTTTCTTCCAGGATTTTGCAATGTACATTGACAGTCCATATACACATACATATGATGATTGAAATTTAAATTGGTCGACAATTCGGTGCACATTTACTTCCGCAGAACTCAAACATTAGCATTTAAAAATTGCTGTGAACAGACATGCTGTTTACAGCATAACATGCTACCAAATTACAGGGTGTATAACTTTGTGATTGAATAGTTAGAGATCGACATGTCCTTGTAAACAGATGAACGAAAAAATTTGAAGTTTTCACCTACAACATGGTTCTAGGTTGAAACAACTCAGAATCTCGTTCAGTTTTTATTCTCTGATCTGCATCCCCCAGCCTACCCAAAAAAGAAAAATCTGGCTACGGTCATATGAAAACCTAACAGTAATCCATTACCACCTCCCATCCTTAGTCACTGATCCCCCTCCCCCCCCCCCTCTAGCAAACACCAAAGTCAGTATCAATGTAAATACAAAGAAAGAATCCTTGAGACGGATTTTCGTCTCGAATGTGTCAGACATTAATGATAAATCTGAAGCATTGAATTAAAATTTGTGAAGCGACCGGGAATCGAGCCCAGACCTCCATGCTTACTAGGTAATGTTCTTTGGAACACAGAAGCTGAATTAAAGTTTGTGACGTGAAGGAAATCGTGCGTAGACTATTCCGAGGCGCCTTAATCGCTAGGGATGCGGTGTTCTAGCGGTAAGGCGTCTGCCTAGTAAGCATGGACGTCCGGGTTCGATTCCCGGTCGCATCACCAATTTTAATTCAATGCTTTAGATTTATCATTAATGTCTTTGACTAAAGTAACTGATACCGCCACGAAACTCTAATTTACACAGGTGTACATAAAGTCCAGGAACACTTCCAATTATTTATTGCACAACAACCAAACATTATATTGATTATCCATACATATGTCATTTTGAAGAGAAACTGAAATTTTTTCCCTGTATACCGTCAAACGGGGTGATTTCGGAAAGTTCTGAAATTATTTTCACTATAACTTTTGTATGTTTTGTCAGTTTTCATTGTTTTTTACAGATGTGGTGGGGTATATGTATAACCAATACAATATCCTAGAAACAGAACGTACATGTGTAACTACTTTTGCCTGAAACAGTGTCCGCAATCACCCCATGGACTGTATTTTCAATCTTTGTCCGGAGTTTCGAACTGTATGAGGTTATTTCGAACACATTTTTTTTTAATTCTACTTCGCCCTCCGCGGTGGTCGAGCGGTCTGCGGCCCGCCAGTCAGTCTGCACGGCCGTTGCGGTCGGGGGTTCGAATGCCCCCTCGGGCATGGATATTTGTGTCGTCTTTGGTATAAGGTAGTTCATAAGTAGTTTGTGAGTTTAGGGACTGATGACACCTCAGATCAGTCCCTTAAGCTTAACAAACATTCGAACATTGAACAGTTCCAGAAACGAAACGCGTCTGATGTGGAAAAAAAAAAATCGTATTAATTGCAGTTAGCATAAGACGGGAAACCTATTACAGTTAAATTTAATCAGATCTTATAAAATATTCATTAAACTCAAAAGTAATATGTATTGACCACACTATTCTAGTAGAAACTTTTAGTTGAATATTAAATTCGCTTTACAGCAATGGGATCTTATAGATTTCATGTTAATTTCAAGTCAGTAGTTATAGACTAAAACTGCTGTTCAAAGCTACTATACAGTATATCATCACTTACTTTCCACAGATTCCAGTATTTGTTTTTAAGCGGGAAATCGTTGTTCTGGTAAATAGGTCGTGTAGAAAACAGGCTATTTTCGAAACGTTGCTGCATGTTATTGCCTTTTGCGACAAAACAGCCCAGTAGGATTCAGATGCCTTCTTACACTCCTATCACTTTGGAACTGGATAAGCGTACCCAACACTTACAGACATATGAATGTATTTCACATGGTACCGATCTTATTCACTTCCGTCACAACCTGTGAAGTTGTCAAGTTGTCGTGGTCACACGGTGCGGTTGACTAATCGCGTAAGTAGGATTCAGTAATTTAACATGAATGAACGTTTGAAATTTATTTTTCGTGGGCTCTATTTCAGATCTTGTGGACCTGAGATTCCAATGTTGGAAGACGTTACAGCAATTAGTATCAGTCAGCGAGAGCGCCTTCTCTGACAGCACTATCATTTATTAGAATAAGTGTAACCAGTGGATAATATTGAAGAAAAACACGAAAAAAATGTTCACACTAACGGATACATATTCATTATTTATCAAGAAAGAAAATATTTCCACTTCTGTTCAGCGTTTCCCGAGGCAGTCCTGAAATAGGTTTTTTTTTTTTTTTTTTTTTTTTTTTTTTTTTTTTTTTTTTTTTTTTTTTTTTTTTTTTTTTTTTCACCAATGCCTTCAATAACTGGAAAAAGTCTGACATGTAGTAGTTTCACACAAATGCAACACATAGTTGTAACATGTCCTTTGTCAGTTAATCATACAGCAGTTAATTTAGTATACAATGACATTAAACAGAAATAGATGTACGTGAAAGATATCTTTACTTGGCGCACATGGGTGTCACGAAAGGCGACACTGTCTCGTAGAAGTGTTTCATTTAAACTGTCAAAGTTTTAGAGCTGTTCACGGCACCGCAGTGACACGTGACAATGAGTGTGAGAGAGAGATGAAAATTTCGCGTGTTGCACGCATTTCTGGTAATGATACAGAATAGGTGGTTTCGTTTCTCATTTGACGGCATCAACTCCACGTCGTTGATTATATATTGCTATGCCGCAGCAAAATTTAGTCAGGCAATTAATTTTGACCAGCTCGTGCCGCATGCATAGTGTTGTCACCACAGTCATATATAATGCAGAAATCTCTCTATGAAATATTTTAGGGCCCCAGAAAAATCACCGGAACTTAGAGCATCGTATCCTATACGGTAGAACAGTGTTAAATGAAAAAATGACACCTCCAACAACGGCAGGACGTCAATATATGTGTAGAGAGCAGACACGAGGCTTTTCATCGCTGTTCGAACAATGCTGTTTCCTCAATATAATTGTATGATTTTGAGGTTACATGTACAGGAAGATCATAACACACGCCATTCGCATGTAACTTTTTCCGATTCTCACACAGTGTTTACTCGTTTATCAAAGGAAACAGTTAACATTAATAAAGTCCAATTCAGGTCACATGAACACTACTAAATTACTCGTTAAAATTACTAACATCTCAAAACTGTGATCCCTGCATCATCGAAGAGTACGCCGTCCTTATATTAACGCAAAGTTATAGTCACAAAAAAAAAAAAAAAAAAAATTTCACTGTACAAAATATTCTAAAATAAATGTCCTTTTATAGCAGGCATTAGTTTCATAAAAGGTCAGATATTAAATTTATTTGCCATTCCACCTTTGCTTACGAAAGGTAACTTAAAAAGTCAATGTTTTGTTACGTTTCAGTAGGCATACTTTAGTAGTATAACTGGATTTAGAAATAACGCTTTTTATTTCCTTGGCGCAGTTACCGTGGCGTATTTTTAATTCGTGCATTTTTAAATTTTAACGGCGTAGAGAGTAATCCAATAAATTTCGGCCGTGCAAAAGCGCAAATTCAATTACGTCGACCGAGAGAGGTGGCGCAGTCCTAAGACACTGGACGCGTGTTCGGGAGGATGGTGGTTCAAATCCACTTCCGGCTATCTAGATTTACGTCGACTAATATTTCGGCCTGGTATTGTCCGGCCATCTTCAGAGTGAGTCTAAGACGGTGTCTGACCCGCTCTGAAGACGGCCGGACGATACTCGGCCGAAATATAAGTCGACGTAATTGAATTTGCGCTGCTGCGCGCCCGAAATTTATTGGATTACTTTTAATCTCATTGTGTCGCGCACTTGTCCATATATGTTCATAGAATTTGCGTACATGAAATAAATGATTCATACATTTTATAGCAATACTTAATATTTTATTTAGACTATAAATTGTGAACAAATTCAGAACACTTTTTTAACAATGTGTTCCAAAATAAGTGACAAAAATTCTATAATATTTTATTGGAGTGTAAGATGAATTACACCAAGCATACTATTTGTTCGGCACGCACACGCGGGATGACTCGAACCTCTGGCGGCAGCGACCGAACAAACCCTAAATGGCGACCATTCCCGCGCGGCTATCAGTTGTCTTCGGATGTACATATCAATGTGCTTTATGTTAATGATACTTTAATGTTCAGTTTGGTAGACAGATGACATGTTTCTTGTATCACATATTATACTCCAGTTGAAAATTTCAAAATGTTTAGCTAATGCAGTTGGGAAATACATAGGTAACGTGGTTTTATGACACGAATGTGGTCTAAATTTGAGCGGAATCTATACTCTGAATAAAATCCAAAGTGTAACCGTGTATTACGTGATACATTCCCAATATTTATGAAAGCTGTGGAACATCACTACATTAAAATATTTTTGCGTTTCGTTTTATAATTGTGAGGCAGTAATATCATATACAGTGTGGCTGAGCGCCTCAAGCGGCTGGCAAGCTACATTTCTGAATACAATATTGGATGAGTGCGAATAGTACCGTTTATAGTGATTTCAACATAATTCATACAGTAGGGGACGTATGTAGGGCTATAAAAATAAGCAAGAACTTAAAAATAGCTCACATTTGCCTTTTTTTTAGGTTTCCTAAGATTCCTGGCAAGGTACAAAACGGTACATTGCAGGACAGTTTATTCAAATGTTCAAATGCGTGGTCATTAGTCCGTTGCTTACAAACTATTTAAACCTAGGTAAACTAACCTAAGGACAACACACACACACACACACACACACACACACACACACACACACACCCAGGAAGGACTCGAACCTCCACGGCGAGCAACCGCGCGCTCCGCAGCGAGGCGCTTTAGACCGCTCGGCTACTCCACCGCGGCAACAGTTTATTTACAATTATCTTGTAATCTACAGGATGTTGACGAACAATTCCATATCCCATTAAAAATGGCTAGGAATCACTTGAATACCTGCCCTTTGGCAGAAAGACGATGCTGTTCTTCACTACAATTCCGGTAACATCGGTGAAACGTAGGAAACTCGTAGAATTATATAACTACAATATTTAACATACCAAATCAGACACCGCAGCTGTAGCTGAAGGAAAACCATCACAGACGTGACAGTAAAACGGCAAGAATCTTGAAAACGTTAGGTTAGAAAGCTAAAGTAATTACACTCAAAAGAATATGCACGTATAAGAAAGACGAATAGGGTTTCAAAATGTGCTAATCATTAGGCTCCATACCGAATTTATAGGCGTCAAAAACTGCCTGTCATTAAGAAGAGACCATAATAGAAATGTATGTTTACATTCTACTTACTTTCAGCGGAATAAGTATTTGTTCTTGACGAAGTCGTTATGTACACCATTGAATCAGTTAAATTCGGCTGTTTTTTACATTAATTTCCGTATTATGTATGTGTCTTCATATTTTGCTAATGCTTGTAACACAAAATATTCTGTTTCGTTTATTACGTACAAAAATAATTATAAACAAACATCACTCCTTTGGTGGCTTGCCCACCACTAGGAGTGCTAGTGTCGTTGCAACTGTAAGTTGGTAACAACTTTGACAGCAGTGAGTGACGTCAGTCTGACTAACCCACTCAAAAACACGCTCGCAAGCGTTAACTAATGCCCTCTGTCCGTGTTCACACCGGATATGAAGTATCTCGGCCAACATTAGAACAGCGCGCTATCTTGGGTACTCTCCACTGGAGACCCACTAAGATTCGTTTCATGACAGATATTTTAGACTGTGGCAATATCCTGTTTGTGCTATTGTAACGTAATTAAACACATTTTAGTATGTCAGCAAAAGCAGTACCTCGCACCATTTCCGTAACATTTCTTGATTATATCCACAGTGTACCTAACGAACAGAAGTTGCTACAACGAGTAGCACTAGTCTATAGCCAAAGGTTTGCGCCTGTAAGGTCTAAGGCGATCGTGAGTCTAAGAGACACACGGCAGTACTTAGCGCGATGGCGATTTCGTCACATCGGCTTGTCCTTCGGTGCTCCCGCTCCCCCACCCCCCCCTCCACCACGCTTCTCCAGTTATTGTGTTGGTTTACAGGAGATTTCTCAGTACGTAAGACATGTTTCACAAAGTTAATTCCCTGCACGTACTTAGAAATGCGGGACTAAGGCAGCGAAGTCGACTGAAAAGAAACCGAATGTTCTTGCACTTCAGTGGACCGTGACAACGAATGCGGATGTGGAGCCAGTAACAGCAGCCCTCCTTCCAGGAACACCTACTTAATGTCAGTGTATTTATGTACAATCCTGTTCAAAAAATGTTCAAATGTTTAAGCTTATGGGACTTAACTGTGAGGTCATCAGCCCCTAAACCTACGATCATAATCTAACTTAGGGTAAAGACAACACATCCATTTCCGTGGGGCATTCGAACCCCCGACGGGGACGGGCCTTGCGCATCGGAACATAGCGCCTCAATGCGCTTGGCCACTCCGCCGCGGCCACCAGAAAGGGAAAGTATTAATTTTCACGAACAAAAATACATATTTGAAGGACAAAAAAAAAAAAAAAAAAAAAAAAAAAAAAACGCTAGTTGATAGAGATTCGTAGTAGAACCAATATTCAGTAACTTAAGAGTTCTCGCTGACACACCAATTTTGTAAGACATATGTATAATCGCGTTGACAGGCAATGAAAACCTCTTAACTTCCTTTTTGTACATTTCACAGAAAAGGCAAAAACGGTTAGTTAAAAAGAATGGTGATACTGACGTTTTTACTGTTGTAATACGTGTTGTGATGGCCCAGATGCTTCGCCTCCAACGAACTTATTACGTATTGCATTACGAGGTGTTCACTTACAGATTTAGGTTTTTATTGCATATGTATACAATGTGCAGCCAATGGTCCTTTCTTCAGAGCGGAAGCACACCGGGCCCAAACTCTTACGAGACGCAACGAAATGCAATTAGTAATAATTGCTAGGGGCACTGCGTTATTTGTGGACAAGTTGAAAATATGGGACTCTCAGGAGGCATGCAACGTTAGTCCTACAGTGTCCTGTGTCCAGCTGCGTAGTGGTCAACGGTACGGCCTAGTAAGTTGGGGACTCGACTTCGAATCCTAACGTGGCATTTTTAACCACTCTTAGAGACTTACTGTTACATTCATTCTTAGGATGTCATCTGTAGCGATAGGTACTTGAATCTGTTGATGAAACTTAGACGATGGTAACGCTTCTACTCGCCACTTTAGAGCTTTCCAGTTTGGAACTTCACTCAGTTGGGACGGACATAAGGTGTACATACATTTTATTTTTTTTAAATAACATTACAGTACTGTTCGTATGTTTTGTGTATAATTACCTTTTTGTTCTTGCCGTCTTCCTGCGTAATACATTGCTATGAAAGGCGCAAATTCTCTGCCATTTCATAGGAATTTTCAAAACAAATGATCCAGTAAGATGAATTATAATAAAAACTTATTTTCGCCAAAGACGTGCAGGGAAATAACAATATGAACAACGGCTAACATCTCGTAAATGGGTCGCAGACATGTTCTGTGTTTGACAAACTAATAATGTTTTACAAATTGATTGATCGTTTACACTGAGCTTGCGCTTATGTACGGCTGTGTGACATGTTCGCACTTGAACCAACTCGTCAAGTATTGTTGCAGCTTGGTTCCCCTTCAAACACAGAAATTTCGGCACGATACCCAACTTTATCTACGAACTGCACTACATTTCTTCTCTATCCCAGTGCTGCGGTGTTGCGGCGCTGGGTTGTCACGTTCTTCAGCGAAAAAAGAAATTTATTTCCTAACTTCCGTGTTTGTAGCGGAGCTTTGACTATCCTTCATTGCTATTTTAACATCATGATGTTCGCTACCAGAATTTTTTTCTGCATACTTCAACTAGTATCTGTACTAAAAGGCAGTAAAACTACTTGTGATATTTCTATTTCCATAATAACGCAACTTGATAGTAACGGCATACAGTTACACATCATAGAGGTTGTGCGGGAGATAGGGACGAATATTAAAGTGCTATAAACCACAAATTTTATTGACCTTTTTATGTTTTACAAACACATCGACTAACGTCCCCCATTTATATACAAACCTAAGCTGCCTTTTCTGCAGTTCTCGACCATCTGGTAAAATACCGTTAGGTAACCCATTAAATTTTACCCTTCATTTGCTTAATTGTTTGTTCACGTACACTTCGGATTCCACATATCTCCATGAAAAAGGCACAAGATTGCATGATTTGGCAGGCCATTCCCGGATCCCGTTCAACTGATAATTTTTTTAGGAAACTTGAAAATTATGCAGAGTAATCATTTGAATGTATGTGCGAGAAGTCGCATGATCTTGTTGAAACAAGAAATTGTCATTTTTATCAATAACAGGGAAAAACCAATCAGGAAACTTGTTGCCGTACATGTCGCCGTTCACATGGATGGCAACTCATTATTTTCAAAAAAGTACCGGCCGTTCTCTCCTCTTACCCAGAACCCAAACGGGCAGTCATGCGTTGTGGATGCATTTCACCTCCCACAGTCGTTCGCAGATTGTCGTTGCCCCAAATTCTGCATATCCATATTGGTATACCTACTAAGGTGGAAGTGCGCCTCAACTGAGAAAATTATTCTTTTTGTGAAGTTCTCTTTCTACACTTCTCGAGCCAAGACCCATTTAACAAACCAATGTCTCGTCTCATCAACTGATCAATTGCAGGCTTGAACTCTTGTGAAAATTGAATGTTCTGTGCTTGAATTTTCAGTTTATTTGCAAGGATTTCATGTAGTCACCTAGTTGATGAATTCAACTCTTGCGCTTGTCGGCGAGCCGAGTTTGTGTGATTCACGGTCTCGTCATCAGGCACGACAGGAAATTATTCTTGTGTTCTTACAGAAGCGATCGTCTAGTTTTCTTAATGATTTAAAGAGAAAGAGTGAAAGAAAATTTCCGAATTGATGATTCGGCTGGAGCAGCATTACGTCACACTGAATTCATAAACGGTTGCCGTGGGACTTCAGCTATTTCTGTAATAACTTCTGGTGGCTAGGGTAAATTACTTAGTTCTCATCTGATCGATGACGACAATAAACACTATATAGAAGCTTTCATGCTACAAATAAGAATAATAGCAATCATGAAAAGACCACGGCTGCCAAATTCGTCCTTCCCGAACACAGTTTAGTAAACTGCTGAAAACAGTTAGGGGATCAGGTGAGGTACAACACACAATAGACATATGGTAACGTTTCGCTCCAGAGGAGGAAACTGTGAGGGTTCGGCTGAACACAAAATTTTGACTCACCATCCCCGCCCAGTTTCTTCGATCTCAACGGTGTCATGATTTTAATGGGACACATGCCATAACCCTCCTTGCGTAGAGGCCACATTTCCGAAAGCGATTTCGGACTGTTTGTTCTTAATGCGCGTCCTGTTGCTGCCTGGAGGGTGCGTTGCAGCTAAGTTACGTTCAGCCTCCTGCCTTCACTGACTGTTAACCAGAGATAAGTCATCTCTCGCTGATGTTTCCCCATGGACGACCTCGGCCTTGCCTTCTTTTAATTATTCTTGTTAATACACTTCGGTGCACTCCAATAACTGCAGCCACCTCAGTCAGTCCCGCTTCCAGCCTTGCTGTGGCTCTACATACCATAGCTTCGTAGCTTCGAATAAAGTATCTGAATCCACCTGTTCGTGTAAATGTGCAAACCTAAGTAATCACCAACCCCTCCTGCAGTAACTTACTGTTATTACCACTATTTCGGTTGCCGTAATGTTCTTTTCCCCGAATCGTATACCCGACAAAGACGTCGAACCATTTTAGTTCCTTCTGCCGCTGGAAATATTTCGGGACCTAGATACAACTAATGCCGTAATTTTTGTGACTAGCACAGTGTTAGAGTGCCAGACTACAAATCCAAAGGTCGTAGGTTCGATACCAGCCGAGTCCTAAGATTTTCATCTGTCACTTTGCACTTCTTTCACCTCTGGTAGTGTTGCTAATGAGGAAAATATCGAGTAGCACCATGGTTGGGCACTCACGTTAAACTGTAGGTCTCCCTATAACTGGCTGCGTCAGTCAGTTCGAAGGTCGGAGTGTGTAATAGTGGTCAGCCGAAGTAGAGTGGGGAGTGAATTGGGGAGCGTATAAAGACGGCGCCGTTGCGTCATTTCGGACGGTGGGGGCAAGGACCCCGTGGCGGCGTCTATTTCTCGTCGCTTCCTGCTTGGAACACGGCCGAGGTGCTTATGAAGGACGCGGGGTGAAGGACCGCGCAGCGCGCCGCGCGCCGCGCCAGCTGCGTGGCTCTGACACGGCCTGCTCGGTTTGGCTCGTCCCGTGCGCGGAGACCTCGTCTGCCGCCGCCGCCGCGGCTGACTGCTTGCGGAAGGTCAGGGCGCGCGCCGCTCCACGCAGACTCACTGCCGCCGCCACGCCTCCAGTACGGGCGCTGCTCCTGCTGCTGGTGGTGTGGGCCAGGAGGCGTTGCAGGGAGACCATCGACTTTGTTCTAGGTTTAGCAGAGTGCTTTTCTTCGGTACTTACTAAATACTGAACGAAAGATTACTAATTTATTCGCACAAGAAGGCCAATGAAAGTTACATAATTCGAAAGATTGTTCGTCGTAGATTTCACGAATATAAATATTATGTGTGCATTTAGCCATTAAAAATGGTAAAAGGAAGCAGAAATTTCTGTCTACAGCTTGGATCAAGTTCTACATTCTCCAACAATCAGCTCACTAGAATGAAACTTCACTCTGCAGCGGAATGTGCGCTGATATGAAACTTCCTGGCAGATTAAAATTGTGTGCAGGAACCGGGACCCGAACCTGGGACCTTTGCCTTTCGCGGGCAAGCGCACTACCGTCTGTGCTATCCCGACACGACTCACGATGCCGCCTCACAACTTTACTTCCGCCAATACCTCGTCTCCTACTTTCCAAACTTCACAGAAGCTCTCCCGCAAACACGCAAGACTAGCACTCCTGGAAGAAAGGATATGGTGGAGACATGGCTTAGCCACAGCCTAAGGGATGTTTCCAGAATGAAACTTAACTCTGCAGCGGAGTGTTAGTCTTGGGTGTTCGCGGGAGAGGTACTGGCGGAAGTAAAGTTGTGAGGCGGCATCGTGAGTCATGTCGGGATAGCACAGTCGGTAGTGCGCTTGCCCGCAAAAGGCAAAGGTCCCAGGTTCGAGTCCCGGTTCCGGCACACAATTTTAATCTGCCAGGAAGTTTCAAATCAGCTCACTGATTGGCTATTCGCCTCGACCAAAGAAACTATAATGCAGCGCATCTGCAGTATTAAAATAACGTATTAAAATAAGTGAATGTCGAAACATGAATTGCTCCCAACTCTTTCTTGTGCCGTTCAAATGCTTCATTTTCGCAGTGATTACGAGTGGTTAAAGGAAATGGACGTTTCCATATGAATGCCGATATAAAGGATAATGCGCCGGGAGAGGCATGTAGCGGTGCACGGGTGGCACTACGAAGTCGACATGTTGTCAGCTCTGGAATTGTGAATATCGCAGTATCGAAATAACATTATTTCTTGGCCTTGTATAAATATACGAACACCGAAATTCTAGTTCCATTTCAAATATTAGGCTACTGAAAGTTATATAATTCGAAAATGGCATGAGAAGTATGTATTTCCGTTTTTATTTCCTGTTATTGTTTCAGGCATTTTCCTTAACACGTAAAAGATACCGTTTCATACCTCCCAGTGCCTGTTAAATTTTACCAAATATCCCAGCGGCCTCCTATGATAATGTTGGCAACAGATGCTGAATAGTGAGAATCCTGTGAGGCTTCATTTTAGCCAATCGCTTGATAACGCTGATGTTTTCTCATGGGATCTTCGCTTTACGAGGGCAATTACTTTTACTGAGCGGACGAGGGTACATACAAGAACCTGTCAACCATAAAGAAGGAACAGCATTATTTGTTTACTTCATGGTCTGTACGATACACTAATAGCCATTCTATGTGGTTCGAAAAATGGGCGCAGATTTTCTATCGTGTTGTGATGTTGCCAACATAATCAAGCGAGGCCGCCGACATAAGTAAAATTCTACCCCCAGTGGCCATTCTAAACACAATTGGTCGATTTTCGAGCACAGACAATACTAGTTCCTTAAGATACCCTGTCAGTGAGGCATTACATTACGACACAATAGGCCACATAAGGAAAGGCGAAGCCTTTTGATAGTATTAACTGGAATACACACATTGAAATTGTGAAGGTAGCTGGTGAAAACGTCACCTGTTAAGAATCATAGCACATGAAATGGAAGCAGCGGTTGGGAAGGTTGTAGCCTTTCCCCAATTTCGTTCAAGCTGTACACAGGGTAACTGAAGAAAAGCAGGGAGAAATTTGGAGAAGCAAGTAGAATTCCTGGAGAAGAAATGAATACCTTGGGGTTTGCCGACGACATTGCAATTCTCTGGTACACCAATTAACCGGAATGCACAGTATCATGAAAAGAGGGTATAGGATGATCGTTTACAAAAGCGAAGCAAGGGTACTGGAATGTAGTTGGAAAACAAAAATTTGGCAATGCTGAAGGAATTTGATTACGTAATGTTACAATAAAAATAGAGGGTGAGTCTTGGGTAGCAAAACAACCTTTGAGTGAAGAAGACATAAAATGTAGAGTGGCTATAAGAAGAAAAGCATTGCCGCGGTGGAGTAGCCGAGCGGTCTAAGTCGCCTCGCTGCGGAGCGCGCGTTTGCTCGCCGTGGAGGTTCCAATCCTTCCTGGGGTGTGTGTGTGTGTGTGTGTGTGTGTGTGTGTGTGTGTGTGTGTGTGTGTGTGTGTGTTGTTGTCCTTATGTTAGTTTACCTAGGTTTAAGTAGTTTGTAAGCTACGTACTGATGACCACGCAGTTTGGTCCAAAGATTTACAAAAAAAAAAAAAAAAAAAAATGTTCAATAGTTTGTAGAACTTATGGGACTTAAATACGGGGTCATCAGTCCCTAAGCTTACAAACTACTTATGAACTAGCTAACACTAAGGACGGCACAAATATCCATGCCCGAGGGGGGGATTCGAACCCCCGACCGTAGTGGCCGTGCAGACCGTGACTGGAGCGCCTCAGTCCCCTCGGCCACCGCGGCCGGCGATAGATTTACAAACATTTGAACATTTGAAGAAAAGCATTTCTGAAGTGAAATTTGTTGACACACACAATTAATTTAAATGTTAGGAAGTCCTTTCTGAAAGAAATTGTCGGGAGTGTAGCATTGTACGGTAGTGAAACGTGGACGATAAGCGATAAGGAGTTCAGACAAAAAGATAATAGCCTTTGAAATGTGGTTCAACAGACGAATGATGAAGGTAAGATAGGTAGATCGCGCAACTAAGAAGTTTCTCAGCAAAATTGCGGAAAATTTTCTGATATATCCTGACTAACAGAAGGGATCGATTGGTCGGACACATAAGAAATCAAGAAATCAAGCAATCTGCAATTTAATATTGGGGGCGAAATGTGGCGGGTAGAAATCAGAGGATGGCCGAGGGTCTGATACAGTAAGTACTGGAAGTTGACGTTCTAATTCAGATATGAATGTTGGCACGAGATAGGGCAGTGTGGAGAGCTGTATCAAACCAGTCTACAGACGGACACACACACACACACACACACACACACACACACACACACACACACACACACACACAATATATATATGCGGTCACTCGGTAGTCATTGTGAAACGAAATGCTGTCTTAAAAATTTCATTTTAGTATTTTACCTTCATTACAAACACAAACAAATTTGATCGCGAGAACAATGCCTTTTGTGAATTTTCAAATTTACTGTACGTGATCAGGAATTCCTGTGTTACGGAGCCCTCCGTCCAAAGCTTAAGTAGACGCGCGTAACCGATGACTCATCCCTGATGATCACTCAGACTTAAAGCGGATGAGCTGCTTTTCTTATGACGCATTTTGATAAATTACTGTGCATGTATCTATTTTCATCGAATTTTGTACAGCTTAAAAGGCACTGTTATGCACCAGAGAGAGCACACTATAATACGCCGAGAACAGTTCATTTGATGCAACCTATTCATCTTTCGTCTCTGAATAAATGTCTAAAGATACAGCTTCACGTAAATGATCAGATATTCCTTTTTATTATACAACAGTAACGATCGTTGGTAGTAAAGGACTATCATCTTCCAGTATTTGTTACACAGCCCAGTAGCGTGACATGAAGAGAGATTGATGATCTCTTACATGTGCGCCACGTCCGCTGCAGAAAAGCGCATTAAGGTGCGTCTGTTTGACGTCGAGGATATCCAGTGGGGAGCATGCAGGAAGAAGTATTTCCGTAACAAAATTTAATGCATCATGCGGCGTCAGTTGACAGGACTGCATAAGTACTGTCGCATCGGATATGTTCGTTTATTCGGAAAGTTGTGTGTTCAGTTGTTGAGTGAGATTGGTGTAAGAATGTACAGTGGTGTATTTTAAAGAGAAATAATCAGTGAGAGCAGTTAGTAAGATTAATTTAGGAAGAGGGGAATTTAACGTCCCGCAGACAGCGTTATTGTTAGTAGGAGCACAACTCGGGATTGTCTTGCAAAGGATGGAGGAAGGAAATCGTCTGTACCCTTTCAAATGAATCATCACGGCATTTTTCGGGAGTGAGTCAGAAAAATCACGGAAAACCTTTACCTGGTTGACAGGAGGCGCAATTGTACCGCTGCCCTCCCGAAAGCCCGGTCCACTTGAACAAAGTATGCCGCCATCTACAGGTGGCATTAGCTCGGAAACTAATTACGGAAAATAAGGGAGCCTAATGTCACTGTTGACCAGGGGACCCGGAGGAAGTAGTTCAGTCACCTAATTGGAAAGTTACTTTCTTCCGCGCTCCATTGCCCCCTTTCCACCGGTAAATGAGAATGGATTGGATCCCTCCACGTTCACACCAACGTGGTGACAAACTCAAAAGTTACACTGTAATCTCCGTGTTTGTTAGTTCTTGGTTGGTTAGTCTGCAGGATGTTGGAACAGCGATGCTGCTCTTACTTGTGGCCACGGTCACCCATTAGGTGCGGACACACACATCCGGGCCGTGCGCGGGGCCCGCCGGGTCAGAGAATCGGCCGTTACTCTGAGAACGACCTAGACCATTGAGATAAATGTAGGGGGCCACAAGTCACCGTGCACGGAACGTAACGGACCGGGAGCGGGCCGGGCGGAATTCGCCGAGTTAAATTTTTCACGTGACGGGCACGGACGCCGGACGACGCGACGGTATTGTTTCTCAACAGTGGAAGACTGTTTGTTGTAAGAAATGGACGCGGAACGTTTAATAGAAGAAGTTCGTAAGTTTCCGGTACTTTACGACCAGACTGGCGTAAAGTACCGGAATATCGATTACAAGGACAGTCTGGATGACAATTTCAACAGATTTGTAAGCCAAAGGTAAGATAAAATTTCTACAAGTTTTGATACCAGTAAAATATTAATTTTTTATTTAGTCGTAATTCACTATTAATTAGCGAACATATTTACACTTTCACAAACAGAAACACAGATCAGCGCGTCAAAGTTAGTACAATGAACAGCTGAGACGGGCGTGGGGCTACTAGAGGAACGGGCCGGAGCACGGACGGTCGCATCTGGAGATAGTTGGGCTTGAAAGGTAAACGAAGAGTAGGCATATAAGAGCTGAAGAAAAAGTGTTAAGGCAAGAGCCGAGGGAGGAAAAGTTATTTCTTGAAGATATGTCGGTTGTTCTGGAACTTGAGTATTAACGTGGTGTAAGGTTCGAAGTTGTTGTTTTAGGTGGTGGTGCTGGTAGTGGTGGTGGTATGAAAGGGGTGAAACCTGGGACCAGCACATAACGTACTCTTCTTAAATTGAACCAAAAACGGTGCCGGGCTTAATTTCCACATGCGATTAACGGATCGGTACCAAAAGCATCACGTCACTTCAAGAAAAACTGTAGAGGTATGGTTTTTCCTCCTTTTTCTTTTTTTATTTATGAAATTAGCGTGAAGTATGAACATGAACTTTACACCTACGTCTTCTCTTTGACGGAAAAATACAGGGAGTGAAATTTCGTTTCATGACCAAGATTGGAATCAGAGGAAAAATTGTATGATGAAACTATATATGGTTGCAACATTTTTTTCCTCTCATTTTATTTCTCGCCCTTCAGTATATTCCAAATATATTTTGGAAAAAATGTTCAAATGTATGTTAAGCTTATGGGGCTTCACTGCGGGATCAGTCCCTAAACTAACAAACTACTTATGAACTCCCTTATACTAAAGACGACAAAAACACCCATGCCCGAGGGGAGAATCGAACCCCCGACCGTAGCGGCCGTGCAGACTGTCACTGGCGCGGCCACTCGGCCAAATATATTTTGATCTGAGGGCCAAGGGACGGGTGACAGTCAAGTAGTAGATTGTTTCATGTTAAGTATAACTGAAATTAGATTTTCTAATAACCATTTTCATTTTTTTATTTTTATTTATTTATTTATTTATTTATTTTGTTCTGAGGGTAGTATTCATTTAACATTCCGCATTAGACCGTGTAAAACTGGCATATGCAAGAACTGTCGACAGAGTTTTCATATTCTCGAACTTCGATATGCTGGGTCTCTATGACAATATTTATATTCGTTAATTGTGCTTACTTATGTTTTCTCTACTCGTATTAGAAAGTAGTTAATTTTCGAACTGTGTGTGTGTGTGTGTGTGTGTGTGTCTTTTTGAAGAGAGAGAGAGAGAGAGAGAGAGAGAGAGAGAGAGAGAGAGAGAGAGAGAGAGAGAGAGAGAGGGAGGGAGGGAGGGAGAGCGAGCTCATATTAATGCTAATTGGTTACATTAGAAGCCTTGCACAGAAGTACTTATGAGTAAAACTCAGCTTCATAATTTTTCCATTTCAATCAAACAATTTTCATCCTGTATACTGTTATTTAACGTAAAGTAATTGAGAAGCCACCGATGAAACACTTAAGAAGAAAACTGCGAGTCCCTTTGATTTGCAGTTGCCTATTTCCAATTCACTATCCCACCTGTTTTCTGGTGTTAAATGGGAAAAGGCTTCCGCCATTGGTTCTGCAGACGAATTTCGTAAGAACAGCGACAGCTGTTTTTGCAGTGTTTCCGATTGCGAATTTCTCAGGATCTCATAACGTTTAATTAGCGTCCAACTGTTGCTTTCTGAAACTGTTACTCTGAAACAGCTGCGAAATAAGGAAGAACAACAGTTGATAATTGCTTGCGAGGTAACAGGCTGTTACGCATTTCTGGGTAATTTTCTGAATCCTTTTGCAGCAGAAGCGGAATATGACAGTCCACAAGAAAAATCGCAGAGATAGAATCACGTTCTCACTGCCCCCTCTTCATTTAGTTTTAATGTAGTACAATACAGCAATTTTCAATGTTCTTTTTGGTGTTGAATTGTTAATTATATTTTCTGCTGAAAATGAAATAAACTACTGTTCAGTACCGGAAAGCACCATTCATCTGCCAATCGAAGGAAACCTGAGAGGGTGTAAGACGCAACGATGTTATATAAACATTTATGAATTACTAGCTTATATGCCCGTGCTTCGCAACGGTTATTAAAGTAGGGCCCTGTATATATCATGGTTTTTTAGGGTTCCGGACCTAGGTCGCAAAAATAGGATTCTTATTGGATCGCTCTGTCAAGAAACTCAATTCTCCCAGCCAAGATGTCAAATTTAAGTAGAAGTCATTGTCGAAAAGATGATTGTCCATAAAGTTTTTATACAAAAAGTGAAATCATTTATCTCCGTACTTCGGAACGATTTCAATTGAATGTTAGGTTGTGTGCATAAAGAGTGTGGTGTGTAATTGTCTGTTTAGCGTAAACTTCTGAAAATACTTCTATCGTTGAGATGAGAAATAGTAATAACAGCGTCATGTATTAATTCTATGGTGTAGTACGAAACTCTCTCTCTCTCTCTCTCTCTCTCTCTCTCTCTCTCTGAAAGTGTATGCTGAAGTATTAGTATGTTGCAGTGTTGCACTGGAGAAAATTTAGTTATGCAGTGCCCCCTGTTATCAAAAACTCGACGAATGCTGGAAGTGTGGTAATTCAGTCAACAGAGCAGTTCATGTCTGTTTAAATAAGGCGTCATGGTGGTGTCAATGAGCGATAATAAGTCTGGGTAATCGTTGAAGGAATGGCGTCAGCTGATCGTCTGTATAGAACTTTCCATTAAATATAGTATTTCCTGTGAATTATCTTGACTGTGTTAGCAGCATCGGCCACTCTTTCAGCTAATACATGTCTCCATGCCCAAGTGATTACTTCGTAAAACACGATGTTGAAATTGACCTTATGTAATAGAACTATATATTCAAAAGTCGGATTATAACTCCTATGTACATTTGTTTCTGCAAAAGAAGACGTCTTTCTCTATCTTTCTCTGACTGAAGAAAGCGCTGAAGTAATTAGAGAGCCCCAAGAACTCAGCTCGGAAGGCTAGTTCTCTATTATCAAATGCAGAGGTGCCTATGATGAGATTTACAAGTAGACGGTTACAAGAACGTCTTCATTGTTTGCAATTGTGACATGCTCTAAAGCCCGCACACTACTGTTTTGGTGCCCTCTTACAGACGTAATGCTGTCGTGTAGTACTGATCAAAATTTGGGAAGAACACGTCGTGAGAAACAATGTGACCACGTTACACACCTGTAAAATGAAGGAAATAAGGGTTTCAATGTCCTCTCGACAGCATGATCAGTAGAGATGGAGTATGTGCTAGGGCTGCTTCTGATAATGATGGGGAAGGGCATCGGCCGTGGCCTTTCAATGGAACCATCCCGCAATTTGCCTCGAGCTATTTAGGGAAATTACGGAAAACGTGAAACCAAATGGCCAGAGGCGGATATGAATAACCGTCTTCCTGAATGAGAGTGTAGTGTGCTGACTACTGTGCCACCTCGCTCGGCTTAGAAGCTTCGTACAAAAATTAAGTAGCTCTTTCATTTTATGTATTACTTAGAATAGGGTATTTGTTTTCTGAAAATCGTCTAAATATGGATAATTATATCAACTTGTGCTTGTAACTTGTGTTAGAATCCCCCCTCGGGTATGGATATTTGTGCCGTCCTTAGTATTAGCTAGTTTAAAATGTTCAAATGTTTGTACAGCTTATGATTAGCTAGTTCATAAGTTGTTTGTAAGTTTAGGGACTGATGACCTCGTAGTTAAGTCCCATAAGCTATACAAACATTTGAACATTTGATCACTACCGATATCCTTCCCCCATCTTCGAAACACTAAGAGTTTGTGCCCCGTTTCATGTCTTCGTTGTCGAGCGGACTTTCTTTCTTTCTTTCTTCCTTCCACTCTTTCTTGCTCGTGTAAAGGCTTAGACACAGCAAACAAATAGTACTACCTTTCTTCGCGTTCCTCCCCTGTTCGGAAAGGCTGATATAACGTAAAATTTGAGGAAACAGCAAATGATGTGCAGGTAGGGCACTCTGCTATTGACAGGATGAGAGCAGTATGTATAGACAGAATGGTCAAAGCTTCTGCCCAGCTATTCTAAAAAAGTACGATATCTACCTCGTATACATTTCACAAAAATATGCCCGCTAAATCCTCTTTGCAGTAGACTGTAATTCCATTGTGCGTATCGTTGATGACCACGCTTCATCGCTGCTAAGGCTTCCTGGAATTACTCCGTTTATCGTTCCCACTGTAATATTTATGGCGTTTGAACAAGTACATCGCTTCGCGCTCATTGGAAGCCGTTCGCTTTGTACACTTGGCGATAATAAAGTGCGTACACAATTTTTCAAATATAGAATTGCTGTAATAAATAATTTGTAAAAGTGAATGAAGTGGATGCTATTATGAATATATTTTTTTCGGTTTAGCTCGCAGTCCAAAAATAAAACAAATGGGCTGATAGGTCACCTGTAACATTCACGAGGTCTGACATTTCACTTAGTCCTTTTTAATATTCTGTTGGGCAGAGAGGTATAAAATTTATATGATGCATCTGAATTGTGAAACGGATTAATTAAGATTATCATAATGTCAGTTATTATGTACGTTCAGAGGATTCTGAGTACGATAATCGACTTTACAGCAAACAGTTGTTTCAGGAAGTATTTCGGGAGATTTCCTGTACTCAGAAAAACAGTTTCGACAAACATATTTTGTTGTTAATTCGTGATGAGGCCGAGGCTAGTTCCAAATGATGTCGTAGTGGCTGAAGGAAAATGAAAATTATTTTAGATAAATCATAATGGTATTATAGCTCACGATTCGGTCTTGTTACCAGGGGACATGAAAACAAACGATAGCTCCCTTTGAAGTGCTCTTCTGTTACTGATTTCCCCATATATTTTAAGACTGATATTCTTAATTAATTTAAAAACGGTATATAATCTAATGCAGTCGCTATTTGTTCTATGTTTTATTTACCTATTAACATTGGCGACATTGTTGAAGTGCTTCCTTCATAGCTGTTCGATAAGAGAATAAGAGTATTAGTGAACACAGAGCTGTAGTAGCGAAATTGAATATCGAAAGTCCCAAAGTCACCAAAAATAAACGCAAAGTATATTTGTTCAGGAAAGCAGATAGAAACAAAATACATTGCTTCTTGAAAGACAGCTTCCACTCGTTTCTAACACTAAACGTAGGTGTAGACCAGATGTGGCTCAAATTCAAAGAAGTGGTATCGACAGCAATTCACAGTTTTATACCTAATAAATTAATAAAAGAAGGAGGCGATCCCCCTTGGTACACAAAACAGGTTAGGACACTGTTGCAAAAGCAAAGAAAAAGGCATACTAAATTTAAACGAACACGAAATCCCCAGGATTTGCGATTGTACTCAGAAGCTCGAAATTTAGCGAGGATTTCAATGCGAGATGCCTACAACATTTATCACAACGAAACTCTTTCTCGTAATTTGACTGAAAACCCAAAGAGATTTTGGTCATATGTTAAATATACTCGGGGAAAGTCACAAACAATACCTTCACTACGTGATAGTAATGGCGATCCTGCCGATGACAGCGCTACTAAAGCAGAGTTACTAAACTTAGCTTTTAGAAACTCATTCACTAAAGAAGACGAAACCAATATTCCAGATTTCGAATTACGAACAGATGCCGTAATGAGTAACATAGAAGTAGATATCATCGGAGTAGTGCAGCAACTAAAATCACTTAATAAGAACAAGTCTTCTGGTCCGGATTGTATACCCATTAGATTTCTATCTGATTATGCCGAAGCGATAGCTCCTTACTTAAGTCATATACAACCGCTCTCTCATAGAAGGATCTGTACCAAAAGATTGGAAAGTTGCACAGGTCACACCTATATTCAAGAAAGGCAGTAGGAGTAACCCACTAAACTACAGGCCTATTTCATTGACGTCAATTTGCAGCAGGGTTTTGGAACATATCCTGTATTCAAATATTATGAATTATCTCGAACAGAACGATCTATTGACCCAAGGTCAACACGGATTTAGAAAATATCGCTCATGCGAAACACAACTAGCTCTATATTCACACGAAGTGATGGGTGCTATCGACAAAGGTTCGCAAATCGACTCCGTATTTCTTGATTTCCAGAAAGCTTTTGACACCGTACCTCACAAACGGCTTTTAATCAAATTGCGTGGTCATGGTATATCGCCCCAAATTTGCAATTGGATAGGGGATTTCTTGTCAGAGAGGACACAGTTCGTAGTAATCGATGGTAAGGCATCGACTAAAACAGAGGTGATATCGGGCGTTCCACAAGGTAGTGTTATTGGTCCTCTGCTATTCCTTATTTACATAAACGATTTAGGGGAAAATCTAAGTAGCTCTCTTAGGTTGTTTGCAGATGACGCCGTCATTTACCGTCTAGTAAAATCATCTGAAGATCAAAACCAACTGCAGGACGATCTGAATAAGATATCAGTATGGTGTAAAAATTGGCAATTGACTCTAAATAATGAGAAGTGTGAAGTCGTCCACATGAGTACGAAAAGAAATCCGTTAAACTTTGTTTACAACATAAATCAATCAAATGTGAAGGCCGTAAACTCCACAAAATACCTAGGAATTACTATTACTTCAGACTTAAACTGGAAAGAACACGTAGATAATATCGTGGGAAAGGCGAACCAGAGACTGCGTTTTATTGGCAGAACCCTTAAAAGATGCAACAGAACTACTAAAGAAACTGCATACACTGCGCTTGTCCGTCCATTTTTGGAGTATTGCAGCCCAGTGTGGGATCCTTATCAGGTGGGTTTGACGGAGGACATCGAAAGAGTCCAAAGAAGGGCAGCTCGTTTCGTATTGTCACGATACAGGGGAGACAGCGTTACGGAAATGATACAGGATCTGGGATGGGAATCATTACAACAACGGCGCTTATCGCTGAGGCGTGGGTTACTTGCGAAACTCCAATCGCCAACATTCTCCTCCGAATGCGAAAATATATTGTTGACTCCCACTTACATAGGTAGAAATGATCATCAAAATAAAATACGAGAAATCAGGGCTCGAACAGAGAGATTCAGGTGTTCTTTCTTCCCCCGCGCTATTCGAGAATGGAATGGGAGATAAATAGTATAATTGTGGTTCGATGAACCCTCTGCCAGGCACTTAAATGTGATTTGCAGAGTATCCCATGTAGATGTAGAATATTTCTAAAACTGTATCGCACGGCAAGAAAACCTAGACGTTTTTATGCGCATTCAGTGTATCGTTACTCAAACCAACTTACATACCGCTAATGCTGTAATTAGTCAGTGAACCCATCTCGCGACCTACTCTTGTAAGACTTTATTTCGTGGTATGATAGCAGCGAAGGTTCCTTCAGGAAGAATTTTAAAAAAGTTTGACATTAAGAGTGTTTTTCGTCCGCCAGTAAAGACGTGAGCACTTCTCGGATCTGTGAAGGATGATTTGGGTCTGAGGAACATATAACCCTACCCGTCCTACACCACCGGTTAAAATATGATAATTAGAAAAATGACCCGTGTGCCTAATTATCTTAATTTGGTGGAAAAGCTATCGGTAATGAAGCCGATGATGTAGTGGAGGCTATAACCCGAACGTTACTGCACCTCTTTGGTAAACAACAACGATCGATAAGAATAAAAAAAGTGGAAAGTAAAATTTGGAATAAAATGATCAATGTTTAAATAAAAAAAGGCGGAACAAACGGAACACAGGGATTAATTTGGAAAAAGTGAATAACTTATTGATTTACGGTCGCCAGCTCGATGTACGAGCAAATAATTTGGTGGGATGTCAATAATAGAAAAGTTAATTAACAACGTGAAATATTACGTAAAATTTGGGTGGGCAGAAAATCAGTGTGCGCGCGTCAAATTCGGTACAAAAGACACTGACAATATACTAATTACTGAGAAATAGTTTACTAACACAGGGTTCATTGTAAGATAGCGAAATGCAAGCCATAGCCGCGCAAACGCAACATGCAGCAAATTATGCAAAACTCTCACCTTAATACTTACTATTTACAGTTTCAAATAATTAATTGTTTATATAAGTACCAGAAATTATTCTACAGCAAGTATGCCATGCGCTTTAGCAATAATCAAGTTGTAACTGAACTATTAACTATACTAATGGCAAGCTCAAAAATTGACTTGTCGTGATAACACTGAATATATATATAAAAGAACCATTTAACCTTCTGATTAACTTTTGCTCTATCATTAACCAGGAATTATTAGCATTCAAACACTTGTAAACAATTACTATTCTCACTAGTCAGTACTTGCAAGTTAAAACGAACTTTACCTCAAAATAATATGCAGTGGAAAACAATTAATCTTTTACACTGTTATTGAAATATCTTTTGAAATTGAAAGTTAATCTAGCAGTTTCGTTCAACTTAGCAAACCTATTGTTCAGCAACACTGGCATAAGCTACGTTTAGTAAAACTTTTCTGAACACTTTTTTTTTTTTTTTATTAACGACTGTCACTTTGTCTTTAATGACTCTGATTTTTAGTTTTCTATAACTTTGTGAATATCTTCGGAAAAACAATGGATGAGGAAGGAACCTGTCTGGACAATGACTATGGGTAATGATTTTTAAACACAGGTTCACAAATAAGTGTTAGCTATTGAACAATCATCACTAATACGCTGGTTAGCTGTACATGCTAAGACAAACTGGACAGATCTTACTGAATTTGATGTGCGACGTGGTGCTACTGATTGAAGACTGTTGGCGCTTAACAATTGGCAAACACAGGCTCTTCTTGGCGACGAATGTTAATTACAATTTAGAGCCCACAGCATTCCTCTTGATGCATTTATTAATTATTAAAGCTGTGGCCATAGGAATAAATAATATTGCCTCTTCGCCGTCTCCTTCACTAGTGCCAATCCACGTACTTGTGCCGTACACCACTAAGCGCACTGTCATAATATAATGCGTCTGCCCTCCGCTACTTCTCAACAACTCCTTCTCGCTGTGCGCCTCTGCGCTACCAGCGATAAAAACTCCCTACTCAAAGATGATTCTGTACAATAGCAAAGCCCTTGCTAACCCAGCGTGTCTACTACATTTACAATATTTTTGACATATATGGAAATTAGCAGGACAATGCAAATATCACAGAAACAAAATATACAAATAATGAGGAAAAATGCATAAAGCATCGTTTTATATACCACCCTGTACGCACACATGACTGGACAGCACCGTTGGTCACTGTGTTGTTGTGTCACAAACATTTTCGACGATTTCTTGTCATGTTGTGAGGGGGGGGGGAGTTAGGAGGCTGTATTTCCTTCAAAGGCTTCCCATTGTTCTCACACTTTTTCGGAATTATTAACGTAACGTATTAACGACAGTTCTACATTTTGTTTCTAGTCACATCAACATAGTCATTTAGACCCTTTCCAGTCATTTCTCAAAAATTTATATAGCTTCTGTTAGTGTTATCTCGTCGATTTATTTCCTGATATTTGAACAAGAGCTGAAGTAGGCTAAGCAGTTAATTTGTATCGTGTGTTGCTTGTTTTCACTAGTCCACGGCTTTCATTAATTAGTGGGCGTGCCGTTCTGTTTCTATCGCTGTAATCGTAAAAACAGTCTTTTTATTGTTTGAATAACTAGTCCTAAATTTCCACACGAGCGAAAACAGTTTAAACCTCGAAGTGAGCTGAACCCGACGGGAAAGGTTGTCTATTGATAGTGACACTACATAATTTGTAGAAAACAGAAGGCGGTCAGTGGCAAAGATTCTGATAGAGGAAACGAATACGGACTGCTTGCAGCATGTGTCGCTAGTCTGTAGATAACCACTGGTCGAAACCGGTTGCGGCATTACCATGTGATTATATCGTAAAAAAAAAAAAAGAGCATAGAGCCATGGAGTCAAAGCAGTTAATCTACTGTTTCTCGCATCATTGTTGCTAGGCAGTGAATTCTGATTTGTAGAAATTTTTTTCAGCAATTAGTTGTTAGTATTAATTTATTCACAGATCTAGATTTCGCCACTGCTTGGTCATTATCAATGTTTACAATAAAACGACTAAAACACGTAAAACATTTCGACCTCCATGTTGGCGGTTATGTTAATATTTTGTGAATAAATTAATATTTTGCGGCTGATTGCTGAAAAAATTCTAAAAGTTAAACAGTGGTTGAGCACAAGTCCCTCCATGATAGAATTATAAATTGTTTGAAGAAAGGAAACCGGCAGCACTGAAAGATAACTCTTCCATTCTCCCTGCAAAATCTCCGCTAAGCTTTCCTTCTCGAAAGAAGCATCTGAAAAGGAGGAGTGGAAGGAGAAGAAAGGTATGAACGGAAAACGTAAGACGCAGTGTGAGGTTAAGCCCTGAGCTTTCTGATCCGCACCTAAGTGCTCTTTCTTGTCAGTGCAGATTGTCTGAGGACAACGGTCCGTCTGTATCGGCCAGTTCAGTTTCATCTGCCTTGTAGTAAGAATAGGAAGAGCTAAAGAAAACTGCTAGTGAAAGGTAAAGAAGTTCAAAATACGAAACGAACCGTGTACTGTAATGGCAAAATTAAATAAATAAATATGACAGCCAGTCTTCGAATTGTGTAGATAGTTGACTGATGTAATGCTTTTATATCACACAATATTATTGAGTTATAATAACCGGCTAATACTAGGTCTGTTTACTAAATATTCAGTCGTGTATGAAGTAGAATATTGTGTCGCACAGTTTTTAACAATTGCGAAATGTAAGATTTAGAGGAGCACTGCGTTAAATTCTGCTTGAAACTCAAGAAAACCTTTACAGGGGGACACCAAATGATTCAGGATATCCGCGGTGACGGGTATTAGAGCCGTAGTGGCCGTGCAGACCGTGATTGGCGCGCCGCAGTACGCTCGGCCACCGCGGCCGGGTTCATTATTACAATATCCTCCCAGTTTACGTGCATATGCTTCAGAAGACCATTGTTAAATTCGTTGTTACGTATTTAACGCATTGTTCACGAAACAGAACACGCATTTTAGACGGAGCATTCTTACATATGCACAAATCTAAACATTGAAGAAAATAGCTCTCTTTAATAAGAGTGTCTGAAACTCTTTTAGGAAAAAAGAAAAAGAAAAAGGTAGTGGCGGGTTCCAAACCATTGTCCTTCAGCTTCACAGTCCAACGCGTTGCCCACTACGATACGGCTAACGAATAGAAATAACATTCTTAAATTTCGTACTATTGATGGCTGTTGTTAACTGATACCAATACGGCATTTTTAGACACTAGATTATCATTTATCGCACGAAGAATGACGTTTTCGTTAATTCTTCAGTGCACCATTGCTCTGAAATGACAATGTGTAAGTTACAATAAGAAAATCATCAAATACACAACGCAAGATGGCGTATGTCAGAGTTCTGGGCGAGGAATGTCACGTGACATCTCCGAACGGCTGGTTGTCGTTAATTCAATGGAGGGTGTCAAATCTTCGTTATTTTTGCAAATATCTCTCAAACGATACGAGATATGAAAAAACAAATGGGAATAAAGTTGTAGAGAATTTTCTCCTCAACAAATTCGGTTTTTCAATTTTCTTGTCTGAACGGTTTATTTGAAATTAAAATTACATTACAAAAGGCTTTTTTGTATTACTAACGTATTTCTTGTCCGAAATATTCTAAAAAGCGAGGTTTTGGTCTCTGGTAGCCAACAATTATGTCTGTAAAATTTGGTGCCGATCGGTTGAACGGTTGGACGTAAAAAGTGGGAACACGTTACAGACAGACAGACAGACAGACATCGTCAAATCGTCGTAACTTTTGCAAATCTCTCTGCAACGATGCAAGATAGGGAAAAAACGTAATAGAGCGAAGTTGTAGAGAATTTTCCCCTCTACCAATTAGGCTATTCATTTTTCGTGTCAGATGAACGGTTCGTTTGCAATTACAATTATGTTACAAAGGGCTTTTTTGAATATTACTACCGTATTTTTTGCCCGAAAAATTTAAAAAATGGAGGTTCCGGTCGCTGGCGGCCTAAAATTGTTTGTAAAATTTGGTGTTGATAGGTTGAACGGTTCGTCTTAAAAACAGGGTTTAACACATCGATTTGTGTATTTAAATTTGTTTATTTAGGCATATTGCAGAAGCAAAAAAATGTACAGAAAACATACACTAAATACAATTTACACTGAATACAGCACTTCGCTTTAAACTACTCCAAGGTCTCTAAGGTGTTCTGACGACGCCACCTAGATACAAGGCCCGTGCGCTGCCTGCCAAGAGTAGTCATAACACGAGAAAACTGTTTGTCTTACGTAGCGTCGTGAGGAGTTTGGGAATATGTACATGTTGCATACTGTATTTCAGAATGTTTTTCGTGTTATTTAAGTGATTCTCGATGTAGCTTCTGGCTGGTAGAAGACAAAATGTATAATATGAATCGTCCGATATCAATATCGGTAAGATATCTAATAGTTCATAAACATCTTCTACCAAAACAAATTTGTCTTTGAATCACATAAATAACATTAAGAACATCCTGAAACAATGTGTGCAATGTGTACGTATTCCCAAACTCAGCACAACGCTACATAAGAGAAATAGTTTGCTTGTGTTATGACTACTTGACTACTCTTGGCAGGCAGCTCACAGGCTTTGTATCTAGGTGGTGTTGGTTCTGACCACCGTCAATATGGCGACAGAGTTTACATAGGATCTCACAATGAGCGCTGTAACTCTTGGGTTAGCCACTCAATGAAATTGAAGCTCGTTGGCTACAAGGGTACTAATAAATCCACCTGTTGCCTTTGGTTTCCGGAACAGTTGCCAGTGACTGACAAGGAAAGTACTTGGGCTCGAACAAACACATATACACCAAAATCTTATGAGAGATAATTTAAAGATCCCTTATTGCACTAGTGATACTCCCGCATCTGCAAAACTCTGCAGTCGTCCGTTAGAGGCCTCTGTGTGTGCCATGCCGCATTGCACTTTGACCTGTCGGTTCGCCAGTAGGGACGGTGAGGTGTACCTACGAAGTTGCGTTTTGAGATGTTATTTGTGTGGTAAGGCGTCAGATGGGGCGGCGATTGCTAATCAATCAAGATGATTATTACATAAGTTATAGTTAAGATATCTGCATTACGTATGGCGTCTAAAATTACATCTACAGTGCTATCTAGAGCACGGTTGCAGCACACCACCAGCACATTGAGGTGTACGTAGAGATCCTGTAACCAAACGTTCATACAGATATGTGACCACAAAGTTTTCCCGGCGTAATAACTGTTTGCAATCTTCTCGGGTTTGCAGCCGGATACTAAAGTCAACTTCACACAATATTTCAGCGGGGCAACTGCCCGCCATCCTCAGGTGAGCTTTCTGATAGACAATCTCGCCAGAACTGAGTTCCCAGTGCAATCGGCGGCTCCTTTATACATCGAGGAAGACCCATAGCGGGTGCGCAAGAAGGGACAGTAACTGCCCTCTGGCGCACAAGACATTCAGCGCTCCGGTGGTAGAGTCCGGCGAAATCGATAATCGATGATAAAGAAAATAATTATTCAGATTTCTGAGGTACCAACCGTTGTTTTTTAACAACTGATAACACAGGGTTCCAGGATTTACTAAGAAGGTAGCCTTTGTCTCTGTTAATCAGACTGTCAGATAATTGAATCTTTATGAATTCCATTAAGACACAGTCCCAGTAACGAGATGCTGAAGCAACCAGGTGAGTTTCGTTATATAACATTCTATGTCTCTCATCGAGACAGTGCTCAGCTACCGCCGACTTCTCGGACTGGAGCAAACGTGTGTGGCGTTAATGTTCAATACATCTGTCCTGAATGGTACGGATAGTCTGACTAATATACGTTTTCCCACATTGACAGGGAATCTTACATACCCCGGGCTTCCTCAGACCCAAATCATCCTTCACAGATCAGAGAAGTGCTCTCGTCTTTACTGGCGGACGAAAAACACTCTTAATGTCATAGTTTTTAACCCTTTCGTGGTTTTTACTCATTTTTTAGAATATCTTAAGTTATCTCAGCTGTTACAGAGTCTGATTTGGGTCAGGATTACAAATATGACACTAAAAAAATTTTTAGGAAAAATGGAATGTGCTAAAAAAAAAAAAAAAAGGTGGGACACATACGTCCCACTGATCATTTCTGGCACCGATTTACTTTTTAAAATAATTTCTTAAGTTATTCTAATTGTCATAGGGTCTAAACAAGTATGATTCAAAAATTTGTAATGCACACCATATTTAAAAAAATAAAATAAAATAAATAAATAAAAAAAGCGAGAGCTGTCTCGCAGCTTCTATAATATAAAATGCAGATAATAGTAAACCACATACCGTGTTTTATTAGCGCAAAAATTTACAGAAAACTGTTTTTGTTTGAAATATGAGTACTATAATTTCGCAACATAAAGGCACTATAGGGCTACACAATGGTCACTGGGACACATGCGTCCCACTAATTGTAAATTCACTGAAAAAAAAAACTTTTGAAGTAAAATGTGTATTAGAAAGCGTAATTGTTGCTTGTAAACTTCTAAGAAACATAAAATAGCAAATATACTTACTTCGGACATCTTCGGTAGTGATAAAACGACGAAAACCGATTCAAGGCACAATAAACAATGGTACGGCGCGAAAATTCACGCGGCAGTCCATATAAACAGTCACAGCCTTCTACACTGTAAGAATTTCAGTGCCTCGATTTTTTTTTCCGCATTCTGAAGGGCCAACAACAGATGGCAGCACTATGCAGAATTACGCAACTCACCACCTTTTACAAATGAGGTCTGAAGTTAGTGGGACGTATATGTCCCAACAACCACGAAAGGGTTAAAATTCTTCCTATCTTTGAAATACTCCCGGCAAAAGGTAGGAAAGCAACTGATTTGTGGGTCTCATTTAATGGTTCAGGTGAAGGACCAAACTGTAAAGCACAGCGGATCTGCTTATCTGTGTAGCCATTCTGTTGAAACACAACTTTGAGATGGTCTAGTTCTTGCGTCAAACTTTCTGCATCAGAAATGGCGCCCCAGTACGTTGGGCCAGAGGATGACAACTCGGGGCATGCAGATAGCGGTCCGGTATACAGATATGTTTGTTCGAGCCCATGTGCTTTCCTTGTGATTACTAGTCACACAGCCGGACTGACTACTGCATTGGCCTGACGGTACGGAGGGTGTTTGTGTTAATGCGTGTAAATGGGGTAGTGGCACACCGAGCGGCCGCAGCGCGCTGCGTTGCGTCACGGCGCGGCACGCCGCGTCGGCCGCGGCAGCAGCACGTTGGGCAAGGCAGCGGCGCCGGCGAGCGCGAGCCACACGCAGCCACGCGCTGCCCAGCCAAGCGCGCGGTTTTCACCTGCGACGAATCTGGAGCAGAGAGCGCCAGCATAGCGGCACGCGGCTTCACTTCACCTGTAGAGCACCATTCTATTACGTTCCGGAGAACCAGTGGCTTTCGTGTGAAACCTCCGATGCCAGTGCAAAGCAGAGACATCTAGTGATTACTGGTATATGTCCGGTAAAACAATTGGGTGAAATAGTAGTAGAGTAGTTGAATATTTTAAACATGACTGCTTCTCAGCAGCGGTTACGGGATAGCAAATTAATAATCAGCCAACCAGTTACAATAATAGTTCAAATGTATGTATAGCTTATGGGACTTATCTATGGGGTCATCAGTCCCTAAACTTACAAACTACTTATGAACTAAGGACGGCACAAATATCCATGGCCGAGGGGGATTTCGAATCCCCGTCCGTAGCGGCCGTGCAGACCGTGACTGGAGCGCCTCAGTCCCCTCGGCCACCGCGGCCGGCCAGTAATAGTTGTTTAATAAACTTGACCATGGTTTCGACGAATATAAATGCGTCGTATTCAGAAATACATCTATACCTATACACAATGTGACATAATAAATTAAAAATTCATAATCGTTACGCCTGGCCGGCCGCGGTGGCCGAGGGGACTGAGGCGCTCCAGTCGCGGTCTGCACGGCCACTACAGTCGGGGGCTCGAATCCCCCCCTCCCCTCGGGCATTGATATTTGTGCCGTCCTTAATCTTAGTTAGTTCATAAGTAGT
The DNA here is from genome assembly GCA_026315105.1 of Locusta migratoria. Classification (NCBI taxonomy): domain Eukaryota; kingdom Metazoa; phylum Arthropoda; class Insecta; order Orthoptera; family Acrididae; genus Locusta; species Locusta migratoria. The sequence continues at coordinate 250,089,083 of CM048749.1, forward strand.
TTGAAAGTTTAGGGACTGATGACCCAGTAGTTAAGTCCCATAAGCTATACATACATTTGAACATTTTTTTTTTTTTTTTTTTTTTTTTTTCTCGTTATGCCTGAAATGTCATACCAAGACTATTGTCGAAAACATTTTGAAATACAAATCAGAATAAAAATGTTACTTAAGCCTTTTTTAAACGATGAACGAAAGAGAACAAGCTAGATAAGTCTACTGAAGCGCTCCTAGCGTACTAGCCCTGCACTGCAAACTCATGCAAGATCTTGTGGCAGCGTGTTTAGACGATAAACGTAATCAGACAGTAATACCCGATGTTGAAAGTGAGGTTATGACTGGCGATCTGTTATCTAGGAAGTCATAGTTTAATACTGGAATTGAGGAAAACAACGCTAAATGTTATTGACGGCCAATGTATGTTTTTGGTCAAAGTGTGGTAAAGTGCTGGGAAGTTAAACAACGTTTCAAAACATCGACATCTACTTTCAAGCGGAAAAATAAACAAATGAACACACCAAACAATATTTATAAGAGATGAGCAGAGCTTCTTTAATTTATCTACTACGATTTTCCCGCTGACATCCTTAATAATGTCATGCACAACTGAATTTTTTGTCCTGCATTTCGACTGACTTTTTCATTTAAAATGTTATTTAATGAAAATTGCGTCATCAAATTACAATCTTATTCAAATAAACAACTGGCTTCAGTCTTTTCTGTTCCAATATTGCAAAATATAAACTATTTTTCGGTTTCAGATATACGATCTCACATTTAGGAGGACACTCAATTGAGGAAAAATATTTAAGTAGTCATGAAACATTTGCAATTTATCACTAAACCAAAGTATAATAAAGATTAACAAGACACATTTGCGTGCAAACCGTGTAACCATCGACTACAATATGAAAATCGCGTGACGAAAATAGGTTAACTTGAGAGTCGCGATGGCAGCAGACGACCGTTCAATCAAAACATTCTTCTTGGGAAATCTCATGTTGACGTGAGATGACGGACCGGCGATGGACAGTGTGAATTCCGCCATTAGAAATACATAGTGTTATGCATTCTGATCATAAACGTCGACAAAACGCAAAATATGAAGGAAATTGGCGGAGTCTGGAGCGGTGACTTCAGCTGACAGCTACTAGCTCGCGCATGCGCAGTGAACCCACTAGTACCGAATTTAGAACTGGCTCTATTTCTTTATCGCTAAAATTATCGCGCTTCGATACTAGCGCGATGATACTAGTGCACTCGTTCAAACGACAGACGGCCGCCATTAACGCAACTTATCAATCTAATACAAATTCGTTTAGCGTTTAAAACGGGCTTTACTGTACTTGCATATCACAGGAATTGGACATCCCTGTGATCTAGGAAATGTGATTTAGACTGAAAGTGCTTCAGCGCATTTGCAGTTATTTACGCTTACTGATCTGAAGCAAGGGGCGTGCATACCAGGACCGGTGGCGCATACGCCATGGAACTTTCAGTGGCTTAAGTAACTATTGGTAGAATGTACGTTGAATTTATAACGATGTCAGTAAAGGGAATATTTGGATAAAAAAAGGGTGAGAAGGTTGAGGGAAGCTGTGGAAACAAATATTACAAAGGTCGATTGTAAACACATGCTGACTCACAAATACTGCTGAAATACATTGCGTAAACGAACAATCAACATAGAAAACAGATGAATAAAAATAAACTGTATTAGAACCTAGCTTATAGTATGGTGACGCAAATGAGATAAAATGGCTGTCATGTCAATTACAAAGGAGAATTACAAATGTAAGCAGGTTTTAAATTTTTGAGGTAATAACAAATCGCAAAGGCTACCGGTAGCTGTAAGATTTCGTTAGCGGTATGGGTTTTGAGGCCTTCAAAATATTGTCTACAGGCGAGATTTTACTGATCATTTAATAAATTGCCATGCTTGACTTCTAGGTGCTTAAAGATCTCAAGTTCTTCTCAAAGATCAAGCTTTCGCGCTTCAACTTCTCTGTTAAATGATAGTGTCTTTCAACTTTTTTGGAGTGTGGTTGGCAATCAGTAAGTGTTCTGCAAACGTAGAGTTATGTATGGTCGTAGATTAATTAACTCAGATACTGGTGAACACAAAATATAAACTTTACTCTGGCAGTTTTTCTTTTCTGTTAGCCTAATGAAAGATCTTCATTATCATGGCGTGTATGAGACAGTAAAGCGATGTCAAAAGAATTTGCCCAAAGGTTAGAAGCCTGAAAAACATCTTCATCGCGGAGAATAAGACAACAATGTACAGAAGGCATGTCTGCATTATTATGGAAGGACAGGAAGGGAATTTTATTTCTGTCTCATTTTCATGATCTACAGCAGACAACAGTACTCGAAAACTAAGCGATGGATTAGTAATTCACATCTCATGTCCCATACTTCTGAAGAACACTGTGCATACGGGGTACGTCGATGTAGACATGCTGAAATGTCTGTATTAGTTTGATAGGAAAAACGAAATATGGCGGCGTAGAATTTCTTCTTCTTATTCATAAGCTGGTAAAGAGCATGTCAGTTTCTCGCCGATAGAATTGCGCAAGCGCAGAGCTGTTATTGAGTTCCATAAGCAGCTATGTGCATGCTCAGTTTTGCATCTTACGTGTGTTTCAATTTGTCGCCGATAGCTATTATAAACGTTTTTCCGTGATGTAAATGCGAGAGAGCCGCCTGCCCTGGCGTAATTCAATTTGAATGGGCAGACACCTTTGTACAGATATTTGTAATCATAATTCACAAGCTCTAGAACAGCAGTCAGTGCTGTTGACGGCCAGGCATTTACTAGTTTTTTATATGCTGGATGTCCCCATTGTACATTCATTTTGTTGTTCCAAGAAAGAAGCGATAGCGCAACAATGTAACTGAAAGTATTCCAGATTCCGGTAGTTCATGGACTTACTACCACAACAAATAGTAGGCATGAAACTTCCTGCCAGATGAAAATTGTGTACCGCAACCGGGATTTCCGGGTCCCAGGTTCGAATTCCTGTTCCTGCACACAATTTTAACGTTAGCAAGTTTCATATCAGCGCACACACCTCTGCAGAGTGAAAGTTTCGTTCTGGGAACAGTAGGTCATCATCAAGAAGGCGGAAGAATAGAAATGTAAACAAATTCAAAGGACTTGGAGAAACCAAGTCTGAACACGTGCCAATAGAAGGATAATCTCGTCGTTGGGCACACTGCAGCACAAATGCGAACGTCACAGAACAAAATGTCATTGAAACGTATACAGTGGGATTCTGCGGGGGAGTCCGAAATTGCTTTAAAAATAATTATTGATGCTCATAATATTCAGATGCTTGTAAAGCTTATGGGACTTAACTGCGAGTTCATCAGTCCCTAAACTTACGAACTACTTATGATCTGACTTATACTAAAGACAGCACAAACATCCACGTCCGGTGGCGGATTCGAACCTCCGACCCGGGATTTCGCGCGATTCGCAACGTGGCACTCCAGACCGCTCGACTACTCCCATGCGGCGTAACTCTCCAAATCATAAGCGGTTCGAGACCATGTGTTCCAGTGGTTTCGCAATTAAACCACCTTCATTAAAGAATTTTTTTCATTTCTTGTACTCATCACATAAAACTGACTTCTATGATAATTTTTATAAGTTTGCTTATTTCGGACATGTTGGGACTCATAGGGTTAATCGCCTCAGTTTTCTCGGCACATACAGGCCGACCGTTCATGCCTCAATCACACGGTAAGCAGTTATATTATTATTAACGTCAGCGAATGAAAGTGTAGGCTGCTGCGGCCGTTGGGTGAAACATAGGATGATATTATAGATTGAAAACGCGGTCGCAGACACAAAAATAATTGTACTGACAACGTGTATTGCTTCAGCCATTGATTGGTCTACGATGTAAACGTTTAATACAATGAAACTGCTGGTCATTGAAATTCCTACTTTGTTAGCCGGGTGTCCACTACACACACACACACACACACACACACACACACACACTCATTCTGTGGCTTTGTACTCTTCCTGTGAACTTGAGGACCCAACTAGTTTTTCGGGGACCTACAGCTTACAACAGACTCACAGCCATGGCGCAACGGAGCATTTCACACGCATGTTGGCACACGCGCGCTATAGAGGGGTCACAGAAAAAGAAAATTGTGTTTGCTGAGGACTCTGTAGTTGAGATTTGGAATTTGTAAATACCATGACCATGCATCGACCGCATTTTCCATGTCGTTCACGTGTAGTATATTGTGGTTGTATGAAAACTTCCCAGAAGTTTGGCCCGACTGTGGATCCTTGTAGGAAATTACTGGTTACTCTCTTCACAATCTTTCACTATCCTGCTTTTACAGTAATCTCTGAGGCGGTTGTATAGAGCCAGTGGAATATTAATCTCTTCAAATTTTGCAAACAGTGGCGTCCACCAAATGTTGTCCAAAGCACGAGCTGTGTCTACAAGGGTTACTGCCATATATTTTTAATGTATTCCCTGTGTCATTTCTGATGCTCTGTTTACTGCATCGTAGAAAGCGGGGCCGCGGTGGAGTGGCCGAGCGCTCTGAGGCGCCTTACTGCGGAGCGTGCGGTTGTTCCGCGTCGGGGGTTAGTCTTCCTTGCGGTGTGTGTGTGTGTGTGTGTGTGTGTGTGTGTGTGTGTGTGTGTGTGTGTGTGTGTGTGTGTGTGTTTTTTCTCTCCTTAGATTAGTTTATGTAGTTTGCAAGACCAGGGCCTGATGACCATAGCAGTTTGGTCCAATAAGTTTACAAATATTTGAACATTCTCTAGAAAGCGGAAGAGCTGGCGGTGCGCCTATAATCTATCGCACAGCACTCTGTCCTATACCTTCGTCAAAATGATACGGAGCTTCTCTATATCTTAGTGTCAGTCGTGTCTATAACCTCTGCACTCTCCATTGCATTTATGGATTTCCATATATTAGGTATTCGTCCTTGTAGAGCGTTGATCAGATGTGGTACAAGTTCAGCAGCTTGTTTGATGGTGCCGTCAGGACCCAGAGCACTTGTGTTCTTTATTTTGTGTGTCGTGAGCAACAGGATTGTGATGCCTCACGTAGTTGCCACGTATTTGCGATGCCCGGTGTAAAGTAAGTTGTCCTGGGTGCGATTACCGTCTGGAACTAATTTGTGGGGGAGATACCGTGCTGTGCATTTACAGCCTCTTGCGGTTGCGCCATCTGGATTCTTTGGTGTTAATAACACTGTCGTTGTCTTAATACACTTGGTCTGCGGTTTAAACTGCTCCCCCCTCTCCCCAAGATGTTGCTCGTCAAGTTCCTCGTGCCATCTGTGTTAAAATGGTATTTCCTGGACCAATGCAGTTCGTCACTGCATCTCTGTTTAGCGTCGCGATACTGTTGGAGCATAATCTCTTTCCTACGCTGTCTTTCAGTTTTGTTAATATCGTTATTCATCCCGAGTGCCTGCCTTCAATCTTGTAAATAGTACTGACCGTGATGCCCTTCGATCATTCTTCGGTTGTGGTTGTGTGTGTGTGTGTGTGTGTGTGTGTGTGTGTGTGTGTGTGTGTATTACTCAGTTAAGATCCCTGACTAGTTTCGTATCGAGTACTAGGCAATTTCATACTTCGATTGATGACGCACCGTTTGCCAGAGAAATGTCTGTGATGCTGCCTACTTTAATATTCCTCACAGCCAGTTGGTGGTTGGCCTAGTTTGTTTATGACGAAAAGATTACATTCGTTTATATCGTCGACTGTTATTTCCGTTCTGTCAGTCTGCCAGATGTTTGACGTAGTATTCACATCCCATAAGATAAATTAAGTCTGCCATTTGCAAATTTCGCTTCTTCGCTTATTATGTACGAAAAACCTCCATATCAAGTGGGTATCGGGTGTTGATCGACGAGATGATACATATTTCCGCACCCGAAGTTATTGCGCCGCGGCCGAATGGCCGACCGCATTGAAGCGCTATGCTCCGATACGCGAAGCATTTACCGTCGGGGGTTCGAATCTTCCCTCGGGCATGGATGATTGTGCTGTCTTTAGTATAAGTTATTTCTTAAGTATTTTATAAGTTTAGAGACTGATGACGCCATAGTTAAGTCCCATAAGCGTAACAAACATTTGAATTTTTTTGAAGTTATTTCAACAGTAATGGTATGTTGTGTGAATAGCAAAGTTGGTATTTACTACTTAGACTGCAGCAATTGTCTTAAAGGTGCCAATTGTGATGTCGGGAGGCCTGGAATGCCTCCACCTCGTGCGTAATGTTATGGAGACAAATCCGCGAACACTTTATTCGCCGGCCGACGAAGATCTGCGTGTTACGGTGTTGCTCCCGTACAGTTCACCTGCAAGACTTTGACTACGGAAATTTAATGAAAGCAGAACACTTTGACGTGCTCTGGGTGATAAAACGGTAGACCGACCGATGTGCTATTCCTAGGTCTTTTTAGATATTGTAAAGGTTAAAGGTTCGTCCACGTGATGTGAAAAAAAGTCCCATTCTGAGAATTATGATGTCAGTCCATTCAGTGGTTGAGTAGCATGCGTGGCCCCCTGCTGGTGGTTGTCTTATTAGCCTTAGTGCAGTTTAAAAAAAATCGTAGTTTTCTAGGCGTCTTAAGCACAAGAAAATGGGCAGTAGTAACCCGTTCCTTGCGGTTGTGCACAAATTGTGGGTGTGATGTAACTGACGCGAATTAAGAGAACGCGGGAACATTAGTTTACCTCTGCCTCTGCTTGGTTCCAACGACAGTTGGAAATTACGGCTAAGAAACCGAGCCGTCGAGAGTCTTTCCTATGTTGATTAAATGGGGAATGCCATCTTGCCCCTTTCCAACCGATTCTCCTCTACATAGACATAGCTCACCACTGTCTGAGAACCTGGGATTGATTCATTGTCAGTGGAGTAATTAAGCTTGATGAATTGTTAATTAATGAAGCAATCAATCTGAGTTTGCTATCGGTTTACTCGGAATTTAGTTAAGTGCTCGGATATGTGATCAAAATTAATGGGTTATTTTTAGAACCCTTCCTTCTTTGTCCTGACGAATGATATTGACAGATTCTGTGCCCTCGCCACGTGCCTTTCGGTGTTATATAGAATGACTGCATTTTGTGCTGTGTTAATAGTAATTGGATTCGGAAGGACGCTGGTTCAAAGCCACGTTCGGCCATGCAGATTTAGGTTTTCTCCTGATTTCCCTAAATCTCCCCAGGCAAACGCCGTGATGGTTCCTTCAAAATTTTCCAACCTATTTGAATAAGCGCCCCCCTTTACAACTAAAATATTTTGGTGACGCCCCATCTCCTTACCAACCATAGCACAATTACTTGTGTAATTTCCAAAGCAATTAATGTAATTTTATCTAAAATAATACAGTTCCTTGAGACAACATTGTCATGTTATACCAAAGGTGTTAAACATAAGGAGAGGCATTGAATTAAAATGTAAGCCGTGGCCAGGATTCGAACCCAGGTTCTCCTGTTCACTAGGTAGGTGCTTTAGACCACTCAACTAACACAGCGTTGTAGCCAAAGCAACTACACGGAACAAGGCGGGATAGTTCCTACTCGCGTTCTTTGCTGGGGTGCTATTCCAATGTAGGAGAGCCCTGGCAATTTGATACGCATTTCACAGGTAACATGAGGCAGAATTAAAGTATGTGGTGTGGAGAGAGACGTGCTTTAAGACATTCCGTGTAGTTGCTTTGGCTAGAACGCTGTGTTAGCTGAGTGGTCTACTACCTAGTAAGTAGAAGGTCCCGGGTTTGAACCCTGGCCACACCATAAATTTTAATTCAATGCCTCTCCTTACGTTTAATACCTTCGAATGTAATTTTCTCCTGTTGATACAACTTTCTTGTATTGTTCTTTAAAAGATAAATTTCAGTCCATTTTTCTGAACGGAACATAGGCTACTATTACATATATTCCGATAGAAAAAATATGTTGCATCACGAGGTTTCCCATTGCAGGTAAAGCTCAGAAGCGAATTAGGCTCGTTGAGCAAGGTCTCACTGTGTAGTCAATTTGCAAACAATACAGTTTTTCAAAATTACATATTATGAGGGTTGTAACTTCAATAGTGGCAACTACTTATTCACAGCCGATAAAAACGCGTTACATGTTTACACGTGTTACTGTCCTCCTAAGTAGTCCCCCAGCGTTGTCTAGAACCTGTTGCCAGCGATGTGGAAGGCGTAGTATACCGTTAGCAGAGCCTGTTTTGTTGATGAATGACACGAAGTGGTTTCTTCATCTTCGGAATAAAATCGAAGTCCCAAGTCCGGATACAATGGTGGATGCTACAGTACTTCCCAGTCGCATCGACCGAACAGAGCAGCCACAGCTTGCGCTGTATGCGCCCGCGCATTGTCATGCAAAATGATGGGTGGGTTGCGCGGAAATTGTCGCCGCTTCTTTCGCAAAGTAGGTTGCAGGGGATGCTCCACAAACGAGCAGTAATACTGTGCATTGACTGCCTTGGAGGAACGTAATGCGTTAAGATAACACCATCACAGTCGCACACGAGAATCACAATAACGTCCGTCATACTGGGGCTCTGACGCACTTTAGACAGCTTTGCGAAAGAAGCTGCAACACTTTCAGCACAACCCACCCATCATTTTGCACGACAATGGGCAGACATATACAGCGCTAGCTGTGGTTGCTCTGTTCGGCCAATGGGACAGGGAAGCACTGTACCATCCTCAATACTCCCCGAACTTGGGACTTCTATTTGATTCCGAAGACGAAGAAACCACATCGTGGCATTCGCTTCAGAACTGTTACAGAGATACAACAGAACAGGCTCTTCTTCCACATCGCTGGCAACAGGTTCTAGACAACGATGGGGACTACTTAGGACGGTAACACATGCAAACATGTAACGCTTTTGTACCGGCTGTGAATAAATGGTTGCCACTAATGAAGTTCAACCATCGTACATCTTTTAAATTTGTCTATTGCCTGGTACCTAAAAATATTTCCGGACTTTTATTCATGGTTAAGACAGTGTTTTTATTATAAAACAATCTTTGTTCTAGTCAGCTGAGAATTGATGATCAACAAGGAATCACGTAATTGTAATAAAAAAATCAATTTTTCTAGGCCTATGTTTTTCCGTCACGGAACAACTAGTATTCAGGGATGGTCCTGGCTTGTTTTATAGTGCGACTACTTCCTCCTGTGACGATTAGCCCCCGAACACGACTTCGCGACTCCCCTAAGGTTGCGACCCACAGGTTAAAAACACTGCTTTAACCCTTAACTGCCCTGGCGGAGTCATATTTGACCCCAAGAGTTTTCATTTTAATATTCATTCGCTAGGTGACATGGTGGGGAGCTTTTCGAAAGCAGCCAAGTCTAAAGAAGGCAACCAACATATTTTTTGTACAAATTCGAAAAATTAGAAAAAATATTAATCAATATTCAGAGTAGGAATTTCAACAAATATGGATCGCAAATCGTCTTGTGTGTTTTCATATGGCAAGAAACATGCCTTCAGAAGTACAAAACACGGAAAACGTATTTCTAATGAAAACAAATTTTTATGTGAATTAAAATGTCAGATAAATTCAAATCTTTTAAAGTAATTTCTTTGTGCTTACTTATATGTTTGAATGAACTTGTTAACCTTGACAATTTGATGTCCTACATCTACGTGGGATACTCTGCAAATCACATTTAAATGCCTGGCAGAGGGTTAATCGAACCACAATTATACTATTTTTTGTGTCCCAACTTCGTCTCCGCTTTTGTGTCCCAGCCTCGTCGTAGGTGTCGGTGGCCGAGTGGAACGAGACCGACACAGTAACAAGACCGCACGCCGGTGCAGGTACGGAGGGGAGCAGCCAGAAACTATAAACACTCGAGTAAATTAGAAAGAGATATATTGCACAGATTGTAACAATACTTAACTTTTACATAGTACTGCAGGATGTTGATACATAGTTGTTAGAGGCCTGCCTAGTGCCTGTACAATAGCAAAGTCTTCACTCGTGCCTATCGGATTACGAAGATCCTAACTCGTTGCTATCTCAGTCCGAAGTGCCCAGTGCGAAGTGCGAAGTGGCCGATGTCCTTCAGTGGTGGCCACGAGCGGCGTTGTACCAGAGGGCGCTCGTGGCTGTCGTCGGAAGAACGCCGCGCCGTGCATGCATGGCGGCGCGCGGCGAAAGTAGGTGGCGCGCACTTTGTACTTGTGCGACACCACACCCCTCCCCCCCAAACCGCCGCGCCGTCGTGGCGTAGGGCTGAGGGCCACGGCGACGGCACTGGGAGGAGGGCCTGGGCGGGGGCGTTACTGGTGGGACGGGCGTCGTAGCGGAGGCCGGGATCGAGACGCCGTCCGCGCCCCGGCATCCGCCTTGCGATCCTCCAGGGAACCCGCCGAAACCTGGGGAAGGGCGCCCGCCCCCGCCCAGAGGGAGCAGGTCATCTTCTGAGGTGCGTGGCCCAAGCTGGGGGGGCCCGCACGGTCCCGGAGCCCCTCTCGGTGACGCTGTCATCTGCGGCGGCGACAGCGGCGGCGACGACTGCGTCGGATGTACGTCGACGTCCATAGGGATCTCGTAGTCCGGGGACGAACGATGTGGCTGTGCTCCCTGGCGGTGAACTGGGTCTGGAATCAAGAAACCGGAGACAGGATCGCGCGGCCTGTGCAAGCGCAATTGGTTTGCGTGGCGCCGCAGCTCCGACCCTGTGGAAGAACGTACAATATACATATTGCGCCCGAGCACGCGCTGAATGGTGCCCGGCATCCATAGTTTCTTCTTGTTTCCAGCAAACACCCTGTACAGCACCGGCGTAGAAACCTGAAAACGCGTAGCGCCATACGAACCGACTCGGTGCGTGGGAGGCTGCAGCAGGTGAAGGAGAGTGCGGTGACGGCGGCCGTGTAGCAGCTCGGCAGGAGACGGGCCGTCACGTGGCATGCACCGATACGTAGACAGGAAAATTTGAAGTGCTTGCTGCCTGGAGTGCTGACCTTTCATCTTCTCCATGTGAGACTTGAATGTTCGAACGAAACGTTCTGCTTCACCATTGGACTGAGGGTGAAAAGGTGCGGTGGTAATATGCTGAATGCCATTCACACGACAAAACTGTTGAAATTCTGCACTAACAAACTGAGGTCCATTGTCACTGACGATAGTTTCAGGCAAGCCTTCGATGCAAAACACTGATGTTAAGGCACTGATTGTACTAGACGCTGTCGTTGAGTTCATGGCAATCACAAAAGGAAACTTGCTGAAAGCGTCTACAACAATTAACCAGCGCGTATTCCAGAAAGGTCCGGCAAAGTCAATATGTAAACGTTGCCATGGTCCCTTGGGGCGTGGCCAGTCTGAGAAACGTTGCGGAGGAGCCGCCTGATGCTCCGCACAAACAGTACACTGTGACGTCATGCTCTCTATCTGAGCGTCCATACCAACCCAGGTACAATGACGTCTGGCCAATTGCTTTGTCCTAACAATACCCCAATGTCCTTGATGCAGGAGGCGTAACACTTCTCGTTGCAGGGAACGAGGAACAATCACTCTTGCTTGGTCGTTGTCGGTATGCAACAACAGTACACCCTGACTTAAAGATAATGCATGACGTTGTGCAAAATAACGTCGAACCAGAGGCCGATCAATGTCTTTGGCTCTGGCAGGCCACCCTGAGCGAATAAAACGTGCTACCACACTTAGATCTGCATCCGCAGCTGTTTCCTGTGCAACCCGACGAGAGTTCAAAGGGAAATCTGCGACAGCGGAAGCATCTCTGGAGTCTATCTGACAACATGCCATTTCTGAAGAATCAAACGACACATCCTGGCCAACCGGAAGTCGGGAAAGTGTGTCCGCGTTAGCATGTTTAGTGGTAGGTCGGTACAAAATCTCATACTGATAATTAGACAATATCAAGGACCATCTCTGAAGCTTTTGTGCCGTACGTGGCGGAATTGGCTTTGTGGGTGAGAACAACGACGTGAGAGGCTTGTGGTCTGTCAACAAATAGAATTTTCTGCCATAGAGATAATGATGAAACTTTGCGACGCCGTAAATGATTGCTAAGGCCTCCTTTTCTATCTGACTGTAATTCTGTTGCGTCGGCGTCAGTAGCTTGGATGCAAAGGCAATAGGACGATCGTGACATCCAATACGATGTGACAGAACTGCGCCGACACCGTACGATGAGGCGTCAACTGCTAACACTACAGGCTTCTGTGGGTCAAAGGGAATCAAACATGCATCACTGAGTAGTGCAGACTTTAATTTGTCAAAGGCAACCTGACAATCTTTAGACCATACAAAAGGAACATTCTTCCTACGTAAGTGATGCAGTGGAGCTGCAATCTGAGAGGCATTGGGAATAAATCTGAAATAATAGTTAAGCTTTCCCATTACTGCTTGCAATTCGTGCACATTCTTAGGAGGAGGCAAGTCTTTGATTGCTCTAAGATGTGACTGTAAGGGATGAATTCCTTGGGCATTAATCACATGGCCTAGGTACTCTATTTCAGTTTGAAAAAACGAACACTTTGCTTTATTGCAACGTAGACCTGCTGCAGTCAAAACTTTGAAAAGGCACTCCAGGTTTGCTAAATGTTCTTCAACTGTACGTCCGGATACCACAATGTCATCTAAATAGTTCGAGCAACAAGGTACAGAAACTGTCAGCTGTTCCAAAAAACGCTGAAAAATAGCGGGAGCGGAAGAACTGCCAAAGGGTAGGCGTTGAAATTGAAAAAGGCCCATGTGAGTATTAATGACGAAAAACTTTTTTGACTCGTCATCAAGTGGAATCTGTAAGTATGCCTCTGCTAAATCAATCTTGGAAAAGAAGCGAGACTGTCCTAATTTGTCCATCAGTTCCTCAGGTCTGGGCAGAGGGTAAGTGTCTACAATTGTTTGACTGTTCACTGTTGATTTGAAGTCCGCCCAGAGACGAAGTTTTCCTGATGGCTTGGGTATAATTACTATAGGCGAGGCCCACTGACTCGCAGAAACAGGAGAAATCACCCCACTATCTTGCCAACGTTGAAGTTCTTCGGCAACTGTATCACGCATTGCGATAGGCACTGGTCTAGCTTTACGGAACTTTGGAACTGCAGATTCTTTTAAAGTTACATGTGCCACGAAGTCTTTTGCACAACCTAGTTCCGGCGAAAACAAGTCACTATATTTGTCACACAATGCATTGATTTTATCCTGAGGCACTACTGACGAAATTTGAAGCACATCTCTTTGAATTGATAAGCCAAACAAGTCAAAAGCATCTAGTCCAAAAATGTTCTGTGTCGATTTGGCCTGAAGAACAACAAAAGCAACTGTTTTCGTAACACCTTGAAAAGAGGCAGGCAGGCTACACGTTCCTAGCACGGGAATATTTTGACCTGTATAAGCTGTTAACACTTGTTGACACAGCGATAATTTTGGCGAACCCAGAAGTTCATAAGTATCTTTATTAATTAAGGTAACAGCGGAACCAGTGTCAAGCTGAAATTGCACAGTCTTATCTTCTATGGAGAGAGTAACAAACAGCTTGTGCTTCTGGCGCACGACCGGTGCGCGAATGTGGGCAACGTCTAATACATATTGTTTTCTGCGCTTGCGCGGGTTGCGTGCGGTAGGAAGCGGCGCATACTCGGCACACAGCGGATTAACCACACTGTCACTAGATGACACTACCGCCGGATCGGCGTCCGCGCAATGCGAGGCTACTGCACTAAAATTACTTTGAGTAGCTACACCAATTCTACTGTCACTAGCTACACAGTACTGGGCACTATTACAAGGAGCAGTTGCAGAAGGCACTATTTTCACTACAGGAATGCACTGTTCATAGTCATTTTGCTTGTCCCGAAGCCTTTTCCGTTGCACTGTTTTACGCGCCCGTCGGCGCTTGCTACGTGGTGCACTATATAGTTTTGCCATAGGCGCAGAACTACTTTCTTGCAATGGAGATCCAAGGAAAGCACTGTTCAAGTTTACAGCGTGTATGACATTTACAGAATTAACTGTTCTCGCACTCCGCGAAGCACTGATTCTAACGTTACTGTTCTTTGAGTTTTGAATTTGCATACACACAGACTGCACATGTCCCAATTTGCCACATTGATAACAGGTTGCGTTGCGACTAGGGCAATGAGCACGCTTGTGGCGAGACACACACTGGGGGCAAGATTTACGTACATTTTTCTGAAATGAGCGTTGGCGCCCGTTATTCAAATTACTGTGTCTAACACTACGGGGCGACCTTTGCGTCGCACTTTTACACTGGCTACTGTTCACTGTCTGTTCAGCACGGCCGGTAGAAAAATAAGAATCACTAGTGCTATACTGAGAACTACGGCTAGGAAAGCGTCCGTTGTGGCGGACTGAATTTACACTATGGCTTTGCATTTCTACATCTGCTAAGTCAAAAGTATCATGTGCTTCTATAAGCTGCAGTACACTGTCTAATGAGGGGTCAGACTGTTTCAGAATTGCTGCTCTAATTCTGGGGTCCTGAATATTCTGCGTAATCGCATCCCTCAACATCACGTCACCATACGAAAGTCCACAAGAGCAAGTAAATTTACATTGGCGGGTTAAGCCCTTCAATTCCGTAATCCACTCTTGGTGTGACTGCTGCGGTAATTTTTTAAGTCTGAAAAATCGGTACCGTGCAGCGGCTATAAGAACTTTTCTCTCATAATGAGCATTCAGTGCATCTACAATTTGTTCAAAGTCTACATCACGAGGAGATGCGAGAGGGAAAAGTTTTTGCAATAGTACGAAAGTCTGGGGGCCCACAATCGATAAGAAAAGGTTCTTCACTCTCTGACCTGTAATTTGATGAGCCGCGACGAGTTCTTGAAACTGCGCGAAATAGTCACTCCATTCTTCCTCACGTTCGTTGTACTGCCGGAACGTCGGAAGCGGTGCGGCGGCAGGTGTGGGCTGCTGATGCGACGGCTGTTGTTGAGTTGACGTCAAGTGCGCCACCGCCTGGAGAAGTTGTGTAATTTGCGCCGTCTGTAACTGAATAATTTCCATTAAGTTTGGGTTCGGAGTAGTGGCCATGTTGACCGATTAGGCGCCGCGTATACAAGTAAATTAGAACAAAACACAAATGCAATATGAAAGAGGACTCGCTCTGCAACAAAAAAGTCCACAAAACACGTAACAAAATATCTTCCCCCAAAATTCTTATATTAAGGGTGGGTGGGCGGGAGCAATTTCTGCGTGCTCCGACTGCTGCTGTCTGGCTGCTGCAAGCGGGCTGGTCCAAGGTTCTATCACTCCTCGTCGCCACTTTTGTGTCCCAACTTCGTCTCCGCTTTTGTGTCCCAGCCTCGTCGTAGGTGTCGGTGGCCGAGTGGAACGAGACCGACACAGTAACAAGACCGCACGCCGGTGCAGGTACGGAGGGGAGCAGCCAGAAACTATAAACACTCGAGTAAATTAGAAAGAGATATATTGCACAGATTGTAACAATACTTAACTTTTACATAGTACTGCAGGATGTTGATACATAGTTGTTAGAGGCCTGCCTAGTGCCTGTACAATAGCAAAGTCTTCACTCGTGCCTATCGGATTACGAAGATCCTAACTCGTTGCTATCTCAGTCCGAAGTGCCCAGTGCGAAGTGCGAAGTGGCCGATGTCCTTCAGTGGTGGCCACGAGCGGCGTTGTACCAGAGGGCGCTCGTGGCTGTCGTCGGAAGAACGCCGCGCCGTGCATGCATGGCGGCGCGCGGCGAAAGTAGGTGGCGCGCACTTTGTACTTGTGCGACACCACACTATTTATCTCCCATTCCATTCTCGAATAGCGCGCGGGAAGAAAGAACACCTGAATCTCTCTGTTCGAGCTCTGATTTCTCGTATTTTATTCTGATGATCATTGCTACCTATGTAAGTGGGAGTCAATAATATATATTTGCATTCGGAGGAGAATGTTGCTGATTGGAGTTTAAGTAGCCCACGCCGCAGCGATAAGCGCCGTTGTTGTAATGATTCCCATCCCAGATCCTGTATCATTTCCATAACGCTGTCTCCCCTGTGTCGTGACAATACGAAACGAGCTGCCCTTCTTTGGACTCTTTCGATGTCCTCCGTCAAACCCACCTGATAAGGATCCCACACTGGGCTGCAATACTCCAAAAATGGACGGACAAGCGTAGTGTATGCAGTTTCTTTAGTAGTTCTGTTGCATCTTTTAAGGGTTCTGCCAATAAAACGCAGTCTCTGCTTCGCCTTTCCCACGACATTATCTACGTGTTCTTTCCAATTTAAGTCTGAAGTAATAGTAATTCCCAGGTATTTTGTGAAGTTTACGGCCTTCACTTTTGATTGATTTATCTTGTAAACAAAGTTAAACTCATGTGGACGACTTCACACTTCTCATTATTTACAGTCAATTGCCAATTTTTACACCATACTGATATTTTATTCAGATCGTTCTGCAGTTGGTTTTGATCTTCAGATGATTTTACTAGACGCTAAACGACGGCGTCATCTGCAAACAACATAAGAGAGCTACTTAGATTTCGCCCTAAATCGTTTATGTAAATAAGGAACAGCAGATAACCAATAACACTACCCTGTGGAACGCCCGATATCACCTCTGTTTTAGTCGATGCCTTACCATCGATTGCTACGAACTGTGTCCTCCATGAGAGGAAATCTCCTATCCAGTCGCAAATTTTGGGCGATATACCGTAACCACGCCATTTGATTAAAAGCCGTTTGTGAGGTAAGGTGTCAAAAGCTTTCTGGAAATCAAGAAATACGGAATTGGTTTGCGAACCTTTGTCGATAGCACCCATCACTTCGTGTGAATAAAGAGCTAGTTGTGTTTCGCATGTACGATATTTTCTAAATCCGTGTTGACCTTGGGTCAATAGATCGTTCTGTTCGAGATAATTTATAATATTTGAATACAGGATATGTTCCAAAACCATGCTGCAAATTGACGTCAATGAAATAGGCCTGTAGTTTAGTGGGTTACTCCTACTGCCTTTCTTGAATATAGGTGTGACCTGGGCAACTTTCCAATCTTTTGGTACAGATCCTTCTTTGAGAGAGCGTTTGTATATGGGTGTTACGTAAGCGGCTATCGCTTCAGCATAATCAGATAGAAATGTAATCGGTATACAACTATAAAGTATTTTATACTCAATAAGTCATTTACAATTACATTTACCCCAGGAATGTGGGGTCAAAAATACTCCGCGAGGGTATGAGAGTTATCTACGTTCGCCAGGGCAGTTAAGGGCTAAAGGGAACGGTCGATTTCCTTTCTCGTTCTCAACCGAAATTCCGAGCGTTAGCTCCGTCTTCCGACGTTGTCGACGAGACGTTTAACCCTGAGGGTTTTTTTTACTTCAGATGATGTCCGCCGTCTTTCTTGTGTGGCTCAGAAATCTTTCCCGTTGGTATCAAATATAACGTTTTTGTTGTTGTTGTTGTTGTTGTTGCTGTTAAGAACTGGGTTTACTTCACATAGAGAAGAGCATTAGGCCTGAAAGCCAGCCGTGCGGCGGTTTGCTGTACGCTGACTTACTCTGTGCTGGAACTGACTTCCTACTTCCGTAGGCCGGGGGAGCTGGCTCTCGAGTCTCGCCTTTTCGGCGCTGAAAATGGAAAACTCCCCGCTAACAAGGAGGGCTGGCTGTCGGCCGAGTGCTGATCCGCGGCGGGGAGCGGGGGGGGGGTGCTCTTTTGTAAGATGGCTGGACTCGGGAGTTGCCTCATCGCACCCCCGTGTTTCCCGGATCTGCGTTATTAATAGCGGAGGCGGCGGCGGCGCGGAGAGCAACAGGAAAGTTTGGCGCCAGGCACGGCGAGGCGAAAGGGTCACGCCTGGCGAAAGGGCCAGGCGGGGAGAGGGGTGGGGGGAGGTAGGTGGGGGGGGATGGAGGCCCGGCCCGGCCCGGCTCGGCTCGTCGGCGCTTTTTCGCCGCTGCCGGCTTTGGCGGGGTTTCTCCCGAGCAGGCGGGTCTCCCACGCAGCTCCGGCTGTCGCGAAATGCGCTTTGCAGTGGCGCATGGCAACGCCTTTGACGCCACGCGGCGCGGGCGTCTGTTAACTCAATAAAACGCGGAGCGTCTGGCTGCAGCGGCAGGCGTAAGGCGCGCGCGGAGGCGCCACAACGGAAGTGACGTCACAACTTGCTGCGTGGCGTCAAACGTATTTGGGTCTTCCTTCATCTGTGATTTTTGCTTCAGAAGAGGCGTTTTTTCCGTGGTTAACTACGTCTCTGCCTCCATACTCCGCAAACTGTGGAGAACACGGGAAGGATTTAAGCGCATACTCGCAGTAACGTTTAAGGAGCCGCTTCCTGCGGGAGCGATACTTCAGGGGTTGCAGTATATGACTAATTGACCTTTTTAGAAAATGTCGCCGCGACGGAATAGCCGTGCGCACTGGGGTCCCGTGCTGCGGTGCGCGCGGACGTTCGCAGTCGGCGGCCGCCGTGGCCGAGGGGACTGCACGGCCACTGCGGTCGGGGGTTCGAATACCCCCTCGGGCATGGATATTTGTGCCGTCCTTAGTCTTAGCTAGTTCATAAGTAGTTTGTAAGTTTAGGGACTGATGACCCCGTAGTTAAGTCCCATAAGTTCTACAAACATTCGAACATTTCGTTCGCAGTCGGGGGTTTGGTTTCCCCCTCGGGCATGGTTGTGTGTTAATTTAACGTAGTTTTACATATTCATAGAATATGACATCAACTGCGAATCGGCAAAGCTGAAAATGTGTACCCAGCTGGTATTCGAACCCCGGTCTCCTGCTTTCTAGGCAGTTCCGCTGACACCTACACCACTGGGGACACAGTGATTGCCGCACCTGCAAGGGCTACCTAAGTACGCCTCCCGTGCGGTGATCACTGTGATCACTGTGTCCTCAGTGGTGTAGGGGTCAGCGCAACTGCCTACAAAGCAGGAGGCCCTGTTTCTAAACCGGCTGGGTACACATTTTCAGCTTTGCCCATTCGCAGTTGATGTCATGTATTCTGTGTAAAGAACAGACGCCGTGTGTGTGTGTGTGTGTGTGTGTGTGTGTGTGTGTGTGTGTGTGTGTGTGTGTGTGTGTGAGTTTGTAAGTTAGGCACTAATAACTAAGCACTGGAGTCCCATATATTTACAAACATTTGAACATCAGAAAATGTTCTTGGAATTCTAAGTGAGGATAGTGAATGCCAGTCTTAGTATTCATCGGATCCTTGAGTTCACTCACTAGGCCATATCAACCTTGACATCTCTTCTGTATATCCAATGTCTCCTTTTAGTCCTTTGGTACAGATCCCACACTCTTCAGCATTATTCTAGGTTTGATCCCACGAGCAATTCGATACAAAATCCTTTGTAGACCGATGGTGTCTCCCTAGATTCCTACCAAGGATCCGAAGTCTGCCAGCTGCTTTACAAACGACAGACCACGTGACTTTTATACGAGGCGCGTCCAGAAAGTAAGTTCCGTTTGGTAATAAAATGAAACTGTTCACAGATATAGTAGAAATTTTTATTGCACAAAATTCTACAACTCTTAAAATACTTTTCCACATAACTGCCGAAATTTTGTAGGCATTTGTCATAGCGTGCCACAAGTTTTTGCATGCATCCTTTACAGAAGGTTGCCGCCTGTGTATTCAACCATGTGGTAACAGCTCTTTATCATCGTTGAAGTGTTGTCCACCAAGGACAGATTTTAGGTGGAACAAGAGATGAAAGTCGCCAGGAGAGAGGTCCGAGCTGTATGGAGGATGATCAAATAAGTCCCATTGAAATTGAAAATTGAATTGTTTGGTCACATTCGGTGTGTGAGGTCAGGCATTATCGTGGAAAAAAAATCTTATGACAGTAATCCTCTTCTTACACCTAAAATCTGTCCTTGGTGGACAACACATCAACGACGATGACGAGCTGAAAGAACACGTTACCATATGGTTGAATACACAGGCGGCAACATTCTATGAAAAAGGCACACAAAACCTTGTGCCATGCTATGACAATTGCCTACAAAATTTCGGAAGCTATGTAGAAAAGTAGTTTAACAGTTGATTTTTGTACAATAAATATATTTTTCTGTATCTGTAACCCTTCGTTTTATACAACCAAACGGAACTTACTTTCTGGAAGCGCCTCTTATTTGCATCCTTACAAATTGCTTCGCATCTAGGTATTGGTACGAGGTCACCAATTCCAACTCATCTTACTTCATGTGAAGTTAACAATCTTATATTGACGTAATGTGACATTAACTGCGAATGGGTAAAGTTGTGAATTAGTATCGGACGGGAGGCGTGCTTGAGTATTTTCGTGCAGGTGAAAAGATCGCTGTGCTCCCAGTGGCGTAGGGGTCAGCGCAACTGCCTAGAAAGCAGGAGACCCGGGTTCGAATCCCGGTTGGGTGCACATTTTCAACTGTACCCATTCGCAGTTAATGTCATTCATTCCATGAACATGAATAGATAGTAATTGCAGGATCAAAAGTGGTGTCTAACGGAAAGAATAGACGCCACTTAAGTTATATATAACTTAATTTTACGTTTGTAAAAATTTATCGCTAGCTCCCAATCTCTGCCTGCCAATGCATTACACTGTTGATAGAGCGGTTTGAGTATCTGCTAGATCAATTGAGGTATGCTTCTGATAGTCTGCCCTGTCAAATTGGACAGTTCAGACAAGTGTAGTCCCCATATGATGCTCTCTTGAGGAGTATATGGGTCGCAACCACATGGCCCTTAGCCAAATCTCACATTACTGCCACTGACTTGTCATACTTCCCAAGCGCTCTCTCCTATCCGCTTCTGTTTTCTTTCCGATCTGCAGCCTTTACGCTTTCTTCCCCTACCACGGCGGTATTAGATTGCGAGGCCCAAGGTTAACTCTAATTTTCACTCTCTAATCTTACCTTCCATGTGAGAGAGAGGCTTAATCAGGCGTGGTAGATCCAACGTTCCTATGGAACAAATCTGACAGAAACGCCCTCCAAATTGGGGGTTATGAGCTGAGGCTCCTTCTAACCTATCAAAAACCTTCATAATCACAAGCCTCAAAATAAAGCTTGGATGAATGAAGGCTGATGATGACGTGGTGAGACCGGAACAGGGCACATAGCGTAATTCTTTATCGTAACAAGAACGAAGAAACTCGGCATCAAGTTTAAGTCTTATTACGTTCACAGTGAACATTTGTGCAACTTTCTCCACAAAGAACTTAATTGTCGGTAATTTCATGAGAGCGAAAAGTTTGATGTTCCCATTGTTCAGTCACATAGTTGTAGAAATGTCAGATAGTAGATATTTTCTTATTTGGCTATAAATCGGATGATTTTCAAAGTAGATCGAAACGTGTAGCGGAATAAAAGGAAAAAAATTAAATAAAATAAAAAATATAAAAATATAGTACATTAGCAGCTGTTTAAAGACAAGAAATTACGATAAACGGTTTTAAAAAATGTGTGCATCTAAAGGGAGGAAATACTTTGTACACGCTGAAGTGAGACAGTAACCATGGTTTGAGGAAAACGTTTTACTTCTTAAACGTACAGCATCATCTAATAATGTAGTACAGCCTAAAGAAAAGTACCGCACCTTAATTTTTTCAGAGTAATTTTTTGTAACGGATTTTTTCAGAAACAGTTCTTTACTGAAAGACTAAAGATTCACTTCAGTACTTTGGTATTTGTTTGTATTTTATACGTTTTATTCATAAAACAATTTCCCCTTTATTTTCCAAATTGTTATCTATGATCTTCACAAAAATAGAGAAATGTACATCGTTAATGGCCGGATTTCTTATATTATTCTTAAGTGTTCCTACTTTGAAAACAGTTTCAGTAACGTCTTCAGATGTACAGTGGAATGAATTCCAGAGATGGCATGTTGGCACGTGGCTAATCAGTCGTGCTGCAAAATGACAATGGTTATTTGTTAATGAAAGCGTCTTGTTGTGTTCTCCAACGCACTGGTTTGTGTTTGAAGCAACATACGTTACATATGATCCCTGGTAAGCAACTACGTCAGTGCGGCAGATGTTGGTGTGCACGTAAATCCTGGCTGCAAGTGCCGCAGTGACAGAGTTACGGACGCAGATAAGGAGATCGGCTGTTGAGGCCCTAGAGCAGGCGCGTCCCTGTCGCCTCGTGCTCTCATTCTGTCAAGTGATTAGCTCTTCAACACGTCTGAAGTGGCCGTACTTACTGCTTGTTGATCGTACGTGAATGGAGTGTTCTGTGCGTGTGAAGCTGACCAGGAGGCAGCTCTTAAAGAACAGCCTTCCATATCAGAACTAGCTACAGAACGTCTCGCATACCATTTGTTATCAATGTGCTTTTCCTGTTTGGTTACGACGACTAAGGTGTCGATAGAAATGCAAGTCCTCGACGTTGATTGGGTATGAGGAATTAGATGCGCCTCATAACTCAGTCACACATTATTTCGAAACTCCTGTACAGTAGAAGTCGGATAGTCCGGCATTCAATAGAACGGAACGCCCGATCGTCCGGCAACAGGATACAAGGAGACTTGGTTGGAGCCGCTACTGCACTTCGCACTTTGATGGAGCCGCTACTGCACATCTAGAGACTGAGGCGTGAACTTCACGCTGCTAGTAATCGTGCGCTAGCTGCGCGCTTCATTCATTTCAAGTGACAAGTTCACTAATCAATATCTCGGGATGTGATTGACGCATTGCAATGTAACCAATGCCTTTCTTCTTGCCATTTTTCATGCTGTTACTTGCACGTGTAGTAGTACGAGCTGTCCATTAAAATAACAAGTTTTTCTTAAAACTAATTTTCTTTTTACATTTTAGAATGTCTTATAGTACTTATTTTTATAAGCCTCTGCTGTACGTTCATGCCCGTCAAGACGTATTTAAATATCTATTGTTGCTCAGAGATATATGGAGTGAAAAGTTTGAGTGGCTTGCTTGTTAAGCTTATGGGACTTAACTACGGGGTCATCAGTCCCTAAACTTACAAACTACTTATGAACTACTTACGAACTAGAACAACACAAATATCCATGCCCGAGGGGGGATTCGAACCCCCGACCGTAGTGGCCGTGCTGACCGTGACTGGAGCGCCTCAGTCACCTCGGCCACCGCGGCCGGCAGTTTGAGTGGAACACCTGGTATAAATGTAAGGAGTTTCGTAACTGCTTTCTACAAAATTCGGCAAAAATTTTGTAATGATTCAGAAACGGAAGTTTCACGTAGCACTAAAGACATTGGCTTAAGCGCGCATATATATATATATAAATACGGTTCTGTTAAAAGAGACCTTCTTTTTCTTCTTCTTCTTCTTCTTCGTCTTCCTATTTATCTTGGTCTGTTTACGGCATTTACGCGGGTTCGTGTTTGGTTATCGTTTGATTTGTTACTTTAACAGTTTCAGTCCCAAGGTTGTAGGTGATGTGACATTAATATAGAGAGGAGCGTTTAAGATATAAAATACATACAGTAATTAATTGCAAAAAGAAGATATTTATTTTCAGATTTTGTACCCATACAATTCTCTATTTTGGGCATTCACGACAAATTTTTACGATCTGCACCGTCTTATAGTAACATGCCTTTGAAAGAAATGACACAATATCATAGGAATATAACTGGCTGTCAGATAGCTTCACATTTCAAAACAAGGATATCAACACCTTGTCAACATATATTTTTTGCCGCCGTTGGAAGTGTACTGCAGTTTGCCGACTGCTGGTGTCACACAGTGTAGAAACATGGAACTAAAACACTTTGCACACGTTACCACAGTCCATCCACGATTGTGTAATGCAGGCCCCAACTTCCTAGCGTGAATCAAAAAGAAATAAAGCGACCAAACCAGATCCGTACAGTTGTGCGTGCAGGGCCTGACAGGGTTAAGAAGTAGCCGAATGCTCTTCCTGCCATCACCCTAACCGGCCCACCTCCGGAGGAAAATGTGAACCCCGACTGCGTGCATACAGTGTTTGAAGTGTGGGCTAATGGTGTAAGTGAGGCGGGGCTTACATACCGACCCAGAGTTCAACTGTGGCATATGCGGGAAACCGCCTAAAGACGAAATATATAGCCTGGAATTTGTAAAAGTGCGCACTGCTTTTTTGTTCGAATTTATCAACAATTATTTTCTGCAACTTGTCCAATTAGTTATCAACCGATTCCTGAAAACGGTGGTCATGCTTTGTTTCATTATATAGTATTAATTATGAATAAAAGCCATCTACTACGTTCTATTAAAAGTACATTTTCATGGGATACTCTGCAAATCACATTTAAGGCCTCGCAGAAGGTTCATCGAACCACCTTTATACTATATAATTACGTAGGCTTCCGCGGCCAGAGTCAGATGACATAAAAGTTTTCTGGGTATGGTACCGCGTCATGATGTAAGGCTGTTACTTAAATAACCAACGTTTCGGCCAACGTTACAGTGGCCTTCATCCTGATGAAGGCCACTGTAACGTAGGCCGAAACGCTGGTTATTTAAGTAATAGCCTTACATCATGACGCGGTACCATACCCAGAAAACTTTTATGTCATCTGACTCTGGCCGCGGAAGCCTACGTAATTATATAGTATAAAGGTGGTTCGATGAAGGCCACTGTAACGTTGGCCGAAACGTTGGTTATTTAAGTAATAGCCTTACATCATGACGCGGTACCATACCCAGAAAACTTTTATGTCACCTTTATACTATTTATCTCCCATTCCACTCTCGAATAGCCGGCAGCGGTGGCCCAGGGGACTCAGGCGCTCCAGTCACGGTCTGCACGGCTACTACGGTCGGGGGTTCGAATTCCCCCTCGGGCATGGATATTTGTGCCGTCCTAGTTCTTAAGTAGTTTGTAAGTTTAGGGACTGATGACCCCGTAGTTAAGTCCCATAGACTATACAAATATTTGAACATTTTTTTGAAAACAGAAAAGGATCCGTCCACAAGTTGACACTTGACATTGGAAGTCGGGGAGCAGAAATCTCACATAAACCGCCACACACTATTGTTAATTTGCCCCTGACGGTCGGCCTTGGACTCTGTAATACCTCTTTCGTAACCGTACTGTTACATCTCTCGTGGTCGGTGAGAGGTATAAAAAACGTTATCGCCGAAATGGTTTTTTAATTACAGGCATTACCTCTCAAAATACTCGCAGAGCTGTTTTACGGCAGGGCGGTGTTCATTCAAGGTTTGCAACGAATGGCCAGCTGTCTCTTCTTAGCTCTGGAAATAACGCGTCTTAACTGAACTGTTCTTTTACTCGATAGTTGTATTACGTAACACTTTCGATTTAACCTCTCTATTACTGTGTTGTGATACCGTCTGTCCAATTGATCGTTCGCATCAGAGCCTAAATTTAGAATCACTGCTGTTAAGAGCTTATTCAGAGCACACTTAACTCAGTACTTTATCATGCAGAGACTCTTTACTTATCATCCCACACGATCTACTTGTACCGAATCCCATTCACTTCTGAGTTAAGAAATTATACATAATCTGACAGTACATTCAGGCACTCACCTTAAGTAGCTCTCGATACTCATCATGATTATTCCTTGCATTTGCAGCTCATATTATTTTATAAACGGTAATAATATTAATCGTGAAATGATAAAAATTCAGCCCTCAGTCGCAAAAAATAAAATAAAATTCTTTGACCTTGTTTCGGCAATAACTTTTTTTGGAAGAGCTAGCCACTATCTGCTGCACGCCTCCATGCAGGTATGCAGCCCATAATGGCTAGATCTAAAAATTATTATTTTGTGACGTAAGCTTTACAGCTGAGTTGTTACTTTTATTATGTGACTTGTTTTAATTAATAATTTCTGATGAAGGCAATCATAGTTATTGCCGAAACCAGGTTAAAGAATTTTATTTTATTTTTGCGACCGAGGGCTTCATTTTGGTCCTTTCACATTGTAACGATCGCTGACAATAGCAACTACGTTCAAAATTTTATTAATCGTACTATTTTTTTAACTAAGAACTCGTCTAAGTCCTCAAAAAGCATAATCCTGACAGTAACGACGACCGGAAATGGGAAATTAAACCGCTACTAGGAATAAATACTTCTTACCTCACTGAGTTGACATGGTTCAGTAGTTCATGTGTTCGTTTTGATGAGAGTGTTTGCGAGTATTAAAATGACATATATGGCCATATATTTTTATTTCACTGATATTACACGCTTAAACTTTTACAACGCCAAGGACAGTAGTTACATGTAGTTGATATAATTTCAACGTGATAACGATACCCTAAGACGAAGGGGACTTAAGACTGATAGATGGCTATAAAAGAATCTATAAGGGAGGTTTTACCGATTGCGTCGTGGACCTCTAAAACCCTTGAGCCACGTTGTGTTGATGGTAATCATCTTTCGAATAACGCTTTTGTAGGACCCGTAAATAACTTCAGCTGTTCTAACAAAATGTGCCAGTTGACCAGTAAGTTAAGGTTAACATTAGTCTTTTTTCGGTAGGTCTTCCGTAAGGGAAAAAAAAAAACACAATTTTACGGCGAAGCTTCAGAAATGAGGCCAGTAGCGGCCCGTACTAGAATCGTCCGATACTTGAGGTGAGCTATGTGGCCACGGCGTGAACCAGAATAATTGCAAGGATTCTCAAGCCACAACTGCATACATTTAGCTGTGTGACACAGTGTGTTATCACGGTAAACGATTCCATGGCTGCCAGGAAAGTTATCAAGCACATAGGGGCGTAAGTGGCTCAGAGAAATTTTCACATAGTTCACAGACGTCATGGTTCCTTCTATTACAAGCACAGTTAGCATTACAGACCAGGCTGAACGTCTCCTTAGCCTAATACTCCCCTGAACGACTTGCGTCCATTACACGGTTCATGTTTTGAGCAGCTGTTCCATTGGATGTACGCCTTACCCCAGCCCTACGTACGGACTGTTTCTTCTAAACATGATTGATCACCCCAGGTGACCCCTATCCATGGTCCCATTTCAATGAGAGCGTGTTGCCCCGTTTTCAACACAGTATGTTAAAGGTTGTGTTCGGAGAAACTTGGCGCATGCTGATATTGTAGTCTGCACGCTGATCACTGCAGTCCGTCGTCCATTCTGCTACAGGTTGTTTGGTGGGATATAGGTAAGGCTGTTCTATTGATTAGAAAAACAGGGTCGCTACAAGGTTTTGGCAATAGTGAGCCAGCTAAAGGAGGTCTGTTTCAAAAGCTACTCATTCAAAACTAATCTGGTGTTAAATGCAGCTGGTAGTTAATACTCACAATGACTAACTTTCCAATCAAGCTGATTAAAGATTAGTTGAACACATTTTTTATTCATTAACACTATAATTCTGTTTAGTTATGGCCCTAATATTAATACCTACACAGTTAATTAGGAAACAGCGGGCTTAAACTGATTGAAAGCGCAACGGATATTTTGAACACAGCAAGAACAATACCTAGTCTGCACATGGCTCACTGACTGCAGTATAAATTTAACTGCGAGAGAAATCTGGAAAAAACAAAAACCACTTTCTAATAATGCAACTGCAAGAATTTATTTCGCTGACTGACTGATTGCAGAAACTTAGTATCTTGTTCATCTGTGTAGTATTGTACAACTACTACTATTATTATTAAACGTCACATCAATAAAGAAACAAGTTAATCAAACTCAGCTTAGTCAATATTATGCTTCGATTTTAATAGCCAATAACTTTCAATGAAACGAAGAGGATTAGCTTTCTAACTACAAAAGTGAAACAGGTAAAATGGGTTCAAATTTCTCCATTATTATTTACAATAATGATTACATTAGCTTATGATTGAAAAATTTGCCGCGGTGCAATAGCCGAGCGGTCTAAAGCATCTCGCTGCGGAGCGCGCGGTCGCTCGCCGTGGAGGTTAGAGTCCTCCCTGGGGCATGGATGTGTGTCTTTGTCCGTAGGTAAGTTTACCTAGGTTTAAGTAGTTTGTAAGCTACGGACTGATGACCACGCAGTTTGGTCCGATAGATTTACAGACATTTGATTGAAGAAATCAATCTTATCAGACTGATACATGTATGAAACAAACAAAATATTATAAAGACAGAACTGTGTGAAGATCAGATTTCAAAATTATTCCATCAGCTCGTACAAATGCAGCTAACCAAACCACGTCCGATCAATACGAGAGGTACACACCGACTCTCTCTTTCTGTTCACCTACTACTCACATACACAGTGGCGTAACTGTGACTTGGCTTTGGGGAGGGGGGGGGGGGATAGATCGGCTTGACGAGCAAAATTTGTCAGTTATCAGACAGACTACCATCTACCACTCCCGTTGAAGAAACTAATTCACTCCCTTCCAATAAAAGCTTATGGTAAAACACCCCAAGTTTCCAATCTTTACCTTTACCAGACTGCTGTTATACGATTTCTTTTTCTTTTCTGATTCTCTCTCTCTCTTTTTGGGTTCTGGGGGGGGGGGGGGGGGGTTCTATCCAACTCATCCCCCCCCCCCATAGTTACACCACTGCACATACATACATACATACATACATACATACATAGTCTTTGACAGAGGTGTTACACAACAGGGTAAACCATAGATGTAGTTACTCAAAGACGTTCTATAACATTTTATATCCAAATATCGATACAAGAAAGGCGAAACAGTATTATTGAATTTGTACAGACATGTTTCAAGGTGGTCATCTATTTGGCTGCCTCCGAACCCCACGATCTGTGATGAGACGTCTGGTAATTTTGCCCCGTCTCGTGATATCATTCGTCATTCAGCAATATTCCTTACTTGCTCACGATAATGGTACACGAACAGCCGACCAACTGCGCGGTTTCCAAAATGCCCGTTTCCATGTGTAAATGCATGACAATCTGCCTTTGGCAAAATCGGTTTTTGCAAATTGTTAAAGGAAGAAGGATAGGAAAGAAAGGATTGACAGTGACCGCATTTGGGCATTGATATTAAGCAATGGCGACAAGTGAAAATGTTAGCCGGACCGGGAATCGAACCCGGGTCTCCCGCTTCGGGCCAGCGGTCGCCTTAGCCACTTGGCCACCCTGTGCTCGCCCTCCGTCCGTCTCAAATTCTCAAAAGTCGCACGCTATGTTTGTAGCGCCCCTATCGTCTATGCCCTCTTACACTCGCCATTACGGATTCCCGTGCGAGGTCGGACGTATGACCGCATCTGCGGTGAAATAACTGAAGCTAACGCCGTCGTCGCGTTCAATACTTACTGTATTGGTGTGGTGTCTGTTCTTTCGGACGTCCGAAACAAGACATCACACCAATACAATAAAAATCGGTTTTGCCTCGACGGATTTCCAGATTAGCAATACACAGCATCGTTAGCCAAACGCGGCAGTCTTACTTGCGGTGGACAGTACCCATAATTCTCTCTCTCTCTCGCTCTCTCTCTCTCTCTCTCTCTCTCTCTCTCTCTCTGTGTGTGTGTGTGTGTGTGTGTGTGTGTGTGTGTGTGTGTGTGTGTGTGTGTGTGTGTGTGGTGCTTGGCGTGTGTAATAGACACGCCTGTGCACAGCCCCTGTTTTTCACGCTTTTACTTGGCGCTGATATGTCGCCTTTGCCACGGAATGCTTTCGGCGGCAAGGTGTGCCCTTTTCCGCGGCACGCACCACTGCACTAGCGCGGACGAAACGCGCCCACAACACGTAAGGGCCGACGCGGACCGGAGCGGCCGCGCGTATGAATACGTTTAACCTGCCCGCATGCATTATTCAGCGCCTGCCCGCCTCGCACCAAATCACAGTCTGCCAGGCCGGGGCTACTGGATCTTTAAGGAAGCGTGCTGACGTAGCACGTAAGATTATGAATCGCGTATCTTCTTCCATTATTCCTTCGTGGGTTGCTAACTTCGACCCCACAGGTTGCAGCCATTCTGAAGAACTTCGTTGCGTTAAATACGCCAGATTAAAAAACGTCGGGCGCAAATAAGTAGCCCGGAGAACAGTTCCAGGGTGACCGACTCGTGTAGCCGTGTGCTCTAACCAGGGTTGAGAAGAACCCGTTTTTTTTAAACCAGCCCTGTGGGTTAAATTGGGTTTTTATGGTTTTTTTGGGTTCTTTTCATACTGTCAAATTCTTGTGATCAAGCCAGTCACTTTATTGAGGATACGTGGACGTACAAATTGGACAGTTAGGTTCATCCTTAAAGTGTGACTTAGTGTCCTTTTATGTTAATTATTCAGACAATTAAGGGAGAGGAAAACTTAATTGTTATGGGAGACTGGAATTCGCTAGTAGGACAAGGAAGGGAAGGGAAGATAGTGGGTGAATATGGACTGGGCAAAAGGAATGAAAGAGGAAGCCGCCTGGTAGAATTTTGCACGGAACATAATTTAGTTATAACAAACACCTGGTTTAAGAATCACAAAAGAAGGTTGTATACGTGGAAGAGACCAGGAGACACCGGGAGATACCAGATAGATTTTATAATGGTAAGACATAGATTTCGGAACCAGGTTTTGAAGTGTAGGACATACCCAGGGGCAGACATAGACTCTGACCATAACTTGTTGGTTATGAACTGTAGGCTGAAACTGAAGAAACTACAGAAAGGTAAGAAAATAAGGCGATGGGACCTAGATAAATTGAAGGAACCTGAAGTTCTTAAGAATTTCAGAGGGAGCTTCAGGCAACAATTGACAGAAACAGGGGAAAATAAAACAGTTGAGGAGGAATGGGTAAAATTGAGAGATGAAATAGTGAAGGCAGCAGAGGACAAAATAGGTAGGAAGGCAAGACCTACAAAGAATCCTTGGATATCACAGGAGATACTAAATTTAATCGATGAAAGGAGAAAGTATAAAAATGCAGTAAATGAAACAGGCAAAATGGAGTACAGACGACTAAGAAATGAGATTGACAGGAAGTGCAAAATGGCTAAGCAGGAATGGCTAGAAGGCAAATGCAAGGATGTAGAAGAATGTATAAATAGGGGAAAAATAGATACAGCCTACAGAAAAATAAAAGAAACATTTGGAGATAAGAAAAACAGCTCTATGAATATCAAGGACACTGATGGAAAACCAGTTCTCAGCAAAGAAGGGAAAGCTGAAAGGTGGAAAGAGTATATAGAGGGGCTCTACAAAGGAAATGAACTCCGAGACACTATTGTAGGAAGGGAAGAGAACGTAGATGATGATGATGAAATAGGAGATACTATACTGAGAGATGAATTTGACAGAGCACTGAAAGACCTAGGTCGGAACAAGGCCCCAGGAGTAGATGATATCCCGTCAGAGCTACTGAAGTCTCTGGGAGAACCAGCCATGACAAAATTGTTTCACATTGTGTGTAAGATGTATGAGACAGGTGAAGTACCCTCAGACTTTAAGAAAAATGTTATAATCCCCATTCCAAAGAAAGCGGGTGCAGACAGGTGTGAAAACTACAGAACCATCAGTTTGATAAGTCATGGTTGCAAAATATTAACACGAATTATATACAGAAGGATGGAAAAGCTGGTAGAAGCCGACCTCGGGGAAGATCAGTTTGGGTTCAGGAGAAATGTAGGAACACGGGAGGCAATACTCACTTTACGGCTTATCCTAGAAGATAGATTAAGAAAAGGCAAACCTACATTTCTAGCTTTTGTAGATTTGGAGAAGGCTTTTGACAATGTTGATTGGAATAAACTCTTTCAAGTTCTGAAGCAAGCAGGAGTAAAATATAGGGAGCGTAAGGTTATTTACAACTTGTACAAAAACCAGACAGCGGTTGTCAGAGTTGAAGGGCATGAAAGGGATGCAGTGGTTGGAAAGGGAGTAAGACAGGGTTGTAGCCTTTCCCCAATGTTGTTCAATTTGTACATTGAGCAAGCTATAAAGGAAAGCAAGGAGAAATTTGGAGAAGGAATTAAAGTTCAGGGGGAAGAATTAAAAACATTGCGTTTTGCCGACGACATAGTGATTGTCAGATACAGCAAAGGACCTGGAAGAGCAATTGAACGGAATGGACAGTGTGCTGAAAGGTGCATATAAGATGAACATTAACAAGAGTAAAACTAGGGTAATGGAGTGCAGTGTAAGAAAATCAGGTGATGCTGAAGGAATTAGATTAGGTAACGAAACAATAAAGGAGGTAGGTGAGTTTTGTTACTTGGGCAGTAAAATAACAAATGATGGTCGCAGTACAGATGATATAAAATGCAGAATGGCAATGGGTAGAAAGGCGTTTTTGAAAAAGAGAAATTTGTTAACATCGAGTATTGATTTAAGCCTAAGGAAGTCCTTTCTGAAGGCATTTGTATGGAGTGTTGCCTTGTATGGGAGTGAAACATGGACGATAAGCAGTGTGGACAGAAAGAGGATAGAGGCTTTTGAAATGTGGTGCTACAGAAGAATGCTGAAGATTAGGTGGGTGGATCGCGTAACTAATGAGGAGGTACTGAACCGAATTGGGGAGAAAAGAAATTTCTGGCATACCTTGACTAAAAGAAGGGATAGATTGGTAGGACACATTCTTAGACATCAAGGAATTGTGAATTTAGCGTTGGAGGGAAGTGTGTGGGGTAAAAATCGCAGAGGGAGACCAAGAGACGCGTATAGTAAGCAGATTCAAGTGGATGTGGGTTGTCGTTCTTATGAGGAGATGAAAAGGCTTGCTCAGGATAGAGTAGGGTGGAGAGCTGCATCAAACCAGTCTCCGGACTGAAGACCATAACAACAACATATGTTAAATTGGTACATTCATTTCAGTTCTGAAAGTAATTGTTGCCTTTTCTCTCATTGAATGTGAGAATCTGCTAACTAAATACTCATTGTTTATATCTATTACGAAATGAAATGACAAAAATGCGACAGCTTTTAAAAGAAGACCTGCCTGACTTGTTTACATATGGTTGTTCGGCCCATTATGTTAATCTACTTGAAGCAGAAGTAATACCTTAAAGTGTGATAAAGCACATTTGTGTTCATAAATACTTTAGGAACCACCATCAACCACATGGTTGGTTAAAGGGAAAAAATGGCCTTATGCCACAGCCCCCAATTCTACTAGATGGAATTCCCAACATGATTGCCTACGAACCTTTATTGATAATTACTCGAAATATATAGAAATTTTAACAGAGCACTCTGAGGAAGTCCCTGCTAACATTAGAAAAATTTTGGATAATGTGGTAATTTATAAAGATGCCATTCATCTTC
This sequence comes from Locusta migratoria, assembly GCA_026315105.1. Taxonomy (NCBI): domain Eukaryota; kingdom Metazoa; phylum Arthropoda; class Insecta; order Orthoptera; family Acrididae; genus Locusta; species Locusta migratoria. Next base: position 250,122,200 of record CM048749.1, read on the forward strand.
TCCGACAACTGTCAGAGGTTTGTAGAGTCCTGGACCTACTTCAGGCAGACAGCACAAATATTGCCCAAGCTGTCGAATTGTGGACTGACCTATCAGAAAGTCTTGATATGGAACCACATAAGAAAGTGATAGAAAAACGAAAGGAACAAGCACTTGAACCGTTTCATTATCTAGCCAACTTGTTAGATCCAAGATACAGAGGCAGTAGATTGACTGCTGAACAAGAAGAGTGTGCAGAAAACGGGCTCATGGAGGTGCATCCAGAGTGGATTTCAGCTTTTCTATCTTTTCGAATTGCTGATACGGACTATCTTCCTGCCACTGTGTTTTCTGAGGCAGTGATAACTCAGTTCCATCCAGTCAAGTGGTGAAATATAATGGAACTGGAAGAAGGAGAAAAAGAAAAAAAAAAAAAAAAAGGAAATTTACCAAGAGGTTTCACTAGTTTCGTAAAAAGCCTTATTTCTTGCCCTGCCAGCACTGCATCCATTGAAAGGATTTTCTCCACATATGGACTTGTTTGGTCTAAACTTAGAAAAAATTTAGGAGTGAGAAAAGCAGAGAAATTAGTGAAGATACACAAGTTTCTACGTTCTTTACAAAAAGACTAAATTGTATATGGCTGAAGGTGAAAGATTACTTTTTTACTGTCAACTGTAATGTTTTAACTGCACCATTTTTAAATAATTATTGTAAATATAATAATGAAATAAATTGTTGTACCTAATAGTTGCTAAAATAAATATGGTTCCTCTAATTTTCAATTTGTGTCATTAAATGTTCATATATGTGTATAGTTGGTTTTTTTGGGTTTATTGGTGTTTTTAATGGTTTTTTCTAAAAAAAAACACTTTTTTTGGGTCGGGTTAAATTACAACAACCCTGGCTCTAACGCACCGCTTTCCGAGACGGGGAGGCGTACTGGCCCCGGTTCGAATTCGCCCGGAGTGCCGGCCAGCCTGGATGTAGTTTTTAGGCGGTTTTCCACATCGTCCTTGGTGAATACCGGACTGGTACCAAAGTCCCGCCTCAGTTACACGAATTGCTAACATTTCGTAACACTTCACTGTCACACGTATAACACTATACGCAGACGCAGCCGCGGTGAAGTAGCCGAGCGGTCTAAAGCGTATCGCTGCAGAGCGCGCGGTTGCTCGCCGTGGAGGTTCGAGTCCTCCCTGGAGCGTGTGTGTGTGTGTGTGTGTGTGTGTGTGTGTGTGTGTGTGTGTTGTCCTTAGGTTAGTTTACCTAGGTTTAAGCAGTTTGTAAGCTACGGACTGATAACCGCGCAGTGTGGTCCGATAAATTTACAAACATTTGAACATTTATACGCAGACATTTGGGGTACACATTTCCTCGCGACGGGCACGGGGTGGCGGCAGGAAGGGCATCCGGCCACCCCGTAATTACAACACGCCAAATCCACATTAACAAGCCGACCCTGCAATTTGTGGGAAAACGCCTAAAGAGAAAGAAAGAAAGAAAGAACAGTTCCAGGGTACAAAGAAAATCAGCTGAGGAAACGAAACACAGTACTAACCTATGGCAGATGTTGTGACTTCGACTGATTTCGTGGCCCTTCGGGGAACTTGTCGTATAGATGATGAAGTTGGCTCGAAGCTAAACTGCTGGAACTGCAACCGTCTCATGCGAAATATTGTGCTGCATTTCTTGAAGCTGCCTATACAAAGTAATGGCACAGTGACAGACCAGCTGATCTGAGACGTCATCTGGGACTGTAATCAAACAGATCTCTCCTAGCGACTCTGCCAGGTGTGAAGACGGTGTAAACGTGCTGTCGCAAGTAACTGTAGTCTTCTCCTCCTCCGTTTGTGCTGCCACAAATCAACGTCCAGTCGTATACACTTTTCCGAACGATAATGGAACTGCATTGTGGGTTGAGGTTTCTGGAATAAGTTTAACTTTCAGCACTTAATTAATTTCGTAAGTAGTTTGTAAGATAGAAATGGGATTTAATTGGTCAAAATTACGTAAATACTAATTGCAGAGGTTAGACTAAATATATAAACAGGGGAATTAATTTTATTTTTTAAATATTTTAGAAGAGTGTATGGTAGATGTTGGCGGCCGTTACATCATAAAGAGAGACAAAGCACATCTTCTTGAACATACGATACTTCAGTTAATGAAATTGTTTGCTGCAATAAAGAATTCGTATTCATTAAGGTATGACACCGTCGTCATGTGGAGTTGGCCTCGTTACGTGGTTTGTTCATACAGCGGACCGTGCTTTAAATTTCACTTCAGTGTCCGAATTGAGTTATGGGGGAAAATATTACGTGCAAAATTACGGAACCTCGAAATTTAACATTAACAAAGAGAAACGCCATTGCAGGTTATAAAAGCCGTTTAGTTATTAAATGGAATGATAAGGATTGAAAAATTTGTAAAACGTACAACAATCAGTGCACGATGTCTAGTATGCCGTAATGGCGTCCAAATCCACCACACAACTTCATTGGGCTGAATTACACGCCAGGACATTTACCGGGATGTTAAATAAATGAAAGCCCGACATATTAAATATTTTAAGATGTATTTAGCAAATTTAAGTACTATTCTTACATTCTGAATAACTCAAATGTTCAAATGTTTGTAAATCCTATGGGACTTAACTACGAGGTCATCAGTCCCTAAACTTACAAACTACTTATGAACTACTTACGAACTAGGACGGCACAAATATCCATGCCCGAGGGGGGATTCGAACCCCCAACCGTAGTGGCCGAGCAGACCGTGACTGAAGTGACTCAGTCCCCTCGGCCACCGCGGCCGGCTCTGAATAACTGAAACAAAAGGAGCTGCTGTGGATACATCTGAACGAATCAGAGGCCGAACATATACAGATTAATCGGAACGTTGCTCTTTCCCTCGTCAGAAGAAACAAGGGAATGTAGCTTGAGGCTCAGAGAAAAACCCTCCATGATTAAAATGCATCTTAGGCTCGCTAATTCTTGTTGTATCGTTGTTTTGTTGCAGAGGGTATGCCTTACCCTATAGCCTACTTCCATCATGTATACTGAGAATTACGATTAAACAGAAATTTTATCATTTCTATCAGTTTGTAATTTACAGATCCCAGAAAAAACTGCCACTAGTCGCCGTTTATTTTTTACTTCCTTATTTGTTTTTTCACCATACCTGGTATCGAACTGCTTGGGAGTTCATCTTCTGGAATTACATTTTACTTACTGTTTCTAACAACTTCGAAGTAGGTAAACTGGCAGATGCAAAACGTAACAACTGAGCATTGCGTGTTGCAAGAATTACTGTATTTATATGTTCAGAACAAGTTTCAAGTCGGTACATACAGGTGTTCTCTTCGGCTGGTTTATATTTGGCGAGTTAATTTCTCTGCTAGTCGTTATGCATGTTTTCGGGACAAACATGAAGAAACTTTTAAATTCTATTCAAAGACTATCCCGACGAAATCCTTTTAAAAAGATAAACAAATGAAACTTCGTAGACTATCTAATACCAAACAGCCATTCATTTACAGATACAAAACCCATCCTTCAAATACCACACACTTCGGACAAAGGAATAAAGACGAACATCTAATTTTTATATTCATAGAAAATAACAATTTTGGTTTACATATTCTGATCTGTGCATCTTAAAATGTTGTGCAAACAAAGAAAATCTCATCACCACAGTCATTACAAGTACAACTCTTCAACTGATTAACAGTTCTTAGGCATGAAGTAACGATTATGAAAATGAAAATCGGCTTTTTTTACCTTTCTCGGCCCATCAGAATAGACAAGTATTAACACATCTGCTACTTAAAATTTTTTAAAAAAAAAGGGGGGTAGCAATGATAGCTAAAACTACAATTTACCAGTGACGTACAGGATCTCATCATGACGTGCTTTGAGGTAGCTGATGATGGGATACTCGACGCACAGCTAGAATAGTTAGGAAAGTACTGTGCAGAGTAAATGCTAAACTGGAAGAATGTAACGAGAAAAATCAGTAACTTCGGTAGAACGTCTTTAGATTTTTGCTGATAGAATCGTTAGACATGCACTGATCAACATTATAAAGAAATTGGCACTTCCGATAATGTAAGAAGAATCGGGTAAAGCCTGAAAGACCAAGCTTGAACGAAGGATCCTAGAACAGACGAAATTTCCTCAGAGACCCTGATGATTTTGGGAGATCCAGCCCATCAAGACGAAATTATTGCACTTAGTGAATGAGAGATGCGATTTCGTGAAGAATATAATAATTCCAAAGAAGGAGAAAGGTGTGAATTTTAGCGAACTATCAGTTTAATAAGTCATATTTCCAAAATACTAGATCGAATTATTCTATAGACTGGAAAAAGAGAGCTTTAGATAATGTTCACGGGATTATGACGACGACGAAAACATCGCCATTAAAAGTCTTATTAGTGGTAAACTATAAAATCTGCTAAGGAACGGCCATAAGGACAGAAAGTAGGCTGACTGAACGACCGCGGGAAAACGGTACGCTAGGGGTAACAAACCATAAATTCTTTTAAGTAGCCAATCACTTACTGTCAAGATACCATACGGCAATCTATGCCCAAGACTGTCTTAAATCAGTGTCAGCCCCTGGGTGTAGTCTACTAAACAGATGATGAAATCTTAACGACACGAACAGTTCACAAAACAGTTGGGGATTTCTGGGTTGTATACAGTTAACACTCCCCTCAGTCTCCGTGAACACAATCATGCCGCTGATGCTGCGTAAAGCCCCCTTTTACACGATAGACTTTGTCTCATGGTCAGTTAATGACTCTTGGAGACGAGTGGGTCTTCCCGCGCCCCCGGCCGTGTTTTTTCCATACTGAGTCCGGTGCGTGTCGAGTGGTCATTTTAGTTCTGACGTTAGCACCATATTTGTAAGGCTGCCTGCTGTGCAGTTCCGCACCTGAACGGTGAAGTGAAACTACGATGGCATTTCAACGCAAGAGAAAGCAGTGAAAACAGTTTAATGAACAACGGAAAAGACATACGTAGCGGATGTTCTTGTCAAAGGTTGAGGTAAAAATCTCTTGAGAACTGAAAAACAGATACCGCACATCACGACGGTTGTGCTCCCTGCTGTGATGATATTGGCGGCCCTCTTATCTCAATGTTATCGTACGATACCGCCTGCGTCGGACCCGGAATCGTGTGGTTCAATAGTGATACAAGTTGCGTGTGAAGTTAGAATTTTAGAAACTTTATTTAAATGAAAATAAATAGCATTGTATATATGTTAAGCTCATAAGCAAGTTGTGTTGACCAGCTAATTGTGTTAATTAACGTAATAGTCCAAATTTGAATATTGTAATTTCTTTGACGTGAGATTTTAAACCTAGTTTCAGAATTGACAATATATTTGATAGTTCAGTATGTGTTAGGAATATGTATGATGTACTCATTAACAAATTGACATTTAACATCGCACTTCGTTGTCAAAGAACAAGATCGGAGATTTCAATTCAAAAGAAAATGTGTCATCTAAAATTGTGTGCTTGGTAATTGTAAATCAGTACATTCAATTGTTATGAACAATGCATAATGTAATGTCATGCCGATGTTATATATGTGCCTCACCGCCTTGCGTGGGGAAGTTCGAGTTTTGACTTTCCTAAAGTGCACTGGAAGCTATGTCAGTCTGATGTTTTGAAATGGAAGTACTACCAGCTAAGTTTTGATGTATTGTTTATATTTTGAAGTTGTAATGTTTTGGTGGATAAGCAGTTTGATTGCAAATTAAAGAAGTAGTGAAAATTTTACCTACGAGTATTTATTTCTACCACGAGGCCCAGATGAATAATTTTGCAGCGAGCAGAACCCCCATACATCGTAATGTTAAAAAGCTAAGTATCTTGTTGGGAAGTGGTAGAATGAAACTGCAATTACTTAAAACTCTGGAAAACATTATACTGCCCACTGCTTGCTATACCTCGCAGCTTTGACAATATTCCCGCAAGGAATCTGGCATTTTTATGCATCCGCACAGTAATTCATTCGGCTGTCGGAGGCATACGTGCGATTAAGAGATGCCTATTACATGCCTCCAGTGGGCAGATAATTTTTGTGTGGTTGCTGCCCGCTGAGCCGAATGGAGAAATCGGGGTTCGAATTCTGGCTGAACACATTTTTTCAAAGTCGCCGCTGAATTTCAGTGCCCTACAACAGTCGAGGTTTACGAATTTTAGAATTCGTAATATTACGCCTGTTAATGTCGACATATATATTATACATTATATATATAAAATGAGGTATAACTATGTTCATCACAACATAGCTCCCATTGCACGGATTAGGGATCTGATGTTTACACAACTTCTCAGTATCCTCAAAGCTGGATTAAACCATTCATTCCACCTCTCTCTCTCTCTCTCTCTCTCTCTCTCTCTCTCTCTCTCTCTCTCTCTCTCTCTCTCTCTCCCCCACAGTCTTCCCCTTTCTTTATTTCATTCCCACTAGAAGTTTTCTCCGGCCCTTTGTGCGCAGGAACCTTTAATAAGAGGATTACGGTCTTCCTTTGTTTCCTCAGCTTTTGACCGCATGAATGGTCCTCGCCGGAGATTAGTTTGTCAATCGAGAAGTCGAGGCTGAAAGAAAAGGGGGAATTAGTTTCGAGTATTCTTTGTTCTCTTACATAAAAGGTGGAACAAAATGTTGACAGACTAGACTAGGAACCACGAACGTGGGAGTAATTCAACACGGGAATGTGGAGGACAATGAAACTTGTTGCTTCACTTCCGAAGGAATGCATCCTCGAATAAAACACATACACGTCCCCTTATTGATCTGATTTATTAAAACAAAACAAAAAAAACATGATTTATTGTTACTCGGTTACATTATCAAAACAAGCTTTCGATTTCCTGACATTGCAGGTCTAATTTGCGTATATCGATGAATTATAGGCCTTAGCTTCTAAATATATATATTGCAGCTTCACTTACGGGGGTGGTCATTGTGAAAGATCAAGCAGGGTGGAAGGAAAACTGTTTCATTAAAAAACTAATTTTTTTCGCCCAGAACAGTAGACGCCGTTTAATTTCTTGCTATCCTAAATACTGTTCAACGTTTCATATTTAGTTCGAGAATAGAGGAATAAATCATATTTACTGAAATGAAATTAATGGCCCGGTAGGGATGAAATAAACTAAGTTATAGGGACTCGAAATACTGATGGGGTGAAGCTAAATACACCAATGAAAAAAGTTTGAATCTGGGTTCTGACAAAGAGACCACAAGGGTATCGGATTTTAGAATTTTTTTATATTTACAGTAAGAAAAGTTCAGAACAAAAAATAACAATCGGTCAAAGCCATTCGACGCAAATATAGAAAATTGTCGAGAAAATCGCCTTTAAAGTTTTGCAATTACTGTAAGTGCCAATAATTAAAGCAGTCGCAGCGTCTGTCGGTGTAGCTCAGCTGATACCGTTCTGGCATTTCAACTACGTGGTCTGCAATAACGGGTTTTTACTTTTACATTCGTTGTGTTCGAATACTTCGTTTTAATATCTAATGGTGATTCTTTACGAAAAATGCAAGTATTTTTGTTTATTCGTAATTTTCTCTATTTCAGAAAAGTTATCAATGATGGTTACAGTAAAAAACATAAGTTACATTTTTTACAGTATTGGTTTCACTGTTACTTGACGACGACGACGACGACGACGACGACGATAAGTCATTGAATGCTCTGTTTGTGAAGAGCTACGACGCTGTTTTTGGAAAGTTATCTTCACAGCTACTGATGGCTTTCCCTGCAGCTAACCTACACAACCATCGTTTTAGCTAACGATAAGATGTTTAGCTTGCATACATACACGTAAACATGAACAGACACAACACATGGAATTAGAGGTGGTTGTTGTTGTTTGGATGTTTTTAGGGGGACAAAACTACGGAGGGCATCAGTCCCCCTATTAGAGATTCCAAAATGTTTTATGTACCTGATTTCGAAAACAAATATGTTCGAACCACCGACTGTAGGTTTGTGAGGCCAGAACGCTATACCACCTGAGCTACACGGGCAGATATCGTAAATGTTTCTATTATTGAAACTAACATGCACTCTGAAAAATGTTCGAGAAAATCGCATTTGAACTTTTGCGAGTTGGATCGAATTGCTTTGGCTGATTGTTATTTAAATTCTAAACTTCAAGTACCGTATATACAAAGAAATTCTAAAATCCGATACCCATGTGGTTACCTTGTGTGAGAGCTTTATTTTAGACTGACAGGAAGTGCAATGTTCTGATCCATTAACGACGCTAACTTATGACTAGTGATGTGTAAAAAGTACTAAACCAGAAACGCTATGGTATTGTTGTTGTCCCGTGTGAAGTCAGTGAGCTGTATTGCAATCACAGCAGTTAAACATGCGCTGTGATCCCCGTGTTGTTACTTGAGACTTCTGAAGTGCAATACTCGCAAACTCCGACTGGACTCACATTCTAGACGTTTCAAATCCACGTCCTGTCATCCATATTTCGATTTTCCGTGAATGCTAGGCTGGTTCTTTTGAAAGAGCACCTCTCTAACATGAAACCATCACAAGTGTGTTCTTCGTCTCTTACGTTGATGGGCAGCTGTAGTCTACAATAGTTTTCTTTCAACATAATATGACGTGTAACTAACCAATAAGACCACAGTATTTCATTTATATTCGTAATTCGTTAAGCTTCCATAAACCTGAAGTTCAATTTGGATACGGAAATGCGTAACAAGTTACTGTCCAAGGGAAGATAGCCGTGATGGAGTAGCCAAGCGGTCTAAAGCACCGCGCTGCGGAGCGCGCGGTTGCTCGCTGTGGAGGTTAGAGTCCTCCCTGGAGCATGGGTGTGTGTGTTTGTCCGAAGGATAGCTTACCTAGGTTTAAGTAGTTTGATAGCTAGGGACTGATGACCACGCAGTTTGGTCCGATAGATTTACAGACATTTGAACATTTAGAAGATAGGATGCCCCTCTCTTTCCAGTCTTACCCAGCCACTTAGAGATCTAAAGTTCAATGTGAACTTCGAAGGCAATTTAACTTCTTGTTCTACGTTTCCGAGCATTGCTATGGATGAGCCAGGTGAAAAGTGGTAGATTAAAATCCTAAGACTGTCCAGGGGGCTTCAGATTTCCACGTACTTGTTCACAACATAAATAAATCCAAATCTTTCACAAGAGCCACTATTCTATGTTCAAATTTTAGTAAATCTAAGGGACTTAAATACGTTGGTCGTCAGTCCCTAGGCTTGCTTACGCCAAGGACAACACACATACCAATGCCCGAGGGATGACTCAAACCTCCGACGGCGAGCGGCATCGCGCTCGGTAGCAAGAAGCCTTGGAGCATTCTGCCATTCCACTACGGCCCTGATTCTATCTGCATGTGCTACGTTATACTTAGCTCTAAATATTCACTCACTGAGCGTGAATCTGCATTATTTCGAAAGCTGTTCATTGGCACTTTAGCGTTTTTGAGACCTTAATAAAAACACTGATTGCCGTTTCTACACAAAAAATCCCTGTTTAAGATTAAATGTCGCATTCACGTGGCGGGCGACACACCATCAGACAAGGATGTGGAATTCAATGGACTGTATCCTTTTTCAAAGGAACTGTTCCGGTATTCTCCGTAATCGAGTTACGGAAATAACTAAGAACCCAAATCTCGTTTGCTCGTCGGGAATATAAAACTTGCTTGTCTAGAATGTGAATCTCGTGGCTAAATTATTATCTTGGCTTGTTGTCAAAACTGGAAGAGCGGGATCATTTAAAGCACACGTAGAATTGGCTCAGTGCCTACCTGCTGGTTAACAAGATTCTCCCATAAAACAGTTTCATCGACCTGTGAAGGGCTAGCCGACAAAATAAGATCAAAGATACGTGTCTTCATTTATAACTAGGTTTTCCTTCCTGATTATATGTGACCTTTCTAGTTAACTGATGAAAAACACAGTACTTGACAGTCCGGACAAACCTTTCATGCCATCTTTCTAGTGAGGTGGCCATTAAAGAAATAAGTTACGTAAAAATAAAGCAAATAGACATCGCTTTTCACCTCATATCGTAGGTTGTCTCGAGTCACATGAAGTAAATCGTGCAGACAGTGAACAAAAAAAATTTTTGGTCATATTTTTACTGGTTTTTTCTTTGTTTCAGGTAAGATGACCTCTACATCTTATTGCTTTCTGGCGTCTCGGTAAGTTACCTATTGCTTAGAGCAGACAGTTAATACTGATATGATGGAATGACAAGCTTGATGCTACGTTGCTATAGTCGGTATAAAGATATGGAATAACTTCTCTCGTATAAGTGAATTTAAATTGGGAATACTGAGTGATTATCAGATACATCTTCTACGCATGCTAACCTCAGGTGTTTGTGATAATAAACGGCGAAGTGGGAAGTTTTATGAATGCCCCGTTACTAGGGTAAACGGTACACCATGTTATCTTAATGTTAGATCGATAGTGTGGACACGTGAATGGTGGCTTTGTACGTTAACTCGACCTTCGGTTAGGCAGTACACAACACCTTGAGCCAGAGTGTGAATGGTGATCTTAGTCCTCTAAAATAATGACAGGAAACATAAAATTTTGAAGTGGTTTTGCAAACTCTAGGGGTTTTGACATGTTGGCAATGCCGGAAGCAGACTCGTCTTCCTGTGCAATGATAAAGTGAAATTGTCTGGACTCAACGTAATACGTTCTTTAAAAACCCTGTGACGGAAATATATTCGGTTAGACCACATCTTACACAGTCCAGAAATACTACAGGGAAAAAGTTCAGCTGTAGGGATTTCAGAGCTCCAAGCCGCCAGTAGATTGTACCAAAACAATGGCATGATATGAGCTGAGAAGGTGGTGTATTTAATTATGATACTTTCATATTTACTAGTGAACAAATGTGACTAATCCAAAAAAGAAAACGTCATTGATACAAAACTTCTGTTAATGAGAGTAAATAATCTCAAAACGTCAATGCATTGTAATTCGCACGGCTCACAATACCAGAGTTCAAAAAAACGTATTAAGAGCAGAACTTAATTGCAACCTGATGTGCTCAAGTTCAAGAGGAACATTATATTCGTGTGCTCAGCGGGCACTTAAAAGTTGCATGGTGGTTTTTAGCGGATTTCGTACATTGTATATAGTCAAAACTAGACACAAATTTTACATTCATGCAGACGAGGTACTACACCTCCCAGTAAACGCCATTTCCACCATGTCCTTGCCTACTTCTTGTGTGCACCCGATTTTTTTAGCTTCTTGTCAGGTATCAGACTGTACATCTTAGACCATGTGATGTGCTACTATTCATAGTTCCAGTTTATACACGTACCAATTGTTTATTTATAGTTAAGAGTTCATCTTTACAAACTAGTAGGTAGTTACGGTTTTCAGTCCGGAGACTGGTTTGATGCAGCTCTCCACACTATCCTGAGCAAGCCTCTTCACCTTTTCATAAGAACGGCAACCTACATGCATTTGAATCCGTTTACTGTATTGGTCTCTAGGTCGTCCTCGGTGTGTTTTAAACCACACACTTCCCTCTAATGCTAAGTTTCCGATTCCTTGATGTCTAAGAATGTCTCCTACCCGTCGAATCCTTATAAGTCAAGGTATAGGAAATATTCCTTTTGTCCCCAATTCAGTACCTCCTGATTAGTTATGCGATCTATCTACCTAATCTTAAGCATTCTTCTATAACACCACATTCTAAAAACTTCTATCCTCTACTTGTCTGGACTATTTATCCTCTGTTTCACTCCCATACAAAGCAACACTCCAAACAAATGCCTTCAGAAAAGACTTCCTTGCGCTTTAATTAATATTCGATGTTAGTAAATTCTACCTTAGCAAAAACGCTTTTCTTCCCATTCTCATTCTGCGTTTTATATGCTCTGTACTGCGAACGTCGTATGTTATTTTACCGCCCAAGTAACAAAACGCATCTACCACCTTTGTTTCTTTACCTGATCTAATTACTTCAGCGTCGCCTGATTATCTAGTACTGCACTCCATTACTCTTGTTTTGCTCTTGTTACTGTTCATTTTATACGCTCCCTTCAAAACACTGTTCGTTCCATTCAATTCTTCTTCCAGGTCCTTCGCTGACAAAATTACAATGTCATCAGTAAAACTCAATTTTATTTCTCCGCCCAGAACTGGAATCACTTCTCCAACGTTTGCCTTGCTTTCCTTCACAGCTTGTTCGATGTAGAAATTCGATAACATTAGAGAAAGCCTACAACCCTGTGTTACTCCCTTCCCAACCACTACGTCCCTTTCACGCCCTTCAACAACTGTTTGGTTAATGTACAAGTCGTAAATAACCATCCGTTCCCTATATTTCATCTCTGAGGACTTCAGAATTTGAAAGAGTGTATTCCAATCCACATTGTCAAAAGCTTTCTCTAAATCTACAAAAACTAGAAATGTAGGTTTGCCTTTGCTTAATCTATCTTCTAAGATAAGTATTAATGTATTACCTCGTGTTCCTACATTTCTTCCCCAAAATCTGCTTTTACTAGCTTTTCCATACTCCTGTAAATAATTAGCGTTAAAATGTTGCAAACATGACTTATCAAACTGATGGTTCTGTAATTTTCACTGCTGTCTGCGCTTGCTTTCTTTGTAATGGAGATTTACATTTATCTCAAAATCTAATGGTATTTCGCCTGTCTCGTGGGTTCTAGCAATAAAAAAGAATTTGTAGGTTATCATACATTATTATTTTATTTTCATTTATTATTTAACATGTACCATTACATAGCAATATTACATGTTTTATGGTTAGATTCATGCGGTTACATCAGGTATTTTTGCAAACGCAAGTACAGTACATTAGTTGACAGGGTTTACAAATGATCAAACGATTTTATACACCAGGAAATCTTATTGAATTACAAAACTTGTAAAAGACTGTAGTGAATTTATGTACCAAGTCATATTTACTGACGGACCATCCTCCTCCTTTGGCAGCTATTTTTTTTTTTTTTTTTTTTTTTTTTTTTCCTGAGATGGTCCCTCTCTTTCAGTAAATTGCAGCAGTCAAAAAGCACGTGGTCAATAGTTTGGACAGCACTGTTACATGTTCACGTTCCGTCTTCAATTATTTTGAACCGCTGATAGTAGGCTTTCAGTTACCCATGACCTGTTAACATAGCTGTAAAATTCGGAGATATTGGAAGTTTAATCATTAAACGTTGTCGGATCGTAGGAAAATGCGGTTTAGTGCTTCCCCCGTTTTTTGTTCTTCACCACTCAATGTACCATTTGTTCCTAAACTCTTCTCGAAGTTTCTCCTTTACGGCACTTGTAGGTATTTTGTTGCAGCGTATTGATTGTCGTGGTTGAGCTGCTCTTTTAGCATCATTTCCCCATATCCCTCGATGTCCTTTAACGCATTCGAAATGGACCAGCCAGTTGTATGATTTTACATCATAAGTCTTCAATCAAGAAGTTGTGGTTCTTCGAATTTCGCAAAGAGTGCAAAGTAATCCTGCTGTCGGTGTGAATTACTGCAGTTGTATCAGTATTCGAGAGATTGTTTATGAAGTCAAGAGCAATGAGGATGGCAAATTGTTCCGCTTCATTGTTTGAGCGTTCATTAGAGAGTTTTAGCTGTATCTGGTAAATAAGCTTCTTATTGAGAAATATTGCTATCCCCGGACCCACTCCGTCGTCTGACTTGCTTCCATCTGTGTATACTTCAACAGCATAGCTTCTGCTTGCGTCCTTCTCAGTTATCCTCATAAAGTCTGCCGGATGTGCCCAGCTTCTGTACCCTAGGGCGATGTAGATTGTCTGTCAGGCGTCTTTAGATTTGACCAGGTTATAATATTTGGCTATTTCCTGTTATGGGCATGAGACCTGATAAAACACAAATTTAAGATAACCTGACATAGTCGGGTCTGGAGGCGATCTAATCGTTTTATAGATTTCAAAATGACAAGCGAAGATCGCACACTAACAATTTATTAAATGACGACCGGTTTCGGTGCACTGTCACCATCATATGGTCACATATATGTTATAATCTGATCATCTTGTTAAAAAATTGGGGATAAAATAAGTGCAACATTGCACTTAGTCACTATATAAAAAATACATAAGTTAAATCATTACAGCTTATTTTGTAAGTGACTAAGTGGAATGTTGCACTTGTTATTTTATCCCCAATTTTTTAACAAGATGATCAGATTATAACATATATATATATGACCAGATGATGGTGACAGACCACCGAAACCGGTCATTTAATAAATTGTTAGTGTGCGATCTTGGTTTGCTATTTTGAAAACTATAAAACAAAGAGTACTTCGCTGTATGTTGTTCTGTAAACTTTGACCCCTTTTAAATTGATTAACTGTTGGTACGTTTGTATTGTCGCTCCAGTGTGTCTATGCACATCGGTGAGCCGTACGATAATATAGGCAGTATTGCCCCTTTATAAATAGTTTGCAGTACTGTAGCCCACAGACCCCAGTTGAGTCTAGCTGATCTGGAAAGAGCGTTAATTAAGAACGTGCATTTATCTGTAATATTTTGAAGGTGTTTGTTGAATGTAAACTTACTGTCGATTATAACGCCCAGATATTTTAGATGGTATACTTGTTGAAGCACCTTGTTATTAAGGTATATTGCGATTGTCGATGAGGCAAATTTCCTTTTCCCGGTAATAAGCATAGCTTTTGATTTCTGTTGGTTGAATTGGAGTTTATTATTACTGGCCCAAGTCTATATTAATTGCATGTCTGTGTTAGATTAAATATCGATATCTCGCGAGTGAAGTATCTTTTTAACTATCGGTAGATTTCTAATAAGAAAATGTACATTATGATACATGAGTAAATACCCATATTTACACATCCCGCGCGTTAATAGCCGCGTAATCGACATTCCATATACAGGATGTTTCACTAAGTGTGTTTGCCTCTGTAACTTATAAAATAATAGGTGACGGGAAATTTTAACGCGGTAGGTCAACACAAGAAATGTTACACTTTCTGCAGAGCTATCAACATAGTTTATTGTATCATTTTCCAAAGAGTTACAGCACAAAGATATAATTTTTTAAATGGAACAATATTTTTTTTTCTATCGTGCATTGGATTCGTTGAAACCAGCTGCGTCCAAATCAATTTAAACTACATTCCTATCACTGTTAGTTTTTGACCTACAACCCTTCAAAGTTCCGGGGGCGGAGGCTGCGATAGCGTAGCTGACTGGCCGAGTGGCTATCCCCTGGGGCACGGCCCACTGTCTCATGACCACCAGCCAGTGAGCTACGCTGTCGTAGCCTCCGCTCCCTAAACTTTGAAGGATTGTAGCTCCCAAACTAACAGTGATAGGAATGTAGTTTAAATTGATTTGGACGCAGCTGGTTTCAACGATTCCAATGCAAGACAGAAAAAGCTATTGTTCCATTAAAAATTGTATCTTTGTGGTGTAACTCTTTGGAAAATGATACAATAAACTATGTTCATAGCTCCGCAGAAAGTGTAATATTTCTTGGGTTGACCTACCGCATTAAAACTTCCCGTCACCTATTATTTTATAAGTTACAGAGGCAAACACAATTAGTGAAACACCCTGTATATATAATTTTATGGTAAGTTTTTTTCGCGTTACACTCTAATTATCACAAAATATATCCTAAACGATGTGTCCCACTGGAAAATATAATTGCCTTCGCCGGCCGCGGTGGCCGAGGGGACTGAGGCGCTTCAGTCACGGTCTGCACGGCCACTACGGTCGGGGGTTCGAATCCCCCCTCGGGCATGGATATTTGTGCCGTCCTAGTTCGTAAGTAGTTCATAAGTAGTTTGTAAGTTTAGGGACTGATGACCCCGTAGTTAAGTCCCATAAGATTTACAAACATTTGAACATTTTTTAATTGCCTTCGATATTGTTATATGATGACGCATGGGCTCTGTAGTATGGCACATGGAGCACATCTAAGGCTGTTCGGTCTGAGACGAAAACTTTTTGTCTGTAAAACGTTAATGAAAGACAGCATAAACTTCCTGAGGTCCCTTAACATACATGAGTCCACCTGAATGGGGCAAGTTCTTATGCATAGATTTTTAGTGAGACAAAACGTAGCCATACATTTTCAGTTTTATATTATCTGCTCGTTTGCATTATATAAATTGTGAATGTACAACACAATTCACTGAAACTTTGAAGGATTGTAGCTCCCATACTAACAGTGATAGGAATGTAGTTTAAATTGATTTGGACGCAGCTGGTTTTAACGATTCCAATGCAAGACAGAACAAGCTATTGTTCCATTAAAAGAATTGTATCTTTGTGGTGTAACTCTTTGGAAAATGATACACTTTCTGCGAAGCTATCAACATAGTTTATTGTAACATTTCTTGTGTTGACCTACCGCATTAAAATTTCCCGTCACCTATTATTTTATAAGTTACAGAGGCAAACACACACAGTGAAACGCCCTGTATATCGAATTCAGCCGTAGAACTTAGAGTGTAAGCTTTGTTGGAAATGGCCGTGATCACGTAGGTGGCGATGTGCACAAAGTGTGCCGCAGCAGTTGGGAAGATGGTCGCTTGGGGAATGTGTCACGCGGTTGGCAGTCGCGTGCCGGCGCGGCCTTGGCAGGCGGCGCGTGCGTCAGCTGGCAGCTCGCGCCGTGCTGTGCTGTGTTGTGTTTGTGTTTGCGCCTGCGATGCGTTGTCGCGCCGCGCACGGCCCGCTCGGCCGCTCAAGGCTGCCGCGGTCAGCACATCCCACCCGCACCTGGTAGGCGCCGGCCGTGACCTTCGCCAATTCACAGCGCAGTGGCGCCGTCCCCGTTGCTGCCGTGGCTCTCGACCGTCCCCCACAGGCGCCAAATACGAGGCGCGTCCAGAAAGTAAGATCCGTTTCAATTTATCTCCGCTGCAGCGCTGCGATTGCAGTTCCGCGCATGCGCTGTAGACGATGTGTATCAAGGAAAAGAACGTGCGCCATTTGGAGATCGCTGTCAGTTACGTATGCTTTGTTGTGCTTGTTTGAAATGTCGGCGTTCATTGAAAATCCCGCCGCCTGTGAAACCAGGTCGGTGATTCGGTTTCTGAATGCGAGGAAAGTGAAACCAACTGAAATTTATCGGCAAATTTGCTATGTTTACGGACCAAATGCGATGAGTGATTCGATGGTGAGAAGATGGTTCCGACAGTTCAATGGCAGGCGTAGTGATGTGCACGATGAAGAACGAAGTGGTTCAAATGTTTGTTGAGCTTATGGGACTTAACTACTGGGTCATCAGTCCCTAAACTTACAAACTACTTATGAACTAGCTAATACTGAAGACGGCACAAATATCCATGCCCGAGGGGGGGGGGGAATTCGAACCCCCGACCGTAGTGGCCGTGCAGACCGTGACTGGCGCGCCTCAGTCCCCTTGGCCACCGCTGCCGGCAAGAACGAAGTGGGCGTCCACCTTTGGTTACAGAAGATTGATGACAAGATCTGTTCTTACATCTGAAGTTTTTCCTTGGCGGTCATCACTTCACCAATGACGACGAGCTGAAAGAAACTGTTTGCCGCCTGTGTCTTCAACCAGTTGGAGATTTCTATGAAGAAGGTATACAAAACATGGTGCTACACAATGTCAAATGCCTGAAAAATATCGGCAGTTATGTGGAAAAGTAGTTTAACAGTTGTAGAATTTTGTGCAATAAAAATTTCTTCTGTGTGTGGGTGCAATTTCATTTTATTACCAAACGGAACTTACTTTCTGGACGCGCCTCGTATTTACGTACCCTCCGTACCTAAGTTTAAGCACATTTCAGGTTACGGTATTGACACTAAAAGTGGGTCTTAGCGGTCGCAATTTGACAACTCGACATTTTAAATGAAAATATTACATGCCCAATGTCGGCTGGATATGGCCGTAAATAGTAGCGCTCAGCGCTTCTTCGACATCACTTCGGCAGTACTCACCTGAAAGTAGGCCAGAAGCCGCGCCGAAATATTGTGGCAGGAGGTTACGGACATCCGGCAGTTCGTACGAGATTTAGTTGAAAGGCTTAACCGTACATCTGACACGAAAATTTAATAAACGGTTTGGTAGAGGAGAAAATTTCTACAACTTTATTTCCCGTAACTCGCACCGTTTAACCCTTTGCTCCACAGTGGTATTCTCATAATACCACTATTTCATTAGCTTCTCCGCCTTTTAATGTCTTAGTGGTTCTGTGAGAATGCCACCCATAATTTTGTAATTATGTCAGACAAATTTCTGAAATTTACATATAATCATTAGTGGTCTCTTTTGTTACTTTGTGTGGAACAATTGCTGATTTTGAGGAAAATTTAATTTGATGTGCAGCAAAGCTTTAAGAGATATTTGCAAAGATACGGCGATTTGACTCTGAATTTTCAAAAAATCAAATGTTCAAATGTCTGTAAATCTATCGGACCAAACTGCGTGGTCATCAGTCGTAGCTTACAAACTACTCTAACCTAGGTAAACTAACGTACGGACACACACACACACACACACACACACACACACACACACACACACACACACACACACACCAGGGAGGACTGGAACCTCCACGGCGAGCAACCGCGCGCTCCGCAGCGACGTGCTTTAGAGCGCTCGGCTACTCCACCGCGGCTCTGACTTTTCCGTGAACCCGTACAATAACATATACTTGGAAAAGAGAACAAACCCCCATGGAAAGACAGCTAAAATATGGAAAAGATGTTGATAGTTTAGAGGTAAAAGTAAAAAAAAAAGTCGAATGGTCGAAGGAGCTGTCGTCGTCGCCTCGACGGATTAGCTGTGGGCACTGAGGCGCCGTGCTGCGGTACGAGCAGTCGTTCGCCGCCGCGGGTTAAAAAAAATTCAAGGGTTTGTAATTCTGTGTGACCAAACTACGTTATCAGTCCCTAGATATACAATTTAAACTAAGTTAAACTAACGTAAGGAAAACACAGACATCCATGCCCGAGAGAAGAATCGAACCTCCGACGCGGGAGGCAGCGCAATCCGTAACGTGGCGCTCCAGACCTCTCGGCTACTCCCGCGCGGCTCGAGGGTTCGAGTCCTCCCTCGGGAATGGGTGTGTGTGTTATCCTTAGTTTAATTCAACTTAGTTAAAGTAGTTTGTACGCTAGGGACTAATAACCAGGCAATTATGGCCCATAGATTTAAATGTTAAAGAGTAGTAGTCGTCGTCATCGTCAGTTCGAAGGCGGCTTTGGTGTAGCTCCTACGTTGTTATATAATATTTATGAATAATTACTGCAACCATATTCATACCTTGGTCGTCGTCGTCTGCAACTTCTGCCCGCTCCCTCCCCCCGTCTTCCATTTGCAAAATATTTTGTTTTGTCAAGCATTACCTTCTTCAGTCAGTCTGTGGCATAAATTCTTTCTCTCTCGAATTTGACTCTGTGACTCATTCTATATACACAATTGATCTGTTCTTCTGTAGCACCACACTTCAAATGCTTCAATTCTCTTCTTGTCTGCACTGCCCACAGTGTTTCATTTTCGTACAAAGATACACCTACTACTTCAATATATATTCGATTCTAAGTTTTTTTTTTTTTTTTTTTTTTCAGGAAAGCATTTCGTGTCATTTTTAGTCAACACTTTTCGTCATCCTACTTAGATCATCATTAGTTACTTCACTGCTCTAATAGTAAACCAAACTTTTTTCTTTTCGCGCCTCATGCCTTAACCTAATTCCTTTACTATCGCCATGTGTAATTGCACAAAATTCCATAACCTCGTGCAACTTAATCTGATCAGTTGGTTTATAAACTAAGGGATCAAACTTCAGTGGTCATCGGTCCTTGATTCAGTTGATGTTCACGTTATAACATAGTAGGAAAGAGTACTCAATCAGTTAAATTGCTCTTCTCCATATATTTCGTTGTTACTGAAAGTCATCGACAGATCACAAATGTTTAACTTCTGATCCCAATGATAAATACTCGTTCTTAATTCAGTTAAGGGAACGGTTAACAACCTGCATCCCATCTACAGTATGCCTTTCTTGCATCACCGGAAGGGTGACTTCAGCAATCTGTGCGCAGAAGTTTTCATGAAGTGCGTTTCGTATGCGAAACGACCTACTGTGTGTTGCGCATCGCATGTCAGGAAGTGTTAGTAGTAAACACGCAAACATGTTGTTCATTCTGCCCCATCTTAAACGCTACGCACCCGTAAATTGAATTGGATTTCGCTACATCTCGTTGATTGTTGGTTTAGCAAGCCACGAGAAACAAAGTGGAAGGAATAGGTAGGTCTACCTTCACCTAGTGTCTAGATGTTACATGAACTTGTGAGACTTCACTATTTCATTTCTCATGCGCGAATACCCACCGCTCAATGCTCTTCTGCTCAACATAGAACAGCGTCTAACACATCACTGAACATCTTCGGCGCTGGATCCGAAAAGTGTGTGTGTGTGTGTGTGTGTGTGTGTGTGTGTGTGCGCGCGCGGATTTGAATGGAACGATTCAGACCATATAAAGCTTTTCAGAGACCTCCGCTTTTTATTCAAAGTGAAAAACTGTAACTAGTTGCATTGATAAGAACTGCTGTATTAGCACTGCAGCCTGTATTGTAGGAACTGTGATAATTATTGAAGTAATCCACTATTGACACTACGCAGTCTAAGGTGTGCCAGACTACAAGCATTTGGCAATAATAACCAGATTACTGCATGAACACTGTTTCACGCTATCTGTTCTGTAAGTTCATCCAAAAATAATTATCCCATTATTGAGTTACTGTAACTTATAGTTTGAATGTTAATATTTTAATAACAGTTACCATTAATTATTGTACTTGCAGCAATACAAGAGAATTGTCAGATTTTAGATTCTCGTTTGAGTATTTCCGATTTCTATTCCTTAAATCTGCCAGAATCAGCCGAAAACCTATCGAATTGGCAAAACGTCGTCTTACACGCCACCGAGCAAGGTGGCACAGCAGAGAAATCCGGCTTCAAAACTCCCCTCGTGTCAAACGGTGGTAAGATTCGGCGCAGAAGCGTGCAGGCTGGCTTGGCTGGGTGAATGCCAAGGCGCGTAAACGGCCGAGCTGCGTTGTTTATCAATCAATTGTGAGTAAACTATACTGAAGAAAAAAAATGATTATCCCACATCTTACATTTGCATTCTCAGCTTCATGAAGATATACCTACTAATTCGTTTGTGGTTATAGTTTCTGTGATATTAAGAGAGCCGGCCGCGGTGGCCGAGGGGGTTGAGGCGCTCCAGTCACGGTCTGCACGGCCACTACGGTCGGGGGTTCGTATCCCCCCTCGGGCATGGATATTTGTGCCGTCCTTAGTCTTAGCTAGTTCATTAAGTAGTTTGTAAGCTTAGGGACTGATGACCCCATAGTTAAGTCCCATAGACTATACAAACATTTGAACATTTTTGATATTAAGAGATTAAGTACAGTACTGCAAGAAATCGGAAAATTTTGCATTGGAAAATAGAGGCCACTATGAATTTTCGTTTGGCTTACGTTAGGTCATATGTTCTTGTTAATGAAATGTAGCTAAAATAATGAATTATTCTCTGAGATTGGGAGGATGTCGCTATCACCAATCTCCAGATAATGGGTTTGTATGTACTTTCTCCCGTTCTCGCGCGTTAGCGAAGAAAACGGAACGAAAACTTCATTCTTTCTTTCTTTCTTCCTTCCTTCCTTCCTTCCTTCCTACGTTTCTTTTCGTCCTTTCTTTCTTCCTTCCTACGTTTCTTTTCGTCCTTTCTTTCTTCCTTCCTACGTTTCTTTTCGTCCTTTCTTTCTTCCTTCCTACGTTTCTTTTCGTCCTTTCTTTCTTCCTTCATACGTTTCTTTTCGTTCTTTCTTTCTTTCTTTTCGTTCTCTCATTCTTTTCGTCCTTTCTTTCTTCCTTTTCGTCGGCCCTGCCTTCCGTCGATCAGCGTCAAACTTCGTGAAGGTCATACGGTGTCTCCCGCACACTGCAGGCGAGTGATGATAATGCTGATGGGGACGCGCCTGCGGTTTTCTCGCCCTCACTACTTGTGTGCGATATGCACGGAACTCCCTCGGTTATTACCTTCTAATAACTCACGGCGTTGCCAGTTCGACTATCCGAAAACACAAGAGCGTGTCGTTGCTGATAAGGTTACGGCAGGTACGGATGTTCACGGTTCCGCTCAGAACTTGTAACAGCGAAATGGCCCGTCAGTGGCTCTCAGATGAGGAAATGCTGGAGTGGGCGATGCGTCAGGCGGCTGGCGGCTGTCGGTGGCAGGGGCGCTGCTGCCAGTGTCGGCACCGGCCGCGGCCTCATTACGCCGGCGGCTGCTGCTGCTCCGGACACTTGTTGAGCCCCGCTAGCGGCCAGCGCTGCTGGCACTCTACCTCCCATTCACTGCCGGCAAATTAATGCGTGCGCGCCTCTCACACACACCGCTAAATAGCCAACCTAGACGACAGCTTCTTGCCTATGTATCATCCACGATGAAAACATTCACTAATTCATTCAAGCACTGGTGATACACTTCAGGCTATACGCTATTTCTCTCTCTCTCTCTCTCTCTCTCTCTCTCTCTCTCTCTCTCTCTCTCTCTCTCTCTCTCTCTCTCTCTCTCTCTCTCACACACACACACACACAGTGTTCTTTGTGGCGTGAACGTCAAAACAAAAAACCCAACTGTCTAATAAATTTAGACTTTATTTTCGAATTCCCCATTTATTTCAAAGCCCACTGGCAGTCTGTTGACTTGTACGTTTCAATCGACCGAACTGCCGCAATTTAGAGGCTGTAGATTAAATTCTCCCACTGAGCATCCAGATTTACACTGAGGTGATAAGTTACGGGATACCATGTACATATGGCGGTAGCATCCCGTACACAAAGTATAAATGGCCGGTGTATTGAAAGAACTGTCATTTGTGCTCAGCTGATGCGTGTGTAAGACCGAGCGAGGTGACAAAGTGGTTACCGCACTGTACTTTCAGGAAAGCGGCCGTTCAAATCCAGATTTAGATTCTTCGTGATTTCCCTACTTCGCTCTAGGCTTCTCCATGAGGACACAGCCGAATTCATTCCCCATCCTTCACCAAAAATCCCTAATGACCACGCTGTCCACGGTATATTAAATTCTGTTACCTCATCCTTTGTTCGTCTGAAAACGTTACAGCAAGACGGATATTAGGACTTCAAACGAGGAGTGGTACTTGGAGTCAGATCGTGGCGTACGTGAAGTGATCCTTGCCACTACCTCCAGTGACGTCACAGCACGAGAACTGTACAGAGACGAGCGACGCCGGTAGCACTTCACGGAGCGGTGTACAGCTCGACATTTCGATGCAGATGTGTAAACAGATATACATACTACTTTTCACGCTAGCCACAAAACACCTGTAAAGGGACAGAGAAAGGAAAATCAAAATTGTACCCACTTAAGCAGTACCTATGCAACTTTGGGCAAAGATGATTACCTAAAAGTTAGCCTATTTTTACAAAATTGAGAATTGAAACTTACCTTGGCTTTTGACGTAATAACGAAATTTAGCCTGTCAGAACACATTGCGCAAGACAACAAACATACACAACTTAAATATTGCAGAGAAAACACAAACAACTACATACAAATTTGTATTTAAAGAGAGAATATAGTAATTTACGTCTACTGTTGGTTACAAGGCGAATATTATTTTAGAAGAACTGTTCGTGCAAAGATTTTCACAAATTTACTTTTTTTGGAATTATTTCTTTCAAATCCTTACCCCATGTCCATGTCTATAAAAAGCGATGTTAACTGCCATTTCCAGAAGCTGTTTCAATACCTCCCCACGATTTATGCTGTTTATATTCACACATTGAAAGTCGTAAGATACAGGTGGTTGAAACAATTTGTATCTCTAATTTACAATCTGCAGGGCTACCGCAGCCGCGCCTATAAACAGATCGCCGCGCTGGAGTAGCCGAGCGCTCTAAAGCGCCTCGCTGCGGAGCGCGCAGTTGCTCGCCGTGGAGGTTAGAGTCCTCCCTGGTGTGTGTGTGTGTGTGTGTGTGTGTGTGTGTGTGTGTGTGTGTGTGTGTGTGTTTTCCTTATGTTAGTTTACCTATGTTTAAGTAGTTTGTAAGCTACGGACTGATGACTACGTAGTTTGGTCCAATAGATTTACAAACATTTGAACATTTTTTTTTTATAAACAGATCCCACGCTGCCTTATGAGAAATCGCACACCGCCAAACCGCCGCGGCGATTTCTCCGCAGCGGAGCAACCGCGGCTATAAGCCCAACCTGACGGTTCTCTTTCCGCTGCCGCCATAGTTACATGTACCGCATAATATCACCCTGTCTATTACGCATTCACAACAACTGCGCGCGTGTACAGATCAAAATCGGAGGTTACAAGCTTCCTAGGGTTTTATTTGCGGACGGAGAAGTTAGTACTGCTTCCTCCCACAAGTCCCCTAAAACCTCCACATCCTTGCGGATGCTGTTGCATAGCAGTGTGCGTTTGTACCGCCCTACAGTGCGCAAGAGGTGCCGTAGTTGCTGTCCAAGTCTTTATGGAAAGCATAGAGATCTGACTAACCTGTTGTCTTCTATAGTTGTCCCCAGCGCAGAAGACAGCACACAGGTCTTTGATTCTTCTACAGCATACAAGTGAGGCTGAAATAAGTTCTGTATGATGGAAGCATTAGAAGCGACTCGCGAGATTTTTGTCAGGGATGCCACTTATTAAATAAATAATATATGAACAACTATTGTTAATACGAAACGGCCTATGCTGCCTGTAGTTCATGTTGAGACCTTGACTGTTATCACAATTATACAAAACTTTACTCATTACCGGTGCCGTCCGGCGCATATAGTGGTCAGCTCGAGACTGCTACTGCGGCGCGTTGCGAGAGGACACCAGACGCTCTCTTTAGCGCCAAAATAGGGCCGTCGCGCGCCTTCTGCAAAATCGCTCTTCTCTTGTTACAGTAAGAGGTCACCTTAAACTTTTTAAACTCTCAAAACCTAGCCTGTCCTTGAGAGATATTTATCACAAATTCTCAGCCCTGAATAATTATTTAGTATACAATAAACAAGACTAATTTCAAAAGAAATCACTTGACGTGAAATGCAGCAGCCAATGCGAGGAGAGCACCAGTAACATAGGGGGGCTTTCGCACGGGAACCAGCAGCTACTGTGCCATATGCTACTGCTCCCCACCCCACATTTCAACATATGCTGCACTTCTGTCTTTCTTCGGCGTTTAAGACACGTGCGATGTTAGCAAGGAAACGGCCAGCGGCCAGAAATATGAAGTGGCCACAGGCCAGGAATATCACAAGGTTGTACAACTTCTATTCATCTGTTAGATTCGTTTTAGTTTACAATGGACCATACATTTCCGTGTTTTGTTGCTGTAACTCTTTGAAGACATTTTCAAAAAAGAACAAGAAATAAAAAGATCCTCCTCAACGATCTCTTCGTCGCGTCCATCAGAAAACTTTCCACCCTGCCCCCTCCCCGGCCCCTGCTGTCGAGAGATTACAAGGATGACGACGCCGAGGACAGCGAGAAGCGACGCCACGGAAACTCGGGGTTAGGTGAGTGAAACTTAAATCGTCGCCTTAAACGACGGCGGCGCGCGCCGGGGAGAGGCGTTTACTGCCAAACTGCTTTCGCCGCGCGCTCACCAGCGACGCTATCCGAATACGCGAGCAGTCGGCTGGCTGCGCGCCGCAAATCACTTTAACTGCTTCCGCGCAGTTTGTTCCGCCTCCCGACTGCCGCCTCTGGCGATACGCGGTGCCGCGCTGCGTGTCGCATCTCCCGCTGCCGGTAAATCAGCGTCAGCCCTGTCCTCTCCTTCCATTCGATCTGTTTCGTATTCTTCGAGGCGCTCGCTAGCCCTGCGAGGCAACATCGATCACAGTTCGGCCTACCTTCCGCTTCACGTGGGTTAATGTTGCGTTTGGGGACATGTGCGCCCGCCTTCCAGTGTTCAATATTCATAGAATATATGACATAAACTGCGATTGGGCGAAGCTGAAAATATGTACCCAGCCGGGATTCGAACCCGGGTCTCCTGCTTTCTAGGTAGTTGCGCTGACCCCTACACCACTGGGGACACAGTGATCAGCGCACCTGCAAGGACTACCTAGGTACGCCTCCCGTCAGATAAAAATTCCTAGCTTCGCCCTGCCCACAGTACTCAAACTCGTAGTTATGAAACTAATTCCCTTAAGAGTAAGGGCTTCAAAATTGCCCACCCCTCCCCACTTACGATAGGATCATTGCCCGTCACCGGCATATTATATGGCGTCTGTTCCGAAAGAACAGACGTCACTTCTGATCCTGCAGTTGTTATTATTTAATATTGCAACGATGCAAGGTATTTAATATTCCAGTGTTCAGTTCATTCCCACTACACACTTGGTGAGGCGGGCTAGTAGCGGCATCAGCGCCGCTCTATAGACAGAGACGCCATTAAAATACACCGATAACACTCGTCGATTGCGGCAGCTGTAAGAGTTCGCAAAAAAGTCGCACTGACTGACTGAGCGGACGAGGGTACGTACAAGAACCTGTCGACCATAAAGCAGGAACAGCATTAATTGTTTACTTCATGGTCTGTACGATACACTAATCGAGTCATTCTATGTGGTTCGAACAAATGGGCAAAGATTTTCTAGCGTGTTGTTGATGTTGCCAACAAAAGCACGCGAGGCCGCCGACATGATACGTTAAATTTTATCCCCAGTGACCACTGTAAACACAATTATTGGTCGATTTTCGACCACAGGCAATACTAGTAATAATAAGAAGACAAAACGATCTTACCAATGGAAAGCAGACTGAACAAAGACACTGAAGGGGGGAGTGGTGGGAAGACAGAAGTTTATGAAGAATGCTTCTTTGTCCCCACATCCGGCTTCCTGGTGTAGATGTAAAATTACCTGTTGAAGGTTTCGTCTTAATGTGCAAGAGTTCTCGCACACAGCTGTTACGCATCGGAGCAAAGCCCAGAAATGAGTACAGGAAAGAATCGCACTGACGTGTTTTACGGCCCACTTTAGATTTGTAGTTTTATAAGTTTTTGCAAACATTTTGGACCAAAATAATGATCTAAATAATAAAAAATTGAGTGTTTGAAACCCTTTTAGGGAAAATTTTTTTAGGGAACCACTGACCTCCAGCGTCACAGTCCAACGCATTGCTCACTACGCTACAGCTGACAGTTACGATAGGTGTTCTCTAATCTTATGCTATTGATAGTTGTTCTTAACTGACGCTAATATGGCATTTGTAGACACTAGATTATCATTTATCGTACGAAGAAGGACGTCTTTTTGTTAATTCTTCATTGCGCCATTTCTTTGAAATGACAACGTGTAAGTTACAATAAGAAAATCATCAGTTACGCAAGGAATGTCACGTGACATCTGCGAACGGCTGCTTTTCGTTAATTCAATGGAGGGCGTCAAAACTTCGTTATTTTTGCAAATATCTGTCAAACGATACGAGGTATGAGAAAAACATAAGGGAACAAAGTTGTAGAGAATTTTCTCCTCTACGGATTAGGTTATTCAGTTTTCGTGTCAGATGAATGGTTAAACCGTTATTTTCATTTAAATTTCGAGCTGAAAAGTCGATCGTAAAGGCCCACTTTAAGTGTTACTACCGTAACCTAAAGTGGGCCAAAAACTAAGCACAACACGGGCACACAGACGAAAAACCAGTTAGTCACTGCACAGAGACCCCGCAGGTGGTGCGGAGGGAAGAGGAGACGCCGATGGAAGGGAAAAGGGTGGGATGGGGAAGGGGAGATCATGATTCAAAGAGAATGGAAAGGGGCAAGCGAGGGAAGGGAAAGGGAGGACGACGCTACACATCCGGGGAGTGGGGAGCGGATTAGGGCTGGTAAGAGGGGCAGATACCAGGATGGACGACGATATCCGGGAGGGGGAGGTGGCGAAAGTTAGCCTGAGACAGGATGACACGCTCTTAAATACTGCGAAAATCATCGGCTGACTCACCGCCCACCGGACTCAAACTCCGCCCCTCAGCGGCAAGGCGCTCAACCCAGTGCCATCTAGGTGGCACTGGTTCAACCAAACCACAAGGAACTCCGAACGTAGAAAAGTTACAGAAAGACGACAGTTCGTAATGCACTGTTTAAGTTTACAAAGTATAACTTTTCAGACACTATATATAACTAAATAGAAGGATCTATAATCTAAAGCAGATTGCCTAATGTTATTTATATAACGTACAACTACTGTTTTTGTTAAAAGTGAATAGCGTTTTCTATACTTATATTTCTTATAAACAACTCGTTATCTGAAATCCTCATTCTCCCAACATAAAGCGAAATTTTGCAATGCAAAGAATCTACTTGACTTTTCTTACTAATATAAGTATTGTCGATCTTCTAAAAAGTAGGAGAGGTTTTCCTCGAACTGCAGAGTATGTTGCACGAATATTTATATTGAGGAATACACTTTTGACCTAGCTGTTTAGTCCCCTCAAAATAACATACTGAGGAATATGAAAGGAAAATCTACAACCATCCAGACATACCTGCAGGAAGCAAGGAAGCAAATGATCTGTATCGAGGGAGATAGAGGGGAAGAGGATCGTTGGGAACTCGCAGCTCTTACTTGCAAACGACATCGAACATAGGACGTACAAACGTTACATGTATGAGAAGTCATAACATTTGTTAGAAATGCGAAGATGGAGAGAAATGAAATTCACGTCCTGGATGAATCTCACTACTGAGAGACAGCACGTTGTCATGTGTAATTAACTAAATATTGCGGAAAATACTGCTATGTCACTACCAAAAATTATTAGTACGCATTACAAAAGAAAACAAAAGGAGAAAAGGAAGCACCTCACAGGATTTGAACCACCAACCTTTTGCTCATCACTCACATGTTTTTATCGACAAGAACGCGCTGAACTCGCTGGGCAAGAGTTTGTAAATCTATCTATAGTCAAAAACATTTATTTGTATCTAATAACGTGTTTATCATAACGTTGCATTTAGTTGTTGGTTACAAACGGTGTAGGTACCGCAATTGAAGGCAGGTTAAACTCGGAAACAAATAGTGAAATAAATACGGCAATTGAAGAGTAGCGAGCGTGGACGTCACGTGATGAGTTGTTGGGGTGGTGGGCCAGGATGCTGCGCGGGGACGAACCCTGCAGGTAGAAGAGAGGAGTGGGGGATTTTCGCATGTCTAACGTTTGCTGACAGGTTGTGCAACGTGTGGAGATGGAGGCAAGAAGTGGTGCAATGGTGTTGCTACGGCAGAGATCTGGAGTTCATGAGTATGGGGCAGACCACACGGTGCCGGGAGTCTGTGTTTCGGTTGACATACAAGACACGGATATGCTCCAGGAATTCCAGGTGGGGAAAGGTTATCAGGTGGTACAGATTCCGCGTGAGGCAGAGGCGGCGAGGCGGGTGCGGTAAGCGAGGCGGAGGGCGTGGCGATCGAGGATATGAATGGACGTAGTAGGAAAGGGAGGCGGAATACAGTGGCGTATTCAACGGGAGGGTCCTCAAAAGAAAAAAAAACAAAACACTTTTTATTGAAACATTTTTATTTTTAGATAAGAAGTGTGTACAAAAGGGAATATTTATTTTTGGAATTAATTTCATTCATTTTCTACATAACATTAGTGACTTCTAATAACGCAAATTAGCTATTATTCACTTATACCAATGCCTTTTCCACCCCACCCTCCATTTACGTGACTGGAATAATCAGCATTCCTCTCTTTAACACATTCGTGTAGCCAGTGGCGGATTATGGCAGTCAAAACAAAAATAGGTTAAAAAAAAGTTCAAATGTTTGTGATCCTATGGGACGAAAATACATTGGTCATCAGTCCTTAGTCTTACAAATTACTTAAAGTAAGCTAAAATAACCTAAGGACAACACAGACATCCATGCCCGACGGAGGATTCGAACCTCCGACGCAGAGAGATGTATTACTAAAAAATTACGCTCATTGTGCTATTTACTGATGTAACCAAATATTAGGTATTATTACTATTATTAGTATATTAAAAGCCACATACATAACAGAAAAAGCAATTGAAAATATTTATATTAAAATCGTTGCGTGTTCAAAATAAAAATAATGGCAAGGTACATCTTCGGGTAGGCTTGGAGAGTAATGGGAGACTAACATTGATACACAGTGCTCAACCAGCGCTTCGAGGTGCAGCCATTACTACAACCTCTTGATAAAACATTAGTCGAATGGAATAGTTATCATGACCGTGATTCGTATCGTGATAGCTCAGTCGTAGAGCTCTTGCCCGCGAAAGTTAAAGGTTCCAGGTTCGAGTCCCGGTTCCGGAAAACAATTTCAATCTGCTGGGAAGTTTCATTGTCATGACGTTAATTCCCGTGGTTAATATTCGGAATGCGTCCTAATAATTTAAACTCTTCAGTGGGCTATTCAGAAATGTATTTTACTTGGTATATTAGGGCGGCCCTCTTGAGACTCAAAGTACGAGCTGATGTTTAATACTTTCGTACAGCATAACTCTGAGAGAGGTGTATACGCAATTCTCAACTCCGTCGGATTGCTGCCCTGTTGGAGTCCCGAGCCGGATATTCACAGGTAAAGATAATCCACACAGGCGGCTCAAAGAACCAAGAGTAAACAGAACGCGCTTTAGGCCTAATAGCGTGCAAGCAGGATATAAGCACAAACTGCCAAAGAATGTAACAGTAATGCCGACTGAACTCCGGCGATCTTGGAAGTTCTTGCAGTTCCACAGGACTACGTTTTCACCTTCTCAGACTATAAATGCGTGCTCCCCCTTCTTAAATATCTCCGTCGAGGGCATAAAAACCACTAAATGGAATACTTGAATAAGAGAACGTCTTCATTGCAAATATTTTTTATTATAATGATGCGTTTCGCCCGGTTAGGACATCTTCAGATAAATGACTAAGAAGAAAAAAAAAATGTAACAGAACTTAAAATATTTACATGACATTATTGCGAAAATTTTTAGCTACAAACCAATCTGAAACTATTTATAAGAAATTGTGATAATGTGCGGTACTTATGTTTTATCTACTCTGTGGTGGAGGGTGTTTAGATTTAAATGCGCTCATAGGGTGTACGTAAAACTAATACGTAAACCATATGGGGAAAAAAAAGAGCACACGCACGCGTGCGCACACCCATGCCTGAGGCAGGACTCGAACCTCCGCCCGTAGCATGATGCCTTACACCCAGCAGCCACGCGGCTACTTTCGCGCTGCCTGAGCACTGTCAGCCTTATCTCGATACGTATGCACTGCTGATGCAGACACTCTTTGTGTGTAGTTCTTGAAGTGCGTGCGTCTCACTTCTTTTCTGTTTTTGCCGCTGCCTTCCTCGCCGCACGTTCAAGAAAGGTCAGGTTCTGAACTCTTAACAGATTACAACCGTGTCTCGGGTTAGAACAATGATCTATAACCCCGCCTTTCGCCGGCAGTATTCTACGAAGCCCAGCGTTCCTGAGCTCGGAAAAAACGACAATCAACTGAAACATTCCGCCGGCCGCGGTGGCCGAGGGGACTACAGCGTCCCAGTCACGGTCTGCACGACCACTACGGTCGGGGGTTCGAATCCCCCCTCGGGCATAGATAATTGTGCCGTCCTAGTTCGTAAGTAGTTCATAAGTACTTTGTAAGTTTAGGGACTGATGACCCCGTAGTTAAGTCCCATAGACTATACAAACATTTGAACATTTGAAACATTCCATAGTTCCGTGTTCATTCGTTTATTACCTGCGCAGTCACTGCGGCTTAGCAGAAGGCGACACAAGATATCGGACCAGCGTTTACGTAGGTAGAAATCCACTGCGAAATTAGAGGCAAAAAAATGGAAACACGCGAAGAGAGTTGTATCTTTGCTTTTAGGTACATACGATCATCTTTCTGCTTCTAATCATCTAGTCAGCGATGTTGGAAATTCTTTAAAAAAACGTGTAGTAAAAAAAACTACGGTTTAAAACGAGCGCTGCTCGATAGCTTGACGCACGTTTCTCAAGTAAACTTTAAAAGTGCGCTCCCAAATATTCTATGTATTCTATGATTATGTAGTAAACTTTTCTTTCACTGAATGAAAATCACGGAAAATGTAAACGACAATAATGGTAATATATACAGCAAACAACCTTTCGTCATAAAGCGCTATTTATGCAAAGACTTTGCACTTACAACTATCCAGTCTTAGATTTAGTTAAATTCTACGTGCGCTTGGGTTTATTTTGTGACTTGTAATTCCTTTTTCCATACTTAATCATTATTACGCATACGAAACCTTAACTAATATTGTTGTGCAGTGCATCATTCGCCATGTGACCGACTTACGCTTCTAGTAGCGTCAAGTTAAACGTTTCTTAAACTATTTTCATCTCGAGATTTGTGTTATCAAAACGAATTACTGTTTCGCACAGAGAGTTGCAAGGACTCGAAATACTGTCAAGCGTTAAAGGATTTTATATAAAAAGAATCATTAATAGCCCAAATTTCAAAACAATGTCGGTTTTCTGCATTTCTGCACTTTCTAACGCCTTCCGAGTATTTCTTTATTTTTCATCATTTTAACCGCTGCACGCATCGAAGTTCATAGAAATAGGCCAGTAGAATTAGAATATAAATCGGAAATAATTGCTGCAAAAGATTTTATTGTTTTAATGTGCCGCGCGGGAGAAGCCGAGCGGCCTGGAGCGCCACGTTACGGATCGCGCAGCCTCCCGCGTCGGAGGTTAGAATCCTCCCTCGGGCATGGATTGTGTGTAGTGCTTAGGTTAGTTTAACTTAGTTTAAGTAGTTCGTAAAAACTACGGACTGGTGACCAACGTAGTTTTGGTCCCATAGAATTACAAACATTTGAACATGTTGTTTTAATGGCTTCATTTGTGCCCAGTATGACTATCCAAGGTTACTCTCCTCGACTGAGATGTGCTATTATGTCTCGTAAGGGATTAAAAATATTACGCCGGAGTGGACGAGTGCATTGAGGCGGTATGCTTCGATGCGCGAGGCCGTTCCCCGTCGGGGATTTGAGTCCTCCCTCGGGCATGCATGGATGTGTCTTTAGTATAAGGTAATTATAAAATAGTTCGTAAGGTTAGGGTCTGATGATCCCACAATTAAGTCCCATAAGCTTAACAAACATCGAACATTTTTTTTTTCATCTGCAACAGTCGAGATTTTTAGAATATTTCGAATCCCTAATTTATGCCTGTCTGAACATTCGGTGGCTTTCGTTTCTCGGATCGTGAGAGGTAGTGCAGTAGTAACACACTGGATTCGCATTCGGTAGGGCGATGGTTCAAATCCACATCCGGCGTACCAGATTCAGGTTTTCCACTATTTCCCTAAATCATTCCAGGCAAATGCGGCGATGGCTCCTTTGAAAGGGCAAGGTCGATTTTCGTCCTCGTGCTTATCGAAAAATCTGAGCTTGAACTCCGTCTCTAATGACGACGCTGTCGACGGGACATTAAAGACCAATCTTTGTTCCTTTTTCGTTGCTTGGTAGAACCCATGCACTCACTACTTCAGACAACACGCATAGGACCACAGTGTATTCTCACTTGTGGAACTTGACTCAAGTTAGTAAGGAGTGCGAAAATGGTTGATATTTCCCCTCGGGAAGTGCCAGTGGTTCATAAATGAGACGTAAAAGTTTAATGGTGAATCTCGTGGGCCGTTAAAAGTGACGGTCCTCTGTAATTTCACGGTTTCCTCTGGACCCCGTGAAGCTCGTTGTCTTCTTTTAACGAGCGGAACAGAGTAAAGGACGCATCAGTAGATAGCGGGAGGCTGGCTTTAAAAATTAAAGCACCGCTTATCTTCACGAAAAACGTCTATGCAGGAAATGCGGCTGTAAGCCGAAGCTTTTATAGTACTTAATGATACATTGCAAAAACAGCGGCAGTGGCTGTTGTAATAGCTCATTATTGACGTCAACAAAATATTTTGTTTGCTGTATCTTCGTCTGCCATAACGAATTGAATCGTTTCCAAAGTTATTGATTACAAAGCAGTCGGTTTCTTCGTATTGAATTCCTTCAACTATGTACCTACATTACGAGTATATAGCATAACATAAATTTCCAGCATCACAGTTATAAGGACTACAGGTTCCAAATGGGTTCTACGGTGAAAAATCAATGGGCGTAAAATCATATTGCAAGTGATAAGTCTTGTATCATGAACGAATGGACAGGCATTTGTAAACTTTTTGTTTCGCAACCATCAACTGCCTTACGCATCAACATTCCTGGCGCTATAATAAAAATCTGTAATGTGGCCACGGTGGAGTTTACCACTGTTTACAATTCAGGACTGGTTTTTGCAGGTACAGAATTATTCATTAAATGAATTGGCAAAATAGATGTAATGTGGCCTTGTGGGAATGGTTCTGCTCTCGTCGGAGGGTTCTTTTTTTTTTTTTACTGTTCATCGTGCAAACTAACGTTTTACATAGCAATTCCGTTGTGGGATGACACTTCGTACTGTATTAAATATGTACGAGGTCGGAGCTAAAACATTGATACTACTGTCATGGAATTGTACTTTATCAATTGAGAATTTGCAGTTTCTCTATCCCAAAACTCTAATCTATTAGAAAGTTGTTCCGAAAGTTCATAGCAATACAATAATAGGTGCATCTCATTATGCTATCGGCAGGTCACGTGCTACGCCCTAATTAATACTTTCTCTCTGAGTACATTGTTTAGATTCTTATCGTTACCTCGAACCCAAGTCAAGCTCCACTAATGAGGCGTGTTTGTTGTGTCTGCCTACGCCCGTCCAGTGAATTTTACCGTCAGATGTTTCTTTTAGAGCTTGTTATACAGTGGTTCCCAGCTCCTTTATCGCCCTAGTCCCACATTAAATTTTTGCGGCCTTGTGTCTGATGGGTTTGTTGCTGACCCATTGTTTCAACGTTATCAGCGTGCGTTATTCTCAAACTCTGGTGGATGTGTAATTCGTGTTATAAGGTAACGTTTTCAGTTTCTGTTTTTCGTTTTCTTTGTTCTCGAATTCAATGCGTATATATACCACTGTCCGTCGCATTTGCTTGAACGTAAAACCTTAACCATTTAACATCAGGTAATATTTTAGAAAATAAAAACGTTTTAGTCCTATGCTTAGGTTTCTGTAGTTGTGGTGGTGGTGGTGGTGGTGGTGGTGGTGGTCGCCGCCTCCGTCGACGTCGTCGTCACTTCGCAGACTGGTTTCATGCAGCTCTCCACGCTACCCTGTCCTATATAAGCCTCTTCATCTGAAAATACGAAAGGCAACCTAGATCCTTTTGAATCTGCCAGGTGTATTCGTTTCTCGGTCTCCCTCTGCGATTTTTACCCCACACATTTCCTTCGAAGTTTCTATCGTCATTGATTTAGAAGACGAGAAATCGAATGAGTCTCTTTCAAACAAATTGTATTACGTTTGTGTGTCGACAATGGGTCTCAAGGAATATACACTTAACTAGGTTCAGTTCAGTCTGAAAGACAGTAACAATCTGTAAAATGTGAACAGTGAAACGACATTTGTGAATTAATTTGTGGAAAACATAGAAAATCGTCAAAGAATTGTGGCTTACATGCTGTGCTTTGAATCATTTTATGTTTTAAGGGGGGTGTTAATCTGTGTACGACTTCCCTATCCTCCTCCGTGTTCTTCTTCTTTTTCCGAGTACTAGTTCCCTATCACCTCTTTCAACATGTAACACGCGGTATTATTTTAACGATAACTAAATTCAGTATATCAGGGTTCAAGTTGACGTCATCGTTTAGTACGTAGCCTTATCATTACTTATGATAAATTTTAGTTCAGAGGAATACATAATTGTAAAGCATTGGACCAAACGTTTGGCAAGAACATGTGTACATTGAGTACCATAAGAAACTACAAACTCCTGTAACTGTTACTTCGTAATTCACCAGTTCATTGTTGCCATTTTCAGTATTACACTTCTACATCTACATGGGATACTCAGCAAATCACATTTAAGCGCCTGGCAAAGCGTTCATCGAACCACCTTTATACTATTAATCTTCCATTCCGCTCTCGAATAGCGTGCGGAAAGAAAGAACATCTGAATCTCTCAGTTCGAGCTCTGATGTATTTTATTCTGATGACCATTTCTACTGTTAGGTGGGAGTCAACAATATACTTTCGCATTCGGAGGAGAATGTTGGTGATTGGAGTTTAAGTAGACAACGCCGCAGCGATAGGCGCCGTTGTTGTAATGATTCCCATCCCAGGTCCTGTATCATTTCCGTCCTCTGTATCGTGACAATACAAAACGAGCTGCCCTCCTTTGAACTCTTTCGATGTCCTCCGTCAAATCCACCTGATAAGGATCCCACACTTGGCAGAAATACTCCAAAAAAGAACGGAAAGCGGAGTGTATGCAGTCTTTTTAGTAGTTCTGTTACATCTTTTAAGGGTTCTGTCAATAAAACGCAGTCTCTGGTTCGCCTTTCCCACGACATTATCTACGTGTTCTTTCCAGTTTAAGTCTGAAGTAATAGTAATTCCTAGGTATTTTGTGGAGTTTACGACCTTCACTTTTGATTGATTTATGTTGTAAACAAAGTTTAACGGATTTCTTTTCGTACTCATGTGGACGACTTCACATTTCTCATTATTTAGAGTCAATTGCCAATTTTTACACCATAGTGATATCTTATTCATATCGTACTGCAGTTGGTTTTGATCTTCAGATGATTTTACTAGACAGTAAATGACGTCGTCATCTGCAAACAACCTAAGAAAGCTACTTAGATTTTCCCCTAAATCGTTTATGTAAATAAGGAACAACAGAGGACCAATGACACTACCCTGTGGAACGCAAGATATCACCTCTGTTTTAATCGATTCCTTACAATCGATTACTACAAACTGTGTCCTCTCTGACAGGAAATCCCCTATCCAGTCGCAAATTTGGGGCGATATACCATAACCACGCAATTTGATTAAAAGCCCTTTGTGAGGTACGGTGTCAAAAGCTTTCTGGAAATCAAGAAATACGGAATCGATTTGGAACCCTTGTCGATAGCACCAATCACTTCGTGAGAGTAAAGAGCTAGTTGTGTTTCGTATGAACGATATTTTCTAAATCCGTGTTGACCCTGGGTCAATAGATCGTTCTTTTCGAGATAATTCATAATATTTGAATACAGGATATGTTCCAAAATTCTGCTGCAAATTGACGTCAATGAAATAGGCCTGTATTTTAGTGGGTTACTCCTACAGCTTTTCTTGATTATAGGCGTGACCTGTGCAACTTGGCACTGAGTACACAAATCAGCAAAATTAAGACTTATGCGAGGCTTCAAAAAAAGGGCTGGTGTGCTGTACCTTGTCTTTGTTAGTTTTCTCCTGGTGGTGGTGGTGTTGTGGCGTTTTTGGCCGTTATGTCCCAACTGGGGTCGTGTACGCACTGCCTGGTGCAAATCTAAGGTGACGCCATTTCGGCGACTTGGCTGTCGATAATGGTGGTGGTGGTGGTGGTGGTGATGATAATAATGATGATGGACTGATGATGACTGCACAACATGTAGTCCCCGTATGGAGAAAATGCCCTGCCCGATCGGGAATTGAACCCGGGCTCCCTGTGTGGCAACCTGCCATGCTCCTCACTGACATGCGGAAGCGAACTTTTTCCTGTCTACCTTGCAGTACTCAACAATTTACGTTTTTCTTTGCTAGCAGTGGCTGTTGTAAGCCACTGAGTCGGCGACTATTCCTGGCCGATCTTTTTCCTTTTTTGTTTTCTTTTTAGGCGTTCAGGGATAACGTCGTTTCACGTAGATGGACAACTGAAAAGAGCGCTAAATGTAAACAAAGTCTAAACAATTTTCTGGGCTTACATCTGTGAAAGTATTTCGAAATACGTGTAAAAAGAAAATTGAAACCATTGTTTTACTGAGTTTTCAATTTCGAGTGAAGGGTTAGGGACAGACATAACCACCGTGTATTAACCCTATTATGCATACACCGGGTCTAGTGGATCCAGGAACAATTTTAATTTTTAATTTGTGTATTAAAGACTTGAAATTGAGTTCCAACCGTTCAGGTATGCTCTCTGGCAATAATCAGTAATACATTACAGATATTCCTAGAATTAGGTGTCATTAGTTTAAGTGCCACATTTTCATCTTTATACTACACATTTACATAACCTGGGTCCGATGGACCCCGTGGTTTACGTTAAAGTGTTCGTTAAATTAGATTGGGTTGTAATCAATTACATTTTGTTGGAGTACCGAGAATACGTTACTGCCACACAAGTGCATTGTTGTGATCGCAGAAAACGTATTGTTATAACATGGCATGTTCTACTGTCAGACAGCATACTTCTGTGTTGTGTAAGAAGCAAAACATCGCAATGGGTGGTTATTAGTGTGTGACGCTGTACAGAAAGACTGTAGGAGTTTGCTACACCGCAGTATTGTTTGACATTCCATACTCATTCGGAAGAAAGGTAAGAGTTATTGGTAACACTAAAAAATAACATGAAGAGCCGCTATATTTATACACTCCATAGGAGAAGAGAGTATTGAGGTTATTTATTCATAATATTATTTTTCAGACAATGTCAGGATCTGTATCTAAAGAAAGGAGCAGGAGAGAGGATAGCATACGTTTTCCAAACCCAAATTTTGAATCATTTGTTACTCAATGGGTAGCTGAAGATGACGATTTCCTTTCAGATGTAAGTTCTGCTTTAGATGAAAACCATGAAGCTGTTCCTCAGGCAGTGTCATACGACTCTTTGGACGGATAACCACGTTGTGGTGGTGGTGGTGGTGGTGAAGATGATGATCTAGATAATAATAGCTCAGGACAAATAAGCAGTGAAACCGTTAACGTTTATATTGCTCCAAATGGTATGCTATGGAGTGAAAGGCCCCCAGTGCAAGGTGAAATTCAGTGGCGTAACTAGGACTTGGCTTTGGGGGGGGGGGGAGATAGATCTGCTTGACGAGCAACATTTTAGTCAGTTTCCAGACAGAGTACTATTTACCACTCCTGTTGAAGAAACTAATTCACTCCCATCCAATGAAAGCTTATGGTAACCCCCCCCCCCCAAGTTTCCAATCTTTACCTTTACCAGATTACTGTTATACGGTTTCTTTTCTTTTTTTCTCTCTCTTTTCTTTTCGGGTTCTGGGGGGGGGTTCTGTCCCCCTCATCCCCCCCCCCCAATAGTTACGCCACTGGTGAAATTTATACCAGAACCAGCAAACTGCTGTGATGTTTTTTGTGAAATGATTTATACTTTGACAGAAAAGTTTTCTGGGTGTTTATACTTTGTCAGTGGAAAAAATAACATATTTGAACACTGTGAAAAATAATATTGGTGGTGTCTGTATCGGTTTTTCATAATATAATCTATTTAAAAAAATATTCAGGGTTAAAATTATACTAATTATACATTGCAAAAGCCAGTAAAATCATTAAAATAGCCACAGCTTTCTTATATTATACTCAGGAACCTTCAAATAAAAATATTCGTGCATGATAATATCCACAAAACTTATTTTCGCCGCGGTGGAGTAGCCGAGCGGTCTAAAGCGTCTCGCTGCGGAGCGCGCGGTTGCTCGCCGTGGAGGTTCGAGTCCTCCCTGGGGCATGTGTGTGTGTGTGTGTGTGTGTGTGTGTGTGTGTGTGTGTGTGTGTGTGTGTGTGTGTTGTCCGTAGGTTAGTTTACCTAGGTTTAAGTAGTTTGTAAGCTACGGACTGATCACCACGCAGTTTGGTCCGATAGATTTACAAACATTTGAACGTTTTTGAAAACACTTATTTTCATTTAAATTGTCATGTTAGACGTAACGGGTCCAATGGACCCAGGGTATGTAAATGTGCAAAAAAATATGTCATGCGTTGAAGGGTTAAGTAAATTGTGCAGTGATCGTTTGAAGGTACGACCCTTCTCTCCCCGCTATTTGGCTTACAAAGCGACACACTGGTGCCCTGATTAAGGCAAATCTCCGTGCGTGTGGAGTAAGCGCATGCTGATGGCGCCGGAGTTCAGCACTGTACCGGCTGCAGTCGAGCCAACTGGCCGAGCCGCGCGGCGGGAACAAAGCCCTCCCCCGACCTCCGGGCGCGATTATTCGGCGCGGCTTCTTAGCGGCGCGGCGCGCCCAGATGCTAACCGCTTTGCATGGAAATAAGCCAGTCTCTGGACGCGGATGCGCCGGCCGGCCGGCCGGCCGGGACGCTAACCGGCGAGTTGGTAATTGCTTCATTGATCACGGCGCTCGCCTAATTCATACAGCGGCCTGTACCGCGCTGCTCGCCCCCCCCCCCCCTCCCTACCCGGCCAGCTTTTGTTTGATATTCCAATTACAGCGCCAACGAACGCGCAGTCGGAAGGGCCGAGTTGCAGCCCGCTTCCTCGCTGCCGGGGCCCCAAAACGAGCAAAGTAATTAGATTAAGCGGGCGCTCTAAATTAACGCAACAATCTCTGTTACAAGTAAATCAGCCGGCAGTTAAATTGCGCTGCCAGACGCGGCCCCCGGGCTTAAAATGAAACTCCGGCCGGGTTGTCTCTCACCGGTTTGAGGGCACATTGAACGGTCACTGCGGTCCGATTAGCGCGCTCGTTCTCCCGTGTTACTCGGAGTACGAGAAGCGAAGTGCCGAGGAACGACGTACTGCGGGAGGAACCGCCAGGTATTTTTCTGCCGATCTTTTATCCGCACACCATCATGTAGTTTAACAATTAAACAGCTGCGCAGGAGGACCGGGACCGGAGTTGTTACCTCCCCGCAGGAGGTTCGAATCCTTCCTCGGGCCTGTGTGTGTGCGCGTCTCTGGGTCTGTGTGTGTGTCTCGGTGTGTGTGTGTGTGTGTCTCGGTGTGTGTGTGTGTGTGTCTCGGTGTGTGTGTGTGTGTGTGTCTCGGTGTGTGTGTGTGTGTGTGTCTCGGTGTGTGTGTGTGTGTCTCGGTGTGTGTGTGTGTGTGTGTCTCGGTGTGTGTGTGTCTCGGTGTGTGTGTGTGTGTGTGTGTGTGTGTGTGTGTGTGTGTGTGTGTGTGTGTGTGTGTCTCGGTGTGTGTGTGTGTGTGTGTGTGTGTGTGTGTGTGTGTGTGTCTCTCGGTGTGTGTGTGTGTGTGTGTGTGTGTGTGTCTCGGTGTGTGTGTGTGTGTGTGTCTCGGTGTGTGTGTGTGTGTGTGTCTCGGTGTGTGTGTGTGTGTGTGTGTGTCTCGGTGTGTGTGTGTGTGTGTGTGTGTCTCGGTGTGTGTGTGTGTGTGTGTCTCGGTGTGTGTGTGTGTGTGTGTCTCGGTGTGTGTGTGTGTGTGTGTGTGTGTGTGTCTCGGTGTGTGTGTGTGTGTGTGTGTGTGTGTCTCGGTGTGTGTGTGTGTGTGTCTCGGTGTGTGTGTGTGTGTGTCTCGGTGTGTGTGTGTGTGTGTCTCGGTGTGTGTGTGTGTGTGTCTCGGTGTGTGTGTGTGTGTGTGTGTGTGTGTGTGTGTCTCGGTGTGTGTGTGTGTGTGTGTGTGTGTGTGTGTGTCTCGGGGTGTGTGTGTGTGTGTCTCGGTGTGTGTGTGTGTGTGTGTGTCTCGGTGTGTGTGTGTGTGTGTGTGTCTCGGGGTGTGTGTGTGTGTGTGTGTCTCGGGGTGTGTGTGTGTGTGTGTGTGTCTCGGGGTGTGTGTGTGTGTGTGTGTGTGTCTCGGGGTGTGTGTGTGTGTGTGTGTGTCTCGGGGTGTGTGTGTGTGTGTGTGTGTGTCTCGGGGTGTGTGTGTGTGTGTGTGTGTGTGTGTGTGTGTGTGTTGTCTTAGTTTAAGTAGTTTGTAAGTCTAGAGAGTGATGACTATTGAAGTTTGGTCCCACAGCTTCAAAATCATTTGAACATTCTTCGAATTAATGGATATCAGTTGCAGAGAAGTTATACTGGTGAGACAGTCACGCAAAAACGTGATGGGTGGAGGGGGAGTAGACCGCTGATTATATTTCAAGGTAATCACCTTAATCTTTATAAAGGGTGTTACACAAAGGTACGGCCAAACTTTCAGGAAACATTCCTCACACACAAAGAAAGAAAATATGTTATGTGGACATGTGTCCAGAAACGCTTACCTTCCATGTAGAGCTCATTTTATTACTTCTCTTCAAATCACATTAATCATGGAATGGAAACACACAGCTACAGAACGTACCAGCGTGATTTCAAGCACTTTGTTACAGGAAATGTTCAAATTGTCCTCAGTTAGCGAGGATACATGCATCCACCTTCCGTCGCATGGAATCCCTGATGCGCTGATGCAGCCCTGGAGAATGGCGTATTTGTATCACAGGCGTCCACAATACGAGCACGAAGAGTCTCTACATTTGGTACCGTGGTTGCCTAGACAAGAGCTTTCAAATGCCCCCATAGATAAAAGTCAAGAGGGTTGAGGTCAGGAGAGCGTGGAGGCTATGAAATTGGTCCGCCTCTACCAATCCATTGGTCACCGAATCTGTTGTTGAGAAGCGTACTAACACGTCGACTGAAATGTGCAGGAGCTCCATCGTGCGTGAACCGCATGTTGTGTCGTACTTGTAAAGGCACATGTTCCAGCAGCACACGTACAGTATCCCGTATGAAATTATGATGTGCTCCAGTGAGCGTAGGTGGACGAACATGAGGCCCAATAAAGACATCACCAACAATTCCTGTCCAAACGTTCACAGAAAATCTGTGTTGTTGACGTGAATAGAGGAAATGCAGTACATACTAACGAAACAATTGGGTATTTAGACAATTGTCTACAC
Organism: Locusta migratoria; assembly: GCA_026315105.1. Classification (NCBI taxonomy): domain Eukaryota; kingdom Metazoa; phylum Arthropoda; class Insecta; order Orthoptera; family Acrididae; genus Locusta; species Locusta migratoria. Next base: position 250,164,981 of record CM048749.1, read on the forward strand.
GAATTATTTCCATATACATTTAAAGAGAGATTCAAAAATGAGCTCTAACATGGAAATTAAGCGTTTCCGGACACATGTTCACATAACGTATCTTCTTTCTTTGTGTGTCAGGAATGTTTCCTGAAAGTTTGGCCTTACATTTTTGTATCACCCTGTATAAGGTGTTAGTGTGTTTGTATTGCATACAAATCTACAGTTTTGTTCCATCGTGAGGAAATTCTCCACACACAAACGTTCAAACCAAGAGGAAGGGTCGCACACATCGTTCAGACATGACCTCATAAACAATTAGACGCGCTTAAAACTGATAAAACGCCCGACAATGTTGCACTTGTTCTCTTAAACCACTGGACTGATTTCAATCAAATTTCGTGCTCGTATTACTTAAGAGCTAAGAATCGCTGTAAGGGTAAGAACCAGCTACGACCCATTGTTCAGGAGCTACGACGCAAATAGTGCGTGGTGGAGGCCACTTCAGCCACTTCACTTGGACTTTGACAAAATCCATTACTTTGCTCTGATTTTAATGCAATTTTTCATTGGGCCTGAAGTTACAACATCTAAAATGCATTGCTGTAACCGTTCGACGAGTTTACTAAAATCCCTCACCCCTTTCTTGGCCAATTCTCGGATTATAGTGAGAATAAATATAATAAGAACGGACGTCTCAATGTTAAACCTCTAGTTTACTCAAGAGTATGTTCGGAGAAACAATGTCCGACGTATTAGTTTGCAACTGAGCTCTGTGAAGTTAATGAGGAAAGCTTTTGGGATTTCAAAATGCCGTGCTTGCAGCGAATCGCACTAACAAGCAACACTCGCTTGCTGACTGAACAAACAGGCGTCAAATCACATCGACTAACCTCCTTCATTTCATCACCTCCCCCCCCCCCCTCTCTCGTCGCCTTAACCACCTTGCCAACCGGACGCTCCTCTCGTCGGATCCAAATCCCAAAAGTCGCACGCTGTGAAAGTGGCAGCCCTATCGTTCATAGTCCTTAGTTCAGGCGGACCTCATACGCAATGTCCATACTCCGTTCTTGATCGCAACTGTGGTGAAGAAATGAACCTAAAGCAGTCCTCGTATCGATATACATGTACAATGGTGTCCGAAGATTAAGCAACAAATGGAAGTTCTGCGAGGTTGTTTTTATTTTGCCACAAAACAGTTGAAAATGAGGTGGTAAAGAAGAAACGATGTAAAGAATACGGATGGAAAACTGCAACAAACATAACTGTAGAAAGCAGAATTGTCTTCTTTCTTGAACTGAAGGGATTTGCACACACATTTCGCCCGCTAGTTAGTGAGCTCAATATAGGGTGGAAAACATTTAGCAGCGGTACGAAGCATGCTGCGAATGGTGTCATCAGTCTCATGTTTAGGCAATAACGCCAATTCTTCCTGCAGACCTGCCCGCAAGTCTTAGAGTGGTTGGTGGTCGCCAACGTTTTGCATCCCGTCTTCTATTGCATCATGAGGTTTATGGGATGCAAATCGGGAGAGCGAAGAGGCCACACTGTGCGACAATGTCTTCCGAGAAAACATCAACTACCAGAGTTGTGAGGTCGAGCATTATTGTCCATTATTACAAAGTCTGCGCTTGTAGAATCTGGCAACAACTCCAAATGGGGCTCAAAGATATCATCACGATACCTGACTGCGGTTAACCCTTGCCGATTCACGCGTAGAATTTCGTGAAGATGTGTTAAAGTTTTCAATATGATCCGTGCCCTCACCATTAAGCATTCTCTTCAAAAATCAAATGTTCAAATGTTTTTTAAGCTTAAGTGACTTAACTGCGGAGTCATCAGTCCCTAAACGTACAAACTACTTACGAACTACCTTATACTAAATACGACACAAACATCCATGCCCGAGGGGGTATTCGAAACCCCGACCGTAGTGGCCGTGCAGACTGTGACTTGCGCGCCGCAGACCGCTCGGCCACGGCGGCCGTAGCATTCTCTTCTATAACGGCCTGCATCCACAACGTTCGGATCCATAGATACTGTTTCACGTGCCCTCTAGATGGGAATCCGTCGAGACTCTCTCCAGACCAAAACAGGTCTCTGCTGATCGACCATCCAGGTGCAATGTGGACGACTCAACTCCACACGTGCTTCGGTTCTATTTCCTCCTGTGAAAAGCTACGCTGTAGTTCAGCGGAACGTCAACGAGATAGTCACCGGACCAGAAACTACGTTACTTAGCTGGGTAAGCACCATTGCCTAAAAACATGACATTGTGAAACGGAGTGTATTGTTTTCACCTTGCGCGATGGTTCTTTTGGCTGCATCTTGCTTGGCTGCTGCATAAAGTGTTACGAGAAAGTGTTAGTTGGTTACCCGCATGACGATGCACACCGCTTTCAACTGCCACTGATAGTACACTTTTTCTTTCCAGCCATGAAAGCATTAAGCTACTTTCACGCTACTGCTATGGTTCAGGAAAAACAGTTCAGCGCCATCATTCCTGTTCAAATCTAGGACTCCTCTTCATTATGAAAGCTACTGTATGAGGGTAGAATCAACTGTAGTTCAGAGCTGACATGACAACCATTGCCAGTTGTATTTTGCGCCGCGGCCGAGCGCATTGAGGCGCTATGCTACGATGCGCGAGGCCGTTCCCCGTAGGGGGTTCTAATCCCTCTTCGGACATGGATGTTTGTGCCGTCTTTAGTATAAGCTAGTTCGTAAGTAGTTTGTAAGTTTAGGGTCTGATGACCCCGCAGTTAAGTCCCATAAGCTTTACAAACATTTTATTATTTATTTTTTTATTTTTCTAACCCGCTTCCGCGTAGAAAAACCGTTAGTTCCGGTCAGGTTGGAATCAAACATAAGGATAGAACGACTACAACGTGTCACACGGCAGTTACTGCAGAATGCGTTTTTTAACGATTATAACGTGCAATATCGTTACGTGAAATCCCTCTCTGTCCATCGTAAAGCATAATCATGTTTGTTGTACCAGGAGAGTTCTGTGTTAGTGCTAAGTAGAGCTCGTCAATTTTAACGTTTTACGGATATCTGCTAGTGTGTAGAACAGCTGTGTAACTAGGAACTACTTGTTTAGAAGGGGGCGTCCCCAGCCGTGGAATCGACTTCATGAATTAATGTAAGAGTTGGTGTAGGCTAGCGTCCCAGATATTACATCTTGGAGCCCTTTACCCTGCAAGTGGACGACGAAAATTGGTTCCAACCCCATCATCTTGAGCATACCAACTACGTAACGTAACGGCCGAAGTGCTACAGGGATTAATAATGCACATGGCTGTAAGGTGAGACACCTATGTTTTACCCCACCGTAAAAGTGCTTACAAAGTCAGTTCCACCCCTGGGAAATTTCCTTTATTTTAACTGGAAAGTAACCGCCGTAAAAGATGTATCTTTCATGTTGACTGTAATTACAGCACTATCGAAAACTAGCAGCAGCGTGAGTGAAAAAAGCGTTTAACTAGTTCAGGCTTGGGCCGGGTAACACTACGTCTATTGCGTAAAAGCAAAAGACAATATTACGTTATCCGCACAGTGATCCGAAGTAAAACTGCATCCCAAAATGTGATTAAATTTTTTCAAACTGTGTTAAATGCAGTTAGCAATAAGTGTATCTAAACGTAGGAGCCGCGGTGGAGAGGCCGAGCGTTCTAAGGCGTCTTGCTGCGGAGCGCGCCATTGATCGCCGTCATAAGTCATTCCTCGAGCCTGTGTGTGTGTTGTTCTTAGGGTAAATTACTTCAAGTAGTTTGTAAGCCTAGGGACTCATAACCTCCCTAATGAAGTCCCATAGATGTACAAACATTTAAATTGAAACAACCTGGATGAAAACTTCTTATTGTAGTGGTAATGTTACTGCTCTATGCTGAATGACGTCTCGAATACAGGCTTTAACCTGCGGCATGGAAGCTTTAGTTACTCAGATGAACCATTAATATATACTACAAGCCGGCAGTAGGAAATAGGATCGTCATAAAAAATTAACGCGGTGGCCTATTGTAATGGAACTTTCTCATGGGTAACAAAGTCCATGGTCAGCGACGTGAAGAAAGCAGTCGATAAATCACCGTAGAAGTTTTATCTGGAGTTTTTGCTTCATATGTGTAGTCATCAGTCACCTGCAGAGATGTAAAAAGTCACCTCCTTCTCCCCCTCCCCCCTCCACACACTCGCAAACACAAAAACTTTCAACGTAGGCTGAATTCCCCTTGGGCCAGCGACGCAGGGATCGACGGTAGTAGTTGTATGGCCGTTAAACCAAAAGCCAATAAATAAATGAAAACAGGGATTGACAGTCTCAAAGATAGTAAAAAAATAAAAAAGGAAGACTCCTTGATTCCATGCGGAGAAAATCCAATTAAAACGGATAATAGATAGAGAGACCTCATCACCTATGCGAGAGAATCGGTGTATTGAGAGTTTGTAATGGAAGGAAACTGTTTCTTCCACTACGGGCGAGCACAATTGCACATTGTTTAACACACTGGTTGACTGTCTTTACAGAGACGACGAGTCGAAACTCCGATTGGATCCTGAGGTAGGGTTGCGCTTAATCAATTATTGTGTGCTGCTTTGATTTCTTTGAAGCAGACGGAAACAATTTCCTTTCTCACTATCGACGAATCCTAGTTTCATCTCCATCTCTGGGGACAACACGAAGCGAGGTGGTGCAAGGGCTACCACTGCACTTGAATTCTGGAGGACAACGATCCATATTCGCCTCCGGCTGTCCAAGTTTAAGTTTATCGTGGCTGCCCTTAATCTCCTCAGGTAAATGCCGAGATTGTTTCTTTTAAGAGCACGGCTAATTTTACTATCCTTAACAATCCAAACTTGTGCTCTGTCAATAAATGACGACGTTGTCTACGGGACGTTAGAACTTAATCATTTTTTTATTTATTTTTTTATCCCAAAGGATCTCGGCGCCTGCTGGACGTTAGACATTAATCTTCCTTTCTTTGCGACGGCTTAACGAAAGACTAGATGTTCGCACGACATCATAAATCGTTATTACAAGTCAATGCTCAGGAAGCTAATGGGTTTCTCGTGGTCTTAAACTAAGCTGCTGCTATCTCATTCTAGAGTAATTTGGGCGACGTCAAGCAGACAGAGGACCATCGAAGAACGCAATAAGAATAAATGGCAATACAGATTTGACAATACGGTTGAGTAAACATAATATAGGTACCGTTAAGGTGTAGCAAAATCTCCTAAATGACGTTTGATTGGAAATACATTAGTAATAATAATAAGGTGCAAGGATGGAAAGTAAGTGGTGCTAATTTCTGTTCTGCGTACCGATCAGACGCTGTGCAGTAACACATGCATGCTGGGCAGTTATAACGCCGTAACTGACAGGTCGATGTTATTGTCTGCAGAGGAAGAATCGTAGTAACGAAGACAAATCTTTTCAGTGGCTAAAAGTTATTCATACTTGAAGGCAGTATGTTCAATTTTTTGTTTACGGAGAACAGCCAAGATCGCTTATAATCTTTAAACTGCCATCATCGTATATTTCATGAAATTAAAGATCCGGTGATGCCCGTTCAATCTACCGAAAACGGCCATGAGAATAAAGATTATAAGCTATCTTGACTGTTCCCATAGTAAATTCTTTGACGTCTTTCTTTCGCTTATTTTTCTGTAGCCGTAACCTTATGGTTATTTCTCAGCGTTAAAACGAAATTTGAAGTAATTTCCACGTACTTAATTTCTCATTTTGAATAGGTACGACGAGAGAGATACAGATTAGATGAGTTGGTTCGTTCCAACGACGCGTGTTCAGGAGATCCTCGTGGGTGTGCAAATGTCTTATTTTTTTTTTTTTTTTTTTTTTTTTTTACAAGCTGATAATATACCAATAGTATGAATACAGATACATGCATCATTCGGTTCTATTTAAGAATTCGTCAGTAAAGGCGTTGGCTATTAGAAAGTCTTTTAGGCTCCTCTTAAACTGATCTTTATTTGTAGCTAAGTTTTTTATGGTTGTTGGTAAATTATTGAAAAATGTGTGTTCCTGTGTAGTGGACCCCTTTTTAAACTAAACTAAGTGCTTTTAAGTCCTTGTGTAGATAATTTTTGTTCCTAGTATTATAGGAATGAACTGAGCTGTTTGTTGGGAAAAGGGATATATTATGTATGACAAATTTCAGTAAGGAATAAATACACTGAGAGGCAGTAGTTAATATATACAGTTTTCAGAAGAGGGTTCTGCAGAATGTCTGTGTATTTACACCACAAATAATACGTATTACACGCTTTTGGACTCAGAAAACTTTTGCTTGGCTTGAATAGTTACCCCAAAATATTTACCACATGAAATTATGGAAAGAAAATAACCAAAGTATGCAACTTTTTTATTTTCGTCTCCGATGTCTGATACCACTCGCATTACAAATACAGATTTGTTTAGTCCTTTCTGCAGTTCTGTGGTGTGCTCCTCACAACTGAATTTATTATCAACCTGTAATCCCAGGAATTTTATACTGAAAACCTCTTCTATCTGCTCTTCTTAATTCATTAAACGTATACTGGATGGGAATCTATTACATGTACTGAACTGTATTAGTGAGTCTTTTCAAAGTTTAATTTCAATTAGTTGGCTTTAAACCCTTCATTAATTTTAACGAAAATATCATTAGCAGATCTTTCCAGAACTATTCTCGACATGATATTTATTGCAATACTCGTATTATCTGCAAACAAAACGCTCTGCTTTTGGCAGTGTAACTGATGAAAGGACCTAAGATGGATCCTTGTGGAACAACACATGCAATTTCTTCCCATTCTGATGATTACTGTTGGCTTAATTCACTAGTCCGTTGCACTGACACCATTTGTTTCCTGTTAGCAAGATACGAGTTGAACCATTTTGTAGCAGTTTCCGTGACACCATAGAATTCTAATTTACTTAAAAGGATGTTACGGTTCACACACAGACTCACAGAAAATACCTGCTGCTTTTAATTTATTATCTAATGGATTTATCTAATGTAGGTGTGAAATGGGAGAGTGAGGAAGATGAGATGGCAGAAAAAGGAAAGAGGAGATGGAAAGCAGGAGAAAGGAAACGAGCAGCACGACTGAAGAGGGGGTGGGAGGGAGGAGGAGGAAAGGGGTAGATTGAAGGTAAGAGGGAGGAAGAGACGGTTTGGTGATAGAAGTAGAAAATAATGGGTTTTCTCTAGGGCAATTACAGGTTGCATCCTCGTAGTCGGTAAACCGCCAGATTTTTTTACTTCTATGAAGGAAAGAAAATAATTTAGTGGATTAAGTGAATTAACTGAATTATGGGAAAATCTAAGTAGATCTCATAGATTGTTTGCAGATGACGCCGTTATTTATCGTCTAGTAAAATCATCTGAAGATCAAAACCAACTGCAGAACGATTTGAATAAGGTATAACTATGGTGTACAAATTGGAAATTGACTCTTAAATAATGAAGTGTGAAGTCGTGCGTATGAGTACGAAAAGAAATCCGTTAAACTTTGTTTACAAGATAAATCAATCAAAAGTGAAGGCCGTAAACTACAAAAAAACCTAGGAATTACTATTACTTCAGACTTAAATTGGAAAGAACACGTAGTTAATGGGCCGTATGAATAAAGTGAGTCGGAGAATATACTTCAGCCGAGTATGTTCTCGGCGTGAGTAACGGGGTGGGAGAAGTTGCTCACAACAGAGAACATTCTCAGATTTCTGGAGTGAGCTCTATGGCATACTCCGGGCTGAGTAACTTCTATTAAGGTTACGTTTTACTGAGGTTTATAATAAAAATGACAATTTTGTTACTTAGAAGGCAAAAGCAAGTTCCTTTATATGTAGCCTTTAAGAAATACGAGTCGATCTATAAAGTTAATACAAATAAAAACATTTTGTTGACGAGTATCTTCCTTCGGAAAAATCGTGTGACACTTCCAGCATTTTATACAGTAACGAGAGTGATGTAAGAGGTGTTTTCATTACCGACATAAAAATGAAACACAAATGGATTCAGCTGCGTGTTTACTCATTTGTTTGACGTGTATATTTACAGTTGTAAACAGTCACATAGCAAAATAATATTGTTTTAAAATAGGGTCTATTAGTAAGACCTTATGCTGTTAGTTCCAAATAAAGTGGATCCCAGGACTTCAGTTTCTATCACAAAATATTGCTGCAATACCAGGTAGGCCTACTGACTGTTTCTATCCAAACCGGTTGGCTATTTATGATGCGTTTTCTGACTTCGTAATCGTAACTTCTGTCATGTTAGAAGTAAGTAAACACGACAGGAAAATTAATAACTGATAAATTACATACCTAGCAGCGTGTTTCTTGTTCAAAATCGCATGGCATAACGCTTATGAGCAAACCATTGGGTGTCATATTTGACAAGGCCTATCTCATGTTAGAACACTCAGACAGCATTCCACGTTGTATCAGATGAATATGTGATGCATTCTTATTATATCGTTCGCAAATTGGGCTAACCCTACTTCATTAACAAACGAGTTTCTCGCGTGACGAAAATTTTGTATCGCCAGCAGAATACATTTTCGTAAAAAGTACATATTTAGTCTTAATAATATGCTCCTTCACAACAAACTAATATCTAAACACAGTCCAGTTCTTCCTGAACACGTCGATGCCTACTCCATATTTGTACACTTAATAATTTGCCTGATTGGACTAGTTTAAAGAAATACACGATTGGACAGCTGATCTGTGGCGGACATGACACGCGGAGAACTTACTCAAGTAGGAGGGGAGGTGGCGAGAAGGAACTACCTGCTCAGAGCATATGCTTCGAAGTTTTTATTCATACGAATTTGAGAACTTACTCAGAGAACGTTCTTTTGCTCTGAGAATCTTCTCTGGAGCATGTGCTCTTTTTTATTCATACGACCCAATGTCGTGGGAAAGGCGAACCAGAGATTGCGTTTTATTGGCAGAACCCTTAAAAGATGCAACAGAATTACTAAAGAAACTGCATACACTACGCTTGTCCGCCCATTTTTGGAGTATTGCAGCCCAGTGTGGGATCCTTGTTAGATGGGTTTAACGGAGGATATCGAAAGAGTCCAGAGAAGGGCAGCTTGTTTCGTATTGTCACGATACAGGGGAGACAGCGTTACGAAAATGATACAGGATCTGGGATGGGAATCATTACAACAACGGCGCTTAGCGCTGCGGCGTGGGTTGCTTACGAAACTCCAATCGCCAACATTTTCCTGCGAATGCGAAAATACGAGGCGCGTCCAGAAAGTAAGTTCCGTCTGGTTATATAAAACGAACGGGTACAGATACAGAAAAAAATGATTGTACAAAAATCTACAATTGTTAAACTACTTTTCTACATAGCTTCCGAAATTTTGTAGGCAATTGTCATAGCATGGCACAAGGTTTTGTGTGCCTTTTTATAGAATGTTGCCGCCTGTGTATTCCACCATGTGGTAACATGTTCTTTCAGCTCGTCATCATTGTTGAGGTGTTGTCCACCAAGGACAGATTGTAGGTGTAAGAAGAGGATTACTGTCAATAGTTTTTTTTCCACGATAATGCCTGACCTCACACACCGAATGTGACCAAACAATTCAATTTTCAATTTCAATGGGACTTGTTTGATCATCCTCCATACAGCTCGGACCTCTCTCCTAGCGACTTTCATCTCTTCGTACACCTAAAACCTGTCCCTTGGTGGTCAACACTTCAATGATGATAAAGAGCTGTTACCACATGGTTGAATACACAGGCGGCAACCTTCTGAAAAGGATGCATGCAAAAACTTGTGGCACGCTATGACAAGTGCCTACAAAATTTCGGTAGTTATGTGGAAAAGTATTTTAAGAGTTGTAGAATTTTGTGCAATAAAAATTTCTACTATATCTGTGAACAGTTTCATTTTATTACCAAACGGAACTTACTTTCTGGACGCGCCTCGTATATTGTGGAATCCCGCTTACATAGGTAGAAATGATCATCAGAATAAAATAAGAGAAATCAGAGGTCGAATGGAGAGATTCGGGTGTTCTTTCTTCCTGCTCGCTATTCGAGAATGGAATGGTAAATAAATAATATAATGGTGAAACTTCCTGGCAGATTAAAATTGTGTGCGGGAACCGGGACTCGGACCTGGGACCTTTGCCTTTCGCGGGCAAGCGCACTACCGACTGTGCTATCCCGACACGACTCACGATGCCGCCTCACAACTTTACTGCCGCCAGTACCTTGCCTCCTACTTGCCCGCGAAAGGCAAAGGTCCCAGGTTCGAGTCCCGATTTCGGCACAAAGTTTTAATCTGCCAGGATGTTTTATATCAGCGCACACTCCGCTACAGAGTGAAAGATTCATTCTAGTATAATGGTGGTTCGATGAACCCTCTGCCAGGCAGTTAAATGTGATTTGCAGAGTATCGCATGTAGATGTAAATTAGTTTGCTGGTGAGTCTCGGGTTGGCAGGATTTCTTCGAAGTACTTTCGGTGCTAGAGTGAGCCGGATAAAGCTGCTCACTTGGCCACGTGTGGCTCGCTGAGTTACGGCGGTAATGTCTCGGCGCGGTGACGTCCCCGCGAGTTCGGTGCGCTTTCTCGCCAGTACCGCATGCGGCCGCCGCCCGCCGCCTGCTGGCTGCGCCCCCATTCCGGGCGGCCTGGCGCTGCGCTGCTTGCCGCGGCTCGGCCAGCTGACCGGTTCACTTTCTCGCCGTCGCCGTCTCGCGCGAGTCGTGTTTCGCGCGCGTCTATCCGTACAGGCGGAGGGGGCGCGGCTGCCGCGCCGCCCGAGCCCGTTAAAGACGGCCAGCTCCGTGACGGGCACTCCAAGTACCGCCGGCCGGACTGCCTTGTAACCAACGAGCTTAAGTTTCGCAGAGTGGCGAGGGGTCCGCCATGTGTGAGGCAAATTGAACTGGCGTCCGCCATGTTATTTGGGGTACTGGCTGTCAGCTGGTATGAAACACCCTCTCGAGAATTTTACCTGTCCACAGTTCCACCTGTTAGTCATGAACTGTAGGCTGAAGCTGAAAAAACTGCAGAAAGATAGGAAAATGAGATGGGACTTAGCTAAATTGAAGGAATGTGAAGTTCTGGAGAATTTCAGAGGGAGATTTAGGCAACAATTGACAAACGGGGGAAATAAAACAGTAGAAGAGGAATGGGTAGCATTGAGAGATGAAATAGTGAAGGCAGCAGAGGACAAAATAGGTAGAAAGGCAAGACCTAAAAAAAATCCTTGGATATCACAGGAAATACTAAATTTAATCGATGAAAGGAGAAAATATACAAATGCAGTAAATGAATCAGGCAAAATGGAGTACAGACGACTAAAAATGAAATTGACGGGAAGTGCAAAATGGCTAAGCAGGAGTGGCTAGAAGGCAAATGAAAATCTGTAGAATGGAAAGTGTGTTGAAGAAAGCGTATAAAATGAACATTAACAAGAGCAAAACAAAAATAATGGAATGCGGTCTTAGAAAATCAGGCGATGCTGAAGGAATTAAATTAGGTAACGAAACAATGAAGGTGGTAGATGAGTTTTGTTACTTGGGTAGTAAAATAACATGCGATGGTCGCAGTACAGAGGATATACAGTGCAGAATGGCAATGGGAAGAAAAGCATTTTTGAAAAAGAGAAATTTGCTAACATCGAATATTAATTTAAGGATAAGCAAGTCTTTTCTGAAGGCATTTGTATGGAGTGTTGCCTTGTACGGGATAAGAAGTGTGGACAGGAAGAGAATAGAGGCCTTTGAAATGTGGTGCTACAGAAGAATGCTGAAGATTAGGTGGGTAGATAACATAAATAATGAAGAGGTACTGAACAGAATCGCTGAGAAAAGAAGGGATCGCTTGGTAGGACACATTCTTAGAAATCGTAAATTTAGCATTGGAGGGAAGTGTGTGGGGTAAAAATCGCAGAGGGAGACCAAGAGACGCGTATAGTAAGCAGATTCAAGTGGATGTGGGTTGCCGTTCTTATGAGGAGATGAAAAGGCTTGCTCAGGATAGAGTAGGGTGGAGAGCTGCATCAAACCAGTCTCCGGACTGAAGACCATAACAACAAGTGTTCCACGTTTTAAATAAAGATTGACTGTTGAATACAGATATCTATCAAGTTCCGTAAGACTATAGAAGCTACGAATTGACGAGCCTGGTAGTAAATTTCCTAAAAATGCGGCAATAAATTATCGCCAATACTTCCAGTTCGAAATATAACAGCTGAGATTTGCAATAACAACGAAAGTGACGCTGCGAAAATATTGGTGTTGATTTTAATGCAAGTGCGTGGTCTAAACCAGCTGTAAAACATACAAAAAAAAATGTTCAAATGTTTGTATAGCTGATGGGATTTAACTACGGGGTCATCAGTCCCTAAACTTACAAACTACTTATGAACTAGCTAAGCCTAAAGACGGCTCAAATATCCATGCCCGAGGGGGGGATTCGAACCCCCGACCGTAGTGGCCGTGCAGACCGTGACTGACGCGCCGCAGTCCCCTCGGCCACCGCGGTCGGCGTGAAACATACAGTGAACATACAGTGACCATGGATTTGTATCTGCTGTTGATGTGTAGTAAAATGAAATGAGCGTATGGCTTTATTGGCCGGGAGATCCCTTGCGGGATTAATGTGTAGTAACACCTGATTTCATAAAGTCTAGTATACACTTACCTTGTGTTTACTAAACCTATTACGTCTACAAACTTCTAAAATTGCTGTTAAAGGGTTTCGTTGTAAACTTCGATGGACGATATTTCAGTACAAAGGCGAAAGTGACAACAAAGTACTGCAGTTAGAAATGCGTCTAGATCATCTGCCACAAAAGCAATACACGTTGAAATAAGGTGTCTTTAATAACTTTCCTTGTTGACATGCTGAAAGAAGTAACGTTTGCTACGTGAAATTTGAGTACAAAGACGAAAGTGATAACAGAAAATTGCATTAAAAATGTGCCTCGGTCAGCTCCCACAAAAGCATTCCACACCAAAATAACGTATTATTTATTAGTTTCGTTGTTTCCACGCTGAAATAAGTACATATTTGTTCCAAAGAACACAGAAATATACAAGTGAAAAAAAAAAAACCTTTGGCTGTGACGACTGCTTCCACACTTTGCACTGCATGTCAACCATTCTCGATAAGTATTGTGAACAAGTGAAAATATTTTTAAAGAAAGTGTAGACACTCAAAAGTGTGGATTCATCAACCAAAGAAGAAGAAATATCTAAAACAACACACCAGCACTAGGTAGAAAACTGAGCATATTTTAATTATGTGTACTTCAAAGGAATTGCAGGATAGGTCATCTGAAGCTTCTCTTGGGACAGGTAAGTACCATTAGTCAGGAAATTTGTATGAGTATAGACAGACTTAGATCTAACGACGCAAAACATCTGGTGTTCTTGCATGGATTACTTGCGGTTTTATCACTTCGATTTGCGCATTTAAATGCTGAACACTCTTTAGGCATATTTCAGCAGGAAAAATTGTACAGAAAGTACACCCTACATACAGTAAACACTAAATACAGCAGTTAAAGCTCAAAAACAACATACGATAGACAGACTCCTCAAGTGTGTTGACCAGCAAAAACATGGCGGACGAGTTCACACAGTTTGCCGCAAAGGACGCTGTGCTTGTGTGTTAGCCGCTATGAAATTTAAGCTCGTTGGTTGTAACCAACCTCACACGAAATGTAAGCTCGTTGGTTACAACCAACGAGCTTAAATTTCATAGTGGCTAACACACGAGCTACAGCGCTCTTTGCGGCAACCTGTGTGAACTCGGCCGCCATAGTTTTGGTGGTCAGTACACGTAAGAGTAGTCTGTCAATCCTTTGTTGTTGTTGAGCTTGAAGTGTTGTATTTAGTATATATTATATGCCTGTACAATTTTGCTGCTGAAATATGCCTAAAGTGTGTTCAGCATTTAAATGCACAAATGGAAGTGATAAAACTAAAAGTACTGCGTGTAAGGACACCAGATATTTTGCCTTGCTTGATTTCAGTCTGTCTATATTCAAAAACAAAATTCCTGACTAATAACACTCAGCTTCTCCAAGACTGAAGCTTCAGAATACCTATCCTGAAATTCTCTTAAAGTACCTACCATTAAAAAATGCTCAGTTTTCTAACCGCTGTTCGTGTGTTTCTGAGTAATTTCGTCTTCTTTCGCTCCTGTGGTTGATGAAACTACACTTTTGAGTGTCTACACCTTCTTTAAAATATTTTAATTTTTTTGTTAGACATGCAATCAGTGCAAAGTTTGGAAGCAGTAGTGACAGCAAGAATTTTTTAACTTGTTTGTGTCAGTGTTCTTTGCAACAAATCTGTACTTGAAACTTCGTGGCAGATTAAAATTGTGTGCCAGAACCGGGACTCGAACTTGGGACCTTTGCCTTTTGCGGGAAAGCGCTCTACCGAAAGTAGGAGGCGAGGTACTGGCGAAAGTAAAGTTGTGAGGCGGCATCGTGAGTCGTATCGGGATAGCTCAGTCGGTAGAGCGCTTGCCCGCGAAAGGCAAAGGTTTGAGTTCCGGTTCCGGCACACAATTTTAATCTGCCACGTAGTTTCATATCTGCGCACACTCCACTGCAGAGTGAAAGTTTCATTCTGAAATCTGTACTTATTTCAGCGTGGCAACAACGAAAGTTATTAATAAGTTATTTCGACGCGGAATAACCTACCGCATTTTTGTTGAAATATTCTGTTGTCACTTCTGTTCTTGTACTGTAATTTAACGTACCAAACATTACTTGTTTCAGTGTGGCATTTTTTCGACGTGGAACGCTTTTGTTCATTTCTAACTGCAGTATTTAGTTGTCACTTTCGCATTTGTACTCAAATTTCGTCCACCAATGTTTACAACCAAACCCTTTAATAACAATTTTACAAGTTTGTAGACTTAAGAGCTTTAGTAAACACAAGATAAATGTATACTAGACTTCATCAAAAGCAGTTGTTAAAACACACTAACAGCAGATGCAAATCCGTGGTCCAGATTGTTCGCCATAGCAATTACTGTTCACTGTATGATTCGCATCTCGTTTAGACCACGTATTCGAATTAAAAACAACGGAAATGTTTTCACCGCGGCACTTCCGTTGTTATTGCAAATTTCGGCTGTCATACTTCGAACTGGGACTGTAATACTGATAGGTTGGTGAAATTTCATCATCGCATTTTTAGGTCATTAACGATCAGGCTCCTCAATTCGCAATTTCGAGAAAGTCTCACAGAACTTGATCAAAGTTCGTATGCAATAGTCCATCTTTATTCAAATCGTGAAACTGTAAATGACAGTCTGCGTTTTAAAATAGAATTACTGTCAGCTAAGTTCTGTTACATTGTGTACGTTGTGAGATGCAATGTTTTGGTGGAGAAGCAGTTTGATTGGAAATTAAAGAAGTGAAAAATTGTACCTACGAGTATTTATTTCTACCACGACGCCCCAGGAGAATAATTTTGCGGCGAGCCGAACCCCCATACATCGTTATGTTGAAAAGATTAGTATCGGTTGGAAGTGGTAGAGTGAATGAAATGTAATTACTTAAGAACCTAGTAAACATAAGATGTTAGCTGAGAATGGCGCTGTTTATATTAACAATTTTACTGTTCTTTCTGCGTAGGTTGATAGCATGCTACAATATATATCTATAAATGTGAATGTCTGTTCGGTGTACGTTTATCACGTCTGAACCACAAGACATAGAGAGCTACAAATTTTTGCAGTTAGTAATATCTACCCGGGGAAGGCTTTGGGCACGGTTTTTTTTAGCGATCTGATGGATATTTAGTATTTTGAAGAATATAATGCGAAATGCGGAACAATAATTACTCTTTGCAAATTATATTTACTCTTTGAAAATGGTTTTATTGGTTGCACTGTTGCTTGAGGGTTGATAATGATAAAAGGGATTGGGATGGAAAATTATCGGTGTATATGAAAGTCTACGTGTGTGTGTGTGTGTGTGTGTGTGTGTGTGTGTGTGTGTGTGTTAATATTTCGCTCTGCACCGAAAACTAAAGAACGCAAACGAATGGTGTGTGTGTGTGTGTGTGTGTGTGTGTGTGTGTGTGTGTAATTGTTGTCAGAAGTCTCCCGTTGTACACCATAGCAGTTCCATGCCGACAGCTACAAGGGGGTGGAAGATATGGTGGTTGAAAGACGTCAAATTATAAAAAAATTCGGACTGAAGGCCAGCGATGACGTTTGCGACTCTGTAGCAAGGAGATTCCGTACAGCGAAACGTGATGCCACAGACCATATCTTTGGTCTATGCGTGCTACAATGTCACCAGCTCTTTCTCTGTAAGGATAAGCATACGAATAAGGAAATATAAGAATGAATAAATAAAGCAGTAAAAAAGAAATTTCCTTTAATACACCTCTTTAAAAAAATCGATTTGACATTTCGCGCATTACGTCAAGATCGATCTGTGATATTATTATAATCATTATTGTTGAATTTCGTGGTTGGATTCTTCGAAAAGAGTGCATTTTTACGTGTGATTTGATCTATACTATTGTATTTAATTTCATCCTTCAAAACCAGTTTCATAGCACACTACTGAAAGATAGCTAATCAATCAACCAAAACGCGCGCGGAGCTGCGGGGTTAAGCTAGTTATATCATAACAATGAAAGATGAATCTGTGGTGAAGATTGTAGAGTTTGGAAGGAAAGGGAGCAGCTGGAATGGGCGGAGGCCGGCGCAGGAGACAGAAGCTGCGGAGTCACCTTAGCAGGGCCGGAAATATTGTGCCGTGATGTATGGATCGCGTTTTTATCGGCGCCGCAGTCGGAGCGCGAGATTTACCGCCCGCCGTGCCGGCTTCAGTGATTCATAACTGCGTTCTTTCTGCACAGCTTTCAAGACCGGCCCCGAGGTACGGCGGTGGAACAAAAGGGAAATGGCACGAGTTCCGCGCTCAGGCTGTTGACAACGTTCCCTTTTATCTACTCGCAACTTTTAAAGAGATACACGGCTTAAAAATAAACCTCTCGAAAAAGGGCAGCTCGCTTGCCAAATTGTAGATGAGGAAAGTTGATTCTGTTTCGTAAGTTTCTGGCAGTGAACCGTCTGTCGTGTGCACGAGATACGGAGACCCGTTTGAAGTAGCTACTTCGGTTCCGTAGACGGTAAGAAGGCACAGAAATTGTTCTGCGTTCACAATATGGAGAACTGGTGTGTAGTTTACTACTGTCGTCAGTTGCTTTTAAATTTTCGTTTATATGAATGTTCATCTGTGCTAAGGAAGCAAGCGTATCTTCTGTTACGATGCGCGTCTACTGTTCTCAGATGTTCGCGGAACC
The DNA here is from genome assembly GCA_026315105.1 of Locusta migratoria. Lineage (NCBI taxonomy): Eukaryota > Metazoa > Arthropoda > Insecta > Orthoptera > Acrididae > Locusta > Locusta migratoria. The sequence goes on from CM048749.1 coordinate 250,182,273, forward strand.
GATACCCTATACCGTATTATACGAGGGTCGTCCACAAAGTAAGTTCCGTTTCTATTTCTGTCCGCAGCAGCGCTACGATCGGAGTTCTGAGCATGCGCGGCAGTTACTCTTTCTCAAGGAGAAGACATGTATGCCATTTTCAGATCGCTACTACCGACGTGTGCTTTCTAGTGCTTCTTTACAATGTCAGCCGTAATTGAAAATGCCGCCGCGTGTGAAATCAGATATGTGATTCGTTTTCTAACTGCAAAGAAAGTTAACCAAATCTGCGAGATTCACGGACAAAATGCTATGAGTGATTCAATGGTTAGAAGATGGATCGAACTGTTAAATGAAGGACATGATCAAGTACACGACGAAGAACGAATTGGACGCCCGTCTCTGGCTACTGATGAACTGTTTCATACAATTAAAGATAAAGAACAACCGTAAGTTTACACTTAGTGCCCTTGCTATGGAATTTCCGCAAATCTCATGATCACTAATTCATGAAATTGTTACTGAAACACTGAAATTTTGAAAACTTTGCCCACGTTAGATACCCAAAATCCTTACTGAACAACACAAGATGCACTTCAGGTTTTGACACGCTATAATGAAGAAGGCAATTGTTTCTCAGATCAAACTTGGGTATCGTACGACACACCTGAAAGAAAACGGATGTCAATAGAATGGAGGCATACTTCATCCCCAACGAAGGTTAAGCCTAAGCAAATATTGACTCCTCGAAAAGTCATGTGCACCCATTTTTGGGACAGAAAAGGCATTTTGCTGATTGATTTCTTACGAGGCCAAACAATCAATGGACATGGCTACTGAGAGACTATTAAGAAATTGCGCCGCGCAATACAGAACAAGCGTCGAGGATTACTGTCAAAGGTGTTTTTTCACGATAATGCCCGACCTCACACGGCGAATGTGTCGTAACAACTCTTACGGGAATTTCATTAGGACGTGTTTGATCATCTTCCGTGGAGCCCCGATCTCGCTCCTAGCGACTTTCATCACCTAAAATCTGCCCTTGGTAGTCAACACTTCAACGATAATGACGAGCTGAAAGAACATGTTACTACATGGTTGAATACACAGTTGGTAACCTTCCATGAAGAAGGCATTCGAAAACTTGTAGCACGCATTGACAAGTGCCTACGAAATTTCGAAAGCGATGTAGAAAAATAGTTTAGCGGTTGTACATTTGTGTATGGTAAAATTTTTTTCTGTAACTATATACGTTTATTTTATATTACCAAACAGAAGTTACTTTGTGGACATACCTCGTATTTCAAATGTTTGTGCTTGCGCCGTACTGCTAGATACAATTTATCGTAGAACTCCGTGTTTTGTGAACCAATGTTTGTTAACAGGGGATTTGGAGTAGTCACTTTCTACTAACAGCAGGCATGTTGTCCATGCCTGACTTACAGGTAGTTCCAAAGTTTACATCTATATCCATAATGCGCGTATGCCATCTCTTATTTTATGCTACTTGTCTTCCCAGCAGATATACTAAGAACGAATCACCATAGTGGTTGATTCTTCAAGAAACGTAGGCTCTGCCAACTTTGACATACGGTGATGGAGACCATCTTTCCTGTATCGCCTTCCCTTGGATTTTACCCATCATATTTCTGACGCTTTCCCGCTTCCTAAATGAATATGTAACGAAGCATGCTGCTCTCCTTCGGATCGTGTCTAATTTCTCTATCAGAACTATCTGGTACGGATACTACACTGATGAGCAAAATTAAAGCAATTGCGAAACGTGTGTTTTGTAACCTACATCTTGAGTTGATCTACACTCACAGAGGATTGTTCCCATGAATCGGTCTAGCAATTTATTTAGCCGTTCCACGTCAGATCGCTCCTGCGCCTACTCCCAAATATTTTGTGGAACTAATTGCTCCAGTGATTATAATACAATTGCGTAATATTGATCTTCATGTACTCGCAGTACGTCACATTTATGTTGAGGGTTAATTGCCACTTTTTACACCAACTGTTGAATACGCTGCTGGTGTTCGATTCAGCAAGGAACCCCAACTGTATAAGGTGCGTTCCTGTACTCTCGGCGACATTCATTAACTGTTAACTTTGACACGCTAAAACTTACACTGTTGGGAAATCTTTAGTAGGAACTAGTGTGCTCCTCCTTTTAACGGATTTGTCTTAATAGATTTACCTGTTGTCACATTTCTGTGAGACAGAGGTTGGAAAAAACTGGAAGTGTTCGAAAGAATCTACAAAAAAAAAAAAAAAAAAAACACTCGAAGACATATTGGTTTGTGTTCGTTAAGACGATACGCTGATCTGGCAGCGTGACTTCCCTGGATGTTAGACTTCTCACTTCAGGTTCATCTCGACAAATTCTACCCCCCCCTCTCTCTCTCTCTCTCTCTCTCTCTCTCTCTCTCTCTCTCTCTCTCTGTCTCTGTCTGTCTGTGTGTGTGTGTGTGTGTGTGTGTGTGTGTGTGTAAATATTAGAGAGAGAGAGAGAGAGAGAGAGAGAGAGAGAGAGAGAGAGACTTGTTTCTCGCGGATAATGCTGTAGTGTATAAAGCAGTAGCAATGCTGGAGAACTTTAACGAAACACAGGAGGATCTGCAATGTATCGACTCCTTGGAAAAGGATTGCAATTTGTCTTCAACATATGCAAATGTAACGTAGTCCAATACATAAACTTAAATGTACAATTGCACATTTATAGAACAATCAATGGAAACTAATATCAGTTTTATAGTAAAAGTTGTCCAGGACACACCTTAAAGTACTGTAAGGGAGTCGGCTCTGTAATTGAGTAACGTCGGCCAATATAAAAACATCAATATAATAAAGAATTCAGACGCACGTGTAAGTATTATTAAGCCGACAGGTTATTATAAGAGCGAAAAATCCCTGCTAACTGGCGAGTTGTGAAGTCGCGTCGTTGTGTGGATCGGCGGTTCCATTCTCCGCTATCCATTTGACCCCCAACCCACTCCAGCGCTGCTAGCAGCACAATCGCCGGACAGCTTCTTATTAAATTCCACGCAGAATTCTTTTCCTATTGTAAGTGAAACTCGGCAAATTACCCTCGCCCCCAATATCGATGTCGATAAGCACCCCCTGCCGCAGAGGAAATTGCCACCGTTTGCGCTGCCTGCCGCTATAAAGGTCTGCAAGTCTCTGGACTGGCCTGTTGCACTCACAGAAAGTATTGGGACACTTCGCTCTGTAACACGTACCTTAAATTTCAGGTTGTGGAAAATTTGTTATTCACTTTGGGTAAATGTTAGAAATAGTGATTTCAGTAACACTTCTTCCTGCGGGGTATTTCCGATTGGAACAGGACAAGGGGAAAAATGACAGCGTTACACGAATTTCTGCCTCATTCTAGAAGTAGTTGTACACAAGTATTCGAACCTGGTCATCTTTTCTGTAAAGATTGCCCATATGACAATCTTCGGAATCTTATTTCAGCGTATTCACCAAGCGGGAAACAATTTTGAACAACTTCTTTTCTACTCAGAAGATATTACGAAGAATCACTGACAACACGAAGGGGACATCTCTGCATCTGTGACCATTACTGTTTTAAGAAACAAGTTCTTCAAAGAGAATTGATTGTTAAAATTACACTACTGGCCATTGAAATTGCTACACCAAGAGGAACTGAAGATCATAAACTGATATTCATTGGACATAATACACTCCTGGCCATTAAATTTGCTACACCGCGAAGGTGACGTGCTACAGACGGGAAATTTAACCGACAGGAAGAAGATGCTGTGACATGCAAATGAATTATCTGGAGCAGAAAGGGAGTTTGAATACGGATATCAAGCGTTGCAATCTTGACGAGGTGATCACGACGCTGTGTGTCTGCTAATTCGTTCGTCTTAAGCTTGGACCATTCACTATACTTTCACTATACTTACTTCACTTACGACGAGGCAAGTAGTAAAGTTTTACCCTTAACATTAGCTTATTATCTACAATACGTAAGTATTGAGATATTATCCCGATGGCACTGTGATAATTATGTTTACTCAAGATAATTTAAGCTGAACTCTTAGGATCCTGCCGAATCACATCATTTAAAATCATGAGAAGTCGTAAAAATCTTGACATTAGCTTGTTCGATACAAATAGTTTCGATATGAACCGCTTAGATATATATCGTTTGGACCCCGCCACTATCTGTGTATTATATCATCAAACTTACAGACTTTGCGACACACCTTGGGTCGCGACCAGTGAGCTCGAAGATAATCTGGAGTTATTACCGTGACCGTGTATTACGAAGTCGTGACGGTCGACGCCATATTAGTGAACGTATATCTGTCATACACCATCCAGCTGTCAGTATTATGTGGTTACGGAGAATTTAACATTCTGAAATTTATAATCATTTCTGCTAGTTGCTTACGTAGAAACTAACGGGCACTATCTGTTCTGAAAATATGAATAATATTTACAACATATTCGAGAAATATAATTAACCGAACTTCTACACCGAACATCTCTTAGACAATTTGTGTCTAAATATTTCTGATGAAGACATCCTTGGTCGTTGTTGAAATGTGGTATTTAGTATTTTAGTTTGCATTTTAGTTGGGCAGTAAAACACCAAATGATGGTCGCGGTACAGAGGATATAAAATGCAGAATGGCAATGGGAAGAAAAGCATTTTTGAAAAAGAGAAATTTGCTAACATCTAATATTAAGTGTAGGGGACTCCTTTCAAAAAATGTTCAAATGTTTGTATAGTCTATGGGACTTAAGTACGGGATCATCAGTCCCTAAACTTACAAACTACCTCTGAACTACTTACGAACTAGGACGGCACAAATATCCATGCCTGAGGGGGGGGGGATTCGAACCCCCGACCGTAGTGGATGTGCAGACCTTAACTGGAGCGCCTTAGTCCCCTCTGCCATCGTCTCATATAGCGTTGTGCTGAGTTTGGGAAGAAGTGCAAGTTGCACACTGTGTTTCAGACAGTTCTTAAAGTTATTTATGTGATTCTCAGACAAATTTGTGTTGGTTTAAGATATTTATGAACTATTTCTAAGATATCTTACCGGTAGGCAGAAGTCCTTTTTGAAGACATTTGTGTGGAGTGTTGCCTTGAATGGGAGTGAAACATGGACGATAAGCTGTGCGGACAGGAAGAGAATAGAGGCTTTTGAAATGTGGTGCTACAGAAGAATGCTGAAGATTAGGTGGGTAGATCGCATAACTAATGAAGAGGTACTGAACAGAATTGGTGAGAAAAGGACTTTTTTGGCATACCCTGACTAAAAGAAGGGATCGCTTGGTAGGACACATTCTTAGACATCGAGGAATCGTAAATTTAGCATTGGAGGGAAGTGGGTGGGGTAAAAATCGCAGAGGGAGACGAAGAGACGCATATAGTAAGCAGATTCAAATGGATGTGGGTTGCCGTTCTTATGAGATGAAGAAAAGGCTTGCTCAGGATAGAGTAGAGTGGAGAGCTGTATCAAACCAGTCTCCGGACTGAAGACCATGACGACAACAGTTTGCAACTTGGGGATTGTATAAATTCACTGGAATAATTATAGAGTTTTCATGTTGGTAGCGGTATTTACAAGACGTTTTGTACATGAAAAGGCACGGTCAGGAGTTACAGGCCGGTACTTGGGGTTAATCTCCCCGCATTAATGCACCCGCGCAGTAGTTGTGGACGCGCGTCACGTATGCCCGCCGGCCACCACGCGCGCACACACACACACACACACACACACACACACACACACACGCGCGCGCGCTGGGCGGCGGCCGCTAATGTTTCCTTTGGCTGGGCGCGGCGCGGCTGCATTAGGGCAGACTTTATTAACGCGGCGCGCTGGCCCCGCTTCCTTCCGGCCCAGCAGCTCCCTGAAATGTGTGCCCGCGCGTCGCCCTGCTTTGTGGCCGTCCCTCGCTCACCAGCGTGTTCCATTTCTTGTCACCCGAAACGTCGCGACCCTTCACCCCCCGTCTCCCCAGTATGCTTTTTTGTCTCACACCTACCCCCGACACTCTTTTCTTTCCCCTCGCCATCTGCCCCTATCCATTTCTGGTACTCTCTCTCTCTCTCTCTCTCTCTCTCTCTCTCTCTCTCTCTCTCTCTCTCTCTCTCTGTGTGTGTGTGTGTGTGTGTGTGTGTGTCACACGTGTGCGAACCTTTTCATTTCGCTGCCACGTCCTTCGCGTTTTCGTTTTACATTTGCACTCATCCATGTACTTTGCTTTTTCTTCCTGTGAGCAGAATAAGCAGGCTTCCAAAATTCCCATAGTTATTTAGATTCGTCGGACACGTTACTAAATTGAAAATGATTTTTAATTCCCAAATCAGTGAGTATCGTCTTTATTTTGTAATTAAGTCCCATAAGCTAAACAAACATTTAATTTAATTTTTTGTTTCACCCCAGGTATCTCTGAAACAACAGATATTGAAAAACGACTTCTTTTACGGTCATGAACGTACGGCAGGGATTATGAAAGTAGGTACTATGAGACGCTCTAAAACGTGAAGAAATATTATTTGCAACACAAACTTGGTTTTTTAAAATCTCCGTAGCACAGTGCTAGAGTGCCAGACCACAAATCCAAAAGTTGTGGGTTCGATCCCCGCCAGGTCCTAGGATTTTAATCTGTGACTTTACACTTCTTTCACATCTGGCAGTGTTGCTAAAGTGAAAAATACCGTGTAGCGCCGTGGTTCGGAAACCATGTTAAACTGTAGGTCCCCCTATAACTAGCTGGGTAAGTAAGTTCGAAGGTCGGAGGAAGGCAACGACATACCACCTCCAAACAGGACCATGCCTAGTAAAGCACTGTGGTGTTCAAACCAATCTTCGGATTGTTGACTGCTTTACTTTACTTACCCCATATTATTTCTTAAGCAGTCGATAGGATGAAAAATCACAAAAAGAATGGCGTCGGTTGCATCGAGATGTGTCAGTTACATCCGGAGAAACTGGCAAGTTAAGTTGACGTTTTAAATACGTGGGTCGCGGTGCTAGCGCATGTCCGATGCTCAAGCGAGACTCACGGTTGAGTCTCGGACACGCGCTAGCAGCAAGCTTCATGTACTGCAAACGTTATCTTCGCTTCGCAGTTTCTCCGGATGTAATTGACGCAACGCGATGCAACCGACGGCATTCTTTTTGTGATTTTTCATCCTATCGATTGCTTAGGAAATATGGGGGTATCCAATTAAAAAAATAAGTTTGTGTTGTAAATAATATTTCTTCACGTTTTAGAGAGTCTCATAGTACCTACTTTCATAAGCCGCTGCAGTACGTTCATGGCCGTGAAAGTGGTATTTTAATATCTCGTGTAGTTTCAGATATATCTGGGGTGAAACAGTTGAGTGGGACACCCTGTATATACTTGTAGACCAAAAACGCTCCTTTGTGAACAAATCATTTATTCCCAAAGGTTTGTTTCGGCGCCATTGCCATAAGTTATATCAGGTGGTCTTGATACTCTTACAACATCGACGTATGATGTACTGTCACTTCTTAAGATTGTTCATCTGTTTTTATTGGAGCATAAATGTTTGTAGGAATTTGGAAGGGTCTTACTTTTGATAATGACGTTACGTGACAGATATCGATAGTTAAGTCAGCGACGTCAATATGTGTCACGTAACTTAGCTATCTAAGCATAAAAATTCATTTGTTACGGTGGCCGCCGTAGGGCTCATGGATGCTCGCGTGGTTAATGCTGAATAGACCACTAGGTACGAGGGGATGCGGTTTCATCTAATGCACACAAATGTCTGCACAGCAGTGGTATCGTCTGGTGCACACCGATTAGATTAGACCGTAGATAATTTCTGGGCCCTGCCTTGTGGGTAGATATTTCGCGCCCCCAGTTGCCAACGGTGTCCGCCTTGTTACATGTACCACGCAGGAATCCGCTATTTACATTTATTTTTGCATTTAGCTGTTTTTTTAATTCCTTATATGAGCCTGATGATTAGACACAGGTCTCTAAACTCAGGCAATGCTTGCCTTTAACAAGTAGCTTTGAATCTTAACAACTGGTGTGGATTTCATTATTTAAATAAAAATAAAGATTGTAACTTGACATGTAGACAAGATTATTTCATCGAACGTTCAACACATTGACGCTCAAACAAAACAGAACAAACAGTCTAATAGCGTGACAGCATCGGAGACATATGTTACCAGGATATCAAAGCTGCCTGATACAAGTTGACGATGGAGATCTTGCCAGAACAGGCCCGTGGCAATGAATATTTCACAAACCAGCGTCTTAGGTCTACCATCATATTTTAATAACATAGGCAGTTCATGATATACACAGCGGGCCCTCGTGAGTACAAGAAGGCTCTTTTTTATTCGGCAGCAAGGTTAGCGTCGTATTATGTTAGAAGTTAACTCTGAATCGTATTCGTTATTATCGGAAAGAGAGATAGTTTTGTAACTGCAAATGTCTAATGCCAGTTTTTTGCGGCCGAATATTGGTACGGCAGCGGATTGGATCATCTACTACGGCGAGGTCAGTGGCGTCAGTCAGTCTTAAGGCCGTTTTACACGACCGTTTTCAAATTAAACGTGGCCATTCGTAGAGCGCATGCCCTTCGTCATGGCGTGTACATAGGCAGCCAATCCCATCGCGAGTGTGACCATAACGTCAATGATTTATTAACTGTGCGGATAGTGTTTTAAACTTCCGCGACTGCTTAGGTCAGAAGGTAAGCTATCTGGCCGAGCTCATTGCTATTACAGAAATACTTTGACATCAGTTTAAACTTAGTTTTGTTGATGACTCTTCTTATCTACTAGCGTTTACTCACAAAAGAGACGACACATCTCCATGCAGAGACGTATTCACGTTTTACAGAGAAAAAACATGCACTTAGTATACAGTAAATACTAAAGTAAACAGATAATTTCAACAGTAAACAATTCAGAACTAAAAAAATGTTCAAATGTTTGTAAACCTATTGGTCCCAATTGCTACGGTTATCAGTCCCTAGACTTACAAACTACTTAAATTTGCATCACACACACACACACACACACACACACACACACACACACACACACAGTCAGACAACGATCACCGCTCTCTCCGCAGCAAGTCGCCTTAGAGCTCTCTGCCAGTCCACCGTGGCAATTCAGAACTATTATTCGAGAAATATATTTTAGTTGTTATTTAATACTTCGTAAGGAAGTAAGATATGAAGAACAAATTAAAAAAAAAAAGCTATTTAGCGGAGTTTCGAGATTGACATGTACACAGTTATATAGTACGCCAATATATGTCTTTTTGGACGCTTTCCCAATTTTTCCTTTCGTTAAAATGTAGGTAATTTACCACATGACATTAGACTACAACGTCAATTACGTATTATCCTGTGGTCATTTAACAAATTCGATCAGTGGTCGCTACAACAAAAATAAAAAATGAAAACATCATAACCGTTCAGTTGTAAAACTGTACAGAAGTCACTCTAAAGTTTTGGTGGTAACGCCTAACAAAAAGTGACCACCCTCGACAGACGAGTTTCAGTACGGAAATAATACGGAAAGGGCGCTGCTGTGGACTCCCTCATCTCAAGTAAACTGAGACAAGAAACAGAAATATTACAGCATACCGACTGTTTCAGTCGTTGAGTTAAATTCAATGACGGACATGAAAATTAGCGCCGGATCGGGACTCGATCCGGATTTCGCGCTTTCTATGAGCGGTCGCCCTAATCGTCAGCGTCTCCGAACACGCTTTTCGTAATGCACAAATTATCAACTTACCGCACACTAGTCACCTTCTCATTATTCCACTTCCTTGCAGTTTTAAGTCTCTTCCCGCAAAAATCGGACTTAATTGTACATCCGCTCTGAATTTGTTCAAATGTTTGTAGAGCTTATGGGACTTAACTACGGGGTTATCAGTCCCTAAACTTACAAACCACTTATGAACTAGCTAACACTAAGGACGGCACAAATATACATGCCCGAGGGGGGATTCGAACCCCCGACCGTAGTGGCCGTGCAGTCCGTGACTGGCGCGCCGCAGTCCCCTCGGCCACCGCGGCCGGTTAGAGTTGAGTCCTTCTTAGGGCATAGGTATGTGTTTTCCTTATCGTAAGTCAGTTTAAGTAATTTGTAAGTTAAGAGACGGATGACCATTGCAGTTTGCTCCGGTATGTTTACTAATATTTGAACAACTGTTCCCTTTCTTCTTTCTGTTTTTGTCCATGTACTACATATACATACATACTCCACAATTCACCTTAAGGTGCGTGGCGGAGGGTACACTGTACCACTACTAGGCATTTCCTTTCCTATTCCACTCCCAAATTGAACGAGGAAAAAAAGAATGCCTATATGCCTCCGTACGAGCCCTAATTTCTCTTATCTTGTCTTTGTGATCACCACGCGAAATGTAAGTAGGCGGCAGCAGTATCGTACCACACTCAGCTTCAAATTTCGGCCCTCTAAATTTCCTCAACAGAAATTCACGAAAAGAACGTCGTCTTTCCTCCAGCGATCCCCAATTGACTTGCCGGAGCATTTCCGTGACACTCGCGCATTGGTCGAACCTACCGGTAACAAATATAGCTGCTCGCCTGTGAACCGCCACTATGTCTTCCTTTAAAGTGATCTGCTGCGGGTCTCAAACACTTGAGCAATACTCAAGACGTGGTCGTACAAGCGTTTTATACGCGGTCTCCTTTACAGGTGAAGTACATCTTCCCAAAATTCTCCCAATAAACAGAAGTCGGCTGTCTGCCTTACTCACAACTGTTCTTACATGCTCGTTCCATTTCATATCGCTCTGCAATGTTACTCATAGATATTTGAACGACGCGACAGCATCAAGAAGCTCACTACTAATGCTGTATTCGAACATTATAGGATTGTTTTTTCTACTCATTCGCATCACCTTACATTTTTCTACATTGAGAGCTAGCTGCCATTCTTCGCACCAACTAGAAATTTTGTCTAAGTCAACCTGTATGCTATTACAGTCAGGTAAAGACGACACGCTCCCTTACACCACAGCATCATCAGCAAACAGCCGCAAATTACAAGTTAGTTTGTCCATCAGATCATTTATATGGATATAAAATAATAGCGGTCCTATCACACTCCCTTGGGGCACGCCTGACGATACACTAGTCTCTGATGAACACTCGCCGTCGAGAACAACGTACTGCGTTCTATTACTTACAAAGTCTTCCAGCCAACCACAACCCAATGAAAATTCTGCTACAAAAGGGAATGGCAATTGAATTTCAATGTAGACAAGTGTAATGTGCCGTGAATAGATAGAAAGAAAGATCGTTTATTATTTAGCTGCACTACCGTAGGTCAGCAACTGGAAGCAGTTAATTATCTTTTTTTTTTTTTTTTTTATCTGGTAGTAGGCGTTAGGAGTGATTTAAAATGGAACGATCATATAAAATCAATCGGTAAAGCATATGCCAGACTTAGATTCATTGGAATAAACCTAAGGAAATGCAGCCCGAAAACAAAGTAGATTACAGTACACTTGTTCGCCACAGCCTGAATACTGCTCACCGGTGTGGGATCCGTACCAGGTGGGGTTGATAGAGGGAGTAGAAAAGATCCAACAGAGAGCAGCGCACTTCGTTACAGGATCATTTGGTAATCGAGAAAGCGTTACGGACATGATCGATAAACTCCAGTGGAAGACCCTGCAGGAGACACGCTCTTTCGCTCGGTACAGACTTTTGTCGAAATTCCAAGAACATACATTTACCGAGGAGTTCAAAAATGTTCAAATGTTTGTAAAGTCTATGGGACTTAACTACGGAGTCATCAGTCCCTAAACTTACAAACTACTTATGAACTGCTTACGAACTAAGACAGTATAAATATCCATGCCCGAGGGGGGGATTCGAACCTCCGACCGTAGTGGCCGTGCAGACCGTGACTGGAGCGCCTTAGTCTCCTCGGCCACCGCGGCCGGCTACCGAGGAGTCTAGCAGTATATTGCTCCCTCCTACGTATATCTCGCGAAGAGATCATGAGGATAAAATCAGACAGATTACAGCCCACACAGAGGCATATCGACAATCTTTCTTTCCGCAAACAATACGTGACTAGACTAGGAGGGAGAACTGATAGTGGTAATCAAGGTACCCTCCGCCATACACCGTCTGGTGGCTTGCGGAGTATGGATGTAGAAGTAGAAGAGCTATGGTATGAAACATAGAAGAGAGACAGTCATAGAGGCCGCCTTGTAAGTGTATCCTTCGGAATAAATAAGGTCCTGACGATTACCTACTAAATGCGGTCTCTTATCTGCGTTGACGAGAGGGTTATGCCAGCCCTGGGGTTATGCACTCAATAGTTTGGTAGGGGAGAGTTCGTTGACCGTGGGTATAGTGAAATGGGCCCTTCCACGTGGTAGCTCCCCGTGGTCGCGTGACGCAGGCGGGAGCGGCATCGGTGCGTGTTGCGGTCTGCAGTGCGGTGTGGTGTGGGCTAATTGTCCGCGGCTGTTCTGGTGACTCCCATGTGAGCGTCTGCTCGTTCCCAGAAGTGTTTATGAGCCGCGCGTTCCAGGATGCGCGCTCGCCCTTGGCAACCTGCACACGGCCGTGTCGTCATCGTACGCGATTGCTGTTCGTGGCCGCTGGCCGCCTGGGTTTCCCCACACATCACGATGCGCGCTTTTGCCGTGGCGGCCGTTCTCAAACGCGTTATGTTTCAGCGCATTACCCGAACAACTGCTGCAGGACTGATAACTGGTGGTCGACGTGTGACTCAGTGGGTCAGAACAGTAGTTCACTGCTCTGCTTCTGTTACGGTTCTGTAGCTAGCTTCTAAGATAGTCCACCGATAACAGGACAATCTGCCCTGTAACGTACCATTGTCTACTGTGCGTGTATCTTGTATGGTCCACTTACAGTAATACATGGAATATCTCCGTTGGTCGATGATATCCGAAATAACACGGGTTGCTATATGACGCAGTCCATGCGGCACAATCGTATAAGTCATAATTTCATTACTTGTGTCCAGCTGTTAGGCAGAAAGAATCACATTCAATGGCAGACACTGCAGAGATACGAGTAGTACATCATCATTACTATTATCACACAGCTTAGAGTAGTAAAAGCTTGTAATGTTTGTGCTCCATGGCACGTCTGTTTCCTCCCCCCCCCCCCCAATCTACATAGATGACATAGTGTCCTACTATATCGGATTGTAGGGAAACCTTAGAAAGTGGAGCTAGTTAGTATATGCGCCAGAGTATTTTAAATAACCATATCGCTAGTCAGTATTCTTTCCGTAAAATGTTGTTTTGTTCGACTTCCTGGGGGAAAGGACAGTAATTTGCTTCTGTACCTGTACTTGTCGCCGCTTCCTATGTATTTGCTTAATTCTTAAAAGAAAAAATTGTATTTATCCGTAAGTAGACGGGAGAGATGTTTCTGTTCCAGCTATTCACCATCATCTTAATCAAATACTGCGTTAATGGGTCTGCAGCAAAAAATGTTCATTATCATCTTCTGATGGTGCAGCTCTTGAGTTTTCCGTGCTTGCAGTATTAAATTTGTGGTTGATTCCGCCTTATGCAAGACACTTTTTTGTTTTGTTTTAATACCCAAACTAGTTTCGGCACTTATCATTGTGCCATCTTCCGTGGGTTTCTGGTGTTTATTTTCCATCATATGTTACATATTTGGTTATACAATCGTTTGCACAAGTTGTTTGGTTTGACTTTTTTTTTGTCAAACCAAACAACTTGTGCAAACGATTGCATAACTAAAATATGTAACATGTTGTTATAGAAAATAACACCAGAAACCCACGGAAGATGGCACAATGATAAGTGCCGAAACTAGTTTGGGTATTAAAACAAAACAAAATAGTGTCTTGCATAAGGCAACCAAAAATTGTTCAAACGTTTGTTAAGCTTATGGGACTTCACTGCGGGGTCATCAGTCCCTAAAACTACTTATAATCTAACTTATACTAAACACAGCACAAACGTCCATGTCCGAGGGAGGATTCGAACCCCCGACGGGGCACGACCTCATGCATCGTAGCATAGCGCCTCAAATGCGTTCGGCCACTCCGCCGCGGCGGACCTACAGCAGAAACAATAGAGAAATGAAAAAGACACGTACTACAAAAAACTTACAAGAGAACACGTCACAAAAATTGCGAAAACGGAGTGGAGATATCTACTAGAGGCAGTCCCCTTAGCTTCTTATTCGACCCGGTCGCCTCCATTTCTAAAGGTTAATACACGCTGTTAATTTACAAAATGACTTTTTCTAGTCCACCTGTAGTCACCCGTCGCGTTGATCTTGCTTTTTTGTGTTATAAAAATGTATTCTTTGGGTAAATCCAGTTTCCATTTTCGGGTGTCACAAAATTTCGCCCACAGCATTGATTACCTTTGGGAACAGAAGTAATATTCGTAGTGTGCCTAAAAAGTTCGGCGAATGAGATATCTGAACGGCAACTAGGCGCATATGTGCCTCTGTGTGCATGGGTTTTCAGATACTTAAGGAGAATCGATAAACAGCATGCACTGCATGTTACTGGCAGTGTAAACAGACTGCGTCCAGTTGAACGTAAACAGTGTGTGAGGAAGTATCATAGCGCAATGCAGCAAGGAATTTGTTTCTGCACATCAAACTATTAATGCTGTGTTTTACCAGTCCGTATTGAACTGTTACTGCGTATCAAATGCTAAAATGTTCGTAAAGTACGGGACTTCACTGCAGTGGTCATATGTCTATAAACTTACAAACTACTTGAACTTACTCTGAGAAAACACACACACACACACACACACACACACACACATATATATATATATATATATATATATATATATATCCCCGAGGGAGGACTCGAATCTCCGACGGAAAAGGCCTCGTGCACCGCTGCGGCTTAGCTGTACAGGACTGGAAAATGGAATCTGCTCCATGACAATGCCCATGCGCAATGCGAGATCCATGTGCTTCAGTTCGTGACTCAGAAGTTGGTAACTGTTCTTGTACTCCTGGAACTCCCCTGATCTGGCTCCTGCTGACATCGTCCTGCTTCTCTGCTTGAAGGCGGCCATGAAAGGTAAACATGTTGCGAACGTGAATGCCATCGAAGATTGTGTGACAGTCGTTCTGCGATCGATTCTTTACTGATAGTTTCAACAAGTTGTACGTACGTTATCAAATGTGTGTTGTAGCGGGTGACAATTTTGTAGGGCCATAATATAGGTTTGTTGTCCGATAGCATTTACCGAATTTTGAGACGCATCATAAACTCATTTCTATAACAGAAGAAAGAGCAGTACTTTCCATGAAGGTGACTGTACTTTCTTTAATCGGTATTTTACGGTCAGGCCAATCTTTTTCCAGTGCTTCAGTGTTACACAAATATCGAAATTTTCTTTCTTTAATAAAAGAACGGAAAATGAACAGAAAGGCTACACCTTTGAATAAAGCATGTCTTGCATATTATGCCGTCAATTTTGTCGCTCCGCTGATGGAAATTGCAACATTCGGTGCTAAAGGGCCACCGAAGTACAGCGTGTAAACCCAGATGACGTTATCTGAGGTGTAACATAACGGTTTGTGAAGCAACTACAGCGTTGCGTGAGAATCAGTATTACATAATAGCATTTCTAACCACAGAAAAGTGCCTCCAGTTGAAATCCGTGGAAGAATGAACACTCACTGCGGACTGTGGTGATGGTGTCATCAGTATTGGGGAATGCTAGGTTGTTTGTGCTCGTAATGAAGGAAATTGTGGTTCTAATTGTGACAACCATGTACGGCAACCGACAACACTCATTCAATTTGGATTCTTTAGCTGACCAGAGAAAATCGTCGGGCAACACAAACACAACGCTTTTGCACCTGCAGCGTTACTTTACAAATGGTATCCAAATGCCTGACACAGGGCTCATTGAACCACTCTTCAAATGTTCAAATGTTTGTAAGTCCATCGGACTCAGCTGCTTAATCATTAGTCCGTAGCTTACACACTACTTTAACTAAGTATCAAAATTCCTTTTATTTCTTAAACGCTTAGTCATCTGTAGTTCCCACTTGGTGCACTTTCAAAATCTCAATATAACTACCATAAATCTGGAAAAATTTGGCGATCACGAGTAGGCGTTCTTTGCTTGTTAGGTTCCCATTCTCCATCATTCAGTGCGACACAGAACTTGACATTCCCTAAAATCACGTTATTTGATGTAATTTCCAGAAATGTTAACTACAAAGACAGATGGGTTACGAACGGATGATTAAAAAAAAGAGGAAGTTCTTGTCAAAGCTTCCATGCCACCTTCCTAGTGAAGAGGTCATTAAAGAAAGAAGTTACGTAAAACTAAAGCAAATAGACATAGCTTTTTATCTCATATCTTAGGTTGTCTAGAAGTATGCATTGAAGTAAATCGTACAGACAATAAAAAATTGCTGTTTTTTGTCACATTTTTACTGGTATTTTCTTTGTTTCAGGTAAGATGACCTCTACATCTTTTTGCTTTCTGGCGTCTCGGTAAGTTACCTATTGCTTAGAGCATACAGTGAATACTGATATGATTGAATGACAAGCTGGCACCACGTTTCTTTGATGCTACGTTGTTATAGTCGGTATAAAGATATTGAAGAACTTCTCTCCTATAAGCAAATTTAAATTGGAAATATTAAGTGATTATCAGATATATCTTATACGCATGCTAACCTCAGATGTTTGTGAAAATAAATGGCGAAGCGGGAAGTTTTATGAATGCCCCGTTAGTAGAGGAAAAGATACAGCGTGTTATCTTACTGTTAGTTCGATAGTGTGGACACGTGAATGGTAGCTTTGTACGTTAACTCGACCTTCGGATAGAAAGTAAACAACACGATGAATAGTGACCTTAGTTCTCTAAAATAATGACAGGAATCGTACAATTTTAAGTGGTTTTGCAACCTCCAGGGGTTTGGATATGTAGGCAATGCCGGAAGCAGACTTCCTCTTCCTGTGCACAGATAGAGTGAAATTACCTGGACCCCCCGTAATGCTGTCTTTTAAAAACCCTATAATGAATATATATTAGGTTAGACCACATCTAACACATTCCAGAAACACTATATGGAAAAAGTTCAGCTGTAGGGATTCCAGCGCTCCAAGCGGCCAGTAGATAGTAACAAACAATGGCATGATAAAAATTAGGTGTTTTATTTAATTACGATAATTTCATATTTACTAGTCACCAAATGTAGTGAATTTTCTAATAAAAAGAAAGAAAACGTCATTGATACGAGGTTTGGAAATTACATAGTGGCAATACTGCTGTGGAGACGCTATGCAATGGAATCTACTATTGTTGCTGATCGCACAAGTTGTTGACATACCTACCGTACCTCCGAGCAAATGGACTCGCCCGTCCCACGTCACCGGCGTGGGCTCAACGAGAGAAATACAGTCACTTTTGAGAGAGCGGCTTAGCTTAAGGGTGTGTTTTCGAAACAGGATCAACGGAGATGAATCAAGAGAGAATGCGCTTGGGCATGCGGAAAAATGCATCACGACTGGTTCCGCCTTAATTGACCGAAATGCTGTAATGGATGCGAAAGAAGCGGCAATACTTCCTGCGCAACCCACCCTTCAATTCGCACGACAATGCGCAGGCTCATACAGTGCAAGCTGTGGCTATTCTGTTGGGTCGATGGGATTAAAAAGTACTGTCCCATCCACCATACTCCCCGGACATAAGTCCATGAGACTTCGATTCCGAAGATGAAGGAACCACTTCGTGGTATTCGCTTCTGAACTGTTGTAAGATACCACCGGCAGTAGACCGCTCCATTCGCAGCATCAACAGAAGTGGCTCTGCTGACGGTATACTTCGCCTTCCACCATGGCTCGCAACGGGTTCTACACAACGCTGGTGACTTCTATGATGGACAGTAACAAATATAAACATGTAACGCTTTTGTATCGGTTGTGAATAAACATCTGCCACTATTTAAGTTCCAATCCTCGTACGAAACGAAATGCCCTTCGTACTCCTACAATTTCTTTCGTCAGTCCCACCTGATGAGAATACCGCACCGCGCAGCAGCATTCTAAAAGATGCACAAGCGTAACATACGCAGCCTCTTTATTAATCTATATCTATAAATGTGAATGTCTGTTCGGTGTACGTTTATCACGTCTGAACCACACATAAAGAGCTAAAAATTTGGTTAGTTACTAACGTCTACCCGAGGAAGGCTTTAGGCACGGTTTTCTGGCGATTGGATACCTATTTATATGTATATCAATGTGAATGTCTCTTCAACGTACGCCTATCACGTCCGAACGACAAGACGCAGAGACTTAAATATTTGTACAGTTACTAATTTATACCCGAGAAAGATTTTAGGCAGGGTTTTATAGCGATCTGATAGATATTTAGTAATTTGAAGAATATAACGCGAAATGCGGAACAATAATTACTCTTTGAAAATTATATTTACTCTTTGAAAATGGTTTTATTGGTTGCATTGTTACTTGATGGTTGATAATGATAAAAGGGTGGAGTATATTGGGATGGAAAGTTATTGGTGTATATAAAATTCTCTCTCTCTCTCTCTCTCTCTCTCTCTCTCTCTCTCTCTCTCTCTCTCTCTCTCTCTCTCTCTCTCTGTGTGTGTGTGTGTGTGTGTGTGTGTGTGTGTGTGTGCGCGCGCGCGCGCGTTCTGCAGCGAAAACTACAGAACGCAGACAAATGGTCCGTCTGTAATTCTTGTCCGAAGTCTCCCGTTGTACACAATAGCAGATCCATGCCGATAGCTATAAGGGGGTGGATGATATAATGGTTGCAAGTCGTCAAATTATAAGGAAAAAAATCGGACTGATGGCCAGCGATGACGTTTGCGACTCTATAGCAAGGAGGTTACATACCGCGGAACGTGATGCCACAGACCATATCTTTAGTTTATACATGCTACAATGTCTTCACCTCTTTCTCTGTAAGGATAAGCATACGAATAAGGAAATAAAAGAATAAATAAATAAAGCAGTGAAAAAGAAGTTTCTTTTAATACATCTCTGTAAAAAAAATCGATTTGATGTTTCGCGCGTTACATCGTGATCGATCTGCGATATTATTACAATCGTTATTGTTGAGTTTCGTGATTTGATCTACACTACTTACGTCACATAATTTTTTTATTTGAATGTTGATTAAAAATGTTTGTTTCTAAAGAAGGAATTGTATTTCACACTACTGAAATATAGCTTATCTATCATAATGAACCAAAACGCGAGCGGAACCGCGGGTTTAAGCTAGTTTTGTTATATCTTCCAAGTGTTCTGCTAATAAAATGCAGTCTTCGGTGTGCCTTCGACACAAGATTTTTACCGTGTTCTTTCCAAGTTAAGTCTTTCCTAATAGTAATTCGTAGGTGCAGTATTGAGTTCAATTTACGGCCGTCAGGTTTGATTATCTTATAAACGAAGCGGCCAGCCAGTGAACGCCACCACACAAGGCAGTAATGAACCAACGCTATCGCTATGTGTCTCCTGGAGCATAGCACTTACAGTCAGTCACCTAACGATTGCGTTGGCTCATTCCTTTGTTGATGACGTGACGGGCAGAGGTCTGCGCGTATAAGGAAAATGTTACCCGCATCCGCACCACATGCGCAAGGCCTATATCCGCAACCGCATCCGCGGCAGTTTATTCGCATCCGCAAGTTCTTTATCCGCATCCGCAGATATTAAAGTTGTAAATGGGTAATAGTAGTAGATAACAATATTTAAAACCATGGTGTCTTCGGACGAATGGTCTTACGGGACGTTTTAATATACGTCAACGCTGAGCAGGAGGATTGGGATACAATACTGGCAGTCGTGACAGTTGCTTATAATAACGCAAGACAAGACACCACAGGCTTCACGCCGTTTTTCCTGCTCAATGGCCGTGAAGCTGAGACAATAGATTCGCTGTTCCCGTTCCAGCCGGACGACACTCGGGATGACTATGTGAAACAGCTCATCACCAGGGTCGAAGAAGCAAGACAGCTGGCTCGCATACGGACACTGGACGCCCAGAAGAAGGACCGTCAGCGGTATAACGACAAACACCGACCTGTTATGTACAGCCCAGGAGATCTGGTATGGAATTTTACCCTTGTATGGAAGGTTGGACTGTCAGAAAAGTTATTGAAGCGATACTTTGGCCCGTATCGTGTCATACGCCGCCTGTCAGACGTCACATACGAAGTTGAGGATTATGAGCCGTCGTCGAAACGACAAAAACGAAGAGCGTTGTTCACGTCCTGCGCATGATGCCTTACTACGATCCTGAAAAGCAGGTAGGCGACAATGACTTCTTGTACAAGGACTCTGAGGACGGTAATGTTACTGATGAAGCCACGACAGGAACATCTGTTGTCGATAATCGTGCAGAAGGGAAGGATTCTCCAAAACTGCAATACAGAGGACCTTGACAAGGTCAAGATCCAGGACATTGCAGCTGGCTCCAAAGGGAACCTAACAGCAGGTCGCTGTTTTTTTTAAGGAGATGGAGCAATGCCGCAAGAACCAGAGTTTCCGACTGCCGGCGTGGCGCAATGGATAGCGTCACCAATTGCGGTGCTGAAGGTTGCCCGTTCAGTCCCGTCCACCAGCAAAAGTTTCTTTGTAATTATCATTTCCAGAATGTTCTACACGTTTCTTATGTTTACTATTCTTCTAATTTCTGGTACATTTTGCCTGTGTTTAAATAGCAGAGCACTCTGCCCGAGAGGTAGTGTTGCGTGTATGTTCAGTTAGCAGTAAACCAGCTTTCGGTATAAGTGCTGTGTTCAGTTGACAACCTTGTCTTCGAAGTCGAGCCTGCTTCCATTTCAACGCGTCAATTTAATTATTGTGTCATTTCTGCGACAACTTAACCAATTTTGACTTATCGAATCACAGTAACTGTCTATACCTTCTCCAAAACAAGCTATTTCAAACAGAAAACATTGGTGCTCCGGACACACACAATAGCGCTTCGGAGCCCTTGTGGTCGGAGCTCTACGTCAGCTGTTCGATGACAGGCATCTTCTTAAATTTCAGCGGTTAAAACTGATCAGCATAGAGGAGATATTACTTTGCTTACAAAAAAGAGGAAAACCAATTAAAAAACGGTTGTTTCGGAGTTTTTCAAAAGGGACACTTTTTTCCATTTTAACGCACAAGAGGGTATGTGACACAAAGCAAAGCATGTCATCTCAAGTGTTAAAACTGCTGTCTACTTCTAATTGGTAACTGTCAGCAAAAAGACAATGTCGGCTGCAGCTACGGCCAGCCTATACAATCTAACATTGTGTACCCTGCTAAATACGTTACTTTCACTGTACACCGTTATATGATTATGAAAGTTGCTATAAAATACGGTTGTCAATCTTTATTACTTCCGTCACCATTTATCTAATAAATAAGCGTGAATGTTTGTATGTTTGTTCGTATTTTATGCGCAGATGTACCGTTCATTCGGTTGCGATGAAACATTTTTACACGCAAAAAGAGTCACTATATCGTTGATTTTTTTTTTCTTAGCCATCAAATACGTATCCAAAGTTTTTCTCCAAATTAACTAATTAAATTTGTTTTTCTTCACTAATGTCAAATCACCTCTTTTCGCTTTACAACATATAGTATCCATTAATGTCGTGTTCATTTTAAGAAAGAACGGTCCCTGTTTCCACTGCGATATACGTTGTCACTGACTGAAGGCGGCAGAAATGTCGCATAGCACCTCTGGTGGGCAGTGGGCCGGTTTGCCACGCAGAAAGCACTTGGCATACCGCAGATAAACACGGTCGCGTAAACGGATTAGGCGCAGGTCCCATGGGTACATCTACGTCCGCTGTGGTCAGGGGATGAGGACAACGAGACTTCAGCTCTACCTGGGCCCTGCAAAGATTCCAAGAATGTCCATACGCTTGAAGTTTTCAGCTAACATTTCGACAGAAGTACCAGGCAGATACCTCGCTCTTTATCCACATATAACACGCGGATATCCGCGTCGCTCACAATTTTATCCGCAAACTACGAAATACTGCGGAAATCCGCAATCGCGCAGACCTCTAGCCACGGGCCTACTTCGCGTGACATCAACGGACTGTTGTGGCATCCTATGTTGCTGATGGTGTAAAAGAACTCTATTCCTCGCACACCGACATAAACACCACCATGTTACGTCTAGCCCTCTAGCGGCAAAGGTAGCAATTTGGGTCAGCGAAGTGAAACAATCACATTAACATACGTGACTTGTAATACCTCAACTTATTATGCTGAGAAGTAGAAGAAGAAGAAGAAGAAGAAGAAGAAAGAAAAAAAAAAAAAAAAAAAAAAAAAAAAACCATGCCAAGCGTTCCTTCGCAGCAATCTGTCATATTTGCCGATCAATACCAAAGGGTGATTGGGAGGGGGGGAGGAGAAAGCTGGAAAATTCAATCCAAAACGCAAAAAAGTAACTCTCTCTCTCTCTCTCTCTCTCTCTCTCTCTCTCTCTCTCTCTCTCTCTCTCTCTCTCTCTTATATGGTGTCCCAACTATCTTGTCCACCCAAAATATCTCTGGAACAATAACAGCTATTGGAAAACGACTTTCACCGTTATCAATGTACGGCTGGGGTCCATGAATGTACATATTTGGAAACATTCTAAAACGAAAGCAAATGTGTTTTTTCACACAAAATTGTTTTTTTTTTTTTTTTTTTTTTTTTTTTTAATGGACACCCTTTATTTTTTCTTCAGCAATCCATAGCATGACAAATCACAAACAATGGCGTGGATTGCATCGCAATATTCCAATTACATCTCGAGATAGTGCGACGCAAAGTTGACGCTTGAAATAAGCGAAACGCGCGGCTAGCGCACGTCCTGAGATATTTTCGGTGGACAAGATAGCTATATATATGCGGGGTTTCTTTCCTTCTCTGTGTTTCTACTTTTATATTCACAAATAACTGAGAAATTCGTGACAAAGGGGCACTTCTCGATTAAACATGTTGTTTGAGTTCTGAAGAACATGGAACGAATAAGTGTTAGTTGACATGAATGCTACGTAATGAATCCGTACGCTGTGTACAACTTAATCGTCTTAGTCGAAGAGCGGCTGAGAGAGAACACAAAGCCATTACCAGAGAATTTGTGTGACCTGTTTAAGGAACAGTAGTCATTATCGAAAACTGGAACCGTCGTTACTGAATTAATCCTTGTTCATAACGAATATGAGTAACAAAAATCTTTGGTAGGAGGATTCCAACTGGCTGAGCAGTCCCCTTAAATATGTAGACATCTCAGCTCCTTCCAGGCTTAACTCAAAATTCGCTATTTATGTGTCCTTGTCATGGTTACGAACAAACAGGTTGTTTCCACTTCGGAATAGGACCACCAGAGAAACGGGTGTGATAAATTGTGTGTTATCATACGAATATATACTAATAGATTTACACATATTAACATGAAATGGATGAGAAATAAGTGAATAGAATACTCTCGTATGAAATGCCATCAGTCACGACATAGCTCGACCTATTCGGAGCGTACTTACTTGATATGATTATTATTTCATTTAAGATTATTCCATTAAAGTTATTCTTAAAGCTTACTTGAAGTTCGAATGAGGCAGTTCACTTCAGTTTTCTTCTTTCCAGTTGCAAGACTTGCGAAAGCATTAATTACTACTAACATAGTAAATCGTTCATATTTCAAAAACTTTCGCGCTCTCAGTGAATGCTGCTTCAGAGTGCACGTTACCAAGTCTGTTTCACGTTGTGCACTGACACTTTCATCAGGACTTAACTCTCCAACAGTTCACTGTACTTTCGTGCCGAAAAAAGGAAGTGTTACCAGGCTCTGTTGAACCGTGAGAGATAGTGATGTGCAACCGGTTGCGCTGTTTTTACAAACTCCTCGCCAGAATATAGACGTAACAGCGAAATGCAGCGCCAGGAATATCGTTAATTGCATAGACAGACCACTGTGCCTGTTTATAAACAACAGAGAAATTGCATTCGCAAGGTAATTTCGGCTGGCTCTGCTGTGTTTGCAAGTAGCGGTAGCGATATGTTATTTTGCTATGTTTGGAAAACTCGTTTGTGTCCCTCGGGCAAGTGAGAAAAGAGGGAATGGCGGTGGCGACTTGTTCATGCTGCCGAATGGGCATGTAAATGGAAAAAACAAAATTAAATGACGAAGGTTATTCCTCTACAGCACTTACGAAGTTCTGTGACAAATAGGATCAAAATACTGCGAGGATTATGAAGCACTGCGTAAGACCAATATGAACGAAGAGCAGAACGTTCTATTGAATTTGTATACAGCAATCCTTTTTAAAATTTGTTTGCTTACGTTATGTCAAGTGCTTGCAACAGCCTCGGAAAAACATTAACATTGCGGTTGATGTTACGGAAAGGACACACTAAACATTTCAGATGAAAGTAAATACAGATTGATGGTTCTGTTAGGTTTTTGTATTAGGAGGAATATATTCGTGACAGTTCTTTTTGCCGTATAATGATCGAAACTTGGAGACGATTATTACATTACCGCAAGACATTCTCCCAGTGGCGTATCCAGAGGGGGATGGGGGGCTGCAGCCCCCACTCCATCCTTGCTACAGCCTCTCCTATGAGTGAAGGCGCACCTTATATGTATAGATTCGACCACAGCCGACCCCCCCTCCCCCCAGAACACGATTTGACCTCAGCACTCCCCCAGAACATGATCCTGGATACGCCACTTCATTCTTCCTTTTAATACTTTCTCTCAAGATTTCACATTGCTTTGATCACAATATCTCTTACACTAGAAGTATGGAAGGTAATTCATGGTCTCGTTGCAGTATAAGCGAAAAAGAAGTGTTTTTTTTTCTCATTTGTTCCTCACTCATAGCAATTACATAACAGAATTAGGGACCATTGCCGCGGTGGAGTAGTCAAGCGGTCTAAGGTGCCTCGCTGCGGAGCGCGCGGTTACTCGCCGTGGAGGTTCGAGTCCTCCCTGGGGCATGCGTGTGTGTGTTTGTCCTTAGGCTAGTTTACCTAGGTTTAAGTAGTTGGTAAACTACGGACTGATGACCACACAGTTTGGTCCGATAGATTTACAAACATTTGAACATTTTAGGGACCATTATTATTGACATTAAACTGGGATTTCCATTCCTCGCAATCGTGTTGATTCGTAATTAAATCTGTTTCAAAGTTGGTGGTGCAATCTGCCCACATTATTATGAAGGGATTATTTTCATAGTCAGTCTATGCAAATAGAATTAAAAGGTGCGATCTTTTTCACCAGATGCGTTTCGTTTAAATCAGTATAAAACATATTTAGTAGTCTATAATTATCTCAGAAAGGAACATTAAGTTGTAAATATTTTTAATTAGAGGCTACTGATGATATGTTACATTGATTAAAACGAAACATCGTCTGGCGTGAAAAGATCACACTTTTTAATTGTGGTTGCATAGTAGGAATATAAAAATAAACCTTCCATAATTCTGAAGCAACTACGGATACCATTGTCACACACAGAATTTGCTCACATTCGTGCCAATTCCAGGCTGTGTGTTATTTGACATCACTCTTTCTGCGGCATTTTGAGAGGATGTTTTGGTATTTTCTGAGGCTTCGGTTTTGATATTAAACCAGGTGTCGCACTAGGTGGCGCTCCGAAGTGTCCACAACCGTCCACCGCTCGACACCATATAATGGTGTCAGCGCCGAGTTGATTGCATCATTATACCCGTCTACCGCTGGTTTTTTCGTATCTTAACGATTTATGAAACTACTCATTGTTTCACAGTTCGTGAACTTGCGAAGAGTATAATCGTTAACAGCAGTGAAAAATTTATGGCTGCCATTTTTCTTTACGACTTCACTGCTTCTTGTTAGCAAGCAGAGAAGTGCCTATTCGCGCTGAGTTCTTACAACGTAAGAAACGACTGAAACGATTCCAACACATAACAATACTGTTTGGAAGTGCGGTTACTATTCGGGAGAAAAATAAACCATCCATAATTTTTCCGTAATACCATTATTACAATCTGTATATGATAAGACCGGTCAGGGTGTTTAACAGTTCTTTGTACATTTAATTTGTTCTGAGCGCGTCGAATATCTTTATTTATTTATTTTTTTTGCTAAAGTTAATTAAAGCACATCAGTGTATTGCTACATTCTTGTTTTCCTTATTTCACGCAAAAAATGTTAAATACAACAATCAAATGGGACTTCAAATTCCAAGAGTATTAATGCAATTTGGAGACATTATGCAGTGATTATCTCTCTTAACATAAGAATTTACTAGAAAAACAAAAAAGCAAAAATTTTGTATAGAAATGCCATTTTAGATATCGATCTGAACGAAAGAACTAAAGCAAACTGTAGTGATATCTGAACCGTATTCATATTTCGTAATTCGTAAACACAAAACAAATTAGAACCATTTGTTAGTGACACATAGCAACAAAGACAAAAACATAAATAACGTTCACAAAATGGCTTTGACACACTCAGTACAAAAACATTTCCAGTCGCAGTTACGAGCGCTATATAAATGAAGGCTCTATTCACTGAATAGTATCAGTTTCCGTAAGCTAAAACTATAAGGTAAGGGTAAAGCAGTCAACAATCCGAAGATTGGTTTGATCACCACAGTGCTTCACTACGCTTGGTCCTGTTTGGAGGTGGTATGCCGTTGCCTTCCTCCGACCTTCGAACTGACTTACCCAGCCAGTTATAGGGGACCTACAGTTTAACGTGGTTTCCGAACCACGGTGCTACCCGATATTTTTCACATAAGCAATATTGACAGAGGTGAAAGAAGTGGAAAGTGACGAATAAAAATAGTAGGTACAAAACCAAATTACCAAAGAGATAACAAACAACAGCGTCTCTTTGTTACAGCAAAACTCGCCTGACAAAATCGTACACAGACATAAAACAATCCGTTGCTTTCTGTTCTTTGTGAGCAGATATATTGAGCAATCCCGGCCAGTGAGTGTTTCATATATCAGAGAGACACAGACATCCTGTGAGGAACACAAGTCAGATATGATTTTCCACTTTGTTTTATGACGCTTGAAATCGGCCGGGACTTCAAAAGTCCCGTAGTGCAGGGAAGGGTTAATACACCTTGAGCTTATTTGGCTCCAAGTATATGATATGAGTACATGATTTGACCGTTATCATTATTAATTTTTTTATAAATAATTTCATGTTATATTTTCTAATATACCATTTGTGATTCATTTATAGGCCATAAATTCATTTTATGATGACACTCTTAGATGAGTAGAAATAAATGTGAAGTACAATTATTTTAAAGCAGTTTCTGGGGCTACATATTTCCTAATAGAGTAAATTAGTTTGCAAGTCTACGACCGATGGCATCATTCTGGTCCCTTGGGGGGGGGGGGATTAACACTTTGGAGTTCCTTCCTCCTTAAGTCAGTTTCTTTTGTCGTTTCTAAACACGTTGGCCTCAATAAAGTGATCGTCAGGTACCTTAAAAGGACAGGTCGAAAATTTGTAGAAATCCTCCGATTCATTTATTTACGCAGAATAACTAATTGTACAGAGTAAATTTTTGATGATAAATAGAGCACAAATCAGGAGACATAATAAAACAAAATTACTTCGACGTCCGTCAGTAGAAGCTGATAAAGATCCCATACCCCATAGGAATACACTATCAGAGAACAGACTAAGGTAGAATAAGCAGTCTCTACGTAGACCTGATCTTCTAAGCGTTCTGGCAACCCAATCGTTGGTGCGCCTTCACCGAAAACATTGTGATAGTTCCATTTAGTCAAGCTGACAGACCTACTTCGTCGCGTGGTTTGAATTTGAAGACATTTATTGGTACTTGAAATCACATGAATGTATTACTTTGAAGGTCAGTTAACATTTGCACAAATATTTTTTAACATCCGTATCGCAATTAATGAAATGTCTTACTCGGTATGGTATGTTAAATACTAGGCAAGTCTGTGTCATTGCCATCTCATCCATTGGCAACGCTCGTTACAAAACATCACTGCGTTTTGTAATACTAACCTTCGGACCTGGCTTGTTTGAGCTCCCATTTACCTGTACACCCTGCGGGTTCAGGGGCTAAGATAGAGCTTTTTCGTTCCCTTTGAAACTTTTCTTAAAACACTGAAAAAAGTATCTTAGGGAAACTAAACAACTGTGGGTCTCTCAGGGAAACTGAACAACTGTGGGTCAGTATTGAAGTGAGAACCTTAAACTTTCATGTTAGAACTTTAATTATTCTTCTGGCTGCCACAAAGACGAACGTTGAAGCTCGACGGATTTTTTTAAATATGTGTCGTACTGAAACGTATTGTAAATAATTGGTTGACTATTGTGTGAACTATTGTCCAAATATGTATGTAGTGTAATGTTAGTAGATGAAGAATTGTGTAGTTTTGAGCCCTAATAAAATGTTTTACTTAACCAGAAAATATTACCGCATCTACCGTCTTATACTGTAAACAACTTCAATGTTTGCTAATAGACAATGAATTTTCATGTGGGTATATATGACAAGAATTTACTTTAACGGTGCCTTGTAGAAACGCCTAGATTTTTAACGTAATAATACCTTCAGGCACCTTAAAGACGCCCTCGTCCTGCACACATTAGTTCCTGTTCTGTCTGCACGGCCACTACGGTCGGGGGTTCGAATCCCCCCTCGGGCATGGATATTTGTGCCGTCTTTAGTGTAAGGTAGTTAATAAGTAGTTGGTAAGTTTAGGGACTGATGACCCCGCAGTTAAGTCCCATAAGCTTAACAAACATTTGAACATTTGAGTTCTGTTCTCTGCTTTAGCTTAGCCGCAGCGGATTAGCCGTGCGTACTGGAGCGTCCAGTTGCGGTGCGCGCGGTCGTCCGCCGTCGGAGGTTCGAATCCACCCTCGGGCATGGATTTTGTGCCGTTTTTAGTATAAGGTAGTTCATAAGTACTTCGTAAGTTAAGCGACTGATAACCCGCAGTTAAGACCCTTAAGCTTTACAATCATTTTTTAGCTCTAGATTAATGAGTTTCGCGCTATGTCGTAATTTTTTTTCCCAGCCGGTCTCATAGTTTTGCGGTAGCGAAAAGCAGTTTCTTTCTTTAAAGAAACAGTGCTCTGTCATTCTCTAGCCATTATTGAATTGTTTTGATATTAAAATTACTGTGCTGTGTATCGTTACTGCTCTTTTGACAGTAATTAAAAAACAAAATATACGGTTTTCTGAAACTATGACTTTTACCAATTTACTCTTAACTAACGCACCAGACAAACTCGAAACTTAAATTCACCCAGTAAAGTAAATAACCTTCACAACACTGTTACTAATTACGATAATGAGATTCTTTTCGCAATATAAATGCCTGGTTTCACATAAATCAAATTTTTTTACACATAGTAAAACGCGTCTCTTGTTGTGCAACAATGAATATTTTACACACGCAAAGTTCATAGACATAACTAAGTAGTAAAACATAATTCTTTCTAATTAGAATAATAAGATTGCAGATTATTTATATACTTCATTAGATACTCAAAAATCCTACACTGTTATAAAAACTTTTCCGTAAATGTGAATCCGTTTCAGTAGTAATTCTTTCTCTTTACACTGTAAGTTCAAATTTGTTGTTGTTGTTTTCGGTCCGCAGACTGGTTAAATGCATCTTTGCACACTAGCCTGTGTTGTGCAAGCCTCTTCATCTGAGAATACGTACGGCAGCCTATATCCTTTTGAATCTGCTTACTGTATTCGTATCTTGGTCTTCCTCGACGATATTTACCAGATCCTTCTAATGTTAACTTGACGATTCCTTGATGTCTCAGTATGTGTCCCACCAACCTATCCCTTCTCTTAGTCGGAATATACCAGAAACTCCTTTTCTCTCCAATTCTGTTAAGCACCTCCTCATTAGTTAAGTGATCTACCCATCTAATCTTAATCATTCGTCTGTAGCAGCACATTTCGAAAGCTTCTATCATCTTTTTTTCTGAACTCCTTATCGTTTACGTTTCACTCCCATTCGGTGCTACACTCAAGACAAATGCTTTCAGAAAGGACTTCCTAACATATAAATTAATATTGGACGTCAACAAATTGCGCGTATTCAGAAACACTCTTTTCTTCCCATAGTCATATCTTTTTCGTCCATCAGAAGTTATCTTGCTACCCAAATAACAAAATTCATCTACTACTTTTATTGTCTCATTACTAATCTAATTCCTTCAGCATCGGCTGATTTTCTGACAGTACATTCCGTTGCCCTCGTTTTACTCTTGTTAATGTTCATCTTCTACCTTCCTTTCAAGACACTCCATTACGTTTAATTGCTCTTCCAGGTCATTTGCTGTCTGATTCTGTGTTCCAAAAATAATTGATCTTAGCATTGTTAAGACTTGCCGCGGCGGACCGGCCGAGCGCATAGAGGCACTATGCTACGATGCACGAGGCGGTTCCCCGTCGGGGGTTCGAATCCCCCCCCTCCCCCCAGGATATGGATGTTTGTGTCGTCTTTAGTATAAGTTAGTTCGTTAGTAGTTTGTAAGTTTAGGGACTGATGACCACGTAGATATGTCCCTTATGCTTAACGTACATTTGTTACGACTTATTGCTCATAATGTTTAATTGAAGTAGTTAACAATAGCCTTTTGCATCGTGGGACCGAACTTACTGAATTGCCGTAGTAATTCTTTAAAAGGTGCCCACCAATTTGACGCGTTGAGACGAAAGTACCCCTAGTCATGGACACAGGCTTCTATTTAGCCAGATAGGTGGCGCAGGCTGGCCACACAAACGTTCTATCTAGTGTCCGAGTGACCTTTCTGCTAGAAACGTCGGCGACAGGAATCAATCCCTCACCAAGCTCCGCCCATTTTCCTCCTACGTAAATTCTTTGGTGTACGTAGTAAACGCTTTGGTGAGTGCAGTATACTGTACACATTGGTCGGTGCACGTGGTGTTTATACTGTTGTCGCGGTAGGCCTATATCGTGTTTTTTTTTGTGGTTTGCAAAAATCATGTTTTACCAAAAAATTTGAGTATGTATATTCATAAACATATTAAAAATCCATGTAACAAATCCCACAGAAGTAACAAAAGATATTTTTATAACCGTTCTATGCTTCCTTGTGGACATTTTGATGCCTTGATCTGTGTAAATTTGAAGATGTGTTACATAGCCCGGCGGCGCCGTCCAAACGATACATATCCAAACGATACATATCGAAGCGCTTCATATCGAAGTGATAGCATCGAACTAGTGAATTTATACCATGTTTTATTTATTTTATGACTAGCTTAAACCCGCGGCTCCGCTCACGTGTTGGTTGATTGACAGATACACTATCTTTCAGTAGTGTGCTACGAGACTGGTTGTGAAGGATGAAATGAAATACGATACCTTCTTTAGAAACTAACTGAAAACTATTCATATCAGATTGCAGAAGTCTGTGCACTTAACGTTTATCAGGAAAGTAAGTAGTGTAGATCAAATCACACGTAAAACGTACTCGTTTCGAAGAATCCAAATTAACAATAATGATTGTAATAATATCACAGATAGATCACTTGATATAATGCGCGAAACGTCAAATCGATTTTTTTAAAGAGATGCATTTAAAGAAATTTCTTTTTTACTCTTTATTTATTTATTTATTGTTATATTTCCTTATTCGTATGCTTATCCTTACAGAGAAAGAGCTGAAGACATTGTAGCACGCATAGACCAAAGTATGGTCTGTGGCATCACGTTTCGCTGTATGTAACCTCCTTCCTATAGAGTCGCAAACGTCATCGCTTCAGTCCGAATTTTTTTATAATTTGACGACTTTCAACCACCATATCTTCCACCCTCTTATAGCTATCGGCATGGAACTGTTATGGTGTACAACGGGAGGCTTCGGACAACAATTCCACACACACACACACACACACACACACACACACACACACACACACACACACACACAATGTAGAATTTTATATACACCAATAACTTTCCAACCCAATATACTGCACTCTTTTATCATTATCAACCCTCAAGCAACAATGCAGCCAATAAAACCATTTTCAAAGAGTAAATATAATTTTCAAAGAGTAAATATTGTTCCGCATTTCGCGTTATATTCTTCAAATTACTAAATATCAGATCGCTATAAAACCATGCCTAAATCCTTCCTCTGATATAAATTAGTAGCTGTACAAATATTTAAGTCTCTTCGTCTTGTTGTTCAGACGTGATAAAGGTACACCGAACAGACATTCACATTTATAGACATAGATCGGTGATCAAGTGATTTTAAATCATATTACAAGAACAATTATTGCATTCCCATAGTCGCTCGCGGCAAACTTGCCAAGGTTTTACAACTGCATTAGGGAACGCTTAAATTTCGTAGTAGTTACTGAATATTTTCAGTACATCTTCAGTGTAATCGTTACTTCAAAGTGGCTCATGCAGTGGATACTAATAACTCATATTTGGTTTCTTCGATTCAATCGACTGAAAGAGGCGGGGCTTAGGCTATCGGGGGGGGGGGGGGGGGGGTGCGGCGGAACGACCTCTTAGTGCGGCGAAACGTGTGCTAAAACCTTATCTTCAAAAGCACTCGTCTTGTATGATTAGGGTTGAATGTGGCCGTGTCAGACTTCGTAATCCTTGAGGTGTCCACTTGCCCATAAAAATTTATATAAAATTAAAAAAAACATGTTGATGTAAAATTTTTATACGTTGCAATATTTCAAAATGAGACTCTTGCGCCGAGGGTAGAAGTCTTTAACAGCCACTCTTGTTAAAATATTTCTATGTTCTCTTAAAGATAAGACTGTCAAAAGAAATTCTTCAGTTTGTGGTCGTTGCTGTAGCACAGATAAAAAATGTTTCTTCAATGATTATCGATCGATGTGTATGATCGATTAACTAAAATTCTTATCAAAGTATTCTTGACGAACTTTTCCACCAATAAAAATTCATAAAAAATCTTCCTTCAGATTGAAGATTATTTATAATAATTCATCTGCTCCTTTCATTAATATATTATTTATCGTAAAATAATTCTTCATAAATGATGTACTCTGACACTTTCGTCAAGTTTAAACACAATGACATTTATTGCTTTCTTTGACGTTACATATATAGTCATTGACAGGCAAAAGGGAACTGACTAATAAAATTTGTTGTTTTTAACATAAACTTCGATAATAATGTCAACTCTTGCGACGACAACCGCAGATATCAACATCTTCTTGCCTCGTGGCCGTCGACCCGCGACTTGATGTGGCCAGATATTTACTCCTTGGAATCGGCGTCGAAGATATTGCCCTCGTAGGTTAAATCGCCTCACAGCACATGAAACATAAAAAAGACACAAAAAACTTC
The DNA here is from genome assembly GCA_026315105.1 of Locusta migratoria. NCBI lineage: Eukaryota > Metazoa > Arthropoda > Insecta > Orthoptera > Acrididae > Locusta > Locusta migratoria. The sequence goes on from CM048749.1 coordinate 250,215,650, forward strand.
TTTAAGAATCATGTAACATTCAACATTTACATAAAATTATTTAAGAACACAAATATAAGTAAGTTATCCTGCACAAACCAGGCTGACATGAGACAATAATCCGTCCCACTACAGGGGTTAGCCTCTAGAGGCGGGACTTGGTAATGGATTGTTCCTAGCGTCAACGTTACGTGTCTCGTGCGCACTTGGAAGGACGGCCACGGCGGCCGCCGGATGGAGCCGTGGCCGCTCAGCAATTGGCGCAATTGCGCCGCCCGTGCCGCGCTGGGATTGGCCGGCGTCTTCGGCAGCGAAGTGCTCTCCGGTCGCCCTTAAGCGAGCAGAGTGGCACGGGCTGCTGACGCTCTACTCAACAAGGGGCGGTACAAGGGCTGCTCCCTCCCCCCCTCCCTCTCCATCCCCCCCCCTCTCTCTCTCTCCCCTCCCCCAGTCACTGGGCCACACCCTCGTCATAGTCGTAGTCGCACTTAAACGTTCCATTTGTCTCGCTACATTGTATATAGCTAGCTACATCAGCGAGTAATGATGTCAAATAGCTGTATTTAATTAAGCTAGTCTTTTCGGTACACCAATAACACTATCTTCAAGCTCCCTACATAAATGCAAAAGCAAACACTCCACAACAATGTGCGGACTAAATGTAACTGTGTTGAATGGTCTTTCATTACATTTGTAGACAGCGCATCCTTCGTTGTCTTCTTTTCCTGATCACTGCAACTGGGAATTTATTATGGATTTGTTAAGTCGATGTTCTGTATACTGATAATAAAACATTCACCACCTGTTGTATTCTTACAAAAGACTGAATGTCATGATGAAAACACTAACGTAAAACAATAAATGTTAGGCTGAAGAAATGGTTGCAATGTAATTCATATGGCCGGCCGCGGTGGCCGAGGGGACTGCGGCACGTCAGTCACGGTCTGCAGGGCCACTACGGTCGGGGTTCGAATCCCCCCTCGGGCATGGATATTTGTGCTGTCCTTAGCATTAGCTAGTTCATAAGTAGTTTGTAAGTTTAGGGACTGATAACCCCGTAGTTCAGTCCCATAAGCTCTACAAACATTTAAATTCATATGGATGTCATCAAGGGATCCCAAGGAATGAACTGAAATAAAATGACTGCACTTAGACCGAAAAATTCTCAGGATTTCATATGCAAATTTCGAACATGTCTTGCTGTTGTACAAATATTACAAGATCTTTAAATCTAACCAAGAGACGACCTTTAAATTACTCTTCTATTTTTGCACACGTAAGAATTCCCCTTCTTTTATTATGATCTGTTGAATGGAATTATTTTCATCATTCCTAACTAAAATTATAAATACGAATGTGAGTATATTCGTTGCGATTTCACGCTTTCATTACTCTACCGATCTCTATAACTTCTGCTCACACTTTGTTAGGGTTACAGAAAAGTAAAAGTACCTTTCATGCAGAATGAAGTACAACGATGATACGGCTGAAATTTTTTTAAAAATAAAAACACCTAGAAGGCGCTAAGTGTCGTTTTCAAACACGACAATTCTTGCAAAAAATCTTGGAACATGACAAGAACTTGAGATGCCCGTCCCAAGCCGGATAAATTTCTGAGTATCCTTCAGTTCGAGTAACTGAGCAAAAGCTACTTCAAAACTAGTCGAAACGAACTTTTTTCATGTTAGCCAGTTTCAATGAGAGTCAGTGGCGTATATCAACACCACCTAGAAGACAAGGCCTTACAACAGGCCGTGCCTACGTCACACTTAGAGACCCCGGCCGCCACCTCACTGGCTGTTGGCTGGGGCACGCCTACCGCCGCGCAGCGGCCGGCCAGTCAGATGGCAACCGCGGCCTCTAAGTGTGACGTAGGCACGGCCTGTTGTATGGCCTTGTCTCTATGTGGTGTTGGTCAAAGCCGCTCCCAGAATTCACCGCGCGAGTAGTCAAGTTATCGTGGACATATAGTAAACGTTCCATTTGACTCTGTACATTGTATATAGCTAGCTGCATCTGCGAGTAATGATGTCAAATAGCTGTATTTAATTACGCTAGTGGTTTCAGTGCGCCAACAGCACGATCTTCAAGCACCCCTACATAAATACAAAACCAAACACTCCCCAACAATGTGCGGACTAGATGTAACTGTGTTGAATGGTCTTTCGTGACATTTGTAGACAGCGCATCTTTCGTTGTCTTTATTTCCTGATACTGCCAAATTGGACAGTATGGTGGTTTTGTTAAGTCGATCTGTATACTGATATTTCTTGGTAGGAGAGAAACTCGGGCTTGTAATGTCCCATCGACAGCGTGCTCATCTGCGACGGACTTCGCGCTCGGATTTTTGGATGAGAACGGGGAAAGAAATCGACCGTGCCCTTTCGAAGGCGTGCAGTGTTTTAGGGAAATCCCAGAAAACCTGAATCTGAATGGCCGGAGGTGGGTTTGAGCCACCGCCGTCCCTTAATGTGAGTTTAGTGTATTATTACATTGGTCTGAGGTGATTATCTTAAAAAATTTAATATTTCATTAACTATGGAGCACGCATACAGTATTTGTATGAGTGCGTCTCCTGTTTCTACTTCACATATTATGGAATATGTTTTTATTTTTATTCTGTATTTTTTCTTCTAGCCTGCTTCATTAAGATTGAGTTATTTGTAACTCTTGCGTTAAGCACGACTTTTGGTTGTACATTTAATCCGCTCATTATTTGGGCATGTTGTAATTTTCTATTTATGTAGGGACCTGAACATCATGATATTGGGACATCGAAACTGATAGCTTAATGCAATAAAACTTAAAATACGCCTGTTGAACATAATTACTAACTACTCTGACAAGCTGAATTCTAAATGTTCACCAACATCTGTTGAATGGAATTATTTTCATCATTCGTAACTAAAATTATAAATACGAATGTGAGCATATTCGTTGCGATTTCACGCTTTCATTACTCTACCGATCTCCATAACTTCTGCTCACACTTTGTTAGGGTTACAGAAAAGTAAAAGTACCTTTCATGCAGAATGAAGTACTGTTCCCGAGGAATACAAAAATAATTTCGAGACGGTCGGCCCGTATTGTACATTGGGGGGAAAACCCGTGAAATACCCGTTTGTCAAGTATCTGGAGATACATATTCAAATGGTGTGTAGCAGAGAATTAAAATATACTTCCTGTTTGACACATCACCCTAAGATGCGGCGGAGTGGCCGAGCGCTTATAGACACTGTGCTCCGATGCGCTACATTGTTCCCCGTCAGGGGTTCGAATCCTCCCTCGGGCATGGATGATTGTTGTCTTTAATATAAGTTAGTTCATAAGTAGTTTGTAAGTTTAGGGACTGATGACCCAGCAGTTAAGTCCCGTAAGCTTAACAAACTTTTGAACAACAACATGACCATAAAATGTAACAAACGTATGTATGTTTTGATGTAGGTATTACATACTTCATGAGTCACCATGTGTTACTTGACAGGCTAAATTCGATGACATTTCATCCATCACAATTTCGTCACTCTGTTGCATGGCATCACATTTCATAACTCATCACCCCGCTAAAACAATATGATTCTGCATGAATACATCAAGAATAGATACCTAGATCAACATCTACACGGTTTGTAATTTAAAATGAGTTCGCCCTAGATCTTAATGCTGCGAACCTGTGATGCGCTATTTTTCATTCGGTGCACGGTGCAATTGGTTAATAAAATTTCTTGGATGTCCGTTTTGCGACGTGTGAGGTACATATCCCATAGGTTTACCTATACACGTCCCAGACTCTTATTTACTGTCCTGATGCACATAGCGAGTCATTATCAAGTAATATTTTTCCCGTTATAATTGATTAGAAAACATTCTCAAATGAGCCGTACTAAAGACTGAACTTGCGACTTCGCACTGAAAGAGTTTGTTGCTAAAATACACACAGATCAATCGGACGTTATGCCCACCGACTTAATACATATATATACCCATCCAGGCGACTGGTACATGCAGTAGCATGAGGGTGCCGGCAGTCTATTGAGTGGGGAAAGCGCGAGAACTGTCAGAGTTTGAAAGAGGGCAGATAGTGATGGCCCGCAGATTCGCCACGGGCATTTAGGAAACTGCACCACTTGTCGAGTGTTTCAGGGGTGCTGTGGTGCGCTCCCTCGGCAGGTGAGGAAAGCAAACATGGAGGGGTTAGAGGCCAGCCCTTATTGAAGAGGCTGGGCAAACTTGTAAAACAGGACAGGCGGCGAATCGGGCCGGAACTAACACCAGACTAATGTTGGGCAGAGTAAAAGTGAATAGTGCACTGAACACTGTTAATGGATAGCCATCCGCAGCCATTGACCCATGCATGTTCCCACAGATACTAGAATAGATGGTAGTGGTGAAGCGCCGGATGCACAGTCGTATGCCGCGCCACTGACGTCACCAGGAGACCAGCACAGTGTTCCCGCGTGACCATAACGTTGCTATTATGAGTGTATCTCCACAGAAATGTTTTCCCACTGCTTCTTTATAGTTTGTGTATGTATTAAGTAGTTGTGGTAGGTGATGGCTTATTAGTGACGATGGTGTGTTGTGTTGTGCTGTTGCGTGCTGTACGAACCACGGCAGACAGAAGAATGCGATATTCCACAGATTTCAGAGATATAAACAGGTAAAGTGAAAGTGGATAGCCGGCCGCGGTGGCCGAGGTGACTGAGGCGCTCCAGTCACGGTCAGCACGGCCACTATGGTCGGGGGTTCGAATCCCCCCTCGGGCATGGATATTTGTGCCGTCTTAGTTTGTAAGTAGTTCATAAGTAGTTTGTAAGTTTAGGGACTGATGACCCCATAGTTAAGTCCCATAAGCTTAACAAACATTTTTGAAAGTGGATAAACGCGTGTAAGCGATTAGATACTCTGAACCTTGATACTGGTCGTTTATGTTCAGAACATTTTAGAGAGTCTGATTATGTTCGAGACTTGAAAAATGAACTTTTAAACCTTCCATTGAAACGTATATTAAAGGCAGTTGCGGTCCCTACTTAGAAGCTGCTAAAGTGCATCGACGTAGTCAAGACAGGTTCTTCTGAATGCCGTGAAGTCAGAGTAGAAAGACGGAACAACCGATAAGAAGTACAAATGTTATTGTTAACAACACATGACAAGGATGACAGCGTAAAATGTATAACAATTCCGTTGAGGCAATCAGTAGGTGTACTAAACCCCTTCGCCGCGGTGGAGTAGCCGAGCGGTCTAAAGCGTCTCGCTGCAGAGCGCGCGGTTGCTCGCCGTGGAGGTTCGAGCCCTCCCTGGGGCATGGGTGTGTGTGTGTGTGTGTGTGTTTGTTTGTCCTTAGGTTAGTTTACCTAGGTTTAAGTAGTTTGTAAGCTACGGACTGATGACACGCAGTTTGGTTCGATAAATTAAAAAAAAAAAGCCCCTTCAGCGAGTACTGCCGTTAACAATGACGGAATAATTGTAGCTGAATTAACTAAAGAATGTGACAATTTAAGAAGTGAGAACAATAAATTAACACATGAAACAGTTACTTACTTAGACATGTTTACAACATTTGTAAAGTGTGGAGGGTGTGTGTTTTGGAAAAAAAAAAAAAAAAAAAAAATAAATAAATAAATAAAATAAAATAAAAACAACGGGAACGGCAAGTGGCATGGGACGCTAAATATATAAGGTCGGGATGTGAATTACATTGGAATAAGACACAGGAGCGGCTGACCCTGAATTAATAACTGTGATAATAAATCATGATATTAAAAATTATTTGATTGATAGAATATGACCCTGATTCAAAAGTAATTGACAATCTCTCTTCCACTTCCTGCAAGCGGCATAAATTTAAAATTGATAATTTCTCTCCACCAAAAATCTAATAAGCTAGCTAGGATTTCACAACTATTAATGTTAGAAAAAGATCCTTTTTTAACAATACGTTTATTATTACCGTTAAGTAGAAAAAAGACTCTCAATGAAAATCCAATACAAAACACAAACTAGATTGAACATCCAAGTTTACAATTACCATCAAATATGAAAGAGTAATCCAAATGATGACGACGTTACACTGATCATTAAGAAACTTGAATTCAACACCGACTGACAAGTAAAAAAGAGAACCTATCATGAATTGATACAGTATTCGTAACGGAATAATTGAACCGGAATATCAGTGCAGGGTTGATTTACCTAACTACACAATCCCATTATTATGCAGAACCTGATGCAACGACTATTTGTTGCTAGAGAGCGCTTTGCCATACATTACCAAATTGACGACTTGCGTGTGAAGGCGCTGCGCTGCAGTGGCGGGCGCAGGGCGGCTGTAAGGTGAAAATTTCCGCGACCACGAAATAAAAACACGCTCCGTTACTCTGAAGCTGTGCTCTCTCCTATCAGCCTCTGTGCGCTTGGCAGTACACAGTGCATACGATCTCAAGCAGTTCTGCCAAGTCAGGGGCCACTTCAGTTAGCGTAGACAAGTACGCACAAGTCGAAATTTATGGGAAATTCAGGTTGTGTGTGTGTGTGTGTGTGTGTGTGTGTGTGTGTGTGTGTGTGTGTGTGTGTGTGTGTGTGTGTGTTCGAGTGTCCTTACTCATTCAGTAAATGTCATTAGACAGTGAAATATTTTAATAGATTGTTAGTAATTACAGTTTTCATTCTACGGATACTCAGCTTTTTAAAGTTACGATGTATGGGGGTTCTGCTCGCTGCAACATTATTCTCCTGGGGCGTCGTGGTAGAAATAATACTCGATATATACAATTTTCACTTCTTCTTAAATCTGAATCAAACTTCTCCACCAAAACAATACAAATTCAATACATCAGAACTTAGCTGGTAGTACTTCCATTCTCAAAACACAGAGTGACATGGATTCCAGAGCACTTGACAAACGACTCAAACTCGAACTCCTTCACGCAAGGCGGTGAGGCAAATATATAACATAGACAATAATGACGTTACATTACGCATTGTTTATAACAATTGAATATAGTAATTTACAATGAACAAACACAAAGAAAAAATTTCATGTACACAATAAAAAAATGAAAACTATACATACAATAATTTTAGATGGCGCATGTATTTTTAAGACGAAATTTCTGATCTTTCTCTTAACAAAGTGCGATGTTAAATGTTCATTAATTTGTTAATGAGTACATCATACATATTCCTAACATATACTGAACTATCAAATATTCTGGGCATTCACAAAATATACTCAAAATCTCTTTTCAGTCAATATATACAAAGAATACAATATTCAAATCTAGAGTACATCATTAATTACACAATTAGCTGGTCTACACTACTTGTTCATGAGCCTAACATATATACAATGCTATTTATTATCATTTCTTTATGTTTTACAAAAGTTTTTACCCTTCGTCTGTCTATTTATTTGAAATAATTAATAGTAACAAAAGTATTGTTTATAGAACTGTCTGGAAAAAACTATATGAATCTCTTAATTAATGAAATCTATGACTTATTTTAATCACAGTATCACCTAGACACTGTCCTACACTGATTCCTAAGCTGGCTATATCGTTTTTAACTAACTTCACACACAACTTTTATCACTATTTAACCACACGATTCCGGATCCGAAGCAGACGGTATCGTAGGATGACATTGAGATGAGGGGGTCAGCAGTATCGTTACAACAGGTATCAACTGGGCATCCTCCATGTCTTTCTGTTGTGGATAGCCTCCTCCTTCATATCTTAACCTATGTTAGAATTCTAAAGATTCCTCTTCCTCCTTCCATTTTTCCCCTTCATTAACCTCTGCAATACACAGTACCTGCGTAATGTATGTCCCACCCAAGATGTTTTCCTCCTCTGTATTATCTTCATAAAGTTCGTTTCCTATTTTACCCTCAACACTGCGCCCCTCCCTTATTTCTAATTCTGTCAGTACATGTTACTTTCTCCATTCTTATCTATAGCCACATTTCTGTTTTTGTTTCTAACTGTCCACGTTTCAGAACCGTAAGACACAACGCTCTACACACATGTAGCGAACGTCTTCCAAGAGGCTGTTTGTATTTCTTTCACTCTCTCAAATATTTCTTTCCCGCGTCTATCCTGCGTGTCACTTCTTCTGTATAACTATCATTGGAAGTTATCAGTCCTGCCAGATACTAGAATGTTTGTTGGCTGCAACAAGTTCAAACTGATGTACTTAGGCCTTATAGTTTCCATGCCAAGTCACGTCTCTGCTTTTACCCGTACCAGAGGTGGACATACCGGCTATTGGGTATTATCATGTTTTAGCTGATCCGTGTGTAGTATCCTGTAACGGAGTGTTATCAAGCTGTAGATCGCGACCACTAGAGGATCGCAAAGTCTTCTTCAGGAGAGCGACGTCACAGGAGAACGTACAGTAGTAACACCATAAAACCACCAGACCAGTGCATGTCTGGATAGTACTGGTTCCGTAATGCAAAAAGACACCTAAGAAAGGTGAAGTGCATTTTATATTAAAATTACGCTATTCCTTGTTGATCAACAATTCTCAGCTGAATAGAAGATTGTTTTTGTAATAAGTACAGCGTCTAGACAATGAATAAACGAAAGTTCGTTGAACTGCTTTAGGTACCAGGTGGTAGCTAAATTTACAATAAATAATTTTGAGAAATTGGATTGTTTACACATGGACTATACAGTGAGACATTGCTCAACAGTTATAATTCGCTTCTGAGACTTAGCTGCAATGCGAAACCTCGTTACAGAACTTACATTATCTGTCAACATTCATGTAAAATATGATTTGTTCCATTCAGAAAAAATCGACTAAAATTCATGCTACAATGCACAATATTATACTTACTTTATTGTTTTATTGTCTTTTACAATTGAGTTCTATGAACAGAAGAAAATTGTATTTATTGCCTTTGAAATTATATCTTTGCTGCGTAATTTTACCGTCATAATGCTTCATCACACTCTTAACTCATTTCCTGCCGGATAATGACGTCATCTTGTCACACTACTTCGACGGTCCATCTGGCCGCAATCTTAAAGTGAATCAGCTGGTTGACCAACTCGCCAGAACTGAGTGCAACTCCAGGAGCGGAGGCCCGTATGTACGCCGCGGAAGGACACCAGCGCGTGCGCAAAGAATAGGTTCCGCCCTCTGCCAAACAGTGCTCCAGTGGTGGATGTCGCCGCAAACGATAAATCGCTATCCAGTACTGTTATTTGCGGGCCGAATGAAAGACTATTGTCATTTCAAGTCAAATAACACAAGGTTTCACATAAGGGAAAACCCTTATCTGTGTTGATATATATTAAAACACACATCCAACAGCGAGATTTAGAGGCTACCAGTTTTGTCTCATTGTACACCATTCTACGTCCCTCTGTAAGTCGTACTCCACCTGAAGATAGTGGCCAGACGGACCGCCTAAATTTGTGAAGATTTTTATCCGGCGGGAAACCTGTGAAGAGCAGCTTAAACATTGTTGTGTTCGGGGACGGGGTAAGGGTCGCCAAAATATTTTAGGTCGGAAGGGGGTCGCGTATTCAGACAGGTTGGGAAGCACTGCTGTAGCAGAATGACTTCTGACGTATTGATCCATTAGTGCTTTCATAGTGGATGGAGCGAGAAACTTAAGTGCTACTTTTGAACAGACAGCTCCCGGCTTTGTTTCTCGCAGAATTAGAATGTAATTTCGGAGTCGACGGCAATGGAATGGTGTTCGGCGTCGGCGCGGCGGGTGTAAATCCTGGAGGCTGCGAATTGCGGCACAGGGCCGCTGCAGGTGGAATAGCTCGCCTGGGGCCCGTAGCGAGGATGCGGCCGGCTCCCAGAGCGCCCGCCGCCGCCACCTTTAGGCTGTGTTTACAGCCTGAGGTTCCTCCGCAGCGAAGGAATCACGGCGGTTTGGCAGTGCGCTGTTGCTCATAAGGCATCGTGGGACCTGTTCATAGGCGCGGCTGTGGCGGCGGCTCCTGCGCTACGCTGCGGCGTCAAAATACCAGCGGCTGCACTTACAAACCGCTTACACGGCAGCTATGGGGCTATTCGGTGCGCCATGTCTGATCGCCAACAGGATGCTCAAGGACACTGCGGCTAAACCACCTGCTGCGTGAGTGATGAGCGGAGCTTACGGAAATCACAGCGGTTGCTCCGCCGCGGAGGAACCGCGGCTTGTAAACAGAGCCACATTCCGCGCCGTCTTTCTCCACCGTCGCTGCTGAGATTAGTTCTGTGCAGGGGAGCCGTGTCTGCTGCATTGCCCTCACGTCGTGGCGTAAGTCGACCGCCAGCACCACCAGCATCTCTAACCATTGACATTAAGGTGCCAAGTCCATTATAAAGAAGTTATTAGAATTTCATTTAATACTTGCAGAAACACACAGTTTCATCTGGTTCAGTTCATGTGCAGTTCTACATAATCTCAACTATAAGTTCACTTACTGGTATACTTGGAGTAATTAAATTCTCCGCTCTAAAACATAGGTTTTTTTTAATTATGAAATCCGGGTTATTGTGACGTTCTCCGACGGATTCATTATTTAAACCCAACGTTCGTCACCATCTGCAGAGGACATTTTCAAGAGGGGTCCGCCGGCCGCGTTGGCGCTCCAGTCACGGTCAGCACGGCCACTACGGTCGGGGGTTCCAATCCCCCCTCGAGCATGGATATTTGTGCCGTCTGTAGTATTAGCTAGTTCATAAGTAGTTTGTAACTTTAGGGACTGATGACCCCGTAGTTAAGACCCATAAGCTATACAAACATTTGAACATTTGAAGAGGGGTCTTAGCTAATTTGGATGTCCGAATCACACCCTCCCTCGCTACTGAGTCAGTCACTACCGAGCCAAGGTGTGACTTCAGCAACTTCTTGCTATGGAGACATCAGCGGATATGTAGCGGTTCAAACTCGCCTCTGGCCATCCAGTTCTCCATTTTTTCTTTCCTTTATTTTTTATCCTAAATTTCTCCAGACAAATTCTGGGAAGATTCGTGAAACATTTTAATTGTTCAAATGTTTGTACAGCTTATGGGACTTAACTACGGGGTCACCAGTCCCTAAATGTGCAAACTACTTATGAACTAACTTCTACTAAAGACGGCACAAACATCCATGCCCGAGGGGGTATTCGAAACCCTGGCGGAAAGATGTTAACGAAAATTTTCTGTGAAAGTTCCTGGCAGATTAAAATTGTGTGCCGGAACCGGGACTCGGACCTTTGCCTTTCGCGGGCAAGCGCTATCCCTACACAACTCACGGTCCGTCCCCACAACTTCAATTCTGTCAGTACCTCGCCTCAGCTCAGTGGTAGAGTACTTGCCCGCGAAAGATAAAGGTCCCAGGGTCAAGTCCCGGTTCTGGCACAATTTTAATCTGCCAGTAATTTTCACATCAGCGCACACTCCGCTACAGAGTGAAAGTTTCATTCTGAAAATTTTCTATGCTTGTCTGTTCAGTATTTAGGCATAGTTTATAAAGAAAATCATTGTCGCAGGGACTGAGTCCTCTGTTGTAACACAACTGTTTTTATCTTCAGGTATAATACCAATACGTTCCTGCGAAGGTACCGGAACAAAATACTCCATGAAAACCATTACAAACAGTATCGATTTATCATTGGTTCATACTACGGGTTAGCGCTGAAATTTAGGATGTAAATGCACTCTGCTCAACTATGAAGCTTAATACAAACGAAAGTACAAACGTAACTGTCTGCAGACATATTGGTTTATTTCAAGTCGTCATGTTTTATTGCTCCTATTTTTGTGAAATTATCTGTTGGACAATGAAAGAAATCAATATTTATTGGTTACTAAAAATGTTAGAAGCATGTATACCGTTTAATTCTACCTAACACTGGTTTAATAATAATAATAATAATAATAATAATAATAATAATAATAATAATAAATAAACATTTAACTAGCTGCAGGCTTAAAAGTAATTAAATCTTTATATAATTCCAAGCAGCGAACTACTCAAATTAAATCTGAAAGTCAAATGTAACTACTAACTTCATTCAAGTGCAATGCGAGACTTGCAAAAAGTATTTTTTGTTTAAAAAAAAAGTTAATTTCCGATGAAGCATAAATTTTTCAGGGAAGAGAGATCGTGTACGCTACACTGGTTGTTCTAGACTTTGTAAAGTATATTTAGTGGCATCAATATCTGTACAAAACCTGAACAATTACAACCCCAATTGGATTTAAAGTGACACCACAATATTAAAAAATATCCCGCCATTTACAGTCAGAAACAATAATGGAAAAAATAACTTCAGTTTCTCAAAAAAGCTATAGCTTAACACTGTCTATCTGGAAGTTCTACAAAGCGCAAACTTGCTTTTCTTGTCAGTGTGAAATCATCATTCTGTCTGAATCATCTCATCAAAAAGATAAAAACCCCGAATCATCTAATCAAAGAAAAATTAAAATGATACATAATTTTTGCTCCGCATTTCTGGAGCACAGACTTAATGCACCTTCTCGGAGACCATTTCTAACCACGACTTCTCACGATCGTATACAGACATATTCTCTGCTTAGCTACGTACCGCAACAGTACCACGACAAAGAGCAACTCAGACATGCCAGTCCTACCTAACCAGTGAATACGTAGTCTCCATAAAATTTTAACGAGGCGTTATGCATAGTTTCAACTGGCATCGGGAGACCTGATAGGTTGTTCGTAGGAGCCAATGAGACGCTGCATATTTCTTAACCGCAGATAAAAAAAACCACCTTGTTTAACCTATACCTAACCTAACTTGCACTTTAAAAAAAGTTATCTGTACCGTAGCCTTAAGAACAATAGGTATAGGTTAAAAGATAATTTTGTATTCTTTTCAGTACATGAGAGCGCGTAGCGCCCGAATCTCCGGTTAAGAAATAAGGAGCATCTCATTTGCTCCTACTAACAACCAATCAGGTATCCGGGTGCCAGTTGAAACTGATATGCATAACGCCTCGTAATTTTATGGAAAGCTATTTAATTCCTTCAAAAGGGCACGCCCATTTCCTTTCCCGTTCTTACCAAAAACCATTCGAGCTTGTGCTCAGTGTCCAATGACGTATTATGCCCTGAAGGATGCATGTAACTCTGTATCTCATATTGAAAGGAACAAAGGAAGAAGTAGAAACGTGGATTCAGCACCACCCGAAAAAGTCGAAGACCAAGCTGTAATTCGACGAAGTCCTGCTAACAGACCATGTTCAAATGTTTGTATAGCTTATGGGACTTAACTACAGGGTCATCAGTCCCTAAACTTACAAACTACTTATGAACTAACACTAAGGACGGCACAAATATCCATGCCCGAGGGGGGGATTCGAACCCCCGACCGTAGTGGCCGTGCAGACCGTAACTGGAGCGTCTCAGTCCCCTCGGGCACCGCGGCCTAACAGACCATGATCGTAAGGGGAAGAGTGTCACTGGAGCATACTGACGAAATCGCGTTATGAAGTTCGGAGAAAGATGTCACGCAAGGCGTCTACATAGATACCCTGCAAATTATTTAAGTGCCTGGCAGAGGGTTCATTAACCACTTTCATAACAAATCTTCATCAGTAAGGACACACAGCTGATCGAACTCTCGCGGGAACTGGCGAAATACCGCGAGTAATGATTACAATGGCAACGGGAAATAGTTTGGTGGCGGTAGATAAATCGAAAACTTGCATCTAGCGGGAGGCTAGGGTAGTCCGTGCAGTCGTGATGACTCCTGTGTACCCGTGAGGTAACTGTCGTAGCAATAATTGCCCAGTAAACATGACACGAGAGTTCGAATCCCGGGTGGGCACAAATTTTGGACTTCCCTCATTTATTTAATACCCACTGGCAGCTAACCTCGCAAACTGTTTTCCATATGGTACTGAAGCTGCAACGACTAGAAAAGTAGTTGATAAAACAATTTGTACCCATAAAACTACCAAGAAGCAGCTGGTTTCATAATTATTCACAACAGACCACCAGTTCAATCAGAATTTTACTTCGTAATATTCACATTAAAATGAACACTACTAACTCGAGATTATGGTGCCCGCGATTGGCGAGTCAATCAGGGACGGTACTGAAACGAAGGTCTGCCATCAACCAAAGAGGCTGAAAGCCAGCCAACCAGGAAACGCAAAATATGCTAAATACATTGTTTCGAAAATGTAAATTGATGTGTATATGAGATAAAAAAGAGTTATGTGAAGCCCCTGAACATGCTGGTTGCTGGTGAAATGTCAAGACATATTTGCTACCGTAGGTAAATCAAAACCTGAAGAATTCTCCAGATCACTGCCGTGAAAACTGCAACTTTTTGTAAGCAATAGTAAATTACTTAAGTCTTCAGCATTATAGTGCTGTGACGCAACATAGCTAGTCGGTAGCTGTTGACGCCGTAATTTTTATGCTACGAAACGTTTTCCTTATCGCGTGCACAATGGCATAAACTCTAAAGCCGTCGTAACTGGACACACAGACAAAGCGCACCATTCCCGGGTGTGCTATAATGTTTATGCGTCACCAGATGAGAATCTTGAAATAGAACGAACCTAAATGTGACTTGCTACGTTTCCAGAACACAGTTTGGTGTTCGGGTTATGATTTTTTTTTGTTAACAGAAACAGTTGCTCGTAGTAATATGTCCGTATGAGGTTAATGCTACTGGTACCATTTGAGTGTAACAGTTCGTTAAAATTTTAAGACTTGAAAGATGATATACGTGAAATTTTACTGTATTATCAGTTCGTTGGTGACGTTCGACAAACGGTTCTCATTGTAAAAGTTTTAGTGATTTGCCGTAGCTGCATTAACTCATAAAATTCTGTAGGTAGTGTCGTCGTTTATCAATTTATTGGCCGAGTATTGGCGTTATTATTCCCGTAATGACTAAAGTAATTTAATAGTTTTAAAGTTGGGTTGCAGTGCAGGGTAACCTGCAGATTACCTGTGCGATTGAGACTTCGAAGAATGAGAAAAAGGGTCGTCAGGGAAGAATCAATAAAGAATCCATCGACTGCTAGGTAGCTATTTCAGTTTGCTAATGGGTCACCACGTGCATCAGGAGGGAGACAGAACCTGTGAGTCCGACAGTTACAGAGACGAACCTTCTATGTATTGAATATATTATACTTCACAAAATTCGAGAATGGAATGGGAGATGAACCCTCTGCCATGCACTTAAATGTGATGCGCAGAGTATCCCATGTAGATGTAGATACCATCGACGTCCAAGAAATGTTCTGAATAAAACATTTACTTACACCATGAACGTGGTACTAAAAGCGACATGCACCAGTGATCGTAAGGGTTCGCACTATGGTGATTGAAGGCGAACTCCTTGGGAGCTACAAACCCCTGATAACGAATATAGAATGATATTGGTCTATTGGGGTGATGAGATGCAATGGCGTGCAATCGAATGTGGAATAGCCGCTGGAACTCACGACAAACCTACCACCATGTTATGACTAGTTACAGATTGTCTGATGATGATACATAGGCACGGAAAAACAAACATCCAGAGGCTGAATTTGCCCAGTAGTACCACATGAATTGCAAAGTGACATACTTTGCAGGAGGAATATTTCCCTCTGACACTTCGGATGTTGACGGAGCTATCCTCTCTGATCACTGTAGCGCGCCATTTTTCATCTCATGTTTATGGTGCTCACCGTCTTTATCGACGTCCGGGGTCCGACACTCATCGAATTCCTCGAGCACGAAAAAATGTTTGTAAATCTATCGGACTCAACTGCGTGGTTATTAATCCGTAGCTTAGAAACTACTTCAACTAAGTTGAACTAATAAGGACAACACACACATATCCATGCCCGAGGAAAGATTCGTGCCTTCGACGCGGGAGGCCGCGCGATCCGCAAAGTGGCGCCCCAACCGCTCGACTACTCCCACTCGGCTAGAGCACGAAACAACTGTTAAGTGTCTTGTACTGCGAGACACTATGTAGCCTATGCAAGTCCATCAAGAGCAAATGGCCTGGGTTGCTCGTGGAGGGAGTGATTCTGCTCCGTGATAAGGCGCATCTATACTTCCCCAGGGTCATAGAAAATGTACTGGCCAAGTAAGAGTGGGGGCAGCTGAAGCACTCGCCCTACAGCCCGGACACGTCGCCCTGTGACGTCCATCCGTTTGGTCCTACAAAAATATTTCAAAGGGACGCGCTTCAACTCGGACGACGAACTAATGGACACAGCAGAGGACTGGCTCTTGCAACAGGTACAGGAATTCTGGGAGCAGGGAATCATTCGGTTCGTTAAAACAGTGGGATAGTTGTGCTAAGGTATATGGTGTTTACTATCGAATAGAGACTTCAATTATACGGACGGTGGGCGTTACGTACCTTTTCATTTGAACAGCCCTGTTATAATGGTTCAAACGTTTGTATAGCTTATGGGACTTAACTACGGGGTCATCAGTCCCTAAACTTACAAACTACTTATGGAAAGCAAGGAAAAATTTGGAATAGGGATTAAAGTTCAGGGGGAAGAAATAAAAACATTGCGATTTGCTGATGACATTGTAATTCTGTCAGAGACAGCAAAGGACCTGGAAGAGCAGTTGAATGGAATGGACAGTGTGTTGAAGAGAGCGTATAAATTGAACATTAACAAGAGCAAAACAAAAATAATGGAATGCGGTTTTAGAAAATCGGGCGATGCTGAAGGAATTAGATTAGGTAACGAAACAATGAAGGTGGTAGACGAGTTTTGTTACTTGGGTAGTAAAAAACATGCGATGGTCGCAGTACAGAGGATATAAAATGCAGAATGGCAATGGGAAGAAAAGCATTTTTGAAGAGAAATTTTCTAACATCGAATATTAATTTAAGTGTAAGGAAGTCTTTTTCTGAAGGCATTTGTGTGGAGTGTTGCCTTGTACGGAAGTGAAACATGGACAATAAGCAGAGCGGACAGGAAGACAATAGAGGCTTTTGAAATGTGGTGCTACAGAAGAATGCTGAAGATTAGGTGGGTAGATCACATAACTAATGAAGAGGTACTGTACGGAATTGGTGAGAAAAGGAATTTTTGGCATACCCTGACTAAAAGAAGGGATCGCTTGGTAGGACACACTCTTAGAAATCGAGTAATCGTAAATTTAGCATTGGAGGGAAGTGTGTGGGGAAAAAATCGCAGAGGGAGGCCAAGAGACGCGTATAGTAAGCAGATTCAACTGGATGTGGGTTGCCGTTCTTATGAGGAGATGAAAAGGCTTGCTCAGGATAGAGTAGGGTGGAGAGCTGCATCAAACCAGTCTCCGGACTGAAGACCATAACAACAACATGAACTAAGACTAAGGAAGGCACAAATATCCATGCCCGAAGGGGGATTAGAACCCCCGACCGTAGTGGCCGTGCAGACCGTGACTGGAGCGCCACAGTCCCCTCGGCCACCGCGGCCGGCTCTTATAGTGGTCCTGGATATGTGATGAAGTGCTCGTGGACGAGCGCGTGCACCAGTTGGTCTGCGTTTGCCAGTCAGCTGGACCTTACCGTCTGTGCAGAGGGCGGATCGCTTTAACAGAGCTCCAGCGGCCGCCTCAGCTGCGGCGGCTGTGCGCGCCCCTCCCCCTCCCCCGCATCGAGCTGC
Source organism: Locusta migratoria (assembly GCA_026315105.1). Lineage (NCBI taxonomy): Eukaryota > Metazoa > Arthropoda > Insecta > Orthoptera > Acrididae > Locusta > Locusta migratoria. The sequence continues at coordinate 250,233,221 of CM048749.1, forward strand.
GGCGAGTAATGCCTGCCCCGACTTCTCTGCGACTGCCGCCGGGGATAAAACTTTACTGCTCTATTTGGACTCTTTATTTAAGTAGTAAAAATAAATTGTGCCTGCGGCCGCGGCCCCGGCCCCAGTTTCGCCTCTCTGCCACAATTCCGGCCTCTTGTTCCGCGGCACATCGCTCGCCGTGCAGCTTGTACGCGTTCCCAGCTGTGTGTGTGTGTGTGTGTGTGTGTGTGTGTGTGTGTCGCTGGCCTCTGCACAAAAGTATCTGTATCCTGCTGCCATAGGCACTTCGTTGGTTAGTCTTGCGCAGGGGCAAACCTTTCCGGATGACGCTATCCAACGTTGTGGTGAGGTGACCAAGGGCGAACTTCAGTAGTCAGACGTCCCTGCAAACGTTCAGCTATTGAGTCGTATCATTTTATTACCGAGCCGCCACATAAAGGAACTGGCGGTGTGTCTTTACTGATGACCCACAGCAGCAGCAGCAGCAGCAGTAGTGTCTTCGTATTTCCAATCTCATTCACCTCCTCCTCCACCACCACGATCACCACATCTTCTCTTCCACCTTTCCACGCACTTTCTCTGACAAGGTTTCCTTCATCCTCGTTCCGTTAGATAACTTGGGACAATAAAGCAGCACCATTCTGTACATACCGATGATAAAGGCGGGCAGGCACGCATCGTGACTTGTCTGGCTAGGATGTGTACAATAATTCTTACTAGTAGCTTTACTGCCGGCCGCGGTGGCCGAGGGGACTGAGGCGCTTAAGTCACGGTCTGCACGGCCACTACGGTCGGGGATTCGAATCCCCCCTCGGGCGTGGATATTTGTGCCGTCCTAGTTCGTAAGTAGTTTGTAAGTTTAGGGACTGATGACCCCCTAGTTAAGTCCCTTAAGCTTAACAAACATTGAATTTAGTAGCTTTACTACCTGTATCAGGCGGGTGTTGTGGCTAATGGTGACTGCTTTGAAGTCGAGAAGAAGTAGCGTTACCTAATTTGTAACCCTAAATTTCTCCGTTTTCTGATACCTTTCACGGGGCATATAAAAACGTTGACAGTAGACGTGAACAGAAGTGTCACGTGTGAATAACAATCATCTGTAGAAATTATATAGTTTGACAACGTTACAGCGTTCATTTTTAATGAAATAAATCGCAATTTGCAAACACTTATGGCTTCACTGTACTAGGTTTAGATGTAATATTAATGTGCGGTATTTGAAAATTTGTGCCCGGCCGGGATTCGAACCCAGGATCTCCTGCTTACTAGGCAGACGGGATCACCACTCCGCCACCGAGGCCACAGTGACCAACGCGACTGCAGAGGACTTTTCCCTGTACGTTTCCCGCCACACCCACAGATCCATTCTGTAGAAACACTACGTTGTTTGAGGTAGAAAGAAAAAACATCTGAGCAAACTTGCTGATGGAATCAAGTGGACTCATGATATGTCATGGTGGAACCAAGTAACAAACGCAGATCTTACCTTTCAGAACGCCTTGTAGTACTATTACAAACCAGGAAAAAAACTGATTAACAAAATTCTATATTACAGTTTTTGTTAGCGGGAACTATTATATTTTCGAAAGTTTGTACGTATCTAGTGATGTCAGTGTAAAATATTAGCTGAAAACCCGGCGTTGCTCGGTCATTTATTTGTTCTAGCCTTCTGTTAGTTCATCTCCTTTCCTCTATGTCCATCTTTTCCTATCTATGAAAAATTACATTTATCTACTAATTTGATGGTGATTGTAGATCGCGCAGAAGGCCCGATGCCTCCGTCGGGTATGAGTAAGTTAAAGTACTTTATAAGTCTAGGGACTGATGACCATAGTAGTTTCGTCCAATAGGGGTTACGAATCTTGTAACATTTGATTTGGTGATCGTAGGAACAATGTCGAAATTCATTGCAAGGTGGTTTCCACTATGCCGCGCACAGTGGCTTGCGGAGTATTCAAACGATGTCCATGAAAACATGCACACACGTGTCAATTTTAATGGTAATCAGTCAAACGGCGTCGAAGTTTGTATCCTCCACCATGCTTCGTATCAATTTTATTATAGACAACATTGTTCCAATTTTCTTTTGGAAGTGCGCAAAATTTCATCAAGATCGAAATAAAAATGTAGAATAGTTTGTATGAATTACAAAGAAGCAAGTAAACAAATACACATTTTTATATAAGGAGAAAATGAAAAATCGACGTTACAGTAAGTTTACTAATGACTTGCGTTGTACGCTGCTGGCGTCGTCATGTTAGTAATGATTTAGGTAGTTGTGTTATAATTTTTCTACATCTACATGGATACTAGACTGCAGATCACATTTAAGTGCCTTTTTATCATTGCTTTTATTAGTGTTTTTATCGAAGTGTCCTTCGTAGATCCTAGCTTTTTTTAGTAAATACGGAAGAAAATGGATCTGAAGATAGCAATTTTGCTTACTGAAACACGTTATACTGAAAAAATAACAAATACAGCGATTTTGGCTTCGAGGTGTGTTTCCTTTGTTTTCTGTACGATTAAATTAAGCTTGATACAAGTGCATCGTAAACGTAGTCATCGTATTCGAGTATAATTTCACAGAAAAAAATGCATAACATCAAAGTTTCTTCTTCAAGCCGCGCTGGAATGGCCGCGTGGACTGGGGCGCCATGTTACGGATCGCGTGTCGCGTCGGAAGTTTGAGTCCTCCCTCAAATGTAATTATTGTAAAATTATAGGGTAAGCCTCAAGTTAGTGGGGAGAGGGATGGGAGTTCTTACGACCACTCGCTAACTCATTCCAACCGGAAAGGGAGTGCAAATAAAAAAAAAATCGCACTGACGTGTTTTACGGCCCACTTCAGATTTGTAGTTTTATAAGTTTTTGCAAAAATTTTGGACCAAAATAATAATCTAGATAATAAAAATTAATTAATAAGAGTGTCTGAAACCCTTGTAGGAAAAAAAAAAAAAGTTAGGTACTGGCAGGTTTCAAACGATTGACCTTCAGCGTCACCCCCCCAGGGGGCCCACAGTTCTTTTGTGGGTACGTGTGTGGCGCGCACGGGGCCCCGAGCCGGAGCAGCCTTTTTTCTGCCCCAGGCTGCTTCACCTTCCCTCCCGGTTTATGCCTTCGCCCGGAGACGGGCATATTTCGTGAGATACGGTGGTTCTTGTTGTGCTTTTTCTTCCTTCGTTCCTTCCTTTCTTACCTTTCGTTTTCTGTCTTTCTCTCCTTGAACTCTCCTAGCCTTCTTCTCATTAGTCTCCGCCTCGGCGTTTGAGACACTTCTTTTCTTTCCTTCTTTCTCTTCCTTTCCTATCCTCTTCTTCTTTCCTCCCTGTGCGTGTCTGAAGGCCGACCCACGCATTATCGTGCGTAGCAGGTGACGGGGTAACGCGTAATTCCCCGCCCCGGGTAGACATGTAAGGCACGTACGTACCCCCTGGTAAAGGCCAGGCCCAGGGAGGGGTGATTACCCGAGCTGGTACCTTCCGAACGTGCCGATTGGTCCCTCCGTCAGTTCTCGGGAGGTGTGACCTGAGGTGTGAACAATCACCTAAGGCGGGTAAGCCCTCGGAGAGGGCCCCCACTAGGAAGGAGCGCGCCATCGGAGACGCCGGTAATCACGGGGGACACTTCCGCGATGACTTCCTCCTTATCTTCTTTCATGACGTTGACCCACAAACGTAAGTTAGACTCGCCTCAGCCTAAAAAGACTCTGCCTAATGTTCCTAAATATCTGGTTGTCTCTCGCACCGACGGAAAGGATTTCAATTCTGTCAATCCTTTCGTTATACAGAAAGGTGTAGATGCAATTGCTGGCCCTGTTAAAACCTGTTCACGTCAGCGCAATGGCACATTGTTGCTGGAAGTGGAAAGTGCCTTCCAAGCCCAAAAACTGATACGTACTACGTTGTTGCATACTTTTCCAGTTAAGGTCGACGCGCACCGCACACTCAACTCGTCACGGGGGGTGGTCTTCACGAGATCCCTTGATGGGTTGTCTGATGAAGACATCCAATCGTATATGTCCGATCAGGGTGTGACAGCCGTCCACAGGGTGATGAAAAAGGTCGATAACCAATTGACACCGACTCGTACTGTGTTTTTGACGTTCGACAGAGTTGACCTCCCGTCGAAGGTCAAAGCAGGGTATGAAGTCATCTCCGTCCGACCTTATGTGCCTAACCCGACGCGCTGTTTTCAATGCCACAGGTACAACCATACCCGTGAACATTGCCCAAATGCAGCAAAGTGTGTCACTTGTGGTAGGGACGCCCATGAGGGGGATTGCCCACCTCCGTCCCCTCACTGCCTAAACTGCAACGGTGACCATGCGGCTTCCTCTCGCGACTGCCCTGTATACAAGGATGAGAAGGTAATCCAGCAAATTCGGGTTACGGAGAAGGTATCAACATCTGCCGCTCGAAAGTTGTTGGCGAGTCGAAAGCCCACTGTCCTCCCAGCGGGTACATACAGTAAGGTACTCACCTCACCTCGACCTACCAAGGATTCCAGTACCCAGACATGTGACTTGACTTTCGCTGACACAGTTGTGCGATCTGCCAGCCCGAAGATTGCCCGTTCCACGTCCCCGCTTCCTCCTGCTGCTTCTAGGGTACAGTCTTCGTCCAACTCTAGTAAACCGCGGGCACCTAAACAAGATGCCCGGACCTTGAAGAAGGAACCCGTCCGTGAGGATTTTCTGCGTTCTCAGGCTTCCCAACCGTCAACTGCCTCTTCCCGCCGTCACTCTTCCAGAAGAGCTGACAAGAAAAAGAGTTCCTCTCCTTCCCCGCCGAGGCGTGACCCATCTGTCGCGCCGTCCAACAGTTGCCGGCCTCGGCCGTCTTCTGTTTCACCGGGACGCTCCGTTTGCCAGGCGCCCGGCCCTTTACCGGCGGTGGAAACTGCCCCTCCTGATCAACTCAGGGAGGTGGCAGGCACGTCGGGCGAACCAATGGAACATGACCCTTTGCCCCCAGACAGCGATAGCAGTGCTCCCTCGAAATCCGGTCCTCAGCGGCCGTCGAGGTGACCCCGCTCGCTACTTGGTTTTTATCCTTATTTCTTCTCTCATTTTTATCATGGCGCTCCTTCAATGGAACATTCGCGGCTTTCGTTCTAATCGGGAGGAGTTAAAATTACTCCTTCGATTGCACTGCCCGCTTCTAGTCTGCCTCCAGGAAACTAAGTTGCGTCCACGTGATCGTGCAGACTTTCCACACTACACCTCTGTGCGGTTCGACCTGCCACCCGTGGAAGGTGTCCCAGCCCATGGAGGGGTTCTGATGCTCCTTCGAGACGACGTCTATTTCCATCCCATTTCCTTGCACACTCACCTACAGGCAGTTGCCGTCCGCATCACCTTATCCACCTTTACCTTCTCCCTCTGTAATATATATTCGCCATCGTCATCTGCCCTTACTAGGGCAGATGTGCTAAACCTTGTTGACCAGCTCCCTTCACCTTTCGTGTTGGTAGGCGACTTTAATAGCCACCACCCCCTATGGGGCTCTCCGGCACCTTGTCCGAGAGGCTCCCTTTTGGTGGACATTCTCCACCACCTCGATCTTGTCTGCCTCAACACCGGTGCACCGACCTTCCTTTCTGACACAACACACACTTATTCCCATATAGATCTCGCAATATGCACTCCTCAGCTTGCCGGTCGGTTTGAGTGGTATGCACTTTCTGACACGTACTCGAGTGACCATTTCCCTTGTATCATCCACTTCCTACATCACTCCCCATCTCCACGTCCCACCAGTTGGAACATTTCTAAAGCCAACTGGGGGCTTTATTCTTCCATGGCTGTTTTTCACAATCAGAATTTTCCCAACTGTGACAGTCAGGTCGAATACCTCACAGAGGTTATCCTCACTGCTGCTGAACGTTCCATACCTCGTACATCCTCTTCTCCACATCGTGTACAGGTCCCTTGGTGGACTGCAGCCTGCCGCGACGCGCTTCGAGCCCGGCGCCGTGCTTTACGCACCTTCCGCCGCCACCCAACTTTGGAGAATTGCATCAATTACAAACGTATGAGAGCGCAGTGCCGTCGTATCATAAACGACAGCAAGAAAGCTTGCTGGACAGATTTTACTAGTTCTTTTAACCGTTTTACTCCCTCCACGGTTGTCTGGGGTGGCCTACGCCGTTTGTCCGGCATCAAGGTCCACTCCCCGATTCCTGGCCTGACCGTGGAGAACGCGGTCCTCGTGGACCCAGCTGATGTTTCAAACGCATTGGGTCGTTTCTTTGCGGAGGTTTCGAGCTCTGCCCATTACCACCCTGCCTTTCTCCCTCGCAAACAGGTAGAGGAGGCACGGCCGCCTTCTTTCCGCTCTTTTAATCGGGAAAATTATAACGTCGCCTTCACCATGCAGGAGCTAGATCGTGCTCTCGCCCTGTCCCGGTCTTCTGCTCCCGGGCCCGATTCCATTCACATTGAAATGCTGAAGAACCTCTCTCCAGCGGGCAAGTGCTTTCTTCTTAGTACCTACAATCGCATATGGACTGAAGGTCATGTTCCCACAAGTTGGCGTGAAGCCATTGTTGTTCCCATCCCCAAACCAGGGAAGGACAAACACCTTCCTTCCAGTTATCGTCCTATTTCTCTGACGAGCTGCGTCTGTAAGGTGATGGAACGCATGGTTAACGCTCGGTTGGTCTGGCTCCTCGAATCTCGCCGCCTCCTGACTAATATCCAATGCGGTTTTCGTCGACACCGCTCTGCTGCTGACCACCTCGTTACGTTGTCGACCTTCATTATGAACAACTTTCTGAAGAAGCGTCAAACAGTAGCCGTGTTCTTCGACTTGGAGAAGGCATACGATACCTGTTGGAGAGCGGGCATTCTCCGCACATTGCACACATGGGGCCTTCGGGGCCGCCTTCCTCTTTTCATTCAAGCGTTTTTGGCGGATCGCAAGTTCCGGGTGCGGGTGGGCTCTGTTTCGTCAGATACCTATTGCCAGGAGAATGGGGTACCACAGGGCTCCGTCTTGAGTGTGGCGCTCTTTGCCATTGCAATCAATACGATCGTGGACTGCCTTTCAGCCGACGTCTCCGGATCTCTTTTTGTTGACGATTTCGCAATTTATTGTAGCGCCCAGCGGACGTGTCTCTTGGAGCGTTCTCTCCAACGCTGTCTTGACCGTCTGTATTCCTGGAGCATCGCAAACGGCTTCCGATTCTCCACTGAGAAAACTGTGTGTATCAATTTCTGGAGATACAAGGAATTTCTTCCACCTTCTCTACGTCTCGGCCCGGTTGCTCTCCCTTTCGTGGAGACCACAAAATTCTTGGGACTCATGTTGGATCGGAAACTTTGCTGGTCCTCGCACGTGTCCTACCTGGCTGCCCGTTGTGCCCGATCCCTTAACGTTCTTCGTGTCCTCAGTGGCACGTCATGGGGAGCGGATCGTACCGTCCTGCTTCACCTTTACCAGGCCATTGTTCAGTCGAAGCTCGACTATGGAAGCCTTGTATACTCTTCAGCACGGCCGTCGATTCTCCGCCGTCTCAACTCTATCCACCATCGTGGATTACGTCTGGCGACCGGTGCATTTTATACCAGCCCTGTTGAAAGTCTGTATGCCGAGGCTGCTGTATTACCCTTGACCAATCGACGTGACATACTCTTGTGTCGGTACGCATGCCGCCTATGGTCGATGCCCAACCATCCATCTTACAGATTATTTTTTGACGACTCACTCGATCGCCAATATCAGTTGTCTGCGATTGCCTTGCTTCCACCGGGAGTTCGGTTTCGCCGCCTGCTACAGCGGCTCGATTTTACCCTTCCTTCCACCTTTCGGTTGAGCGAAAGCCCATTGCCACCGTGGCATCAGGCCCAGGTTCACACACACCTCGAACTTAGTTCGCTCCCCAAGGAGAGCACTCCGGATTTGGTATACCGCTCGAGGCTTGTCGAACTCCGTTCGCGGTTCGATAATGCCGTATTTATTTACACTGATGGTTCCAAGAGCACTGCCGGTGTCGGATCTGCCTTCGTCGTGGGGGACAACCGTTTCCAATACAAGCTCCCTGACTGGTGCTCAAACTTCACGGCTGAGCTTTTCGCCCTCCACCAGGCCGTTTTGTATACCTGCCGCCACCGCCACCCTTTCTATGCCATATGTTCTGACTCCCTTAGTGCCCTGCAGAGTCTTAAGGACCCTTTCTCGAACCATCCTCTCGTGTATCGGATCCAACGCTCCCTCCAGTTGCTGGCGGATGACAGCTGTCACGTTTCTTTCCTGTGGGTCCCTGGCCATGTGGGTGTGCCCGGGAATGAGGCCGCCGACACAGCAGCCAAGGCAGCAGCTCTTTTGCCTCGCATGGCTACCTTTTGCGTCCCATCGGACGATGTTCAACGGGCTCTTCGCCGGAGTATCGTGTCGCAATGGCACAGTGTGTGGCTTTCACTGCACAACAATAAATTGCGAACTGTCAAACCGATCCCGACCGCTTGGAGGACATCCTCACGCCCCTCTCGGCGGGAGGAGGTCATCCTGGCTCGGTTGCGGATCGGTCATTGCCGTTTCAGCCACCGTCACTTGCTATCCGCCGAACCTGCACCGCTATGCTCCTGCGGTGAACTGCTGACAGTGCGACATGTTTTACTGACTTGTGTTAATTTTAATCATCTCCGTGTAGCCCTTCACTTTCCGTCTACTCTGGAGGAAATCTTAGCTGATGACACACGAGCAGCTGCTCGAGTTTTGCGTTTTATCAATTTGGCCAACTTTTCCAAGGATATTTAACTCTTTTAATTGTCTTTTATCTTTCGTTTTTAGCCTATTGTTGATGTTCCGACAGTCTACATTTTTTTAGATCATAGCGAATCTATGTTCTTGGCTGGGCGCTAATGACCATAGAAGTTGTGCGCCCTAAAACCACAAAAAAAAAAAAAAAAAAAAAAAAAAAAAAAAAAAAAAAAAAAAAAAAAAAAAAAAAAAAAAAAACTTCAGCGTCACAGTCCAACACATATCCCACTATGCTACAGCTAACAGTTAGGAATCGCATTCTTTAATCTCATCCGATTGATGGCCGTTGTTAACTGATGCTAATATGGCATTTGTAAACACTAGATTATCATTTATCGCACGAAGAACGGCGTCTTTTTGTTAATTTTTCAGTGCGCCAGTGCTTTGAAATGACATGTAAGTTACAATAAGAAAATCATCAAATACGCAACGCAAGATGGCGTATGCCAGAGACAGTTCTGGGCGAGGAATGTCACGTGACATCTGCGAACGGCTGATTTTCGTTAATTTAATGGAGGGTGTCAAAACTCCGTAATTTTTGCAAATATCTCTCAAACGATACTAGATATGAAAAAACATAAGGGAACTAAGTTGTAGAGAATTTTCTCCTCTACAAATTCGTTTATTAAATTTTCGCGTTAGATGAACGGTTTATTTGCAATTAAAATTACATTACAAACGTTTTTTTTATTACTAACGTATTTCTTGTCCGAAATATTTCAAAAAGCGAGGTTCTGGTCTCTGGTAGCCAACAACTATGTCTGCAAAATTTGGTGCCGATCGGTTGAACGGTTCGACCTAAAAAGTGGTATCACGTTACGGACAGACAGACAGATATTCCAAAATCGCCGTTACTTTTGAAAATATCTACGAGATAAGAAAAAAAACATAAGAGAGCAAAGTTGTAGAGAATTTTCTCCTCTACAAACTCGGTTATTCAATTTTCGTGTCAGATGAATAGTTAAGCCGTTATTTTCATTTAAATTTCGAGCTGTTAAAAGACGATCGCAAAGGCCCACTTCTAGTGTTACTACCGTAACCTAAAGTGGGCCAAAAAAACACTTATACGTTAATTAATAGACGTCCCGTAATCAGGGCCGTCGAAAAGCAGTCTGAGTGCAGAGAACACGCAGAAGGCCGTAGGTGGAGTTCATTCCCCTCTGGCAAGCAGAAAGCTGCGAGAATTTGGGAACAACCCGAGTGGAAGAGCCTGCTGCACGAGAGGCGGTGTTGGGCTGAAGACCGACAGTTAGTTACCTCCGGCGCCCGAAGGCTTTTCCATTAGCGTCCGGTAAGCGCGGGTAATCTGCCCCCTGGGGCCCAGCATAATGTGCACGTGGGCGCCGGTGCCGGCGCTAACACCGCAGCTGGTGATGGCGGGGAAACGCCTCTGTCGCCTCACTGAGGTGCGTTTGGCAGCATAGTCCTCCTGTGATACTGCTGCTAAATGACAATTATAGGGGCTGAGAATAAACAAAAGACTTACTCAGTGGCGGCTCGTACAAAATTTGACCAGTGTGCTGCAATATTACAAAAATAAACAGGAAACAAAATATACTAAAATAAAAAGCGTGACTGGCAATGGAAACAACGAAGCTTAGCAATATCCCCACCACGTCATCTGTGTTCTACACAAGTGACCAATGAAACTGATGGGCTGAAAAGCGCAGTTTCACTCGCATGTTGGCTATACATTACTAATGTTGTTCGTGATTGAAGTTTTATTTACAGAAATTAAAAATTTGGACTCAGAGGTATTTGAATACGAGCCTCACACAAGTAGGTTTGAGAGACAACGCGCAAGACGCCTGAGCCAGTGCGGTATTTGACTCTGTATGCCGCAATATTCGTCATACACTATTCTTCCGCAACCATTACACGCAGTGCGAAGAGAAATATTGATCTGGTGCTGCAATCGGTCTCAGCACACATGATTCCCCAGGCCTGACGTCACGTCTGCGCATGCGCACTAGCGAACAGACGACTGCGCCGCCTCTCTGCGCACGTATAAGCGTGGCTGAATCCCACTTCAGCACACGGATCTGGTATCCAGCTATCGCGACGAGGCGCACCAGAATGCGTTTTCATCCTTATTACTGGCATTGTAATACGTATTGGAAGGGAATTGGTATAATTTTGTGATACCTGGATCGCATTCCAAGAGAAAGGATGAAATTTTACAGCGATTTCTCGCTTGTTTTCGAAGAGAAATGGCATAATTTTAGTAATATATTTACAGTGTGCTGCAGCACATTAGCACATTATCACCAGCCGCCACTGGACGTACTCCTACCTGCTGGAAACATTCACTTAGAAAGGGCTTGAGAAACTCTGCTTTTCTTGAAAGAAAATCCGAAAAATCTCTCGCTGGACACCACTAAAAAGCCTGTCCTAGCTACATTGGTACTGGGAAGCGACGTACTATAATTTAAACGTAAGGCTGTACAATATCTGTACTTCCATTGACTGTACCTCCTGTACGTTGGGTGGTTTTGAATAAGACTTAGTATTGTACAATATGCTGTTTACTTCGAACTTTCACTGAATACACCCTCCAAACGATTCAAAGTTGAAAGATATCATTGGTCAGTACATATGGCTAATATGATGTTAGTGAAAGTGATACAGTAGACAAGTTAGCGGTGACTCACATCATCGGTCAACTAGTCGTTTGGGCCAAATTCCTCTTCGAAAAGCCGCGGTGGAGTAGCCGAGCGGTCTAAAGCGCCTCGCTGCGGAGCGCGCGGTTGCTCACCGTGGAGGTTAGAGTCCTCCTGGGTGTGTGTGTGTGTGTGTGTGTGTGTGTGTGTGTGTGTGTGTGTGTGTGTGTTTGTTTGTTTGTTTGTCCTTAGGTTAATTTACCTAGGTTTAAGTAGTTTGTAAGCTACGGACTGATGACCACGCAGTTTGGTCCGATAGATTTACAAATATTTGAACAGAATTTCTTCCATCATAACGAAAATTCGAAGCTCCGGATGTCCATCCAGTAAGCGTTTCTTTGGAAAATGTTTTCGTGAGATTATTGATTGCATCCTTCCTGAAGAGGGGGGTGGGGGGAAGCATGTGCGACTATAAATTCTTTAACTCTGCCTGTATTTATTGTTGAAATTTTATTGACCAGATCTCTACGTTAATGACCTTTCTGCTATAATATGGTTTGGACATATAACGTCAGACGTCTTACAGTCTAGTTGTGACGAATCAAAACACAGTTCTTCGCGAAATTGCGGGAGACTAGGGGTGGTTTGGGAGGATAGGTGGGATGCTTATAGAGGTGCTCGACAGCGAGGTCATAAACACCTGTAACTTTTGTTCACATAAATGTTTTGGGTTTCTGTTATATGCTACTCTTCCGTTCTCTTCAGTTGTACAAGTTTGAGGGTCTAAATGTCTTTCGTGCTTTTATATAATACGGTACTTTGTCGTACAGCATCTTGAAAATTTCATTTTGTTCAGAAAGGAACGTTTTTTAATATATAATTTTGCTAACTTTTGGTACGTGATTGTTACAAATGATGGGTACATTTTTATAGACAGTTCTCGTTCAAATAAAATTGTGTGAACGGTGTTCTTCAGCAATTAAATTATTGGAAAAAAGGAGAAAAAAAGAAAATGGGAACGTTCAGAAATCGAAGGCAGATCCACGATTACAAGGGCATAAATGAGATTAACAGCTCACTTCTGTATTTTGTTTCTCTCCTAGAAACATTTATAGTAGTTCCAGAAATTATTAATATTAAGTGTTCAGCATGTGAATACATACTCTGCAGGGCATTGTGAAATCGATAGCAGAGGGTGCCTTCCTTGTAATTGTCCCAGGTCTGTTAGGGTGGCTATACATTTCAGTCTTAATTAGAAAGTGGAAGTCTTCAAAGTTGAGAAACGTCTATCGATTTCACGATTAAATTCTGTAAAATAGCTTTTGCAACACGTAATTAGCGTCTGCTAGTTCACCTCCGTTGGCTTTCTCATTGGTCAAACACATTTGTGACAGTCTGTGCAACTCTTCTATTTTAACGTTCAAAATCCTATTTTGTGAGTTCCCCACACACTTCAGCAATAGCGTAAAACGAGAATAACAATTTATGAAATTTATCCGAAGTAGTTACTGTCATGAACGTTGGCAATGAGACTGTCTGGTGCTTCTCTTATCACTGACCCTGTGGGATCGTAGTTCTACAAATAGTTACACCCGGATCTTTGACTAGATGACTGAAATTGTGACTCATTAGTGCTGTAGTATCAGAAGACAACTTGTGTGCGTTTGGTGAAGTGTACAATTGTACATTGCTATACATATAAATTTTTCCCATGTTCGTCAAAGTGGTACAATTTCAGTGTTTGCATACATTGATAACTCGAAATGTTCAAATGTTTGTACAGCTTATGGGACTTAACTACGGGGGGGGGGGGGGGGTCATCAGTCCCTAAAATTACAAACTTCTTATGAGCTAGCTAACACTAAGGACGGCACAAATATCCATGCCCGAGGGGGCATTCGAACCACCGACCATCGCGGCCGTGCAGACAGTGACTGACGCGCTGCAGTCCCATCGGCCACAGCTGCCGGCCATTGATAACTGCTCCAAGTACAAAAATTCTTATGGTGCTAATATCATCTGTCAGGTCGTAATATCCAACACGAACAAACCCAGATGAAGGCCACTGTAACGTTGGCCGAAACGTTGGTTATTTAAGTAATAACCTTACATCATGACGCGGTACCATACCCAGAAAACTTTTATGTCATATGACTCTGGCCGCGGAAGCCTACGTAATTATAAAAACGAACAAAAAGGTTCACAATTTGCTGTATTCAGTGGACAGCTAAAATTGTTTCTGCATCCCAGATAACATTTCCGCCCTTCCTTTACGTCAAGTAGTCAGCAGAAGTGCATTTTGTCTGTTCAGTGGTCCTGCACCTGTTGTCCGCGAACTACATCTGTGATCTGCGAAACTTGTGAAATTTCAACTTTTATTCATTCCAAACTATTATTAATTCTTTAGTACATGGTCACTCCATCTTCTTGTGTGACCACAATAACTTGACGACTTCAATGCTGACAAAAGAAGCAGGTAATATGAGTACCATTTGAAATACATTAATTTGTATCCTAGTATTGTGAACACTGAATTCCAAAATAACAGAAAAAAACAGAATAACAAGAACGCATTTGAATTCATCCTCTTGGGTAGTTCGGTTGAAAGAAAGAAAAAAAAAAAGGCAAAATCATACTATGACAATTCGGAAATCACCTTCCACTTTTTGCGATTTTTTACGCTCTTTTCAGATGAACAGGGGTTTTTTTTTTTTTTTTGCTTGAAAACAAATGCGGGAATCTATTGAAAGTAAGTGATGGTGTTCGTGTAGCTTACATCCAAACCTCCAGATGGCAGTCAGTTCGGTAGCAAACGTTGTTGCTCGATAGAGTATCAACCAAAACTCAGATATAATTCGTGCTATGTGCTGCCGTCCAGACGAACGTGAAATACTATAATAATACCTGATTTACGATATGCAGTTGACGTACAACTGTGAGAGAACATACATTATCGAGCTCCAATGGGGAAGATTGTAGTGCATTACTTTGTTACATCGAGAGTCCAGGGTTTAAGTCCTGTTCATTCCACTTTTGTTGTACTGCAGTACGCTGGCAATTTTTATATGGGGCAACGTGTTCCAGACATGTTGAACGACTGTTCGGGTCGTCGTCGTCGTCGTCGTCGTCGTCGTCGTCGTCGTCGTCGTCATCATCATCATCAACATTATCATCAGTATTATAAGTATTAACACTTCCGTACGTGTGGTGCAGTTATTTCTTTGTTCTTGTTTTCTGATTGCTGCTGTATATTTTCTGAAACTATGAATATACTCCACAGATTTTCTGCTTTCAAATAAACGAAGCATAATCAAACTGCTCATAACATATTGGTATACAATCTGAAAAATCCTTTTACATGTCAGGAACACGTTGCCTTGTATAACATTTGCATCGTTCTGAAGTTAAAAGTGTCATGACCAGGTTTTGAACCTAGGACCCTATAACAAACTAACGCTCTACCAAGTTGACCACAGGAGCACAATAAGAATGCTCCCAGTTACACTCTTCCACTTCTCCGTAGGTCAGATGTTACTTATTATCATAGTTTATTCACCTTATCCTGGACGACAGCACATGGCACTAATTATATCGGAGTTTTGGTTGATACGAAGTCAATTACAACGTTTGGTACCGATCTGACTTTGACATCTGGAGGTTTAGGTGTTAAAGCAACATTAGGCCTAGGATTAGGGTACTTGAAAATCACAAACAAGCTGTAAATTCATATTCTTGCAAACTGCATTTAATATTCTAATATATATATAAATAAATTGCTGTTCGTTAGTCTCACTAAAACTCGAGGAGGGCTGAACCGATTTGCCTAATTTTAGTCTTGAAATATTCGTATAAGTTCAGGGAAGGTTTAAACGTTGATAAAATATGGAAAAGTTGTCCGGAAAAGAGGAAAATTGGGAAAAGCGGTAACAGCTTTTTCCAGTGAGCTATAAATACCGTTCCTCCAGTTCCGATAAAATTTTGTACATTTCATATTGAAAGCAAGAGGAAAGGTTGTATGAAATAAAAATTCGGAAAAGTCGCCCACTATAAGTGAGAACCGTTCATTTTGATCTTTTGACGTTCAGCGAAAGATAAACGTTCTTATGAACTAAAAATTTAGGAAAGTTACCCGGAAAATTTGAAAATTCGCGAGAAAATGAGAGCTTTTTGCAATGGGATAAGAATATCATTCATCTGATTGCGATAAAATTTGGAACATTCGACGTTCAAGCGATAGGAAGGTTTGAATGAAGTAAAAGCTTGGAGTAGTTGCCCAGAAAATAGGAAAATTAGTGGAAAACTTTGGGATATCAATATCATTCGTACGATTGCGATAAAAAGCAAGACGTTCAAAGCTAGAGTATATACACATTAGCAATTGCGAAGCATTACCGGGTCGACTACGTGAACCTGTTAACTTCGTATCATTTACCTCTGCATAAAAACCATATTAATTTAAATCATATGTATATTAGACCCAGTAGCTTTATAAAGGCATCATCAGATAGTCTAAGTATCGGCTCAATAGTGTGCGGAAAAGTGGGCAAATCACGCACACTTGTCCAGGATAATGTTCATGTCATATTCGTGGAAGTTCATGAAAGGTTTAAGCGGTGATAAAATATGGAAAAAATGCGATGAAAATTTATAATTAAAACATGTAAAATAATGACCTGGTTGTTGTGTTGGGTGCGTTCAGAAATATACTTTGAAAGAGTAAAGTTCGCTTTACACGATCTGAACCCGTATATGAACTGACAAAGGTAAAATGAATGGTTTTTCGTTTATCACCGCTTAAACTTTCCCTGAACTTCCACGAATGTAACACGAACATTACCCTGGACATGTGTGCGTGACATGCCCACTCACTCTTTCCGCCCATTATGGAGCCGATACTTGGACTATCTGATGATGCCTTTATGAAGCTACTGGGTCTAAAATACATATGATTTAAATTAATATGGTTTATATTAAGAGGTAAGTGATACGAAGTTCACCGGGTCATATAGTAATCTACTAAAACTATCTACGAACGAGAATGAAACTTTCGCTCTGCAGCGGAGTGTGCGCTGATATGAAACTTACTGGCAGATTAAAATTGTGTGCCGGAACCGGAACTCGAACCTGCATGGTTCGCAGGAGAACTTCTGTAAAGTTCGAAAAGTAGGCGGCGAGGTACTGGCGGAAGTAAAGTTGTGAGGCGGCATCGTGAGTCGTGTCGGGATAGCACAGTCGGTAGTGCGCTTGCCCGCGAAAGGCAAAGGTCCCAGGTTCGAGTCCCGGTTCCGGCACACAATTTTAATCAGCCAGTAAGTTTCATATCTACGAACGAGGTGAAAAGTTTAATGTTTGTATTTTTAAATCAGTTTATTTTTCTTGAACCTCGTGGTCTTTGCTCACAATAAAGAAATCAAAGTGGTCGCTGGTCTTTAAAAGTTTGTTCAGACACTGATCTAGTATAATGTAAGTGCTGGCTGGCCAGATAGCGGACGCTGTTTACCGACGCCGGCGGCGGCTCCGCCCGCTGCCACTGCCGCGGCCGCCATAGGTGAAGGCCTGCCGCTGTCGCTGGCTGGCTAGCGGTTCCCCTGCAGCCCGCTTTCCGGAACACGCCCTCACCGCTCCGCTCAAGGTCCTGCATCCGGCCGCGAGGCAGACCGGCAGCCGCTGCAACCACAAGGACTTCATTCTATCGCTCGGCGCCTTTTGACGCATTAACACGATGACCTTCACGTGGGTCCGGTGGTGCAGTCTCGGGTTGAGGTCGTTGTAAAATTGACCAGGACTCCGGTAAGGCTTTCGCAATGTGTGTTGCTGACGTATAAAACTGCTGTCATAGTGACTAGCTGGGAGAACGAGAGTTCTACGAAGGCAATTCAGGAAGTCCTTGCCCCTAATTATAACCAAACAAGATGGCGCAGTTCTTAGCACACTTGACTTGCATTTCGGAAGACGCTGGTTCGAATCGACCTTCGGCCATCTCAATTCAGGTTTTCCATTTTGGCCCACTTTAGGTTACGGTAGTAACACTAAAAGTGGGCCTTTGCGATTGTCTTTTGACAGCTCGAAATTTAAATGAAAATAACGGCTTCACCATTCATCTGACACGAAAATTGAGTAACCGAATTTGTAGAGGAGAAAATTCTCTACAACTTTGCTCTGTTATGTTTTTTCATATCTCGTATAGTTTCAGAGATATTTGCAAAAATAACGGTGATTTTGAAATGTCTGTCTGTCCGTAACATGTTCCCTGTTTTTAAGACGAATCTTTCAAGCGATCAGCACCAAATTTTACAGACATAATTGTAGGCCGCCAGAGACCAGAACCTCCCTTCTTCAAATTTTTCGGACAAAAAATACGGTAGTAAAACCAAAAACAGCCGTTTGTAATATAATTGTAATTACAAACGAACCGTTCATCTGACACGGAAATTGAAGAGCCTAATTGGTAGAGGGGAAAATTCTCTACAACTTCGCTCCATTATGTTTTTTTCCATAGCCTGCATTGTTGCAGAGAGATCTACAAAAATAACTGAGTTTTGACACCCTCCATTGAATTAACGAAAATTAGCCGTTCGAATACAATTAAAAAAAACACGTCATTCTTCATACGAGAAATGATAATCTAGTTCTACAAATGCCATATTTGCATCAGTTAACAACGGCCGTGAATAGTATGAGATTAAAGAACACAATTCCTAACTGTTTGCTGTAGCGTAGTGGACAATGCGTTGGACTGTGACGCTGAAGGTCACTGGTTCGCAACCCGCCACTACCTAATTTTTTTTCCTAAAAGGGTTTCAGACACATTAATTAATTTGTTATTATTTAAATTATTATTTTAGTCCAAAATGTTTGCAAAAACTTATACAACTACAAAAATAAAGTGGGTCGTAAAACACGTCAGTGCGATTTTATTTTTACATCTTTGTTTACAAAGAGTTCCATTTCCTGGTAACAGTAATGGACCGTAATATAATGCAAAAGTTAATATGAAATACTAACACGACGGTTTCTTAAAAACTAGACGTTTTAACTTTGGCACTTAGCTCTGCCCGACTAGATCCCGGCAAACGGAGAGTGGTCCTCTGTCAGAAACCGCTGCCCTAATCCCACGTTTCTCCAAAATAACCCGTCACCAGTCATTATTCTACGGCGTGACTCTCTTACTCCTACCATACTACCTCTACAATACCGAGCACCACTTCAAATTGTTTATTCCAGGTTGAGATAGGGGAGAAATTAATGCAGGCAAATTCCGGGATGATAACGAACGCGTCGACGGAGCTTTAAACTTTAAGCCCCCCTTTTCTTATAACAGCCCGTTTTTAGGCAGATTACGGCTATAAATATCGTCAATATATCGTTTCCCAGCGTTCGATCTAAGTTTCGCCGGCCTTTCTGCTGGTGCCTCCAGCGCACGGTGCTGCCGTCAGCTGTTAAAGATGGCGTTACAGCAAGGAACTATTAGTTTACCAGTAAAAACAAGTTTAAAGACTGTGATCCTCTTAAAATTCTTTCCTGAGTCGCTCCTTTTACTTAAAATTCCTACTAAGCTCTCGCCATTTCTGAAAGAAAACAGGTTTTACTCTTTCACGTGTATAGTTTCTTTTAGTATCCTCTATGCCCTGAGACTGATAAGTCTGTCATGGCAATAAAAGGCATTGATGAGGGTATGAAACTACAAGATCGTGAAGATCGAAGTGACTGACAGTTCAGGAAAGTTGACTCGGTGGGCAATTTAATTCAACAACGTAGATACGCTTTCTCATAAGTGCCGTACTTATGCAGACATAAAATTAATACATCGGTCACTGGGTATCATTCGGGCAACGATGTTAGCTCTTAACTCAACATGAAGTTAGTCACCTACGGAAGTGTTCTTTATACATACGTGAAATTAAGGCGGCGACAGCCATCGATTTTTTTTTTTTTTTTTTTTTTTTTTTCTTCAGTGCAGAAGCACAGTAGGTCGGAACTCTCACGGGAATCGGTGTAGTGTATCAGTAATAAGTAATATTGGGCAGGGGCACTACCGTTAGTAGACGTGAATAAGTAGAGAATTTGTTTATGACGGGAGGTCTGCAAGGGTGTCACTGTGTCCCCAGTGGCGTAGCGGTCAGCGCGACTGCCTACTAAGCAGGACGACCCGGGTTCGAATCTGAGCCTAGCGCTAATTTTCCCAGTTCATTTTACTTCAATGCTCAATGCCAGCTAACGTCGTAAATTCCTTTGCTTGTTTTACGCGTCTGTCCTTCAGCACCGTGTCGTATTAAGTGAAAGATGACGGTCACGAAACTGTAACATGTATCTCAAGGTTACGTGAACTCACTGTTAGTTGTAAGCATCTTTGGAATGTAACTAACGAATTTCACTACTTTAAAATATTGCAATGACTAAGCCAGTACTTACTCTCATTCCTACTCTTGTGTACTGCATGATAATGTCACGGTGGTTCAAATCCACTACCAGTCACCCAGATTGACACTTCCCTAGAGCCGGCCGCGGTGGCCGAGCGTTCTGTGGCGCACCATTTCACGGTCTGCACGGTAACTACGGTCGGGGGTTCGAATCCCTCCTCGGGCATGGATATTGGTGCCGTCCTTAGAATTAGCTACTTCATAAGTGGTTTGTAAGATTAGGGACTGATGACCCCGTAGTTAAGTTCCATAAGGTCTATAAACATTTCAACATTTGAACTTCCCCGTGATTTCCCTAAACTTAAAACGAATTTCGGGATGGTTCCTGTGAAAGGTAAGGCGGGGTGAAAGAGGAAAAGGTGGATACGACTGTATAGTTAAATGAAGTTGAGTATTTGAAAATAAGTAAGTTCCTAAGTTCTCCCTTCTTTCTACTCTCGGTCCTGTTAACGAGCCACTTAATGCAAATGTTCCTATTTGTGATGGAAGAAGAACTGCACGTGAGGGGGGCCGTATTGCTTCGTACCGTGTCAGGGTATGAAGGCAAGAGTTTTTCACTAACCTCACATCTTCCTTAGCTGCTGTTGTCACCTGCGCAGAAGCTGCACTCATGTTGTAGTTTCCGTAGTTTCTTGATGTGATGCATGATACACCAAATTTTGGGATGCCAATGGCTTTGCTTCTTTTATTTATAAATCACTGTTGCTATACAGTAAAGCCACAACTGCACCATAGATATTCACAAATATTTAACTATTTTATAATATATTTTACGCGCTACACGCACTTGATTCACATAGGTGTTATCCATCTGAGGCCCGTAGCTCGACGACACCGGCAGGAGCAACACTGTGCGCCAGCCGCTACATTTTGGCTCCAACGTTTATGCCTGTCATCTTCATATTAAACTAACATTTAAATAACTTTTCTAAGTGACAGAAATATAGCTTAATACAAAATGATTACGTAATACAAACATATTTAAATTAATTGCGGTATATTAAATGCTAGTAAGTGTGCGCCTCGACTGTACACAGGTAGCCGGCCGCGGTGGACTGAGGGGACTGAGGCGCTTCAGTCACGGTCTGCACGGCCACTACGGTCGGGGGTTCGAATCCCCCCTCGGGCATGGATATTTGTGCCGTCCTTAGTCTTAGCTAGTTCATAAGTAGTTCGTAAGCTTAGGGACTGATGACCCCGTAGTTAAGTCCCATAAGTTCTACAAACAAAAACAAAAACAAAACACAATGGTAGAGTGGCCAGACTACAAATCCAAAGGTTGCGGGTTCGATCCCCGCCGTGTCCAACGATTTTTATCTGTCAGTTTCCATTTCTTTCACCTCTGGCAGTATTGATCATGTGAAAAATACCGAGTAGCACCGTGGTTCGGAACCCACGTTAAACTGTAGGTCCTCCTATAACTGGCTGGGTAAGTCAGTTCGAAGGTCGGAGGAAGGCAACGGCATACCACCTCCAAACAGGACCATGCCTAGGAAAGCACCTATCTTCGGATTGTTGACTGCTTTACCTTCTTTTAAAGTTGCTGGAAGGTTTTAGCGGACTGACTCTTACAAGTAAGAGCGAATCGGATTTTAGATGAAAATATGGGATACTCGTTCATCAAACCATCTTGTGATGCTACATATTACGTAATGCTGTTTCCAACATGGTAAAACGTATCTTAAGGAATGAAATAGGAAAGAGCATGTGACTGAGTAGAGATCAGCTCGATGTTTCGGCTTCTTTTCTGCTTTATACTGCACGAGTCTCTCTCATGTAACACATTTTGTGGGAACGGTGTTTCGTGACTAAGAGGGGGCAGGGAGGGGGGGGGAAGCTAACTGCTTGTGAAACTGTTTGGGCGAGCCGACTTCAGTGCCGGTTATATGCGAGGGCATCGCATGTTCTACAGGGTCGTGCTTTGTAACGCAAAGTAGTGTTCAGACCAACCTTCCGGTTGTTGTCTAACTCGCTTTTATTTAGTGTCCTCGTTAATCTTCCGATTAGTGCAACGTTCACGATAAAAGCGTAAAGAGCGGGAGATAATAAGGACGCTTTTGCACGCCGCGCGCGTTCAGCGATTATGCTAAGGAGTAGTACGACGGCACTGTGCCGGATATTGAGCCACGCAAAGGCTAATGTCGTCGTTACACGGCGACCAAGGTCGGCACTACGAAGAGAGCAGAGGATCGTAGCGCGCGTAATGGGGCTCGCGGCGTGAACCGTTCAGAGCAGTGAAAGGGGGGGGGGGGAGATGTGACGGTCCATTTTCGTCACGGCCGGTTTGGCTCGACTGCAGCGACTGTTGCTCGTCCTGAGCGAGCAATTAGCGCGGTTCTGGCGGAGCGGCGGCCACTGCAAAAAGAGACGCGCCGAAGTCTGCGCTGCTGCGGGCACGTGCGCTCTTTGACGCGTTTGTTCTGTTAGGAACGAGACGCGTGCTAGTGGCTAAAGCGTCAGAGGCACTTGGCCCGTACGAACTTCAGCTATTAGGCGCCAGCTCGTTTCGACTTAGATTGGGAACTAAACGACCTTACTCGAACAATTACCTACACCCTCGCTTCACCGTGTTTGTGCTGTCCATTGCGACGTAAATCGGGGACTCGAACCAATACGACACCGGTTCTCAACCAGTAAAGATTTTGACTGTAGTCCGATCACCGAGAGTTGGGACGAAACGTAAACAGTGTCACGTGAGCGACTACGCTCGCTTTCCAGTGAAAGCATTCGGTGTTCACATGATATGAAGAAGTGTACAAAATCCTTGGCGCACGCTTTTGCAGCTGGTGGCGTCGGCTGGCTGCCGAGCTGACGTCATTGCGGACCTTGAGAAACCTGGGCAAAAATGTAACGAAATAAAGCATGACATGCAAGATTCAATGCCAGTTACAATCATGTGAAAAGTACGATGAAACTGAGTTCATTCTGTACATTGGTTTTCATCCAGGTTGCTAGCAAAACACTCCATTCATACACAATTTTTAATAACATTACCAATAATAATAACGGTAAAGGTCTACGAAACAAGGTTCATTCTGTCAAACTTGAACTGTTTTCATTGAGGTTTATACCAAACCTCTTCTCTCTCTCTCTCTCTCTCTCTCTCTCTCTCTCTCTCTCTCTCTCTCTCTCTCTCTCTCTCTCTCAATTTCCACATTTGATTTTCAACTAAAAATACGACACAGAGGACGCACTCGTTCCAAACTTCTGCAGTCGCTGTTTTCACTGCTTCTTCTTGCAGTTCTTTAACTTCCGGCATTTTGTATGTTTTGTCTTTCGCCGTAACATAGCCTTTGATTCTGATCCACACTTACTCGATGGCGTTTAAGTCACAGCGGTACAGAGGAATTCTAAGAACAATTTCCCTGCATTCTTCACCATTTCATCTATCGCGTATTCGTTGTGCCCTGTCGGTGATTTTGAAATATATCTAAAAGTTATTTCTTCAACATACCGTCTTTAAAATCGAGGTTTTTATGTTTTAACCACTCTGATATTTCGTGCTTACTGGAAATCGCACTGGGAACTTTTTCTTTTCTACGATAATGGTACGGCGCTACATCAACAACAATAACTACAAGCCGAGGAAGAACATCTTGAAACCACTTCTCGAAGGTTCAACTAGCCTTCAAGCCTCTTTATAGCTGACTTAAGAGATCCTGAAATCGCCGCTGTACAACACGCAATAACAAGCTCACACCTTCAGTCACGGTCTGCACGGCCACTACGGTCGGGGGTTCGAATCCCCCCTCGGGCATGGATATTTGTGCCGTCCTAGTTCGTAAGTACTTCATAAGTAGTTTGTAAGTTTAGGAACTGATGACCCCGTAGTTAAATCCATTAAGCTTAACAAACATTTGAACATTTCGATCGGTTCCTAGCGAGCGAGGTGGCGTAGTTATAACAGACTGGGCACACATTCGGGAGGACGGTGGTTCAAATCCGCCTCCGGCCAGCCAGATTTAGGTTTTCCGTGAATAACTACAGGCAAATGCCGGGATGGTACCTTTCCAAGGACAAGACCGATTTCCTTCCCCACCCTTTCCCAATAAATCAGTCTGTAATCAAACGTTCAGATTGAAACTTTCACTCTGCAGCGGAGTGTGCGCTGATGTGAAACTTCCTGCCAGATTAAAATTGTATGCCGTAACCGGCACTCGAACCTGGGACCTTTGCCTTTCGCGGGCAAGCGCTCTACCGACTGAGCTATCCCGACACGACTCACGATGCCACCTCAGAACTTTACTTCCGCCAGTACCTCGCCTTCTACTTTCGAAACTTCACATAAGCTCTCCTGCGAACCATGCAAAACAAGCACTACTGGAAGAAAGGATATGGTGGAGACATGGCTGGCCACAGAAAACACTCCGCTGCAGATTGAGAAGTTTCATTCTGGAAACATCCGTTAGGCTGTGGCTAAGCCATGTTTCCACCATATCCTTTTCTCCTGGAGTGCTAGTCTTGCAAGGTTCGCTGGAGAACGTCGGTGAAGTTTGGAAAGTAGATGATGAGGTACTCGGCCGCGGTGGCCGAGCGTACTGCGGCGCGCCAGTCACTGTCTGCATGACAACTACGGTCGGGGGTTCGAATCCCCCGTCGGGCATGGATATTTGTGCCGTCCTTAGTATAAGCTAGTTCATAAGTACTTTGTTAGTTTAGGGACTGATGACCCCGTAGTTAAGTTCCATAAGCTCTACAAACATTACATACTGGCAGAATTGAAGTTGTGTGGGGGAGCCGTGAGTCGTGTCAGGGTAGCTCAGTGGTAGAGCGCTTGCCCGCGAAACGTTCATATGTTTGTAAACATTTTAGACCAAACTGTTATGATCACTAACTTAGGCCAAGAACACATGAATGCCCGATGGACGATTTAAACCTCCGACTAAAGCGGCCGTCCAATCCGTGACGCCTCAGGCCGTCAGGTGTCGTATGATAGTCTGCGCGGATAATGCAAACATTACAATGTTGGTCAAAGCTTATGGGACTTAACTGCGGGGGTCCGCAACGTGGCGCTCCAGACCGCTCGGCTACTCCCGCGCGGCGCGGACAATCCAAATGCGTTGTTCGACCAAAAGTCTCATATTTCCTCCTGCTCAGACAATTGTACGCCATGTTTCGTACCTAGCTCTGTATTACCATCAGGAGTCCTTGTGCATCCACATATTAATCGCATCAGAACGTAGTGATGTACAGACGTGGCAATTCGTAGATTGGTGCTTATTTCAAAGCGAATGCACAGGGCCAGCTGTGAGCCACGGAGTACAATGATCAAAGTAGGAGGACACAATTATGTGAGTTTCGATCAGGCGGGGTTCGTTCGTGGGTAGTTGGCGCAGGTGTGTTAGAATCGTGTGCCTGCGGTCGACAAGGGTTTATCGCAACTCATCAGTAAGCAGCAGGTCCCGCGTTCGAACCTCGGTCCCAGCACGAATTTTCATATGTATATGTTGCACGAAAACAGCACCTACCAGCAGCGGACACAAAACTACCCTAGTTAAAATGTGTATTTACAACAGACGTAGCACCATAAAGCGCTAAAGAACAGACGCCGCAGTTGTTAATTCGAATGTATAAACATA
Organism: Locusta migratoria; assembly: GCA_026315105.1. Classification (NCBI taxonomy): domain Eukaryota; kingdom Metazoa; phylum Arthropoda; class Insecta; order Orthoptera; family Acrididae; genus Locusta; species Locusta migratoria. The sequence continues at coordinate 250,258,582 of CM048749.1, forward strand.
CACAGATAGACAACCATATACGTACGATGTGTATGTATGTTTCTGGAGTTTACCAATCTCGTTAAATCCGCGTCTGCATGCAGAATATGCCGCCATTAACACTTCACCTTCTGCAGTTTCGTATAAATCTGTTGAAAACTTTGTCAGCTATAACAATGCATAAATAACAATTTTCTTCCCCCCCCCCCACGCCACCCCTATTTTCTTAGGACTAACGTACAAGGTACATTCCGAAATGGCAGTATCTTTATATGAGTTACACGAACTTTTGCAAACACAAAAAATGTTCAAATGTTCGTAACCCTATTGGACCAAAATACGTCTGTCATCAGTCCGTAGTGTTCCAAACTACTTAAACTAAGTTAAACTAACTTAAGGACAACACACACATCCATGCCAGAGGTAGAATTCGAACCTCCGACGCGAGATCCGCGCGGTCAGTAACGTGGCGCTCCAGACCGCTCGGCTACTCCGGCGCGGCGTGCAAATACAAATTCAGTTAGCAATCACAAATGAAGAAATTAACACTAATATAGGATTTAGCGTTCCGTCGACATCGTTGTCATTAGAGACTAATTCACCCTTACCGTGGTGCCATTTTTACGATACATCTCGTATGATGCTCCTTAAAGCGAAACTGTTGTATCAGAAACAGCTAACATGTTGAAATGTTTGAAATCTATGGGACTTGCCTACTCTAGTCAGCAGTCCCTAGGCTTAGAAACTACTTAAACTAAATTCTAGTAAGGACAACAAATACACCCCTGTCCGAGGGAGGACTCGAACTTTCGAAGGCGAGCAGCGGCGCACTCTGCTGCTAGGACTAAGCGCCTTGGAACGCTCGGCCTCAGAAAAAGCTGTAAGAAACTTCTTAGATCTCTAGTAGACCTGTAACAAAAACAAACGTTACCATCATAAATACAATTATTAATCATGAAATCAGGGTAAACTTGATGGAAAATCTACTTTCAAACCTTTCGGGGAAATGAAAACGATACCATCGTCTTTGTCAATATTGAATTAAGTCTTCCAAACATAAATATAGCCCAATCCTTCTCCCGTCTACACGATAACTTCATTTCACGTTTGTTGACTGCGATAAAAACAGCCTATTGCGATGTGAGAAACATGAAAGGAACGATTCCAAATCAAGTGAATGCTCGCAACTCATATTAAATGGTGCGCTTCTGACTGTTCTAATTACTTTCACCGGCTGTTAAAAGCATACTCCATGTGAATTTACTCAGTAAAATCGGATATCCGTTGTCGCTAAAATTTATTAATAATACAACCCATAATAGAAAAAGAAGTAAATAGGAATGAAATTTGAAACATTTAAATGCAACTGTAATTGTTGGTGATGAAGGCCATTATCAAGGGGCCATAGAGACCTTCTGATATGGCAAACACTTATCCCTCTTTGAACGTATTCTTCCTTTAAAATGTTAGATTTTGGCGTGAGCACATCAACATTACAGCACCTTTTGGTTTCTGCAGGTTACGATATGTAACCTCTGCAGTTGACAAAAGGCTTGCCCTGCTTTGTTGTTCTTGTTGATGTAACTACCATGAAATGGTCGAACTAGGAAGTAAAATGAGGGTAAGGCCTGTGTTTTCATCTGCGTAACGTTATCCCTTCGGAGCAAGTAAAACTGAAAGTGCCTGGACAAAGTCCTGAGGAATACTAGCCGCGGCGGAGTGGTCAAGCGCATTGAAGCGCTATTTTTCGATGCGCGAGGCCGTTCCCCGCCGGGGGTTCGAATCCCCCCTCGGGCATGGATGTTTGTGCTGTCTTTAGTATAAGTTAGTTCAAAAGTAGTTCGTAAGTTTAGGGACTGATGACTCCGCAGTTAAGTCCCATAAGCTTAATAAATATTTGTACATTTGAGGAATTGTAGAAACGTGGACGTGAAAAGGAGACAAGCTTACCCGAGGTGGTCAGCGCATGGAGCGAGGCAGCTAACGTTGACGTGAAAGCGGACGGGGCGCGGTGTCAGGAGACACAGCGCCGTCGTCACACGGGACGAGCTCATTAGAGGCATTTGCTCTCTAGTGGCTCTGCAGCGCAGTTTATTTGCCTGGTTGATCAAACGATTAGTTTTCGAAATCGGACAAGCGTAAAATACGTATGTCCGCTCACTTAAAAGCATACATTGCCTCCCTAGTCTGCATGTTTGTTCTTCCATTCTGTCTATACTGACCACACATAAATGTTTTTACGGCATTCTAGACGCTATTATTATTGACATTAAGCTTATAAAGAACTATATGTTTCTGATAAATTTCCAGTGCGACGCTGCTTTAGTTGTTGTTGTTGGGTTTTGGAAGGGACTAAACGCTGCTTTAATCCGTATACACGGAATTGTAACTGGAAAATAAGAGAGACTATTTCACTGTAATGTTGTTAAGGTAAATGCCTTTTGCTACTGCGAATGAAGGGTTTTATTTTTATATTTTGAAGTCACCCATAAGCGTTTCGCCTTTTCTCAAGGCATCATCAGTGGGTGTCCTGAAATATTTACATGTTTCTGTTTACACATATAGGTTAGGTTTCTTACATATGTACAAAACATTTCATTTCTGATTTAAAACAGTTCGTTGTTTGCTATAAAATGGTGTACTTACAGCACTTGCTTCTCCATGCCAGTCTCTTTCTGGCAACCAGGTCGAAATGTTACATTGTTTTCTGAAACACATTGCAGTTTTCTGGTTCCACTGTCAAAGTGTCAAACGCAAAAGGCGTTTACTTTAAAAACATTACTGTGAAATACAATTCAACTGCTGCTCAAAATGGCCACTGCAAGCAACTTATTAAAAGAGACTATAATTATTCAACCTACGATATGATGTAGCCATTTTTTGTATTATAATGGCACGTTCTCGAGATGATTGTGTGCTGATGCATATGTTCATAAGTGTAGCTTGCGTTGCAACATAAAACCCAAAAAAATATGACCTTAGTGTACGCGACAAATAAAAATGGCGCCTCACAAGTCCAGGTTGTGACCTAGAGAGCGTTCCCTATTGATTCTGCTGTAAGAGCTATGTTACCGAAATATCGTAGAACTTCATTTGTGTTTCACGTGAGAAAATGGCTCCTTAACATGAAAAGCCAATGCTCTAGACGTTTGCTATCTCGTCCCGTGAGTCGACGTTGCAAGTGTCTGCATTATCGAATATTCTGATAAAACTTACCGGTCAGTAATTCATGGTGTTTGTGTAGACACGTGATCCACATGCTTCGGAAAACCTACCTAGTTGGCCTACTCGACGGATCCAGACGGGCAGAATTCCTGCTGCATTGCGTTCCAGTGGTGGACCTACATGCCGTCAAGCAGATGGTCAGAAGTTTTGGCTGACCCATGTACGTCTCCATTGTTTAAACATCTGTGCCACTTCTCTCGTTTTGATACATGTATTCTTATTCTCTCCGTGAACATTACAGAATTAACACGCTCGTTCAAATCTCATATTTCCGTGCTTTCCCTAAATCGCGTTAGGCAAATGCCACGCTGCTATCTTTGGTAGAGAGCGTGGCTGATTTGCATTCGCAAGTAAAGCCATGCGGGCTTGTGCTTACCTTTAAGCAGCAATTCTCGGAGCTGTCTTCGATAATATTTTTCCTTTTTTCACTGACGGCGAACTCCGGGATGTACGCTTTGAAACGCATAGATCCTATTTCAGTTTTCGTCCTTGACGCAAAATGCGATAGCACGAATCCAAAGGCTCCTTTCATTCTCGTACTTCTTGAAATGATAGGTCCATTTGAAAAATACCACGCTGCACTTGATTTCTGACGGGTTAAATCAGTGGAATGCTTAGGCTAAGAAACGTACATAGCACCACCCATAGCTCTTTACAATGTGAAAAAAAGCACTGCGTTGTTAAAATCAACCTACGGATTCTGGACAGTTTTATCTTACTATTTAGAACAGAGCCGTTGTGGAATGACCGAGCGCTCTAAGGCACCTTCCTGCGGAACGCGCGGTTGCTTTCCGTCGGACGTTAGAGACCTCCCTCGTCTTGGATGCGTGTTATCCTTAGTTGGTTTAAGTAGTTTCTAAGCCTAGGGACTAGAAACCACAGGAGTTAGGCGTCATAGATTTGCAAGCATTTGATTGGGAACAGTTGGTACTCGTTGAACTACGCCTGAAAGTTACGGTGGTGTTTAGTTTTCTTTAAGCTATTAGCTATCACATAACCCACTTGATGATGTTACCTGCTATTTTATTTGCTTTATCTTCTGTATCACTTTACGATCTTCCTTCAGAACACTTGTATGCATTCACTCGTTGAATGTTTACGTATTAAATAGCCCTTCATACATAATGATGGGTCAGTGATAAATTTAAGATAATTCTGTTTTGCGAGATAGCCATCATTACGTTAAAACAGTCAGCTTTAAACTTCTTCTCTTTTTATTGCTAGCTAGTAACCCACCCCGTCTTAGCACGTATAGTACGGGGTATGAAACTTCCTGGAAGATTAAAATTGTGTGTCGGAACCGGGACTCGAACCTGGGACCTTTGCCTTTCGCGGGCAAGGGCTCTACCACTGAGCTATCCCGACACAACTCACTTAATTCTGGAAACATCCCATAGGCAATGACTAAGTCATGTCTTCACCATATCGTTTCTTCCAGGAGTGCTACTCTTTCAAGGTTCGCAGGAGAGCTTCTGTGAAATTTGGAAAGTAGGAGGCGAGGTACTGGCGGAAGTAGAGTTGTGTTGCGGTATCGTGGGTCATGTCGGGATAGATCAGACGGTAGAGCGTTTTTCCGCGAAAGGCAAAGGTCCCAGGTTCGAGTCACGCTTCCGGCACATAATTTTAAACTGCCAGGAAGTTTCATTATCAGCGTACGCTCCGCTGCAGAGTGAAAGTTTAATTCAGTACGGGGTATATGTGACGTTCCACAGACGAATCCCGAACTCTTTACGAAGCGTGTCTCTTTTGGTGCAACGAAACGAACTTCCTTCTATCATTACTTCCGTTCCCTGGATTCAAACGCTGTGTTTGGGCTCTAAAAAAACTTAGGTATTTTATGTCAATTATACAGGATGTCATCATAAATGATATTGATTGTGAAGTACGAAACACGCAATCATCGTATTATGAAACAATTTCAATATTTTCACATGTACGGTGAAAAGTTCATAAACCACATAATAAATAGGTTCGCCTGAGAGTGTTTATTCCTGTATTTCGTGGAATTTCGCTCGTCCTGGTCACCCATTGCCACACATCTTAAAGAACGATACACCTAAACCTTCCTCATTAGTGAAAACCGTATGAAAGTGTGTTCCGTAGTTTGAGAACAGACAGACGCAGCGGGACGACTTCGTTTCATAATATGTTTACATTGTCATTAATTCTAGTTTTACTTCTTCATATGAAAGGCAATATTTATCACAGCACCTCTGTCGCCCTCAAATCACTACGCCACAAAACTGTTCTGTTTTTCACACACTTGTGAACTTAAGAATAGTTTTGGTTGGTTGGTTTAGGGTAGTGTTTTTAAATCCTTTGGGTCGCCATCCCCTCCCCATAAAATCACTAGGGGTTCAGTAACACAAAAACGTATGCCCAATTGAAAGTTATTTGTTGTTAAAATTACGTAGTTCCTTGCGTAACATTAATTATGAAATGAATAGACCATAGATTATTTTTCATTTAGGGACCAATCGACAATTAAAATAACATGTTTCAATAAGTAATTTTGAAAAATTCTAGAAATATATCAACTTCTTTACAAATAGTCCGTACTGTGGGACCTTTCTTACTGAGCAATAAGAAAGATTAATTTTTTTAATTTGAGTTAACTTAGTTTTGTTACGCTTCATGATTCTTTTTATTATTTTTATAATTTTTTTTAGCGGGGGTCCCCAGAATATTTTTATTTTACAGGGGTCGTATATTTGTTTCAGAAAAAAACTGTTGAAAACCACTGGTTTAGGGTATAAAGGTATCAACTGCATTAGTAATCAGTTCCGAAAAGTTTCGGGCAACAAATTCTAGTTAAAAACAATTACTTAAATGTATCTGACGAGGATAATAGTTTTCCATAGTATTAGTTCCCGTGATGGGTTTGGAGAAAGCATGTACTCTTGTAGGACAGCTACGAAACATTCAGTATATTTTTGAGTTACCCCATGCTTCAGATAGTCTTTTTTATTCATGTTAAAAGTAACGTGTTTACCTAGGAATGATACATAACGTAGTAGACAGTCGGTTTACGCAAGATGTTCACTTGATCAGACGCGAATATCTGTATTGTGGCGAAATTCTGACAACTGAATTGCCAATTATCAGGGTTAGTTTGCTGCAGGAGTATGTTTCAAGTCAGTAGTTACACTAATAGATTTAATTGTTATCCTGCCAAAACACATTGCATTACGTCTTCAACTGAGAATGTGTATTGTGAGTAATCGTCTTTCCGACTTGTTTATCGAACTACTCTAAGTTCGATTACTCTTATGACTATCTTGAACCATTTGCTAACTATAGCGCCACCTCGGTTGTTGGGAGTATACAATTAGTAAATTTGTTGAAAAGAAAATGTAAATGAATGACCATAGTTGGATTCTGAGAGATATGACGCCAGGGTTCATGGGACTAGATTAATGTTGAGAAAATTGCAAGTACATTTAAAAACTGTTAACCTGATGGCGCTTTCATATCTCTCTTCACTGAAGCAGTGAGACCACCGCCTATTTATGTAAGGCGTTCCCCGTTTCCAAGACCTGATAACACGTGTTTCCTGTACTACACTAACGTTTTTAAGAGAATGACTTTTCCGAAAATTATTTCCAGCCCTAGTTCAAACATTGATTATCGTCTTTTAACAGCGTTGCGATACCCCCCCCCCCCGTCTCTCTCTCTCTCTCTCTCTCTCTCTCTCTCTCTCTCTCTCTCTCTCTCTCTCTCTCTCTCTCTCTCTCTCTCTCTCTAAGCTTTCCCCTTGTTTTTAAAGTAGATTTCTTGCCTTGTTCTAGCTTTTTAAACGATGTATAACTATAAATTCAACATGGTGTCTGACTCACAGTATGATCTTACCTCAGAACCGTGGAAACGCAGTGCTAAGAAAATAACATTGTTACTGCATTTTATATAGTCTGAAGTAAGTTCGAGCTGTGATGGGGTTATCCTGTTGAAGGAAAACTTTTGAATTTACCGATAGATGGAGCTAAATATGTTCTTCAGAATAATGACGTCACTTAGATGCTGTGACATGAAGACACAAGACTATTACTAGAATTACGCCTCGAATGTAATTCTGCTTTCAGAACGTTTTTCTGTTGAGCTTTCTAATTTTTAAGTATGGCTCACTTAAATTACATTCGATCTTGACGAAATGTTTTTAATTTTTTTTATGGGACTTAACTACGGGGTCATCAGTCCCTAAACTTACAAACTACTTACGAACTAGGACAGCACAAATATCCATGCCCGAGGGGGGATTCGAACCCCCGACCGTAGTGGCCGTGCAGACCGTGACTGAAGCGCCTCAGTCCCCGCGGCCACCGCGGCCGGCGGACGAAATGTGAACATGCAGTGGCTGTGTTTATTGGTGTACAGGTATCTCGGCTTGTTCAGCTGAAAACAATATGTCTCCTGTCAGTCTGAGTAATGGACCGGATCGTATTCCCCTATCGGCACCTACCTGCGGTAATATTGCCTCTCGTGCAACGCCGGACACAATGCTTGAGTCATACGTCACACACTCTCTGCAAACGCCCGTTAAATACACGTGTCTAAAGATACGAATTCACTGGAACAGACCCGTCATACAATTGCGGATGACAAGGCAGATCGGCTTACGCCCTACAGCAACAACTCGGGCGTTGTGTCTATTTACAATGTCTGTGACGAGAAAGTAGCGTAACCGTTATCGCCGTATCAGTTTGCTTTCCATCGCCAAGGCGTTTGTGTCGTTATTCGCACTCACTGAATCACACGGTCGAGCGCAAACACGATGCAATATTTGCACAATAACACAACCTCCCTTTTCAGTGTAGGATAACGACTTCGGGCTTGCTTACACCCGTCACCGTTACTGCATCATGTCCGCGTTTTGCAACCTTTGACGGCGGTGCATGACAGTCATGATCCTCGTAAGTTCTCACGAATTAGTAGAAGGCGCCTTTTATTTCAGCGGTACAAAATTATCTTCGGTCAATGAAATTAGATCTACAAAGTTGATCAACGAACAGCCGTTATGCTAAGGGAACAAACGACGTCGGGTAAAATAAAATTAATCGGCTGACACATTTACGCGAGCGCGCGCAAACACGCACAAAACTACGTCACAGAGGCTCGTTTCTGGAACAACGATTTTAATATCAATTCACAGCTGTTGGAAAGTGAAAATTCATTCTTGAAATCTTTTTTTTTTTTTTTTAGGCTGAATGCCTTACCCAACTGATCCCACAGTATCCTTTATTCCAGGAGTCACAGTCCTGCAAGGCTCGTGAAACAACTCATGTGAAATATAGAAGGTAGAATAGAGTATTATAGGAAATAAATAAGTCTTTCTTTTCCTGCAAAAGGCCGTGTTTTGGATTCGACAGACAGTTGTATCTATATTAATAAAAGTGAATATCTGCATGTATGAAATTGCATCACTTGAGAATGGCTTCACCGATTTTGCTGATCTTTTCTTTTTTCTGTTCGTATTTCTTAGGACAGGGGTTGTATTAAATAATCTACCGGAAAATATCAGAATTTGAGAAAACTGAAAGTATGCTTCCAGCTCGGATCTTTTTCTAGATTCTCCAACAGTCAGCTTATTAAACTTCCTGGCAGATTAAAATTGTGGGCCGGAACCGGGACTCGAACCTGGGACCTTTGCCTTTCGCGGGAAAGCACTCTACCGACTGAGCTATCTCGACACGACTCACGATGCCGCCCCACAATTTTACTTACACCAGTACCTTGCCTCCTAATAAGCTGGAACAGCTTATTCATTCGCTACTCGCCTATCGAGCAAATACGCTGTAACGGAACGAACAATTACACCAAGGAGGTTAGAATAAAGGGTGATGGCCTTATGCACAGAAGGTTAAAACAGCCATAGAGATTTGACATGAAAGTTGTTTATTTATAAGCCATCCATATTATTTTTACCTCCACAGTGTTATCGGTGGTGATCATATCTTTGGGGCGTTTCACGTTCGTGACATTTTTTGAGTGTTACAAACAAATTGAATGCGGATCGTGGTTTCTTTTTTAGAACAATGCCTCCATTGCGGCGTCGTAATATCGGTCGGCGTTCGCGCAACGCAATGACGATTAATAAAGCGCTAGGCCAGTCCTTGGAAGTTTGTAGAACAAATTTGGAATCGCCGTGTTTTTCCCATGGGCATTTGTACGTGGCATTTTCGAGAGTTGGTAAACCATAGGCTCCGTTGGTTTTTTCTTCGGACAGAAAGACAAAAAATGTTCATCAACAAGCGTTACAATGAACGCAACACAAAGACTTTCGAAACGATGTGTTTCCATTCAACTTATTGTATTTCAATTAATTGTTTTGTTTCATATGAAATTTCTATAATTAAAGTAAGATCAAGCTTTAATTATTTTGTTTTAATTCAAAAATTCCCAAGAAGTTACAAAAAGTATTTCTATTCTGTTCGCTGCGAGAAAATATGCTTATCTGTGCTGTAAAAATGTGCGATTTTGTTTTCCTTCTCCTAATCATTTTTAACATAAATCGTGAAAGTGTTTTTTGGGAATGAAATGGATTTAAATAGGGGGGGGGGTGATAAAGACGCAGAGAGGAGGGGGAGGCGATGGACATGGTGTGGAATAAGAGGGAGTGGTGTGTAGCCGAAGGGAGGAGGAGATGGACGAAGGAAGGGGGGAGGATGCGATGGAGAATAGAGGAGGGAGGAAGGGATAGACGTAGTGCGAAAAAGAGAGGAGATCTGGTATGTACCCCATATACATAAGCTACTGCGAAGCGTTGCCGGGTTTGCTAGTCTACTAATAAATTTAATAATTTTGGAAAACATGGAACAGGGCCATCTGTATCTTAATTTTGGCCGAGCGCTCTGAGCAGGACCGCGCAGTTGTTAGCCGTCGGAGGTTCGAGTTCTCCCTGGTGTGTGTGTGTGTGTGTGTGTGTGTGTGTGTGTGTGTGTGTGTGTGTTAGTTTAAAGTTCGATTAAGTAGCTCGTACGTTTAGGGACTGATGACCAATAACAGTTTGGTGCAATTGAACATTTTTTTTTTAATTTCGTGTAAATAATTATGAAGGTAGCAATTCCTGTTAACGTCTGATGCCTCTAGGCATATGCTGCAGGTCTGCCCATCGTCTACGCGGATCGCTAATTATGTTACCCTGTAGCCTGAAGATAGTTTACTAAGGCTAAGGCCGACGCACTAGAAACAAAACATTTGCTGTCACGAATTCACGTTTTCAACAAAGTGATAGTAAGGCTTGAGATGGAACTATTGTTGCACAGCGACACTCCGACGCTAATTCCTCGTCGTGGAGTCTTAATTACTCGGCAGCTTGTTGCATTGAGAGGCGACGTTGAACGCGACACCTCTCGGCATTTATTGCTGTTCACGCACTGGGTGCAGGTATTGTGTTTGTTCCTTACCGGCTGTTATGCGCGGTGTTTGGTGTTGTGACAGTAGTCGGTACCCAAGTTGCCGTAAAGAGTGACACGGTGTCGCTGGTAACTGGCTACTTTCCCTCCTTACGCAACGGTCTCCAGAGAGACTGCCTTGTTGCGCGGCCCTTGACATGGCAGCAGCATAGAACCGGCTACGGAAACAACACACAATACTGGTGGATCTGTAGGTATGAAAGATTTACCAAGCGTTAGTGGAGAGAGAACAGCTTAAAGGCGTACGTGCGGCGTGCCTTTGGTATATGGTTTGATATGTGACTCCAGTGGAGATGTCCTGTCAGAGAGGACAGTTCTTAGTAATTGACGAAAAGGTATCGACTAAAACGGAAGTGATTACTGACGTTCCCCAGGGTAGTGTTAAAGTGCCTCTGCTGTTCCTTATGCATATAAACGATTTGGTATAAAATCTCAACAGTACTGACATTTTTAACTAAAGCCGACCGCGGTGGCCGAGGGGTCTGCACGGTCACTACGGTCGGGGGTTCGAATCCCCCCTCGGGCATGGATATTTGTGCCGTCCTTAGTATAAGGTAGTTCGTAAGTAGTTTGTAAATTTAGGGACTGATGACCCCATAGTTAAGTCCCATAAGCTATACAAACATTTGAACATTTTTAACTAAAGAAAATTCCAGATTCGCTGCTAAGTTTAGATTTGGTTTTGTCATTGCAGACTGTTTCGGTGCGTTATGGCCATTTTCATGTATCCTGCAGATATAGGTAATAAGTTTTACATATTATTTCGTATTTTTAGAATTGTAAATGTTATTTTGAAAGTTGAACAAACATTTTTACTTACGTCTAAATGGAATTGCATATATCATCGTATTGGACTGTCTGATGCTTGTCAATTACCTTCTGGTATTATAAAAAGGTTACTGAATATCTTTTGACAGTTTTAACGGTTCCAATGATACATGTTCGCAGATCATCGTTCGATAGTGACAAAGATGATGTATATATCGCTATCTGTTGTGGTTGCTATCTCTGGTTGTTGCATTACATTTAAAGTGCGCCGATTTTGTAAAAATAAAACGTAAAATCGGCGAAATATAGATGTTATTGCTGTTATATAATGCTATGTGTAGTCTTTTACCTTAGTTCTACATTATTGTTACATTCTCGTATTTTGATGATATAGCAGCGTTATTTTTTTAAGTTGCTGTTTTATTTAATGACTTTGAGATTTCGATAAGGGTGATCCTTGGTTGAGCAATGGAGCAATAGCTTCGTAATGTTAGCCTTTTTCTTTCATGAGAATTTCAATATAGTTTTTAATGTAGTATTGGTGTTTAAGCTCTGTTTTCTCATTCAGAATTTCTTGTGGTTGGTTTTTCACATTTACATGAATTTAAAGTTCTTCAAGAATGGTCATAATACAACCTTTTGGATTTTTATGTAGAACTTGTAATGCAGTCTTAATTTCGCTTACAGTGTGATGGTGACTTTTTTTTAGTTGTAGGAAGAAACTTGACTGGTTGTTTTCACTATATATTATGTGTTCTCTAAATCTTGTTAAAATTTCTTCCAGTTCTCCTATGTAAAAAAGGTTACAATCTTGACATGTGGTCTTATATATTCCTGGGTTACCGTATATTGATGAATTTGTGTTCTTTCAACTTTTGGTGGTTGGTGGTACGGAATGCTAATTTGTATGTTGGTGGCTGTAAAAAGTGCATTAATATTTTTGGAGACTCGTCGTAAATAGGCTGTGGGTATGTAATACCAGGCCGGTCGCGGTGGCCGAGGGGACTGAGGCGCTCCAGTCACGGTCTGCACGGCCACTACGGTCGGGGGTTCGAATTCCCCCTCGGACATGGATATTTGTGCCGTCCTTAGTATTAGCTAGTTCATAAGTAGTTTGTAAGTTTAGTGACTGATGACCCCGTAATAAGTCCCATAAGTTATACAAACATTTGAACAATTGTAATACCAGAAAAGTCTTCAACTAAGTGGTTAGCCTCCCGAATAGTAAAATGAAGGCAATGGAAATTTACATGGAATTCCATGTATTGAAGTTGGTGTGTAGACGTCTATGCTCACGGCTCGATTATAACTGATTTCTTGTAACATCAAAACTGTTGCAGAAACTTAAACGTTGTTCAGTTGATCGTAATTTGTAACGTTACGATATACTTTATCTGACACCCAAGTAGGTGAAAGTTCGAAATTTTCTTGTACTTTCAAACACATTTTCTGATTTGACTTAGTTCCTGAATCGTTCAGACAATTTATGATGTGGTGGGAAGATGCTACGCTAGACACTAATACCAGTGTTCACTTGATTATGGAAGTTGGGAAAATGAGTTCCTACACAAATCGTACCAACCCTTTCACCCTATCTGTCTTAGGATATCGTAGAACCAGTGGGCATTTGCTTTACATACTTCCTACGTATCACTGTCACACTGGTAATGGAAAGGCTTCTAATTACGGACAGTTCTTACGATTACAGGTAACACAGTATGAGCTCTCTTCATGTTTTATTCTTAATCTTGTGCCAGCTTCATACATCACCATAAAAAATAACATTGATTTTAAATGATTCTTATTGTTAAATCAGATACCTGTTGGTTGTGTGCCTCATAGTCAGTGGTGAATGTTGGGTTCCATCTGTTAACCTGAGCTGAACAAGCAAGAGATGGGGAGCATGTGAAAACCACTAGAGTAACGACAACACTAGATCAAAGGCCTTGGGTATCGTGTGTCAAATTGTTTCTGCAAAAATACCGCATGAGTAGGAGGAGATTTTACTGTTACTTAAGACAATTGAATTTGCATGTAATGATGGAAAAAGCCTCGTCATTTGGGATAATCTATTGAAATTTTTAAAAAAAGTTGTAAATACGATGCTTCTCTGTAAGTGGCCAAATGAAAATCAAAAATCCATATCTCGGAAATTAACCCAGACGAATGCATGAAAACTAAAAGACCAATGTAACATGTCAGTGGATCGCCCATATCTCGATGTTTGTCCGTAATTCGATCCGTGACACGGTTGCAATAAGGGACAGACGTGTCACAACCTGTAGGCAACCATTCGCAGTATGTTGTCGCATTGAATTAGTTCGCCCATGCAGATGGGCAGGTCATTGACGGAGTGGCAATATGAGCTGCTGTCACGCCGTCCTAGACAACTCGTGTCAGTGCGGTGCATACACGAAATGTTGGCCGCTACATAGACGGTCTGTGTTGACCACCATTTATCTTAGTTTACAGTTTGGAGAGATGATGTATCACTTAATGTGAGTCTTCTCGTATTCCGTAGTTCTCTGCACAGTAAAGTACCCACAAGGTATATATGAGTACCCATTGCTCTCCAGGTTTCTTCGGTTTTACTATTTATGTATAATTCAAATAGTAATTTATTTCGTACACCTACAAAACAAAAAAATGTGGTGATAAAGGTAATCACGAAAATGTGTTGAATATCTGTACTGTTAGTTAAGGTTATGACCTTATACATACAAACGTGCCAAACAGGATAAGAATTTTAACGTAAAAGGGTAATATAAGACTGAAATGTAGACTGTAGTAAAGTTCGATCTTGGAAAGAAGAATGGTAGTGAGGATTAACAAAATTAGTTCCGTGTGCGAGTTACTCATAGTGAAAGAATGGATCGGTTTGAGAAAGAAATTTTTCTTCGAGAAAGGCAAGGGATGAAATTACCTGTATTTTATGAAATATGGATTCAGGGTTTTAGTTAAACTGCAAAGGTATTCGGCTTTCGACGTTGATAGTAGCCGTAGCCCATAACCCAACCGTAGTGTAATGTTAGATAAAAACACGAATTTAAAAAGAAATTATTTGAAGTGTAACGTAGACAAGTTCGTTGGTTTAGATACTTGGATTTGGATTGATGTTGAAGATCATGTGCCAAAGTAAATGACGTTTCGGCGCGATACTGATGCAGAAAAGCAATGCAATTGCTATGACGTCAGTATCTTCGATTGAGGATGTAGAATGAACGGAAAAATAAACGGACAGACTCGATAAGAAACGAGATACTTAAATTAATAAAGTAATGTAAATTCTAAAACGTTCAAAACCAACGGCAAGACTACAGGTCGGTCAGAAAAGAAACTAAGACAGTGTTGAGAAGATAATTAAGTATACAGGCTAACATAACATTCAAATATGGCAGTGCAGACAATGCACACATACCAACAAGCAATCACGTCAGAGATCACACTGTAAGAGCGCATTGTAAGCCATATACGTAATTATGAAATTCAGAAAATGGGGCAAGAAGGTGGGAACTATACTTGTAGAAATTTTGCACTACAGTAGAAGGAAGTAGGCCAGTTCAAAATGAGGAAACAGTACAAGGAGGAGACAGATGTAATAAAGGCTTTATATCCCTTTACTTGAAAAACGTGAGCACCAACTCTGACGTTACAAATATGCAGGTAATATTGAAATACAAACGGGCGACTTATCGGATATCAGGCTTAACAATGAATGAATGATTTTATAACTTCATTCATGTAAGCTATAGAATTGGTGAAGCTGGAATTCATTTTAAACAGAACTTTTTTGTTATGATTTTATTAGAAAGCAAGAGCACTTAGACGACAATTTCAGTTTATATTATTACTAAACTTTTATTTTCTTTCGGACCCGCACAATAAATGTCTGAGAATAATATTTTAAGTTAATAATTCGTCCCGTTTGCTGCTATAAATATTTATTTATAATGTAGTATAGCTGTTTCGGCTTTAATTGCCATTGTCAAGTACGTCTAGATGGGCCTGACGTCAATTTTGCATCAGTAGTATTGTCATATAACTGCCGAATTTGTAAGGTTGTAATTTTATTTTTATTTCGATAAAATATATGCATAAGTTTGGCAGTTACGACAGAATACTACTGATGCAATATGGACGTCAGGCCCATCTAGACGTACTTGACAATGGCTATAAAAGCCGAAACAGCTGTAGTACATCATAATAAATATTTATGACAGCAAAGTGAACGAATTATTAACTTACAATGTAAATTTTCTTTCTCACGATGATCTAATCAGTAAAACAGTTCCAAAACCGTCCTTTCTCCACATAGACCTTAGGTTTAAAGAAACACTGTAATACGTCACGTAGCATTTTTTCCGTTATCTACTGTTAGGCGAATACTTCATTATGTACAAATTTCGTGTTGTTCATTTTATCAGAACTAATAGAATTCGATACTGAAGACTAAGGACAATCCCTTTTTGGGCTGCAAATGACCTTCGAATTTTTGGCCGTGAGGACACTTCTTAGTTTTTAAAATTTACCATAAGATAACAAATTGTACTTAAACTATATAAAAAAGAGGTAATCTATCGGAAGGAATGTGTGTTAATTTTTTCTTCTAGATCTTGTATTTTACTGTTCTAATAAATTTAGTTCACTGAATGGTATTCATGATAGTGAAAGAGAGACATACCTGGTTATAAAGAGTTAATAGGAAGTGAGGAAGTACTCGTGAGGCAGCCTACACGTTTTCCTTTCGTGTCGAAGTTATTAAAAATTCCAAACATCGGTTTCCGCGGTAACATTGTAGTGCGGCTGTGTGAAACAGAATCTTCATTACTGTGCTGCTGCTGCTGCTAGCGCTGACGCGATCGCTCAGTAAAAGCTTTCTGTCGCGTATTTTAATTAAAATCGACCATTTCTGTTTCAGGTGAGTACTGGACTGCATATTCGCGGGAATCCATATGGGTGAGTTAGACTGTGTGGCTTTTCGCGCATGCAAATAACCAGCGTTCTGAAATTGTATTTTAAAAATGTAGTTGGCGTATAGCAGGCCTTCACCATGCATCATCGCTTTTTTTTTCCTCGCTCTAATAGGGTATTACCTGCACATCATTTTATACATGTTTTGTGGTAATGGCTTCCGGAAAGGTAGTAAATAAATCGTGACCTATTTTAAGAATGAAGTTTTGCTTTCAGAGAGGGTGTGCTATACACTTTCCAAAGCCGCAAATTCGTTTTAACACTGTTAGTGTTACCAACGCATTCTAGTAGTAAATGTAACGTCGTAGTACAGTAACGTAACTAACTCAGATTACAAATGAAGTGGTTAAAGGACATCGGTATGTAATGGCTCTACAAATATGTGAATATACTTATCCGGCGTGAACAACTGATGAAAATTCTCACGTATCCAGTTGGGTGGCAGTGTTAATATACGACGACGTTTTGTAAACTGTCATACTCGCCATCTCATGGAATATAGCTGGAAATCCGACGGATTTTCATCAGCTCTACAAATAATTTACAAGGAAACACACTTGATCATCTACAGGCACTGTTTACCTCAGTCTCTAGAACATTGAAGTTAATTTAAGGCACAACATGATTTTAAGAACCTGTTTATTATTCTGTAATGCTTAAAGAAAATTTGCAATTTCGACCAAACTCAAACAACGCTTACTTCCGAATATATAATAGGTGAATTATAATTTAACGTTTTTATCTATGGCAGCTGGTTTGTAAACTGTATTTGTCTAACTGTAATGCGAATTTATTAAAAATGAAAGCAAATTGATTTTCGAAATATCAATAATAAGAGTTTCTCCGAATATGTGTTTGCAGGTTACGGCTCTTAAGTACGTTACCTACTGTGGAAGTCGATTGAGTCTTAAATTAAATTAAAAACCGTAAAATTTTATAGATACTAAGACATTTTAAATAAAATTTCAGTTTTATTATTTATGTTCCTTATTATTAAGTTAGTTTCTTCCCTCTCAAGGGAAGGACCTCGGAGAAGGTCAACCAGTTCAGTTAATTTTCGACACGTCGCTTTTCGATGAACAAACATGAAAACCTGTATGATATTTTGGTTCACAACCTTTAAGATTTAGAGTAAAGGTAATGACACTAAATGAAATTTAACAGAATGGATATATAATTGCGAACGGAGCATTCTTCATCATGAAGTATGCTGATGTCGGTCGCTTATATACGTAGTAAATTTACATGCTTCGGCGAAAGCATGGCATCTGGTTCGTGAGCTGAGATTGTGTGATCCAATCGTTCACGTATAATGCGTCTTTCACTTTGTATAACAGTTCACGTTTTGGAATTGGTTGCAATAGAGGGTTCAAAAGGTAAAGGGAAATAAATGAGTGGGAAATAATGTGTTGGCGAATCGGTTGCCACAGGTGGTTTGAATCGTGAAGTATCTGTGTAATAATAGAGCACAAAATCTCGGCTCACTTACAAATTGTCTGGGTAACAGCTCCCTCTGAGAGTCTGTTAACGCTAAACCGCGTGTAAGTGAAAGTCTAAAAGTTTCTTTTCTCAAGGAAAATATGAGCTTTTGGCCGACATACACGTCGATGAAAAATGGACAGTTTACAATTGTCTATCGATCCAGTTAATTTAGAGTTGTTTAGTGCCGTATAAATACCAAGGGTGGTTTTCTTAAAACCTGGAAGTTATTGACCCAAAGTATCCTACAGTTCTTTACTTTTGCTAATATACAAACGACCTCTCGCAGATGAACAGATTTGTTTCGCCACGTCAGAGATCCTTCCATTGACAGTGACAGAATTCGCCGGTGTGAAGTGAAAGTTTCATAAACTACTTCTTAATCGCTAACTTGAATCGTCATTTAATAAAATTTAAATAACCATCCTTTGCTCATTAGCAATTGTTTGCGAAGGAAAAGTGTTCTGTAGAGTTCACAGATACTTATTTGGGACACGAAAATAAAAAGTTCTTTAGGTTCTGTCAAGCACTTTGTCTTCGGAAGGTACGGTAAGGCTGTGTAGTACTACGGAATAAGTTAACAAGGATGATGCGGTTGCTCTCATAGGCTTACAAAATATCTTTAACAGCACCGACTAAAATGTTATTTAAGTGTTTAAGGATTTTAAAAAATATCGATTTAACATTTATGTGGTTGCCAAAATACTTCTAGTGCAACAACCTGTACAGCACAGTCAAATTTACAGAAGAAATAGTTGTTATAGCGTAAAATATAATAGTCAATCGTCAGTAAACGAAAATGCAAACTACGCGAGAATAAGACAATAAACCAAGTAATGAAAGAGACTGAAAAGAGCGCAATGTTGACATAAAAGGTGAATAGAGAAAGCTAGCAGAAGTAAGAACTCTATATCTGAGAAGCTTTGTCACTTGAAGAGATGAACAACAGCTTTAAAAATTCTGAGGACAAAGGAACATAAAGTAGTGTATACTGTTGACAAACGGGAGTATTTTTTAAGTTTAAAAGCATTTCGTAAGATGTTTTAGAGTGCAACCGCTTTAGAAATTTATACTTCGATGGAAGAAGATAAAAACCAGCTAAAGGTATCTGTGATAAAATGCTGGCACAGAAGAATCGTATAAGACATACTGAAAAACGCAGAAGCAACACACAATTTATAAACAGCGGTGCGGAAAGAGACGTTACTATATGATCATTTACACCATCTTCAGATATTGCTCGGACTGAACAAAAGGCACCAAAAAATCTACAGGAAAAAAGGCAAAGGTAATCTCAAAAGCAAGTAATATAACTAGCTCAACTAATATTATAATGAGATGATCATGATCTCAACCAACGATAAGGAGGAGGAGAAAGGGGAGAAGAAAAGTCTCAACAAAAATATAAATAAATTCACATGAATATAACAAAATCTAGATGGGGGCCACTGAGCCAAAATGTTTAATGTAGTGTAAAAAAAAAATTGTTTATGCCCAGAAATGTTTCTCCATCACTCAAACCCGTTAAATTGGTCACCTTGGTACTAAATGTAATGTGCAACGTTGCGCTCTGAAGATACGACGAAGTGTGTCGAGGTCAAAATAAACGCGTTGTACGTGACAAAGACGCATATTCCCGTTAAGGACGCTCAAACACTGGCGTAAAGTCTGTGGCAGGCGCCTGAAATAATGAGGCAATGCGCACGATGCCTGTCTTCTGGTCACGTCTTACTTTTCCATTCATCAGGAGTAAAAGCGTAGGGCAAAGCATTCTGCTCACGTCCATACATGGCAGTGAATATTTTGCGTTTCGTGGTGAGCAACGTTTTATCTTGGCGAGCTATTTTCATCGTTCATACAAAGTACCATCACATTACAAGAGAATTGATAAGAATTGGATAATAAGTAGAGGTGGAATATATTTAAGGTTCCATTGACATCAAGGAGCACTAGCAATGTATGATAATCGGCCATGCCCTGCCAAAAGAAGCATTCCGTGCTTTGCCTGGAGCCATTTAGTCTTTAAGCAAATCGGGATTATGTTCTGAGCGGTCAGTACTCAATTACGTAACTGCGAAGACATTTGTTGTGAAAGCGATATGATAAAACATAATGTGCATGAGAACGAATTATCAAACAACTTTCAGCAGTAATTTTGCGCCGCTGTCAAGATAAGGCTAGTGCTGCATAGCATGTTGATAAATTAAAGCTCATTCAGACAGTAGACTTTCTTAGAAATGAGATAGGGCTACAACGTATTTCTGTGTAGGCACAAGGAATTAAATGTACGACAGACTACAATCAACGAAGTAATATGTGTCCATGATATGCAAGTTGTAGTTCAGTTGGTTTTTTTTTTATTTTATTTTATTTTATTTTATTTTTTATTTATTTTTTTTTTTTTTTTAGATCATTTTATTCTGTCCTCTGTTATAAGGTTGTCGTTTCACGTGAAATACATTAGAAACAACTTATTGGTCAAGGAAAAATTGTAAGTACATCGTATCTGTCGGAAAATTGGAGTTAGACTAATAGATCAGTCCACCGTTCCCAATCTGTTTTACTCTGCGGCCCACCCATTACATAAAAATATCTGGCCCAGCAACTAAAGTCACCAATACACATAAATACCATTATTAGTGAAATATACAATGTAGAAGTGGGAAGGCGCTTATATTTCTTTATAGAGAAAAGATTTTTTATTTTATTCACTTAATTATAACATGTAAAAACTCAAAATAGAGTTGGCAATATTAAAAAACTGATATATTTTACCCAGTTCATCACTTAAGACAGTCAGTCTTCTTCTTCTTCTTCTTCTTCTTCTTCTTGTTCTTCTAATATATAAAGCAGTGTTGCATACAAATCTAAAGTTTTGTTCCAATCTTTATGAATTTTTGTACACGTAAGCTTCAATCCATGAGGACGGTCGCTGTAAGTGTAAGAATCACGTACGATACATAGTTCACAAGATATGACGCCATAAACAATGAGATGCGCGAAAAACTGCTGCATTTAACGACAATGCTGCTCATTTTCTCTAAAACCACTGGACCTTTTCAATCAAATTTGGTATACGCATTCCTTACCGTAAGGTAACAGTTGCTGCATGGTTCACAATCACATACGGCACATGGTTCAAAAGATATTACGTCATAACCAATAGAAATCGCAAAAATGCCATATAATGCGGCGAGACTTTCGAAATACACTGTGTGAGAATGACAGCGACTTGCAATCAACTTTAACAAAGGTTTGAAATTATGTTTAAACTTTTTCTCGCTGACAACCATAGCAAAATGATGAAAGGAAAAAAGTTTCTCGCTTACTTCTTTTCCGCTGTTTATGGAGTAAAACTACGGCATTCGGTATGACGTTAAAATTTATAATATGTACACTACAAATTGTATCCGCAGGAAATTCTACAGACAGTAAACACATATATAGTTCAATGTACCTTTTAAATTCTATCACAGTACGACTCGTAGTTCATTATATATGAGCACATAAACAGTAACACGCGCCAAGTTTTAATCTATTACTTACTACTAATTGTATTCCCAAGAGAGTTTATAGACATACAGCCCTTATACAAATGAATACATATCTGAAAAATGGCAGGAATCAATAAATAAATACCCGGGCAACGCCGGTTTTCAGCTAGTACTTGAATAAAACTGTTCAACTTTAGCCTTACATCACTCACTACATCGTCTATACCCGTACTTATTTTTCAAAAAGAATACAGTTGAAAAGAATCGTTCACGTTAATAGGTTGTCGAAAAGCCCATAAGTGTTTCACAGCGATTTTGGCAATTGCCGGATAGACTTGTCGGACACATCCGGAATCCACTGGATTTCATTCTCAATTTTAGGAAATCAGTCCCTCAGAGAAACATGAAAATGCCTAGATACTGCTGTAGTGACTAGTTCAAATGTTTGTACAGCTTCTGGGACTTAACTACGGGGTCATCAGTCCCTAAACTTACAAACTACTTATGAACTAGCTAAGACTAAAGACGGCACAAATATCCATGCCCGAGGGGGGATTCGAACCCCCGACCGTAGTGGCCGTGCAGACCGTGACTGAAGCGCCTCAGTCCCCTCGGCCACCGCGTCCGGCTGTGACTAGTTAGCAGGGGTTCCAAAAACTTTTTGTAACTGTATAGTATTAACATTTTTTAATTTTTTTTTATTTTCAGCGAACCACTAGGGTAGGTTTCAAAGGGAGGGTAGGATGCGGAGTGTTGACTGATGAGTGCCGCGGCGCAGTAAGGAACTGTATGGGGAGTAATACCGTTTGTCACTTTGTTAGTGCTGACACACTAAGACATCGAGCTCATCAGCTGATATGTATTGTAGAAATATGACACAAGTAGCAAGGTTTTGAGCAAGTACTTCTTTTACGGAGGTGTTTATGTTCATATGTGGTACTTATCTTTGGCAAATAATATTAAGCTGAAAACACGATATCATGTAAATCAAACAATCAAATCTAATTTCAGATCACTATTACACCTATTTGACAAAACGAGCTCATTAAGAATACACACACTTCGTTATCACAATACCATTTAATGTAACACTTCACAGATTGGCAATAACAA
This sequence comes from Locusta migratoria, assembly GCA_026315105.1. Classification (NCBI taxonomy): domain Eukaryota; kingdom Metazoa; phylum Arthropoda; class Insecta; order Orthoptera; family Acrididae; genus Locusta; species Locusta migratoria. The sequence continues at coordinate 250,281,020 of CM048749.1, forward strand.
AAACTGTTCACGGGATGATGACTGCTGTAGAGCCCAATAGAAGTTGACAGCAGTGAAAACCAACATGGAAAATTTCGAATAACCACCCACAAGTGCCGATCAAAATATCGGCAACGAAGAAAAGGAATGAATCACTCTCGCCACGGCGGAAACGTCTAATTAAAGGAGGGATAGGCAGGGCATAATAAAACATTCCTTTGTCCTGCGTACAGTCCGAAAAATATTTCCTCCGATAAAGCAATGAGTGACGAGCGAAACCCCTGAACCTATCGATAATTTTTATCTTGTTTTCGACCCTCAGCGAGCGTTCGTGGCCCGGTGCCAGGGCCATAGCTTGGGAACCACTGGATTAGTCTACTTACGAAAGTATGACTCAACCGTATCAGCGTAAAGCGTTTAACGGTTTGTCGGGTAAATTAGATGATTACTATAGAGTTTCGCCGGCCGCGGTGGCCGAGGGGACTGCTGCGCGCTAGTCACGGCCTGCATGGCCACTACGGTCGGGGGTTCGAATCCCCCCTCGGGCATGGATATTTGTGCGGTCTTTGGTCTTAGCTAGTTCATAAGTACATACCTGCCAACTCTCCCGATTTAGGCGGGAGTCTCCTGATTTTTCACCTTTTCTCCCGCCTCCTGATTTTGCCATTATTTCTCCCGATTTTAGCTTATATCCTGATTCATTTACCACTTTAAATTCGTATAGAAATTAGGAGTTGCGCTTTACTTGTATAACGATTATTTCTCTTTCCGCGTATTTGTAAACACACTTGTTGTTTCGATGTGCTCTTTTTTGAACGTTTTGTTTTGTACATAAGTGAAATCACTTCAGTGGTTTCTAATTGATGGAAACCTTTCGAGTGGATAGTTAGGAGCATCAGTTTCATACGCATATTGCAGAAAGTCAACTTTTGTGTAAACAGCTAGTTTACGCGATTATGAGATTTCAATTTTGTGGTATGTGTTCTAGGATGACAAAAAATATGATCCCTTTTTTAAGCAATTTTCGGAACATTATTTGTATTTCGTACTCTTTGTCAAAGTGATATTTCCAGATCGCATGGTAGAAAAAGCGATGTACCGGAATACGTGCAAAGAAAATGAAAAGTGCGAGAGTAACAGTAAAAGACTGAAATTGCTGAGAAAAGTGAAAGTGATCATGTGATACATGCAGAGTGCTTATTTGCACTGTTTATTTTAGAGTACCGTTAACCAATTAAATGCGATGAACATGTGGGTCACTTGTTTCACAAAATGTTGCCTGGTAGCAGTATAGCACAAAAATACAGCTGTGAACTTTGTTTTAGTAAAAAATCAATCACTTTACCTGGACTGGGTACAATTAAAAATGTTTTCAACATTTGCGTTAATGCAAGTGTCTTTTTGTAGTCATTATGTAATGTTCTGAGATGACAGGAAAAGGCTAAAATCAGTTATCTTAAGGGTTGTAGTAAAGTGCGCCGCAGTTTTTGACAGAATGCATCTCCTGATTTTTTGAAGAATCTCCCGATTTTTTAAACTGGATCTCCTGATTTTTAAGTTTTGAAGGTTGGCAGGTATGTAAGTAGTTTGTAAGTTTAGCGACTGATGACCCCTTAGTTAAGTCGCATAAGCTCTACAAACATTTGAACAATTTGAATTTGTAGAGTTTCCTATTTAGCTTCCTACGCATTAGACACACACACACACACACACACACACACACACACACACACACTCGGGTTGAGATATAAGACTGAAAATGAGTGATGACTGTGGGACGTAAACAACCAGAAATTCTTTTAGTTGCCTCTTTGCCTCCGATGATGTCTTCCGCAGCCGAAGACGAAACGTTAGGGGAAAGTTTTACCTATATACCGCGGCCTATCAGCCCGGAAATTTTAAGCGAACTCTTTCAGTAATTTGTTTGGTCAGTGATTATATTGGGCATTTTTAATACAGTCTACGGTAAAACTGGCTTGCTACTGAAACCGATATACAGAGTCTGCCAGAAAATGTAGTCAAACTTTGTCAGGCCGTATCGAGATACAGATATGGTCGTTTAAGCGTGTGTTGTAGCATGGTCCTTGGCTCAACATATGTCAGTACTTACATCTCTGTACTGAGAAAAGACGATGGCTGGGGCACGCTTGACAGTAGAGTAACTAAAATAAATTCTGCAGTGCCTTTTCAAGTCGCAAACATTGCGAGTTCAGGTGCTGTACCGACCAGGGAGGTGCACCTATTGACAGGCAACACTCGTGGCACATGCTGTACCGGAAACACACTCTGGATCTCGACGCAGAAACTGGCCCGTACACGTTTCGACCTGACATTTACCTTTGGTGAATCACACTCAAATTTGATGCATTAATGTGGCTGCTTTGGACCTCGGATTATGCCAGTACATTTTTCCATTAGTGTGAAAAGTGGCGTAGTCGCTCAAAATTAAGCGATCAACAGTGCCATCTCTATTATCATCCGCATTCAGTTGTTGCAACGGAGAACAAAACTCAAAACGCTTGTCTTTGTCGTGGTCATTGAGCTTCTGCAATATCTCCAATTTGAATGGTTTCATAAGACAGCTTCTGTCGCAGGACTTTCCGCACTGTCATTGGAGTCATTTCGAGTTCACGGGATGCACGACGCAGCGATTTCTTTGGACTCCTTATGAATGTCTCTCGTACGCGCTCCACATTCACTTCACTCACACTGGGACGTCCGCTTCTCTTTGCCGGGCACAAGCGACCCGTCGTAACGAATTTGTTGTTTCAGGGTTATATGGCCTTCCTTGTGGGTGGGTAGCTTCTTAACGTACTTGGTTCTTAACATCTGTTTAACAGCTACAGCACACTTGTTTTTGTCGAATTCCAACACACAGTAAGCTTGCTCCACACCTAAACTCGTCATGTTTGCGACTACCGCTGATTATCGGCAAATTACCTAACTACGCTGTGGCAATATAGATATAAAAGAAAACTTTCAGGATTTCTCTTCAAAATAACATATATACAATGTTTGGTTCTTAAGCAGTAGTACTTTATGTATATTCTGTACTCAACAAATTAATTTGATAGAAATCGGTGACCCACATGTCAGATCGTCTCCATGTGAGTGGCTCGTAGGTGTTGTAGTAATACAAAATAAGCAAACGAAAATTTATGCTGTGGTTGGGAGTTTAACCGGGGTCCTCATGCATACGGTGACGAACTAATCCTTTAGAAGACGACAGTCCGTGGCGCCATATTCTACGGTTGTATAGTGTGGGAGTTTGGCGTCGAAAACGCAGCAACTCCTCCAGGTAGCACAGAACAATGTGCTGAAGTGGATCCTGCAGTGCCCACCCCTGTGGGAGTGCATCCGACGGATCCATAAAAACTGTTTTGGCCAACGTGGTGGACTCCATTAAGGAGAAGGCAATACCAATTTCCTACAAAACTGTACTGCGCCGCCGGCCGCGGTGGCCGAGGAGACTGAGGCGTTCCAGTCACGGTCTGCACGGTCACTACGGTCGGGGGTTCGAATCCCCCCTCGAGCATTGATATTTGTGCCGTCTTAGTTCGTAAGTAGTTCATAAGTAGTTTGTAATTTTTGGGGGCTGATGACCCCGTAGTTAAGTCCCATAAGCTTAACAAACATTTGAACATTTTTTTGTACTGCGCTGGGACTCTATTCATATCTTCGGGGGAGGCTAATCCTGAAGGACAGACACACATTCCCTTAGTGTTGGTATGCGCTGCTGGTTAATGGCAGTGTAACCGTCAGCTCTACTTAATCCCGGCAATCATCCTAGGGAATTAACTACAGATGACGGCCACAAAGGGACTGACAACCAAGGAGTTCAGTCCCCTTTAAATAGTTCTTATATCCCAAGCAAAAATTTCCTTTCCTCCAATGAAATTCGCTGGCATATTAGCCAATGAACGACGACCTAGAAGGTGACTTCAAAACGACATTCACTTGTTCCTTCCATGTTACGGACGCCACCTTCATTTGCCTATATCTGACAGTTTTGGTTTTATAACTCGCAGTAAACTGTTTCGGGGCAACAGTGCATTGAGGATGAATCACCATATGTTATCTGGTTGATTTTATTATAACTAAATGTAAATAAAATCATATGAACATCGAAAAAGAAACCTGTGAGAATGACTATATATACGTATGGATATCACCACCATGAAGTCGATGTAGTGAAATGGTTAAAGTGGTAGACTACTGAGCAAGAGATACTGAGTTTAATTCTCGTCTTTTTAACATTATCGTTTGTAGCAGATTGTAAGAATTATTTATCCACAACAATTTATTCATATAACAGTAGTATGTAATTCGAGTGCTGTCTCGGGAGATGGTATCACCGATTTGGTGATTTCTGTGCGACTGAAAAACGGAGAATGAAGTTGTTGCAAGTGACACGACCAGCAATAACATTTCTCTTCTCCCTTCTCACAAATATTTATCTTTTGTTCCACATGCGTTGCGATTTTCGAGAATATGCTTAGAGACAAAATTACAAAACTATAGGAACGTTTAATCTGCTAAGTGAAAAGAGTACAGTATCAATGACATTCCAGTATTCGCTAGTCACAAAGCTTTGGTTGTTTATTGCCGAATATCTCGTGAGGTCCGATCGTATGGAAAGGCTGGTATTTTTTATTTCTCCCCAAATTTTTATGCTTAGTTTGCAATATGTCGCGATTTCCGAGAGTATGCTTACACCGATATTACTCACTTGTCATCAATATTTGATAGTTTATTTCTCAATGTGTTATGATTACAGAGTGTGTGGTTAACTAAGAAGCTAATAGGATAACTTTAATTTCTTTTGCAAGTGTATACAGAATACTCAGAACAGCGTCGTCTGGTGGCATCTCTACATCAATACTGCTTGAACGTTTTACATGTTTGCCTAATGTCAACTCGTAGTTTTTCTGGAGAAGATTGTTTCGCTTGGGATCTAAGCGTACGTCCTTTAAATACCCAACAACTGCCGCTGCGGTCGACTTGAACCAGGCGCCGTTCACAGGTTTTTAAGGACCCAAGAGGCGCCCCACACCACCCTGTAAAGTGAATAATCTTAATTCTTGTGCTTTCTCACACCCCCAACCTCACACTAGTGTTGGTGGCGTTGGACCAGAACCCACAACACAGGTTACCCAAGCGGAAAAAAAGACAGTACGCCGGCACTCTTCGGTAATACGTAGGGCGGATTCGAACCGGCATCGACAAATTTCACAGCGTTTTCGCGTAACGTCACTCTCAGTAGGCCGACATCTCGGAGTTGACAGGTTGTCCGCTACGGCGTATTGCGATGTGTACCCAAAAGCAGGCAGGAAGCTAAGAGATAGCAGCGTGAGTCAGTCGCACGACAGCGCCACGGCCTTTTGTCGCTGGTATTGGTCCGACACGCATCCCCTTCGCTTCAACAACGCTCGATTATCTTGGCGGGTCATATAGTCTTGAGAGGCAAGGTACGATTTTCGCAGTCGGGGTGTCGTCGTACCGTGCCAATGCATCTCGTTACTTCCCGGAGTCGGCAGCCAGAGACACCTGCTTCTCCTCCATTGTCGCGTCCGTGCAGTCGGCGCCAAGTAGAGGCGTGACGCGGGCTGTAATTACCAGGCTTTTAGCAAACCCCGGGCCTGAAAGCGTTCTGCAGTCGCGCGGCGCCTACAGCAAGACGCGCCGGCTAGGCGGCGACTCTCACTCCTCCTCGTGCTGCGACATTCCCACTAATTGCTGCCGCGGCGCTTCCCCACCGGCTGAAAGCGACCTCCGAAGAAAGGCGTTCTGTCGCCGCCGCCGGAGTGGATCGACCGGCGCAAAAAGCCCGCGCGCCACTTCTGAACAAACGCTCCGTGTGTCGCCCGCGGTGACGGCAGTTGCTGCCGCTGCTAACAGCCCAGGCGCAACCGCTGCTTTGTAATACCGCGCCCCATTATTCCCTCTTCGCGGTGGAACCTACCGTAATCGAGTAAGCGAGCAGTTACTTCGTAATCGCGCAACATTGCGTCTCCTTCATGTGATTGTGTAAGAGACAAAACGCTGCAATAATCAAAACCGGTTTTGTTAACAGGATTGTGGTTACTGTCGTTCACTTTTCGAATGCCTCAGATCCGGAAGTACACTGCGGGCCACCCAAAATTCAACACATTGATTGAAGTATCCAAGTCGGGTGAGATGTACTGCTTACTTCTGCTGCGACGAAAGACTCACCTGATTACCATTTCAGCGCAGGTGCACGTCACTGGCGCCAGTTGAGTACGCTATATACAGGGTGTTACAAAAAGTTACGGCTAAGCTTCCAGGAAACATTCCTCACACACAAAGAAAGAAAATATGTTATGTGGACATGTGTCCGGAAACGCTTAATTTCCATGTTAGAGCTCATGAGGCTTCATTCCAACGTGATCAAACTGTAAATTTTCACAATCAACATGTGTGGGCTGATGAGAATCCGCACGCAATTGTGCAATCACGTCAACAACACAGATTGTCTGTGAACGTTTGGGCAGGAATTGTTGGTGATGTTTTGATTGGGCCTCATGTTCTTCCACCTACGCTCAGAGGAGCACGTTAACGTGATTTCATACGGGATACTCTACCTGTGCTTCTAGAACATGTGCCTTTACAAGTACGACACAACATGTGGTTCATGCACAATGGAGCTCGTGCACATTTCAGTCGACGTGTGTGTACGCTTCTCAGCAACAGATTCGGTGACCGATGGATTGGTAGAAGCGGATCACTTCCATGGCCTCCACGCTCTCCTGACCTCAACCCTCTTGACTTTCATTTATGGGGGCATTTGAAAGCTCTTGTCTACGCAACCCCGGTACCAAATGTAGAGACTCTTCGTACTGGTATTGTGGACGGCTGTGATAAAACACACCGTTCTCCAGGGCTGCATCAGCGCATCAGGGATTCCATGCGACGGAAGGTGGATGCATGTATCCTCGCTAACAGAGGACATTTTGATCATTTCCTGTAACAAAGTGTTTGAAGTCACGCTGGTACGTTCTGTTGCTGTGTGTTTCCATTCCATGATTAATGTGATTTGAAGAGAAGTAATAAAATGGGCTCTAACATGGAAATTAAACGTTTCCGGACTCATGTCCACATAACATATTTTCTTTCTTTGTGTATGAGGAATGTTTCCTGAAAGTTTGGCCGTACCGTTTTTTGTAACACCGTGTATGGGTTGGGTTGGGGGGGGGGACTGACGGCAGTGTGGACATATTGTTGTCGTTAAAGGAAAAAAAGTACCCGAGACCCCAAAATATTTGTTCTTATAACCAGTTTCGGCATTCCAGTCATCGCCATCTTCATCGCTAGTCCTGTAGATAGCATCATTAGAATGCGGAAGTGGTTTAATTGTAGGAGTAAAGTTAAAAAACGCTTTTTTTCTTTTTCTTTCCTACGACAAATCGATCACTGTTCATACCGGGATATAATTTCACTTTAAACGGCAATCGTTCTTTTCTGCAGTTGTTTTGCGTAAGCAACTTCAGTATGCATCGTTGGAGACAGCGAACGTCTTGCGAGCATGTTTGGCAGTTAAAACGAGGAAGAAAAGTTGCCTGTAGGGATTGCGGATTATCGTTCAGAGATATCGGTGGTAGTGTCGAACCTAAGTATCTGTAATCTCTACATGCAGGTGGCAACAACGATACGCCGAGAGCGACTGCAGCCACCCGTCTGCACCACTGTACCCAATGACAGGCACATTTTCTGCGTAGCAGTTACGTATGTCTGCCTCAACACGAATTAAATTAGAATTGTGCCTATTGCGCAACTGAGAGCCTTCGTGCCTACCATTGGACTCGTTGGCAACACGGTGGAATGACTTCAAGAGCACAACTGAGGACCGCGATACCATCCGTCAGCTTTGACCAATGACGCCCATCAAAAATCTATATACGGATAACATATTAATGCTTACGTATTCATTGGAGGATCCAAGTGGGGGGCGGGGGGAAGAGAAGGGTCGTTCTCCCCCTCCCCCAGCAGCCGACTTTTATTATTTTATTTAGAATGCGTAGCTAGCGTGCTATTACTGCACTGAGGCATTGAGTCTTCAAAACGGTGAGACTCTTGTTTGATTGGGTCTGGGAAGTCTCTCTACATATTTGGAGTTTAGCTGACGATGAGAATTCCTTCCGCAGTTTTACACAAGGGGCATTAGGAAATTATAATACACTGGCAAGACAGACAGATAATCCTCAAGATAACAAAATGAAGGAATTGGCTCATATACAAGCGAATACGTTTGATGATTGAAATGCCTGCAGGGATCAAATACTGAAGGCAGGCAGTCATAAAAAATCCAAATTTTTTTCAGCTGAATAATAGAAATAAAAACGACCTATCGCTTTATATAATGTTGATTGTTATTACTTCTTCATTCTTTGATCACTGTTGCGGTAATATTGGGCTTGTCGTTACAATACTGCATAAGAATTCTACGCAATAGAAGTGGGCGGGGAGAACATCAGACCGCATATGTATATGTTTTGCTTGTAACTTCGGTTCTGTAGCCACCATACTTGAACACGGTAGAGACAGCGTAAAGGTTAGCGTAGTTTTCTCACTTTCACGACGTAAATGAAATGTAATTGTAAGTCAAACAACTGAAAGTGGCAAGGAGACGTGTGTATAAGAACTTGTGCTTTCCAGTTTGGACCGTCGCGGGAACAAGAAGAAACTTCCAAGTCGCTGGTTTTCCTATCGTTTTCTTGCTGGAAGCATTTCTTCAAAAAATAGGAAGAATTTTGAAAAGACATGACATCCAATGTATTTTTCGTCCACCTGCCAATGTTAGATCGCTCCTGGGCTCAGTTAAGGATTACTTAGGATTGAGGAAACATGGTGTATACAAAATTCCTTCTCACTGTGGGAAAGTTTATATCGGTCAGACAATCCGAACAATTCAAGATCGATGTACTGAACACCGACACACAAGATTGCTTCAGCCAGAGAAATCCCCGGTAGCTGAGCACTGTCTTAATGAGGGACATAAAATGAAGTATGACGAGACACACTAAGTTGCCTCCGCCATTTTAAAGGAATTGATCGCAATTCGTCTTTTTGACAATATTATAAACAGGGACATAGGTTTCCCCTTGAGTAAAATGTGGAACCCTGTATTGTTTGACATAAAAAAAACAACGGTCTCTCTTTCAATCTGCTGAATAGCGACCTATCGTTCATGCCGACTTCTACCATTGGCGGCGCTGAAACGTAGAGGGCAGAACTGTACATTCTTGCGCACGCGCCCTCGGCCGTCCGCGGCGTATATAGGGGTTTCCGCTCGCGGCTTGTACTCAGTCTCGGCGAGCCGGTGTACCAGCACTGTTGCCTGAGGATGGCGGCTAGGTGGACCGCCGAAATATTGTTTCCAGATGACTTACTTACCCGAGGAAAATATTATCATAAGCTGTACAGTTCGTCCCGGGATTCTGTACAGAGACGATAATGGAAATGTTTTTTCCGTCAGGGAAAGTGTGACTACATGGGTTACAGAAACAAACATTAGACTTCTCGTTGAGAATCGTAAAACTTTTTTCCATATAGCCTACATCTTATATAGACCCGCTGCCCACGACGGAAAAGGTGTGGAACTCCGGTTACTGCACACTCCAACGGTATACTTAACAAGAAAAAAACATGAAATAGCGTGCTGTAAATGACTGTCAGTAATCGACTGTCCTTGTAGTTGCACAGATAAATCGAGCACGACGTCGACGTGTAGACAGCATGCGAATGTTCTTTCCAATGTACTACAGTTATTCTTCGTATCAATTTCTACTAAATTTTTTGTTTCACGTGTTATTGTCAAGAGTTCCTGATTTCCTAAGTGGACATTGCTGCGCAGTTCAGCTATAGATCCATTGCGTCATATTATCCAGTGCGGTTGCTTTCCAGTTGAAAGCAGCTTTTCCTATCAGTGTCCCAATAATGTTGCGAAATTGCCGAGAGGTCCCAGCTGTTGTGCGACGCTGGCGGTCGGACTAGATTGTAGAGTAAAAAAACAAGAAAACGACCACGTCTCTGATTACACTCGGCTTTGCAAGCTTGCTATGCTGACAACTAAATCAGTGACACGTGCTACCAGCAACGATAAACCACTCGTAAGATAAAACCACGGTCATTAAATGGTACTATCTGCACCCTTCATGGAACCAGCTCCTGATCCCTTTCACAACCATTCTGCTCTTTACCCTCGACCGCCAGCATGGTTAATCTTGAAACTTGACTAGCGGACTAAAAGATGGAGTTCAAATGTTGAAATGTTTGTGAAGCTTATGGGACTTAACTGCGGTGTCATCAGTCCCTAAACTTAAAAACTATTTATGAACTAAGTTAAGAGCAAACATCCATGTCCGAAGGGGGATTCGAACCCCCGACGGAGAACAGCCTCGCGCATCGAAGCATCACGCCTCAATGCGCTCGGCCACCCAACTGCGGCAAAGATGGAGTATCTCTTTAATTTAAACAAACCACACACAAATCCATTTTAAAAGAGCGATGAACGATGATTTATGATTTATCTCTGTTTGCTTATGCATAATACATATAGGCCTAATTAATTTTTTTCTATTCTCACGGTGATGAAAGTTTGTGCATCTTCATATTTACTCTGCAAAGAATCACAGGTGTCTGGCAAAGGGTTTATCGAACTGCTTTCATGTTATTCTTCTACCGTTCCATTTTGTAATAGCGCGCAGGAAGAACGGACACCTAAGTCTTTCCATTTAAATCGGATTTTATATTTATGATTTTAGTTTGGTGCTAACAAAAGATGGTAATCGGAGTAGCGGAACAGCTTTCCTATGAAGGTTTAAGAGCAGAGACGAATTTAATTTGCTCAAATTGAACATTACACTTAATCTTAAATTTGAAATATATGGGATACCACGCAACGTTAACTGACCTTAGGGCAATACCTTACTAAATTCAAATATTTCGAGGAAGTGTAAAAGAAGTCTTCAAGAAGCAGTAGAGAAATACTGTCTTATCTTACAATTATTGGTTTGTTATGTATAATACAGGCATCACACTTTGGCTCATTCCCTGCCTATAATTCCTTCTCCCTTTTTCAGTTATTACAATTTTTTTGTGCTAGCAAACATTAGTGATTCAAGGAGAAGTAATGCCGCAGAAAGAGATTTATGAGGGAGGCCGAAGGCTGCATAGAGGAATAAAGAGCAGTCCGACAAGAAGATGCCAACTTTGGAATTCATAAATTTGGACATACCTCAAACTGGGAAAGCTGAGTTACGCCTACGAAGTATAAATTCAACGGTAGTTCATGATATTGCATTCGTCCATGGCTCAGACGAAAATTGTAATGTGATTAACTACAACTCGTTGTTGTCGGTTCCAGTTCTAGGATAGGACGGATCCTTACTACGTAGTCGAGAAAATCGGACAGTTAAAAAAAAAAAGCCGTTGCGGTGAAATACTCTCTACGATTAGTAATATTGTACAGAGGCGTGGCGTAGCGGAATGCGCTTGGGTTCGTAATCCGAAGGTCTCCGGATCGAATCTCGCGGCATGCAATTTTTTAATTTTTGTTTTTTGTAATTCAAATGTGTGTGTGTGTGTGTGTGTGTGTGTGTGTGTGTGTGTGTGTGTGTGAAGACAATAACATTTGATGTTAGAAGTCGCCAGTTTTTCCACGATAAACAAGTTTCAAACAACTTATTATATGTAACTGGCGACTTCGAACATCATTATATTTTCCGCAAACAAAGTTGTATTTCACAAATGTTATTAATTGTCTTCATAATGTTTACCACGTATAGTTAACGGAAGAAGTATAAACGATATTGCGTAACGAATACGTTTAGTGTAAGCCAAAACTTACGAACGATAGAACAATTTTTCAGAATGTCAATCAGGTGGGTTTCTCAACAGATAATTTAAAAAAACTATTGTTCTTGTAAAAACGCATCGTTTATCAGATGTGCCCGATGTCGTGCTGTTTTCTGCTTTCCATATTTCTATGATAACTATCACTCTGGTTCGTGCGATATATATATATATTTGAATTACAAAGAAACAATAAAAAAAGTTGCACGCCGCGAGATTCGATCCGGGGACCTTCGGATTACCAACCCGAGCGCTTACCGCTGCGCCACGCCTCTGTACAGTATTACTAATCGTAGAGATCGTAGAGAGTATTTCACCGCAACGGTTTTTTTTTAGCTGTCGATTTTCTCGACAACGACTGAGAAGTACATCTTGGTGCTTTGCCAAATTACACCTCTGGCCGTGAGCTTTACTATGCGCAGTATGAATCGAATCTGAATTTCACAATTGGCGGCCTCCCATTGTTAGTTGGTATTAGTAGTTTGTCATCTCGTCCAACTTCCATAAGGACACTGGACATGTTGTGGATGACAGGCACAGTTCAGTACAGTAAAAGTAATTGAATGAGACCGTCATTCGTACACACGTCTAGGTGGGAGTAGATGGGATACATTGTGGGCCGTGGAATTCACTGGGAACCATTCCGACATGTGCCTGGAACAATTTCGGGAAGGGGCAGAAAAACCCAGATGAGATTGCGAAGTCAGGTTGCGACACGGGCGTGGCGGTTCTGAGCAAATGTCGGCGTGGCCTTGGTGGACGCTGCTAGCACGCAGGGCCCTCGGCCGCCGCCGACCCTGTACGTAGCGCCGCGCGGCCAGGGTCGCGTGCAAGCGGGTCGCCCGGGCGCCCGGCTGCTCAGCCGGTAGTCTCAGCAGGCGACGATGCTAGACTTGCGCATAATAGTTCGCGAGCGGGAGCGCTCACTTTAGTTCTTTAGTTCTTTTAGTTCGTCCGCTCCCAGAGACGGCTGAGCGGCGTGGTCTGCGCGTGCAGGTGGAGGGGAAAGTTCCCCCACCTAGCTGCTTCATGAGCTTACTTCTTGATCCGCTAACGATATCACGCAAACCAAAAGAAACAGTTTGTGGATAATTTTTCGCTTTTAAGTTTAGAGCTATCTCTATATTTTGGCATTATGGTACCAATAGATGGGAACAATGGCAGGAGCGTGTCCATAATGAGGAAATCAAAGAAAAACTGGGAATGAACACCATAGATGAAGCAGAGCGAACAGACTGAGATGGTGGGGTCATGTTACACGCATGGGAGAAGCAAGGTTACGAGCTCGTCAGTGGAGGGTAAGAGGAGTCGAAGTAGACCAAGAAGAAAGTACTTAGATTCGGTGCAGAATGATATTGAAGTCAAAGGCATCAATGTTAGCTTTGAATAGGGGATCATGGAGGAATTTCATTAGAGGTACTATGCTCCAGACTGAACGCTGAAAGGCAAAATCAGTCTCTGATGATGATGATGATGATGATGATGATGATGATGATGATGATGATGATGGAATTTATTAGTCAGATATTGCAGAGTGCAGACTACTTCAAAACAAATTTTGTAGCACTGAACTATATAATCTAGCAGGCAGACGCTCACTTCGAAGTGGCTCTCATCAGCAGAAGGTAAACACGTGATTTTTAATTCTAATACGCGCCCTCTCGCTATTGCCCGTCGGTCTTCGAAAAAGAATCCAACGAACTAAGAAGCAAGATACGTTTGACATAATAGTTCGCGATCGGTATCGCATGTTGTAGTTCGCGAGCGATTGCGCATATTTTAGTTCGCGAGCGATTGCGCGTGTTTTAGTTGGCAGCTCGGCCGCGAAGTAGGTCGCTCTTTTTAGTTCGTCCGCTCATTTTAGCTTTTTCTACCGCTACTAAAAGAGTTTTCTTTTGTTACGACAGCTTTTTATATAATGATCAGTGTTCCCCAAGCGTGTGCTATTACCCGTATTTTTGGGCAATTAGACATCAAATACTTAAGCAAATAAACCAGTTATTTAGTTTACACTGTGGAATGAGGGTTATATTTAGACACTGCTGAATACCTTAGAAAAGAAAATGTGTGGCAGTGAACTATGAAACTACAGCTGAGCTGCATATAAACTCGAAATGACGGTAACTGTCATAAGGGAATCGCGCGATTCTGCGCGCTCTCACGTTCTCTCGCTGTTCCCCGTCAGTCTTCGGAAAAGGAGCGGATAACTAAGAGGCGAGGGATCTTCGGACTAGTTCGCGTAGTTCGCCTGTGGGAGCGCTCTTCCGAACTAGTCCGATCGCGAACTGCACAAGGCTAGACGATGAACACTTCACTTACCCATAGCGAACGTGCGAGTACGGTCTCGGAGCGCTGCATCGAATTCGCCGTTACTGAGTCACCGTTTCACTGAGTGAGTGGACTGACGGTTCGTCAACATTTACAACTGTGCCGCTATCGTCATGATGAGCTGCGTTGGAGGGGTCCGGGAAGTAGTGACGAGTATGTAAGTGCTATAGGACGTATAAAAATTCCCGATTGCTGGGCCAGCAGTGAAATATGTCTTGAAACGACATTGTTGGAAACTTCCCAATATCACTGATTATAAGTGTACTAGTTCTCAAAGTTAATGAACTGTAGTCATAGGCGGGGCGGGGGGGGGGGAGGCGAATGGTCGTTCCCCCCCCCCCCCCCTCCAAAGAAGCTTTTATTATTATTAATGCGAAGCCTGCGTGCTATCACTGCACTTAGTCCTCAAAACTGTGAGACTTTTGTTTGATTGGGCATGAGGTAAAAAGGGGTGGCCAGTACTAGAGTTTAGCTGAGGATGGAAAAATTCTTCCCCCACCCATCAGGCCGTCCTTGATCCGCCCCTGACTGTGGTTTATGTTAGCCCCTCAAGCGTGACGCTGACTTTTACTTGACAGCACCTGCAGTGTTACACCTACTGCCCCAGTGCCACCAGCGCTGTATGTAAATGCTATATCTAATATGTTTCTAGAAAAAATTCGGAAAAAATAACGTTAACAATTGGAGGTATAAGGATTAATAGACTAAATCACTTCACTGTTTTAATGAAGCTAGAAAAATAATTGCTTACAAGAGTTTTTTAACATTGAGAATGCTCAAAGCATGGCAGAATACCCAGTGCATCATCCTTCCGTATTATAACCATCTATCTACCAGAACTAACAGAAATTCATCTTCATTCAGCCCAGTTACTGCGCACAACTTTAGAAAATCGACACACATACAAAGACAAAAACGTTTATATAATTGTAGAACATGCAAACTCTTATCATCTTGAAGCTAAAGACTTTATGACACTGACATCTCGCGGTCGTCTTTCAATTTGCATCAGCAGAACTGAAAAATAGATTAAAAAAGCGATGACGGCCTATGCCGTCGCATGCGCTTGTGGGGTAAAATGACTTAAGTCTACGTTGTCTTGACGTAATTGGCTATTACATTTCTTCAAATTTTCGTGAACTTTTTATTAGCTGTCTGTTTCCGCGCTGCTGTACTGCAAAGTGACGTGATATTACGTAATTTTACACCATGTATGTTTTACATTTACAGAGTAATAAACCAGTAACACAGATGATAATGTCTTTAGATCGTATTCTAACATCGGTTCGCAGCCTTAATAAAATTATCTAGGTGACTTTGTGTGTTTGAAATCGTAATGTTGTTAAAACAGTTTGTATATTTTCATGCCGCGGTGAAGTGGCTGGGCGTTCTAAGATACCTTGCTGCGGAGCGTGCGGTTGCTCGCCGTCGGTGGTTCGAATCCTCCCTCTGTTATCTTTAGGTAGTTTAATTTAGTTTAAGTAGTTTGTAGGCCTAGGTACTGATGACCGCTGTAGTTACAAACATTTTAACATGTTATTTTTTCATGGAAGGGGAGAGAGAGAGAGAGAGAGAGAGAGAGAGAGAGAGAGAGAGAAAGTCAGCTTAAGATTAAACTTTAATGAAAATACACAAGCGAAATTTTTACAATATTCCAACTTCAAACATATAGAGTGATCTAGATAACTTCAATAAGAAAGAGAACCTAAGTTAGAATACGACCATCACACGTACCTAAAAACATTGTCATCTTCGATTTTCGTATAGCACTCTCTTAAGTATCTACGATGCAACCATCGTAAAATTACATCAAACGAAATATTTAAAAGTTGTAAGACGTAATACCATGCCACGCAGCATAAAACCATAGCATCATAACTGTTGATGAAAATTTTGTAAATGCTCCGGTGATATCGACACCATATGTTACATATACGTGTCATGACAACGCAGATGTAAGGCATTTAACATAAACGAATGTTAAGATGAAAAAATAATAAGAAATATTTATGTAAGAAATTCTTATATAGGCACTAGTTAATGGCAAACTTCTGAAACAACTGTTGACAGAAAAGAAATTGTGATCGTAAGGCACCAAATTGCTACGGTCATCCGTCTCCAGACATGGAAACTGTTCAAATATTTAAGCTTATGGGACTTAAAAATGTTCAAATGTTTGTAAAGCTATCTGACCAAACTGCGTGGTCATCAGTCCGTAGCTTACAAACTACTTAAACCTAGGTAAACTAACCTAAGGACACACACAAACACACACACAAACACACACACACACACACACACACACACACACACACACACACACACACACCTATGCCCCAGGGAGGACTCGAACCTCCACGGCAAGCAACCGCGCGCTCCGCAGCGAGACGCTTTAGACCGCTCGGCTACTCCACCGCGGCATGGGACTTAAATACTCTGGGTCATCAGTCCTTAAACTTACAAACTACTTATAAACTGACTTATACAAAAGGCAACACAAACATCCATGCCCGAGGAAGGTTTCGAACTCCCGACGGGAATGGCCTCGTGCATCGGAGAATAGCTCCTCAATGTGCTCGGCCACTCCGCCGCGGCTGCTCAAACTAATACATTCACACAATCACTCGAGCACGACTGAGCACACATGACGATACTTCAGGACAATAAGAACCTCGATAGTGAGCCAAATATTCGTTGCACCTGAGCGGCCAGAGATGGTCATGTGAGCTTGAGTTATGTTTGAATGATGGTGTGAATTTATATGTTTCTTCTTCTGGTTAAGGCCACGACCGAAAATTCAGGTTGTGTGAATTGATTCTATTCTAAGTGTGTACCTGTGGCTCAGCAATCGTCTTTACGGTGAGCTGTTGTGTGTCATCTGTTTTTGACAATCCATCTGGAGCTTGCATTGTTAGATTTTCTAAAATATTCATCTGAAGGTGTAATCTCTAATACACAGCGTACGTAGTGGTCAATAAGTAGTAGAGGAATTGTTCAGATCTTCGTGGTTTATAAGAGGCGTTGTACAGGATTGGTCAAGTTGTCCGTTTCCATTTTCTAGCTCGTTTTAGCATAAAGTCTGAAGTTATACAGTAATTTTTCTTAACTTCCTAAGACGTCTAGTTTGTCGAACCCTGTTGCGAAACCCTGACACAAGCACCGACTTGAGCAAACAAAATCAAAGCTTTTAGCAGGTTTCTCTTCCTCACCCCTGACACTTACATTCGTTGATTTATTGTACTGTACGACTCTTGGATACACGGTAATCGACCGCAAATGGTCATGTGGGCTTCAGCGAGAAAATTGAGCTGGCTGCGACGATGTGACTGACAGCGACACAAACGATATTCATTATCGGCGTCGGGTGAAACGAAGAGAAAGGTAGAGGTGGCCCTCATCATTTCAGAATGAATGAGCTCGCCTGGAATGATTGGTAGTACTGTGAGGACGATTCCCAGTCGACTATACAAAACCAGTCCTAGTGATGGCGAAATTCAAATCAGTGAAGCCCGAATTAATGAGGTTGCGCTTAATTATTTGATGGCGTCTCTTTTTGCCTATGCGGTACATCTGGTACATTTGTCCTGATACGGAAGTCTTGGTTAACAGTGTGCGTGATGAAAATGAATTTACAGTTGAAGCTCGTCTCTGTGTAATTTTGTTTAAAAACACGTGAAACAAGAACGTGTCACTGGTCATGTGTAGCGTCACTGTTACAGATAAAATTAACCAATAAAACAATGTGATCAAAGTCTATGAAATAAACTAATTGAAGTATGAACTTCAGTGTGATCTTTCCTTGAAATCTATTAAACGCATGTGACATTGAACCTAGTAAAATTAGGAGTCGTTGTTTGGAACGCAACGGATAACACAGTAAATGAAGGCAAACTGTTAATGAGACAATTGTAATTACAATCGCAATCTGATTGAATTCTAATCTCGTTTATTTGAAAAGTAATGTCAGCTAAGGTTATTTCAAGATTATTTTTACGTACTCAGTACACCAGTGAGCAGGCTATACTCAAACAATTCAGCTGCGAGAGCCAAGAAAAATAAGTGCGTACCTGATTACTGGAATATTGTCAGCTTACTTCAATTACAATATTCAAAAAATAAAGTTAGTTATCAATGTCATTTAATCTGGTGATTTCAATTACACAACAATCACTACACTGTCTCAATTGGATTTACGTAATTTTCAATGTGATTATCTTTAAGAAAACACAACTGAATGCAAATACGTACTCGAGTGACCATTTCCCTTGTATCATCCACTTCCTACATCATTCCCCATCTCCACGTCCCACCAGTTGGAACATTTCTAAAGCCGACTGGGGGCTTTATTCTTCCATGGCTGTTTTTCACAATCAGCATTTTCCCAACTGTGACAGTCAGGTCGAATACCTCACAGAGGTTATTCTCACTGCTGCTGAACGTTCCATACCTCGTACATCCTCTTCTCCACGTCGTGTCCAGGTCCCTTGGTGGACTGCAGCCTGCCGCGACGCGCTTCGAGCCCGACGCCGTGCCTTACGCACCTTCCGCCGCCACCCAACTTTGGAGAATTGCATCAATTACAAACGTATGAGAGCGCAGTGCCGTCGTATCATAAACGACAGCAAGAAAGCTTGCTGGACAGCTTTTACTAGTTCTTTTAACCGTTTTACTCCCTCCACGGTTGTCTGGGGTGGCCTACGCCGTTTGTCCGGCATCAAGGTCCACTCCCCGATTCCTGGCCTGACCGTGGAGAACGCGGTCCTCGTGGACCCAGCTGATGTTTCAAACGCATTGGGTCGTTTCTTTACGGAGGTTTCGAGCTCTGCCCATTACCACCCTGCCTTTCTCCCTCGCAAACAGGTAGAGGAGGCACGGCCGCCTTCTTTCCGCTCTTTTAATCGTGAAAATTATAACGTCGCCTTCACCATGCAGGAGCTAGATCGTGCTCTCGCCCTGTCCCGGTCTTCTGCTCCCGGGCCCGATTCCATTCATATTGAGATGCTGAAGAACCTCTCTCCTGCGGGCAAGTGCTTTCTTCTTAGTACCTACAATCGCATATGGACTGAAGGTCGTGTTCCCAGAAGTTGGCGTGAAGCCATTGTTGTCCCCATCCCCAAACCAGGGAAGGACAAACACCTTCCTTCCAGTTATCGTCCCATTTCTCTGACGAGCTGCGTCTGTAAGGTGATGGAACGCATGGTTAACGCTCGGTTGGTCTGGCTCCTCGAATCTCGCCGCCTCCTGACTAATATCCAATGCGGTTTTCGTCGACACCGCTCTGCTGCTGACCACCTCGTTACGTTGTCGACCTTCATTATGAACAACTTTCTAAAGAAGCGTCAAACAGTAGCCGTGTTCTTCGACTTGGAGAAGGCATACGATACCTGTTGGAGAGCGGGCATTCTCCGCACATTGCACAAATGGGGCCTTCGGGGCCGCCTTCCTCTTTTCATTCAAGCGTTTTTGGCGGATCGCAAGTTCCGGGTACGGGTGGGCTCTGTTTTGTCAGATACCTTTTGCCAGGAGAATGGGGTACCACAGGGCTCCGTCTTGAGTGTGGCGCTCTTTGCCATTGCAATCAATCCGATCGTGGACTGCCTTTCAGCCGACGTCTCCGGATCTCTCTTTGTTGACGATTTCGCAATTTATTGTAGCGCCCAGCGGACGTGTCTCTTGGAGCGTTCTCTCCAACGCTGTCTTGACCGTCTATATTCCTGGAGCATCGCAAACGGCTTCCGATTCTCCACTGAGAAAACTGTGTGTATCAATTTTTGGAGATACAAGGAATTTCTTCCACCTTCTCTACGTCTCGGCCCTGTTGCTCTCCCTTTCGTGGAGACTACGAAATTCTTGGGACTCATGTTGGATCGGAAACTTTGCTGGTCCACACACGTGTCCTACCTGGCTGCCCGTTGTGCCCGATCCCTTAACGTTCTTCGTGTCGTCAGTGGCACATCATGGGGAGCGGATCGTACCGTCCTGCTTCACCTTTACCAGGCCATTGTTCAGTCGAAGCTCGACTATGGAAGCCTTGTGTACTCTTCTGCACGGCCGTCGATTCTCCGCCGTCTCAACTCTATCCACCATCGTGGATTACGTTTGGCGACCGGTGCATTTTATACCAGCCCTGTTGAAAGTCTGTATGCCGAGGCTGCTGTATTACCCTTGACCACTCGACGTGACATACTCTTGTGTCGTTATGCATGCCGCCTACGGTCGATGCCCAACCATCCCTCTTACAGATTATTTTTTGACGACTCACTCGATCGCCAATATCAGTTGTCTGCGATTGCCTTGCTTCCACCGGGAGTTCGGTTTCGCCGCCTGCTACAACGGCTCGATTTTACCCTTCCTTCCACCCTTCGGTTGAGCGAAAGCCCATTGCCACCGTGGCATCAGGCCCAGGTTCACACAAACCTCGAACTCAGTTCGCTCCCCAAGGAGAGCACTCCGGATTTGGTATTCCGCTCGAGGCTTGTCGAACTCCGTTCGCGGTTCGATAATGCCGTATTTATTTACACTGATGGTTCCAAGAGCACTGCCGGTGTCGGATCTGCCTTCGTCGTCGGGGACAACCGGTTCCAATACAAGCTCCCTGACCGGTGCTCAAATTTCACGGCTGAGCTTTTCGCCCTCCACCAGGCCGTTTTGTATACCTGCCGCCACCGCCACCCTTTCTATGCCATATGTTCTGACTCCCTTAGTGCCCTGCAGAGTCTTAAGGACCCTTTCTCGAACCATCCTCTCGTGTATCGGATCCAACGCTCCCTCCAGTTGCTGGCGGATGACAGCTGTCACGTATCTTTCCTGTGGGTCCCTGGCCATGTGGGTGTGCCCGGGAATGAGGCCGCCGACACAGCAGCCAAGGCAGCAGCTCTTTTGCCTCGCATGGCTACCTTTTGCGTCCCATCGGACGATGTTCAACGGGCTCTTCGCCGGAGTATCGTGTCGCAATGGCACAGTGTGTGGCTTTCACTGTACAACAATAAATTGCGAACTGTCAAACCGATCCCGACCGCTTGGAGGACATCCTCACGCCCCTCTCGGCGGGAGGAGGTCATCCTGGCTCGGTTGCGGATCGGTCATTGCCGTTTCAGCCACCGTCACTTGCTATCCGCCGAACCTGCACCGCTATGCTCCTGCGGTGAACTGCTGACAGTGCGACATGTTTTACTGACTTGTGTTAATTTTAATCATCTCCGTGTAGCCCTTCACTTTCCGTCTACTCTGGAGGAAATTTTAGCTGATGACACACGAGCAGCTGCTCGGGTTTTGCGTTTTATGAACTTGGCCAACCTATCCAAGGATATTTAACCCTTTTAATTGTCTTTTATCTTTCGTTTTTAGCCTCTTGTTGATGTTCTGACTGTCACCATTTTTTTGAGATCATAGCGAATCAATGTTCTTGGCTTGGCGCTAATGACCATAGTTGTGCGCCCTAAAACCACAAAAAAAAAAAAAAAAAAAAAAAAAAAAAAATGAATGCAAATACTTCATGTCTTGCAAGACAACAAAGTTATCCTGTAACTATTAAGCCTATTTATTAACAACGTGATCTTTCATCAATACAACAAAACACTCTATTTATGAATTTTTCTTAGAATACCTGTGTCTTCTTCCACTCTAACTTGTTACGCAACTTATTCTCCTTAAGAACTATGCTTTCACTAATATTCTTGTCAAATTGTAAGTCAACAACTTGTTTTGTCATAAGGCGGTAACACAACAAAATTAATCATCAGAAAGATGAAAGGAATGGGAACTAGAGACTTGAGGTTAAATCAAAACTAGTAACTTTTGTTAACTTACTTCATTAATAAGTAACACTAAGCACCTACTACAACAATAATCATACAATACTAACTACTTCAATACTGGTGCAAAGTGAAACATCAAAACCTGTAAAATAACTAAAAAGCATTTCTTGTATTCTAAATATTTATTTTTGCGAAATAAACTTCACAACATGACATTAGAACGATTTTTGCTTCAATAAACACATACTTGGGTAACTAACACTTTTAATTGTATTTACACTTGCATATTACGAAAGTTTGAAAGCTAAATAAATCTTCACGGGTGTATTGGTACAGTGCGGAACTAAGCACTATTTGTAGGTCATTATGCAAACGTTAACGCCCAAACACGAGGCCTCGGCCCAAACAATATACAGGTATTTGTTTATCTTACGAGAGCAGCAGCAGCAGCAGCGTGTTGTATTGTATGAAGTCACAGGCATCACGTGACTCAAATGTAGCGTTTTAGCGGGCTTTCAAATTATTTGAATTTCATTTCCTTTTTTTTAAAAAAGTACTGAAATCCACGAGGTAAAAAAGCTTGTTCGGGCCATAACATGACATAATTAACAATTTAAAACGATTTCTAGAAAACAGTCAAATACCTTATTACCATAATAAGTACAGAAAATTTACCTCTTTCTTTCAAAGGGCAAATCCGTAATCTTAGCTTGAGGGACAATGCTCATCACAAGACAATCGTCCTTACAAAAATTATTGAGCAGAAATATTAATGCAATGCGGCTGCCTAAGTCATTACACTAACTGGCAGACTGCGTCTGCTTCAGAAAGCTTCACTCTGAGTCGCCTACAGTCGCCGGCCGCGGTGACCGAGGGGACTAAGGCGCTCCAGTCACGGTCTGCACGGCCACTACGGTCGGGGGTTCGAATCCCCCCTCGGGCATGGATATTTGTGCCGTCCTAGTTCGTAAGTAGTTCATAAGTAGTTTGTAAGTTTAGGGACTGATGACCCCGTAGTTAAGTCCCATAGACTATACAAACATTTGAAACATTTCGCCTACAGACACCTCGCCACTTGTAGACTGCCTTGCTCGCCACGACTCAGGTCAGAGAATGCATGTTCTCTGGCTTATGGCACAGATTACCAACTTGTCCATATTAACAAGTGCATTCAAAATGAAATCAGAATATCACAAAGAAATAGAACGTACCAATGACAGCTCAAATACCAATAAAAATATGCCCATGGCAGAATATGTGTACTCCTTTCACAGTCAGTTAACAATATAGTAAATTTTAATCAGTCAGTTTTTAACATGCCTCGGTGCATTTTCTGTTCATTTCCGTAATATTAGTGTTTGTACAGACAGTGGTCAAATAATTTCAGGCTCTCGTGTGCCACTCTCTACCTGCAGACGATGATGATTTCATTGTTAACTAAGTAGTGCCTATTTCAGTTTTACATTCTTAAAGTTGTTAAGTGTTCTTGTGGTCTTCAGTCCGCAGACTGGTTTCTTGCAGGTCTCCACGCCTCCCTGTCCGTTGCAAGCCTCTTCATCTGCAAACACGTTCGGCAACCTAAATTCTTTATCTGCTTTCTGTATTCGTCCCTCGGTCTCCGTCTACGATTTTTATCCCACACACTTCCTTCTAATGCTAAGTTGACAATTCCTTGATGTCCCAGCCTGTGTCCCACCAATTTATCCCTTCTCTTAGTCAGGATATGCCAGAAACTCCTTCCCAATTCGGTTAAGCAGCTCATTAGTTTTGTGATCTACCCATCTAATTTTCATCATTCGTCTTTAGCACCAGATATCGCAAGCTTCTATCATCTTTATGTCTGAACTCCTTATCCTCCACGTTTCACTCCCATACAATGCTACACTCAAGACAAATTCTTTCAGAAAGAACTTCCTAACATTCATATTAATATTGGATGTCAACAAATTACGCTTCTTCGAAAACACTTTTCTTCCCATAGCCATTCTGCATTTTATATCTTTTTTACTTGGGCCATCAGAAGTTCTCATGCTATCCAAATAATTAATCTAATTCGTTCAGTATTGCCTGACTTTCTGACGCTACCCCTGTTCATCTGATACCCTCTTTTCAAGACAGTGTCCATTCCATTCAATTGCTCTTCCAGATACTTTGCAGTCTCTGACAGAATTACTATGTGATCAGCAAAACGCAAGGTTTTTATTCCCTCTCCCTGAACTTTAACTCCCTCCCTTGCATTCCTTCACTGCTCGCTGAATGTACAGATTGAATAATACTGGTCAAAGGTTAGAACCCTGTCTTACTCCCTTCCTAGCCTCTATGTCCCTTTCATGTCCTTCGATTCTATTAACCGCTGTTTGGTTGTTGTGTACGTTGAATATAACTATTCGCTCCCTATATTTTACTCCTGCTACCTTCAGAATTTGAAAGTGTGTGTTCCAGTTGACATTGTCAAAACCTTTCTCCAAATCTACAAACGCTAAAAAAGTAGGTTTCCCTTTCCTTAGCCTATCTTCTAAGATAAGTCGTAATGTAAATATTGCCTCGCGTGTTCCTACAAATCCAACTGATCTTCCCCGTTAATTGTGTATGAGTTTTTATTTCTCAAAAGAATTCATAAAATAGGAGCCATTCCAATGTGCGCTCAACACATCATTCTATAATTGGGGTATGATAATGCAATGTGAATGTGGATACTTCTCACGTGGGCTTCATCAGCGTTGATTCTTCGAAGAATCCCGTCACAAGAAGTTAATTTTTCCTGCTGTTAACGTCATTGCAGCATTTGTTAGCTGGAATGGAAACTGAGTGGATTGGCCGGAGGAAATTAAGGTGTCGTGTTCAGCCATTGTGAAACCTGCCTGACGCTCGACCGCCCACTTGTTTTCCGCTGTGCTGGGACCATCGCGTGCCGCATTTTATTTCCAATCGGACGTGTTGCATTGTCCCCTTTGCTGAAAACAATGGAAGTAATTTACAGCGGAATGTTTATTGCCAATTACGTAAGTCTCGAAAGTAGAAAGTCATACGCCAGTCTTGCGCGCTGTGCGCATGTGGGTCGCCCGGAAAACAAAACCTCTCTACTGGCCCCCGTGCTTTTTGTTCAGTGTACTGCTGTCTTTTTTTTATGCCTTAAAGCGACGCTTATGTAGTGGGTATTTAAAGTCCTGTAATAAACTAGAAGATAAACCTACTGACACGAATCATTAGTTCTCATTGAAACTGTAACTTATTAAGTGTATTTGTGAGGCTGAAGACAGTACTACCCTTGCACCACGAGCAAAAAACGCAATTTAATGTAGAATGATTTATATAGTGTAATATATATATAAACATTAATGTTTTTTTTCTTTTTTCCGTATTTTATGCACGACCATACCGTACATCCGATTGCGATAAACCTT
This sequence comes from Locusta migratoria, assembly GCA_026315105.1. Classification (NCBI taxonomy): domain Eukaryota; kingdom Metazoa; phylum Arthropoda; class Insecta; order Orthoptera; family Acrididae; genus Locusta; species Locusta migratoria. The sequence continues at coordinate 250,306,359 of CM048749.1, forward strand.
TGTAAACATATTGCTTGCACTTTCGTGAAGATTATAGGCATAATTATGTTACTGTACGACATATGACGTCATGAACAATGAGGTGCGTTAAAGACTGGTTCTTACGAACGACATTTAAAATTATTATTGCTTACGCAATGCGTTCCAAACACATTTTGCAAATAGTATACTGTTATGCCAACGAATGTAGTTACAAAAGTATTTCTTTTCCTAACTATAGTTTGACGTATGAGATCATAAAATTTAGATGCGTGGGAAACTGCCGCATCATGTTTGTTAGTATTTTATGCGCTGCCATACCGTTAATCAGATTGCGATTAAACTTTGCACACTCAATCTTCAAAACAAGAGGAAAGACATGAGCTAAATATTTTTTTTTCTATGGTGCATAACAGCCGGTACTTCACCTATGAACTTCGACAATATCTACGGTCAGTGGCGGATTCGGGAGGGTCTTGACCCAGTTGAGTTAAAAGCAAGGTTCTTTTGGAGGGGGCTAGATCCAGTCGAGGATGGGAATGACCAAGGGAAACACTAAAAGCAAGGTACTTTGCGGGGGGGGGGGGGGGGGGCGCCTGATGAAAGATGGGCTTCGAGAAACGTAGGCACTTCCAGTATGTATGGCCTTCCAGAATCCACGGCCTAAATCCATCTGACCTGGTTGTGGGGATAAGGATCGTGTCTATTAGGAATGTATCCGAACTCATCCGTATTTGAAGGATAGTATAGGGCGACAAAATCGTCCACGTTATTCTGGATATGCTGTGGGCATCTGTCAACCCATGCCTAGTTAGTGATGAAGCATTTTGATGAGTCGGAAGACCATGTTCAACACTTGTATGTTATAACCATATCCTAATAAATGTGCCAAAACTCCGTTATCATGTGTATGATCGGAGCTACCGCGAGCTCCGCAGCAAGGCGTCTTAGAGCACTCGGCCATTCCACCGCGTTTATGTATGGTCGTTCCTCCCCCATTCCTGCACCCACACCACATCTTGACTGCTTGCAGCGCCATATTTTCGCCTAGTGGGAGAAAGTGGAACTATACTTTTTTCATCATACTCTGACAATGTAGCGATTACTGAACATAAACAGGAAGTTTCAGCGTCCGGCGTTTCATCCCGCATTGCAGCACCCGGAACACAATCAGTTCAGTTATAACCATCCTGTACAACACTACAATGAAATGGAAATGTCCGAATTTGACAACGAGTTCAGAGTACTCTGGGGTTTGGGCATGGGTGTTAGTGTTGTCCGTAGCGTAAATTACTTTAAATTTAAGAGTACTTGAAATCAATTAATGCAGATTCGCCAAATATCGCTGAATGCTCTTAGACAACGTGTATTATGGATTGCTCATTCGCTCCTCACAGTCAGGCAGATAAAAGGAAACATTAATTCTTCATGGTGTAAGCACATACACCTTGAACCGTCCTGATGCGGTTCAACCTCGATCAGGTGTGGCGTGGTAAATGGAATCCCTCAGTCTTCGTTACATACTTTGAACCATGTGGGTATTGTGCGGTAGATGTTAATTTCAGCGTTCTTGCCTCTAGAAAGTCTAGATCAAGGAACTGATACTTTCTGAAACACGCCAGGGTGTTTTCCGACATTTATTGGGGGATCGTGTAGCGTATCGTACAAGGAAAAGTTCTTTAGAGTCGTGATGGCCTTGAGCAACTACAGCTTAGCTGCTTTCCTCCTTGGATCTTAATTCTCGTGGCTTCATCAAGATGGGCATGAATCTTTGTGTGGGCGCTGTTTCCCCTCAATATCTGCTATGACGTGCTATCAAAGTTTTGTCAATTATCTTGATAGTAAACTGGTCCTTCCTTGGTGATGTTCAGTTTTATATCATGCTCTCATTGGAGACTCTTCATTTCCGAAATTAGAGCGGCGCTTTGAAAATACATGCTAGGCCAACTGTTGTTACCTTGTGTATTGAGCGCCAAAGGTCCGCGATGTTTTTAATTCTGTTGGCAGACAGAAAAAGGTAAAAACAAACAAAATTGGATTCACGCAGATGGACTTTGCTTTGTTCTTTCAGCCATCGTATATTGTTTACTTGCAGCTGTTTTTTTCTGCGGACCCACATAGCAAAAGCATCGTGTGATGGAAGTACCGGATAAAAATCACATTACAAATGTCAAGACCGCAGCTAGCAGACAATAAATGGGGCGAAGCTTTTAGAGCACTACCAACGGCCACACCACATTCCATTAACCTGATAAATGTTACTGACAGTTGCTTTGACGGTCGATGGTTGCCATTGAGGGACGTAGGCAATATGTATGAGACAAAACCGAAATCGTGAAATTAGCCACAAGCCTGACTGTGAATACTAACAATAAGACACGTTTGATATTGGCGTTTTTCTCTCCTGTCATATGTTTGTAGAAGAGTTTTCTGGTTGTATTCTACGTAACTGCAGACCTAACCTTAGCTATCTCACTGAGATTAGCATTTAGCATTCACTGATTAGATTTTAGCATTTTTCTTTAGTTCTGTTTATAATATTAGTAAAATTAGATGCTCCTGTACATCTCAGCATTAGCGTTCACTTAAATCTTTTCTTAATAGTTATCTTAATACTAAACCTCTCCTGTCCACATTTTTATAGCTGCATTGAACAAAACGGAATTTTTAATTACGCAGGCATCGTTATCAGTGGGCTTTTATTTCAGAAAACAGGAAAACTATTTATACCAATTTGTACAAATTAGCACCAATTAGCATATACATAAAATCATGTTTATTTAAGATAGCATTTACAAATTGAAAACGGACAATATTTTGATTACGTTCTGCCCTTAAGACAGCGTTGGAACGTGGATGTTACATGATTACTGTATTTTCTTCTTTCCTTACTTGTTCTTCAACAAATCATTTCATTCTTTGGCTTTGTCACGGTTTTCTTTGTTCTGTCAATATTGTTCTCGTTTTCTTTCTTTCTCTTCAAATCCTGTGTAAATAATATTCTTCGTTACAATATCTGTTTGATATCATACTTCATTTATTGACGCCAATAGTTTTTTGACGCTTTTTACTATATCAAAAAACTGCTTCGTGAGTCGGTCGTAGGTGCATCTGTGCAGGTTGTTTGTTGTTTTCGTGTGTGTGTGTGTGTGTGTGTGTGTGTGTGTGTGTGTGTGTGTGTGTGTGTGTGTGTGTGTGTGTGTTTTATTTTATTTTTTCCCTCCGTATCCATACACCGTCTCTGTGTAACGCACCCGACATTTTACTGAAGATTTTACGTCAAATTTTTGTGTGATGACTGATAATACTATTGTGGTTGGTTGGTGACGTGTAGAGTACTTCGGGCAGTAAGATTGTTTCAGTGCCAGGGTTTGGCCTATCCTTGATATGCTTCTTTTGTTGTAATGCGTTCATGGAAGTTCGTAAATTTTCTGAAGTTTACCAGGTCGTTTGGTTTTATGTAGGGTGCCTTCTTAGATCAGACTATTTGTATACATTCCCCTAGATACTTGAAATTACCCACTCCGGTGAACTTTCCGCATTTTGTGTGAATCGTTTGTATGTTGCGATCCAAACTGATCTTACCCAAGGTCGGCTTCTACCAGTTTTTCCATTCGTCTGTGTAGATATTTTGCAACCACTGTAACGTGTTAAACAGATAGTTCTATAATTTTCACATTTGTCTGCACTTGCTTTCTTAGCAGTTGGCGTCACCATATTTTTCTTGAAGTCTGAGGGTATGTCTCCTGACTCATACATCTTGCATACCAGTTGAAACAATTTCCTCATGACTGGCTCTCCTAACGATAATAGCAGTTCAGACGGGACATCATCTACTCCAGGGGTCTTGCTTCTTCTCAAATCTTTTAGTGCTCTGTTAAATTCTTCTCGCAGTATAGTATCTCCTATTTCATCTTCCTCTACTACGTCTTGCGTTTCTAGAATACTGCCTTAAGGTTTATTTCCTTTCTATAGGCCTATATATTCCTTCCACCTTTCAGCTTTTCCTTCTTTGCTTAGTACTGGTTTTCATATGAATTCGTGATATTCATACCGCTGCTTTTCTTGTCTCCAAATGTGTCTTTTATTTTCCTGTAGGCGGTATCTGTCTTTCCCCAAGTTACTCATTCTTCTACGGTCTTGCATTTCTCCTAAAGCCACTCCAGTTAGCCAATCTGCACTTCCTGTCAATCTCATTTTTCAGACGTTTGTAGTACTTTTCGCCTACTTCACTTGATGCATTTTATATTTTATCCTTTAATCAATTAAGTTTAGTATTTCCTGTGTTATCCAAGGATTTCTATTAGGCCTTGTCCTTATGTCTATATGATCCTCTGCTGCTTCCACTACTCTTATCTCCGCGCTACCCATTCCTCCTCTAGTGTATTGCTTTCCCCAGTTTCAGTCAATCCTTGCCTAAAGCTCGCTCTAAAACTCTCAATCATCTCTGGTTCCGCCGGCCGCGGTGACCGAGTCGTCTGCGGCGTCAGTCACAGTCTGCACGGCCACTACGATCGGGGGTTCGACTCCGCCCCCCCCCCTCGGGCATGGATATTTGTGCCGTCCTTAGTATTAGATAGTTCAAAAGTAGTTTGTAAGTTTAGGGACTGATGACCCCGTAGTTAAGTCCCATAAGCTCTATAAACGTTTGAACATTTTTTCTCTGGTTCCTTCAACTTGTCCTGATTCAATCTCCTTAATTTTCTACCTTTTTGCAGTCTCTTAAGTTTTAATCTACAGGTCATAACCAATACGTTTTATTCAGAGTGTGTGGGAGGTACCAATTGATAATATTTTCGCGAGATCCACGACGCGTTGCTCCAAATCGAGCTGCCATTCCCACGCGGGCTGTTGAGACTCTAAAGATGATTTTTCTATTGTATAATAAATAATAAATAAAATTCCTTTGACGCTTTAACTTCAGCGAAACATGTCTGGGTAAAACAAGAAAATAACATTGTATTTTGTAGAAAGGAAGATGTCATCCAACTAACAAAATGTGTCTGTAATTTACGGTGTAGCCGTTGTTCAGAGTGCCATTATTCGAATCTTGATACTGAAATAATTTTTCACGACACTCTTAAGCATTTATTACGCTTATTAGATACCAATCCATTGTACGAGAAGCTCCAGTTTCGGGAGGACGGTGTTTAGATTCCCTGGCTAGTTAGCAAGCTCAAGGTTTCCGTGCTCTCCTTAAATAGCTTAACTCCAGTGCCATTTTACTACCCATTCTTCTCCTGTCCTAGCTTGACCTGCGTCACTAACGAGCTCGTCATTGACGGCGCCGGCCGCGGTGGCCGAGGAGACTGAGGCGCTTCAGTCAGGGTCTGCACGGCCACTACGGTCGGGGGTTCGAATCCCCCCTCGGGCATGGATATTTGTGCCGTCCTAGTTCGTAAGTACGTCATAAGCAGTGTGTAAGTTTAGGGACTGATGACGCCGCAGTTAAGTCCCATAAGCTTTATAAACATTGTCATTTTCACAGCTGAGAACTACATCGTGACGCGATCGACGGGCGCAATAGGAACACTGTGCAAAGTGTCGTATTGTCTGTCTGGTATAAATTTAACGACTGAGCGAACCTTTAACAGGTAAATAAAGACCTCCTAGTTAACGATGGCTTAGTGCAGTCTCACAAGGAGACCACATGAGTATCGGATTTTAGAAGTTTTTTGATATTTAAGGTACGTAAAGTTCCGAAAAAAATCGACTTTGAAGTTTTGCAAGTAAACGTAAGCATCAAAATTTAAAACGTTTGCTAAATCTGTCTGTGTAGCTCACTTGGTAGTGTTCTAACCTTAAATGCAGAGGGTCGGTGGTTTGAATCCTGCAGTGATAGCTTCTTAATTTTTATTTTTTCACTGTCTTCGAATACTTGCACAATTTTAATATCGAATGGTAATTTTTATAAAAAATGCAGGTATTTTTTCTTATTCATAGTTAGCTATATTTTCCGTGTCCTTTACTGATATATTAAATTGACAAAATGGCAATCAGCCACAAAGGCTACAGGAGCCAACGTCTTCGCGGAAGGACACTTAGTGTTCACGACATTTTTGACAAATTGCCGCCAAGACAGGCCGCCACCCTAGGAGGCGTGAAACCGGCCCTTGCGGGCCAGAACGAACTTTTAACTGTACTCTGGGTCAGGTTGGTAACACGTCACTAGTTTTGCCAGCGGAAGAATCAGCGTTGCGAAACTCGCTTTAACAGAACTGGTGTGTGCGACGTGGCCGCTCTCAGTTCGGCAGTTGCTTGTTGCTTCAGATGCTTGCAGTTCTTAGGTGGTCAGGTCCGCGATCGGCTATTGTGCAGTAGCCGCCATGCTCAGTCTTGGTGATATTTCGTTGACCGACAGCAACTTCACCGTTCCATCAAGCAGGTATTCGCGATTTAAGTGAAGTAATTGCATTCGGTCGCGAGTTTAATAAATATGCAACGGTCTGCATAGCGGGCGATAGGCGCGATGACTACTAAGATGGTTTTCCTTTAGTTTTGTGGGGCCCCCGTTTCGGGCTTAGTCTACTGTTTTCATGACCAACTGAAATTTTCATGAAACTCAATACGCTCTCTTTCTCTCTCGTTCAAGGCTGGTCGAACTATTTGAATGTGCTTTATTTTCGATGTTTGCTCTCTATTGTATATCTTGTTCTGTAACAAGGACAAGTTGTAACAGGCTACCTACTTCGTAATTATATATATATATATATATATATATATATATATATATATAAAGTTCAAATGTTTGTAAGCCACGCAGTTTGTTCCGATAGATTTACAGACTACTTCAACTAAGGTAAACTAACCTAAGGACAACAAATACATCCATGCCCCAGGGAGCACTCGAACCTCTGACGGCGAGCAACCGCGCGCTCCGCAGCTGGGCGCCTTAGACAGCTCGGCTACTCCACCGCGGCGTAATAATTATTCTAATGCTACTTTCAGAATACAAAGATTCATTTACAAAATAATAGAAAATAATAGAAACCCCTGCTAGAAGAGAGGAGGTCGATGCTGGCAACGGTCACAGCAACAGAAGATTAACAGGTGAGTCACCGGAAGTCAGGCAGATTAAGTCATAATCTCGTTTCTTTCGTCCCAAAACCAACCATAGCAAGAGACGGGTGCTACAACCTACTCAACCATTGTTTCATGTGACGGCCAGAAGTTCAGCTCGTTTACCGACACACAAACCAAAACTGATGAAACACGTGGAATTAATATCCCAAAATGTTTCAATAATTCCAAAACAACAAAGAAAAAAAATATTGACCATAGTGGGGCTTGAACAAGGTACTCTTTCGAGAGTGAAACTTTCACTCTGCAGCGAAGTGTGCGCTGATACGAAATATCGGCCGCGACGGATTGGCCGCGCGTACTGGAGCGCCGTACTGCGGTGCGCGCGACCGTCCGCCGTCGGAGTATCGATTCCCCCCTCGAGTATGGGTGTTTGTGTTGTCATTAGTTTGGTTAACCTTAGATTATCTAGTTTGTAAGCTAGGGACTAATAGCCAAGCATTTGAGCCCCATAGATTTACAAACATTTGATTTGATATTAAACTTCCTGGCAGATTAAAATTGTATGCCGGAACCGGGACTCGAACCTAGATATTTGCGAGGTATAATTGTGAGTTGGCATCGTGAGTCGTGACGGGATAGCTTACTCCGTAGAGCGCTTGCCCGCGAAAGGCAAAGGTCCCAGGTTCGAGTTCCGGTTCCGGCATACAATTTTAATCTGCCAGGAAGTTTCAAGGGACGTTGCAATATTTTTATTCGGGCATGGATATTTGTGCCGTCCTAGTTCGTAAGTAGTTCATAAGTAGTTTGTAAGCTTAGGGACTGATGACCCCGTAGTTAAGTCCCATAAGTTCTACAAACATTTGAACATTTTGTTATTTAAGTTGTGAACTTTACGTACCATAAATAACAAACAATTCTAAACTCCGATACCCATGTTGTGGCCTTGTCAGAGCTTCTGAGCTAGTACCGTGTGCTCTGTGCGTTAGAGTAGAGGCAAGTACAACGAGAGCGGCCGTGGTAGCGTGTGCCTGGGCTAGCCGTACACGGGGCCGGCGCTGGCGGCGTCGTGTTTTATTGCGAGCTCGGCGATTAACACGGCGCCCTGCCGCCGCGTCAGCTTTATCGGTTGCCGCCCACCCCTCACCTAGGGGGCGGGAGGGCCGCTGCCGACACGAACCTTCCCTTGTCCTTCATTTTGCAGCATCCCCAGCCAGATCCACCACGCGCCGACAAGCCGCTGTAGCGCGACTGCGGCTAATTGGACGACACCCGGGCCTGCTACACCGGGGGTCGACGTCAGGCAGGAGAGGCACTACCGCACATAATTAATAAAATGGCAGCAACCAGTTGCTTGTGATTATTTTTGACCACCGGTTTCGGACGCTTGAGTGCCCTTCTTCTGGTCTCTCTACAGGCAAACAAGTGCATTGGTATATAATAAAGGCTATAAAACCTACAAAAGTAGGTTACAGAAATTTGAAGTAGTTTTGAAACAAATAGATTTAATAAAAGATATGCTGCGGTTCCGTAGCACAGTGGTAGAGTGCTAGACTACAAATCCAAAGGTCCCGGGTTCGATCCCCGCTAGGTCCTAGGATTTTTATCTGTCACTTTCCACTTCTTTCACCTCTGGCAGTGTTGCTGATGTGAAAAATACCGAGTAGTACCGTGGTTCGGAACCCACGTTAAACTGTAGGTCCCCCATACAACTGGCTGGGTAAGTCAGTTCGAAGGTCGGAGGAAGGCAACGGCATACCACCTCCAAATGGGACCATACCTAGTAAAGCACTGTGGTGTTCAAACCAATATTCGGATTGTTGACTGCTTTACCTTTTATGATCATGTAATGGGATAAAATTAACACATTTCAGTATTGTTGCTTAATAAATGTACATGCTAGCAGGAGAATGAACGCTAACTGCAGAGATTATGCAATGAATAACAATCAGCTACTAACAAAGTATCTATGGATGAGCCTCATAATTAAAGAGTACAAATAAATAAGGAGAAAAAGGCTATTGGGAAAAACAGTAATACTCGATGTAGTTGAAAAGCGTAAAGAGAGAAGCAGGTGACGGATAAAGCAGTCGCTTAACAGATTAATAGTCAGTAGTATAAGAAGTAAAATGATAATCCGCCTATGGCGCCACTTGTCATTGTACTTCTTATATACTGACTATTAATCTGTTAAGCGACTGATTTATCCGTCACCTGCTCCTCTCTTTACGCTTTTCAACTACATAGAGTATTACTGTTTTTCAAATGTTTGTATAGCTTATGGGACTTAATTACGGGGTCATCAGTCCCTAAGCTTACAAACTACTTATGAACTAGCTAACACTAAGGACGGCACAAATATCCATGCCCGGCCGTATTGGCCGTGCACACCGTGTCTGGAGCGCCTCAGTCCCCTCGGCCACCGCGGCCGGCATTACTGTTTTTCTCCTTATTTTTACTCAGCCGACCTGTGCATTTCGTCATTAATGTGTCATTTCTTTGCCGGACACATCTGTTACGCCCCTGTTCGTCTAATGGGTCAGTTTTTGCAACAATTTCACGTTAGAGCTATATATTGACAGTAATTATACTATCCACTATTACAGATCGTGTATGCTATTCTTTGTACACAGTTCACCTGTTGGTAAGTGAACTGCTCTAGACTATTCATTTGACTGCGGGGTCTTATTAAGTCTTGTAAATAGCTCCGTTGTTCAAATAAAAGTACTAAGGAATACGTCTAACGACTTAAGATTCAGTAATACGTTGAGGCAGTGGGATGTCTCATCCCCGATCAAAAGACACAAAAAAGTGGCTCTTGTGGTCGTGTTATTTTGGAGGCAAGGTACACTCAACCAGAAAGATACAACTTTAAGAACAAGTAAAAATTTTATAATTACATGAATAGTCGTTGTTCTTGTTGTTGAACTACAATAATGAATCATGAAAGCCACGCTTCTTCTTTTAAACTTAAAATTTCTCTTGCTGTGTGTTAGAATCGCTGTGTGTAGATACAGAGAGAAATCACGGGAGTATTGCGCGTAGCTTGACACTTTGCCCTCAAAAGTCTGTCATATTGGAGCACTGATAACTCGAGCCACACTCCTGATGAACAAGAGACAGAATCTGTATACAGGTCTATGCGCCGAGTATTCAATTATGCACCGACCAATTGGGATTTGCGCACGTGATTGAGTTCGTACTGCGCGGCCTCTTGCGGTATTGTAGGGAACTCGTGTTGCCAACCGCCACTGTTTCTGCGGCCCTATGATACTGTGTGGTAATCTTTGGTTGTTTCACAGTACGCAACACTACAGTGGTTACTGTAATCGAAATGTGATTTTTCGAAGTAAAGAAATTGTTTATTGGGCGCATTACTTATCGTAGAGTGTAAGCCCTTTCCCCCTCCCCTCCACTCTCCTCCTCCCCCTCCCATTCCCCCCACCCTTGTGCCCGATACACACTACCCACCCCTACTGGATTCGATTTGACGAGTAGCAATTGAAAAAATTGCTTGTTGCGACTGGACGTTATCAAGTGTAACTGCAGTGACACTTAAGTATTACCACCCTGTTTATCATATTTAAATGAAGTAAACGAGAGCGTACTGTGACGAATCCCTACGCTTTCATAACAGGAAGCAATAGAAGGCGTTTTCATTTTCGTATCATTTGGGAGCGAAATGTAACTGCTAACTGTTTCCTGCTTCTCCGCTGTGAGATAAATTTCAAAGTACGGCATCCTTAGGCTTTAGCAGACGACACAGAAACAGCGACGGGGTGTAAGTGAGGAAGCACCTTGCGCCTCTCGCGATATGCGAGTAATTTAGAACGCCGGCGACAGAATAGCTGCGTCTAAACAGCCGCCGACACCTCTTAGTGCACTGGAGTGTGCTCTTGTATCAAGTGATATTAATTTCAGCACCGACGCCAGGAGCAGAGCGCGCCCTCGCCTTAACTTTTAGCACGCGGCAGCTCCGGAGTGACACGGTTAACAAGAGACAGCGCCCCTAAAGTGCCGCTGTATGTTTATGCATAACGGCTCATAATGCGCCGTCTGGCCCCGCGTCGCCTTTTTCAGACAGGCGGCATGCGGCCTTAAGGTCTTCTAAGAGCGCGTATTAACCTTGGAAGAGTACATCCTGTTAGAAAGCGGGAATTCGATTTTTATGTGACTACTCCTGCTAATGCATATTCTAGTCATCATCATCATCAGAGACTGATTATGCCATTCAGCGTTCAGTCTGGAGCATAGTACCACTAATAAAATTCCTCCATGACCCCTATTCAATGCTAACATTGATGCCTCGCCTGATGTTATGCTTTCTACTTCAAAATCATTCTGCACCGAATCTAAGTACTTTCTTCTTGGTCTACTTAGACTCCTCTTACCCTCCGCTGCCGAGTTCATGAGTCTCTTAGGTAACCTTGCGTCCCCCATGCGTGTAACATGACCCACCATCTCAGTCTGTTCGCTCTAACTGCTTCATCTATGGTGTTGATTCCCAGTTTTTCCTTGATTTCCTCATTATGGACACACTCCTGCCATTGTTCCCTCTATTGGTACCTGCAATCATTCTTGCTACTTTCATATATGTAACCTCTATCTTATGAATAAGGTAACCTGTATCCACCCAACTTTCACTCCCATACAACAAAGTTGGTCGAAAGATAGAGCGGTGCACCGCTAAGTTACTCTTGGTACTGACTTCCTTCTTGCAGAAGAGAGTAGATATAGCTGAGCACAGTCGGCCGCGGTGGCCGAGGAGACTGAGGCGCTCCAGTCACGGTCTGCACAGCCACTACGGTCGGGGGTTCGAATCCCCCCTCGAGCGTGGATATTTGTGCCGTCCTTAGTATTAGCTAGTTCATAGGTAGTTTGTAAGTTTAGGGACTGATGACCCCGTAGGTAAGTCCTATAGACTCTACAAACATTTGAGCTGAGCACTCCTGCGTTAGCTTTGCTGCACCTCGATTCCAAGTTCTTTTCATTATGTTGCCATCCTGTGCGTTTGCGTCCCATCTGACGATGTTCAACGGGCTCTCCGCCGGAGTATCGTGTCGCAATGGCACAGTGCGTGGTTTTCAATGTCCAACAACAAATTGCGAACTGTAAAACCGATCCCGACCGCTTGGAGGACCTCCTCACGCCCCTCTCGGCGGGAGGAGGTCATCCTGGCCCGGTTGCGGATCGGTCACTGCCGTTTCAGCCACCGTCACTTGCTGTCCGCCGACCCTGCACCGCTGTGCTCCTGCGGTGAACTGCTGACCGTGCGACATGTTTTACTGTCTTGCGTACTTTTTAATCATCTCCGTGTAGCCCTTCAATTGCCGTCTACTCTGGAGGAAATTTTAGCTGATGACACACGAGCAGCTGCTAGAGTTTTGCGTTTTATCAACTTGGCCAACTTATCCAAGGATATTTAACCCTTTTAATTGTCTTTTATCTTTCGTTTTTAGCCTCTTCTTGATGTTCTGACAGTCACCATTTTTTTTAGATCATAGCGAATCTATGTTTTTGACTGGGCGCTAATGACCATAGAAGTTGTGCGCCCTAAAACCACAAAAAAAAAAAAAAAAACATCCTGTGCGAAAATACATCCCAGGTACTTTAAACTGTCTACCTGCTCCATCTTTGTTCCTCTTATTTGGCAGTCAATTTGCTTAAATCTCTTTCCCACTAACATTACTTTCGTTTTGTAGATGCTGATCTTCATATCATAATCCTTGCACCTCTGATCGAGCTCTGAAATATTAGTTTGCAACCTTTCAATCGAATCGGCTATTGCAACTAAGTCGTCCTCATATGCGAGGCTGCTTATTTTGTTTTCACGTATTTTAATCACGCCCTGCCAGTCTACTGTCTGCATATTCTGGTTCTATTAGAGCGAAAAATACTGATTTACCAATGTTCTCAATATAAATTTCGCCAACATTAAAGGTAAGTAATTCGTGGAAACTTTCAAGGCTATCAGTGTTTATTAAAGAACTAGCACATACGGTAAAATCACCCAACTCATGTCATTCTTCTCTACAACATTGATTGCCAACCTATTCCATTATCTTTTTCATTGTTCTGAACGCATAGCTCGGTACCAACACCGTGGAAACAAGTCGCGCGCTCTGGTTATGTCACGCTTAGTACACTGCGATCGCACAGCTGACTGGCTGGCCGCTAGAGCACAGCCCTGACGACCAGCCACTCAGCTGTGCGATCGTGGCCTACCCAGCGTGACGTCAAACGAGAGCGCGCGGCATCCTTTTCCGGTACTGAGCACGTTTTATCATTTCCGCAATTGATTTTATTGCCCAACTCAAGCGTTTCTCAAATATTCTTGTCAGATTAAGTCCTCTTGTTAAAAATTTTCATGTGGACAGTGACGCCTGTAGTGAAAACTAAGTATAAATGACTGCCTATTTAAGTAAAGGAAAATAATGGTTATGTTGAATAAACAGCTCATTTCCAGACGCCATAGTTAACTGTGATAACAGATCCGCTTCTGACCTTAAAACAGCAGCAAAAAACGGTTGATGAAATTGGGTTTTCGTCTTCGGGAAGATGTCGCATGTAGACACAGTGAAACAGAGCGCTTACTAGGGTGTTCCTGAGAGCTGCAACACCAAGAATCGGCTCTCGCTTTTTTGCAGGATCAATCTATTTTTTTTAAATTAAAGTTTACATGTTCATTATCATAAGTAATTAAATTTTTGTACTTACAATCACTAAAATATTTACACCAAATATAAATACTACGAAGCTCATCAACCTATCAATACTTACCACAACGAAAGGCATATTACAATAATAATGCGATTTATCAACATCGTTAGTATAAACTTCTTAGACTTGGAGATAAACACTTCCCTAGCTGTTATTTTTCCTAAATACCTTTGTGTGCGTTATTTCATGTGAATTACAAATCACGGCTAGATTGTTCGTATGGTGACGCAGAAAAGGCGTTTAAAATTTTTATTGCGTCACTTGTACAGCTTTTATTAGACTAGGTTGGCAATCTTAAACCGATTTCAAAAATTACTGACCTGCCTCGTAAACAATAAATATTACCAATTATTGGCGCCGGCCGCGGTGGCCGAGGTGACTGAGGCGCTCCAGTCACGGTCAGCACGGCCACTACGGTCGGGGGTTCGAATCCCCCCTCGGGCATGGATATTTGTGCCGTCCTAGTTCGTAAGTTTGTAAGTTTAGGGACTGATGACCCCGTAGTTAAGTCCCATAAGCTTAACAAACATTTGAACATTTGAATTTGAACAATTACTGGCATTCAGTAATATTAATCTCCTTTAACGACCCAATAAAAAGTCCTATGCAGTCGGAAACTGTTAAGTCTGGTTCGAAACACTGGTCGTTGAAGACGGAGCTGTGGTGATTGTTCTGCTTTGTTGCAAGCAAAACAAAATGAGTTCGTAGGAAATTTATAGCCTGGAACGTCCAAAATTCCTCACATTTCTACACTTAAGCATTTTATTAAAAAAATGTCCCTCGTAGTTGTGTGATACATTTCTTTGTTGTTCAGTTCGCTATTCATTCTTTATTGTCTCATTTTATTTTCCTCTGACATCACTTGCCATTTCATGTATGCATGATGAACTGACTTCGAATGTTCAAATGTTTGTAGATCTATCGGACCAAACACACACACACACACACACACACACACACCCATTCTCCAGGGAGGACTCGAACCTCCACGGCGAGCAACCGCGCGCTCCGCAGCGAGGTGCTTTAGACGGCTCGGCTACTCCACCGCGGCGAACTGACTTTGAAAATGCCATTGGCTAGTGGGGTATAGACGTGGGAGGTGTGAAGCTCGCGCGCGCCACAGTCTTCCTGCCTCAGCTACAACTTTGTTGTGAAAGTGATTCTTGTGATACCCTATGTGATCTCAAGCTGCTACCTCTGTAACGAGATAGCCGGCCGCGGTGGCCGAGGTGACTGAGGCGCTCCAGTCACGGTCAGCACGGCCACTACGGTCGGGGGTTCGAATCCCCCCTCGGGCATGGATATTTGTGCCGTCCTAGTTCATAAGTAGTTCATAAGTAGTTTGTAAGTTTAGGGACTGATGACCCCGTAGTTAAGTCCCATAAGCTTAACAAACATTTGAACATTTTGTAACGAGATGGATGGGTAGACGGCCGACGGGTGAGAATGTTTACTTCGTTCATATGCCGTCCTCCTGCAGATACGCCTATAAATGGCGAACCAAAATTAATGGGGTTTTAAAGGTTTATGGAATTCATTACACTGAACATGGCTGCAGTCCAGCAACGGTAGAATGTATAATTTTTTAGAATAAATAGCAGCCAACCAGTTGCGTTAAAACGGGTTTAATTAAAACCTTCATCCAGATTTCCACAAAATTAATTAAGTCTTCTTCAGAAGACTGCAGTACCTAGAAGGCTGCAAACCTGCATTATTTGTGTGACTTTTTGCTAGTCAACATGAATTCCTGCACGATGTCTGTTATTCTCAGAGTTCTAACTGTACATTTTTGTAGTAATCTTTTTTTGTCCGTGATGAGCGGTGTTTTGCTTCAAACCACATCCCCCCACCCCAAGTTTTTTGCGCCGTGTGCTTTCGTCAATGTTGAAGTTTCGCACAGTGAGATGGCTCTCGCGTGGAGCATGTATTTCAACGAACATTCTTCAACTCTCCCTTTCACACAAACACGCTTATACATCGTGCTACCTACATGGCTACTCTCTAGACACCACGTGTCTATGCTTTTATGTTCAAATGTTTGTTAACCTTATGGGACATAACTGCGGGATCATAAGTCCCTAAACTTACAAACTACTTATGAACTACCTTATACTAAGGACGGCACAAATATCCATGCCCGAGGGGGGATTCGAACCCCCGACCGTAGTGGCATGCTTCTATGTGCTTCCTGTTTTTCTTACTCTTATTTCTGTCAGTATTTTTATACTTGTCTTTATCAGCACACGCATATTTTGATCTCTGGACCATGAGCATATTCGTTCACCTTCTTGACGCCACCTAGCGCAGTTGCATGTCACTAATGTTCCTACTCCTGTCAGTGAGCGGAACTCATTCGGCATTACACCACAGTTTTAAAGTTGACATGTCAAGTTTAACTTTTTACATGTTAATTGTTTGATATGGACTAATGATATGATTCATCAGAGCATTTTTATACAACTTCTACATGATTAGTAATTATATTATTATCAGTACTGTATTTTTAAATGTTATTTTTATATTTTCCGAACAGTTGTACATTATTGTTTGACATATTATTGTTTGACATATTACTGTTCTTAGGTCCGACTTCTGAAGAAGACAACATTAATTTTTGTCGAAACCTAGGTAAAGGTATTAATTATACTCATTTTAACGCAACAGTTTGGCTGTGATTTATTCTAAATTTACCTTGCTATTACAAATTATACATCAAATTGACAAGCAACTAAAACAGTTTGTCTTAAAAGTATTTAATGTGAGCACCCTTAGCAACACGGCACGCATCGAATCAATAGCAGAGTTGGTCCCGCAACTGCAGCTTCAGTTCTATGTTGTAGGTCGTTTAGGTTGGTTGGTAGCAGAGGCTAATCATTACAAACCCCCAAAGGTAAATATCGCAAGGCGTCTGATCTTGCTAACGTGCGAAACAAGCACTCATTCGACCCATTGCGGCCAATGCAGCGATCATCATCATAATCAACATCATCATCTTTTAAACAACCACTTACGAACGCATGCCAACAAGTCGCCTCACTGTCTTGCTTCCACTCGCATGATTAACTAAGTTGCTCGTGCAATTGATACATAAGTCGTAATAGGAAGGTCACTGTAATAAATTGTACTGACATTCATTATAGTACGATTTGTACGACTGTACGTATATAGATGAGTGTATTCTTTCGCACATTTCCTAAAGATACAATACTATATCTGTATGTAAATAAAAAAAAATGAATAAAGTTATAATGCATAATTCTCTGAGACAGCAAATGACCTGCAGGAGCAATTAAACGGCATGGACAGTGTGTTGAAAGATGTGTATAATATGAACGTTAACAATAGCAAAACAATAGTAATGGAGTGCAGTCTTAGAAAATCAGGCAATGCTGAAGGAATTAGTTTACGAATCAATAAAGGTGGTAGATAAGTTTTGTTACTTGGACAGTAAAAAACACATAGTTCAGAGGATATAAAATGCAGAATGGCAATGGGAAGAAAAACGTTTTTGAAAAAGAGAAATTTACTAACTTCGAATATTAAGTGTAAGAAAATCTTTTCTGAAGGCATTTGCGTAGAGTTTTGCCTTGTACGGGAGCGAAACTTGGATGATAAATAGTTCATACAGGAAGAGGATAGACTTTCGAAATGTGGTGCTGCAGAAGAATGCTGAAGATATGTGGGTGGATCATGTGACTGAGGAGGTACTGAACAGAATTGGGGAGAAAAGGAATTTCTGGCATACCTTGACTAAAATAAGCGATCGATTGATGACACATTCTCAAATCTCAAGGAATAGTGAACTTAGTATTGGAGGGAAGTGTGCGGGGTGAAAATCGCAGAGGAAGTCGAAGAGACGAATGCAGTAAGCAGATGTAGGGCGCTGTTCTTATGAGGAGATGAAGAGGTTTGCTCAGGATAGAGTAGGGTGGAGAGCTTTCAAAAAAGTCTCTGAACTAGACTTTTTTAATAACAGGGTGATTATTATTAAACTTTCAAAATATTATAAAAAATAACTCCACTGGTGAGAATAAAGTCAAATTGCAAAGAAATATTATCGGAGAAGAGTGAAAACGTATGGCAGAATTAATGTGGAAATTGATCAGTAAATGGTACTGTAAGCATAATTTAATAGGGGTCGACTACAAATGGTAAATTAATAACAAGAATGCCTAAGGGTACGTTGGAAGTTAAACAAACAATACTACTCTGAGTGCATGGGTGTAAAAGTGTGATTCTATTAGCCCATCCACCACGGAAAGGTCACATCGGATGGGAAAAAATCGGTTTTTAATTCTGCTGAGGCCAGACACCGCATGAAAAGCGTCAATCAAAATCAAATTGGATTTTAAGTTTCCTTTTGACTGGCGCGGAACATGTTGAATATGCTGTCAATCGTTCTCGGCAACAAGTTGAAATTGAGAAGCAGCGTGTTCCACAAGGGATACAAGTGTTTTCGGGGTCATGTTCAGGATGTGTTGCGCAATGGAAGCGTTCTGTGCAACTATTTTGGCAATCCGAACTCTTTAACATCTTTCAGATTAGCCCGCAGCTAAAGGTCAGACGGCTTGAGGTGTTAGGAATGGCCAGGCTGTAGGAAAATGGCGGCTGATGATCGTAGCATTTCCGAAATGGCGCGCCAGCAGCTGCTTAACTGGATTATCAATGTGCTATCTTGCATAAAAATGATTTCCGCCTTTCCTCACTCCTCACACACACACACACACACACACGCACGCACGCACGCTGCTGGAGAGCTGGAATGACGTGGTTGCGCAGAAGACACTCACAGCGCTTAGGAATTACGGTAAAGGTAAGAGTATCGGAATCGCCTTTCTCTTTTCGAAAATATGTCTCTATGTAAATGACGCCGTAAACCCGCACCATACGGTGACCTTTTCAGGATGAAGCTGTACTTGTTGATTTACGTGTGGATTTTCTGTTGCCAGTATTTGTTAATTCTGTGTATTGACATGTGTTGACAGATGGAAGCGCACTTCGTCTGTCCACAAAATTTTTAACGGCCTTTTATCGTTCACTCCCATGCGAGTAAGAAATTCTAAAGCAATAGTCTTTCTTGGTTGATTGAATTGCAGAGAAGGATGTTCCATATGCTTTTACGCGCCGTGCTCAGAGGGTTGTCCAACGTCCGGGCAATACTCCGTGTCCTACAAGTTTCCACACCACCACTCGACTCCTATTGCATAACCGTGGCCACTTATTCCACTGACATCGAATCAATTGGCGCACCGAGCGAGGTGGCGCACTGGTAACGCACTGGACTCGTATTCGGAAGGATTGTGGTTCAAATCCACCTTCGGCCATCCAAATTTAGGTTTTCCGTGATTTCCCTAAACCACTCCAGGCAAATTCCGGGATGGTTCCTTTCAAAGGGCACGGCCGATTTCCTCCCCCATCCTTAGCCAAAATCCGAGCGTTAGTTCCGTCTCTAATGACGACGCTGTCGACGGGACGTTAAACCCTAAGATTCCTTCCTTCTTCAATTGGCCGCGGTGGAGTAGCCGAGCGGTCTAAGGCGCCTCACTGCGGAGCGCGCGGTTCCTCGCCGTCGGAGGTTAGATTCCTCCCTAGGGCATGGATGAGTCTGTTGTCCTTACGTTAGTTTACCGAAGTTTAAGTAGTTTGTAAGCTACGGACTGATGACTACGCAGTTTGGTCCGATATATTTACAAACATTGGAACATTTGATTTTTAATCAATAGATTTCCTCCCTCTGGTTGCAGATCAAAGGAAAACGTCTTTTAGGATTTCCGAATTATTTTCTCCAGACCCACGACAGTACCGGACCAACTTCTTGTTTAAAACGCTTCAGAGTTCAGAACTTCTGCGGAGCCACTTGGGGACATTCGTCATTCTTGTAAAACAGTTTAACAAGCAGCGTGTGGTCCTTCTTTGAGTATGCTCATGGCGAACATCTCAGATGCTAGCTGAGGAAAAGCCGTGTACTTGGCATGTTATACCAACTTCAGTGACTCGTGAGCATGACAGTGACAGGTGTTTCCATTTAGATAATCTGAGACTTACAGCGCCATCTAATGATCAATTTTTACACTGCTAATTTTTGATCAGCGACAAGTTGTTCCCCCTTCTGTAATAATAATTATTTGCAAATCGAAGTTATTCTGACCAGTGGTGTTATTTTCACAGCGTTATGAAAGTTTTGTTGTTTTAGGGCACTCAACTGCTGAGGTCATTAGCGCCCGAATCAAAACTGGGATATACCCAAGGATAATAAGACTATATAAAAACAGCTAAAACAGAATAAAAAACAAGAAAGGGAAGAGCTAAATGCCCTTTGACAAATTGGTCAAGTTGATAAAATTCAATACTGGAGCAACAGCCCACGCGTCATCAGGTAAAATTTCTTCCAGTGTGTCCGGCAGATGTAGTGCAATCCGAACAGGAGTAAAATTGGAACACGACAATAAAACATGGCGCACCGACAGCGGATGGCCACAGGAACATAAAGGTGCGGGGTCACCAATGAGCAAGTGGCGGTGGCTGAACCGGCAATGTCAGATCCGCAACCGGGCCAAGATGATCTCTTCTCGTCGCGAGCTGCGTGAGAAAGTCATCCAAGCCACCGGGAGCGGTTTAATGGTCCGAAGCTTATTATTTGTAAGCGATGACCACACATTATGCCACGACGATATAAGGCGACGGGAAAGAGCCTCTTGAATACCATGCGATGGGACACAGTACGTAGCTGTCAGAGGTAAGAGAGTTGCAGCCATGGCAGCGGCATCAGCAGCCTCGTTACCAGGCACGACAGCGTGGCCAGGTACCCACAGGAGCTGAGCCGGCCGCGGTGGCCGAGGAGACTAAGGCGCTCCAGTCACGGTCTGCACGGTCACTACGTTCGGGGGTTCGAATCCCCCCTCGGGCATGGATATTTGTGCCGCCCTTAGTATTAGCTAGTTCATAAGTAGTTTGTAAGTTTAGGGACTGATGACCCCGTAGTTGAGTCCCATAGACTATACAAACATTTGAACAGGAGCTGAACGCGAGGGCCGTCGGCAGCTAATAACTGAAGGGAGCGGTTGATTCGGTGCACAACAGGATGTGCCGAAAGGGGATCTCTCAGACTATGGATGGCGCTGAGGGAGTCAGAGCAGGTGACATAGGAAGGAGAACGGTGTCGGCGGATAAATAGTACAGCTTGATAGAGGGCAAAAAGCTCAG
This sequence comes from Locusta migratoria, assembly GCA_026315105.1. Lineage (NCBI taxonomy): Eukaryota > Metazoa > Arthropoda > Insecta > Orthoptera > Acrididae > Locusta > Locusta migratoria. The sequence continues at coordinate 250,327,281 of CM048749.1, forward strand.
CTGTGAAATTCGAGCAGTGGTGATTAAGCCTGTACTGAGAAAAGTCATCCCCGACGACAAAAGCACATCCGACACCTTCATTGGTCTTTGAGCCATCAGTATATCCGAAAACGGAATTTTCGAGCCGTGCCCGTAGTTCAAGAAACTAAGTCAATCAGTATGACTTCAGAAGGCTCTTTGAGCCAATAATTCGGTACTAACGGGACAACAATTAGTTTGGGCGTGTAGTAAGGGCGGCAGATTGTGTTGGTCAGTTACGAGTGACGGCTAGAACACAGTGAGCTGATCGTACTCTGGCGGCGCGATTAAACAGAGCGCTCGCAAACAGCTGGCGTCGGCGGCGGCTGGCCGCGCGTCCGCCCCCGCACAAAGCCGCTCTTGTTACCGGGCCAACCCCTTCCCCCCCCCCTCTTCTACCTAATGAAGAGCCGCCGACGCCGCTGTGGGCCGCGTGGGCAGCGTGCGTTTAGGACACCACGCCGACGCATCTCTCTCTACGTTTTCCTCTAAACGCCGTTGTGGTGTGATGGGCTGTACACAGAGATAATAAGTCATGTGACACCGGTATGTACATACACGGATGACGACAGGATCGCTGATACAAACTGTATGGGGGCGGTGAATCGGCACCGGTGTCATCTGTACTGCGGTCATTCACGTGAAAATATGTTCCGTTTCAGAAATCATCAGGGAATTCAATATTGCGAGTTTCACAGTGACATGAGTGTGCAGAGAATACTAGATTTCAGGGTTTCACCTGTTCACCACCGACAACGCAGAGGCCGACGTCCCTTTCTTAATGAACGACAGCAGCGGCGTTTGCGTGGTGTTGTCAATGCCACATTACGCGATTTTTTTCCGCTGAAGTTCAACGATTTTTTTCGCGCTGGAAATGGGACTGACTCCCTGTAGCATACGGAGGGTGCCACACTGCGTTGTAATTGTCGCTCCGTGGAGTTTCCGCGCGCGACTGTCGCTGTCGAATGGGCACAGGCAGCACCCCCTACAGAAGAAAGCCTGCGCACGACGTCACAACATGGCGGCGGTGAGAGGCTTAGAATCCTCTGACAGATTGTAAACATTAGCAGTGCACGCTGTTTATAGTGCATTCTTTCGTTCAGGAGTGTATTTTTTACGAAAAATTGGTGTTGTGTGCGGTGTGATCGCTACGCTGGACGATTTGTGTGTGTGGGAACAAAGTGTGATCTCTTTTTTTACTGAAAAATGCCGTTTGGCTGGTCTGTGCTGAAATTTAGAGGAAAATATGACTGTGGCCCAAAAGTTACCGTCTGTGAAGTACCTCCATAAAATCAATAAGACACGTGCGACTTACGTACCTGTTCGGACAGTTTTCGTTATTTCCATTTTTGTTCTGTGCAGCGTGTTTTTTTACGCGATGGATGACCTAAAAATCTTGGGGAAAATGTACAAGTGATAACGACATTTATCATCTTACGAAACGAACCCCTACATTAGATCTAAAATGGCAGTACTTGAATTAAGGCATCGGTTGCGTCTCTTAATGCAACATAAGAGCAGTATGAGAATGAAACGTGAAGCGGATGGGAAAACAGTACTCTCATTCTCATCTGTGGTACAATCATCAGCACCACATACCTGCCATGTAAAGATGATTTCACGGGTAAAATTGAAGCTCCAAGGTGCGAAACCCTCGTCGAAATGTTGGTAAATGTTCGTAAATCTATGGGGCTTCACTATGGCAGTTGTTAGTCCTTACGCTTACAAACTACTTAAACTGACCTAAGGACAAAACACACACACACACACACACACACACACACACACACACCATTCCACTGTGACATATCGTCGTCTATCCACCGTACTTAGTTTTTCTTGCCGGATTTAGATCGGTTTTGGGTAATACAAGGGTGGTGCCGTAAGACTGTATTAGAGTGCACGCAGGATAAACTGGCCAGTAGATGCGCAGACTGCTGGGCAAGCGTGGGGAGAGGGGTAGTGGAGGGGGTAGCAGCTGGAGCAGTGTAGCTGTGTGCGAGAAGTGAAGTGACCAGCGGTGCAGATGAAGTGCCGCTCTAAACTGAAGCCTACGCTCCACTTCCTGCCGGAGTTTTATAAATTCTCTCTTCTGTACCTGACCATACCAGCAAAAAATACCGTTTTCTAAATGCTTAACTCAATGTTATTGATATTACATTATTTTTATCATTTTATTAACACAACCTGCCTTATTCAAAATACATGTGGCTGAAAGCGTTACATATGTAACGTGTGCAATACAGGATATGGACTGTTTTGTTAGTATTACTGGTATGCAAGCAGGAAGTATGGTGTTCCTGTTTACTCTCCAGCTGATACTCCTCTATGTAGATAATACATTGGTACTGTCTGTGGACCTGGTAAAATTAATATTCTTAATGACGGAATGACGTTTGAAGTGTAATTATCAGTCTGGGTTTGTTGTCAGTTTCCTCGCAAGAAGTATTATTTGTCTAGCTCTCTGTTTTCCTTGACTGAGGACTGGTGTAGATAGGTGCTGCAGTCTCACCACGCGTCTTTCGTGCTTCACCAAATCTCAGCATTACAACGTGATTCTGTGAAACGGTTCTGTCAGCTTCCGCCCGAAAGTTAACCCCCGGGTGGGGTGCAGGTAGGCCGACAAACTCGCCCGTATAGTACAGGTTCTCCCGTATTTTAGCATTATTTTTTTATTTTCTCCCGTCTCCCTTATTGTCCTATTTCTCCCATATATTTCGTCAATGATTGCTATTATAATTCAAAACCCGTGAAGTACTATCCATAGTATTTGATATTATTCTCGATTTGGGATGCATTTGAGTGTGTCGGAAATGTTCGTTTTTCGATCAATACTGTCAACTAACGAACGCGCTGGTGTCATACCGATGGGCAGTTTGTGTAGCATAACACTAGAGTGTAATGAGTTGTGAAAGCAGATTACAGAGACTTTAATGTTTAAACAGAAGCGTTTCGTTAGTAATTTCTCAATTGAATCACACGACGCAACAGTTAGTAACGCTGCGAAAGAGCCAGCACTGATAGATGCCTTGCCCGCGATCTAGAACTGAGGAAAAGCAGCGCCAAATATTGTTAGTTTTTTCGTGATATATGTTGTGGAATGTTCCTGTATATTTTCATTCAGTTTTAAAATGATTTTTAAGTACGTGGTCCTGCCGTGAAAATTAAGATTAAATAAGGTTTATTTATACTACCAATGAAAAGTCATTGAAAAACTTAAAGTTTGTCCGTAAAAAAATGCATAGCCTTTTTTTTTTAATCACATGTACAAAAATATTGGTGTATGAAGTGCAAGTCCAATACGTTTTTGCATATTCTTTTAGAGCTACAAAAGAAAAAAAATTGAAATATGAGTAAAAGTAAGCAAAGTATGTCTGATTTCCTATGTTTCCATTCCCATTGTCGTACATTCCAACGATATACGTATAAATATCAACAATAATACATTTTCGTGAGGCAATTTCACACGCATTTCACAGGGAACGTGAGGCAGAATTAAAGTATGTGGTGTGGAGGGAGACGTGCTTTAAGACAGTCCGTGTAGTCGCTTTGGCTGCAACGCTGTGTAAGCTGGTAAGTAGGAGGTCCCGGGTTCGAATCCCGGCCACAGCACAAATTTTAATTCAATGCCTTTAGGCCAGTCAAATTAGACATTGAAAACGCAAATCGTGATGTAGTTTTAATTTTTTAATGTGTTGTCAGGACCAGTTAGAGTAGTATGAAACCAAGTTTGCAGCTTCGAAAACCCTATGCTTCCCAAGTTATAAGTGAAAAACTCCGAAATGTTCGGACTTTTTTTAGATTTTGCCTTCTAACGCAAAAACTATGATTTTTATGATACTAGTTTTTACCATTTCCAAAGTACATAGAATATGTAACAATTTAAGCCTAACCACAGCGTTATACGTCCAATAGTTTTAGAGATATGAAGCGTCAAAGATGGGCTTATTTTTACCAAAAATGAAAATTTTAAGTTTTGCTCTGACTTGGAGCTGAATATTAGCATAACCGCTCATCCTGCGAGAATAGACATGATAATTGAAGTTGTAGTAAATTTTATTATCTTTAAAATAAGCACAAGATGAACTCTCTAGAGCTAGTAGTTCTCTTCAAATTGTACAAAAACGGAAAGTCAGGAAACTGAAATTTTTGAAGAAATGAGCCTAAACACTAATGACAAATTGTGGGCATGCAAAGAAATAAAAATGTATACCACTGTCTTTAAAGAAATGCAATTGTGTCACGGTCTGCACGGCCACTACGGTCGGGGGTTCGAATCCCCCCCCCCCTAGGGCATGTATATTTGTGCCGTCCTTAGTGATAAGTAGTTCATAAGTAGTTTTGTTACTTGGGCAGTAAAATAACAAATGATGGTCGCAGTACAGAGGATATAAAATGCAGAATGACAATGGGAAGAAAAGCATTTTTGAAAAAAGAGAAATTTTCTAACATCGAATATTAATTTAAGTGTAAGGAAGTCTTTTCTGAAGGCATTTGTGTGGAGTGTTGCCTTGTATGGGAGTGAAACATGGACGATAAGCTGTGCGGATTTGTAGAACTACATGACGATTTGGGTTTTTGGGCCATTTTTTTGTGCGATTTGACTGGCCTACTTATTCTCCCTTAAATTGGTGGTCAGATTTCGGTCATCTCCCTTAATCCCGTGATGAAGAGTTGTTCGCCCTCGGTGCAGGTGTGGCGCTCGCGGAGCGGCAGCAGGTTGCGTGCAGCCACCCCCGCCGGAAGCAGCCCCCTCCCTCTCCCCTCCCCCAGATGTTGTCTGGCCGGCGGCTATCCGGCGTTTATCGCGCTGCCGCCTGCCGCCCCGGGATGTGCTAACACCGGCCGCCTTATCTGGACACTCGCTCTGACGTACGCCGCGCCCGCCTTTCCGTTTACACTGCAGTCTCTGGCGCTTTGCGTACCAGTCCTACCTCTCCTAAACTTCAGACCTAGCAGGTAAGTATTCAGACAGGGGCTCAGTGGAGCTACCAACGTTGTGCCGATCTGTAAGCAGTCAAATAATACGGAGTTACTTGCGTGCTTATGGAATATCTTCCCAATTGTGCGATTGGATTCACGATTTCCTATCAGAAAGGACACAGTTCGTTGTAATTGACGGTAAGTCATCGAGTAAAACAGAAGTGATATCTGGCGTTCCACAGGGAAGCGTTATAGGTCCTCTACTCTTCCTCGTGTTTATAAACGATTTAGGACACAATCTGAATAGCTCCCTTAGACTGTTCGCGGATGATGCTGTCGTTTATCGGTTAGTGAAGTCAACAGAGGATCAAAAGCAACTGCATAGCGATTTAGACAAAATTTCTTCTTGGTGCGAAAATTGGCAGTTGACACTAAATAAACAAAAGTGTGAAGTAATACTCATGACCACTAAAAGAAATCCGCTGAACTTCAGTTACGCGATAAATCAGTCAAACCTTAAGGTCGTAGATTCTACCAAATACCTAGGAGTTACAATTACGAACAACTTTGACTGGAGAGAAAACATAGAAAACATTGTGGGGAAGGCGAACCAAAGGTTACGTTTCATTGGCAGAACGCTTCGAAGATGCACCAGCTCCACCAAAGAGACTGCCTACATCATACTTGTGCGTCCTCTCCTGGAGTACTGTTGCCCCTTGTGGGCCCTCACCAGGTGGGACTGACGGAAGATATTGAGAAGGTTCAGAGAAGGGCAGCTCGTTTTGTTTTATCAAGTTACGGGGGGGGGGGGAAGCGTCACGGAAATGTTGCACGAATTGGGGTGGAAATCATTAAAAGAAAGACGTTATTCATTGCGGTGCGATCTGTTTGCGAAGTTTCAATCACCGACTTTTACTTACAAATGTGAAAATATTTTGCTAGCACCCACCTACTTAGGGAGACATCACCATCCCAATAAAATAAGAGAAATCAGATCGAAAACGGAACGATTTAGGTGTTCTTTCTTCCCGCGCCCTATTAGAGAATGGAACGGTAGAGAAAAGTTATGGAAGTGGTTAATGAACCCTCTGCCAGGCACTTAAATGTGATTCGCAGAGTATCTATGTAGATGTAGTTACTTAAGATATTACGTATCAAACACGGATGGCACAGGCAAAAACCCCCAGACTTAAAGGTTAATATATTAAGAGGTTTTCAGCTAAGATCACTTTCTTCTTTTAATGATATTAACGATTTCGGCGTGCTACACGCCATCTTCAGACCTAATACATGGAGTTTTTTTTTACAAAATGTTATCTATAATTACATAATTACGTACCTGTCGTAATTTTTTACATCACTGCTGTAACAAAAATTTCTAATACAGCACATTGGTATACATCCATATTGATGTGTCACGCAAATAAAATTTACATGTCAATAATAAAATGACAAAATCCATCCTTCTCAAGGTTTACGTTAGAGGCACTTCAGAATCAAGCTCAGTACTGACTTAAAGTGAAGCACAATATTGACTATTGGAAATCATATACAGAGATGTTACATGTACAACAGCTTATCTATTACCTATGATCTTTGCCTGTGAGACATGTGGTTTTTTTTTACATTAAATATGGTTGTTGCTGTTGTTGTGGTCTTCAGTCCGGAGACTGGTTTGATGCAGCTCTCCACAATACCCTATCCTGAGCAAGCCTCTTCATCTCCAGATAAGAAAAACCTACATCTGTCTGAATCTGCTTACTGTATCCATCTCTTGGTCTTCCCCTGCGATTTTTTCCCCACACACTTCCCTCCAACGCTAAATTCACAATTCCTTGATATCTAAGAATGTGTCCTACCAATCTATCCCTTCTTTTAGTCAAGGTATGCCAGAAATTCCTTTTCTCCCCAATTCTGTTCAGTACCTCATCATTAGTTACGCGATCCACCCACCTGATCTTCAGCATTCTTCTGTAGCACCATATTTCAAAAGCCTCAATCCTCTTCCTGTCCGCACTGTTTATCGTCCATGTCTCACTCCCATACAAGGCAACACTCCATACAAATGCCTTCAGAAAGGACTTCCTTAGGTTTAAATCAATATTCGATGTTAACAAATTTCTCTTTTTCAAGAACGCTTTTCTACCCATTGCCATTCTGCTTTTTATATCCTCTGTACTGCGACCATCATTTGTTATTTTACTGCCCAAGTAACAAAACTCATCTACCTCCTTTATTGCTTCGTTTCCCAATCTAATTCCTTCAGCATCATCTGATTTTCTTACACTGCACTCCATTACCCTAGTTTTGCTCTTGTTAATGTTCATCTTATATGCACCTTTCAGCACACTGTCCATTCCGTTCAATTGCTCTTCCAGGTCCTTTGCTGTATCTGACAGAATTACTATATCGTCGGCAAAACGCAATGTTTTTAATTCTTCACGCTGAACTTTAATTCCTTCTCCAAATTTCTCCTTGCTATCCTTTATAGCTTGCTCAATGTACAAATTGAACAACAATGGAGAAAGACTACAACCCTCTCTTACTCCCTTTCCAACCACTGCATCCCTTTCATGCCCTTCAACTCTGATAACCGCTGTCTGGTTTTTGTACAAGTTGTAAATAACCTTACGTTCCCTATATTTTACTCCTGCTTGCTTCAGAACTTGAAAGAGTTTATTCCAATCAACATTGTCAAAAGCCTTCTCCAAATCTATAAAAGCTAGAAATGTAGGTTTGCCTTTTCTTAATCTATCTTCTAGGATAAGCCGTAAAATGAGTATTGCCTCCCGTGTTCCTACATTTCTCCTGAACCCAAACTGATCTTCCCCGAGGTCGTCTTCTACCAGCTTTTCCATCCTTCTGTATATAATTCGCGTTAATATTTTGCAGCCATGACTTATTAAACTGATGGTTCTGTACTTTTCACACCTGTCTGCACCTGCTTTCTTAGGGATGGGGATTATAACATTTTTCTTAAAGTCTGAGGGTACTTCACTTGTCTCATACATCTTACACACCAGGTGAAACAATTTTGTCATGGCTGGTTCTCCCAGAGACTTCAGTAGCTCTGAGGGAATATCATCTACTCCAGGGGCCTTGTTTCGACTTAGGTCTTTCAGGGCTCTGTCAAATTCTTCTCTCAGTACAGTATCTCCTATTTCATCTTCATCTACATCCTCTTCCCTTCCTACAATATTGTCTCGAAGTTCATTTCCTTTGTAGAGCCCCTCTATATATTCTTTCCACCTTTCAGCTTTCCCTTCTTTGCTGAGAACTGGTTTTCCATCAGTGTCCTTGATATTCATAGAGCTGTTTTTCTTATCTCCAAATGTTTCTTTTATTTTCCTGTAGGCTGTATCTATTTTCCCCCTATTTATACATTCTTCTACATCCTTGCATTTGCCTTCTAGCCACTCCTGCTTAGCCAATTTGCACTTCCTGACAATCTCATTTCTTAGTCGTCTGTACTCCATTTTGCCTGTTTCATTTACTGCATTTTTATATTTTCCCCTTTCATCGATTAAATTTAGTATCTCCTGTGATATCCAAGGATTTTTTGTAGGTCTTTCCTTCCTACCTATTTTGTCCCCTGCTACCTTCACTATTTCATCTCTCCATTTTACCCATTCCTCCTCTACTGTTTTATTTTCCCCCGTTTCTGTCAATTGTTGCCTAAAGCTCCCTCTGAAATTCTTAAGAACTTCAGGCTCCTTCAACTTATCCAAGTCCCATCTCCTTATTTTCCTACCTTTTTGTAGCTTCTTTAGTTTCAGCCTACAGTTCATAACCAACAAGTTATGGTCAGAGTCTATATCTGCCCCTGGGTATGTCCTGCAGTTTATAACCTGGCTCCGGTACCTATGTCTTACCATTATAAAATCTATCTGGTATCTTCCGGTGTCACCTGGTCTCTTCCACGTATACAACCTTCTTTTGTGATTCTTGAACCAGGTGTTTGTTATAACTAAATTATGTTCTGTGCAAAATTCTACCAGGCGGCTTCCCCTTTCATTCCTTTTGCCCAGACCATATTCACCTACTATCTTCCCTTCACTTCCTTGTCCTACTACCGAATTCCAGTCTCCCACAACAATTAAATTTTTCTCTCCCTTAATTGACTGAATAATTTCCTTTAGCTCCTCATATATTTCTTCGATTTCCTCATCATCGGCAGAGCTAGTTGGCATATAAACCTGTACTACTGTTGTCGGTGTTGGCTTCGTATCTATCTTGACAATGATAATGCGATCGCTGTGCTGGTCATAGTAGTTTACCCGCATTCCTATTTTCTTATTCATTATCAATCCTAATCCTGTGATACCCCCAACTGATTTTGTATTTATAATCCTGTAGTCACCTGACCAGAAATCTTGTTCATCCTGCCACCGAACTTCACTAATCCCCACTATATCTAGCTTCAACCTATCCATTTCCCTTTTTAAATTTTCTAATTTTCCTACTCGATTAAGGGATCTAACATTCCACGCTCCGACCCGTAGAATGCCAGTATTGTCTTTCCTGATGATCACATCCTCCTGAGTAGTCCCCGCCCGGAGATCCGAATGGGGTACTATTTTACCTCCGGAATATTTTACCCGAGAGGATGCCATCATCATATGTTCATACAGTAGAGCTGCATGTCCTCGGGAAAGGTAACGGCTGTAGTTTCCCCTTGCTTTCAGCCGTTCGCAGTAGCTGTGTGGCAAAGCCACATTAGCTGATGTTACAAGGCCAGCTCAGTCAATCATCCAGACTGTTGCCCCTGTAACTACTGAAGAGGCTGCTGCCCCTCTTCAGGAACCACACGTTTGTCTGGCCTCTCCACAGATACCCCTCCGCTGTGGTTGCACCTACGGTACGGCTATCTGTATCGTTGAGGCACGCAAGCCACCCCACCTCGGCAATGTCTGTGGTTCATGGGTATGATATTTGAGGCGCTCCAGTCACGGTCTGCACGGCCACTACGGTCGGGGGTTGGAATCCCCCCTCGGGCATGGATATTTGTGACGTCCTTAGTCTTCGGTAGTTCATAAGTAGTTTGTAAGCTTAGGGACTGATGACCCCGTAGTTAAGTCCCATAAGTTCTACAAACATTTGAACATTTTGAAGGAGTGAGGATAGGAAAGGAGGGGTGGGGAAAGGAAGTGCAGTCCGGGAAGTAAAGAATGAAGGAAGACTGCATTAGCGCAGGCCCCGTGCTCGCTACGCAAGTACTCACGAAATAACCGTGAGCCCCTCTGGGGGCTGAGGAAAGGTAGCTGATACTCAACAAAAATAGTTGTATAGCTTTCCTCAGAAAAGAGTGGGAAACACCCGATATTTTCTGATAATGAATGACGAACAACCACTGGAAATATCTGCACTAAACTAAATATGTGAGATAGACATATTTCTGTGAAACAACACTACGAAACTAATTGCAGAAAACATAAATGTCAGACTAAAATTACGTAGACGATTCCTCGGGAAGATTAGCCCCGTGTGGACAGTAAAGATGCTGTGACAGATCCTCGTTGTTACGCCGAAGCTATTTTTACGTCTTAAGAGTCATCCTCGTTAAAAACGAATGCGGCGCTGTTATTTGTTGTGCTCCATGTGTGGGCTTCCTGTGTTTAGCCTGTAGAGCATATAAATAGAGCAACATACAGCCTTTCCGGGAAGTCGACTGGGGTGTCATCGGCGTAGCGTAAGCTGTCAGACGTCGTTGGCGTTCAACGGACTGGAAGAGAAAATGCAGGGGAGAGGCATACGCTCCAACAAAGTACGCGTACGTACCAGAGGCTACACAACAGCTCTTAGATTGCTAAGTTCGGGATCGCCGTGACAGGAGGAAGTAGTTCACCATAAAACAACCGTCTGTCCATCTCTTATTATTCCAGTCATAAGTTAGTCCACCCCCCCCCCTCTCTCTCTCTCTCTCTCTCTCTCTCTCTCTCTCTCTCTCTCTCTCTCTCTCTCTCTGTCTGTGTGTGTGTGTGTGTGTGTGTGTGTGTGTGTGTGTCGAAATAAGACCTTAGTTCGAAGGTTAAGTACTCTGTCATGCACCATGCTGAATGTTACGCAAACAGTGACTTTCCTGACTTAGGAGGCGAGGTACTGGCGGAAGTAAAACGGTAAGGACGGGCCGGGATAGTTCTGTCGGTAGAGCGCTTGCCCCCGAAAGGTACAGGTCCCAGGTATTCGAATCGCGATTCTGGACAGTTCTAATACGCCAAGAACTTTCAGTGACGTTCCTGTTGTTTTGTAGATAAAGTGTGCAAATTTTCATTGTAACGGTACGGCACCGCATAAAATACGAACAAGCAAACATTCTTTGTTGCGTATTATGTTATTATGTATTTCGTCGTTAACATCAGTTCTAACTTGAGTAGAACATACATTATATTATAGTAAATACAGTGTTAACGATGAATAAACATAAAGCTTGAAAATTGTTGTCAGGAATCAACCAAAAATTGAACAAGCTGCAATAAGTACTTTTGAGAAAATCTGAAGGAAAAAAAAAAAAGAACTATCCACTTCTATACACATTGAGCACACAGTGGGGCCCTCATCAAGAAGTAAAATTCACTTACCTGAATAGTGACGAAAGCAGGAAAAAAAATTTCAAATCTTTGTAAAGCTTATGGCACTTAATTGCGGGGTCATAACTACCTTATACTAAAGACAGAAGAAACATCCATGTCAGAGTGTGGAGTGGAATCCCCGACGGGAACGGCCTCGCGCATCGGGGCATAGCGCCTCAGTGCGCTCGGCCGCTCCACCGCGACACTGAACCTCGATTTGGTCTGGAGAAGGGGAGTGGATACTGAGGTCCTCATGCCTCAAACTGCACCTCATTTCTAATAAAAATGCAAAATATCTTAAAGATGGGAATAAAACTGTAGATTTTAGTGACTTAGAAAGAAAAAAAATACACAAAGGGATACTATTCTTTACGTATCAAAAATATGATTCAAAATCGCTATTAATATTTTAGTGTTCCCGTTTCACTATGGTGCATAAAAGGAGTCGGAGTGTGCCCCCTTTCCTTCCCACTGTTGCAGCTGCAGAACAGTTCGGTATCGCAGGTTGCCTTTCCAGGGTATAACAGTTATAGCATTTTCGATTTTTTCGATTTCTCAGCTATTTCTTTGGATTTTTCCAATTATTTTTTCGGAACCACTCCTGTATTAAAGCGATAAAAAAATAATGTTCAAATCACTCAAGCCATTCCTGAGTTTGTTTGTTAGCAAAACGCATAGCTTTTCATTTTCGTATATAAAGATAATAATTTTTTTTACAAAAAAGTTGTGTACAAAGAATGAAAAATATGGCTTGCGGGAGGAGAGGGGGAGCAGCAAGCGGCGGGCGTCGCATATTTAATAAGGTTGTTAAACATGTTTGTATAGGAATCCTACGCGACGCAACTTGTCAACACTCGGCTTTTTTAACGCCAGCTGCTAACGAACATCACTGAGGGTCAGTCGCCTAGAAAACCGGAGAAAGTCCTCTGTCCGACCAACCTCCAGAAGCAATAACTCGCTACAGAATGAGAACTGCGGCAAAAGTAAAAATCCCGTGTTAACGAGACGTGAGCGCTCCTTTGCAAAACGTAAGGCAAATCGGCAAGGAAAACTTGTGAGAGGTTTCGCTGGAGAGCAGCGAATAACGACGTGCCGCACGAAGACCTGTGCGTCATTAATACGTTTCGCGGCGGGGCGAAAGCTTGCGCCAGTGGCAGCTCGCGAATTCTTGGCTGAAGGGGTGTTGAGTTGGGGAGGGGGGAGGAAGAGAGGAGTATGTAATTCCCGGGAGAGCTGTTAGCGGGCTGTGCCGCCGCGCGCGATTAATCATCCACTCCGTAATACCGCGCCCGACCGCTACAATCACTTGTTTGTGCGATGAGGTAGCAAGTAATACTCCGCTAACACGCCGAATAATGGGCTGGGCAGGAATTACGCTGAAGGGCGTGCGGCTTCTCCCCGACAAGTTGAGCGTGCGAGCAGGCCGGAAGCAATGCCTTAAAGCGTACGTTCGCAGTTCCTCGCCGATACTGAAGCAGTAACAATTACAATGCAAACTTAAGGTGTTTTCAGTAATTACGACGTCAATTTTAGCTGCCCCGGCCGGTAATTACACACTTTGGCCAGATAGTGGTGTATCGTTGAATAGGAGAGGGAACACCTGTACAACATGTTGATGATGCAACAAATTTTATATTGTGGGCATCCGCAGCCGCCGGTCGCGGTGGCCGAGGGGACTGAGGCGCTCCACTCACGGTCTGCACGGCCACTACGGTCGGGGGTTCGAATCACCCCTCGGGCGTGGATATTTGTGCCGTACTTAGTCTTAGCTAGTTCATAAGTAGTTACGTAATTTGTAAGTTTAGGGACTGATAACCCCGTAGTTAAGTCCCATATACTATACAAACATTTGAACATCCGCAGCTGTAGACTTAAGTCATATTTAATGGAAAACGCTTCAGCTGCATGGTATTATTTTATTCAAACAACTAGTTTCGTGGCATTAGAGCCACATTATCAAGGTTATTTGCATACAAATATTATATTTGGGTAATAGATAAGAAAACTGTAGGTGAACGTACTCACAAGTTATTTGTTCAAAATGTTCAAATGTCTGTAAATCGATCGGACCAAACTGCGTGATCATCAGTCCGTAACTTACAAACTACTTAAACCTAGGTAAACTAACCTACGGACACACACACACACACACACACACACACACACACACACACACACGCCCCAGGGAGTTCTCGAACCTCCACGGCGAGCAACCGCGCGCTCCGCAGCGAGGTGCTTTAGACCGCTCGGCTACTCCACCGCGGCCACGTTATTTGATAATTTTCTGTCGGTGACTCTAGACGACCCAACTTTCTCCGGTCCTATTCCATAAAATGATAGATTGGATTGCCCGAATTGAAACAATGTGGAAATGGTAATTGATGGTGAAATTATTTATTTATTTATTTATCCCGTTATGCTGTAGGTATTTAATATGAAGCATAATAGGTCCATTCCAAAAGACGTCTCTTTCCCCCTTCCCCTCCCACAAACAGAGTCAAAATGGTTTAGGCGTGATTTTTAAAACACATATTCTGCGCGATAAAATGGCTTCGTCTGAACACAATTGAACAGTTGAGTTCCAAAGCAGAGAATGAGTTCCAGACATAGAGCTCCGACATCATGGAAGTAAAGGCACACTATACTTTCGAAATAAGTGTAACAACATAATGTTGAACACTAAAAAGACACTTTACGGATCTGTTCGCTGTTTTCGAAGCCTTTAGAGAGCAAACGCATTACAGGGTGTCCCTTTAACTTGACCAGCCAAAATATCTCTGGAACAACAATAGCTGTTGTAAAAAGATTTTCACCAGTGTCAATGTAAGGCAGGGACTCATGATGTAAATGTTTTGAAACATTCTGAAAGCAAATGTTTTTAACTCACACTTGCGTGTTTTAAATGGACACCCTGTATTATTTCATCAGCATGACAAATGACGTTAACAATGGCAATGATTGTATCGCAATAAGCCAATTACATCCCGAGATATTTCGAAGCGAAGTTGACGCTTGAAATACGCGAAACGCACGTCCTGAGACTGGGGCGAGAACCCCATGCTGCTCAGGACGTGTGCTAGACGCTCTTTTCGCATATTTCAAGCGTCAACTTCGCTTCGCAATATCTCGGGATGTAATTGGCTTATTGCGATGCAATCAACGCCATTGTTAATGTGATTGGTCAAGCTATAGATCGCTGATAAAACAATATAGGGTGTCCATTAAAAAAGATACGTTTGTATTAAATGACACATGTGATTTCGTTTTAGAATGTTTCGAAATTTTTTTCATGAACCCACCTACCAGAAATTGATACCGGTAAAAGTCGTTTTACAATAGCTGTTGTTGTTCCAGAGATATTTCGGGTGGTTCAGATAAGTGAGACACACTGTATATTGTCTGCGTTACGTGTTAACATTATTTTGCCCAGCCCATGGTATATTGATGTTATAAAATCGTTAGAAGTACAGTAAATTCGGAAATATGGTGTGGTGAACGCCAGATAACCATAAACAATAGGATGAAAACTTCCGTGGCTTGCCACATGGTGGAACGGGGGCGTCTTCAGATAGCTAAATGGTTAAGACGAACGCCGGCGCATAGCGGAAATCTCGGTTTCGAATCACGATCAGGCAAAAATTTCACTGGTCGCAGTTTAAGTGCCCTGATTGAGCTGAAGATAGTCCTTTGCAAATCTTTCCCTCGCCCTTCTTCCCGAAGAATGCTACTGGATGTGTCAGAGTGTAATTAAGGGTGTTGCTGTTTCTTGCAATCGTTTCAGCCTTCATCAGGCGGGTCAGTAATTTTTTTTTCCATTAGTGGAGAGTCTTCCTGAAATCTCTCCTCATACTTAAAAATCTTGCTGTCGTTCGTCGGCTCTACTTCAGGAATTGTGAATCATATTACATGTGTACTTCATAGGAATAACTTATGGGCTTTTATCTGTATCTTCACTTCGCGAGAATGTCCCCGGTCGGCTCGTAAGCCGATCGATATTGGCACTCCTTCATACAAACCACTGAAAAGCGTGTAGCTTGTAATGTCTGGCATTCCTTTTCATTTTTCAGGATTATTACTTTTCAAGCGTCTTTGTTCCCCTTCAGTTTACAGTGGAAGTTGGTGCACGTGAAAATACGGACGTTTCTGACAACAAAATGTAAGACGAAACCGTTTACGGTTTGTCGTAGTATGTGATGGTGTTTGAAATGAAAGTTGACTATTTGCTTAAATTTTTTTTATCAGACTCACTAAAGGTACTTCGTAGATGGTCAACTTTCCTGTCGATACAGTAGTGTTGGAGTCTTCCTCATTACAATTTCGTGACAGTTGTTTTGTCCGTAGCTTCTGGATGGGCTCTCGTGTATTTTGCCGATTAGGATTTGGTAACTTTTTTGAACCATTCTCGGTAAAATATCCAAAAATTCCACCATGAAGAGGTCAGCTTAGTAAAATTAAACCAACCGAATAGCTTGCTTTATGGGAATCTGTTAGTTTATGGGAACTCATCACATTATTGCAAAAGTATAAATTTATAGAAGACTAGCTGAAAACCCGGCGTTGCCCGGGTATTTATTTATTTATTTATTGCTGCCATTTTTCAGGTACATATTCTTTAATATAAGGGCTGCATGTCTGTAAAATCTCCTCAGAACACAATTAGTAGTAAAGAAGTAATAGATTAAAACTTCCATGAACGTACTGTTTATGTGCTCTTGTCTCATGAACGACGTGTCGGAATGTGATACAATTTAGAAACTATATTCAACTATATATATGTATACTGTCTGTAAAACTTCCTGCCGCTACAATTTGTAGTGTTCAAATTATAAATTGTAACGTCATACCGAGAGCCGTAGTTTTACTCCATAAACAGCGGAAAAGTTGTAAGCGAGAAACTTTTTTTCTTTCATCGTTTTACTATGATTGCCAGCGATAAAAAGTTTAATAAAGGTTAGAAATTATGTTGAAAGTTTGTTGCTAGTCGCTAAGTACTGTCATTCTCATACAGTGTATTTCGAAAGTCTCGCCGCATTATATGGCATTTTTTGCGATTTCTATTGGTTATGACGTAATATCTTTTGAACCATTTGCCGTATGTGATTCTTAACCATGCAGCAATTGTTACCTCACGGTAAGGAATGTGTGTACGAAATTTGGTTGAAATCGGTCCAATTGTTTAGGAGAAAATGAGCAGCATTGTCGCAAAATGCAGCAGTTTTTTCGAGCATCTCATTGTTTATGACGTCATATCTCGTTGAACTATATATCGTATGTGATTCTTACACTTACGGCGACCGTCCTCATAGATTGAAGCTTACGTGTACAAAATTTCTATATTGCCGATGTCCTACTACAGTAAATGTAGTATTTTTGGTATTCCATTTTTACGTTCTATAACGTTGCTCGGATGGATATACTCGGCGTGAAAGTCAATACCTTACCAAAACTTTTTCACAGTAGTTTCGTTTAGTGGTACTTCATTGAAAATGTTCAAATGTATGTAAATCTATCGGACCAAACTGCGTGGTCATCAGTACGTTGCTTACAAACTAACCTAAGGACAAACACACACACACACACACACACACACACACACACACCCATGCCCCAGGGAGGACTCGAACCTCCACGGCGAGCAACCGCGAGCTCCGCAGCGAGACGCTTTAGACCGCTCGGCTACTCCACCGCGGCGTACTTCATTGAAGTCATATGGTTAATTCACCCATGTGTTGTTACTTCCTTTAGAATGCCTGATAAATTTAATGAACTTCGTGATGTTTAGCCGTTCTACTTAATCTGAGGCAAAATTGTTCAATACCATAAAATGCAGGAACAGGGTAGTTGCTTACGTGCCTCATAGCAATTACTAAAGGCCATCTTCTCCCGACGTAGTCGTTAAGATAACCGTTTCGCTATCGTTCTTTGTTGTTTTAAAAACGTCGTTGATTATCTCTCATATTTTTCTAATATATCCGTTGTTTTCAGTTGCCGACCACAGGAAATTGGCCACCCATTCTTGTTTTGTTTTTACAACTGAAGATCGGAACGCGTATTTTTATCTGCCAATGGGAAAATAAAAACCGATGGAAAGGGTTTATCGCCGAATCAGAAATCGGATTTATTATACGTTTTTTCGGTGTCGGAAGCCGGAACAATCTAGATTAGAGCCAGCTTTTTAAATTCCATAATATCGACATTGCAGGTTAAAAAATAGTGGAAGTTGGTATATATCGTAGTTTGTCTGTAGGTCTCTTTTCGGTTCTGTAGCAGAATTGCGAACTACTTTGTTTTCTTATCTTAAAGTGTGAAGCCTTGAACGTTTTAAATACGTCATCGCTCCCCCCCCCCTCCCCCTCTGTCGCCAGGCGGATAGGCTTGATGTTCCCTGTGGTTGCAGTAATCCATCTGCTTAGTTTTGTTAACACTGATGTTTGAGGAATATCTGGCATTCGGGCTGTGAGGAATTCTGACTCCGAGTAAAACTGTCTCAGGCCAAACGCACCTGAATAGTGTAGTTTTATGTCATCGCGGACATTGTTTCGTTGTTAATATGCTGGTATCATGAGAAACGACGCCCGCTTGGTATTCCTCTTTCCATACTTCAGGAGGTAACTGCAGCGTAAACAAATTACTTCAGAATTACAAGGTGTACTGTTTACAGTAGTGTTTTTCAACCCGTGGGTCGCGAACCCTACGGGGGTTGCCATCTCTTGAGGAAGTACTTGCACCATAAAATAACTAGGGGTGTGTAATTCAAAAACGTATGCCTAAGTGGAATTTATTCAGTGTTAATATTACGGAGTTCCTTATGTAACATTAATTATGAGCTTAATAGATCATAGATTATTTTATAATACAGTGTGTTAATGGTGAATTAGCGCAAGTGATGAAAATTTTTTCCGGAACTAATCGATAGGTAGAAGAACAAGATACAATAAGTAATCCTAAAAAATAAAGAGCTACTTCTTTACAAATTATCTACACAATGGGACCTTCTCGATTACCATAAATTGCTTTTGATTCTTGCCTGAAATGCGAAACACTCTAAAATCAAAATGTATTTTTCTATTGGAAATCGTGTAAAAATAGGGTAATGAGTTCCATTCCGAAAAAAGACATTTTAAAAGAAAGCGGTAGCAATATAAAGATGATGAAATCTGTTTCCTTTCAGGTGACACAGTTTCATTGTGGTGCGTGAAGAGGCGGGTCACCAGAATATGTTCATTTGGAAGAGGGTCGCCACTATATTTTTACTTGCAGGAGAATCACATGTTCGAAAAGGTTGAAAAACATTGGTTTACAGCGATACTTTCGCCCGGCGAAGTACTTATCGTGATTTTCAGTGATGGGTGACGTGCATTGTGGACGACTTGGCGAAGTTTCTCGATTGTATTTGGAAGATAAACACTCTGTATCAGTTGTCTCAAAATTGTAATGTCATTGTCGACAACATAAAACAGAGAAATAGGAAATATGCACTGGGGATTAGTTCTACTGTTTCCGCAAAAACGCGTATTTTGACCTGTCGGGATACGGGCGATTCCCTACGCTCCGTTACTCCATAAGACGAGGCCGCCCGTGAGTTTGTCATCATGGGAATTCGGTCTGCTGTCTGCGGTAGGTAGCCCATTCTTGGTATCCCTTCTTTGAGATATCAAAAAAAAAAAAAAAAAAAAAAAAAAAAAAAATATGTGGAATGGTTAATTTTGATGTAGGTCTGTTAGAAAAGAATCCGACATTCGGCCGGAAAAAAGTCTTACCTGGGACGTCAAAGTAGCTCCCTTGGAACTCCATTTTTCCCAGCGATGCTGCCATTGTTGGAAGGATGCCGAGAATGCGTCTTTCGGAATGGTATTAAGGTCCGCTGTCGCTGACACTATCTTCTCTTGTCGGAAATCGTGGTCCTCTATTGGCCTTTTGAGTTTCGGGAACAGTCAGAAGACGCAGGTAGGCAATATCGGGAGACTAAAGAGCTTGTTGAAGCAAGGATTCTTGTGTTTCGCGAAAAATTACGAATAAATTGCGAGGAATGTGCTGGAGCATTGACGTGTTGGATACGTAGATTTCCTGTTGATAAAGCGCCAATAGCATCAAGTTAGCGATGGAGGACATCGCTGTAGTACTCTTTTGCGACCTTGAAGTGCAGAAATACTTGGGATCTGTTACACCGCAGCAGTCGGAGAAAGCGGTCATAACTACTTTGACATTGTTGGGCCCTTGTTTGGTCTTGGCCACGAGGAATACTTGTACTCAGGTTTCCGTATCGCACCCGTATACCCAGGACTGGTCACTAGTTGTTTACAGTGTTAGAGAAGCTGCTGCAGTTCTTCCGTCATTTGTGTTGCAATGGAAAAATCGAGGCGAGCACTACACACTACCTGACAGAAGTGCTGCTTGTCAGCAATCGACGCTATCTGTAGGCGGGAAAAATTTCCCGACGCAAGGTTAGCTCACGTACGCATTCTAGAGTCAATGTTCGTATATATATATATATATATATATATATATATATATATATATATATATATATATATATAATAGTTTCGGAAAACGTACGGGTATGTTGCCAGACTGTGGTGAAGGGCAGATTAAAAGAAGGTTGCGCTACGACCACATGTGCAACGGGCTAGTGATGATAGCACAGAGTCGGCACCCACGTAAGTGGCGTTTCTGCCATACGTTGGCAACACTTCCAACAAGATTGGCCGCATTTTGCGTTAAAACAATGTAAAATGTGTGTTTCGTCCACCTTCTAAAATTAAGACATTCTTGGGATCCGTTAAGGATGATCTCGGTTCGCGCAAGGCGGGTGTCTATCGTATCCGATGTAGATGTGGCATGTCATATGTTGGTCAGACTATTAGGACTGTTGAGGACCGTTGTATTCAGCACAAACGTCACACATGTTTACAACAGCCAGACAAATCTGCTGTGGCCTTACACTGTCTTGAAACAGGTCACCCTATGGAATACAACAAAACGGAAATTCTGTCATGCACTTTCAACTACTGGGACTGCGTTGTCAAGGAAGCGATAGAAATAAAACTAGGTGACAACCTTATGAATAGGGATGAAGGCTTCTGCTTAAATTCCGCTTGGGATCCTGCTCTCTCACTTGTCAAAAAACAGAAGGACAAAACTAACCCGACCTCATCCGTCGAGAACTGATGTTATCGATATTCTGACCGGTTTCATCTTTGGTCGTATCGGCGCTGTGCGCTTACTTGCTCGGTGTGTGTTGTCTTTCCTGTTTACTCATTAAAAACCGAGGTTTTAAAGATCGTTGCACATTGCTTCCTCACAGCAGTTTCGCCTTGAAAATGACAGAGTGGTCTCCTGTCGGAATATCGGCCGTCGTCGATTTTGGTACCTGTCATCATACCAGTAAGTGTTTCGAAGTTGTTATTCGCCAGGAGAAATTAAGGAATCACCTATAATAGTTTTCTAACAGACCTCGTGTACGACATGTGACCTACGATTTGTGCATCAGCTACGATGCCGAGCACTTACAAAACGATATAAACGCAATATGATACCATTGCGTGCCGAAACCTGTCGTCAGTATACGAGGTACGTCCAGAAAGTAAGTTCCGTTTGGTTATATTAAACAAACATGTACAGATACAGAAAAAATATTTATTGTACAAAAATCTAAAACTGTTAAACTACGTTTCTACATAGTTGCCAAAATTTTGTAGGCACTTGTCATAGCGGGGCGCAAGTTTCTATATGCCTTCTTCACAGAAGGTTGCCGCCTTTGTATTCAGCCACGTGGTAGCATGTTATTTCAGCTCGTCATCATCGTTGAAATGTTTACCACCAAGGACAGATTTTTAGGTGTAAGAAGAGGTGAAAGTGGCTAGGAGCGAGGCCTGGGCTGTATGGATGATGATGAAACACGTCCCAGTGAAATTCCCGTAAGAGTTGTTTGGTCACATTGGCCACATCAGGTCGGGCACTACCGTGGAAACAACCACCACCTTTTGATGGAAATCCTCTACTTACACCTAAAGCTGAAAGAACATGCAACCACATGGCTGAATACACAGGCGTCAACCTTCTATGAAGAAGGCATACAGAAACTTGTGCCACGCTATGACAAGTGCCTACAAAATTTCGGCAGGTATGTAGAAAAGTAGTTTAACTGTTGTAGATTATTGTACAATAAATATTTTTTCTGTATCTGTACACGTGTGTGTTATATAACCAAACGGAACTTACTTTCTGGACGTACCTCGTAAATAAAAGTACCGTGCTATTACGATCTTCGCAAAATAACATTTTGTTACCAGCAACAATGTTTCACACGTGACGGATCCAGTGCATGTGATTCATCAGATTGCTCTGGAATTACGAGCAACCAGTGATCGATCGCTGGGATTCGCCCACACAAGTGAGATGGACGTATAGAGATCGCGCAGCACGACACGGCGTCAGGTTGCTGCGATCCGCCGCTCATTGTGGGGGGCGCTTGAAATGGTAGCGCGGCGAGTGGTGTCGGGCACGCGCAGGATAGCAGCAGGGTATGGGGGGGGGGGTTGCGACGCATTGTGCCGCCGTCTGCTTCCGTCAGGCGAGGCGCGGCCAGCGGCCAGCCCATTGAGAGCCAGCGGCTGCAGATAGGCGCGCCTCAGTGGCCTGCTACACTCTCCCCACACTCTGCGCTCTACCGCTGTCACGACGGTACCCGTAAAAACAGAGTTCTGCGCGAGGAATGTCACGTGACATCCCCTAACGGCTGGTTTTCGTTAATTCAATGGAGGGTGTCAAATCTCCGTTATTTTTGCAAATATCTCTCAAACGATACGAGATATGAAAAAAACGTAAGGGAGCTAAGTTGTAGAGAATTTTCTCCTCTATCAATTAGGTTGTTCAATTTTCGTATCAGATGAACGGTTCCTTTGCAATTACAATTATATTACAAACGGCTTTTTTAGGTATTACCGTATTTTTTGTCCGAAAAATTTGAAAAAGGGAGGTTCTGATCTCTGGCGGCCTACAATTATGTGTACAAGATTTGGTGCTTATCGGTTGAACGGTTCGTCTTAAAAACAGGGAACACGTTACGGACAGACATACATCCCAAAATCGCCCTTATTTTTGCAAATATCTTTGAAACGCTAAGAGATATGAAAAAAACACAAGAGAGCAAAGCTGTAGAGAATTTTCTCCTTTACAAATTAGGTTATTCAATTTTCGTGTCCGATAAATGGTTAAGCTGTTATTTTCATTTAAATTTCGAGCTGTCAAAAGACGATCGCAAAGGCCCACTTTTAGTGTTACTACCGTAACCTAAAGTGGGCCAAAAAGTCATGGATTGCTTTCAGAAAATCACCGAACCTATTCTAAACTAGCTATATGCTCGTGCTTGGCAACTTACATTTCGAGATGGATCTTAACACACAACCGTTTTTGCACGCGCGCGCGCGCGCACGCACGCACACACACACACACACACACACACACACACACACACACACACACACACACACACACCCCTTAAAAGTTGTGTACGTGATGTTTAAAGTTGAATCTATCGTTTAATCAGACAACAAAAATAGTTTATTAGTTACTCATTCAAAACCTGATCTGGTATTAGTTGGACTCCAAATAGTTGTCTTATATTCATGTTGTAACAGTCAACATTACAAAGGTATCAGATAACTTCAACAAAATTTAACTGAACACGTACATTGTTCATTAACACAGTAATTTGGTTTAATTATGGCCCTGATATTGATGTATATACTGTTAAATAAGAAACGGTGCATTAAACTGTTTATGTGCGCAACGGATCTTTTAACAAAACAACTGTGACATGTAACTTGCATGAAACACACACTGACTATACTAAAAAAAAAAAAAATTTGACTGCGAGAAAGGTATTAAAAACACAAACGCCGGCCGCGGTGGCCGAGGGGACTGAAACGCTCCAGTCACGGTCTGCACGGCCACTACGGTCGGGGTTTAGAATCCCCCGTCGGGCATGGATATTTGTGCCGTCGTTAGTATTAGCTAGTTCATAAGTAGTTTGTAAGTTTAGGGACTGATGACCCCGTAGTTCTACATCTACATCTACATCTACATGGGATACTCTGCAAATCACATTTAAGTGCCTGGCAGAGGGTTCATCGAACCACAATTATACTATTTATCTCCCATTCCATTCTCGAATAGCGCGCGGGAAGAAAGAACACCTGAATCTCTCTGTTCGAGCTCTGATTTCTCTTATTTTATTCTGATGATCATTTCTACCTATGTAAGTGGGAGTCAACAATATATTTTCGCATTCGGAGGAGAATGTTGGCGATTGGAGTTTCGCAAGTAACCCACGCCTCAGCGATAAGCGCCGTTGTTCTAATGATTCCCATCCCAGATCCTGTATCATTTCCGTAACGCTGTCTCCCCTGTATCGTGACAATACAAAACGAGCTGCCCTTCTTTGGACTCTCTCGATGTCCTCCGTCATGCCCACCTGATAAGGATCCCACACTGGGCTGCAATACTCCAGAAATGGACGGACAAGCGCAGTGTATGCAGTTTCTTTAGTAGTTCTGTTGCATCTTTTAAGGATTCTGCCAATAAAACGCAGTCTCTGGTTCGCCTTTCCCACGATATTATCTACGTGTTCTTTCCAGTTTAAGTCTGAAGTAA
Source organism: Locusta migratoria (assembly GCA_026315105.1). Classification (NCBI taxonomy): domain Eukaryota; kingdom Metazoa; phylum Arthropoda; class Insecta; order Orthoptera; family Acrididae; genus Locusta; species Locusta migratoria. Next base: position 250,351,445 of record CM048749.1, read on the forward strand.
TAGTAATTCATAGGTATTTTGTGGAGTTTACGGCCTTCACATTTGATTGATTTATGTTGTAAACAAAGTTTAACGGATTTCTTTTCGTACTCATGTGGACGACTTCACACTTCTCATTATTTAGAGTCAATTGCCAATTTTTACACCATACTGATATCTTATTCAGATCGTTCTGCAGTTGGTTTTGATCTTCAGATGATTTTACTAGACGGTAAATGACGGCGTCATCTGCAAACAACCTAAGAGAGCTACTTAGATTTTCCCCTAAATCGTTTATGTAAATAAGGAATAGCAGAGGACCAATAACACTACCTTGTGGAACGCCCGATATCACCTCTGTTTTAGTCGATGCCTTACCATCGATTACCACGAACTGTGTCCTCTCAGACAAGAAATCCCCTATCCAATTGCAAATTTGGGGCGATATACCATAACCACGCAATTTGATTAAAAGCCGTTTGTGAGGTACGGTGTCAAAAGCTTTCTGGAAATCAAGAAATACGGAATCGATTTGCGAACCTTTGTCGATAGCACCCATCACTTCGTGTGAATATAGAGCTAGTTGTGTTTCGCATGAACGATATTTTCTAAATCCGTGTTGACCTTGGGTCAAAAGATCGTTCTGTTCGAGATAATTCATAATATTTGAATACAGGATATGTTCCAAAACCCTGCTGCAAATTGACGTCAATGAAATAGGCCTGTAGTTTAGTGGGTTACTGCTACTGCCTTTCTTGAATATAGGTGTGACCTGTGCAACTTTCCAATCTTTTGGTACAGATCCTTCTATGAGAGAGCGGTTGTATATGACTGTTAAGTAAGGAGCTATCGCTTCAGCATAATCAGATAGAAATCTAATGGGTATACAATCCGGACCAGAAGACTTGTTCTTATTAAGTGATTTTAGTTGCTGCACTACTCCGATGATATCTACTTCTATGTTATTCATTACGGCATCTGTTCGTAATTCGAAATCTGGAATATTGGTTTCGTCTTCTTTAGTGAATGAGTTTCTAAAAGCTAAGTTTAGTAACTCTGCTTTAGTAGCGCTGTCATCGGCAGGATCGCCATTACTATCACGTAGTGATGGTATTGTTTGTGACTTTCCCCGAGTATATTTAACATATGACCAAAATCTCTTTGGGTTTTCAGTCAAATTACGAGAAAGAGTTTCGTTGTGATAAATGTTGTAGGCATCTCGCATTGAAGTCCCATAAGCTTAACAAACATTTGAATATTTTCACAAGTCTCATTCTCTCTCTGCACGAGCTGCAATGCAATGCGATACATAATCTTTGCCAAAGATGAAATTTTACAGATTTATGTACACATATCGATACACACAGTAGAAGCAATCTTATACATTTTCTTGCAAGGAAGTTACTCGACACAAAATAGGAGGCACAATATTAGACATTTTCTTACAAATTCAGCAGTATAAATTTTCTATGGACACGTTTCATCCTATGCCCCAGGAGGAGTCGAACCTCCGACGGCGAACAACTGCGCGCCCCGCAGCAAGACGCCTTAAAGCGCTCTGCCACTCCACCGCGGCTTTTAATGATTCCGGACCTGTCAGAAAATATGGAATCCTTTTTGGATCGCTTTGTCAATATATTAATGATGTGTCCTTCGGCGGATAGTCTGAAAAAGGAGTCTGGACCAAATGGAAATACGGCCACAAGTGCTACTGAAACACACAAGCAAGACAATAGACGTAGTATTTATCACAAGAACAAAATACACTCACCAAAGCAGCTCTTTCAGCAAGTGACAGCCTAAGTAATCACAATGTAACAACTTGTCTCAGAGTGCTTCAGAAGTAGACGATGATTGCAGTTGGGATCTAAGCGACGAGTGACCAGTGTTGGCCGAGTTCGTTATGAAGTCGATCTGTGTGCGACCTCTGGTGGCGGCCGCTGAGTAACTATTGACAATCAGTGCGTCCACTCTCGCACGGGCGCTGCATCACAACTACCGATACGGCACTCGGATGTTGCAGTCAACAGACCATACGGCACTCACCGTTGTACCCTTTGTGTGTGTGTTGCTAAAGACTCGACCGTTTTGTAGGCATCGTTACTCAAAATCTGATCAGTACGTAACGAAATTAAAAAAATACATGAATTAGATTGGCCATGCAAAGAATTACTATGCTAATGAAATCTATCCCTTACAGTGAAGGAATTTCGTTCTGCTTGAAATACAAATGAGTCCTCTCGAAAGAAGAAAAATCTCGTTTAAGATCTCGGTACGTAAAGCGAAATCGGTAATTCGCTATTGAATGTCAGTTATTCCTGCAGATAAGTTTTTTGGCGCTTAATTCTGTCGCTGACTTAGGCTTATCAAAATGCTTCAGTTACTGAGGCAGTACACGTAAAAGGGCAATGTATTGTTCCTTTGGTATACTATAAAACTAACAACGCCTCGTTTGGTTCCTAGCTGTACTACGCCGTACTTCCAACCATAGCATATATCTGAAAGTTCCCATGGTCAGATTTGATAAAATGAAGCCTAAATGTTGCCCCAAGCTGCTCTCCAATTTACCTGTGAAACCCAGTGAAAGTTCTTGTAGTACGTTTGGATATTAGCATCCACAGATAAACATACGCGATTGCTTTTAGGCAAATGTATAAATTACGATGTCATTATTTTCTCGGATTCGATTTTGGTAAAATGAAACCTTCATCGAACTGCACGATAACCTTATATTCCCGAAAATCCGCTTACAGTTTTATTATTACATAGCCCCCTTCCTCTCAATTGATACGCAAGCTAAATAGTTATAAAACGTTTTTTTTTAAGTCACTGTAATACTGTCTTGAAATGAATTCAATACTGCTGTACGATTTTTGTTGGTGTCCTTCAGTGCGTCGAAATGATGTCCTTTCTATTGCTATCTAACCAATTTGGGATATAACCAGAAGACCATTGGAGCCTAATTCGGCGAGTATAGTGGGTGATCCTACGACTGTTCACAATAAGATGGCTAAAAATGAAACATCGGTAGGTGCAGCTCACACACTGTATATAGGCGTGTGGGTGACAGCTGTCACGCATTTCATAAGAAATATAGGTGTGAAACAAAAGTGTGCTGCTGCATCTACTACGAACGTAACTCTGACACTATAACGTGGCAGTCGGCCGCGAGAGTAAACAAATTAGGTCTATTCACGTACCACTATACACAAGTCTTAAAGCTACATCCGCCAGAGTCGGTTGCTTGGGGGGGGGGGGGGGGGAAAGTCTTATATTTTGTGAAATTGTCTTCTTACAGAAAAAAGAGGGTCTGTTTGTTCGTTTCCATTATTTGTTTACGGTAGCGGCTGAGTGTCACAATACAATGTCTGAGTAAAACCCACTGAAAAGCGCGCGACTGTAAATCCACACCCGGTGTTGAAAACAAGCGACGAGTATCATTGGGGACTCCTGTCACCGATGTGACTAATCTTGGGTTGACGAAATCTGTATTGCGCCTTCCTATATATTTCAAGGTTTTAAACCACAGTCAAAATGTGTAACATGGTAATTTTCATGTAAGTATGAACTAACGACGACTTACAAACGACTTAAACTTGGGCATAGATTTGTGTCTCGTCCTTAGCCTTAGGGAGAACTCGAACCGGCCGAGGGGACTGAGGCGCGTCAGTCACGGTCTGCACGGCCACTACGGTCGGGGGGTTCGAATCCCCTCCTCGGGCATGGATATTTGTGCCGTCCTTAGTGTTAACTAGTTCATACGTAGTTTGTAAGTTTAGGGACTGATGACCCCGTAGTTAAGTCCCATAAGCTTAACAAACATTTGAACATTTTAGGACTCGAACCTCCGACGGGAATCGCTTGCGCAATCCCTTGCAAGACGCCTTAGACCAAGCGCCATTTCTGCGCGGTTTCTGTTTTTCCGTTAGAAAGTTTTCACAGGATCCTAGCGTCAGTAGCTAACAGACAGGAGACAAGAAGAGACATTGACTCAACAGCAACAGCGTATAACAGTAATCACAGTAGTGCAGTAGATACTTGTAACTAAAATCAACCAGCATATTCAAAAACTATGTGACCACAAAGGGTTCGAATCCCCACTCCCAGCAAAGTGCGCCTCTGAAATTTCCTGCCAAAATAAAAGTATGCTCCGGACAGCAATTCTGATATGCGCCTTTCACGGCAGTATTGCTTTACCTCCAGAGCTGTTTAACCGGACAAACAACTAGCCTTTTCAGCTTCAGCCAGTACCTCTCTTCTACCTTCCATACGCCACAGGCGTTGTGAATACCACGCGAGACCAACAATTAAGGAAGATATGATGTTCCTCAGGAACGGCCGTGATAGTGCGTGGTAAATATAGCATGGATAGAGCACTTGAATCGAAAGGCAAGGCCCGAGGTTCCTCCGCTCACTTCCAGTAATGCGATATTTGACTTGTCTGACGGCTGTATCTCCATTTGTTGAAGCAGTTGCTCATCAGGGGCGTATTCGGACGAAGGGGGGGGGGGGGGAGGAATTTCCAACTACACAAATAACAATTTCTACAAACCGTGATTGATGAACAACATTAAAATTCAGTAAATAGTCCTCTAGTATTAATATAAACTGTCCGTAGAAATAGCCACATCCCAGAACTATGCACTGCTGAGCTGTGCGATACATACCCTGGCATCTTTCTTGTTAAATAGTCACGTTTCGTTGGATGTCGGGAATATCGTGAAATATCTTTCAGTATGAGTCAAGGGAATAACAAGTAGTCTAGAGGATCGAGATCCGGCGAGTATGGTAGATGGTCTAGGTTCACGACAGCGCTCTCCCACACACAGCTAATATCATCAAACAGTTCCTGGCAAAAAAAAAAAAAAAAAAAAAAAAAAGGCGATAGTGCAGTTTGAATATCCACCATACTGATCGGCTCTAAATCCTCCAGACGTCGTCCTGTTCCCTCGACTAAACTCGCTTTCATAGGAAAGAGATTTGACGATATTCCTGACATCCAACGCAACGTGTTGAGAGTTTTGAACACCATCCCAAAGGAGCACTTAGTACAAAGTTTCCAAGACATGTATCGCAGAGCTCAACGATTCATATTCATGGAAGGTAACTATTTCGAAGGACAGTAACTGTAGTTAATCTACGTTAACGTTACAGGACTTTTTACCGAACTTCATTTTCATAGTTTGTATTTACATCGAAGCCTTCCTGAGACCAAATGTTTCATCCAACTTTTCGTAGGTTCATGTAGTAGCATGGTAACTGTGGGACTGAATTGACAAAGAATTCTACAAGTAGAACGCCGAGTAAGGCAATACAGAAATTTATGGTCTTCTACTAAGGAAAAAATCCCGTCTGACTTCAGAGATACAGACTAAAAGACTGAAAGAGGTAGCGTTTCCACTGTTGACCTTTCTTTTCAGTTTTAGTGCTAAATTACGTGCTGCTGTTACTGATTTTTACTTCGTGTAAATTAAAATTCTTCAAATTTTCAGACTAGCTTGCTTTCCCGTTTCTGCAATCAATTGCGCAGAGTAGAACTGAGTATTTTTCATGATTAATTTCTGGAATAGTTTCTTGAAAGTGAAGTTACAACGAAGGGCGAAAGACTGATTATTTGTAGGAAACTAATTTTGTATGCTTCAAATCAAAGGCATCTAAGGCACGGTAAAAAAAAGTGTTCAACTTAGAATTACTTAAAATAGTGGGGGAGAGGAGAGAAGGGTCTTAGGCAGATTTAGACAGCCCTGCCCCCCCCCCCCCCCCCACCACCGCCGCCATTACCTTCAGTCGGTGCCTGCTTCTCTTGAGGTTGAGTGGCGTTCCCGATATATACAGAAGAGCCGTAGTGATTAGCAGGAATAGAACTGGGATCTCATAATCATCACTTAAACATGACATGATGTCGGTTCAACAAGCACATGGGGAAACAGATAATTTTCTTAGATACAAGGAACGTAGTGAAACCTTAACTGAAAGTTCTTCAAAGACTCGTCGCAAAAGCCGAATGGTGTGACTGTATGTAGAATAACGCACATTGTTTTTTACCTCAGTACGTAATTGTATGCTGCCTCTATGACAGTTAAGATAGTTTTCTGCAGTGAAAGCTCTTTTACAAAATACAAAGAATGATTTGCATTTGTAACACTTCAGTTCTTAGCCATGTACAAAATTCATTGGGGTAATTTACCAATTTACCGCCTGGTCTCTCTTTGCTAGTTGGTCACATTATAAGCTACGGAATTTAAAGTAACAGTGTTCAGTCGTAGTGTTTAGACTAAGGTCTTGCACAAATTACTTAAATAAATGAAATACACAGTTTTACACCCAGTTTTAGAGCGGTTTAGTGGAAGTACAGTAGACATGGTAACTCCGAACTCTGCGATGTTCACGAATATCGTTGTTTAATGATTATTTCGTCGTTGCTCCGTGGTTTCGCTATTGAGCAATCTAAAAAATTGTGGCCCGCTGTGTAACGATGGTGGGTGGGAAGAAAAGCGAAAGCAACTCTGGGCCACGCTTTGTTCTTGTGCATGCTGTCGCGGTTGTAAGCGTGCAAAGAAAAGCTTACATAACGTTTTTCCTGTATCAGATGCTGCTTGCTTTTTGGACTGCTAGATGGCAATTCCTTGCTCTTTGTAGCTTTGTCAGAAAGTCTTACTAGTAAGTTACGTGAAACAAATACTGTGATTATATTATTGTACCTAAATATTGCAGAAATAAAGTACCGCCAGTCACAAATAATAACTTTGTAACCACTCTCATCAAAAACAAAATATGGATAATTAGCGTCTTAAAAGTTGTTTTCATTAATAATACAGACTTGGTTTCAATGGGTACTGAGACACTATACACCTCTGTGGCCGATGACAATGTAGCACTTTCAGAACCTTTCGTTGTTCATCGGCGTGATTTTTGTTATAGTATTTCACAACGTTGCTTATATCCGTTATCGACGCATTACGAAATGGAATCGTATGTATTTTTATGTCCAATCATAGTACAACACAGTGTATCAGCTTTCGATGGCGCATGGGCTGAACTCAATGTCGACAGTGTAACAAATCATACTTTGAAGTGTTAATATACGGTTAGGAAAGCGATTATATTCTAACAGAGCACTCGGGAGTATGCCGAAAATTCTTAAAGGGAAGAAACAGTGCCCAGTGATCAAATAAGAACAGAAACGCAATAAAGTTGGAGATTGTCATAGGAGCTGTCAATTGAGGCACAGTCCACTCTGGTATGTTTACTGTTAGTTCCCAGCTGCTCAAAAATGCATAACCCGAAAGCTGGGAGTTCTACTTCGGTAATGCGAAACACATCTCTTCTACCGGTCAAGTGCTCATAGTTCTTACAGAATGCATTTTAGGGGCCATACATGCAAAACAAGTTTTCTTCATTAGGTCCCTACCACTTTTCCCAAATTGTGGAAAGCAACGAGCTTGCAGTAGAAGAGATTAGTTTCATAATGTCGAAATTGAATAGCGATTTACAGTGTCGCTGAATGATATTTCAGGACATGGATTCCTATTCAAAATATTGCTTACTACCTGTCCTCTAGAAGTCATCATAGTTGGTAAAACTTTTTTTCTCATCGCCCCGTACGTAGTCAGACACCAAGCATTGTAAAAGGACGGTAAGCTTACGGCACTCGTGCTCATTTGTTCAAATCTCTGGGGGGGAATAGTAAATTTAATTAAAACTCTTGTATTACTAAAAGGTGCTGCAAATGGTCGAATGTATTATGTTCAAATGTTTGTAAAGCTTATGGGACTTAACTGCGGGGTCATCAGTCCCTAAACTTACAAACTACTTATGAACTATCTCGTACTAAAGACAGCACATACATCCATGCCCGAGGGAGGATTCGAACTCCTGACGGAAACGGCCTCGCGCATCGTAGCCCAGCGCCTCAATGCGCTCGGCAGCTCGGATGTATGAAGCTTTACTGACAACTCTTCGCTGTTACGATGCTTTGAGTCAGTTCTCCCAAAGTACCAGGACCGACAAAGACATTTTGCAGCGGCGAGACATTATGACGACGAATATCACGACATTCGCAAAATGGGCGTTGCTTTACTGTTAACGGATTTCCTACATCTAACGGAGACGTTAAGGATGATGTTGCTCGTCTCCATTGGATATGGATAATGCAGATAACATTTAGCGTACTTCTCTGTAACGCGACCCTCTCCAGAAAGCTTGGACATAACCACCACACGATTATAGACGGCGCAGTGTCCATCTTATAGAGGAAGCTAGGACAATCTGCACCAGCAAACTACCGCAAATAGCGAAATCCACAAGACCATTTTAGAACATGTACGTGTAGTTTGAAAAGTAATCCTTGTTGTCCTAATGCTTAATGCATAATGAGTTAGTAAGGTAATGAAGGACGAAATAACTCGTCTGAGTGTTGCAGCGGCGCTAGAAAAATTTTGTCTCGTAGATGACTTTGTTCACCAGCATAACAGTAATTTTAAGACTTGTAGCCTTCTATGCACGACGTCACTACTATTACATCGATTGTTGATGTAAAGAAGTTTACTTAATCGATGAATGCAGACCAAAAATAAAACTGCCACTGCTAACTGCTGACATGATGTAGGGTACTAATCGTAGACTTTTATCTAGTACACACAATAACTTTATCGGATAATGAACCCATTTATCGCAGAGTAAGCAAGAGAGAGCTTTGCGTGACACGGTTTTTCACAAGAAATCCGAATTATAGGGCAACTCTGCTGCCTAAACAAAGATCACAGTCCCCTGGAAGATGACCGCAACACCACCATCGAAACGTCAGTACCTAAGATGCTACCCTGCACCTAAAAGGATTTTGTGTATGCTAATTTTGGATCTAGATAATACTTTCATTATATCTCTGGCAATACCAGATATTTAGCCTACGGCAGGTAATGGAAAAGTGCTAAGAGTGGAACAGGGAACTGTATCTATGTTTCATAGATCTACAAAAGGCTTTCGACCGTGTTCCTAGGAGGAAGCTACTGTCAGTTCTACAAGATTATGGTATAGGAGGCAAACTTTTGCATGCAATTAAACTGGTTCAGGGTAGTTTCAGGGGTAAGACAAGGCTGTAACCTGTCACCACTGTTGTTCATACTATTCATGGATCATATGCTGAAAACAGTAGACTGGCATGGCGGGATTAAAATTGGTGAAAACAAAATAAGCAGTCTCGCATATGCGAATGACTTAGTCGTAATGGCCGATTCAATTGAAAGGTTGCAAACTAATATTTCAGAGCTCAATCAGAGGTGCAAGGATCATGATATGAAGATCAGCATCTCCAAAACGAAAGTAATGTCTGTGGGAAAGAGATTCAAATAGATTGAGTGCCAAATAGGAGGAACAAAGTTAGAACAGGTAGACAAATGTTCAAAATGTCTGTAAATCTATCGGACCAAACTGCGTGGTCATCAGTCCGTAGCTTACAAACTACTTAAACCTAGGTAAACTAACCGCTCGGCTACTCCACTGCGCCAACAGGTAGACAGTTTCAAGTACCTGGGATGTATTTTCTCACAGGATGGCAACATAGTGAAAGAACTGGAATCAAGGTGCAGCAAAGTTAATGCAGTGAGTGCTCAGCTGAAATCTACTCTCTTCTGCAAGAATGATGTAAGTACCAAGACTAAGTTAGCAGTGCACCGCTCTATCTTTCGACCAACTTTGTTGTATGGGAGTGAAAGGTGGGTGGATACAGGTTACCTTATTCATAAGGTAGAGGTTGCAGATATGAAAGTAGCAAGAATGATTGCAGGTACTAATAGATTGGAACAATGGCAGGAGGGTGTCCTTAATGAGGAAATCAAAGAAAAATTGGGAATGAACACCATAGATGAAGCAGTTAGAGCGAACAGACTGAGATGGTGGGGTCATGTTACACACATGGGTGAAGCAAGGTTACCTAAGAGACTCACGAGCTAGGCAGCGGAGGGTAAGAGGAGTCGAGGTAGACCAAGAAGAATGTACTTAGATTCGGTGAAGAATGATTTTGAAATAAAAAGCATAACATCAGATGAGGCATCAATGTTAGCATTGCATAGGGGATCATGGAGGAATTTTATTAGAGGTACTATGCTCCAGACTGAACGCTGAAAGGCATAAACATTTTCTGATGATGATGATGATGATGATGATGATGATGATATCTCTATTCCTGATGGTTTCGCCGCACGGGAATAGCCGAGCGGTCTGAAGCGCCACGTTGTGGATCGCGCGGCCTCCCGCGTCGGTGGTTCGTATTCTCCCTCGGGCATGGATGTTCGTGCTGTCTTAAGTATAAGTTAGTTCAAAGGGCCAAAGAGACATAGCCAGTTCATAAGTAGTTTGTAAGTTTACGGACTGATGACCCCGCAGTTAAGTTCCTTAAGCTATACAAACATTTGAAACATTTAAAACGAAACGATGTAGGTGTCCATTTTCCTCGCGCGCTGTTTGAGAGTAGAATGGTATTGGAATAGTCTGAAGTGGTTCGACGAACACTCTGCCAGGCACTTAAATGTGAACTGCAGAGTACATGCAGATGTAGTCCCCTTCTGGTGGCGCTGTTTCTCTCAATGTGTCTGCCTCTGTTCTCGACACCGGCACCTCTTCTGGAGAAGTTGGCGCCACTGCTTTTCGTGGAGACACCTGGAGTTACTGCCAAACAACCAGGGTAATACGTAAACAGTCCAGCTCCTTGTGATTCACTGGGGTGACTGTTACTGTCCAGGTTTCTCTCCCGAGTATTTCCGTAGGTGCCGGAATGAACGCTAGTGATGCGGGTTACCGCTGTCACACGCGAAGGCTGTCAACGCGGCAGATTTCACTATAAATTTTGTTCACAGTTGTACGCTAACAGTTATTACAATTGTCCTACAAATAATAAACCACAGCCAAATTGGTATACCGGGGAACAAACAAGTTGATCGTTTGGCCAAGCAGGCCATTACCTCACGACCTCTAGACATTGGTCTCATGGAGAGGTATCTCCGGTTAGTGGTACAACGGAAGGTGTGTAAAGCCTGAAGCTCCGAAAGGTCTACTTAGCCAAACAAGCGTCGCGCGTTCAAGCCGTCCATGACCGCGTTGCGGGGAAATCTTGATTTCCACGCGTCGGGATTTGGCCGTCCTCTGTCGCCTCCGTATTGGGCATACATAGTTGACCCACGGCTATGTACTTCGCCGTGAGAGCCCGCCCGAGTGTCGCTGTGATGCTGTGTTGTCAGTGGTCCATATCGTGATAAACTGTCCCATTTTGGCTCCTTTGCAGCAGTCTTTTAATCTACTAGCTGCGCTCCCTTTAGTTTTAGATGACGATGCCTCTACCGCTAACTCTGTTTTACGTTTTATTCGCGCAGCTGGTTTTTATCATTCCATTTAATGGAGTGTGCTGTAGCCTGATTCTCAGGTCCGCACACCTACAGTACTTGTTAGTGGTTGTTAGACTTCTGTAGACCGACTAGAGGTGCACATTGAGCCGGGCGCAGGATCCATTCCTCCAGCGGTCAGAAAGATACGACTGAATCCTCCCGAGCCTGCAAGGGCCTGGAAAAGGGCGGTACTGAATCCTCGCATAACCTGTTTAAGCAGGTAGTTGGTGGCGGCTCGAGGCCAGAGTGTGTGGCCAGACATTTGTGAATATTCCAGGCAAGCAGAGCTATCTAGCATTTGTTCCAGTGTATGTTCCTACATTGTACAGTAAAGTAAGAGTGAGAATTGTTGTTGTTGTGGTCTTCAGTACAGAGACTGGTTTGATGCAGCTCTCCACCCTACTCTATCCTGAGCAAGCCTTTTCATCTCCTCATAAGAACGACAACCCACATCCACTTGAATCTGTTTATTATACGCGTCTCTTGGTCTCCCTCTGCGATTTTTACCCCACACACTTCCCTCCAATGCTAAATTCACAATTCCTTGATGTCTATGAATGTGTCCTACCAATCTATCCCTTCTTTTAGTCAAGGTATGCCAGAAATTTCTTTTCTCCCCAATTCGGTTCAGTACCTCCTCATTAGTTACGCGATCCACCCACCTAATCTTCAGCATTCTTCTGTAGCACCACATTTCAAAAGCCTCTATCCTCTTTCTGTCCACACTGCTTATCGTCCATGTTTCACTCCCATACAAGGCAACACTCCATACAAATGCCTTCAGAAAGGACTTCCTTAGGCTTAAATCAATATTAGATGTTAACAAATTTCTCTTTTTCAAAAACGCCTTTCTACCCATTGCCATTCTGCATTTTATATCCTCTGTACTGCGACCATCATTTGTTATTTTACTGCCCAAGTAACAAAACTCATCTACCTCCTTTATTGTTTCATTACCTAATCTAATTCCTTCAGCATCACCTGATTTTCTTACACTGCACTCCATTACCCTAGTTTTACTCTTGTTAATGTTCATCTTATATGCACCTTTCAGCACACTGTCCATTCCGTTCAATTGCTCTTCCAGGTCCTTTGCTGTCTCTGACAGAATTACTATATCGTCGGCAAAACGTAATGTTTTCAATTCTTCACCCTGAACTTTAATTCCTTCTCCAAATTTCTCCTTGCTTTCCTTTATAGCTTGCTCAACGTACAAATTGAACAACATTGGGGAAAGGCTACAACCCTGTCTTACTCCCTTTCCAACCACTGCATCCCTTTCATGCCCTTCAACTCTGACAACCGCTGTCTGGTTTTTGTACAAGTTGTAAATAACCTTACGTTCCCTATATTTTACTCCTGCTTGCTTCAGAACTTGAAACAGTTTGTTCCAATCAACATTGTCAAAAGCCTTCTCCAAATCTACAAAAGCTAGAAATGTTGGTTTGCCTTTTCTTAATCTATCTTCTAGGATAAGCCGTAAAGTGAGTATTGCCTCCCGTGTTCCTACATTTCTCCTGAACCCAAACTGATCTTCCCCGAGGTCGGATTCTACCAGCTTTTCCATCCTTCTGTAAATAATTCGTGTTAATATTTTGCAACCATCACTTATTAAACTGATGGTTCTGTAGTTTTCACACCTGTCTGCACCCGCTTTCTTTGGAATGGGGATTATAACATTTTTCTTATAGTCTGAGGGTACTTCACCTGTCTCATACATCTTACACACAATGTGAAACAATTTTGTCATGGCTGGTTCTCCCAGAGACTTCAGTAGCTCTGACGGGATATCATCTACTCCAGGGGCCTTGTTTCGACTTAGATCTTTCAGTGCTCTGTCAAATTCATCTCTCAGTATAATATCTCCTATTTCATCATCTTCTACATCCTCTTCCCTTCCTACAATAGTGTCTCGAAGTTCATTTCCTTTGTAGAGCCCCTCTATATACTCTTTCCACCTTTCAGCTTTCCCTTCTTTGCTGAGAACTGGTTTTCCATCAGTGTCCTTGATATTCATAGAGCTGTTTTTCTTACCGCCAAATGTTTCTTTTATTTTCCGGTAGGCTGTATCTATTTTTCCCCTATTTATACATTCTTCTACATCCTTGCATTTGCCTTCTAGCCATTGCTGCTTACCCATTTTGCACTTCCTGTCAATCTCATTTCTTAGTCGTCTGTACTCCATTTTGCCTGTTTCATTCACTGCATTTTTATACTTTCTCCTTTCATCGATTAAATTTAGTATCTCCTGTGATATCCAAGGATTTTTTGTAGGTCTTGCCTTCCTACCTATTTTGTCCTCTGCTGCCTTCACTATTTCATCTCTCAATTTTACCCATTCCTCCTCAACGGTTTTATTTTCCCCTGTTTCTGTCAATTGTTGCCTGAAGCTCCCTCTGAAATTCTTAAGAACTTCAGGTTCCTTCAATTTATCTAGGTCCCATCTCCTTATTTTCCTACCTTTCTGTAGTTTCTTCAGTTTCAGCCTACAGTTCATAACCAACAAGTTATGGTCAGAGTCTATGTCTGCCCCTGGGTATGTCCTACACTTCAAAACCTGGTTCCGAAATCTATGTCTTACCATTATAAAATCTATCTGGTATCTCCCGGTGTCTCCTGGTCTCTTCCACGTATACAACCTTCTTTTGTGATTCTTAAACCAGGTGTTTGTTATAACTAAATTATGTTCCGTGCAAAATTCTACCAGGCGGCTTCCTCTTTCATTCCTTTTGCCCAGACCATATTCACCCACTATCTTCCCTTCCCTTCCTTGTCCTACTACCGAATTCCAGTCTCCCATAACAATTAAGTTTTCCTCTCCCTTAATTGTCTTAATAATTTCCTTTAGCTCCTCATATATTTCTTCGATTTCCTCATCATCGGCAGAGCTAGTTGGCATATAAACCTGTACTACTGTTGTCGGTGTTGGCTTCGTATCTATCTTGACAATGATAATGCGATCGCTGTGCTGGTCATAGTAGTTTACCCGCATTCCTATTTTCTTATTCATTATCAATCCTAATCCTGTGATACCCCCAACTGATTTTGTATTTATAATCCTGTAGTCACCTGACCAGAAATCTTGTTCATCCTGCCACCGAACTTCACTAATCCCCACTATATCTAACTTCAAACTATCCATTTCCCTTTTTAAATTTTCTAATTTTCCTACTCGATTAAGGGATCTAACATTCCACGCTCCGACCCGTAGAATGCCAGTATTGTCTTTCCTGATGATCACATCCTCCTGAGTAGTCCCCGCCCGGAGATCCGAATGGGGGACTATTTTACCTCCGGAATATTTTACCCGAGAGGATGCCATCATCATATGTTCATACAGTAGAGCTGCATGTCCTCGGGAAAAATAACGGCTGTAGTTTCCCCTTGCTTTCAGCCGTTCGCAGTAGCTTTGTGGCAAAGCCGCATTAGCTGATGTTACAGGGCCAGCTCAGTCAATCATCCAGACTGTTGCCCCTGTAACTACTGAAAAGGCTGCTGCCCCTCTTCAGGAACCACACGTTTGTCTGGCCTCTCCACAGATACCCCTCCGCTGTGGTTGCACCTACGGTACGGCTATCTGTATCGTTGAGGCACGCAAGCCACCCCACCTCGGCAATGTCTGTGGTTCATGGGAGTGGGAGTGAGAATTAAGCCCCAGTTAACTTTAGAGTCAGAGTAAACGTACAGTAATATCACTTTGATTCTTACAATCTAAAGATTACGTTTTACTCGCAATTGATAAATCTGTGCAACATTTTCAGCAGTTGGTATACAGGTTTATTTGATACAGCGTTGAATTTGTAAACAGAGGACAAGGCAGGCTAATTTTTTTCCTAAGGAAGAAGAAATTCTGCTTTCAACGGGAGAGCGGGACATGAGTGTCATTGAACTGGCTTGACTTAACGTGAATAGAAGCAAGTTATGAACATCTGTAGTTTCTAATAAAACTTGCCTTAATAGGAAATCGGAAAATAGGAAATACTCCTGAAAGACGTTCACGGATATTGTATGTATTATGAGCAATACTCTTAAATGAGGTGCTGGGACATTGTAGGTAAGCGATCAGACTGCTATTTTTGCGACTCGGGTTCGATTCCCACTAGAAGCTTGATTTCATTTATTAAATTTCTTGCACTTCTGCGTGGTTGTGGTCTTCATGAATGTCCACAACATCCAGCTCCTCAGCAGAAATTGATTTAATAAAACTTTTGCAACCCTTAAAGTTGCACGTCCATCGCGCTACACCACTTTACAACAATTTCTGAAATCCGAAAGTGTCACCTTTCAGAAGTAACACTTTCCCTTCATTTCTACTGACTGAAACTTCAAGGGCGTCGGAGGACATCACTTTTAAGCGCTCTGCCGTGGACTGAAGCACAGAGTAACATATATTTGTCTGTGACTGAAGTGACAAGTACGGCTTGAGGCGGAGGTGGGGGCTGGTCCCTGCAGGAGGTGCCATTGTGCTAGTTCGGGAGGATTCTGTCCTGTCCCCTGATCGCCACATTGTTTATTATCCTACTGATAAGCCACCTACGGTATTCTGCTGTAAAATTTTAGTTAGGTTAAAAACTTTTCTTGTTTTACTCTTTGTGTTGTCAATGAAAAGTTCATTGTCGAACTGTACCCACTGTAGCTTTCCCTTCTGTGTGTTCAGCGCCAGAATTTCTTTTTCTTGCATTTCAATGTAACGTCTTCGTTGTTCAGTACGTCCTCATTAGTTACGCGATCCATCCACCTAATCTTCAACATTCTTCTGTAACACATCATTTCGAAAGCCTAGCACGGAGTTAACAATTATTAAAGATCTTACTCGCGTGCAGGTAGGCCGGTCGGCAGCCCTCTAGGCATATATACTCACTGAGATGCCTGAATACTACTAAGAGCGTATTCGAAGAGGAATTCAGAGCTGAACAGAAAGTTTACAATGTAAGTGGAAAAGAGCACAACTTAAGACATAGCAGTTATATAGGTAAAAGGTGAGTTGAAGGCAAGGATGTACCACGACTAATGGGAATATATATGTTTCTCGTACAACGCCCGGGGGAAATCTCGGGCTCGCACGACGTATTTACTGGCCGTTGCTCCCTGCATTGCGCTGCTACACGGCAGCGCGTGCTTCCGCCGAGGCGAGCGTATACAGTAATGTTATCTAAATTACGCTTACTGTTATTTACAGCAGGTGCTCATTATGATATTCCTTTGTAGCAAGAACAAGCTGACAGCTTCTGAACGCACCAGCTAGAAAATAAATACACAAACCCTGTGTTTTAACTCTGAGAGTGTACGGGGATATAACTTATTTTGTGGCATTCCTCAAAGACAACACGAATTCAGACGTGGAGCCAGACAACTATTCTGCTATCAAAACAAGAAGCGTTGGGTGTGTCTTACCCTGCGTCGGCCTCTGTGACCTCACGGTCTGCGGCGCGCCAGTCACGGTCTGCACGGCCGTTGCGGTCGGGGGTTCGAATCCCCCCTCGGGCATGGATGTTTGTGCCGTCTTTAGTATAAGCTAGTTCATAAGTAGTGTGTAAGTTTAGGGACTGATGACCCCGTAGTTACGTCACATAAGCTCTACAAACATATGATTAGATTAGATTAGATTAGATTAATACTTATTCCATAGATCATATATACGACATTTCGTAATGATGTGGAACGTGTCAGTTTAGTAAATGTTGTCTATACTTGACAATCAATATTTTAAGGTTTTATTTATTTATTTACTTATTTTTAAGAAGTTTTATCTAAAAATTCATCTACATTGTAGAAGGAGTTGCCATTCAGAAATTCCTTTAATTTCTTTTTAAATACTAGTTGGCTATCTGTCACACTTTTGATGCTACTTGGTAAGTGACTAAAGACTTTTGTGGCAGCATAATTCACCCCTTTCTGAGCCAAAGTTTGATTTAACCTTGAATAGTGAATATCATCCTTTCTCCTAGTGTTGTAGCTATGCACACTGCTATTACTTTTGAATTGGATCGGATTGTTAATAACAAATTTCATGAGTGAATATATATATTGTGAAGCTACAGTGAGTATCCCTAGATCCCTAAATAAATGTCTGCAGGAAGCTTTTGGGTGGGCTCGAGCAATTATTCTGATTACACGCTTTTGTGCAATGAATACTTTTTTACTCAATGTTGAATTGCCCCAGAATATGATCCCATATGAAAGCAGCGAATGAAAATAGGCGTAGTAAGCTAATTTACTGAGATTTATATCACCAAATTTTGCAATGACTCTGATAGCATAAGTAGTTGAACTCAGACGTTTCAGGAGATCTTCAATATGTTTCTTCCAATTCAGTCCCTCGTCAATGCAAACACCTAAAAATTTTGAATATTCTACCTTAGCTACAGATTTATGTTCAAAGTCTAAATTTATTAATGGTGTCATGCCATTTACTGTATGAAACTGTATATACTGGGTTTTATCAAAGTTTAATGAAAGTCCATTTGTAGAGAACCACTTAATGACTTTCTGGAAGATATCATTTACAATTTCATCAGTTAATTCCTGTTTGTCAGGTGTGATAGCTATACTTGTATAGCTGCATTTTCCTGTATCAGATAAGCTTACGTCTATTCTTCAGGTGTTAGTTTCCTGGTAAAAGATTCGTTCCATAATTTAGTGTGTGTTCAAGTCGCTGGCATCAGGCTACATTAAAGTCAGCCATGTAACTCACGAGTACTAACGCAGTGACATTGCGTGGGCCTATCTTTTGCGTGAGAAGCCAATGTTCTTCAGTGTGGGTATTGTGGGCAGATCCTGGGGGAGGAGTAGCTGGGGAGATGGTCTACGCTCTCAGGAATAAATGGCACCGCTTACGGCGCATGTTTGTCCACGACGTCGGCAGGGACGGAGTGTGTTGCTGTTGGCAGGAACTGCGAGGTGCCGGCGATATGAATGTGAAACGGGCGGGAAACAGATAAGGCTCTCCGCACAACATTCCGGAAAGCGGGCGAGCAGGGGCCATCGCCAGTTGCGCCAGTGGAGCGTAGCGGTGGGTGGGGGGTCGGGAAACCGACGACCTTAGCGTCGCTCGTCATCTGCACTTCTCAGCACCAACTGTCACCATTTGCCGCTGAAAGCTACCGAATAAACGACGAAAGAGCGCGACCGTGTGAGTACAACAACGGGTTATGGTTTCTGGTCACACGTTAGGGCGGGTGGACACTGACTGTGCTTGTTAGTACTGACATTCCAAGCTTTCACTGGATGGCGATTACTTCAGAGACCGTAGGTTCTTATTCCTGATTTATAGGACTCATTAGCTCCTTCCATTTCTAAGCGATGTTTTGAATCATCCTTTCTAGCTTCAACAAGAAGGAAAAAAAATGTGAGACGGAGACTCGGAGACACGAGGGAGACTCGGAGACACGAGGGAGACTCGGAGACACGAGGGAGACTCGGAGACACGAGGGGGGGAGAGAGGGGGGAGAGGAGAAGGGGGAGAGAGAGGGGGGAGAGGAGAAGGGGGAGAGAGAGGGGGGAGAGGAGAAGGGGGAGAGAGAGGGGGGGAGAGGAGAAGGGGAGAGAGAGCTACCAGCCGATTCGTCGCTTTACGTAACTGAAACTGCAAGGAGTACCTATAGATTTTTTTTCTACAAGACTATATAGCTCTATAGAGCAAGACTACAGAGCTTTTAAATACTCAGCGGGGAAACAGTGATGATTCACGTCCTACAGTGTTCGTTTTCCGCCAAAGAAGATATTACAGTGGTACACGGAAAACTGCTATTAGTAGATAATACATTTTGGCCCACTTTAGGTTACCGTAGTAACACTAAAAGTGGGCCTTTGCGATCGTATTTTGACAGCTCGAAATTTAAATGAAAATAACGGCTTAACTATTCATCTGACACGAAAATTGAATAACCGAATTTGTAGAGGAGAACATTCTCTACAACTTATCTCCCTTATGTTTTTTCATATCTCGTATCGTTTGAGACATATTTGCAAAAATAACGGAGATTTGACGCCCTCCATTGAATTAACGAAAATCAACCGTTCGGAGATGTCACGTGACATTCCACGCGTATTTGATGATTTTCTTATTGTAACTTACACGTTGTCATTTCAAAACAACGGCACACTGAAGAATTAACAGAAACACATCGTTCTTCGTACGATAAATGATAATCGAATGTTAACAAGTGCCATATTAACATCAGTTAACAACGGCCATTAATAGTATGAGGTTAAAGAACTCCAGTTTTGCTTTATAGCCGTAGCGTAGTGGGCTAGGTGCTGGACTGTGACGCGAAATGTCGGTGGTTCTGAACCCGCCACTACCTAATATTTTTCCCTAAAAGGGTTTCAGACACTCTTATTAATTAACTTATTATTTTTTAGATTATTATTTTGGTCCAAAATGTTTGCAAAAACTTATAAAACTACAAATGTAAAGTGGGCCGTAAAACACGTCAGTGCGATTTTTTCACAAGAAATGCACATGTATTTATTTCTAGTAAATACACAGCTAGGATGCAAATTACTTCTCACTGCACATTCACGGCTTGTAGGGCGTTCTTCCGGGAAAAGCCACTTGCACTGTTACCCAAGGCCCAGACTTGCTCCACTTGGCTCAGTAACCAATTAAGGAACACGTATGTAGTCCTGACGTTACAGATCAAACTGCTCTTGTTAGACTTATCTCTGAAATACCTGCAGGCATAAAAAATAACGATACTCCATGAGGCTAAAGAATTATGTCCTTCATTAATGTCAAACTGTTCTCGTTCCGTAAGCTCAATTCAGCATTCGACCATTCAGATTTGTCTTCCGCGATATCCTTAAATCGCTTATGGCAGAAGCCGGAATGGTTTCTTTGAAAGGACACAATCATCCTTCAAAATATTTTTTTCCCTATGGCTCGAGTGACCTTTACGTCGAAGGGACATAAAAATTCTAATCTTCCAATTTCCATTGCAATATATTTGTTGCAACTTAGCTTCTACCAGTTCAGCTTATTCTTTCCCAGATAGTCGTAACTTCCTGATCCAGTTTCCATATTGTTGTTGTGGTCTTCATTCCGGAGACTGTTTTGATGCAGCTCTCGACCCTACTATGTCCTGAGCAAGCCTCATCATCTCCTAATAAGAACGACAACCCACATCAATTTGAATCTGTTTATACTGTATTCATCTCAAGGAGTGCGCCCCGGTTGCACAGTGGTAGAGTGCCAGACTACAAATCCAAAGGTCGCGGGTTCGATCCCCGCCGGGTCCTCTGGCTCATGTGAAAAATACCGAGTAGCACCGTGGTTCGGAAGCCACGTTAAACTGTAGGTCCCCCTAGAACTGGCTGGGTAAGTCAGTTCGAAGGTCGGAGGAAGGCAACGGCATACCACCTCCAAACAGGACCATGCCTAGTAAAGCACTGTGGTGTTCAAACCAATCTTCGGATTCATGACTGCTTTACCATCTCAAGGGCTCCCTCTGCGATTTTTACCCCACACACTTCTTTCCAACGGTAAATCCACGCACGATTCTTTCACACACACACACACACACACACACACACACACACACACACACACACACACACACACACGAGAGAGAGAGAGAGAGAGAGAGAGAGAGAGAGAGAGAGAGAGAGAGAGAGAGAGAGAGAGAGAGAGGGGGGGGGGGGGGGGGGGAGGTAGGGCCTGAGCAAGGAAAGTGCTTCACCGTTTCAGAATGCGTACTGAAGAATCTAACTCAAAAATCCCGAGAAACGTCAATAACAAAGTATTTGAATTGTTCATGAACAAGAACGGGTGGGTTTATGTAACTCTCCTGACTAGCCTAATTTGGTATCGACGCAACTACTGACCATGCTCAACTAGAGCCTGTTTACTGTACTCATACTTTAGAGTCTGCCTGCTGTGTTCAGCCTCACACGTTCCGCTATCGCTTAATTATGTCAAGTATCAATTATTTGTTGCTTCCTCACTGTGCGTACCAATAATCTACCCCTTCTTTAGTCAAATTTTGCTTCAAAATTTTGTTCTCAATGGGATAAAAATTCATTAATTACTTCGCCGTATAATGTAATTATTAGAGTTACCCTGCAACATCTCTCTTTTAGAACCTCCGATGCGCTATTTTTCTGTTCCATATAAAGTAAGTAGAACTACGCTCATGAAATGTTACCACGAATCCATTCGTATAGAAATGATGTTCGTATTACCTGTTGTAATTTGAGGTAATGAAAACTGACAGCACATGGGAATTCCAGGGCGAGTACGCCATCACTGTCACTCTGGTCTTTATCATATTACTGCTGCTACCAACATAAAATATTACAGTATTGCTGTGTTCTAATTAAAATCTCATTTTTGTTTCAGGTGAGTGTCATGCTGAATTACGGCAGGAGTTAATATGGGTGAGTTGAAAGGCGCACAGTTTCATTTACACATACAAGTAGCGAGGATGAGTAAAACACAAATTTATCGGATAACTATGTTTTTGCAACGAATTGTGTGTTGTGGGCATCCGAAGCTGTAGATTTAAGTCATAACGATGTAAACCGCTTCAGCTGAAGCGGTCTACATCATTATAACTATGTTTTTGCTTTCAATTAGCATCTCCCTTTCTGCTCCACTCCTACACTGGTTAAATATGTTTTGCATGCAGGAAGAACTGCCACACGTTCCGTCATTATGACTTACGCACATTGTAACGAAGGAGCTTCCTATACAGCCTCTTTCGTCTTCGAAACAGCGTTTATAAGTTATAATGACGTCACGTCTGACGCCATCGGGATCTATTCTGTTGACGACATATTCGCATGTGCTCAGTCCTGTATGTATCGTTGTCCAAAGTAGGAGATCAGTGTTAAAATTTTCTTCACGCTCCATTTCTTTTTCACAGTTTCAACAGTGTCTTCCCTTTCTGTAGTCTGGGCAATTGTATTGCTATCCGTTGTGTAAAGACTACAAGTATTGTGGGAAGAATTTGTTACTGTCGCAATTAAATCTAATGATTCGGTCACCAGTGTCATTTATGAGGCACCAGGCGTGTTTTTCGGTGGAGGATTCAGTTGATTTTCCGCCTTGTCATGAAACATGTGCGGTCCCTATTCGAAAGACAAATAAGAGTACTTTCTGTGCTATTACAGTAGTTGAGCGGAATCTGCTTTCATTGTACGCCCTATACTTGCACCTCGCTGCTGGAAAGTGGCGGTACACCACGACATACTCAAAAGTGAATACAGCGTATAGACAGGTCAGTGACTCGACGGACAGTTCATAATTTTGCAAAGGAGTGTTGCGGAACACGAGCGAGATTCCAACACGCATGGATTTTGGAACATATACTTTGTTCGAATATTATGAACTACCTCGAAGAGAACGACCTATTAACAAATAGTCAACACGGATTCAGAAAGTATCGCTCTTGCGAAACACAGCTTGCCCTTTATTCACATGAAGTGTTAAGTGCCATCGACAAGGGATCTCAAATCGATTCCATATTTTTGGATTTCATTAAGACTTTTGACACTGTACCCCACAAGCGGCTTCTTATGAAATTGCGTGCTTATGGAATATCTTCCCAATTGTGTGATTGGATTCACGATTTCCTATCAGAAAGAACACAGTTCGTTGTAATTAACGGTAAGTCATCGAGTAAAACAGAAGTGATATCTGGCGTTCCACAGGGAAGCGTGATAGGTCCCCTACTCTTCCTCGTGTTTATAAACGATTTAGGAGACAATCTGAAGAGCTCCCTTAGACTGTTCGCGGATGATGCTGTCGTTTATCGGTTAGTGAAGTCAACAGAGGATCAAGAGCAACTGCAAAGCGATTTAGGCAAAATTTCTACTTGGTGCGAAGATTGGCAATTGACACTAAATAAAGAAAAGTGTGAAGTAATACTCATGACCACTAAAAGAAATCCACTGAACTTCAATTACGCGATAAATCAGTCAAACCTTAAGGCCGTAGATTCTACCAAATACCTAGGAGTTACAATTACGAACAACTTACATTTCATTGACAGAACGCTTCAAGGTGCACCAGCTCCACCAAAGAGACTGCCTACATCACACTTGTGCGTCCTCTCCTGGAGTGCTGTTGCCCCTTACGGGACCCTCACCAGGTGGGACTGACGGAAGATATTGAGAAGGTTCAGAGAAGGGCAGCTCGTTTTGTTTTATCACGTTACGGGGGGGGGGGGGGGGGGGGAAGCGTCACGAAAATGTTGCACGAATTGGGGTGGACATCATTAAAAGAAAGACGTTATTCATTGCGGCGCGATCTGTTTGCGAAGTTTCAATCTCCGACTTTTACTTCTGAATGTAAAAATATTTTGCTAGCACCCACCTACTTAGGGAGGCATGACCATCCCAATAAAATAAGAGAAATCAGATCGAAAACTGAACGATTTAGGTGTTCTTTCATCTCGCGCGCTTTTAGAGAATGGAACGGTAGAGAAAAGTTATGAATGTGGTTAATGAACCCTCTGCCAGGCACTTAAATGTGATTGGCAGAGTAGCTATGTAGATGTTGATGTAGATGACCGGCCAGAACCGTGACCACGTAAACGACGACGCCATGTTGCACACCTTGAGCTGGACCGTTCAATATTTGTACACTGCTGGGGAAAATTAGCACGCCCAGAAAAACGGCGTCGATTATGATCCGATGACGGCAGATGCCATTTGGGGGATAGCTTGGGGATATAGTTGTTAGCGCTCCATTTGTGTGTACCCTTTGATAGACATTGCTTACAGCAACAAGGCTCAGTGCGATTTCAAACAAAACTGACGCTAAGCCATGGAGACGTGGTTCCGTAGTTTGAAAGGGGGTCTAATGTGGCTTTCACAGTGGCGGGATGGACCTTCCGGAGAATTGCCACATACGTTGGACAAGTGTGCAAGTATGCCGGTCACGTGAAAATTGTCACCCGTAGCACAAACGTCCACCAAGATCGTCGTATTGGAAGGGCGGAAGTGGCACTGTCACAGCCAAGATAAGTTTGTGAGCTCGGAAGCATCAACACGAACTGTCGCAAACCGGTTACAAACAACATATGAACTAGCTAATCCTAAGGACGGTACAAATATCCATGCCCGTGCAGATCGTGACTGGAGCGGCGTCAAAAATGTGTTTAATAACTGCGAACGTCTGCTTTCCTTAGATAACGGCTAAAAGAGTCTGTGGTAGCCCGCACTTCGAAATGAAGTGAATGTTGTATGCTAAGTTTTGAATTTAATGTCTTTCATGTACAATTTCTTTGCTGTACATATTCTTTGCGAAATTAATTTTTTTTTCAGTCACTCTGTTGACATCTTGGTTTAGATCTACATATTCCAGTGTTGAGAGTCACATTTAAATTAAACGGAACTAATAAGATATAATTTAAAAACCACTACCTGGGTAAAGCCAGCTACACTGATGCATCACTTCAAATAAAATTAACAGCTCTTAGAATAACTCCTTAGTTGGTCTAAATAAAATAAAGTAAAGTAGCTTATTTTAAATACACTGTACGTCATCTTATATTAACAATCTGCAGAGAAATTAAAATAAACCATTGTTTACAGGTATAGGCCTATATTTTCTTTACTACCTCTCAACATAAGTATTTCTAATACAAATAAAATAAAGGTTTGGTTCTTAACGTTACAGAGATAGCTGCTCGATTTTGCCGACTATACTTGGCGTCTGGAATTTACAAGCCACCTTTCACACCGATCTAACTTATGTTTGAGGGAAACCGATAAAACTTACAGCCACCATGCTTACTATTATTTGAACAGTTTGCAGCAGCACAACCAACCCTTTAACATCGTGCAACAAGACAATAGCAAAATATTCGCTGATTCACTTCGCTACTCAACACACAGCATACAACACTGCCGTTGGATTGGGATTCAACATGGCGGATTGTTCAGCTCGGTGTATCTAGTGCTTTAGCAGCGACGTGCCGGCTTGACTGGTGCCGTCAAAGGAGGATCACTCTGAAGATGGAATGGCGGGATGAGGCCTTCAGCGATGGAAGCAGATTTCGCCAGCACACTGTCTTCATCCCATGCCTTATGGTCTGGGGGTGCGATAATCTAAAATTCTCGTTCACCTATGGTGTTTCTGGAATGAACACTGAGTAGCACTCTGAACGTGCAGAGTGTTCTAAGACCCATTCTTTCGCTATTCTTGCAATAGGAGGGAGTTGCCTTATTCCAACAGGATAATCCGCGCCTATGCGTGAAACTCAACGTGCTCAGCAAGATGTGCAACAACTTTCCTGGCCAGCACGATCATATTCCACAACTGCTTGATTGGAGACAAGTGACATGTGCAATTCATCAACTCTCAACTCTTGCTGAACTACGTGAACAGGTCGAGAAAGCTTAGAATACGAGTGATGTAGGCCTACTGGCCGCGGTGGCCGAGGGGACTGAGGCGCGTCAGTCACGGTCTACACGGCCACTACGGTCGGGGGATTCGAATGCCCCCCTCGGGCATGGATATTTGTGCCGTCCTTAGTGTTAGCTAGTTCATAAGTAGTTTGTAAGTTTAGGGACTGATGACCCCGTAGATACGTCCCATAAGCTATACAAACATTTGAACATTTTTTTATGTAGGCCTATCTCCAGACAGTATTCGCCATTAGTATGTTCGAAAGGATGCCAGAGTGAGCGCTTGCGTTACCGCCTATATTCGCTGCACCTCGTACTATTGTCCATTTCATAATGATTGATCCCTGATTTTGAGCTTATATTCTGGTCACATCGCACGACGAACATCGATGTTTTATACCTCGCCGGAATCGTTGAAATGTCAATTTTTATTAGGTTTATGAATATTAAACTTTATTTGAAAAGGGGACGACATACGCTGTAATATTAAAGAGAAAGCGTGCTTTTTTTCTGTTTTTTTTCTTTCTTTTTTTTTTTTTTTTTTTTTTTTCGGCGAATGTCTACTTTAAGGATGCACAGAAATCAGACCGTAATTAAGAGAAAGTTTTCCTTTGAGCAGTTGAAAGATCGAACCTTGTTCTATTTACAGACTGAGTTTAGATATTTTCTGACTACTCGTTTCGTCGCTATAATATAAACCGCAAGAAGCTGCGATTAAGCTTACCGTTATATCTATTGGAACGGAGAGAGCGTTGCTGTTAAGCTTGAACTTTTGTTGGTGAAATCAGATGTAATTACTAATATATTTTCTTCGTGTTTGTCAGTTAAGAGTTTGTAAAGCAACTGCGTAAGTGGCTGCAGTACATACGACGCTATAGAGGAGCGTAGTTGTCACACCAGCGCGCCGCCACTGTTGCAATGCGCCAGAAGCGCCTGTTCAACTCTGAAGAACGGCAACACAGCACACGCGAGCATAGCTCAGAGGAACGAAAAAGCAAATTAAATATGTGATGTTAGCGCTTGCTGTAGATTT
The DNA here is from genome assembly GCA_026315105.1 of Locusta migratoria. Taxonomy (NCBI): domain Eukaryota; kingdom Metazoa; phylum Arthropoda; class Insecta; order Orthoptera; family Acrididae; genus Locusta; species Locusta migratoria. Next base: position 250,378,190 of record CM048749.1, read on the forward strand.
ATGAGCATACAAATGTAACAGCTGTGAAAGGCAAGGAGAAAGCTTGCATTTACAGTTAACCGACGGACACAACACCTACAGTGTTGTGGACACAGCTTTATTGGCGGTTACTCGCAGCACAAATGTGAACTCTACCGCCGCGCCGCCAAGTCGTATTAATACGTTGACGACCTAAGGTGCAGAGACATCATACGAGGTAAATCTTGCTCAGTTAATGTATCAATCTGTTTCAACGGTCAATGTTACCGGATATTAATTGTTTACATATTATTGTCTCTCTAAGATACACAATGACCGCAATTTAATCTTAACACCCTCCACCACAGAGTATATAAAACATTAATACCGTACATCATCACAATTTCTTAAAACAGTTTGACTGGCTTGTAGCTAAAAATTATCGAAATAATGCTATGTAAATATTGTAAGTTCTGTATCAATATTTTCTTCTTCGTCAGATATCTGAAGATGCCCTAACCGGGCGAAACGCGTCATAGTAATAAAAATTATTTGCAATCAAGACGTTTTGTTATTCAAGAATTCAACTGAACACAGTTGCTGTACCACACCATGTAAAACTGGAATGGGAAGATTTCTTCATATCCCCGCTTTTATACGCCACTGCAGCAGAGTATTTTGCCCTATTTTTTCTCAGTTGCTTACACATTCTACTTTTTATGCTTGATTCTCGTTCAGTTTTTGGCAAGTTATCCACTGGACCCTCTTCACACCTACTGCGAAGGGGGTACGATAGCGAATTTCCATTGCCAGAGTGAGTTACAGGGCACGTCAGGTAGTAATAGAGTTGGCGACGGGTCTCCAGAAATTGGCAAAAGAGAAACGGCGCCGGCATCAATTCTTATCTACATCTCCATACATACTCCGCAATTCACCCTAAGGTGCGTGGCGGAGGGTACACTGTACCACTACTAGGCATTTCCTTTCCTATTCCTCTCCCAAATTGAACGAGGAAAAAAATAATGCCTATATGCCTCCGTACGAGCCCTAATTTCTCTTATTTTGTCTTTGTGATTTTTTACGCGAAGTGTAAGTAGGCGGCAGCAAGATCGTACTACACTCAGCTTCAGATTCCGGCCCTCTAAATTTACTTAACAGAAATTCACGAAAAGAACGTCGTCTTTCTTCCAGCGATCCCCAATTGAGTTGCCGGAGCATTTCCGTGACACTTGCGCATTGGTCGAACCTACCGGTAACAAATCTAGCTTCTCGTCTCTAAACCGCCTCTATGTCTTCCTTTAAACTGATCTGATGCGGGTCCCAAACACTTGAGCAATACTCAAGACGTGGTCGTACAAGCGTTTTATACGCGGTCTCCTTTACAGGTGAAGTACATCTTCCCAAAATTCTCCCAATAAACCGAAGTCGGCTGTCCGCCTTACAACTGTCCTAACATGTTCGTTCCATTTCATATCGCTCTGCAATGTTACTTGAATGACGCGACTGCATCAAGAAGCTCACTACTAATGCTGTATTCGAACATTATGGGATTGTTTTTTCTACTCATGTGCATCACCTTACATTTTTCTACATCGAGAGCTAGCTGCCATTTTTCGCACCAACTAGAAATTTTGTCTAAGTCATCCTGTATACTATTACAGTTAGTTGCAGCGACACCCTCCCATACACCACAGCATCATCAGCAAACAGCTCTGTCCATCAGATCTTTTATATAGATAGAAAATAATAGCGGCCCTATCACACTCCCCTGGAGCACGCCTAGCGCTACACTCGTCTCTGATGAACACTCGCCGTCGAGAACAACGTACTGCGTTCTATTACTTAGGAAGTCTTCCAGCCAGACACAAATCTACCTATTCCGTAAGCTCGTATCTTCGTTAGCAGTCCGCAGTGTGGCACCGCGTCGAACGCCTTTCTGAAGTTCTGAGAACTCACACACGCTTCGCACAGTTGGAAAATCGGTCACTTAGGTCGCTTTTAGCGCGGATGCCATTTTCAGCCCTGCTTTGAATTGCTGCGATCCGCCCGTACCACGTGGCCACGTCGACAGACGCGTGGTGCTTCCCCGAAGGGCGTCGTGAAAGCGAAAGCTCCCGAAGGCCGGGTCCAGGAGCGCTTCCTTAATACGCGGAACGCTAATGGTCGTCGAGCTGCTTCGTGGAAGCAGCGGCAGAGGCGTGACGTATGAGCCATCGACCGCCACGTGGGCGCTAAGTGCACGCGTCTGCAGCTGCCTGCCGTGGACGGACGCTCCCGCAGCCATTGAGCCGGCCGGCGGGTATCGATCATGAAAGAGCCATTGTGGACCGAGGCGCATTGTCGGCCGCGCACAATGCACGCCACGCCACCGCCCCCCCCCCCCCCCTCCCACTCGCATGACGGCGCCGCCGAGATGCACACGGCTCCTTTAATCGCGCCAGTGCACTAGCTGCGCAACGGCGTTCCGTCCTCCATCAACGATTTATGAACTTACCTGCAACCTTGTACCTGGAGAACAGAGGCATGGAAGTAGCCGTTTGACAGAGGTGAAACGGGGCTATGGGACCGCAGCCAACTACACTACCTCCTTCAGAGATGGAGAGGGGTGTTCAAATGAAAAGGTGCGAAACGACACCGTGGGTAATCTCCAGAGGCCTGAGCATGACAACTACCCTTTCTTTAACCCATTACTGACCATTGAGTGAAGGAATAGGAGAAATTTGGAGAGGGCATTAAAGTGCAGGGAGAAGAAATAAAAACATTGCGGTTTGCTGATGACATAGTAATTCTGTCAGAGACCGCAAAAGATCTGGAAGAGCAATTGAGTGGAATGGACATTGTCTTGAAAAGATGATATAAGATGAACATTAACAAGAGTAAAACGAAAATAATGGAATGCAATGTCAGAAAATCAGGCGATGCTGAAGGAATTAGATTAGGTAATGAGACCGTAAAAGTAGTAGATGAATTTTGTTATTTGGGTAGCAAGATAACTTCTGATGCCGAAGTAAAGAAGATATAAAACACAGAATGGCTATGGGGAGAAAAGGGTTTCTAAAGAAGCAAAACTTGTTAACATCCAATATTAATACAAATGTTAGGAAGTCCTTTCTGAAAGCATTTTTCTGGTGTGTAGCATTGTATGGGAGTGAAACGTGGACGATAAGGAGCTCAGACAAAAAGATGATAGAAGCTTTTGAAATGTGCTGCTACAGACGAATGATGAAATTTAGATGGGTAGATCACGTAACTAATGAAGAGGTGCTTAACCGAATCGGGAAGAAAAGAAGTTTCTGGCATATCCTGACTAAGAGAAGGGTTAGAATGGTTGGACACATTCTGAGACATCAAGGAATTGTCAACTTAGCATTAGAAGGACGTGTGTGGGATAAAAATCGTAGAGGGAGACCGAGGGACGAATATAGTAAGCAGATTCAAAAGGATGTAGGTTGCCGAACGTATTCTCAGATGAAGAGACTTGCACAGGACAGGGTAGCGTGAAGAGCTGCATAAAACCAGTCTACGGACTGAAGACCACACCAAAACAAAACAGACCATTGCCCCTATTTTGAGACGTGAATATTTACCGTATATTTCTGCAGATAAGACGACTTTCACATAAGACGAGGTACAAATTTTCATCGAAATTTTATAGTTTAAGCATATATCTGGTCTATAAGACGACCCCCAAGTTACCGTATTACCCGAATGCATGCCGTACTTTTTCCCCCAGTTTTCGGGATCTAAAAATACGCCTGCTACTTACGATTCGGAGGCAAAGCTTCAGGAAGTTCCGAAAAATACCGTTAGAAGCCGCCATAATCAGATTTCGCGATTGGTACTGCAGGATTTCACCCTTTGTTGCAGTGTTTACGGTCCGCTTTTGTACTGCGTGCGTGTAGTGCTACGTTGTATCCGATCGTGAAGAAGCATTTTTTTTTCCACATCGTCAAGTTAAAAAAAAAAAAGTAATTTCTTTCGCCGAGACGACATTTAATCCCGCCGATGCACATATTATGCGGGTGAAAACACACGAAAACAGAAGATACGGGATTTGGAAGGAAGCCGCTATTGCTCACGAAATATTTTAACCCTTTCACTACTCCGTTCGTAAATATACTCCAATCGTTTCAATGCTTCTCTGTATATATTGAGAAATTATTTTTGGCAAGCGACATTCTAAACTCAAGCTGCGTTATAAATAATTAATTGCCGGCCGCGGTGGCCGCGGGGACTAAGGCGCTCCAGTCACGGTCTGCAGGGCCACTACGGTCGGGGGTTCGAATCCCCCCTCGGGCATGGATATTTGTGCCGTCCTAGTTCGTAAGTAATTCATAAGTAGTTCATAAGTAGTTTGTAAGTTTAGGGACTGATGACCCCGTAGTTAAGTCCTACAGACTATACAAACATTTGAACATTTGAAATAATTAATTATATTCCTGATTTATGGTATATAGTTTACCGTATGTACCCCTGTCCACTCAGTAAATTAATAAAGCTCGAAAAGTGAATATGTTTTTATAAAGTCCGCAAAACTCTTGCCGTGAATCTTTCCTCCATGATGTAAATTTAGTCAGGGTACAGTAATATCGCAGATGTGCTGCATAGCGAAGCTTCGACCTCTAAACGTTATATATCGAATTGATACGTTTCGAAACGATATGTATGGAGTAAGCGAACCGAGGATTTCACTTTTAAAAAATGTATCTGTAGTATAGCCTTAAAAAGGTCAGGTATAGGTTAAGCAAGAAGTTTTTTCTTTTTTTTTTAGTGCATGAGGGTGCGAAGCTTCCGAATCTACAGTTCAGAAACACTAAATCGATTTACAGTTGTACGTTCGATATATAATATTTGAGGCCGCGATACTTTGAGTGGTGTAAGCTTTCTTGTAAATTACCCAGAAAGCTGTAATCTTAGGTTCCTGCCTAACCACAGTCCTTTAAAATCACCACATATTCATAAAAATCATAACATTGGCCTGTTCGATACGTATCGTTTCGATACTTAACCGCTTCGATATATATCGATCGGGGGTCGAATCCGCGTTAGGTAGCACATCTGCGAAATTTTCAGACTAAATTTCAATCTAATTTTTTTGTGCCGTCGTATGAGATGACCTCGGATTTTAGCGGCTTTTTTAATGATTCAGCGATCGTCTTATCTGCGGAAATATACTGTAATTCATTACTACCTCAGCAATGAAACTTCATGATTGTTGTACCCGGAGGAAGAACTGAACGCTATAATGCCTGCAAATTCAAAATAAATAATTTTCTCTATTTTATTTTGGGAAAGAAATTAATTTGCCTATTTTTTATCTTCAGACTTAGCTTTACTGTATTTTATGTAAAACAATAATTATTTATTTGTCTTTCTGTCTTTGCTACGGACCTACAGATTTTCATGTAAGATTCAGTATATTTCACACATCCTGTCAATTTATTTTATGCGTCCCAAAAAAAGGGACACTGGCATGTTCTCATTCAGTAGATTCTGGCGGAAGTGACAGCAAACAGGATACTTTAGGTGCAAGGCCAATAAATGAACGGATCTGTGATTCCTGAACCAGAGTATCTGAAACATGAGCTTTGCTTTGACGAATTTGAGAGAGTTTGGGAAATATGAAATCATTTGCTGTAAAAACACACCAAGAATGTGTAGCCACTTCCTATGTGGACGGCTACTGAAAACAACGGATATATTAGAAAAATACGCTAGATAATCAACAGCGTTTTTAAAACAACAAAGAACGATAGCAAAACGGGTATCTTAACGTCTACGTCGGGAGAACATAGCCTTCAGTAATTGCTATGTGACATGTAACCAACTACCCTGTTTGTGCATTTTATTGTATTGAACGATTTTTGTTACAGTTTAAGCAGAACGGCTAAGCATCGCGAAGATCATCAGTTGCCTAAATTTATCAGACATATTAAGGAAAGTAACAACACATAGGCGAATGAACCATATGACTTCAGTGAAGTACCGCTAATAGCATAATAAATGCTTTTTGTAGTTTTTGTTGTTCACGAAACTAATGATCATCATCATCATTAGAGAATGATTATGCCTTTCAGCGTTCAGTCTGGAGCAAAGTACCTCTAATAAAATTCATCCATGATCCCCTATTCAATGCTAACATTGATGCCTCGTCTGATGATATGCCTTTTACTTAGAAATCATTCTGCATCGAATCTAAGTACTTTCTTCTTGGTCTACCTCGACTGCTCTTGCCCTCCGCTGCCGAGCTCACGAGTGTGTTAGGTAACCTTGTTTCTCCCATGCGTGTAACAGGACCCCACCATCTCAGTCTGTTCGCTCTAACTGCTTCATCTGTGGTGTTCATTCCCAGTTTTTCCTTGATTTCCTCATTATGGACACCCTCCTGCCATTGTTCCCATCTATTACTACCTGCAATCATTCTTACTACTTTCCTATCTGTAACCTCTACCATATAAAAAGGTAACCTGTATCCACCCAACATTCACTTCCATACAACAAAGTTGGTCGAAAGATAGAGCGGTGCACGGATAACGTAGTCTTGGTACTTACTTCCTTCCTTCTTGCAGAAGGAAGTTAAAAGTCGTGCTCCTACAGTGATAGTTTTGCTACTTGAATTAACAGGATGCCAAACAAGGATATTTGATATTAATTGGATATCAAGATCACTGCACTTGATAATGTGCCTATCTGTACAACAATTACCATACAGATTCAATGTAATAAAAAATGTTCTACAAATCTGGTAAAGATTTAAAGTATCACACACTGCAAATATTTCTCATCTCTTTACGTGATCTACTTCTCTTCTGATCAGACAAATCACTTTAACTGTTACTAACATTAACTACCTTAACAATCTGAACTTTCATTGAGACTGAGAAAATCTTTAGCTATGATCTTTACTGCAATTATGAACAAACTACTTCCTGCTCTCATTAATAGACCAACTGATCATCACAAAATGCCTACACTGAACTGTTCTAATTAGCATACAAATTTACAAACACAATAATTATGCAATTCTATCATAAGAAACAATAATCAGAACGGATAGCAATTCAACGAGGAACTGGTAAAAAGACACAGGGATAAATGATAAATGAGAGCTGAATTAAACAGTATTCATTACCCAAAAGAGAAACCAACTACAATATAGGCTACATACAGGCTACCATACATAACAATAGAAAAGTACAAGTTTACCTTATTTCAGACATAAATTTCCATACAAAATTTTCAATCTGCAGACTTGGCTGCGACTCTTCAAAACTGAATTTTTACTCTTCGAGTCTAACACACAGACAGACTAACCCGACAGTATCCTGCACGAAGGTCACACACCGACTCTTCAAACGCAACAACTGTGAGTGCAAGACACACTCCAAAGATAAAACAAAGTTTCTGGTTGACAGCAAAGATATGAAAATTAGTACAGTATGTTATATCGATTAGTGAAATGGTACAAAATATACATAAATTTGTTTTCTGCAGACTTATAGCTTTGGTTTTTATAACAAAACATGCTCAATGCTCTATGACAGGCAAAAATTATGTGAAAATTATTTTGCGTACTCCTTTCAAAGTGTCTGTTAATCAGGAAAAAACCCGCCAGTCTTCGCTTGAGAATTAGAGGTGTAGTGTGCCTCCCCTCCCCCCCCCCCCCGCCACACACACACACACACACACACACACACACACACACACACACACACACAGAGAGAGACAGAGACAGAGAGAGAGAGAGAGAGAGAGAGAGAAAGAGAGAGAGAGAGAGAGAGAGCAGCATGGAGCAGTGTGGGTGGAAGCTGAAAGCCGTGGCTGGGAGACGCTGGTGACTCCCTGGACCGCAGTAATAGGCCGGCCCCGTGTTGTGGCCCGCGCCCACGCACGCAGCCATAAATCATGCACGCCCCGTGCCAGTTCTGCCAGCAGCGCCGAATATTCGATTCCCGCCCGCCTTACCCCGCGCCCCCGCTCTGTTTACACCGGGCCCTACACCGCCCTCATAAAATTCTGATGACGCCTTGTTATATACAGCGCTCCGCCGCACGCGCGCCAAGCTACTGTCGTTATCACAGGGCACACAGCCGATGAGGGATGAGGCGACTCGCCGAACGCATTCTCGGCGTAGGTTCTTCTCGTGGCCGCGTGTTCGGCGCACCAGATACGCCGGCGAAGCTTATTTTTTGTGTACCTCTATAAAAGTACCACGTGTTTAACTGCGGCTATGGCTCTCCATCAATGATCTACATCTACATGGGATACTCTGCAAATCACATTTAAGTGCCTGGCAGAGGGTTCATCCACCGTCCATTATACTATTTATCTCCCTTTCTCGAATAGCGCGCGGGAAGAAAGAACACTTGAATCTCTAGGTTCGAGCTCTGATTTCTTATTTTATGATGATCTTTCCTACCTATATAAGTGGGAGTTAACAATATATTTTCCCATACGGAGGAGAATGTCGGCGATTGGAATTTCGTAAGTAGCCCACGCCGCAGCGATAAGCGCCGTTGTTGTAATGATTCCCATCCCAAATCCTGTATCATTTCCGTAACGCAGTCTCCCCTGTATCATTACAATACGAAACGAGCTGCCCTTCTCTGGACTCTTTCGATGTCCTCCGTCAAACCCACCTGATAAGGATCCCACACTGGGCTGCAATACCTGTTTGGTTTACGATAAACTGTTCACTACCTGTATAGCGGTAATCTGGAGAAAATGGAAATGAAAACATATGCGGCATACAACAAACTCCAAAATGTTTGACAATAATTTATGTGCATACTCCCAGCATGTACATACTTCTTGAAATTGTAGAGACGACTTCGTAGCTCAATTTTACATAGTAACCCGTGTCCTAAAACGTTATCCAGTGACGCAATGACCACTCTCTATTCATTTTCGATGCTATGAATCAAATCTCTTCTATTCCAAGCTCTTTCCTTTCCATATTTTGGGAGGAGGTATTAAGCACCAAAACAACCAAAAATGTATTGTAAACTTGGACCACAACGCATACGGTAAGAGCTACGAGTAATTGACCAGTATATTTTTAAACTTTTGTCCAGACTACGTCCTCAAAAAATGGGAAATCAAACAGCTGGCAGTAGAAAAGTTTTCGCAGTATCAAAGATGAATAAGTGCTCGTAGCGTCGTGGATATTTCCGGACATGAAAAGCAATAACTATATAGTGTTGTCTACAGCATATAGAAGGAAGTTCAATAGTAACACTTCCTGTAGAAAACTATCATCAAGGTATCCAACATTTCTCCAACGTACCATACCTGCCGCCGTATCGAACTGTTACGAGGAGACTGGATCCAATATCTTGTGCTGTCTAAGAGTTTTCAGGGTCCGAAGACAGGAACACGTGTAATTCAGCCTCGTAATCTGAGGTCCTACCATAATCGGAAGTATTTTGTACAAGGTCTAAAAGCAGAGACAACGTCTGAGAGAGATGTCTCCAGACCGAATGTTTTTTTCCATACCTCATCCGAATGACGTCATTGGCGAACGACAGCGGTCAATCGATATCGAAGACGTCAGAGGGAATATTTGGGAAGGAATTTCTCGGAACTGGATTGAATGTGTGTGTGTGTGTGTGTGTGTGTGTGTGTGTGTGTGTGTGTGTTGCCAAGCCGACCTATTTAAAGCTACCGACGAACAGTGGCGGACTAAGGCAGTCGGAGGACAGGGGCGGCGGCGGCGGCAAAAAAAAAAAAAAAAAAAAAAAAAAAAAAGCGCCCACCCCGCCACCCCCCCTCCGTCCACTTGGAAATGTATGTCTTACTATTAAAAAAATGACTTTCGGGTTGGAGACCCCCAGGACGATAGACATGGGACAGTAAAAAAAAAGCTTTCGAGATTTGGAGGCTTCAGAAGCAGAGGCTAAGGACGCTAAAAAAACTGCAATGGCTGGATTTGAAACCAATTCGATAGTCTTGATAGCTAATCAGAGTTTTGCAAAACTTCATTTTTTGGCGTTGGTTTTCCGTTGTTTTTGTACCCATCCGTAAGCTTTTACAATTGCTAGTATGCACTGATTCTTTCTTGCGTAGCACAGGCTCCGCCAGCTCAGTGCAGTTCGCTGATGGGATACGGCATATCATATTCCAATGTTCGAAAAGGGTAGTAAGTGTCAGAGGACTAATCATCGAACTACATTGTGAGAGTTTGTACCTTTAATGTCTGATGCCGGTATGTTCCAGTGAGCTATAAGGAGTGAGTGGGAGGCGCCAAACCCCGTTCAGGTGGAAATTAAGCCCTTTAAAACACACACACACACACACACACACACACACACACTTATTCACTTTCGCGTGCGTACTTTCAGCGGTATATCCGCAGTCCTGTTTGACACGTGGGACCGTGCGGGCGCTTCGGCAGTAGACGCGTGCCCGAAATTCGGCCGTCGCGTCGCGTCGCGGGTAGCGAGACGGTGAAAAAGCTGTCATTAGACGTGAATGGCGCGGCCTAATCCCGCGCCGTACTCGGCAGCGATCCACATAATCCGGAAGGGGCGTCCGTGCTGGCGCCACCTAATTTACCTGCTGTGCCGGTGGAAACATTTTTTGCCTGCGGACGGCGGCAGTTTTTGGGGCCGCCCGCGGCTGCAGCGGGGATAATCCGCGTGGCGCGGCCTATGCAAATGCTCGCTGGCTGGCTGCTGCTGCTGCTGCTGCCGCTCCGTAATTCCGGCCAAACTAATTGCGACCTCGCGCGGGTTCAGCCGCCGCGCCACGCTGCCTGCCAAACGCCGGCGGTCTCGCGCCCAATACCGGAGTATCGCAGAACGACATCTTGACCATAGCTGTTTATTAATTCTCAATGCTACCGGCTTCGGTTTTGTACCATTGTCAAGCGTTAGCAGAGACTAGCTAATAGCAGTGGCGGCGCTAGACGAAAACTGGGCGTCGGCGATCTCGTCTTTGCAAGGCCCCTTTCATAATAAACGAGTAAAAATGTTCAAATGTTTGTATAGTCTATGGGACTTAACTACGGGGTCATCAGTCCCTAAACTTACAAACTACTTCTGAACTAGCTAATACTAAGAACGGCACAAGTATCCATGCCCGAGGGGGAGATTCGAACCCCCGAGCGTTGTGGCTGTGCAGACCGTGACTGGAGCGCCTCAGTCTCCTCGGCCACCGCGGCCGGCATAAACGAGTATTACTGTAATGACAAAAATTACAGTAAACAAACGCAAATTACCGAAACTTTTCAGCTTTTCGTCTCACTGAATTTTTTTAAGATCACATCTTAATACTAGAGTATATTTCGGTGTAGTTGATAGTACTGACAACGCAGATAGTCTTTCTTGGCTCACTGTGCTTTTCAAGTTAGTCTGAATCAATTTTAACTTTGTGAAGCTTCTCTCGGCTGAAGCTGTACTGACTGGAACCAAGCATGATTCTGATTGTTACATAAACATTTGGATATACTTCTTCCAAATCGTTTTTTAAAATGTACTTAAGAAATTGTTCTGTAAGTATTTAACTAAAAATTGCATCACTGCTGAACTCATACTGCATACTTGGTCTGCTGCCGGGAATGGCCGAGCGCACTAAGGCATCATACCACGGTGAGCGAGATCGCTCTCGCCGGGGGTCGAATCCCACATTTGGGTACTAATGTTGTGTTCGTCCATTGGTTAAGCTAGTGTAAGCTAGATGTAGGTCGTCGCTACATAACCTAGAAGTTTGAAAGCGCCATTAAACATCAAATATAAAAAAAGGAACAAAAAAAACTAAAATTTTGACAATGTTTTGCGAGGCCCCCACAGGCGCGAGGCCGTCGGCGGTGGCCGACGTCGCCGACGCCCTAGCGCCGCCACTGGCTAATAGCGTAACATGTCGGAATATAAAAATACAAAATTATAATACAAGTACTCGTTGTCATTGCTCAAGTTATTGTCACAGTAGCTGACTGCTATAGACTGCTATAGAATGAACGTATCCTTCAGTTTAAAGCAGTCAGCTACTGTGACAATAACTTGAGCAATGACAACGAGTGCTTGTATTATAATTTTGTATTTTTATATTCCGACATGTTAAGCTATTAGCTAATCTCTGCTAATGCTTGACAATGGTACAAAACCGAAACCGGTAGCATTGAGAATTAATAAACACCTATGGTCAACATGTCGTTCTGCAATTATCTGAAAGATGTTATGCCCCATCTATTCACGTGAATACCGGAGTCTTGTCTCCTGTTTGGATGACACAGTCACTACGTTTACATGTAACACCTCTTCCGGAAGAGGAAAACCAATTTTCGTAAACCGTTTTTTTCGCTGTCGTATTTACATGGCATAGCCTGAATCGGATTTCCTAGCGCACTAAACATGGCCGCTGGAAAACAGCTGATTCAGTTCCTTATTTAGTCTGCACAATCGCTATTTTTCTTGATTTAAATACACAGATTTATGTTCAGTGTAATATTTATACTTTTATTTCACATTAGAAAATATCACTCTTTCCAAATGTGCCGAAAATTCTTAACAAGAAAACACAATATGACAAGCAAAGAACGCTTCCAAAACGGTTGCGTTTACATGGGCACGAAAATCGATTGTGGAACTGGAAAACCGCTTTAGAGAAGCGGATTTCCAGAATCGATTTTGGAGTGTTTACATGACCAACCAAAAGCGGAATTGGGAAATCGTTTTGGGAGCCCATGTAAACGGGGTGAGTGTCACAGATGTAACACAGTCCAACATATACAGTCGCGACACTCACTGCTGTGAAAATTGTTACCAACTGACAGTTGCAAGGAGACTAGCGCTCCTAGTGAGGGGAAAGCCACCGTAGGAGTGATGTTGTTTATAACTATTTGTGTGCGTAATTAACGTAATACAGTAAAACTTCTGAATAACGGGCACCAATGGGGAAAATAAAACTGCCAGCTTTTAACCAGTGTCCGCTGTTAAGAAAAAGAATAAAATACAAAATATGGCGGCCGCTGCGGATAAAACCAGTCTCGTTCAAGGGAGCGTATAAAATGAACATTAACAAGAGCAAAACAAAAATAATGGAATGCGGTCTTAGAAAATCAGGCGATGCTGAAGGAATTAGATTAGGTAACGAAACAATGAAGGTGGTAGATGAGTTTTGTTACTTGGGTAGTAAAATAACATGCGATGGTCGCAGTACAGAGGATATACAGTGCAGAATGGCAATGGGAAGAAAAGCATTCTTGAAAAAGAGAAATTTGCTAACATCGAATATTAAGTGTAAGGAAGTGTTGCCTTGTACGGGAGTGAAACATGGACGATAAGCAGTGCGGACAGGAAGAGAATAGAGGCTTTTGAAATGTGGTGCTACAGAAGAATGCTGAAGATTAGGTGGGTAGATCGCATAACTAATGAAGAGGTACTGAACAGAATTGGTGAGAAAAGGAATTTTTGACGCCGGCCGCGGTGGCCGAGGAGACAGGGGCTTCAATCACGGTCTGCACGGCCACTACGGTCGGGGGTTCGAATCCCCCCCGGGCATGGATATTTGTGCCGTCTTTAGTATAAGGTATTTCTTACGTAGTTTGTAAGTTTAGGGACTGATGACCCCGTAGTTAAGTCCCATAAGCTTAACAAACATTTGAATTTTTGGCATACCCTGACTAAAAGAAGGGATCGCTTGGTAGGACACACTCTTAGACATCAGGGAATCGTAAATTTAGCATTGGAGGGAAGTCTGTGGGGTAAAAATCGCAGAGAGAGACCACGAGACGCGTATAGTAAGCAGATTCAAGTGGATGTTGGTTGCCGCTCTTATGAGGAGATGAAAAGGCTTGCTCAGGATAGAGTAGGGTGGAGAGCTGCATCAAACCAGTCTCTGGACTGAAGACCATAACAACAACAACAACTGTTTTCACGCGTGAAAAACACGGAATTGCGTCAATACCGCTAAGTATGCTCGTAAAACGTGCGAATGCCACGCCGCTTCTTGAACCGATCCAGCCAGCCATAATTTCCATGGAATTGTTACTCCTTTCCTTCAATGAGCTCATAAAAAGTCACAGCTTTTTGAGGAAGTAGAGGACCTTAACTATTGCTCTTATTTGTTCATGTCACAAAAATAAAGCCTCATCTGACCGAGGATGTGAACCTTTTCTCATTCTGTTTCAAGATTTCGTTGCGCTGCTTGATGCTTGAGTGGAAAAAAAGTTTAAATTTCTGATCAGTTTGTTTTTCAATCAATAATCGCACTCATAACGACGTTCAAATCAGCAGCAACTTTCGCGGGTCGCTCACCAGCATCAATTTTCTGCAAAGTGCGAAGCTTTTGTTACAACGATCTCACATTCTTATTTTTTTCATTTCGCGCCCGTAGTCAGTGGTTTTTTTGTGTGTGTGTTTTTTTTTACTGGCACTCAAATGATTCCTTTTTGGTGGGCATTTTAAAGCATGTAGCGCGAGCACGAAACTTCAAATCTAAAACACACAGACGAACGACAAGAAATCACTCAAGATGCATTCGACAAAGTATTTTGACTTCTAAACCAGGCTGTGGCAGCCATCGAATGAAAACATTCTATACACCTATCGCCTCTCCCCTGTCCTACCCAAGTCCACGCTGCAACACAACAGTGCGTTAACTATTGAACGCTTGGCTTCGTCTGATGTATCGACAACAGGCGGAAAGTGTTGGGCGCCGCACTCTCATTGTCTGTTTCTGCGCTGCATGAAACAATACTGTACGTACTGTACTTCCAAGAAGTTCCAACTGATGGCAGTGACATGAAACCACGCAATACGAACAAGAAACACGCCAAATCTTCAACCAACACATGTTCGAATTGTGGACATTCACACTTCTGACACGCAAGAGTGCACAGATTCTTCCACATTATCCATTATTTGGAAGTTTTGATTGTTGTTGGGGGACATATTAAGGTGTCCGTGTCCGTTATTGAGAAGGTCCGCTATTCGGAATAATTTTAGCATAAGGGCTAATGCTGTTTTGCAGGGGAATTTTAAAATGTCCGCTATTGAGAGGAGTCCGCTATGCGTTAAGGGAAGTTTTACTGTAGTTGCGTTACAAGCATTAGTAAAATATTAAGAGATATACACAAACGGACATTAATGTAAAAACAGCCGAATTTACTGATTCAGAGGTGTAATGAACAACTTCGTCATGAACAAATACCAAGGAATATGTGATATTTTGCAGCTTATTCCGCTGAAAGTAAGTAGAATATAAACATCAGAGAAATATAAATGTCTATTATGGTGTGTTCTTACTAAGACAAGAGTTTTTTGACATGTACCTATTCGGTGGGTAGTCTAATGATTCGAACGGTTTTAGGCTTCACTGGTCTTTCTGATACACGCATATTAGTTTCAGTGTCATTACTTCAGCTTAAGAAGACAATGTCTTGAAGATTCTTGCCGTTTGTGGTTCACTTGTAGCAACAATTGTGGAATTCGGTACTTCTTTGTTGAAAACAGTTTCATTGCTTTTTTTTCTTTTTCCTGCCAGTTCTGTGTTTTTTTTTTTATTTTTTAAATCTATCGGATCAAACTGCGTGGTCATCAGTCCGTAGCTTACAAACTACTTAAACCTAGGTAAACTAACCTAAGGACACACACACACACACACACACACACACACACACACACACACACACACACACACGCCTCAGGGACGACTCGAACCTCCACGGCGAGCAACCGCGCGCTCCGCAGCGAGAAGCTTTAGAGCGCTAGGCTACTCCACCGCGGCCCAGTTCTGTGACGTTTTCCCTTCAGCCACAACTGTGGTGACTGCTTTGGTACGTTAAATACTGTGGTTATTGCATTCTATTTGCGTATCCTACGTTCCACTCTTATCGATTTTACTGGAATTGAAGTGAAGAAACCATAACGTTCCTGAGTAGAAAACCGACGACTTTTTGCCAAAGGCAGGTCTTCCGGTGTTCCTTAGCCATTTCTTATTTTTAATAGAAAATATTATTCACCAAGAGCCTGTAGGTTACAAGAGAATGGTAAATAAACTGTCCTGCAATGTACCGTTTCGTGCCTCATCAGGGATCTCAGTAAACGTAATAAAGACAAAGGTGGAGCTAATTCTAAATTACTACCTATTTTTATGGCACTACATACGTTCCCTAGTGTGAAACGTCGTTAAAAAAAATCAATATAAACGATACTATTTGCGCTCATCCAATACTGTATTCACAAATAGAACTTGCCGCCCGCTTGAAGCGCTGCAATCTTAGTGTATAACTGTATATATTAGGCTGTGGATGTACCATTATGAAGAAACAAGGAAAACCCCTGATTGTATAACGAATCACATTCGCATGCATACAACTACTTCAACTAATTGAAATTAGATATGCAATGTAATATGCTAAGTTCAGAGGTTACAATCACTACGATTTAATCTTACTTGTTGCGAAAATTGTTTTCAATTGCCAGTTTACGATTGGAGTGGTTCGAATTCCGATTTTTCAGGTTTCAGTAACAAATTGGTTTCATACGTTTTCCGTCGGTGAAACTAGGTACCTTTAGAGTTCGTTGGGATGTCGTAATAGACAGAACTAAACTGGTTATGAACAACACCTTGCAGCATTTCCTCTTGGAAATCACCAGTATTGAGAGTAACTTCTACAAACTCGAATACTGCGCAATGACGCATCTGGGATGAATCCCACAAAGGCGGAGTGAGAGTGAAGGACTAGAATAAAAGTTCAGTTTTATTCTTTGCAAGATGTACTTCATGAGCGAACATGTATTGCACGGTATAACATTTTCTAATTGGGGAATTCCTTGGGCAAAACACATTTTGTAAGATTGTCCACAATGATTAAAAACTCTGTTAGTGCACCAGAATAATGCAGTAACTGAAACAGTTTTTCAGCATTGTGCCTAAAAACAAAACAGACGTCTTAGCACTTCAACATTGAATTAATTACTAGTGGAAAAAATGATTTCTTCAAAAAATGCATTCCATTGGTTAAAATTTACCGAAAAGCAGATGACTGATGCCAAGAAAGGGAGTAGGTTGTACTGCTCAAGTTTTATGAGCTTCCATTGCTGGAACTTTGACGAATGTTTCAGAAAATAGGGACAATGACTATACTAGGTCCGATAACATCCTGGAAGAAGGGGATGTGGATGGAGACATAAAAATTTGACCATTTGTTAAAACTTCCTTAACCTGCTAACTCACCGAAATATGTCAACCTGCACTCTTACTGTTAGTCGTGATTATACGTTGTGTTCGTGTGCAATTCTTAATGATTACATTATTGTAGATATGTCTTATATAGCCTATATAAATAAATTTTAATCTGGAAATCACGAAATCACGAAATCTAAGACGTTCAGTTCAGAGGGACAAAATAATTACCTGTTAAGTCCCCCCCCCCTCCCCCCACAGACACATATATATCGACTGTACACATCCGAATTATGTAGTAATATGCTGTCCCGATCTCATCTGCAACCTTACAGAAACTGTTTTCACAAGGACGTTCCCCGTCGGGGGTTCGGTTCCCCCGTCTGGCATGGATGTTTGTGTTGTCTTTAGTATAAGGTAGTTTATAAGTTTAGGGACTGATGACCCCGCAGCTTAGTCGCATAAGATTAACAAACATTTGAATTTTTTTTGCACTATTTTGATGATTCTTTATTTACTTATAACCCTTGCATTCCTTCTAACCCCCCTCCCCTCACCCCGCTCATACATATCAGGTCGCATTACTATTTCCCATATTCAAAAGTTGGAACCACTGTAAGTCATATGACCCATAAACGCACAAAGGTGCACTATTGCTCACGCACATTGCTTAACATACTGATATATCTACCACTAGAACATATAGCAGTTCAAAACCAAAATCTTAGAATACCTAACCATCCAATATTATCATGAACTCGAAATATCGTATCTATACTGCAGTAAAACGCAAGAAAAGAACCACAGGCATACTAACAACGTACGCACCCACCACGTAATTACGTAGAAAACTTGTGATACAAAATTAATAAAATGTTCGTTAACACTAACATCACCATTGAACACCAAACTAGACGCAGCCTTAAACCCAGAATTTGTTAAGGAAACGCTAATACTATCAAATGTAACAACCTTGGTATCTACAGAATCGCCTGTAATGCATGTTACATAGATCAGATTCGCAGAAACTCCATTACAGGCGAAGGACATACCAGAGTCAGTAGAAACAACCCATCGACATTCTTTAACTACCTGCATCAGAGAAAAAAAAATAAAGGTAGAAACCATAGACGAAGCATTAAAAATCGTCCACGTTATGGAAGTGCGACCTATCATGTTCAAATGTTTAAGCTTATGGGACTTTACTGCGGGGTCATCAGTCCCTAAATTTACAAACTACCTTCTACTAAAGACAGCAGAAACATCCATGCCGGACGGAAATACAAATCCCCGACGGGAAACGGCCCGCGCATCGGAGCATAGCGCCTCAATGCGCTTGGCCAGTCCGCCGCGGCAAATTCAAATTCCTTCCGGAAATATTATTTAAAGCAAAATAGCATATAAAATAAATATAACTAGTGGTCATCATCCTCAGAAACAACATAAACGCTCGCAGAAAAGATACGAAAGCAAATTTAAAAAAGCAGAAATTATACACCAATACAAAGTTTTTACATAAAAGTAAAGAACAAGATACTTATATAAAATAATAGCATTGCACAAAAACATAATTTCCTTTAAACTAATGCAAATAAAGCTAAACTTACGAAAACTAAGCGAAACGCAACCGAATCTCCAGGTACGACTCACCAACAGTGTTAACTATGTAAACATTAAATGTATCAGATGCGCTATTATAAATAAGGATGGCAAACCAGAAAAGATTTTTAGTGCCTCAAATACAAGAGCTAACAAAGCCCTTACAACGACGATCGACATTTACATGCATGTCGTTATTACGTACAAACTAATGTACGAGGGTTGTTCAAATGAAAAGGTGCGAACCGTCTTAGCAACCAAACCGGTTGAAATCTGAATACGCCGCTTTGCGATAACGTAGTAGCCGCGGTAGAGTGGTCGAACGTTCTAAGGCGCCTCGCTGCGGAGCACGCGGTTGCTCGCCGTCGATGTTAAGAGTCCTCCCTGGTGTGTGTGTGTGTGTGTGTGTGTGTGTGTGTGTGTGTGTGTGTCCTTAGGTTAGTTTAATTAGTTTAAGCAATTTGTAAGGCTAGGGACCAATAACCTCCATATTTAAGTCACATAGATTTACAAACATTTGAACATTTGATAACGTAGTGCGACGTTTAGAAACGCGAAGCTTGCGTCATTCTGCGCCGTCGCCTTACGTTAAAAAAATTCGAGACTCTGTCCTCAGCAGGCAAGGTGATGCTCACCGACTTCCTCGATGTCAGACGTCCCAATTCCTCGTGCTCGGAAAAACCATTATCAGTGACTTTTACTGTGGGACATTCCGTAGCCTACGGAAGTCCATTAAGAGCAAACGGCCTGTTCCTGTCACGGAGTGCTTCTGTCCTATCATAGCCGCGCGTCTACGCGTTTCCGGGGCCACACAGAGTATACAGGACAAGTTCAAGTGGAAGCAGCTTGCGCATCCGTCCTATAGACCGTACATGTCGTCCTGTGACGTCAATCTGTTTGATCCGCTAAAAAAAATTCTCAAAGCGCTTTGATTCAGACGACGAACTGTTCTTTCTCCCCGCGCGCTATTAGAGAATAAAACCGTAGAGATAGGTTACAAAAATGCTTAATGAACCCTCAGCCAGGCACTTAAATGCAATTTGCAGAGTATCTATGTAGATGCAGATGAAGTACGCAGTAGAGAACTGGCTCTTGTCACAGCCGTAATTCTGGGAACAGGGAATCCTCAACCTCGTTAAACTGTGGAATAGTTGTCACCAAACCTGTTGAGATTCATTCTTTGATTAAAGACTTAAGTCATACCCACACTGTCGTTCCGTACCTTTCCCATGTGATTACCCCTCGTACTTTCCGTTGAGTCCAGGACTAGACACCAAAATAGCTACGATTAAACTGAAGGAATAGCTAGTTAGTAATGCCTGCCATGTTTATTTAAGTTGGTTAAACGCAGATCGCTGGCTCGCCTGCTCCCTAGAGTTACGAAATTTCACTTCTTTCGCCCCTTGATTTACTATAGTTAGCCCGTCACATGTTACTATGCTTGCAACGAAATATAATCCTTTCTCTTCGTCTATCTGGTGCTATATTTAGCGCTAATCTGATTTGTGCTATTATTCATTACAATCGTATTTCATGTGTTTGCTTTTAAGTTTATTTCATCTTGCTCAAAAATCTCACCCACTTTACTTGCGGGTAATAGTCGGCAGTAAATGCTCTTTGATATTTCACTCCAAATTTATTTCTGTCATTGCTACTTTGATGAACAAATTGAGCTGTACGGGTAAAAGACTGCGCTCCAATTTTATATCCATTCTTACCGGAGCAATTCATTATTAGTCTCCCATTAATATTTCCTAAACTTAACTCCTGTTAGCGCCTGCAGCGTGACATCCACCAATACTGTATATATTTATTTTTGTCTATAATTTCTATTATTTCATTTTCAAAGCACAATTGAAAGCAAACTAATAGCCTTAGCATTAGTTGGGATTCAAATGTTCGTTAAGCTTAAGAGACTTAACTACGGGGTCATCAGTCCCTAAACTTACAACTACTTATGAACTACCTTGCACTAAAGACGACACAAACATCCATGCCCGAGGGAGGATTCGAACCCCCGACGGCGGACGGCCGCGCGCACCGCAACACGGCGCTCCAGATCGCGCGGCTAATCCGCCGCGGCAGTGGGGATTCACAGTTTTAGCCTTCCTTTAAGATGATAAATGTAAATGAATGCAGATATATTGTTACATTCTTCCTATTCAGGCGAGACTGCACAGTCAATCCGTCTTCTGAAGAATTATCAGATGACAATAAAAAATCGTCTTACTCATTATAACCATCCATCGAAACTTTTAGTACTTCATCTTCAGTGAGTCGAGTTGTTCTGCACAACCTTCAAAAATCGGCACGCACACGAAGACAAAAACGTTCGTAAAATTGTAGCCGGTGCAAATAACTTAATGTAAACTGCCGCGGTGGAGTAGCCGAGCGACCTAAAGCGCCTCGTTACGGAGCGCGCGGTTGCTTGCCGTCGGAGGTTAGAGTCCTCCCTGTGTGTGTGTGTGTGTGTGTGTGTGTGTGTGTGTGTGTGTGTGTGTGTGTGTGTGTGTGTGTTTTCCTTAGGTTAGTTTACCTAAGTAATTTGTAAGCTACGAACTGATGACCACGCAGTTTGGTCCGATAGATTTACAAATATTTCACCATTTTAATGTAATCTCCGTCAACAAGAAGATAAGGAATGTGTGACACTGAAATAGAGCTGCAGTCCTTGAAACTTCATCGGCAGAAATTAAAAACGTAATACATAATAATAAGAAAAAGGGCGGTCGGCATAATATGACGTAGCACACGCTGAGCGAGTGGTTGGCAGCGGGGCAGCATATACCGTCACACACGATTGAGGGGTTAATTCACGATCTCCTTACGCTGTACCATACGTATACTCAAACAACACGTGACAGCCTGTTTACTTAAGTGATGCAAATGTTTGTATTAACATTATGCAGTGATCGATATTCTTCGACAATTTTTTTCTTCGCTAATCTAGGGTCATTTCTGTGCAGGGTACGGGTCTTACTTGGATGCATGCTCTTTATGCATTTCAGTTCTCCGTTCATCTTGCCAACACGTATTTTTATTTATTCGTAATTTTCTATTGCAATATTCGATTGCAATGAAACTTTGGTGAACTGTTCACCGTATGCCCACGAAATTTCCTGGCCCAAAACCAAGAGAGCACGACACATGGCTCAGGAGATATGACGTTATAAATAATGAGAGGTCACCGCGTGAGAATACCCCGATTTATGCGTCGATTATTGGAAGCCGCGGTGGAGTAGCCAAGCGGTCTAAAGCTTCTCGCTGCGGAGCGCGCGGTTGCTCGTCGTGGAGGTTAGAGTCCTCCCTGGGGCATGTGTGTGTGTGTGTGTGTGTGTGTGTGTGTGTGTGTGTGTGTGTGTGTGTGACTGAAGCGCCTCAGTCCCCGCGGCCACCGCGGCCGGCAGGTTTAAGTAGTATGTAAGCTACGGACTGATGACGCAGTTTGGTCCGATACATTTACAAACATTTGAACATTTGATTATTGGAAAATAGGAGTAGTTAGGGACCTGCAACAAAGTTTGCATGTAATTTCGGACATTTATGAAGCGTTTTGTAACTGTCATCTCCCCCCCTCCTCTCTCTCTCTCTCTCTCTCTCTCTCTCTCTCTCTCTCTCTCTCTCTCTCTCTCTCTCTCACACGCAGATGGAACGAAAAGAAGTCTGCCGCTCACAACAGTTCCGCTGTAGATGCCGTAAAACTGCCGTATCACGCATGACCTTGTAAACAATATAGTTGCAAGAAACTGCCACATAATGCGACGAGACTGTATTCACACACTGTATGAGAATGAAAGTACTTAGCGACTTGCAACCAACTATAAACATAATTTCAATCGTTTATTGAACTTTTTCTCGCTAACAACCATAGCAAAATTATGAAAGGAAAAACGTTTCTCGCTTATTACTTTCCCGCTGTTCATGGAATAAAAGTAGGGCGTTCGGTATGACGTTACAATTTATAATTTCTACACTACAAATTGTAGTCGCAGGAAATTTTACAGACAGTATACACACATACGTCTGAATGTACCTTCGAAATTGTATCACAAATATTTAAATGTTTGTAGAGCTTAAGAGACTTACCTATGGGGTCATAAGTCCCTAAACTTACAAACTACATTTGAACTAGCTTATGCTAAAGACGGCACAAATATCCATGCCCGAGGTGGGGGGGGGGGGGGGGATTCGAAGCCCCGAACGCAGCGGCCGTGCAGACTGTGACTGGCATGCAGCAGACCGCTCGGCCACCGCGGCCGACCATTTGTATCACAGTACGACACGTAGTTCATGAGAGATGAGCACATAAACAGTAACGTTCATAGAAAACCGCCCTATCAGGCACACAGATTTAATCTATTACTTCTTTACTACTAATTATATTCGCAACCGATTTTAGAGACATACATCACTTACACAAATATGTACCTGAAAAACTATTTAGTTTTACAAAATATAAATCAATAAATATGAGATCGTGCGAATTTTATGTGCCATTTGTATTGGACCACTTTAGGTTACGGTAGTAACACGAAAAGTGGACCTTTGCGATCGTCTTTTGACAGCTCGATTTTTTTTTTTATTGCTATCTTTTTTTGGATACTGTACGTATAATTTTGTACATTATGCAAGACAGCGTTATTTCTTAAATTTCTCCGGTAAGAATGTTATTAGAAAACGGGAATGGACTGAGGGAAGGGATGGGAGAACCACTAACTCAGGGCAGGGAGAAATAAATAAATAAACACACGGGCAACGCCGGGTTTTTAGCTAGTATTTCATAAAATAATGACGATTTCAATCAAAAACACACATTTTTTACAGTATAGGCTTCGCCATTAGTTGACGATGGTAGTCTTTATCGAGCTTTTAAGAGCTATTTTTTCGTCGTTTTCGAATTCAGTTACCTAAAACATGTAGGGATCTCTAATTCCATGTGTTGCGTCAGTGTGTGTGTGTGTGTGTGTTTGTGTGTGTGTGTGTGTGTGTGTGTGTGTGTGTGTGTGTGTAGACAAGCTGTCGTCGCTCTTCACAAACTTATCAAAGACTCCCGTCATCAGCTAATAGTGAAGCTGATACTGTAAAAAATTTAACTGTTTTTTATTGAAACCATTTTTAATACTGAAAATTACGAAAAAAATTACGTGCATTTTTCATAAAAATTACCGTTACATATTGAAATGGTATAGGTATTCGAACACAACGAAAAAAATAAAAATATAAATCAGTTTCTGCAGGAATCTAACCACCAACTCTATGGTTGTGAGCCCAGAACGGTACCACCTAAGCTACACGAACAGAGGTGCTCAATTAATTCTGTTATTAGTACTTACGTGTACCTACAAACTTCAACATCGATTTTCTCGAGAATTTTTTAGAGTTGTGTCGAATGGCTTTGACTGATGTTTATTTAAGTTCTATACTTCACGTACCGTAAATAAGAAAAAATTCTAAAATTAGACACCCATGCGGCCTCCTTGTTAATTTTTCTCTTCTAAGCGCGAAGATAAGTTGAAAACATTTCGGTATTGTTTGTTAGCTTTGTCAGTATGCTGTCTGTACGTCGCGGAGAAACTCTCCTTCCCCCCCTCCCCCCCCCCCTCGCGTTGTTAGCGCTTGATGGACGCGCTGTCGGTTTGTTTTCCTGCTAATCCCAGCCGCTGTTGGTGCTGTGCGCTCGTGGCTGGCGCATGCGCAGAAACAGGCTGCGTTGACGCTAGCTACCCTGCCTACCCTCATCTGTCGTCAGCGACGGACGCCAGACAAACGTCTTTCCGCGACGCTTCCGTCAGTCCGCTCTATTGCGGACCTTAATTTGTCTCTCAATTCCTCTTGTCTGATTTAATTAAGTAGTATTTGAAATACAGGACGAATCACAAAGGAATTACATAAGAACAAAACAGTATTGGGAAATAGCAACAAAAAGATTTCAACTGGTTGAAATTGTAACCTAGCCCTCCCTCTTAGAACCGGTTGCCTCGAATATCAATGTATTTCGGTTCCAGAATTCTCAGGTGCTCCTCTAAATTCCGTTAGCACCCTCCCCTTCCCCTCGGTCCATCCCTCCCACATTGATGCAAAAAGACAAAAGCATCACTCTCACTTCTTACGAACCAAAGGTAATTAATATTATTTTATCGTCATCATCATTAATCCTCATTGGTCGTGTGGTTATACTGCTTTGTTTCACCATGTCAATCAGCAGTGACGCCGATTGTGAATTCCACTCGGTTATTCGGTTGTTAAATGCGAAACGAGTTCTTCCCGCTGAAATTCACCGACAGCTTGTTGAAATTTATGATACAGGTGTAATAAATGAACGTTCATAAAGCCTCTCGTACTCCATTACAAATAGGTTTTTAATTTAAAAATGACTCTCGTATAACTTCTATTCAGATAGTAATAAATTAGCTGGAAACACTTCCCGAAATATTTCAAAATTTTATTATTTTGAAATGATTCATGCACTACAAAATCGAAGTCCGCAGTCACCATGGCCAGGAGTTCCCTTAGTTCTAACGTCAAACAGGTCACCGGGCCACAGCTGTGCGAGGATATAAACGCAGTGAATGCCATATCTTTCTGCCGTTGCTTTGTATGTTTAGCTGTCATTTAGTTTTTTCCCCTTTTTATGCACTGACAAAACATCCAGAGAACCAATGAACAGCTTTCAGCTGTATTCATACGCCGAATATTACCACTGGTGTAATGCATAGCACGAAAAAACGTGTAAAACTAGTGACATCCACAAAATAAAAAAATAAAAAAATAAATTAACAGCAACAACCAGATTCTAACAGAAAGAAAAGAATCGTAAGTACTAAACAGAAATGATGCGTTTTTCTCGCACCGTAAATTAGAAAGTAAGAAAAAATTTTAACAGTTTGTTATGTTTGCAGATGACAAGTTTGTACCAAAACAACAAATAAGCTACTTAACGAGTTTTCTGTAGCCTAATGTAAAAGGTATGTAAGAAAATGTGATACTCGTATATCTAGGACTAATATTCACTAAACTGAAATAGTTACATAGTCAGATAACCTAAGTAAAATTAAAAACGAATGAACCTACAAAAACATTTTAGAAGTAACTGAAGTCGGCCGCGGTGGCTGAGGGGACTAAGGCGCTCCAGTCACGGTCTACACGGCCACTACGGTCGGGGGTTCGAATCCCCCCTCGGGCATGGATATTTGTGCCGTCCTAGTTCGTAAGTAGTTCATAAGTAGTTTGTAAGTTTAGGGACTGATGACCCCGTAGTTAAGTCCCATAAGCTTTACAAACATTTGAACATTTGAACAACCACCTCACATAACTGTGAACGATGAGCTTTGCGGTACATGTCGTGGAAACTTCCTTCGGGAAGGTGTTCTAAAGGCTCGTATCGTTTCTTGGATGTCAGAAATATCGTCAAATCTCCTTACTTTCATAGCGTATTTCAGTCCAGGGAATAGGAGGATTAAGATTCGGCGAGTATGGTGGTTGCACAACAGCAACACTCAGCGAATATCGTCAAACACTTCCTGGCAAAAAAGGGAATGGTGCGATTTCAACATCCACTATAACCACCGAATGTCAATCCTGCGGACTACTTCTTATTTCCTCGACTCAGTTTCGCTTTCAAAGAAAAAACGTTTGACGATATTCCTGACATATAAAACACTTCATTCAGCCCAGATCGCTAAACATTTATTTTCGTCCCTTAACCGGTTTCGGTGAGCTCAGTCACCATCTTCAGAAAGTCCAGTACAATCACTTAGCGTCATATTTACATCGAAACCGGTTAAGGGACGAAAATAAATTTTTAGCGATCTTGGCTGAATGAAGTGTTTTATATAACCCGTTGATGGCACTCCAATGGACTAAAATGCCCTTTAACTATGATATTCCTGACATCCAAGGGAAACGTGACGAGGCTTTTGAACACCGTCCCAAAGGAAGCCTTCGTGCAAAGTTTCTAGGACACTCAACTCAGAGCTCAGCGTTGCATACTTACGGGAGGTGACTGTTTCGAAGGACAGTAAGCTACCTGTAGTTCATAGTTAATCTACGATGATGTTACAGGAATATTCACCAAACTTTGTGAGAGATTGTATGTTTTGACATTTGCTACTACTCTAACGATAAGTGCTCAGTACGGTAACAACCGCGTTATCTTCCGGACAGTCTTCGCCTCTTCAGCTGTCGTATTGCCGCTTATAAGAACAACTAGCTTAAACCCGCGGCTCCGCTCGCATGTTGGTTGATTATGATAGCTTATCTACCTTTCAGTAGTGTGCTATGACACTGGTTTTGAGGATGAAATGAAATGCAATACCTTCTTTAGAAACAAACATTTACAGAGAAAGAGCTGAAGACATTATAGCACGCATAGACCAAAGATATGGTCTATGGCATCAGGTTTCCCTGTATGTAACCTCCTTGCTATAGAGTCGCAAACGTCATCGCTGGTCTTCAGTCCGGAATTTTTTTTTAATAATTTGACGACTTTCAGCCACCATATCTTCCACCCCCTTACAGCTATCGGCATGGAACTGCTATGGTGTACAACAGGAGACTTCGGACAACAATTACTCACATTCCAGTCGTTTGCGTTCTGTAGTTTTCGCTGCAGAGCGCAATATTAACACACACACACACACACACACACACACATAGAATTTTATATACACCGATGACTTTCCATCACAATATACTCCTCCCTTTTGTCATTATCAACCCTCAAGCAACAATGCAACCAATAAAACTATTTTCAAAGTCTAAATATAATTATCTAAGAGTAATTGTTGTTCTTCAAATTACTAAATACCTATCAGAGCGCTATAAAACCGTGCCTAAAACCTTCCTCAGGTATAAATTAGTAACTGTACAAATATTTAAGTCTCTGCGTCTTGTCGTTCGGACGTGATAAGCGTACACCGAACAGACATTCACATTTATAGATATAGATATGGTTTTGA
Organism: Locusta migratoria; assembly: GCA_026315105.1. Lineage (NCBI taxonomy): Eukaryota > Metazoa > Arthropoda > Insecta > Orthoptera > Acrididae > Locusta > Locusta migratoria. The sequence goes on from CM048749.1 coordinate 250,405,831, forward strand.
TATTACGACGCAGGAACAACACCACTGAGTAGACACATAATGTGCTGAATTTACCAGACTAACTTGAAACCGAATCGGTACGTGTCGACGCAGATCGGCTATAAATACCATTACCCCATTGCTTCCACCGCTACGAACACCATAGCCTCCCCAGTGACGAAGGCGATGGCGGGCAGGCGGTTTGCGTGTTCAGTGGCTGTTTCGGGAGCTACGTAGAAAATTGACTGCGGCGCCGCCGGACACGGCGCTGGCAGCGCGATGTAAGAGGTTTCACAGTTCATTACTGGTTTACGACCAACTGCCTAGCTTCACGCCACCTCCGCTGTTCGCTTCCGTGGCGAGGGTTCTGCGACCGGCTATCGACGGCATCTAGAGAGATGTCATCGCACCGAGACGGCCTCCCCGTTTGGGTGGATGTCCTCACCCCCTCCCCCTCCACATACACACACACACACACACACACACACACACACACCCGCTATCTTTTCCCTTTCCTCTCGCCACAGGCGACGGAGCCCCTGGGGACCCTGCGGCGAGATGGCTCTTTGTACCAGCCGCTCTGTACTGCCAGACCCCGACGACGCGAGAACCCCCTGGCGGCACGACCCCGCCGTGCTGTGACGGGTGACAACATTTCAGTTGAGAAGACGGGACCACATTTTCAGCTCGTAACAGAGAAACGCTGGACGGCAGCGGGAAACTTAATCTTTCGCTCTGTTAACTCCACCGTGCTGCTCGTTACTCTCTTATGATTTGGTTACTCTCCCAGCGAGATCACGGCGACTGTAATGCAGTACTTCGCACTTTACTACGATAGTAGGAAAGTAATTTCCAAATGTTCAAATGTTTGTATAGCTTATGGGACTTAACTACGTGGTCATCAGTCCATTAACTTAGGAAACAACTTATGAACTAGCTAACACGAAGGACGGCACAAATATCCATGCCCGAGGGGGGGATTCGAACCCCCGACCGTTGTGGCCGTGCAGACCATGACTGGAGCGCCGCAGTCCCCTCGGCCACCGCAACCGGCAAATAAGTTCCATTCCGTGGCATACCCACGATTGCATATTTTTTTTTAGAAACGTGAACAGGTGGGGCTTAAAAGCTTTGACATAATTGCAAAACGACGTATTGACCGTAGCTGTTCATTTTTTATCTCAATGTTACCGGTTTCCTTTAGTTCACCATTATCAAGCGTTAGCCTCAAGTAGATGAAAGCTATCAAATGCATTAGTCAACAATATACAACATTAATAGAATAGTATGATAAGTCACATGTGAGATACTGACATAGTTTAGCTCATAGCTTAACATGTCGTTACACAAAAATTCAAAACTGTAAAACTATTTTCTGTGTATGATGTCCGCCTGATATGCAAAACACTGTTTTATTATGCACCCAAACTAGTTTCAGCAACTCTGTGCCATCATCAGTGGGCTTTCAATTTGTTTAATGCTGTGAAAACGAAATTACATTTATTGTACTACTGTGCTATTTGTAAATTTAGGCCTAAAAAGTCTTCAGTCTTATTTTGGTTTTTACCTTATTTTCATTCTGTGGTCAAGTGGGACCCTTTTTACACACTTATATAGTGGTAGCGTTCTCATCTGCAACCAAAATTATCTCTTTTTAACAACTTGTGAGGTTTTTAAATGCTACTTATGGTGCGAAAACGTAATTTCGGTATGTGGGGATATTTCTATCGTTTGTTTACTATCAGTCATGAACGAATACACCACACTATGTAAAAATACATTTTTTCACCCATTAAATGAATAACACAGAAAGGATGACACAGACAGCTAAAAAAAGAGAGAGAGAGAGAGAGAGAGAGAGAGAGAGAGAGAGAGAGACAAAACAAACATTATTTTAATCTACCGCCATTCCACTGAAGAACAGCTGAAAGTCAACTGACCCATGTGCACTTTAACAAAGTAAATACAGAAGAATTTTTAAAGTGGGAAGTGATTGTGATAGAAAAAGTCCGCAAGATAAGTGTATTACATGTGTGTTATGTAAAACAGCGCGGAAGTAGTAGTGTATGCCAAAATAAGCTGTAAGTAATAGATAGTAAGCAGACGATAGAAATATCCCCACATGCCAAAATTACGTTTTCGCACTATAAGTAGCGTTTAAAAACCTCACAAGTTAAAAGAGAATTTTGTTTGCAGATGACAACGCTACCACTACATAAGTATGTAAAAAGGGTCCCACATGACCACAGAATGTAAATTAAGGTAAAAACCAAAATAAGACTGACGACTTTTTAGGCCTAAATTTACAAATAGCACAGTAGTAAAATAAAAGTAATTTCGTTTTCACAGCATTAAATAAATTGAAAGCCCGCTGATGATGGCACAGAGGTGCTGAAATTAGTTTGGGTGCATAATAAAACAGTGTTTTGCATATCAGGCGGACCTCATACCCAGAAATTTTTACTGCAAACACGGCAAAAACAAGATCTGCAAATCAAGAAAATAATGAATTTAAAATAAGTATTTGTAGTCGTTACTCTACTCCTTATTGATATTACCACAGTGGCTGACTGCTACAAACTAAAGCATACATTGATGAGTGTGCAATAAAAAATATTTGAAAACCAAAGATAACGAACTTGCTTACATTAGATCTCATTGTGCAAAAATTATAGACCGTACAGTTCTGCTAAGTCTATGACCATATTTGGTCTTCATTAGGATCTATGATTGATGTAAATAATGTTGATTGCTATGTTTATCAACAAGTACTATACAACATAATGAAGTTAAAGTATGATCTGTAACATATGTTATACTATGGAGCTGTGATGTTAAGATACTCCACAAATTGTAGCTATACATTACATCAATAAATAAAACATGGAGTGACATTATTTGGTTATATGACAAAAACGTAATTTCAGATAATGAAGCAAAGGAAAACGTAATTACAAAACCTTTTGAGTTGATCGTCAAACAGTATAGAGTATGAAAGTAGCTTAGTAGTGCCGCGGTGGAGTAGCCGAGCGGTCTAAAGCGTCTCGCTGCGGAGCGCGCGGTTGCTCGCCGTGGAGGTTCGAGTCCTCCCTGGGGCATGGGTGTGTGTATTTGTCCTTAAGTTAGTTTACCTAGGTTTAAGTAGTTTGTAAGCTACAGACTGATGACCACGAAGTTTGGTCCGATAGATTTACGAACATTTGAACATTTTGAACTTAGTAGTGTTATTGCTATTAATCTGAATATAAAAATCTGAAATGGTAAACTTGATGTAGGGTCAATATGTCGTTTTGCAAAGATTGCATATTTGCTCATGCGCAGTAGTATTCCTGGTGCAGAACGAAATGGCATCATTTTTCATTTCGCTCTGTGCAGTAATCTCAAAGATAACCTTCGCTCGATGGCACGTTGGTGAACGAATATCTCTCTCTCTCTATCCAGCTGTCAGTATTAAGTGCTTACAAAGATGTAACAGTTGCTTTCGAAGAAACTGATCCACATACAGTAACAACTAGCTCCTCCGAACATTTTTACGCTATTTAGAAAATGGTCGAGATATGGAATGAACTGTACATCTGCAACAAAACAGCCAGTAAAAGCACATAAACGCCCAGGCGAGTTGAATTTTAATTCACGTAACCACATTGCATTTAATAGATAAATTGTACTGCTATAGAAGGTAAATACAGGCGTAAAAACCAACTCGAGGCGTATGATATGAGCATGATTTTCCACGCAGCATGAATACCCAATTAATTAGCAGTAAGCGAAAATCATTACAAACAAGGGGCAAATACAAAACCCAACACGGGAAGTATCGTCCACAGCAGTGGACTCATTAATTGCATGCGGCAGAAGCACGAGATTTCAATAAAAATATATCTCACCTATAGAACTGAAGTCTTCTTTTTCTTTAGCTGCACAGTACTTCACTATTATATATTTATAAAAGTAATCAGTTTTTTTTTTTCGAAGGACGCAAAGCAGAAAATAACAAGCCAACCTATACGTACAGAGATGCCAACCAAACAATAAGAGACCGTCACGATTTTCACAGATCCAAAGCACTACGGTACTATATCTTGTTTATAATGAAATCTCTTGTGTGTCGTTCGTAGTGATTGTTTATACTGACATCGTTGATCGATAATTCAGTCGCGCCTGAATTGAGAACTGTTTGTTCGATTCCTGAATGCCAAGAAAGTTAAATCAAATGACACTGAGCAGTGAATCTACTATGTTCATGGAGAAAATGAATTAAGTGCCACAGTGGTTAGAAGGTGGGTCCGACAATTTAAGGAAGAGCGTGATCAGTGCATGACGAAGAACGAAGTGGACGTCCATGTGTGATTTCTGATAAACTGCTTGGTGCAGTACAAGAAATGACAAACTGAAAACGTAAGTTTACGAGTAGTGTTCTTGCTCTTCTGCAATCAACGTAGTTTCTGAAAGCAAGGATCGTGGGAAACTCAGATCAGTCTGTTAGTTCACGAGATCCGGAAGTCAGTAGATACAGATTTTCGAAGGGAAAGAACAAATGAATTGCATAATTGTGTACTGGGTCAGATGAGTATGTGTTGCGCTTTATTAATGCACTGCTATCACTAGACAGTGAAATAAGTTACTACAACGTTTAAAATCGCAAAATGTGAAAATTCAGTTAGAGGAGTTGCTGGGAGGCTATTTTATAAATTTCTTCGGCCGTAATACAGATATTGGCTCAGTGCAACACTGAATTAGCATTTACAGAGAAACCATAACTACAGATAAGGTAGTCCCTGCAAGCTAACAGCAGTCGCACAGCCAGAAATATGCAGCTTTCCATTCAGTGGTGCAGCGCCTCATATGTTCCATTACCTGAATCGGCCTTTCAAACAGAACTGTAGAACATCAAACATATTGCTTCCATCAATGGCTACAACCGGACTCTGATCGAAAATAAAGTACGAAAGAGAAAATGAGTGAAATTACACCATGTCTGTACACTGGCCAGCAGGAATAGTTTGCAAAAACTTCTGCAAAATTCCGTATATGTTGGCAGTGCGTCATGTAACTTGGCACAAATAAATAAATAAATAAATAAATAAATAAAATAAAAATTCGCAACTGCAGAGTATTAGTATATCAAAAACTATTTTTCCATGCTTCACGACAGACCGAAAACCCTTGCACAGAGTGGTATGTATAAAATCCCACGAAAGCAGTGTGGAGAAGTATAAACTGACTCGTCAGGCCGGCCGCGGTGGCCGAGGTGACTGAGGCGCTGCAGTCACGGTCAGCACGGCCACTACGGTCGGGGGTTCGAATCCCCCCTCGGGCATGGATATTTGTGCCGTCCTAGTTCATAAGTAGTTTGTAAGTTTAGGGACTGATGACCCCGTAGTTAAGTCCCATAAGCTTAACAAACATTTGAACATTTTTTTTGACTCGTCAGACATAGCTGTGGCACTTACGTTATCAAATGTTCAAATGTTTGTTAAGCTTGTGGGACTTATCTACGGGGTCATCAGTCCCTAAACTTACAAACTACTTATGAACTACCTTATACTAAAGACGGCACAAATATCCATGCCCGAGGGGGGAGGGGGGATTCGAACCCCCGACCGTAGTAGCCGTGCAGACCGTGACTGAAGCGCCTCAGTCTCCTCGGCCACCGCGGCCGGCACTTACGTTATCCATCGGAGAAATTGGAGATTAAGGAAGAAAGAATTCGTGTTCGTCGTATGTCTCTTTTTTGAGATGTGAAAAGAAAGTTTTTGAATTCGGATAAGAAAATCAGAGTCATACCAGAAACAGAGAGGAAATGCTTATTTCTCTACTCATCAGCTGTTAAATACACAACCGTTCCCGCTTATCACCTTAAATATTTTTGTGAGAAAAAATAGCTTCACAACCTTTTTGTGGCGCCTATATAAATATTATCTGTACAAGTCACGTGATAATTTACGTTTCTTTGCGACATTATAAGCTGACGATGCAGAATGTTGGATCATTAGTAAATACATTACTGCAGTACACAATAAAGTGTTTATGTCTGGAGTGAAAAGTAATTGATAATGGCAAAAAGCTGAAACGGCTGTAGTTACATATATTAAAAAGTATAAACAGTGATCGAGATCTTTATTACAATGACACTCTATTCGATTCGCCTTAATCAGCCATCAAAATTAATGTTAGTGTTTGTAAACATATTGGACCAAACTAATATGGTTAACAGTTCCTAGACACACAAACTACTTAAACCAGCTTACACTCAGTACAACACACAAACTCATGCCCGACGGAGGACTCGAATCTCCGGAGTGAGCGGCCGCCCATTCCGTACAAAGACGCCTTAGACCACGCAGCCAGCCATTTTATTGCATTTATCAAAGTAATGAATATTCGTTGTAGTGGTAACGATCAAGTATAAAAGCAATCAAGAACGTAACTGAGTCAGGGCAGTGGTTTGCATCAGCTGGAAGCGTACATTACGGATAAATCAACGCTGTTACCATGCGAAAGTGAAAATCAGCTGTACGCAGGAATTCTTCTGAGCAACTTTGTTTGTGTTCTTGTCCTAGTTATTTGTGGCAGACTCTATCGGTCTAAATTTTCGCTACGTCAGTTGCAACATACTAATCCATACCTTCATTTTCGTGTGCTATTTATGATGACGACACACCAAGCTCTCTCTCTCTCTCTCTCTCTCTCTCTCTCTCTCTCTCTCTCTCTCTCTCTCTCTCTCTCTCTCTCTCTCTCTCTCTCTCCTCCGCTCTAATAATTAAATCTGTGAATCTATGAATATAAAGTGAAATGACTGAACAGCAACGAAATATAGTAATTATTGAATTACTTTATTCGAGAAAATTGTTTTCTGTAAGATGACATATCTTTCGTATTCTCCCAACTATGACGCCGTCATACCAGGAATTTTCCACGTTTTACATTTTATCCTAATGTCCCACAGTATTTGATAAAGCCGGTTCGAGACCGTTTCCACACAGGTCACACATTATTTGGTGCCCTCCCCTCATTCGCTAGTTGCCTTCGCATAGGCTCTTTATACCAACGTCAACACCAGTGGCGTAGCTATCATAGGGCTAGACGGGGCAGTGCCCCGGGGCCCCCGAGCTCCAGGGGCCCCTCAGCCTTCGTGACCGACGATCGGAAAAAAGTTACAGTAAAGCATCGATTTTTTTTAAAAAATTTTAAGCTCCCACTGGGATGCTGAAACCATCCTACATGAATATTTTCCCTATTTTCCTTCTTTGACTGGGCTATCAACGAAATGAGATAACAGCGCAGTAGTTTAGAGGGAGTGAGTTGTCGGGACTGACAGAAGTCCGCCTGCTGTCACCACTGACGAAAAATATCCCACGGGGCATTTTCATCTTTATGTACTACCCAGGTCCAACTCCATCTCTATCCCTCTGCAAAATTTCATCCAAATCACCTAGTAATTTTTGCATGACAGCATAACAAACAAACAGACTTTCACAATTATATTACAGAGAACGATTAAATATTATCTGCTGCGTGACACATAATAATTTGCTTAGCAGTATTTAGGTTTGCCTTATTATGTCTTCCAGTGGGCGGTAAGGAGCTGATGATGAAGTAGTTTTGCATCTGTACAGTATTAGTGATTAGAGGGCCCCAATGTCATTTTTGCCCCGGGGCCCTTGGTGACATAGCTACGCCACTGGTCAACACTATTACAATCCATAACTGACGCCACTCTTAGCCTGGCATCCTAAATGGCAGCTCGTGTTACGTGGACGGTAAATTGGCTCGGGTTGCGTTAGGTGAACTCGATATTGATTGTCGAAGTAAAAGTTCGGCGTTCCGATATTTCTGTTATAAGAGACAGTTTATACGTTCACTGAAATGATACGCTGGTTTCAGATGCAAAGTAAATGTGAAAGAGGTATCTGCTGGCTACCTATTATCGTCACAACCTTAACGAAAATCTATTAATTTTGCCTGTTAACGAATGTTTAGAAGGTGACACATTGTATGTTGACGGTAGGAGATAAAACAGTGCTTTGAAATCGACCATATGAATTGATACTATAATTTGTGCCATTTCTTCATGAATTTCGCCATTAATGAGAGAAATTGTATCGAAAGTTTAATTGTTGCTGAATAGAGGAATCGACATAAAACAGTTCGCTATTGTAGCTTCTAAGTGTATGCAGATAACCTAACTGCTGAGCAAAAATGAGGTTAGCGTGGAACTGCTTCCTGCAGTTTGAGTTAATACTTTTCCACCGCCAGTAGAAAGTTTGACACGCGATGCAGCCGGACTTTCACTGGCCTGCATCCTCCGCAGAATTCAACAGTTGGAGGCGGCAATTACACTTAACGGTCCGTACACGCTGGCACGTTCCTTTAAGAGCTGGAAGCCACGTAATTCAAGTGCACACAGGGAATTAATAACGCTGGTTGTTGCTTGTAACATATGCTAATGATTAATACGCTCTTGACGAAAGAAAATAGGTTTTTCTGTTTCCTGCACTATACAGCACACGGCGGTAGCGAGTTGTTTTTTCGTAGTAGTCGCCAATATAATGCCCTATATAATAATGATAGTTTCAATGTTTAGACACTCCGTACTGCAGCGATGATGAACAGCATGAGAACCGTTGCTTAATAGCATGTATTGTAATGTATAATTCCGTTCGTACTGCCGGAGCTAGTATGCAATGTGCGAAAAAAGAGAGAGAGAAAAAATTCTTACAAGACGACGGTAGAGTGCTGCTAATGAATGTTCCGTGTTAGTGACACTCTTAAGGAGACTGCCTTGACGTAGTATCCTATACACAGATCACTGTATGCGACAGTAATCTTTTCAAATATAGCCGTATGCAGAAGTGTTCCGAATTTTACGCTTTTGTCAAGAACAGGCGATAGTTAGATTTTCCCTACTTGCAGAAAAGTGACAATGGGACGTATTTGTCAAACGGCACCGGAGGCGTTTTACACCTGCACCGGCAGTGGCTGCCATCTAGCGGTGGGCGTGAGAACTACGTGCGCAGTCAGCTGATGGCATCTCTCTCTCTCTCTCTCTCTCTCTCTCTCTCTCTCTCTCTCTCTCTCTCCGCTGTATCTCGTGCGCACACTCGTCACTTGTGTTTGTATGGCAGCAGATGCATGTTCCTAGTAGGTAATTCAGACCAAAGAATCTGTTGGTCAAGCGTGAGCAATCGTAGCACTAATCTTACGGATAGCTTTCTCATGTTCAAATGTTTGTGCAAAATATACCTGTTCGAGATGTTCAGAGCACTAGAAGTTTCACGCACCTTAACTCTTCTGTCATCGATAACCATATAATGGATTTTATCAATGATTTCTGGAGTCTTAACCTCCACAGCGCATCCTCAACCATCAGCGTCACTTGTGCCTATGTGGCCACTACGAAAATTTTGAAATTACTTATAAATTGATCTAATCGAAGGTGCGGAATAACCATAATGTTAATCAACCTTCTTTCTACTCTCCTGAGGCATTTTGCCTCTCATAAATGTAACCTTTAATCACGACACGAAATTATTTTTAGGCCATTCTTTGACAATAACTCGACTTCCTTGATTCACACGAATGCCAAACACAAAGATAAAGACAAATATGGCTGATAATTGGTGTGCGTTCATTCCAAAGATGCTACTGTGACCTCGATACGCGCTGGTGGTGCCATCTCTTAGACATTGCACGGACGTTTCAAACTCCCCTCGTACTTAATCATGCGCAGAATGCAGGATTTAGAACGAGATTTCTGGTTGTCATTGTTTTGAATTGTTGTCGGTGGACGAAATGCACATGAGCTCTTGAGGACTCTTGTGTATTCCACACACCCCATCCCAACGAGTAATGTTTTAAAAGATGATTGTGAATCTCCAACTTTCTTTTGGCGTTGATACTGGTCGGAAACTCTTCGTATACTCCCAGGATTTTTTTTTCCCTTGCCAACTCTTTACGCACCTTGAATTTTAATATATGCCCAATCGATCCAGAAGGCTAGTCGGTGACGCAGAATTTGAGAAATCGCTGATTACCCGTGGTGAATGTCGCGGTCGTTTGGTAAGTGGGACAAGGATAGGGCCGCGAGCTGCGACGGTCGGGCAGCCGCGCCGTCGCCAAGGAGAGAGTTTTGGCGGCCCGTCCTTAATGCCCCAGTGCCCAGCACGTGGCTCACTTCCGGCCGCGCATCACTCGATACCAGCGAAAGGCGGGCTGCAGCGGAGGATGACCCGGGTACCCGGTTAGCCCCATCCTATGTCCCGAGCATTGCAAATGCATAACTAGCCGGTGAAAGTACTTTCCGCGTGCTGTGTCACTGCCGAGTCATCGCATGGAATTGAAGGGACTGAGACATTCGCTTCAACTCTATTCAGGAACTAGCTGTAAACCCGCCGTTGCCCGTGTATTTATTAATTTATTCAAGCTTTGAGTTAGTACTTCTCAAAAAATGTTCAAATGTTTGTTAAGCTTAAGGGACTTAACTACGGGGTCATCAGTCCCTAAACTTACGAACTACTTATGAACTACCTACAACTAAGGACGGCACAAATATCCATGCCCGAGGGGGGATTCGAACCCCCGACCGTAGTAGCCGTGCAGACCGTGACTGAAGCGCCTCAGTCCCCTCGGCCACCGCGGCCGGCGTTAGTACTTCTCATATCCCTTATCTCTCTGTCCATCTCCTTTTCTTAATAACAGTCCAATTTCGAAACCACATCTGAACACTTTCAACACTGCCCTATTCACACCGGGACTTCGCTTTGAACTGGAATATTGTAGGATGTTTATAAAACAGATTGCAAAGTACAGAAATGTGATAGGAATATGGTTCTTGCATCATTTAAAAAGAGAAGTCGTGTGCACTTGAAAAACATGGGTATTTTAAAATGTACAATATATACAAGTGATTTAATTCGTAAAAGGAACACACGAAAGGCATGGAAAAGAAATGTTTAATGAGCTCTGTCTGTCATGTGAAACAATTATTTCTATATCTACTTTCACGAAAAGCCCAAATCACTGTATTTCGTGCAACGATACCGAAGACCGTTTGTGCCATATAGAGCTTATTTTTAGACTGCTGTTACGTTTAATTGCTGCTATAGTACTGCCAAAATAGCGGTTTGTTTCGCTCTTGGACTGTCCAATTATGCAGTCGTGAAAAAAGTAACTAAAATATTCAAGCTCTTCAGTGATGTCTGAAAAATGCGAGGCAGCAGCGACTACCTCCTAGATCACCAGCAGCTGTGCTGATCGTCCAGTTCTGACCAGTCCTGTTGCCTTTCCTTAGACTCACGCACATGGCCAGGCAGCACAAGTTGTGCCTGATTGTCTGTACCACTGTCTGCATGCAAAGAAATGCAGACATCAGTACTAGAAAGTGACAAATGTAAATGAAATAGCCAACACAAAAAATGTTCTAATGTTTGTACGGGGTCATCAGTCCCTAAACTTACAAACTACTTATGAACTAGCTAAGACTAAGGACGGCACAAATATCCATGCCCGAGGGGGGATTCGAACCCCCGACCGTAGTGGCCGTGCAGACCGTGACTGGAGCGCCTCAGTCCCCTCGGCCAGCGCGGCCGGCAAGTAGTAAGCGAGAAACATTTTTCCCTTCATCGTTTTCCTATGATTGTCAGCGAGAAAAAGTGTAATAAAGGTTTGAAATTATGTTTAATGTGTGTTGCAAGTCTATCACACGATATGGCAGATTTTTGCGATTCCTATCGTTTGACATCATACACCTTGAGCCGTATGTCGTATGTGGTTCTCACCCTTACAGCAATTGTTACCTCACGATAAGGAATATGTGTACTACATTTGGTTGAAATCAGTGCAGTGGTTTAGGAGAAAAAAGAGCAGCATTTTCGTTTAATACAGCAGTGTTTCGAGGTTCTCATTGTTTATGACGTCATGTCTCGTGAACTAGGTGTCCTACACAAACATTATTTACCAGGTTCTCAAGTTGTAGCGAGACTAACGAACAGCAATGCATTTTTATCTTTGACAGTTCATATACGGGTTCAGATCGTGTAAAGCGAACTTTACTCTTTCCCAGTATATTTCTGAACGCACCCAAACAACAACCACGTCATTATTTTACGTTTTAAATCTAAATTTTCCTCGCAATTTTTCCATATTTTATCACCGTTTAAACCTTCCATGAACTTCCAGGAATGTGACATGAACATTATCTTGGACATGTGTGCGTGATTTGCCCGCTCTTTCCGCCCATTATCGAGCCGATACTTAGTCTAATGATGCTTTTATAAAGCTAATTGGTCTAAAATACATATGATATAAATTAATATGGTTTATACTAAGAGGTAAGTGATATGAAGTTTCTAAAAAATTTCATACAAACCTTATCCTCTGAAGCCGTACTCAAGTGATGCTGTTACAGCCATGTGGCAATTGTTATTCATCTTTCCGGGTCACTCTTCCAAATTTTTATTTGATTCTAACCTCCTTCTTGCTTTCAACATGAAATACACAAAATTTTATCGAAATTGGACGAACGGTATTGATAGCACAGTGGAAAAAGCTGCTTCAGTTTTTCCCGATTATCCACTTTTCCATATTTTATCACCGTTTAAACCTTCCCTTGACATAGACGAATATTTCAAGACTAAAATTAGCCAAATCTGTTCAGCCGTTCTAGAGTTTTAGCGAGACTAACGAACAGCAATTTATAGATAGATAATTATATTCAACTACCAGTATAAACATTGACATTTGTTTTAAATAACAGTTTCGTATTTAATACTCTTTTGCCGTCCACTGGTTCAAGGGTACAACGTGTCAGCAGTAGAAACAAATTTCAGGAACATACCGTCAATTATTTTATATTAGTCCTGGTAGTGTATACCTCTTAAACTATCACACGAACAGTTCACCAGGGTCACAGTAACCCTCTGTATGTGCAGAAGAAACGGCCCGTGTACGGACATTTTTATAATGAAATTGTATCTACATATACTAAACGCGTTTTACGACACTTCTGTCCTGTAATTTTCAAATTACAAGTAATAGTAATGTATTCGAAATTCAGGTCAACGATGTACGGAAGTTTTTCAGCGAAGATAATTGAAAGCGATCTCGAGCTAAAGATTTTATTTATAGTTCATTTACTTGGAGATGTCATTCACTTAATTAAATACGCTAACTAAACAAATTGACTAATATATCAGTAAATTCAATTACTTTTCCTAACTAGACTAGCACCTACAATTTGCTGATCTCCCTCTTCCATTGGGGCTTCTTCCAACAATGACACTTCTTAACGTAGATGTCGGTATTTTCTTCATCGTCGTTTAAAAATCTGTCAGACTGATCGGCATTGACCGAAAGTGCAACTGTAGTGAGCGCTTCGCAATAACTTTCTTCATAGAAGTAATACAGTTCATTGTTGGATTGAACTTTTCTTTACAATGCACCTCGCATAGAGTCTTCAGTTAGTAAACTCTCATATTTTCAAGCTATTTTCACGTAAATGTACTTCGCACTCGGTCAGAAAACAGATAAAGCGTACTTCTTTTTTTAAAAGATGAACAAATTGATTAAATGTTACCAAGGATACATACAACCAAAAAAGCCTTTCAATAACCACGAAACTGAAGCACTACAAAACAGTCTTAAAGCTGCAAGTGAAATGATAGCGAAACTATTTAAAACAACCAACAGTGTAGCAATAGAGAGCAACTCAGCCGCGGTGGAGTAGCCGAGCGGTCTAAAGCGTCCGGCTGCGGAGCGCGCGGTTGCTCGCCGTGGAGGTTCGAGCCCTCCCTGGGGCATGGGTGTCTGTGTTGTCCTTAGGTTAGTTTACCTAGGTTTAAGTAGTTTGTAAGCTACGGACTGATGACCACGCGGTTTGGTCCGATAGATTTACAGACATTTGAACAGAGCAACTCAAAATAGAAAAGCGCATAGTCACAACATACATAAATAAAAAAAATACGTAAAGACGGAGTTTGGAGAATAGCTTCAAATAAAACCGTTTATAAAGAAGCAGAAACAGTAATACGAACAATGAAACAGAAACGGATCTTTTTCGTAAGACATTTGATGAGAACCACAGAAGTTATGGCACAGTAAGGGCAGCATAAGATGGACACAGATCAAGGAGGATATGATGAAATTTCGGATAATAATGGAAGACTTGAAAAGCAAGACAGAAGCACGCAAGACACTGCAGGACAAATATGTCACACTAACAGTAAAAATTAACAGACTGGAGAGGGTGATTTTGGATGAGGAGAGAAAGGCACGATCTGAAAGAAAGAAAGTGTTAGAAGAACCTAACACACAATAATGACCAAGATGGTCCAGTTTCGGCCAGAAAATAAAAGTCTGACATCCATTCTTTATTAGGTCTCACTCAATGCTGAATTAACACTGGCATCAGTGATCTATGTTTATGTAATGGCGCCGAGTGCAGAAAGAAACAAAAACTACACGGTCAGACTGGCCCTGTTATACGATTGTAGGGTTAATAATACGCGCAGCAATCGGATTGTAATCAGATAGTCCAGCGAGAGAACTTCATTAATTTACTGTTAGCACTGGTGTGTAGTTGTTCCACAACACCTCGAACGAGCTCTGTTCTATTCGAGAGACTGAATGAGGTTTATAAAGCATTCCAGCGTTTGCAGTTATCAGCAGCTGTGTGAAGTTTTACTAGTGCGTGTTTTCACTAACAAAGAGAACAGTGTAATTTTCCGGAAGTTTATAATACGTAAGTAGTAGCTGTTTTGGATTTCTGAGGTACTGAAATGTTCAGATGTTTTAATTGTAAGAAGACTGAACAGCATGGTCATCAGTCCCCTAATACATAAGTGTATTTGCTGATATAAATTTGTAATTAACCCAGGAAAACGCTTCTTAGTATAATCTTTATTTGCGTTTAGTGTTCGTCACTGACAAGGCAATGGCCCCCCCCCCCCCACACACATGTTTAGTGGCTACCCCGTTAAAAAATGAACTTAGATCAAGCATGAAAACAAAGTACGGATGTGTGAAAATCACGAAGCTAAATACAAACAGTGAACGGTTCAAACGAAAGGTACGTGACATCAACAACCAGCTACAGTCTCCGCGTCGTGGTTGTCATTGTGTTGGGCTGGGAAGCGAGCGATCTGTGTCCAAATTCGTCTCCTGCTATGTACTTCTATTTTTCTGTTTTACACAAAATTATAAACTTTCCTTTCGGTAATTGATGTCTGTTCTCTTGTTGTAGCATTGGCAACTGCCATACTACACATTAATTTCAGAATATCAGTCGTATCTAAAGCACATATTACCGACGAAAGTAAACGTGATGAATATTGGGTACAGGCGGGATGTCTCATGAATCTCACAGAAATGAAAACTATTTGTTAGTCCAAAGTCTCACACAGAAGTAACTTCGCTTTCAGAAATTTCGGGACGTGTTGAACTTTGATTGGACATATGCAGGATTTGATGGCGTGCACGTGGAAAACTTCAAAAACGTTAAAAACAGTGAACGCTGCGTGAAGAACTGTTGCATTCATCTGTTGCAGCTAATGTGGCAATTTGTTGTATTTTGTCGCTTCTTTGGGAGTAATCTCACTCACATTCATAGGAACACCTAAATCGGGCAAGTCGGAATATCTCACTCAATCGCCAGGTGTACGAGTTACGCGTATCAATAAGCGATTCCTATTATATGACGCACATACCATCAACACTGTAGTGTCTGACACACCGGAAGTGTTTTCCAACAGAGGATTCGTTTGACTTCTTGCCTTGTCATCAAACATTTGTGGTTCTAATTCCAAAGCCGCGTCTTTGCGGTTGCTAATGGAGCAATTCTGCGGCAAGAACGTTACGTCACAACAGAGTCACGAAATTAAAACAGAGACCAGACGTTCAGTGACGAAACGGACAGTTCATAATTCTGTGGAAAAAGACACACACAAAGAACAAGTTAAAAAAATATATGTTACATATCACCACAGGGAGGCGGGGGGGGGGGGGGGGGTTAATGACGCATACTGCGTCATTGAAATTTCTAGGGGGTGGGGGTGAAAATTAGTACTTTTGGTCAGCTTATGGAGGGGGGGGGCTTTGTAAAACAATTTACAAAACGTGAAATAAAAGATATTTAATTTCAATATTAAAGGGCAAAACAGGAATAAATATCTCGGATGTAGGGGGGAGGGGTTGGTCACGGTTTGTTTGGAGGGGTGGGTAGGGGGATGAGACATTAGCCAAGTGGGGGGGGGGGAGCACCTCTGTACCACTCTATGAAAGACAGTATGCCTTTGCTTCTTACTTTTCGAAGTAGTTTACCCAGTGAGTTACAGATCAAAGTGAATTTGGAGCACAGTGCAACCTGTCATTTTTCACATACACTTATCGTTGATGGCGTTCAAAAAAGCTGTGACAGAAAGGGGGGGGGGGAACGCTGTAGCGCCTACTGTATCCTAGACCTTGTCAGCCACACAACACATACTCAATCCTTCATGAAGAAAAAAAATGTACCTTCACTAGAACAGAAACAAAGTTACAGCCAATTAGTCATCACCTAAACAAGTAAGTTAGTATGGGCCTAAGAAAGGTATCGATAACCGGGTATCGTACATAGGACCTTCGTGATTTTGTAGTTCTCGCGAAGCGACGACTAGAGCCATCTCTCGGTCGGTGTGGGCACTGCTGGCGGCCGCTCGGCGACTCGTCTTGGGAACATGTTTAAAATGCGTCCATTCGCGCCGCGCAAGTTGTGGGGCAAAGGGGAAACGGAGAGGGGTGGCTTAATTTAAACTTCGCGATAAATTTTTGGGTGTAGGATTTATAGCGCGTTTATGAAAATAAGTCTTCCCTAGAAGTTGGCTCGCTAAGTTTTCGCGTGCAGGAAACTCCAGAAGTAAGTAAACGTTTCGTTACGCAAATACTGTTTCAGCAGTATATGTCTTACATGTAATTTGCATACCAGACGGCAATACAAATTACAAGGAAAAGAGGACGCGCTCATTTAGCCACATCTGGTCAAGAGAGGAACAGCTGGTTGTTAATTTGGCCGCTTTCTAACCCTCCAATTAACGGTAGCTCCGTGTCATTGCAGAGGAAACATTACTACAGTTAACTGTAATTACGTTCACAATTTAAAAATTTAATGGAATGACGGAAATCCATGTAGCTTTTTGGAAGATAATGAATTTTTTTCTTTATAGTTACGACTCTGGGCTAGTGCACTGTGATACATTAAGAGAAGATAGCCTGAAAAAATAAACACTAATGCAACTAGTCCTAAACCTTCCCTTCGGCTCCTGTGCTTGACTGAGATCCTTCTCGGGTTAGTAACGCCTTCAGTGGTCACTTTGTCGACGTTAAATTTTTCATTCATTCATTCCTTTTTTTCCTTCCTTTTCCACTCTTCCTTCGGAACTGAATACTTCATAGGGACCTTCCCTGTTGCCAAAGGAATAGCAATTTGTGTCCAGCTCCTTATCTGTAGGTTTGTTCGTTGTGTATTAATTTTTACGAGGGCTTCCCAAAGTGTGGTACACACACACACACACACACACACACACACACACCAAGGACTCGAACCCCCGACGGTGAGCAACCGCGCTCTCCGCAGCGAGGCGCCTTAGGCCGCTCGGCTGCTCCACCGCGGCGATTTTATATAAGTGTTCGTTGGTTTGACTAGTCCTCGTAATAGAAGCCCAGCGGTTACTTTGGTCTAATGTCCGTGTGTCATGTGTGTTACTGATGAAATCTGCATTCCCGTTCCCGACCTATCTGTACTAATCCTTTTTGAATAAATATATTTAAACTTACTATCGCTTACATTGCTAATTGCGTCTGGGGTATTTATTTCCCGAGTGGCCGTTTGTTACTCCGTTGCCTCCTTGCCTGGGGAGCAAGTGTTCTATATTTGTAGGGCCTATTCCTTCCACGAGGAGTTACTGCCGCCCGTGCATGTATTTGTGCAGTTAATCTTCTGATTAAAGATTACTCCTTCTTTTTAGTTCCCTTCCGTTCGTAGCTGTGGTCACTAACCGACGTAAGTTTATCTATTGCTGCCATTCCTGTTCCAATGGTATTTGCTAATTGTAAATCTGTTTTGAGCATCATCGGTCAAGTTTATATCTTTTATTTCTTGACTGCTTGTCTAACTTAACCTGTTTAATTGTAGCCTCACTCTCTTAAAATTTTTTAATTGTATCTTACTTTAAATGGTTTACTTGTGGTCATTTAAAAGGTTTGGCAACCCGTTTAACTGTTGTCATATTTATGAGGTATTATATAAGTGCACGTTATTGTTAATAACTTTGTGCTTAACTAGATTGGTTGCAATAGTGACACGAAAAATCAGCGTGAATTATGCACGTTTTCAAATTACGTTTCATTGTAGCTTATTCTACCGTTAGCTCGAATTTACTTGTGGGCTACCTATTTAATTATGACTTTATGCTTCGCGTAGTGGATTTTAATCGATGGTTTATTGTATCTGACTTTTCTGATTATACTACCTACAGAATTATCAATTATTTTAAAGGGAACTGTGAGATCTATGCTAGTTTTAATCAAGTCAGCCTTGTTGTTTGAAATAAAGATTTTGTGTTCACAAGTAATGACTATCTCTGATACCAAGGACAGTTCGTTGTGAGAACAGGTCGGCTATGCAGTAGTGCAATCCAATGGGCGACGCATTAGTGCTGAACATCGTTATTTCGCTTCTGTGTGGACGTCAGTAGGGACAACAGGCTGATTGTTGTTGTTGTTGGTTTTTGGAAGGGACCAAACAGTGATGGTTATCAGTCCCTACAACAGGCTGAAACCCCTCACGGATTTAACTCTGGCTGGTTACTGTACCGGAAATGCGTACTAGGGGCGTGCGGTGAGGGAGTGCAATGCATTAACACCTCGAGCGAAAATAGCGGGGTCAGCACTAGTTGGGCGATGCACAGGGCAACATTTCCACTGTTTCTCGCCGCCGTGTCTTCGGTTTCTAACCCAGTCACCGTGGTAGTGTGAACAGCTTTGGGATTGGTCGGTAAAACCAATGGCACACCAATCCCGATTCGGCCTGCACCACAAGCTACTGTTCATGCATCAGCACGGCTTTGAGAAGCATTGATCGTGCGGAAGTCGGTTTGCCCTTTTGTCTCATGACATCTTGCGTGCTATGGATGAAAGGCGACAGACTGACTGCATATTCCTCGACTACAGAAAGTCGTAAGACACCGTACGGCACCGCAGGCCGCGGACCAGTAATGAAATCCAATATCTTGTCCTCGATGACGAGTATTCATCTGAGAGTAGCGTATCGTCAGGGGTGCCCCAGGAAACTGTGATACGACCGCTATTATAAATGATCTGATGGACAGAGTTAGTTGCAATCTGCGATTGTTTGCTGATGATGCTGTGGTGTACAAGAGGGTGTCGTCATTGAATGACTGTAGTAGAATACAGGATGAGTAGGACCAATTAGGAATGGCAGCTAGCTCTAAATGTAGAAAAATGTAACGCGATGCTCATGAGTAGGGAAAACAAACCCGTAATGCTCGAATACAGCATTAGTAGTGCGGTGCATGACAGAGTCGGTTAAACGAAAGGAAGGATTCACTAGCGTGTGCTTAGTGTTGTGAATGATACGTATTTCTTTGACACCGTTGTCCGTGTCTTGTTTTTTCTATAAGTATCAGTGAGTAAGTGATGAATTGCGAAATAAAAAGGGCAGATCTACGAATCGGGAACGAAGCAAATCGAGAGAGACAGGCGGCCGCAGTGGCCGATCGGTCTGCGGCGTGCTACTCACGGTCTGCACGGCCGCTGCGGTAGGGGGTTCGAATCACCCCTCGGGCATGGATGTTTGTGCCGTCCTAGTTCATAAGTAGTTTGTATGTTTAGGGACTGATAATCCCGTAGTTAAGTCCCATAAGCTCTACAAACATTTGAACATTTTGAGAGAGACAGCAAAATAAGAAAATGGAATTGACCAGTTCAAATGATAAAATGTTCTTAATCCTATGGCACCAAACTACGTTGGTCATCAGTCCCTAGGCTTACGAACTACTTCATCTACGTTAAACTAACCTAAGAACAACACAGACATCCATGCCCGAGGGAGAATTCGAACCTCCGACGCGGGAGACCGCGCGATTTGTAACGTGACGCTCCAGACCTCTCAGCTACTCCGGTGCAGCAATTGACCAGTGGCAGTTTAGCAATGGCGAACGCTTCGGGCGTAACGTTGAGCGCTCTGATTAGAGGAAAGCAACTCTGGCGCGTGAGCTGTCAACTAGCGAGTAATTTTAATCAGACAAAAATTCCATCACTTCACAAGGGGCCATATTTTCAAATAATTCTACGACGTACTATTTTTCAAATTGAACTGTGATAGTTCTTTTCGTTTCTTATGCGTTTTGGACGGCTAGCAGTATAGGATAGCACACCTATTTTTATGAATGTGGGTGGAATGTGCCATCTTTCCGTTTGGCATGTGAAAATACGCTAAATTCAAATGTTTGTATAGTCTATAGGACTTAGCTACGGGGTCATCAGTCTCTGTTGTTGTTATGGTCTTCAGTCCGGAGACTGGTTTGATGCAGCTCTCCACCCTACTCTATCCTGAGCAAGCCTTTTCATCTCCTCATAAGAACGGCAACCTACATCCACTTGAATCTGCTTACTATACGCGTCTCTTGGTCTCCCTCTGCGATTTTTACCCCACATACTTCCCTCCAATGCTAAATTTACGATTCCTCGATGTCTAAGAATGTGTCCTACCAAGCGATCCCTTCTTTTAGTCAGGTTTCCTTTTCTCACCAATTCTGTTCAGTACGTCTTCATTAGTTATGCGATCTACCCACCTAATCTTCAGCATTCTTCTGTAGCACCACATTTTAAAGCCTCTATCCTCTTCTTGTCCGCACTGCTTATCGTGCATGTTTTTCACTCCCGTACAAGGCAACACTCCACACAAATGCCTTCAGAAAAGACTTCCTTACCCTTAAATTAATATTCGATATTAGCAAAGTCCCTAAACTTACAAATTACTTATGAACTACTTACGAACTAGGACGACCCAAATATCAATGCCCGAGGGGGGGATTCGAACCCCCGACCGTAGTGGCCGTGCAGACCGTGACTGAAGCGCCTCAGGTCCCTCGGCCAGAAAATACGCTAAACACACACAGATTTTTGCGCTACGGAGTCCTCACTTTTGTGGTGCACTCCACAATTCGACAAGTGCGTGCTTTGTTTACTCGGCAGCCACAGGGAACTAGAGTAGACTGTACTGTGCGGCAGTGGCGGCGCCTTTTACGTGCGCCGCAGCTGAACCCCGCGCCAGCCGTCCCCCCTGCTGGTAGGAGGTTTGTGTGCCGGCCGCTCCCCGCCCCCCCTCCCCCACACGCAGAGGGCTCGCGGCTGACGGCTTCGAGGCGCGCAGTGCTGTAATTACTCGCACGAGCGGCGCCGCAAGTCGCGCAACTTGAAGCGTGTGGCGGCCCTCGCAGAACTCTCCCCGTCTCTCTGGCGGACAACTAGGGGAAACTGCCGAGAGTCTCCATGTCACACGCGGCCACTGCTTGTCGGCGTAACACTAGGTACTCATTGCATCCCGCGGGAGACAGCCAAGTGCCCTTAACTCGCGGTCGCTCGTGTATATTGTTGTCACGCGATAACTCCCGTGTTAGATTTGTTTCTAACGATGAGATCTTGCACCTTTTCATCTCTTTGTGCCAGAAAAAGACGCGTTTATACAATAAATAATTTCTTTATAATTACCAAAGCATTATAAATTAATATAAACATGGTATGGAACACGTCATTTGACGAATTTGTGGAGCATTTGGAGAAAAACCATGCAAAAACTGCTTCATTTCCTCATACTTCTCAAAAAAATAAACAGAAAAAGAACGTTCTAATGTTATCCACCATGGATAGCGACGATTCTGTAGACGCTGACAGTGGCGAAGCGAACAAACTTAAAGTAATTACACTCTACCATCTCAAAAAAGGTGTACGTATTGTCGACCGTTCTAAATCAGAATATTGTGTTTCAAGAAGAAACCGCTGGCCCATTACACTGTTTTCCGGTTTTATATACTTCCACTACGACAGACTACGTCATATACTCTGTATAAACAATTGCTTCATTCAATTCGTAAAACTCAATATCTACTTAGCTCATAAAAGTCGTAACATGTGCTGAACAGTTTCAGGAGAAAACAAACGAACACAGCCGCATGTTACAAGTACAAGAAACAGACTAAAAGTTAAGCAAGTCGGTTTTCCACGGAAGGAGAAGTAATTGTTACCTTAAGACTCCCGTGTTAGAAAAAATCTAACATTGCGCACAACGTCAAATAATGCCACAACTAACAAGCTATTGTTGAAATTTGAATGTCGAGTCGATTAATTGAATCACGAGATATGAAAGAATGCATTTTTAGATGGGTAGTTCATTAGTTTTCAAATGTGATACAATATTCAACCAAAATCGTAAACGTTAGAGGTTTTCTAACAACGCGAGTGATTGCGGGTTAAAAACACAAGTCACCTACTTGAGCTGATTTGCATATAGAGTGTTATCACCGCTGAGCATCTCTGACTTACCCTCCAGTTCTTAGAAAGTAAATATATATTCGGATGTTACAAAAAGGCACTGCCAAACTTTCGGGAAACATTCCTCACACAAAAAGAAAGAAAATGTGTTATGTGGACATGTGTCCGGAAACGCTTAATTTCCATGTTAGAGCTCATTTTATTACTTCTCTTCGAATTACATTAATCATGGAATGGAAACACACAGCAACAGAACGTACCATCGTGACTTCAAACACTTTGTTAGGGTAAAGCTGGAAATTGGTGTCCGGCGGGAGGCGTGCTTAGGTAGTCCTTGCAGGTGCGGTGATCACTGTGTCCCCATGTAGTAGTCAACGCAACTGCCTAGAAAGCAGGAGACGTGGGTTCGAATCCCGGCTACGTACACATTTTCAGCTTTGCCCATTAGCAGTTTAAGTAATACAATCTGTGAATATGAAAAAAATAAATTAACTGAGTTGTATAAAGTTTTTCATGGGAAGCAATTTCTCTGGTGTGAACCTCTTAAAACGTGTTGCCCACTATCATGGAAAAACCGGAGGTGGCACAGTGGTAACGCACTGGGCTCGCATTCGGGAGTACGGTGCTTCAAAATCCACCTCCGGCCATCCATATTTTAGATTTTCCGTGATATCCCTAAATCGCCCCAGGCAAATTTGGGACGGTTCCTTTCAAGGGCATGGCCGATTTCCTTCAACATCCTCACCGACATATCCGAGCATGAACACCGCCTCTAATGACCACGCTGTCGACTGGACCTTAAACCCTAAGCTTCCTCCCTTCCTATTATGGAAATAGTTTTCTATTCTACAATTAACAACTCTTATTGTTGCCACAGTAGTTGGTCGTTCGGTCGGATACACAGAAGGTGCACACATCTGTCAGGACAAACGGTTACACGATGACATAGCACCAAGTAGCAGCTACATATTCGAAATGTTAACGGGACAAGTCACCATGTATATTATTGTGTCTTTTTTCTATTCTTATTTCTTAAATTTCCCAGCCGTAATATCTCCGTCACAACAAAACACACTGAAAAACGACTTTAACGGGCATGATCGTCTGACAGGGGCTTACGAAAGTAAGTACTGTGAACACTCCGAATCACATTTTTAACAAAAAGTAATATTATTAAATAGATATCCAATATTACTTCTTATTCAGCTCAACAGGATGAAAAATTATAAAAAGAATGACATTGGTTTGCGTCGCATACGTCAGTTACAAAATTCAAATTTTCAAATGTTTGTTAATCTATCGGACCAAACTGCGTGGTCATCAGTCCGTAGCTTACAAACTACTTAAACCTAGGTAAACTAACCTAAGCAAAAACACACACTTCCATGCCCCAGTGAGATATTTCGCAAGTCTGCTTATCCGATTTCAGTAATTGGGTACGACACTACTAGCTCAATGACATTACGATGAAGTAATATTTAGCCGATTATCATGGACGTTTCGTTGTGAAAGGTCAAGCAGATCTTCTCTCACAAGCCTTTAACGAAGCAGGGCTCGCGTATCTCTCGGGATAGAAAGGACATCTTCTGCAAAATACCAACGGCCTTTTTAAAAGTTGGATGGAACAGAAAGTAGACGGGGCACAGCGAACGTGCCTGGGAAGGCCAATGAGAATGGAATACGAGAGAGGTCTTCCCTTCTATAACAAGACGCAGCATTGAATGCAGCTGACCCGCTATGTGCCATAAACTCAGCATGATGAATCACAAGAGGATTGTGTACAGGGTGCTGTTCATAGAGTTACGTATGAAACATACGCTGCGCGTCAATGGCTGCGCGGTTGGAATGTCATGCGACGGATTGTGTGGCCGGTCCCGTCGGAGGTGCTAGTACTCCCTTTGTGTGTGGTGGTTCGTTTGTTTGTTTGTTTGTTTTCTTTTTTGTCCTTAACACAAATTTTGTAAGTCAAGGACCAATGACCTCAGCAGTTACGTCCCTTAGGTTTACAAATATTTCAACATTTGAAACATATCCTTCGGTAGTGTGTAGTTCATAGGGTGCTCGGACCACAGTCAGTAGTAGTAAAACGTATACACAACTAGTAGCATCACTCGTCAAGTCAGTCTGTAGCTTGCGTTTCCGGAGGAGGTCTTATAAAATTTAGCGTTAATTGAATATTTCCTTGGACAAGGTGGAGATAATGTCACTGTAGTGCTGGTTGCGGCTGGCCTATGGTAAACGCGTCAAGTATTCTATTGACAGGCGCTAGTTTTTTTTAGTTCATTTTTTATGGGAAGCTTTATTCGCGTCCCAGAAATTTATCCAAGGAAGAAATTAATATTATGAAACAGGCCTTTTTTGTGTAACAAATAGTCTTGCTCCAAAAAGTAATGTGACAAGGGCAATAGATAATTAAGTTTCAAATAGGAAAAAAAATAACACTTATTCCAAAATTTTTCTTCACAACTTTTGTCCAGCGCAGAAAGTAGTTGATCTTCTTTGCAACTATTGAATTAAGTCCATAACTGAAATATAAATTGTGTTTGAGGAGAATTAGTAAATATTTTAGGACGTAGTAGTATAGACAAATGACTAAATATAGTATATTGCATGTGTACAATTTTTATTGAGTACAGAGATAAAGCTTCAGTATGTAGCCCAAAGGAACGCAAAGCAGAGTCAAAAGAGGACTTTTTCACTGATTGTTCCGTCAGTCTTTGTAGATCGTAATCATATAGAATTAAAAGTGTAATTTTCTGTATGTCGACAAGTTCCATTTTATTTAGTTAACCTGTTTTCGGCTTACAGGGCTATCTTCAGACTTCAAAGTGGCCAAATAAGCCGAAAATTGGTTAAGTAAATAAAAATAAAGTAGTCGAAAATCTAGAAAATTGTGATTCTAATTCACTATTTTGTTATATCAAGAACCGACTGAAGAATCGGTGAAAATGTCATTTGTATTTGTTGGTTTGCGTTACATACTAACAGCTGAATTTTTGTAGTCTGATATAAATTGGACAGTGTTACATGGCATTTTTATTGCAATTGGTTGTAAACTAACACCTTCCAAAATATTCCTCCTGAAACACCCTGTACATATCCACGTAATTTTGTTTGGTAGTTTTTTGTCCACGCCACGTAAAATTATTTTCTTAAAATCTGCATCAGTACCACAAGATTTTTCCCCTTACAGATACCGTCGTTTCTGACTTTCACAGCATGGAAAGGTGCACTGTCAGGTTGAGTGTAGGCTAGCTATTCTACAGCCCTGCTTAACTGGAGCGCTTTGTTGGAAATAGTTTTTACGAGGAAAAGTCAGAAGAAAGACAGGAATTAGTAATAGAGAAGTTTTTTAAAAAGGTTAAAACGTATTTACCGCTAAAAAACGAAAAAAAAGTTGCAATCACAGCCGCGGCAAGAAAGCTGTGAACAACGTGACAATGAAGCAAACCACCTTGCTTTCTTATCATCTTGTGATGGGGCAGCTCTTGTCTCTTCCGTGCTTGCAGTATTAGAATTGTGGTTCATTCCGCTTTATGCAAGGACACTTTTTTTGTTTTGTTTAAATACCCAAACTAGTTTCGGCACTTACTGTGCCATCTTCCGTGGGTTTCTGTTGTTTATTAATAACGTGTTACACGTTTGGTTATATAATCGTTTGCACAAGTTGTTTGGTTGACAATTTTGTTAGATGTTTTAGGCCTAATTTATTCAAGGTACTTACATTGTGTCATTCGCAGGATATGTATGTGTATTGATTGTGGAATGACGAATTGTGACAACCTGTCATCTGCAACAACAAGATGTTTTTGTTTACGAAAACTGACATTTATTGTAGGCCTACATTAGCATGGAAGTTATATTGAAATTATTTCTATGTGGCTGTTTTGGCTTACTTACATTTGAGCTGCGGTGTTGCTGCTCGTTTGTTTGTGGCGTGTTCTTCTTCAGTGTGATTTTTGCTGTGAGACAGCACTGTTTACATCGCCATTTTTCTTTTTGTGGTGGCTGTATGGTGTTGCATTTGTTTGTGTGGCGTGTCTGTGATGTGGAGCGCAATTTTAAATAGTTTAGATACTGACATTGTTTTCTGGTTGTGTATTTGTGTATGTTTTGTTGTTGTTGTTGTAATTCATCGAAAAATGGTGCATAATTCATGTGGTTTGCGAGTTGGATGTGGAGTGTATATAATTCAGTGTTCAGTGCTTCTTTTTTTAGAATATAGGGAGCAGATTTTTTGTTTTATCCACATGATTTCAGCTTTACGTTTTGTCTTTTGTGCTGCAGATGACATGTGCTTTCCACTGCTGTCAGCAATGCTAGATAAACATCATTAACCTCAGACACAATCTTTCTTAAAAACCGGCATAATTATGTATTTAAGAGAAAAGCTCTAACACAATTTCCAGGATGGGGCAAGTGCCTTCTCCCCCCCCCCCCCCTCCCCTCCGCCCTGTTGCGCAGATCCACCTGTGCCACCACCCGCAAATCCTTACTCATTTACGGCCGCTGTGAATCCGTCAGAAGCAGAAGCTCACGCCAACGCCGCTCTCTCTCTCTCTCTCTCTCTCTCTCTCTCTCTCTCTCTCTCTCTCTCTCTCTCCACGCGCGCGTGTCTAAAGATACACGACCCACCGCTGTTATTCTTATACGGACCTCACTCATAACGATAAGGACAGACAGGCGTTGTGTAATGGATACGGCTTAACAGGAAAGGCGCGCTAGTGAGGTGTATTTTGAGGAAAGTGAGGGCAGCCAACCGTGAGTCGTGCCTGTTGCGCCGCCCGGCAGAAAGGAAACAGGAGGTGGAGGTGTGGGTGCGCGCGCCTGCACGTGGCTTGGCCGGCCGCTTCCTTGCGTATTCAGCGAGCTCACCGCCGCTACCTGCCCGGCATTAGCAACGCCCACCTGGACAGCCGCCACGCCCACTGCACAGTGGCTGCTGGCCGCTGCTCTCATTCATGCTGCCAAGGCTATTCGCTACTGCAGCTCCGTTGAGTTTTTAAACAGTCACGACGTTAAAAAATGTACATATTAATAATGACATAAATATGCCAGATTGTAGAGTATCTGCCTCGTTGTTCAATCTTTACCGTAAAGAAAGAAAGTAATTATAAAGGATTATTTCTTCTACCGTGTACAAAGTGTAGGAATTGATAAGAGGACAGGGTACAGGGCTAAAAAGTTTGCATTTCTGGTAATGCATGGGTCCAATGACAGACACTTGATTTGTAGTAATCCATCGTAAGGCATCAACTAAAACAGAGGTGATATCGGGCGTTCCACAGGGTAGTATTATTGGTCCTCTGCTGTTGCTTATTTACATAAACGATTTAGGGGAAAATCTAAGTAGCTCTCTGATGTTCTTCGCAGATGACGCAGTCATTTACCGTCTAGTAAAATCATCTGAAGATGAAAACCAACTACAGAACGATCTGAATAAGATATCACTATGGTGTAAAAATTGGCAATTGACTCTAAATAATGAGAAGTGTGAAGTCGTCCACATGAGTAATAAAAAAAATCCGTTAAACTTTGTTTACAAGATAAATCAATCAAATGTGAAGGCCGTAAACTCCACAAAATATCTGCGAATTACTATTACTTCAGACTTAACCTGGAAAGAACACGTAGATAATATCGTGGGAAAGGCGAACCAGAGACTGCGTTTTATTGGCAGAACCCTTAAAAGATGTAACAGAACTAATAAAGCGACTGCATACACTCCGCTTGTCCGTCCTTTATCGCAGTATTGCTGCCCAGTGTGGGGTCCTTATCAGGTGGGTTTGACGGAGTACATCGAAAGAGTCCAAAGAAGGGCACCTCGTTTTGTATTGTGACGATACAGGGAAAACAGTATCACGGAAATGATGCAGGACCTGCGATGGAAATCATTACAGCAAAGGCGCTTATCGCTGCGGCGTGGGCTACTTACGAAACTCCAATCGCCAACATTCTCCTCCGAATGCGAAAATATATTGTTGACTCCCACTTACATAGGTACAAATGATCATCAGAATAAAATACGAGAAATTAGAGCTCGAACGGGGAGATTCAGGTGTTCTTTCTTCCCGCGCGCTGTTCTAGAATAGAGTGAGAGATAAATAGTATAATGGTGGTTCGATGAACCCTCTGCCAGGCACTTAAATGTGATTTGCAGAGTATCACATGTAGATGGAGATTCGCTAATACAAGGTGCGTCTGAAAAGTTCGATGAATGGTCTCAGGAAATAAACGAGGGGCGTTTGAAAAGCCCGTGCAGAGACCGAGATACGGCACCACCGGTGCGCGTCGAGGTTGTGCTTAGTTAGTAGCATCTTTCGAGAGAACGCATACCACGTTTGAGCCATATTGATCTCTATCTTTTTTTGCATTCGTGTGAATCAAGGAAGTCGAGTGATTGTCAAAGAATGCCCTAAAAATAATTTCGTGTAGTTATTAAAGGTTACATTATGAAAGGCAAAACGCCTCGGGAGACTAAAGAGAAGCTTGATAAACATAATGGTGACTCTGCAATTTATTAGTGGTTTCACAATTTTCGGAGTGACCTTGTGGGCACAAGTGACCTTGTGGGCACAAGTGACGCTGAAGGTTGAGGACGGCCACGTCATTAGACAGAGTATGTTAACACTTGACGCCCAAAGGATGTCTACGCTCGACGCTGTGGCTGAGACCGTGGGCACGGGAGAAGTCCAAATGTTGTAATTCTAAGGCACTTAATCGCTGCGGTTATCAGTCCTTAGGCTTACAAACTACTTAAACTAATTTATTCTAAGTACACACACACACACACACACACACACACACACACACACACACACACACACACACACACACACACACACACCGGAAGGAGGATTAGAACCTCCGATGGCGAACAGCCGCGCGTTCCGCATGCACCTTAGAGCGCTCGGTTACTCCACCGTGGCAGTTTCGCGAAAACCAGATTGATTTGGATTATTTCCGTTTTATCCAACAGCAAGCATATACCTTTCCAAATCCCGGTGGACCATGAATCCCTAGCCGAGCGGTCTAAAACGTCTCGCTGCGGAGCGCGCGGTTGCTCGCCGTGGAGGTTCGAGTCCTTCCTGGGGCATGGGTGTGTGTGTTTGTCCTTCGGTTAGTTTACCTAGGTTTAAGTAGTTTCTAAGCTACGGACTGATGACCACGCAGTATGATCCGATAGTTTAACAAACATTTGAACATTTTTGAACCATGAATCCTCTGAAAAATGTAAAATCCGTGAAGAATGTCGTGTGTTTAATGAATAATAGATAAAAAAATTCCTCTGCATCCAGCGATCACATATCTACGTCACAGATGCTTAGTTTGGTCCGAAGCGATCACCGACGTCCCTGGAGGTAAATCCGAAATGCCCTGGAAAACGCTCAGAGTCTTCTACGAGTCGTACTGAATACCGGTACTTCCACAGGGCCTTCCGGCCTTCATATAGCGATTTCAGCAGCGTAAGAGATTTGCGCATGCATTCCAATACTGCTGCCACCAAGGGAACGTGTGAAATATCCATAAGTAAAATGTTAGGATGATAGGAAATGAGGTAACGCACCAGCGTATTACTTCCATGATATGAGAAGGCGATGTAGAGGGTAAAACGTAGGGGAAGACAAGGATGAATGTATCCAAAACGTAATGGAGGACGTTTGTTAAATTATGTTCTGACAAGAGACGGTTGATTTTGACATAGGAGAAAAATCTAGATTCGTTTTCACACGACCAAGAATACTTCTTATGAGTGCGTGCTTACTGAGTTCATTGGTGGTGTATGTAACAGCGTAGTTAATTAGTGGTGTAACAGCCGAGTTCGTGAACTTGATGTACTGAAACGACTTATTAAATGTCTTGTACACTTTGAACATACTTCGATTTCTGCAAACGCTCACTGACAATTATATTCCTTTGTCAAATGTCGTAAACGAACGATTAATTGTTCTAGTGGAACTATAAATTCAAATATCGCACGTTATTCCAACCGAAGGGTGAGAGGAATAACGTACACATAACGTGTAAACAATGGGGCACATTTGTGTATTGAATATCTGAAACAGGAAGAATAATCTTCACTGATACAATGGAACACAGATTTTATCAAACCAACGTAATTGCCCAGAGACATATTTTGTCTGGATACCTATTGAAGATATTAAACTGAATAAGAGGCATTGAATTAAAATTTATACCGCAGCCGGAATTCGAACCCGGGTCGTCCTGCTTATCTTTTGGAGGGGGAAAAAAAAGGAAGGAAGATATTGGTTTAACGTCCCATCGATGTAGTGGTCGTCAGAGATAGCGTTCGGCACCATCTAATTTCTGACACAGTGATTCGGTACAACATGTCACTTTTTCCTTCGTTCGAGGTGTGTGAGGTTTGCTGTCCTCTTTAAGGGCGGTCAACCGATCGATGCCGCCCAACACTCGCGAAATATAAAAGTCTGCCCTACCTCCTTGCTCCTGGTCCCCCAACTGTAACGCGCCCCGAAAACGTCTTACCCCTTCCACCCCCTGGCGCCATTATTTCCAGCGGCGCGCCGATCTTACCGAACCGCACGCAGGTCGCAGATTCTGTTTTGTGAGGTTACCAGCCTTCTCCTCGGAGAAAAAACGCTTTTACCGCAGCTTATTTATCTACATTACACAAGTGAATCACGTAGACAGTAATGATCTGATGGCGTCCAGTTGCGCTCTCTCTCTCTCTCTCTCTCTCTCTCTCTCTCTCTCTCTCTCTCTCTCTCATATATATATATATATATTTTCTGATGAGATTATCGTGTGCACACATACCACGGAATGTGATGCTGTGGACAACTTTCGCAGACGATTGACTTCATGCATTAAATCAAATGGGTATGATTTTGAACTATTTCTTCGTGGATAATTTAATTACGCACACCAAATTGTTAGAAGCAAGGGGACTCATACTAATGAAGAACCACATGGGAACATAATTCTACTACGTCCATGTCGCTGCTCCTGTTGTTGTTCTCCGTATCATCATCAGTGTTCAACGAAGATATATCATTTCTCTACTAACCATATTTTTCGACACAGTTTAAAAACCCAAAACAAAACTTCACTTCCTCCGTATTTCGGGATTTAAAATAGGATTTTTTGGTCGCTGTGTATAAAGCATAATCTTTACCTTAGAACTACACAGAACGTTCTAGTACGAACTCTTGTTCGTGGGTTATGTTTTTAATGCACTGAAAATCAGACCTTAAGCCCCTCCCACCCCCTTTGAATCTATTCAGTTTGAAGTTACTCATGAATCAAACTTGTTGACGATTAAAGTTAACCTTATCGCCCACTGGGCTCCTGTTTCATTCATGGCTAAAGAATTTGAGTCGGTAGGACAATTTTTTGTTAAAAAGAACTTTGTCGTTTGTAGCAACTTTTTCCCGTTATCTTCTAATTTCTATATTAATGAAACCGAAATACTAATTAACAAAAATTGAATCCTTCAAATTTGTTTGAATACTGGCATTTTGGATGAAGTCAATAGAGATATGATCTTGATTATGATACAGTACTTGTTAGTTATCATTCCCACTTGGCAGTAAATGAAGAGCTCAAATGAGTGATTAAACCTGCCCTTTGTAACAATTGAACAGGCATCCGAGCAATTACAAGACTTTAACGCTTCACATTTACCTACCCATAACTTTTAATCCCATCGAAATTATTAATTATAATTTAACTTACGGGTATTATTGCAAGTGGAGCTAATGACATAATAAACTGAACTGCATAGTAGTGTAACAGAACTAACAGTAGACATCAAAGTGTATAGATGTTTAGTCCATTCTAGCGCCGGTGCAGATTCTCCCGGATAATCAGTCCAGTTCCCTTTAAAAGACCGCAAAGGGTATTCGCAGACAAGATCCTGAATAGAGTGTCTCTGTGTACCAGTCAATGTAGTGAACATGCGCACTGGCCAAGCCAAATGGTCGCTCGGTTTGGAGCTGGTTTTTGACTTCGATTTAATTCAGGTGCAGGAATGTCAGGGTTGTAGCTTTGGAAGCATTAGTGAACGTACTATCTCGTTAAATCTAGTGTACTGACGGTGATCCCCGTCTTGAGATGCTGAAATGTTTGTAAAGCTAATGGGACTTAACTGTGGGGTCATCAGCTGGTAAACTTACAAAATACTTACGAACTAACTTAAAGACATCATAAAATCAATACCCGAGGGGGATTCGAACCTCCGACACGGGAGGCCGAGCGATCCGCAACATGGCACTCCAGACCGCTCGGCTACTCCCGCACGGCTCAGCTTCTTCCCAACGCGATATTTTAGCGTTTTAACTCTGTGTCTTCATTAGGTGTTCTTTAAAACTGGTGGGCTCGCCGACCCTGTCCCATATTACACCTAGACGTCGTTTGGTGCTTTCTATGCAGTCCGCGTCAAGTGAGTTATACCTGCAAAACAAGATTACCACAATCCTCGGGAAAATCAAGGATGATCCGGAGTTAAGAAAACTGGGTATCTGTCCGATACCATGTGGATGCAGTACGTCTCACACCGTTCAAACCACCATGAATGTTGTGATATAATGTAAGGAACATCAAAGACAACCAGGCTATGACAGGTCAATAAATCGGCTTTGTTATAACACTGTCTGGAATCCTACCACACCGTGGATTAACACTGACGGAGGAAACTGGTTCTATTTCCCAAGTTCTGGGAGAGAGTTATAACTCAATTGACATCAAGATGGCGGAGATCATGATAAATTTGGAAAATAAGGTACTGGCTCAGTACGATGAGAAATCCCGCTGTGCTGCCTAAGCAAAAGAAAGTAAGTTCCCTTCTCCACTCTAGCGTGAAGACGACTCCATTTCAGAATCAACGCCACGAAGAATTGTTGCAGCGTGCGCACAAGTATCACGTCACCCGCACAACAGCCAGGTGCGGCAGGAAGCATACGTCGCAGGCGCACATCAAAAACTGACGGCGAGGAGGGGGCAGTAGCAATCTGCTGCAGTCAACAGCAGAAGGTGAATTCCGATAGCGCTAGGAACTCGAATGGCGCGCGCGATCCATTGTGGAACGCTGCTGGAAACAGCCGCTATGGGAGTGAAGCGATGACTGAACTACCGGCAGGCGTGTACCGGATAGAAACCACCGGGCGTCGCCTAGACTGAAACATGCATCTAGTTCTACATAGATTGGCAAATCACATTTAAGTGCCTGGTAGAGGGTTCATAAACCACTTTCATAACCTTTCTCTACCGTTCCATTCTCTAATAGCGCGCGGTAAGAAAGAACACCTAAATCGTTCAGTTTTCGGTCTGATTTCTCATATTTTATTGGGATGTTCGTGTCCCCCTATGTAGGTGAGTGCTAGCAAAATATTTTCCACATTCAGAAGCAAAAGTCGGTGATTGAAACTTCGCAAACAGATCACGCCGCAATGAATAACGTCGTCCCTTTAGTGATCCTCCTCAAATCATGCATCATTTCCGTGACGCTTTCCTCCCTGTAACGTGATAAAACTCAGCGAAATACCCTTCTCTTATCCTTCTCAATATCTACTGTCAGTCCCACCTGGTGAGGGTCCCACACTGAGCAACAGTACTCCAGAAGACGTAAAAGTGTGATACAGGCCGTCTCTTTGGTGGAGCTGTTGCATCTTTGAAGCGTTCTGCCAATGAGACGTAACCTTTGGTTGCCTTCCTCACAATATTTCTGTGTGTTCTCTCCAGTCTAAGTTGTTCGTAATTGTGAGTCCTAGGTATTTGGTAGAATTTACGACCTTAAGGTTTGACTGATTTATCGCGTAATTGAAGTTCAGTGGATTTCTTTTAGTGGTCATGTGTATTACTTCACACTTTTCACTATTTAGTGTTCAAATGTTTGTATAGCTTTATCGGACTTAACTACGGGGTCATCAGTCCCTAAACTTACAAACTACTTATGAGCTAGGTAACACTAAGGACGGCACAAATATCCATGCCCGAGGGTGAATTCGAATCCCCGACCGCAGTGGTCGTGCAGACCGTGACTGATGAGCCGCAGTCCCCTCGGCCACCGCGGCCGGCTATTTAGTGTTAATTGCCAATTTTCGCACCATGTAGAAATTTTGTCTAAATCGATTTGTAGTTGCTTTTTATCCTCTGTTGACTTAAATAACCGAGAAACGACAGCCTCATCCGCGAACGGTCTAAGGGAGCAGTTCAGATTGTCTCCTACATCGTTTGTAAACAGAACGAATAGTAAGAGACCTGTAACGCTTCCCTGGGGAACGCCAGATATCATTTCTGTTTTACTCGATGACTTACCGTCAATTACAACGAACTGTGTCCTTTCTGATAGGAAATCACAATTGGGGCGATATTCCAGAAGTACGCAGTTTCATTAGAATGGTCGGCTTGTTCCACCAGTCTAAGGGAACAGCTGATGAAGATGGCAAATTACGTCGAAATATCGTTTTCGGAGACGAAGAGGTCCACCGGTACACATGATTCCCGATAATGCAGCGAATCGCCCAGGAAGTGTACGAAATTACGTTGCTGAAACTGTTGCTTCGTCTTTTGGATCCAGTCACGCATCTACGGTTTCGTTGAAATGGAGGGAGTGGTATGCCTGAACTTTGAATAATGAATCTAAATTTAAGTAGGATACCCTCTTTCCTGTTTGTCTTTGGAAATAGCAAGTTACGCAGTTGTTAGTCGTCCGCGTATTCCCAACGCTATATTTCGACGTCGTAATTCGATGTGGATGAATGTCCCAAAGAGAGATCTTTTGGCATTGTTCAGTTGTCGATCAAAGAGTTTGGAAGGTACACTGTTAATACCTACGGGCACAGTATTCTGCTATGGGAATACTAGAGCACTAGAGCATGTAATGAGTCGGCAAGATGTTCACAAGATGCTCCCCGAGTACTTAGTGTTGACGAGCGAGGTGGCGCAGTGCTTAGCACATTACACTAGACTGCTGGAGAACGGCACTCCAAATCCGGATAGGGCCATTGCGATTTAGATTTTTCGTGAACTCCCGAAATCGCTCTAGATAAATGCCAGGATGGTTGCATGGGAGGGCATGGCCAAATTTTCTTCCCAATCCATAACAAATCATAGCTTGTGCTCCGTCTTTAATGACCACGCTGCCGACGGGACATTAGACACTAATCTTCCTCAATCCCTACCTTCCGTAGTGTTTCTTTCGTTTAGAGCTGATATATTTGATGCGGCATGTAAGGCCACTGTGAACTATTCTCAGTAGATAGGTCGAACGTTCGTTATAATACAAGGTAATGCCTCCAAATAGCATAATAAATTTGCCAAATCATTATTAACACTTACAGGACGGCGTCCGTACGCCATACGGGCGCGGTAGACCAGGCATTGCCGTCGGCGCCCTCATGGCGTACGGACGAGATCATTCCTTCCGTCTTACGTGCGTTTAGCGTGTCTCTCTAGCAGTTCGTTCACGTAATGTGGAGGTAATTAATTGTATTTTCACTAGACGTCAGCGCTTTTTTGTCTATCTCAACATGGAAGCGATTTATTGCTCATTCACCAGATGGCAGTGTTTATCGGCTGTCCCAACACTGGCGATTGCGAGAAGTGCGAGGCTGAAGTCAATCGTCGTTCTTTCGCGGGTGTTTACGGAAGTAGAAATGGCGCGCAACAAGTTCACAGAGTCCGAAATCCTAGACATTTTATATAGGGAGCCTGGATCAGAAATTGAGGATAGTGACAGAGGATTTGTACTCTGCAGACGAAAGTAAAAGTGTTGATATAGGTTTGTATCATGTTTCGATTATTTGTCATTATTTTATTCCAGCGGTTTTTTATGGTAGGTAGTGTTGGCTATTTCATTTACATTTGTCACTTTCTAGTACTGATGTCTGCATTTCTTTGCATGCAGACAGTGGTAGAGACAGAGTCACAACCTGTGCTGCCTGGCAATGTGCGTGATTCTAAGGAAAGGGAGCAGCACTGGTCAGAACTAGGCGATCAGCCACAGCTGCCGGTGATCCAGGAGGTAGTCGCTGCTGCCTCGCTTTTTTCAGACGTCACTGAAGAGTTCGAATTTTCAGTTACTTCTTTCACGCCTGCATAATTGGACAGATAAAGAGCGAAACAAATCGGTATGCTGGCAGTACTATAGCAAGAACGAAACGTAAAGGTAGTCTAGAAGTAAACTCTATATGGCACAAACAGTCTGCGGTAACGTTGCACGAAATAAACTGATTTGGGCTTTTCGTGAAAGTAGATACAGAAATAATTGTTTCACATGACAAACAGAGCTCATAAAACTTCTTTACATGTGTTCCTTTTACAAATTATATCACATGTATATTACGTTTTTCAAGTGCACATTACTTCCTCTCACATTTCTGTACTTTGCAATCTGTTTTATAAATTGTCTAAAATATGCCAGTTCACAGCGAAGTTCCGGGTGCGAATAGGGCAGTGTTGCTAGTGTTCAGATGTTTGTCGAGATTTCGCTTTTGGATGAAAGTTTAGTTTTAAATAAAGCTCTGAGATTCGTCAGATCTAATTTTTTCGAGGCTATTTTCTTCCTCCCGTTAACATCGTCGTACTGCTTCAGCAAACTGACGCCTGGCGCAGATATTTAAACCGTAGAAGTACAAAGAAAGTGGAAGGTGTGTGATCCCCTAATGACTTCGTGAACAGGCTGCCACGTCCTTCCACAGTAATTTATGGAAACGTGACTGGTTGACTTGTTTTACGCTTATTGGTTTCGTAGCATACGTTGGGAGGTAATTTAGTGTTACTGCATATTTTTTTTCTTGATGATTAAGCGAGGAGAATTGAGCTAGGTCGAAACATTGGAACTAGGCGATTGCAGCAAATAATAGCGCTTTGCGGAATTACACATGACATGAGTAGTTCATGTAGTTTGTGAAGGTCAACTACGGATTAGCCGAGCTTTGACGTCATGCTCTAAGCAAGTTACTTTTTGTTTAATGCGGCAGCTGGGAACAATACACGAACTTGGGCAATATGAATAATTCAATGAACACTCTCTTGGGACTCAAGCAGTTTCAGACATTCATAAAGCAGACAGTAAATTAGATGAGTTGGAAGTAAGTCCCTTGATGGAATATCTGTAGTTGTTACGTACGGTGCTTTTCGCTCACGTAAGTGGGCAACTGTATTATAACGGGTGATCAAAAAGTCAGTATAAATTTGAAAACTTAATAAATCACGGAATAATGTAGATAGAGAGGTAAAAAATGACACACATGCTTGGAATGACATGAGGGTTTTATCAGAAAAAAAAGTAGTTCAAAAACTGTCCGACAGATGGTGCTTAATCTGATCAGAAAAGCAATAATTAGCATTGCAAAGCTCTGGTCATCACGTTCAGTCTTTTCACTTGGACAGACGACTTTTTAACCTTGTAATTCGCGCAAAGACTGATATGTAATGTTTTTTGTACCCTTAAACAGTTGGCTCTGTAGGCTGAACAAATCTGCCGTGACTCCTAGGCTTAGAAATCAGAAAGTAGTGCCCATCTCAATTCAAGTCAGATAAGTGATCCTTAACTATACTCAAAAAGATCTGAACTACCACTCCTGTAAATTAAAAATTATGAAAAATTAAATAATTACTGCTAAATGACCTCACCGGGTACGGGAGTGTGGTATTGGCAGTTTCTCAGTAAATAAAAGTGAACTAATTACTGAGAGGTAAAAGCGTAATTTATTATTTAAAAACAAAGTTGAAATGCAAATATTATCAAAAATACTCAAATTTAATAGGTTCTTAAGTCAAGATTAGATAAGATACGATACTGCCGTACAATATTACTGAAATATAATTTTTAAGAATGCCTGAGGTATTGCAATTACGCGTAACTCGTTCTTTAATAAACTGAAATACCGAACAAGAGGATGTCGCCGTAATATCAAGAATAATGTTGCAGTGGAGTGGCGTTTGCACGGACCCTACACTACTCAAATATCGTCGTTCACTCGCGTTGCATATGCGCACAAATACCGTGTGTTGCGTCGATGCTGACAGCGGCTGCGACTCTGAAACCTGTAAAAAGTTAGCTGATTAAATCGATGGCTGGGATTATTCAGCCAAAAACGTCCTATTGCACTTGGTTACGCCAAGGCTCCCTATTCTCCCTAGTCAAATTAATATTGGCTGGGTACGCTAATTCAACAAATTAGCCCACCGGAAGATGCCGCTCAAAATCGTCCGCAGACGTTAACTATCAAAGTTATGGACTGGAAAAATGTCCACCGCTCTGGAATCGTACCGTTGTTACACGTTATGCATCTAACTCAACACTTGGTACCGCAAACTTCGCTGTACACGCAATCAGACGTAACCACAGCAAGTCGCTTTCAAATTCACAGAGCGCGCGATTCCGTCGCCTGCGCAAGGCGAGAGAAGACGCATAAGTGAGTCTGCCAACAAATTCCTCCGGCAGCTCTCAATTTCTCCAACATATATCTTTCCTCAGCAGCCACTCAGCGTTATCGTAGCCACACACCTTCTGCTAGCCTTCGCCAATAACAGCGGACGTCACATACAGTCTGGGCAATTCCGGTAAAATTATGCGGCGCCAAGCTCGCCTCCCATTGCATGCCTAAAGCTCTTCAGATGCGACCCCCCTCTGCTGTTTAAAAGTCGTCTTTTTTTGTATGCCATCTCCCTTGAGTTCCACCTGTC
Organism: Locusta migratoria; assembly: GCA_026315105.1. Classification (NCBI taxonomy): domain Eukaryota; kingdom Metazoa; phylum Arthropoda; class Insecta; order Orthoptera; family Acrididae; genus Locusta; species Locusta migratoria. The sequence continues at coordinate 250,445,029 of CM048749.1, forward strand.
TGACTCACTGTCGCTTTCCCGTTCCGGCTACGCCGCGAAATGTTGCTTGTCTGCGTACGGGATCCTCTCGTTAAATGTTAAACGCAATTGACAGTTTCATGTGTAATTGCTCATTATACTCATGACCAATATGAATATACATATGACGTGTGAGGTATCAAACGAATCGGAATGACGAGTAGAATATGATTCTCTACACAAAAATGTCATGGAAGGAAGTCAGAAAACCTTGACTCCTTACAGCATAACAAATAAAGACAAAGCAAAGATGATGATCTTTGCATGAAATGCTCAATATGTTCACCATCATTCGTCAACAATACCTGTAGTTGCGGAATAATGTTGTGAACAGCACTGTAAAGCATGTCCAGAGGTATGGTGAGGCGTTGGCGTCGGATGTTGTCTTTCCGCATCTCTAGAGATGTCAGTCGATCACGATACCCTTGCGACTTCAGGTAACCCCAAAGCCAATAATCGCACGGACTGAGGTCAGGGGACCTTGGGGGGGGGGGGGGGCAAGCATGACGAAAGTGGCGGCTGAGCACACGATCACCACCAAATGACGCGTGTAAGAGATCTTTAAAGTGTTTAGCAATACTTTGCGATTTTTTTTCCTTTTTTTTTTTTTGTTCTAATAAAACCCCATGCCATTCCAAACATATGTGTTAATTTTTACCTCTCTAGCTTATTCCATGATTTATTAAGTTTCAAATTTATACTGATTTTTTGATCACCTGGTACATTAATGTACGCAGTGTTAGTTCCTGAAGGAGAGGTGGCTATGTTATATTGGTGCTTGAAATTGTTGTTTCCTCACAGTAACGGTATTGTGTTCATTTCTGTACGAATAGCAACGAATACAAAGTTCTCATTACTCGTTTAGAATTTCCCGACGTTTCAGTTAAATTTGCCCCGAGGCATGTGACACTTTTCTATAGTTCTTCAATTCTCTGCTAACCTTTATTACAGGGTACGAGCTGTGACTTTAATCTTTACGTTTGTGTTTCTAAATTCTATGTTACCATTGTAGAGTTAAGCGTTTTGGACGTTTCATTATTACACTTGTATATTGTGTGAAAGTACTTTCATGTTAGACTGTTCAATAGAACTGTAGAGTGATATATTTTCCTGTATTGTAATCAGGTGCTAAACGTAATGAATTAATGTATATTTATACGAACACCATAGCTGAAGTACTGATTAAATGTTGGGGTGTATACAGTACTCTGGACGCCCCAGAACAAATTTCATTGCATTGAAAGCGAACCCTCTACGTGCAGAAAAGTTTGCTCTGTTCTACCTACGTTTAGAAGAACGGGTGTATACTAATAATAACGCATTGCGCATTTTTATACATTAGTGTTTCTAAAGAGAGCATGCTGTACTATTTTATTTTTATAGTAGAAAATACCATGAAGGGGAAATAGCCGTTATGTACGTAAAACAGTCTAGCAGACACGGTGATGTGCCATTTGGCGAATGGATGTACAGGATGAATCAATAGCCACGGTTCACACTTTTATTTGAAAAACTCTGCACGAAATGGGAAACCTGGATATTCCTGTAACATGTGGATGAGGTTCATTCCTGTAAATAAATTCAACGTAGCAGTTATGGTTCAAAAGTTGCAAGACGATCCCTCATTTGCACAACGTATCTTTTTCAGTGAAGAGGAATACTTTCAGTGGTGAAATGAATCGTTAGAAGCGTCGACGGGACGTTAAACCCTAAGCTAGATACCATATATCAAGGAAAAGTGAGGTATGAGATCGAGACGACAGGAGCCTAAAAACGGTCATCTAAATAGCAATAAATTTTAATAAAATCCCAAGTTAACAGAAAAATTTAGGTATAGCTCATTTTTAAAGCACTTGTAAGAATAGTAAATATTCTACGGTGAAATTCATGAGTGATACAATTCCATTATAGTTCTTTCTTTATAAATTATAACAATAAATGATTTATGTGTTTGGTTGAATGATTTTCAAGCTCTTCTAGTCCAGTGTATTCCATTTTATGTTAATTTATGTTATTGTTATTTCTTGTTTGTTTTTTGTTTCTCTTTTGTGTGTGTTGTCACTTGCTAAATCATTACCGCTGTATCTGTATGTTGTTACTTTCTCGCGAAGCGCTCTCTACCCCCAGCGGTGCGACTTCCGTTACGTGGACGAAGGATGCACTTTGTGGATACCATATTTGCGTATACCAGTGTTTTCGCTGCTGTGAGATAAACTAATTTATGACTATGTTAATATTTGAAGCTGCAAACGATGTTTTGTCAGTCAATGTTTCCACTGCTAATCACTGTCGGCGCGTCATGTGTACTGTACGTTTATAGCAGACACATTGACAACATGTTCACACATCGAGGCGTGTTCATTAGTAGTTTAAGGGGCATCGAAAAGCGCTTTTCGTCGGCATAAGAATTATGTCACCACACTGAGAATAACAGTTGGGCAATACTGAGGCTTAATGTCGGCTATTTACATTCTCTCTCTCTCTCTCTCTCTCTCTCTCTCTCTCTCTCTCTCTCTCTCTCACGCGTGTTGGATTGGTTTGTGAAAGCATTAACAACGGTTCTTTACTGTATAGTACGAATGTTGATGTAGAAAGCGTTACTATTCTCAAACGAGAGACGTACTGTAAACACACTGAGGCGCGTGACCAAGGTTGGAGAAAACTGTACACTCGCTCAATTTCGATGCATCCGTTTCAGGTATAAGGTCGTTCAGTGTTGTATAGCAGTGATAATAGGTGTTGACTGTCAACTTCATGTTAAAGAACCAGCTGCTGAACAGTAACGTAAGTATTAGTGTTTACAACAACTTTCAGCATTCATAGCCTGTGCGTCTCTTTTTCCTTCTCGTTGTTATCACGTGAGAATAACCTCATTATGTCATCCTTCAATTTGAGTCCACTAAAGAAGCGTTCAAAGAAGTAGTAATAAAGTTCTATAGAGAAGCTCATGGTTCTTTAGTGTGTATAAAACGCAGCAGTTGTGTCCAGAACAGTGAATTACTACTGATGTTATGAAAAGTCAATAGAAAGTCACACACTCTTTGAAGAATCTAAGAAGGGAAAAGAAAAAAGGAAATACGACAGAATCTTTCAGAACGTTTTCATGACTTTGAAATGCGATACGAAGAAAAGTTTTTCATAAGAAATTTCCAACACTTGACAAAGTGCTTGGTTTGGTAAGCAATGATGCAGATTTGGGAAATACTCGGAGAAAATCACTTTTTATAAACTATTAAAAGTAAATTTTAAATGTTTTGCTTCTAACAGCACTGCTACATAACAAAACATACAATAGCCTTACACCTGAAACTAATGCAGCGTAATTGAGCGAGCGACCCTGTTTTGTCCACCCCTGGTCACGCGCCTCAGTGTGTTTTACAGTACGTCTCTCGTTTCGGTGAACGGAGAACAGTGTTGATGCTGTTTCTTTCCTCTTCATGATTACAATTTACCACTTTTCAAGAAGTTGTTTTCAAGAAGTTGTTTACGGGGAACCGGGCTCTAAATGCATAAGAGGACTAATGGGCGTTCATGGTATTCTGTTGAGTCAATGCAAGCTGTTTTATACGAGTATTTATAGTATACAGTCGTGTTTAATCAAGTATCGTAGTTATTTCAGTTGAACGATAAGTAATTTCAGCGACTAGACAGATGTACCTGAAGCAGTAATTCGAAGAACAAACTTAGCAAGCCATTGTACAGCACTTAGCCGAGGCTGTTCATTCATTCATTTAATTCCTAATCTTGTCCTAGTAATTCATAGATGCCAAATCCATAGAGATGCCACCACCGCTCAGTCTAATGCTTCTATCACATTGTCTCTCTTAACTGGGAAAAGTATTAACATCCAACTTGGCATAATTGAATGTGTTTGATTTTAAATATGCGTGTTTTCTTGTTTCAGGTGAGTTCCAGTTAGGAGTTTGCTGTTCTACAGTGAGTATGGACAACTTTAGTTTATTATGATTGATACCTCGCCAACGTAAAACTTCAGGTAGCGTTTAAAGATTCGTTCAATTTTGTCACGAGAAGTTCCGTGACGTCGCGCGATATTATACTCATCGCCAGAGCCATTAACAAAAGTAGTTCTCGCACGGATGTGAAAGCGTTCGTCGAAAGTCGTTAGTTTTGTACATGTAGGGGCTGCTGTCCTTTAGATTTACAACCATTTCAACTTTAGATTTTCTACCAGTTATATCACTGTCATTCAGTGAGTGAATATATTCCCCAGGGAGGCGTTATAGGTTCTCTACTGTTCCTTGTGTTTATAAACGATTTAGGAGAAAATCTGAATAGCTTCCTTACACTGTTCGCGGATGATGCTGGCGTTTATCGTTTAGTTACGTCAACATAGGATCAAAAGCAACTGCAAAGCGATTTAGACAAAATTTCTGCATGGTGCGAAAATTGACAATTAACACTCTTGCCCAGTGTGGGACGCTCAGCAGGTGGGACAGACGGAAGACATTGAGAAGGTCCAGAGAAGGGCATCTCGTTTTATCGCGTTACCGGGGGGAAAGCGTCACGGAACTGTTGCACGCTCTATTAGAGAATGGAACGGTAGAGAAAGGTTATGAAAGTGGTTAATGAACCCTCTGCCAGGCGCTTAAATGTGATTTGCAGAGTATCTATGTAGATGTAGATATTACGTTGAAGAAATTTATTATGATATGAAGGTGGAAAGTGTTTCCATCATAAGCGATGTTTCTGCACTCACGTAACTGAACGATAATGAAAAAAAGGTGAAATGATAAACCTTAGGGTGGTTTTGTATGTAGATTTCAAACTTACATTTCTACCGACAGGTGAAATTGTTGTAGTAATTGACGAACGCCTCTGCTTTAATAAAGGATCACAGGGAGATTGTTTCGCACGTAGATTCTATCAAGATACATTCCTTTCTTTTGACTCAATTAAGCGCACCAATATTTCGAAATATATTGAAATGTTCCTGGTATGCCGCCAGTTTGACAGTATGCGGGTCTGCGTTATTAATTTCAACGAAGTATGCTTCACTGTGACGGTCACAAACAGCGTTGACAGTGAAGGCAATTGCGTTTATAAAATAAAGTGTAATCATAGTTCACGTATTGCGTGTCTCCGCGCCAAGCGCTATACGCATGAACGTTTCGCCTGTGCTCCAGGTGAAAGCAGCGACTGTGAATAATAACGCCACCACAAACTAAACTAGCTAAACCCGGCTACGCTTCGCTGTGGCACACTCTCATAGGAAATAAATAGAAAAGGAAATACACTAATTCATACACAGAGACAATGCTTCAATCAAATCAATACTGTTCGTTGGGCTACTGTGGCTATGTGAAACGAAAGTTATAAAAAAATATATAGTTTCGCAGATACTTATTGTTTTAAAACTCGTAAGATAATTACATTTTTTGCCGTTCGTTTTCTCTACAAACATACAGATCGGTTTACCGATTTTGGACCATTCACCTTAGTAAAAAGCTGTTGTTTTCTACATTCTTTCCATCTACTTCCCAACCACTTCGTCTATCTCCTGCTTCCTCTCTCTCTCTCTATCTATCTATCTAATCCCCTGCTTGTGTTCACCACTCCCTTTCCATCCATCCATTTTTCAACTCCTCCATCTCTATGCTCGTATCGTCTTTCGCTCGTCGTATCAATAGAAAATAAGAAATTAGAAACTATGGAATTGCTTCAGATTATGTATTATCTGCTGGAAATACTCATAAAGTTACTGTTAGGTAAAATTAAATGAAATAACGACGCCAATAAACACGGTTTTGTTCAAATTTCGTTTCCATGGTGTTTTGATTTCCACTGCTAATATCATGAGCGATCCTACTGAAAATTAACCATTAGATATCAACGTACTTAAAATGCGTTTCCATGAAAAGTTGTTACCATTTTTACCATAGCACGTGATCGGTACGCAAGGCATAAGTTGGTACGACTTCAATTTTCGGCGCTCACTTACTTAGCAGTTGGAGGAAAGCGTGATCAGAGCTATAGATATCAAAACATCTCCTTCCTTATGCCTTTCTTAATGGCTACGTATATAAATGATTTTCGTTTCCTCGCATTATGGCAAAGCGCTTTTTGAATTGTGTAAGTTTTATTTCATTGGTCTCCTTGTATGATTATAATCGAAAATCGATACATTTTTCATTGTTGATGTTTTTTATAACGATTTCGGTAAAATTTCAGTTGCAGCAGCGGCTGATGTTTTCCAAATCTCTTGACTGCTATATAAAACTGTTTAATACAATAAGGCTAATTATCTTCCGTGTATACCATGAAATATTACATTAGCACCGAATTCCACAGCTATATATCGTTAGAGGCGCGGCTACTAGAATTGCAAACATTATTAGAAAGCATCTGGTTCTCTAGCGTTAGTCGGGAATGTTGTTTTCTGTAACACATTGGTAATTCAAGGGTGATTATCAGGTTGAGTATTTTGAATGAATCTTTTGTTGAATATAAAATAATCATTTAATGCAGTTCCTGCTCTGCCGTTAATACGTTCTTGTACGAAACAATGTCCGGTCAATAAATAAATTATCCTTGGAAACTGAACATTTCGTTGCCAACATTACTACTCTACGCTGCTGACACCGCAAGAAATTTAACCGAGCAATCAATAACGTAGGAACAGATAATTAAGTCTGTGCGTGCTCTCTTGTTGACAGGTTCCTGTAGGTGCTTTTGCCCTGAGAGTAAGTTAATTAACATTAGATAACTACGCCGCGGTGGAGTAGCCGAGCGGTCTAAAGCACCTCGCTGCGGAGCGCGCGGTTGCTCGCCGTGGAGGTTCGAGTCCTCCCTGGGGCATGTGTGTGTGTGTGTGTGTGTGTGTGTGTGTGTGTGTGTGTGTGTGTGTGTGTGGTCCTTAGGTTAGTTTACCTAGGTTTATGTAGTTTGTAAGCTACTGACTGATGACCACGCAGTTTAGTCCGATGGTTTTTACAGACATTTGAACATTAGATAACTACGGCACCGCCTTAGGGAAAGATTAATCATTACCTCAAAATTCGAAATGCGACAAAATTATAAATATTTACCCATATCCGTTACCTTCGTGTTGTGTAGTTTCAGTTATGATTCTTTGCGTGATGACTATAATTTGGCGCCGGCCGCGGTGGCCGCGGGGTCTGAGGCGCGCCAGTCACGGTCTGCACGGCCACTACGGTCGGGGGTTCGAATCCCCCCTCGGGCATGGATATTTGTGCCGTCCTTAGTATAAGGTAGTTCGTAAGTAGTTTGTAAGTTTAGGAACTGATGACTCCGTAGTTAAGTCCCATAAGCTTAACAAACATTTGAACATTTATAATTTGGCACTCAAGAAGTCGATGTTCATCGCACATAGGATCGTTCATTGGCAGGGCCGTCCTCCCACTCGTCAGACTTAGTAAGAGGCTTTTTATGTAACGGGGAACACTGCATAGACCACCTTCGAGAGAGATCACAACAGCTTGTAACGCGTAATATCTATGTATAAAAAGCAATGTTCCGAGTGAGTGAGTGAGTGACTGATTAAATGAATGACTCATCATCGCCCAGCCAAAACCACTGATTTCAGTGTCAAGTTCTTGACCGAATGCTTTGAAATATTGATACAACGTACTAAGAGATTACGCGCATGTTTATACATGTCTATTTTGTAAATATACGTCGTATGAATTAATATAAATTTTACAATGTGGAAAATTAGTTACCAAAATTCGTAAAAGTATCATATATATATATATATATATATATATATATATATATATATATATATATAGGTTATGTATAATATATTAAATATGTAGGTATGTAAAAACCTTCCTTTGTTACATTGCAACGCTGTGACAAATGTGGAGTTCAGTCAGTGAAGAACTTTTCGAGATTTTGATCACACACCAAGCAACACAACATTACTATAAATATAGTTACAAATAATAGTTTAAATACCGTTCCCATCAATAATTGACGGAATCGTGGAAGAATGAATAAAAGCCTGAAGTCGTCAGGTACTAACAGAAAAGGATAAAACAAGAACTTGAATGGAATATCATCTGTCCAATTTGAAATCGGATACTCATCTGCCGCGTCACGCAGTCTTGGTCCAACAGTAAGGTTGTGTGAACGGGTGTATAAATCGCGTTACGTTATTTAAACCAAGGATGTTAAAATAAGGGGAACATGGCGTCGACTACATCGGGCTAAAGTCTTGGTTGAATCCAACGAACTTAGCATTCGTTGAAAGCTAAGACACGAGTTAAGCGCTTCTTGCCACAACCAACATAAGGTCGGTCGCCGTTTTAAAAATGGCGGAAATGCCGTGAGTAACCAGTCTATGAATTGTCAGTGTGTAAATAGATGTTCTTTATTTTCTGAAACTCTTCGCCGGTCGCGGTGGCCGAGCGGTCTGCGGCGCGCCAGTTACGGTTTGCATGGTCACTGCGGTCGGGGACTTGAATCCGCCCTCGGGCATGGATATTTGTGCCGTCCTTAGTATTAGCTAGTTCATAAGTAGTTTGTAAGTTTAGGGACTGATGACCCCGTAGTTAAGTCCCATGAGCTCTACAAACATTTAAACATTTTGAAACTCTTCTGTTTTCCTTTTACAGTTTATCAAAATGTAAATAAAAATGCCTAAATGTGTTAATCTTTCATTTGGACAAATCGAAGTGACGAATCAAAATATTACTAGTTTACAAGGCAGATATGGGAATGACTCCTTCTCAAATAAAAATAATTTAAGATTACAACGAACTATATTGTGTTCCACTATATTTAGAGAAAAAAAAAAGAAAAATCTTACGTCCAGTTTCCAGAAAGCGACTTTTCATCAGTTTCCAAGATAATATTCATTTTAGTAGTAGTCATTGGTGTGTAATTTAAATTTATGACACTGATTTTCTCTTTTATCAGATCTTGGAGGGATCTGTGATACTAACAGCTCTTACTCCAGAAAACATAGCGTTCAATTTGCGTCAAACTAGGCGGAAGTGTAGGCACTCTATAAAATTTTCTCTCAGCTTGAAACCTGTCCGCTACCTTGGCGAACTTAAAATACTATTTCTTTGTTAAAATTCTGCGTTAAATCTGCGCGCTTCGCTTTGATGCACTGAACTGACTATTAGTGCAGAGCTTGCACTTTTAGACAACACACTAAGATTTATAAAAATTCACCATCACACATCATAAATGTGTTTAAGCCACTTCTCGCCCACCGAGCATGGTGTACCGTACGGGAATGCAGCGGAAGGTTTGATCCATGTTTTTAGTGAAATTAATGAGCAGCACTGCAATACAAACACTTCTGCGAGACGCAGAAATTTGGCGGAGACTGGCTTCGTTTTTCAGCGTAAGGGATTCTCCCCTGTATTCTAACGACCTTTATCCAAACCAAATTTTCACGTAAAAGACTGAGCATTGTATGCCATAAAAGGCGCTCGAGTTTTCTTAAGAGTACTGCTAAAATATTTGACCTGTTTTGAAAGTGTTAGCTTGTTAGCGCCGACCACTAGAAAAAAGCACCAGCAACATGACCTTCGTTGCCTCCTCACCCTCTTCTGCGTTCGGGAAGAGGAGAAGGTAGTCTACTTGTTTCGTGGACGGTACTAGACGCTTCGACAAATCCGCTCACCGTGGCAACTCTCTCTCTCTCTCTCTCTCTCTCTCTCTCTCTCTCACTGGTACGGCGTCGGCCGTCAGCGCGCCTTCCCGGGAACTCGTGTCACGTATTATATGAGACCGCTTGCTGTCCGCGGTCCCCTCCACCGTTTGACGTCCCCTGACACCCCTCCGGCCAACAGCGAGACGACTGTCTTCTGAAATACCTTGCGTGGCCTCCGGCAAGGTGACAATCTGACACCACAAAAAAAATCTACCATTCTGCTGCCTTGTCGACGCCTTACATTGAAATATAATTGTTTACCGAGTCTACCGTGTTTGCTAATGAGTTCATTTCATTCCCGACACAGTGACTCATATACAGGGTGTCACTATCAACTTTTTCACCCAAGATATCTCTGAAACTACAAGATATATTGAAAAACTACTTTCACGGTCATGAACATAGGGTTTGGGGGCCGATGAAAGTGGGTGATTCAAATCCACATGATTTAGGTTTTCCGTGATTTCCCTAAATCACTCCAGGCAAATGCCGGGATGGCTCCTTTCAAAAGGGCACGGCCGATTTCCTTCCCCACCCTTGCCTCAAAGTCCGAGCGCTAGCTCCGTCTCTAATTACCAAGCTGTTGACGGGACGTTAAACCCTAAGCTTCCTTCTTCCTCCCTATGAAAGTAGGTACTATGAGATAGTCTGAAACGTAAAGAAGTATTATTTTCAGTGCAAACTTTTTTTAATGAATACCCCGTATTATTTCTTAAGCAATCAGTAGCATGAGCATTTACAAAAAAGAATGGCGTTGGTTGCATCGCGATGCGTCAGTTACGTCCGGAGAAACTGTGAAGCGAAGTTGATGTTTGAAATATATGAAGCGCACAGCTAACGCGCCCCGAGACTCAAGACTCACGGTTGAATCTCGGAAACGGGCTAGCAGCGCACCTCATTTATTTCAAACGTCAACTTCGCTTCGCAGTTTCTCCGGATGGAATATACACATCGCGATGCAACCAACGCCATTCTTTTTGTGATTTTCTTTTCATTGATTGCTTTAGACATAATATGGGTATTCATTAAAAAAAGTAAGTTTTGTGTTGAAAACAATATTCCTTTACGTTTTAGACTGTCTCATAGTACGCACTTTCATAAGCCCCTGCCCTACGTCCATGACCGTGAAAGTCGTTTTTCAATATCTCTTGTAGTTCCAGAGATACACGGGGTGAAAATGTTAACTGGGACACCCTGTAAATTACGTCAGACATATCAGTGTTCAGAAGTATGTGCCGAAGAAATGTAAACTAGCAGATATTGTCAGAATTAGTCTTAATTTCCATGAAACGTCCGTAATTATCTAGGACTGTAGACAAATAATAAATGACGTTAGCTACTTAGTTATCTATAACAAAAATCAAATGTTTGTCAAGCTTAAGGGACTTAACTACGGGGTCATCAGTCCCTAAACTTAGAAACTACTTACGAACTACCTACAACTAAGGACGGCACAAATATCCATGCCCGAGAGGGGATTCGAACCCCCGACCGTAGTAGCCGTGCAGACCGTGACTGAAGCGCCTCAGTCCCCTCGGCCACCGCGGCCGGCTATCTATGACAGTTATCGTTTTCATCCTCTGCGCACTATCTTACTATTTGTGTTGGTTTCATATTCTTCTTACAGCGTTGAGAATGTACTCTTTCAATTTTGTGCTTAGTTATATTAGTGTAATAGGCTGCAGCATTTGTCAGTATAATTAAATTCATTAAATTGATGATAGCATAGTTCAATCCTGTCGTTGTTTACAGGCGCATCGATTAGTAGATACAAAATGAAAGTGACAGTACGGAAGTTTGTAATTGCAGTGCTTACTATTGGAACGACTTACCTGGACTTAGCTGTTTAGGTAATGCAGAACTGACCACTAGGTCTCATGAGGGACGAATGAAAGGACTCGGGAGTATTGTGTTATCAGTAGAGAAGCAGTAATGGCAAAATTATTAGGTGAGGGAGCTCAGTGACTTCGGTTTGGTCATTGCATGCTGCGGGAATAATATATCCGACAGGTACATGTCAAATTGTCTACAGTTGCCTTAGTTGGATGTTGGCGAAGTGCTTATGGTGTGTATGAACAAAGGAACAGCGACACGTAAAGCAAGAAGAATTTTGGTGCATTAATTTTTAACACTAGCTGAAAACACGCCATTGCCTGGGTATTTATTTATTCCATATTTCGCAGTACTTTTCTCCTCCAATTATCTATTCTCTCTGCCCATCTTTCTTTCTTTCTTTCTCTCGATATATCTCTGCGCCTCGCGCTCCGTCTAATCGTCCTTTTTCTGTCCATTTCGCCTCTTCATCTCCTCCTCACCCAATCTATGAGAACTCGTATCTGCCAATTTTCGTGGTGATTAGTGGGACAATATTGAAGTTAATGGTAAGGTACCCTTGCGATGCATTATGTGCTGATTTGCGAAAATCGTCTTCATGAAACATTCATATATGAGCGAACTTTATAATGATTAGTAAAATGGTCGCGTCTTGTTTTCATCGTCAACTGTGCAAAATTTCTTCACGATCCGAACAAAACTATAGATGATTATGAACTGCAAACACAAAGTAGCACTATTCTATATAACAAAAGATCAAAATCTGTACTTCAGTTTATGTGTTCACTTAGTGTGATGCATCAAAGGAGTAGAAATGTACCATTCCTCTTCTTACGGCTGCAGCTCCCAATTAGTTGTTTATCACCACAACCAACACTCCAAAACGTAGTATAGACACAAACAGTTGCTGTCAGTATTTTGTTATTAGTGTTCGTTCATATATTTCATGTCACGTGACATTTTTCGATTGTAGACTTTCTCGGCGCATTCCATTAATGAAGTCTTCTCGGGTAATCAGCCGAGTGATGGCGTCGTCTTGTCGCAACGTTTAGATGAGCTTCGCCAGAAGATGATGAGCACGAAGCTCATCGAAACGTTGCGACAAGACGACGCCATCACTCTGCTGATTACCCGAGAAGACTTCATTAACGTGACATTATTACTTCAGAGGTCAAAGTCTACGCTTCGTGCAAATGGGTTGGATAGAAGACTGATACCACACACCAATTCTCAACTATAGTATACCATAATTTTTTTTTTTTTTTTTTTTTTTTTTTTTTTTTTTTTTTTTTTGTGGTAAGGGATGGAAATATTAGTGGAAGAGGCAATCAAAGATGTCAGTGTATAAAATGTTATGGATGGTGTTAGCTGTAGTAGGTGTTGCTGATACGAGGCGTTATTGTGTGATAGCCGGAAAAGAGAGCAAGCGAACAATTTTAGAGAGAGAGAAGATTTAAAGAAAGGAATGAGATATTGTTTGGAAAGTGACTAGTGGCGAGGACTCAAAGATCTGAAACTTTTTGTATCCTGTAGCTGATCAACAAATTGTAACAGAGGTTCTTCTGTTTCTTCTACGATGGGTGTTGAAAAGAAAAATTATGAGTCGATACTAAGAGTATTGTAAAATGCAAACTTTGACGACCGGAAATGTCAATATTATTAAAATATTCCGAGCCATGGTCTTTGGGATTGGTTATTAAAACCCAACGTTTCGTACCCATCTGCGGAGGACATTCTCAAGTCGGATTTTGGCCCTTCCAACTTAAGATACACACCGTATATGATAGAAGAGGGCCTGAAACTGAATGAAATCTGGATTCCGGTGTTAAATGTAATAGTCTTTCACCATGGGACGATATCAACAACGGTGATTTGCACGCGCCTATCCAAAACATGTGACCTCATACCTCTGCGCGCGTAAACGGAAAGCCAGGATGTGTATCAGACGTTAAAAAGATCCACGATTGCCTTTGAGAGTGTACTCCGCAGATGGGGACGAAACGTTGGGTTTTAATGACAAATCCATAGGACCAGGGCGTAATTACTTGTAAAATTTTTAACAATATTGACTAAGAGTATTATTGGATCATTTATTCAAAAGTGTCCGCCTCGGTTGCACAGTGGTAGAGTGCCAGACTATAAATCCAAAGGTCGCGGGTTCGATCCCCGCCATGTCCTAGGATTTTTATCTGTCACTTTCCACTTCTATCACCTCTGGCTCATATGAAAAATACAGAGTAGCACCGTGGTTCGGAACCCACGTTAAACTGTAGGTCCCCCTTTAACTGGCTGGGTAAGTCAGTTCGAAGGTCGGAGGAAGACGACGACATACCACCTCCAAACAGGACCATGCCTAATAAAGCACTGTAGTGTTCAAACCCATCTTCGGATTGTTGACTGCTTTACCTTACCTTTATTCAAAAGTAATCACCAGAGGTCTGAGGACAACTATCCCACTGTTTAACGAACTGAAGGATTCCCTGTTGTGGCTGAGACAAGAGCCAGTCCTCTACTGTGTCCTTTAGTTCATCGTTCGAGTTGAAGCGATTCCCTTGGAGATGTTCGTTTCCTTCTCTAACGGACCAAAAAAAAAGTTTCAAATGTTTGTATAGCTTATGGGACTTAACTACGGGGTCATCAGTCCCTAAACTTAGAAACTACTTATCAACTAGCTAATACTAAGGACGGCAAAAATATTCATGCCCGAGGGGGGATTCGAACCCCCGACCGTAGTGGCCGTGCAGACCGTGACTGAAGCGCCTCAGTCCCCTCGGCCACTGCGGCCGGCTTTAACGGACCAAACAGATGAAAGCTACGGGCCAACATGTCTGGACTGTAGGGCGGATACTCAAGCTGCTCCCACTTAAACTTGGCCAGCCGGCCGCGGTGGCCAAACCGTCTGCAGCGCGCCAGTCACGGCCAATATTGTCGGGGGTTCGAATCCACCCTCGGGCATGGATATTTGTGTCGTCCTTAGTATTAGCTAGTTAAGTCCCATAAGCTCTACAAACATTTTTGAACTTCGCCAGTAAACTGTGTGTGACCCTAGATACGTGTGGACGCACGTTATAAAGGAGCAGAATCGTTCCCTTACGTGAGCAGCCCAGGCCGTTTGCTCTTGATGCGGAGTGTCTCCGTGCTCAAGGATTTCGATGAGTATCGGAAACCTGACATGGAAAACGACTGTGAGCGTCACCTTGCTCGCTAATGGCACAGCCTTGAATTAAAATTAAAGGGGCAGGTGATGATGCATGCTGCGCGTCATTAGATGTCGCACTACGTTATACCAAAATGGCGTATTCAAATTTCAACCATTTTGCTTGTTAAGACGTTTCTTACCTTTCCATTTTAAGACCCCCCCCCCCCCTCTTTACAACCCCACACTTCCTTTCGCTGCTTCCTACACGCCTTTGCATTCGTGACGAAATGAGGATGTCGTTATCGTGGTACGAGAGAAAAGCTGCAGTGAACCAGGGGAAGCTGGCGCACACAGCTTGGATGCTCCGCTGCGGGGTCGGATTACGCCGTGAAGTTGGCTGCACTGGCGGCGGCGCCGGCAAGTTTGCCAGTGGAGCTGCTAATTGGCAGTCCGGCGCGGTGCAGGGAGTTCCCCGCCGGGTTTGTGCCGGGTCGCTGATGCGTGATTTACTTTGCAGTGTCTCCCGTCAAGTTGGCAGCGCTGCCGGATCCGGCCGTCAGCCAGTTTCCGAGGCCGGGCAGCCTGGCCCGCTAATTACTGGTATCTGCTGGCGTCGTGGACGGCGCGCCGAAAGTCGCCGTGTTGAGAATTTCCCCGTCGGTCCGGCACCAAGTTCCGCCGCAGTTATTCTGCCGACTGGCAACGTTGGGGATTACGTGCTCCAGCGATCTGTTTAATTGCCACCTTCATTAGAAATTCTTGACAGAGTCGTACTTAAACAGTCGACGAAGAGGTTGACAAGTTGTTTGTTGACACATGTTGTTACTGTTTCATCGTAACAGACGACACAGCTCGCCTTTCGAACGAGCTTTCGGAAATATCGTTATGTTTAGACGGCATTACGTAGCCAAACACTACAGCTCAAAATTTAACAAAACTTTGTTTTCCTAGTTGTCGCCTGTATCACACAAGAATTATGATTTTTTAATATTACTTTCGGCTCACTTGCAAGCCATCTCCAGATATTGTCAACTCATATTATTTCGTAGAGTGCTGCTGGGCATTGTATCATCCATTACGTAATCTCCCACGGAAAGTCTGCAGGGTAGTGAGAACGCATGCTCTTCGGTTATTTGGAATATGTGGGACCGGAGTAATCTGGACTAACGAAAATCCAGATAACCTTTGCCGAGTCATCTACTTCGGAAGCCAGCGTCTTACTCGGTAGCATTGGATAATAAAGTCGAGATTTGTCGGGATTATAAGTCTATTGTAGAATTAAGTTTCTTAGTGAAGTAACTCCTCAGTTGGCTTCAGAAGAGCTGAATGCACCATGCCAACAGCGCACGGCAGACCCAAATTCAGCCAAGGCCCATCGTGATCCGAAGTTCAGTGATCTGGCGGAAACCAGTTTTGACATAAAATGTTCAAATGTTTGTAAATCTATCGGACCAAACTGCGTGGTCATCAGCCCGTAGCTTACAAACTACTTAAACCTAAGTAAACTAAGCTAAGGTCAACACACACACCCATGCCCCAGGGAGGACTCGAACCTCCACGGCAAGCAACCGCGCGCTCTGCAGCGAGACGCTTTAGTCCGCTCGGCTACTCCACCGCGGCAGTTTCGACGTAATAAGGTGCATTAAATACATAGGTGTGTCGTCACAAAGGTTATGAAATGGAACGAGCAGATAAAGATGGCAGGATTTATTACAATGATTTTAGAAAAATGTGCTCTTGAAGTGCGACGCTGCTTCAGAGCTGCTATAACGTTTTGGATCCACAGCAGGTATGGTTGAAGGAAGACATAGAATCAATTCAGAGAGGGGCTATTGCTTTTGTTAGTGCTAGGTTCGACGAAACCATGAATATACGGAGATGGTTCGGGAACTAAAATCGTACTGAGTGCACATAGGCGGTTTCAAGGGTAGGGAGGGGGTAATCTATCTCTCTCTCTCTCTCTCTCTCTCTCTCTCTCTCTCTCTCTCTCTCTCCCCTTTTTATAATGCGAAGCTAGCGTGCTATCACTATCAAAAGTGAGAGACTTTTGTTTGTTTGGGCGTGGGGTAAAAAGGAGTGTCCGGTACTATAGTCTTTCTACTGAGTCAGAGTTCAGCTGACTGAAAAATTCTTTAAACCTCTTCCCCCCACCCTTCCCCAGCAGGCCGTCGGGATCCACCCCTCTAACTGCAGGAAAGACAACGTTCAAAATGTTCAAATGTTTGTATAGCTTATGGGACTAAACTACGGGGTCATCAGTTAAAACTAGCTATGGACTAGCTTATACTAAAGACGGCACAAACAATGCCGGAGGGGGGATTCGAACCCAAGACTGGGAACGGCCTCGCGCATCGTAACATAGCGCCTCAATGCGCTTGGCCGCTCCGCCGCGGCGAAAGACAACGTTCCTTTCGTGGATCGTTACTGAGGAAATAGGGAAGGCCGGCATTTGAAGGTGACTGCAGTACGATTACACTGCCACAAATTTCCATTTGGTCCGGTGTCTGCTTGCAGAGAATAATTCTCTCATCATTATTGCATCTTCTATCGTGGAATGTCATATAGCATCTAACCGCAATCAAACTATAAGAGCTATCGGGTACTGGTTCCATAAAATATACTGCAGTATGAGCACTGTTACTTCGACCCCGCCATCCACGGGACGTTAAACCCTAAGCTTTCTTTCCTGCTTCGTTACTTCGGCCTTGACGACTGCAGATTACAGACGCTATCTGCAGTTAGGTTACGTGTTTCTAGTAGACTTGCGCATAATAGTTCGCGATCGGGAGCGCTCACTTTAGTTCGCTCTTTTCGTTTGTCCGCTCCCAGTGACGGCTTAGTGGGTGGTCTGCGCGTGCAGGTGGAGGGGGAAGTTCCCCCACCTAGCTGCTTCATGAGCTTGCTGCTTGAGCCGCTAACGATATCACGCAAAAGAAAAGAAAAGAAACAGTTTGTGGATAATTTCTCGCGTTTAAGTTTAGAGTTTATATCTTGGCATTATGGAATTTATTAGTCAGATATTGCAGAGTGCAGAACACTTCAAAACAGAAATTTTGTAGCACTGAACTATGTAATCTAGCAGGCAGACGCTCACCTCGAAATGGCTCATCAGCGGAAGGCAGACACGCAGATTTTTAATTCTGCTTCGCACCCTCTCGCTATTGCCCGTCGGTGTTCGGAAAAGAATCCAACGAACTATGAAGCGAGATACGTTTGGCATAATCGTCCGCTGCTCCTCGTTCGTCCGATCCTTCTAGTTCGTCCACACTTTTTGGCTTTTGCTACCTCTACTAAGAGAGCTTTTTTTATGACAGCTTTTTTATAAAATGAATCAATGTTGCCAAAGCGTGTGCTATTACCCGTATTTTTGGGCAATTTGACATCAAATACTTAGGCAAATAAACCAATTATAGGGTAAGGTGGTAAAATTTCGATCATTTCGGACAAATGTTGTTATAACTGGAAATAAATTGAGAAAAGGAATAATTTTAACTATGGCACTTGTTCTTGGATGTTTAATGAAAGTGTAACACAAATATTATATAGTTCCAAATGTTGCTCTAAACACAAAAAAGTTATGGAATTGAGAAAAATCGATCGAAAATGTACGACACTAGGTACAATTGTGATCACTTCCTCCTAAAATTTTGATTACGGGCATCTTCCACATAAAAAGCACTTTTTCTGTCACGCATCAACGCATACTTCGTGGTACCAAACATTGCATTTTTGGCAGCGAATCCAGTCACCCTTAATTATATGATTTATAAGAGCGCGTTAGACTAAGTAGCTTCACTTACCTCTTTAAAGGGAAAAAATTGATATCTCCTTACCGCAAAGCGGTGTATTATTGGAAAAGAGAGCAGGAGCTGTAGAAACCTGCTACTCTACAACGCGACTCAACGAGACACTACGAGACAGAAAATGGCGCGAAAACTTACGTTGATCGTAATTGCACCTATATGGAAATTGTACCACCTTACCCTATACACGGATGGGTAATACTGAGGTATTCAACTACTTTGCATACTGAATACTCGTAGTACTTTATTTTTAAAATAGATTTCTTGTGGGAGGGAACTATGAAACTTTAGCTGAGCTGCATCTCAGCTCGAAATGAAGGTAACTGGGGGAAGGGAATCGTGCGATTCTGCGCGCTCTCGCGTCCTCTCGCTGTTCCCCGTCAGTCTTCGGAAAAGGAGCGGACGAACTAAGAGGCGAGGGATCTGCGAACTAGTTCGCGTAGTTCGCAGGTGAGAGCGCTTTTCCGAACTAGTTCGCGAACTACACAAGACTAGTTTCCAGCGCTTGTGATATTCATGGCCTGTGGTCACTTCATATTTCTGGCCGCTGGCCGTTTTTTGCTAACATCGTACGTGTCTTAAACGCGGAAGAAAGACATAAGTGCAGCATATTTTGAAATGTGGGGTGGGGAGCAGTAGCATATGGCACAGTAGGTGCTGGTTGCTATGGGAAAGCCCGCCTATGTTACGTGTGCTCTCCTCGCATTGGCTGTTGCATTTCACGTCACGTAATTTCTTTTGAAATTAGTTTTGTATATTATATACTAAATATTAATTATTCAGAGCCGAGAATTTGTAATAAATATCTCTCAAGGACAGGCTAGGTTTTGATAGTTTAAAAAGTTTAAGGTGCCTTCTCTTACTGTATGTAACAAGAGAGGAGCGATTTTGCAGAAGGCGCGCGACGGCCCCGTTTTGGCGCGAAATAGAGCGTCAGGTGCCCTCTCGCAACGCGCCGCAGTTTGTCTCGAGCTGAGCAGTATACGCGCCGGACCGCGCCGGTCATGAGTAAAGTTTTTGTGTAATAGTGATAACAGTCGAGGTCTCAACATAAGCTATGGGCAGCATAGGCCGTGTCATATTAACAATAGTTGCTCATATTTTATTATTTATTTAATAAATGGCATCCCTGACAATTAAGAATCTCGCGAGTCGCTTCTTATGCTTCCATCCTACAGAACTTATTTTAGTCTCACTTGTATGCTGTAGAAGAACCAACGACCTGTGTGCTGTCTTCTGCGCTGGGGACACAACTATAGAAGACAACAGGTTAGTCAGAACTCTATGCTTTCCATAACGACATGGACAGCAACTAAGGCACTTCGTGCGTACTGTAAGGCGGTACAAACGCACACTGCTACGCAACAGCATCCGCAAGGATGTGGAGGTTTTAGGGGACTTGTGGGAGGAAGCAGTACTAACTTCTCCGTCCGCAAATAAAACCCTAGGAAGGTTGTACGCTAGCAACAACGCCGTGTGCTTTTCCTTTCATCATGCCTAGTAGTGAAAGCTCTGCCTCCTGGTACTTCTATTTTTCTGGAGAATCAGCGTTGAATAGAGTCTTGTTAGGACTTCTCTGAAAAGTGCTTGTGACGTGTGTGTGTGTGCAGTGCTGGGCGCGAGTGTAGGTTGGTGAACTTGGACAGCGGGAGAGGAGTCCTCGGATACTGCGGGGCGGCGAGCAGACGAAGACACGGACAGGCGGGGGCGCGGTTAGCCCGGCTAATGAGGCGTTGTTAAGCGGGCTGGCGCGCCGGGACCTGCCCAGGCACCCCCACCGCCCACTGTGCCAGCGCCGCGCTGCCGTCTCGTAACCTGGTCGTCGTCCGTACTCTGTTTGCCATCTATCTTAACACTGTCACCAAAGCCGGCCGCGGTGGCCGAGGGGACGGAGGCGCTTCAGTCACGGTCTGCACGGCCACTACGGTCGGGGGTTCGAATCCCCCCCTCGGGCATGGGTTTTTTTGCCGTCCTTAGTCGTAGCTAGTTAATAAGTAGATTGTAAGTTTAGGGACTGATGACCCCGTAGTTAAGTCCCATAGACTCTACAAACATTTGAACATTTGAACTGTCACCAAAAATATTGATTTCGGCCAGAAATCAAGCGAATGTCCTTTCAGAGAGCTGGGACGAAACGTGAACCACAGTCTAACATTTTAAAACATATATTGTGATGAAACTTCCTGCCAGATTAAAATTGTGTGCTGGAACCGGGACTCGAACCTTTCCCTTTCGCGGGCAAGCGCACTACCGACTGTGCTACCCCGACACGACTCACGATGCCGCCTCAGAACCTACTTCCGCCAGGAAGTTTCGTATCAGCGCACACTCCGCTGCAGAGTGAAGTTTCATTCTGGATATATTATGATGTTTACTGCACTGTATTTATACAGAAAACACTAAATTTTTATTTTTCCATAACTAATTTCATGATGTGGGACTGAAAGGTTTAATACCTGAAGTCAAATCTAAAGTATCATTGACCTGTGTTACAAATACAAAATCCACTAAATTCGAGCTTCTAGTATCTCACACTGTGCCGAAGAGTTAGTCTGTGTGCCGCGTCGGAGTAGCCGAGCGGTCTCGAGCGTCACGTTACGGATCGCGCGGTCTCCCGAGGTTCGATTTCTCCCTCGGACATGGATGCGTGTGTTGTCCTTGGGTTAGTTTAAGTAGTTAGTAAGCTAGGGACTAAAAACCAAGCAGTTGTGCCCCATAGATTCACAAACATTAAGGACTGAAGAGGCCGTGTATCAACTCGGCGTATAGTCTGACGGTACGGAGTTAAACTTTGCTGACTGCGCGCTCAGGAAGGAAGCTTTAGATTTGACATCAGTCTTGTGTAGTTCGCGAACGAACTAGCTCGGAAGAGCGCTCCCACAGGCGAAATACGCGAACTAGTTCGCAGATCCCTCGCCTCTTAGTTCGTCCGCTCCTTTTCCGAAGACTGACGGGGAACAGCGAGAGGACGAGAGAGCGCGTAGAATCGCGTGATTCCCTTCTGCCATTTAGCTTCATTTCGAGCTAAGATGCAGCTCAACTGTAGTTTCATAGTTCACTGCCACAAGAAATCTGTTTTAAAAATAAAGTACTACGAGTACTCTGTATGGAGAGGGCGCGTAGCAGAATTAAAAATCACGTGTTTGCCTCTTGCTGATGAGTCACTTCCAGGTGAGCGTCTGCCTGCTAGATTACATAGTTCAGTGCTACAAAATTTCTGTTTTGAAGTATTTTTAACGCTGCAATATCTGACTAATAATTTCCATATTGTCAAGATATAAAAATAACTCTAAACTTAAACGCGAGAAATTATCCACAAACTGTTTCTTTTGGTTTGCGTGATACCGTTAGCGGCGCAAGCAGCAAGCGCATGAAGCAGCTAGGTGGGGGAACTTCTCCCTCCACCTGCACGCGCAGACCACGCCGCTCAGCTGTCACTGGGAGTGGACGAACTAAAAGAACGAACTAGTGAGCGCTCCCGATCGCTAACTATTACGCGCAAGTCTATTTACCATCCCGTCGACGACAGTGAGATCAATTCTGGCGGAGCTCAAGCTCAGATTGTTTCGGTGTGGATAGGCAAGGAACCATTCCGGCATTTGCATGGATTGATTTATGAGAATCGCAATGAACCAACAATGTTTCAAATGTTTCTATATCTTATGAGACTAAACTACGGGGTTATCAGTCCCTAAACTTACAAACTACTTATGAACTAGCTAACACTAAGGACGGCACAAATTTCCATGCCCGAGGGGTGATTCGAACCCCGACCGTAGTGGCCGTGCAGACCCGCAATAAACCTAAATTTAGTTGACCTGAAGTGGGTATGAACCACAGCCCTTCCCAATGCGAGTCCAGTTGTTACCACTGCGCCAACTCGCTCGGTGCCTGACCTGAGGTCTTTATCGTTGGCCACGGGGAGCCCTGTATATGACGCAGTTGTCTTTTTCCGCATGTGACGGGTTATCGTTGAAAGCACGTCCACGGTATGTGGCACGCTTGATATTGCCCTGCGCGTGTTTACCGCGGTGTGACGTCAGAAGCGCGGCACGCCGACCGTTCACGTCAGACGCTCGGTGTGGTGTCGGAGGCGGGCGCACAAATCAGATTGCCGCTGTGGCGCGGCGCGCGGTCAATCCCGCAGTTAGTCGCGACGCCCCGGCAATTACGGCGAGTAGGGCGGCGGCACCCTATTAACTAATCGCCCGCAAGCGGCCCTTTTAATCTCTTACACCGGCCAGCTCCTCGCCCAGGCGCCCCTTTTTTCTCTTTTTTTGTTACTCTGGCCACCCGCCGTGACGAGCGCCCGGGGCCGTGAAAAGTGAGCCTAATTAAAACACGGCAGCCTGCGGGACAGGAAATCCCCACCGCCCAAAACGGATTACCCTGCCCGTCCCCCGAGTTCAGCGCCATTCGGTCGACCCGCGCCGTGTTTCAGCGTAAAGATAACAACAGCAGCGGCGGCGCGGCCAGTGTAAATATTAGCCGGCGGTCACTCAACTCCACCCCCCCTCCCCCCCCACCACCACATATCGAGGCTGCACGACGCGTCGTTGAGGCCGCCTGCTAATTCTGCGGCGCCGTGTTATTTCGACACGGCGCTGTAAAAGTCAACACTTCTTTTGTAAAACGGAACAATCTCGGGGAAAAAAAAACTGCTGCTAAATCTGCCTTCATTCGTTATTTCAGTTATGCAGTGTAATACCAGGTGCTTGCAACTTGTAACCCCCCCCCTTTTTTTTTTCTTTTTTTGCCCACTTTAGGTTACGTTAGTAACACTAAAAGTGGGCCTTTGCGATCGTCTTTTGACAGCTCGAAATTTAAATGAAAATAACGGCTTAACTATTCATTTGACACGAAAATTGAATAACCGAATTTGTAGAGGAGAAAATTCTCTACAACTTTATGTTGCCGGCCGCGGTAGCCGAGGGGACTAAGGCGCTCCAGTCACGGTCTCCACGGCCACTGGGGTCGGGGTTTCGAATCCCCCCTCGGGCATGGATATTTGTGCCGTCCTTAGTCTTAGCTAGTTCATAAGTAGTTTGTAAGCTTAGGGACTGATGACCCCGTAGTCAAGTCCCATCAGTTCTACAAACATTTAGATATTTTTTTTTATGTTTTTCATATCTCGTAGCGTTTCAAAGATATTGGCAAAAATAACGGCGATTTTGGGATGTATGTCTGTTCGTCTGTCTGTCCGTAACGTGTTCTCTGTTTTTAAGACGAACCGTTCAACCGATCAGCACCAAATTTTACAGAAATGATTGACTGTAGGCCGCCAGGGACCAGAACCTCCCTTTTTCAATTTTTTCTGACAGAAATACGGTAGTAATACAATAAAAAGCCGTATATAATGTAATTGTAAAATACGGTAGTAATACAAAAAAAAAGAAAAAAAAAGGCATTTATAATGTAATTGTAATTGCAAACGAACCGTTCATCTCACACGATATTGAATAATCTAATTGGTAGAGGAGAAAATTCTCTACAACTTAGCTCCCTCATGTTCTTTTCATATCTCGTATCGTTTGAGACATATTTGCAAAAATAAGGGAGATTTGACACCCTCCATTGAATTAACGAAAAACAGGCGTTCGGAGATGTCATGTGACATTCCTCGCCCAGAACTCTCTCTGGCATACGTCATCTTGCGTTGCGTATTTGATGATTTTCTTATTGTAACTTACACGTTGTCATTTCAGAGCAATGGCGCACTGAAGAATTGACAAAAACACATGGTTCTTCGTACGATAAATGATAATCTAGTGTCTACAAATGCATCAGTTAACAACGGCCATCAATAGTATGAGATGAAAGAACTCATCCTTTGATTGATAGCCTTAGCGTAGTAGGCAAGCTGTTAGACTATGACGCTAAAGGTCGGTGGTTCGGATCTCGCCATTGCCTACTTTTTTTTTCTCCTAAAATGGTTTCAGACACTCTTATTAATTTTTTATTATTTAGATTATTATTTTGGTCCAAAATGTTTGCAAGAACTACAAAACTAAAGTGGGCCGTAAAACACGTCAGTGCATTTTTTTTCTCGATACCATACGGTGTTAGGGTCCGTTAGAGATGATTTAATTTAGCGTAAGGCCGGTGTCTACCGTACCCCATGCATCTGTGGCATGTCATATACAGGGTGAGTCACTAACTATTGCCACCAACATTTACTCCGAAAGTAGGATACGATCTGATAAGTTTGTGGGACAAACATTCCATGCGTCAACGCGGGCTAGAGTATTTTCTGTTGCTACGTGGGGTTACGAATGTCTCTATTGCACTTCGTGGCACTCAAAGTACTGTATAAGCAATCTAGATGTCTATCAACTGACAGCATTTTGGCTCCACCATCTGTTACTGTATTGACAGTTTTCTTGACTTCGCTCTACACCCACCTGAGATCATTAACCTGATGTGCTTACATAGCAGTTTTTCTCTAGAAAGCCGGCCGCGGTGGCCGAGGGGACTGAGGCGCTCCAGTCACGGTCTGCACGGCCACTACGGTTGGGGGTTCGAATCCTCCCTCGGGCATTGATATTTGTGCTGTCCTTAGTATTAGCTAGTTCGTAAGTAGTTTGTAAGTTTAGGGACTGATGACCCCGTAGTTAAGTCCCATAAGCTATGCAAACATTCTAACATTTTTTTTTCTCTAGAAACATTATTAGCCATGACATAACTGGCATCATTTATCTGGAGAGTGCCAATGTATATTCACTATTTTAATATTTAACCCTACATTTTCGTCACTTTTTAAATGCCTCGTGTATGTTGCCCAGTTGTGACGCTGTATTGTTCCATCGCTGTCAAAAGCAGTACATTTTTTTTTTTACGAGTAATGCTTTTATGGACCCTACAGCACACTTCTGTTCAGTTTAAAAATGACAAGTGTTTAAATTATCTTTTTGCATTTACCTGCAATATGTTTCACATCGGTAATTAATAAAAACTGAATTAACTTTGTATTTTCTAGCTCAGACTGTATCTGCTCAAATTTACATCCGTATTTCGTTTAGTTTTCTACTGGATTCGTCGAAACATATTTTTCTTTAGAATATCAAGCATATCGGTTACAATGTAGGTGTTAAGAAGAATAAATTGTAGCTACTTCGAGTAAAATTCTTGTAACAATTTGGTGGATAAACAAGGACTGGCCACTGTGAACAACAAATCATGTTAGTTGACTTAGAGAATCTCTACTGTGGAAATCGCAAACTTTTTTATGTATGTACCAGCATCGCGGCATCGTGTCGCGGCTATTTCACTCTGCTGTGTGTCACTACTGATTAGTATTACTGCTGTAATAACGCAAAGTATAGCGGGAAATACTGGAAATCGCGTTCACCAACCAACAACCCCGGAGAAAGGTACTCTGAACGAACACGAGGAAAAACATAAAAAAAATGTTCAAATGTTTGTAAATCTATCGGAACAAACTGCGTGGTCATCAGTCCGTAGCTTACAAACTACTTAAACCTAGGTAAACTAACCTACGGCCAAACACACACATACACACACCCATGCCCCAGGGAGGACTCGAACCTCCACGGCGCGCTCCGCAGCGAGGCGCCTTAGACCGCTCGGCTACTCCACCGCGGCAGTTTTGTCTCGGCCTCATTTTCTGACCTCCGTAGGTCATCAGCATTGGTTTAACGACGAAACTCAGGAAGGCTAGAATGCTGCGAATTAAAAAATTAAAATATTCTACGAGACTGTATTCAGCTGTTCGAAATACAGGGTCGTCGTGAGCGCTGTTAAATGAAACGAGGGCAACAGTATTTGCCTTAATTAGCGTAAGTATAATTAATGCAGATGAAGGCGGGCTGGGTTCGTTGACGCTGCTGCTGCCGCTGCGGTTTCTTCTGGCGGAGATAACGATTCCCCGACAGTTTCAGCGCAGCGTGTTAGCTGAAGTGGGAGAAACGGAGGGAGATAGCGCCAATGTGCGCTGTCAGAGGTCGTCGTGTCACGAGCGCGTTACAGATCTTCTCCATATCACACTCTTCCTGCCGAGTCCACACTGTTGGGCAATGAGCACTACAGCTTCTAACAAATCATCCATTTTCGTATTCTTTAGACTGAGCGAACATCCTGTAGTGCTATAAATATAAGCAACTAGCTGAAAACCCGGCGTTGCCCGGTTATTTATTTATGTATTTATTCCCGCTATGTTTCAGTTGTATATTCATTTGTATAAGGTCTGTGTATACAATCTCTTGGGAATACAATTAGTAGTAAAGAAGTAATAGATTCTGGTCCTATGTAAAATCGATAAGCGGGTCAAAGCCCACTGTCCAGTCACTAGTTGATCATTCCGGGGCAGTAATAGAAGAAAGCAAACGGAAAGCTGAAGTTCTAAATTTAACCTTTAAGAAATCTTTCACGCAGGAGGACCGCACAAATATACCATCATTTGATCAACGTACTAATTCCGAAATGGGGGACATAGCAATAGGTATTTCCGGTGTAGAGAAGCAGCTGAGAGAGCTAAATACGAAAAAGTCTGCTGGTCCGGATGGAATACCAGTTCGGTTTTACAAAGACTATTCTGCGACATTGGCCCCCTACTTAGCTTGCATTTACAGCGAATCTTTAACTCAGCGCAAAGTTCCTAGTGATTGGAAAAAAGCGCAGGTGACTCCCGTGTATAAGAAAGGAAAGAGAACTGACCCATACAATTACAGGCCAATATCGTTGACATCGGTTTCATGTAGAATTTTGGAGCATATTCTCAGTTCGAATATAGTAAATTTCCTTGAAACGGAAAAGCTTCTTTCCATGAATCAGCACGGGTTTAGGAAACATCGTTCATGTGAAACTCAGCTTGCCCTTTTCTCACATGACATCTTGCGAGCCATGGACGAAGGGCAACAGGCGGATTGTGTTTTTCTCGACTTCAAAAAGGCGTTCGACACGGTGCCACACTGCAGACTCCTAACGAAAATGCGAGCTTATGGAATAGGTTCTCAGATTTGTGACTGGCTGGAAGACTTCCTAAGTAATAGAACGCAGTACGTTGTTCTCGACGGCGAGTGTTCATCAGAGACGAGTGTATCGTCAGGCGTGCCCCAGGGGAGTGTGATAGGACCGCTATTATTTTCTATCTATATAAATGATCTGATGGACAGAGTAAGTTGTAATTTGCGGCTGTTTGCTGATGATGCTGTGGTGTATGGGAGGGTGTCGTCTGTAACTGACTGTAATAGCATACAGGTTGACTTAGACAAAATTTCTAGTTGGTGCGAAGAATGGCAGCTAGCTTTCAATGTAGAAAAATGTAAGGTGATGCGCATGAGTAGAAAAAACAATCCTATAATTTTCGAATACAGCATCAGTAGTGAGCTTCTTGATGCGGTCGCGTCGTTCAAATATCTAGGCGTAACATTGCAGAGCGATATGAAATGGAACGAGCATGTAAGGACAGTTGTGAGTAAGGCAGACAGCCGACTTCGGTTTATTGGGAGAATTTTGGGAAGATGTACTTCACCTGTAAAAGAGACCGCGTATAAAACGCTTGTTCGACCACGTCTTGAGTATTGCTCAAGTATTTGGGACCCGCAGCAGATCGGTTTGAAAGAAGACATAGAGGCGGTTCAGAGGCGAGCAGCTAGATTTGTTACCGGTAGGTTCGACCAATGCGCGAGTGTCACGGAAATGCTCCGGCAACTCAATTGGGGAACGCTGGAAGAAAGACGACGCTCTTTTCGTGAATTTCTGTTAAGTAAATTTAGAGGGCCGGAATTTGAAGCTGAGTGTAGTACGATCTTGCTGCCGCCTACTTACATTTCGCGTAAAGATCACAAAGACAAGATAAGAGAAATTAGGGCTCGTACGGAGGCATATAGGCATTCTTTTTTTCCTCGTTCAATTTGGGAGTGGAATAGGAAAGGAAATGCCTAGTAGTGGTACAGTGTACCCTCCGCCACGCACCTTACGGTGAATTGCGGAGTATGTATGTAGATGTAGATGTAGATGTAATAGATTAAAACTTGGTGCGTGATGGGGCGGTTTTCCATGAACGTTACTGTATCTCATGAACTACGTGTTGTACTGTGATACAATGTAGAAGGTCCATTCAACTATATGTGTGTATACTGTCTTATAATTTCCTACGGCTACGATTTGTAGTGTACAAATTATAAATTGTTACGTCATACCGAATGCCGTAGTTTTACTCCATAAACAGCGGAAAAGTAATAAGCGAGAAATTTTTTCCTTTCATAATTTTTCTATGGTTGACAGCAAGAAAAAGTTTAATAATAGTTTGAAATTATGTTTAAAATTGGTTGCAAGTCGCTAAGTACTATCATTCTCATATGCTGTATTTATGACGTCTCGTCTCATTGTTGGTCAGTTTCTTGAAACTATATTTTTTATGACGTTATATCTCCTGAACCATGTGTCGTATGTGGTTCTCACTGCTACACCAATTGTTGTCCACGTAAGGAATATGCGTACCAAATGTGACTGAAATCGGTCCAGTAGTTTTGGAGAAAATGAGCAGTTTTTTCGCTTAATGGAGCAGTTTTTCGCGCATCTCATTGTTTATGACGTCATACCTTCTTACACTTACACTTACACTTACGGCGACCGTGCTCATGGATTTAAGCTTATGTGTTCCAAATTTCATAAAGATTGGAACAAAAAAGTAGATTTGTATGCCACACCTACAAACGTACGGACACTCCGCTTTATATGTTAGATAGTCAAAGCACACAGATGAGGTCGAGAGGTAGGGAGGGGGTGTCGTTACATTTTTTCCCGTCAGCCACAAAATAATAGTTTGTCTTACCATTTTTGCCACACCACATTCACTTACCATTAATAACAGTAGCAATGAATCCATGCAGGACCGTCAGAAAACGCCGCTTGTGAAAACGAAGTTAATCAGGTTGTGTTGATCAGAGATACGGGGTGAAACGTTTTGGATCGTTGGTTTTGTGATCATGTGTATGACTATCAGAGCAACTGGCGTACTTTCTCAGCCCTACAGTACGACATCAACACTCCTTCTACCCCAGAGGAATTGATGAAATCAGTTCGTTTTTGTACATTACGTGAGGTCTGGAGGAGGAGGAGGAGGAGGAGGAGGAGGAGGAGGAGGGGGAGGGCGGGGGATTCGTACGGCTTATAAAAGCAGTCTGTTCATGGGCCGTTCCCGTGAAACCAACTAAAACCATGATTTTTTTGAGTACCAAAACTAAGATTTGTGATAGTTTCCTCTATACATATTAAGGTAAGGTAAAGCAGTGAACAATCCGAAGATTGGTTTAAACGCCACAGTGCTTTACTAGGCATGGTCCTGTTTGGTGGTGGTATGCCGTTGCCTTCCTCCGACCTTCAAACTGACTTACCCAGCCAGTTATAGGGGGACCTACAGTTTAGCGTGGGTTCCGAACCACGGTGCTACTCGGTATTTTCACATCAGCAACATTGCCAGGGGGGGGGGGGGGGAAGAAGTGGAAAGCGACAGATAAAAATCCTTGGACCTGGCGAGAATCGAACCCGCAACTATTGGATTTATGCTCTACCACTTTGCTACCGAGCCACACTGGAACAAAGAGTGGTCGAGAGTTCTTAGGCGCCTTGGTCCGTAGCGCACGGTGGCTCCCCGTCGGAGTTAAGAGTCCTTCCTCGAGATTACGTGTGTGTGTGTGTGTGTGTGTGTGTGTGTGTGTGTGTTGTCCTTGGCATAAATTAAAGTAGTTTCAAAGTCAAGGGACTGATGACCATCGCAGTTTGGTTCCATAGCTTTCGAAACATGAAGAAGAAGAAGAAGAAGAAGAAGAAGAAGAAGGTGGTGATGAAGAAGAGGGCGGCGGAAGAGACGGTAGAGGAACAAACACACACACACACACACACACACACACACACACACACACACACACACACATCAGAGAGGATGAGAGGGGAGATGGACTTAGACAGTTTGGCATATATAAATACGCAGGCAATGCAGAGTTTTCAGCTAGTCTCCCAAATAAATTTGGCTGTAGTATGTCCACTGTTCTTTGTTGTTGAACTTTATAATAATTTAGTGTGGCTCATTGGCGTTTCCGCGGACCTGAATGTCCCTAAGCGTACCTCAGTTACAGAGCCGGGGAAAGGGGACCTACAGTTCACTTGGAGTCAAAGCAAGTGTTATTTTTGGCGACTCCTCACATCGTTGAGACGTTAAGGGTGGGTTAGAGAGCAGACTGAGAATATCAGAGATCCGCCTTGGTTTCGAACCCGCGACCCTTCGGTTTCTAGTCGAGCGCTTTATTCAGAGGTCACCAGGCCCGACTGTTGAACTTTCGACTGGCCGCAGTGTATTCAAAGCTTATGGGACTTAACTACGGGGTCATCAGTCCCTAAACTTACTAGTACTTATGAACTAGCTAACACTAAGGACGCCACAAATATCCATGCCCGAGGGGGGATTCGAACTCCCGACCGTAGTGGCCGTGCAGACCGTGACTGACGCGCCGCAATCACCTCGGCCACCGCGCCCGGCGCAGTGTATTGCGTAATGTATTCCAGTACGGCGCAGTCGGCAGGTGTGCGTCGTCTTCACAGCTGGGCCCTTGAGGCAGACGCCGCTGCGCGGCCTAGGGCGGTGGCGACTGCAGTAGGTGGCCGGGAGTCCGGAAATAAAGCGCTCTCCGGCGACCAGGGCTTGCGCACAATTTCCGGCCCGCCGTCATATGGCGGCTATTTGTCTCGCCCGCTGGCTTTATTAAGGCGCCCAGCTGCTTCGCCATCGGCCAGCCGACTGTCTGCCCCACTGCGGCTGCGGCAGCGGCAGCTGCTCCAGTAATTGCTTTCCACGTGCTTTATAGTACTGCGACCAAACGCCTGTATTGCCGGCGTCTCAACACCGTATCTAGGCTCCACATGTCGATCGTCGCTTCTAAGAAATAAACCTTTCACGAATACGAGTGTAGTTGTACTTTCATCTAGGTTTTGATTGAGAAAACTACGCACGCCATGGGGGTCACAAGGTCTTGCTGGGGAGGGATGTCCCAGGTTCGAGTCCCGGTTCCGGCACACAATTATAATCTGCCAGGAAGTTTCATATCAGCGCACACTCCACTGCAGAGTGAAAGTTTGATTCTGGGAACACACTCCCTGTTTACTCGTCTGAGTTCAGGCCACAACTCCTACTGCTGAAACGCGGGAAAGCGTGAACCAAAGACTACCCTCGCGGAGCCAAAGATAATCTATCCGATATGTCTACATATCAATATCTGGGGGTGAAAAAGTTGAGTGGGAAACACTGTATATGAAAGACATAGATAGGAAGTTTCGTTTGAGTAAAATAATTTAGTAGTATGTGTTCAGTAATTCGTCAATGGCCGGATGGCCTAAGGCGCCTTGCTGTAGAATACGCGTATGTTCCCTGTGTGTGTGTGTGTGTGTGTGTGTGTGTGTGTGTGTGTGTGTGTGTGTTTTGTCCTGATGTAAGTTACAGTAGTTTCTAAGTCTAGTGACTTTTGACCATAGGTATTAGACTTGCGCATAATAGTTCGCGATCGGAAGCGCTGACTTTAGATTGCGGCTCTGCCGCGAACTAGTTCGTTGTTTTAGTTCCAGTGACGGCTGAGCGGCGTGGTCTGCGCATGCAGGTGGAGGGAGAAGTTCCCCCACCCAGCTGATTCATGCGCTTGCTGCTTGAGCCGCTAACGATATCACGCAAACCAAAAGAAACAGTTTGTGGATAATTTCTCGCGTTTAAGTTTAGAGCTCTCTCTCTACTTTGGCATTATGAAATTTATTAGTCAGATATTGCAGAGTGCAGACTACTTCAAAGCAGAAATTTTGTAGCTCTGAACTATATAATCTAGCAGCACACGCTAACCTCGAAATGACACACATCAGCAGGAGGCAAACACGTGATTTTTAATTCTGTTCGCGACCTATCGCGCATATTTTAATTCGTGACCGGTAGCTCTTCTTTTAGTTCGCAGCTCGGCCGCGAAGTAGGTCGCTCTTTTTAGTTCCTCCGCTTGTTTTGGCTTTTGCTACCGCTACTAAAACTACGAATCACGCGATTCTGCGCGCTACCGCGTCCTCTCGCTGTTACTCGTCAGTTTCGGAAAAGGAGCGGACGAAGTAAAAGGCGAGGGATCTGCGAACTAGTTCGCCTGTGGGAGTGCTCTTCCGAAGTAGTTCGTTCGCGAAGGCAGTCAAAGTTGCGCAGAATAGATATTTTTATTATGGGTGACGGGTTTCGGACACAGTTCGTTAACAAAGCACCAGTTCGTAGCCTGCCACAGTATATAGAAAACAGTATGTTAGTTACGAAATAAACAAGTGGCCAGTGTTGTCTATGCTGTAGTAGGCTACTTACGGATGGTTTGATACTGGACTTTGTGTCCTACAATAAAAAAAATCACAGCTATTCTGTGCAAATTTTTCTGCCCTCATATAGCGATTAAGTGAAATATATTTAATGGTTCGTATCGTTCATTACGAAAAGAATACACTGTAGATCATCTTATAATGATGATATATCAAGCTCAAAGCCTTGAAATTGTTTCCAGTAAGCAATAAGTAGGTCTGAAAAATCCGTAAAAGAAAAATTGTTCACAGTTTGTCTATAAAGTAGAACCTTTCTTAATGAGCATAATTCGCTTCTGAGGTTTGCCTACAGTGTGAAAAATTCGTGGAGAAAAAAATATTTTTCTGTCGGAAATAGTGTAGAAATATCGTAATGTGTTCCATTCAGAAAATACACTAACTTCGTCCAAAATTTTAAAAGAAAGATGTTGCGAAAGAAAAATGATTAAATTCTTTTTATTTGAGGTAACATAGTTTTAGTGTTTTATCCATTACAGCAACTGTTAAGATTATAAATAAATGAATTGCAGCAACCAGTTGCTTGTCGTTATTTATTTTGAACTTCAACGACCGGTTTCGGGCGCTTGAGTGCCCTTCTTCTGGTCTATTTTTGTACTGTTGCTTAATAGATAAACATGCTACTAGTGGAATCAACGCTAAGTGCAAAGATTATAATATATATATATAGCGTTGATTCCACTAGTAGCATGTTTATCTACAAAAATAGATCAGAAGAAGGGCACTCAAGCGCCTGAAACCGGTCGTTGAAGTTCAAAATAAATAACAACAAGCAACTGGTTGCTGCAATTTATTTATAACATAGTTTTGTTACGGTTTGTGAGGGGAGCGGGTCGCCCCTTCGTCTGTCGCCTTCTCGTCGGTCACCTGTTACCAAGAGCAAGTGCTTTATCGTATTCACCGAAGCAAAACGCCCTGTTGTGGGAGGTACATTCATTACGAGTCGCAATTTCAAGATGGGCTTGCACCTCAGTCCTATAGGCATCAGCGAAACGGAAGTCCCGTATTTTTTCCCCTTCTACGAGTCATCGGCCGAGTCGGCTCCTGTGGGACGAGAAAGAGGCGGGGTTGGTGTGCAGTTTTGGCCCACTTTAGGTTACGGTAGTAACACAAAAAGTGGGCCTTTGCGATCGTCTTTTGACAGCTCGAAATTTAAATGAAAATAACTGCTTAACTATTCATCTGACACGAAAATTGAATAACCGAATTTGTAGAGGAGAAAATTCTCCACAACTTTGTTCTTATATTTTTTCATATTTCGTATCGTTTCAGAGATATTTGCAAAAATATCGGTGATTTTAGGATGTCTGTCCGTAACGTGTTTCCTATTTTTAAGACGAACCGTTCAACCGATCAGCACCAAATTTTGCACACACAATTGTAGAAGGCCAGAGACCAGAACCTACATTTTTCAAATTTTTCGGACAAAAATGCGGTAGTAATACCAAAAACAGCCGTTTGTGATATAATTGTAATTGAAAACGAACCGTTTATCTGACGCGAAAGTTGAATAACCTAATTCGTAGAGGAGAAAATTCTCTATAACTTATCTCCCTTATGTTTTTTCTCCATATCTCGTTTCGTTCGAGAGGTATTAGCAAAAATAACGGAGTTTTGACACCCTTCATTGAATTAACGAAAACCAGCCGTTCGGAGATGTCACGTGACATTTCTTGCCCAGAACTCTGTCTGGCATACGCTATCTTGCGTCGCGTATTTGATGATTTTCTTATTGTAACTTACACTTTGTCATTTCAAAGCAATGGCGCGCTGAGGAATTAACAAAAACACGTAGTTCTTCGTACGATAAATGATAATCTAGTGTCTACAAATGCCATCAATAGTATGACTTATCTTTTGATTGATAGCCGTAGCGTAGTGGGCAAGGCGTTGAACTATGACGCTAAGTGGTCGGTGGTTCAGCATCAGCCATTACCTAAATTTTTTTCCCTAGAAAGGTTTCAGACACTCTTAATAATTAATTTTTGATTATTTAGATTATTATTTTTGTCCAAAATGTTTGCAAAACTTATAAATCTGCAAATCTAAGGTGGGCCGTAAAACACGTCAGTGCGATTTTTTTTAACCCTGTACTGGCGGACAGACTCAGCGCCGGCTGCCATGGCCAGGTATACGGGCGCGCAGCGTG
Source organism: Locusta migratoria (assembly GCA_026315105.1). Taxonomy (NCBI): domain Eukaryota; kingdom Metazoa; phylum Arthropoda; class Insecta; order Orthoptera; family Acrididae; genus Locusta; species Locusta migratoria. Next base: position 250,479,963 of record CM048749.1, read on the forward strand.
ACGTCATTTAACGTCAACACACGCCGCGGCCACTTGCATCAGCCAGCCGCCGGCTCCAAAAATTGTGTCCTTTATCTCGCGGCCGCTGAAAGTGCCGTGTACGCGGCTAATTTGTAATCTCCATTTTCATAAGAGTTTAATGGCCGGTGATAAGCGTAATGACGCATTCGCGCGCGCACCGCTGCCGCAGGTCGGCGGCCATTTTCCGCCCCCGACGCAGCGGGCGGACTGGAACCTCCCTGACGTCACACACATACCCGCGGCACATCGCCCAGAGTGGTACCCGAGCCGCACTATACTACAGGACGACGACTCTCTCTCTCAATATCACGCCTCCAAAGAAGAATATTATTGGGCTGTTGAAGCTAGCTGCTAGCAGTATTAGATAATTCAGTTCATACATACAAGCCGCGATGGAGTGGTCGAGCGTTGTACGGAGGGCGTGGTTGGTCGCCGCTGGAGGTTCGAGTGCTCCCTCTGGCATAGGTGTTTGTGTTGTCCTTAGCGTAGGTTACTTTAAGTTAAAGTAGTTTGTAAGCCTGGAGTCTGATGATCAACGTAGTTAAGTCCCTTATATTCACGAACAATTGAACATACATACGATACTAAAAAAGAAAAAATCTACACAAGAATTTAAAAGCACTTACTTCAGTTCATAAGGGGTCCACTACTCAGGAACACATATTTTTAATAATTTACCAGCAACCATAAAAAATAGCTACATGTAAAGATATGTTGAGTCTGAAAGACTTGATAGTGGCCAACTCCTTTTACTCCAATGACAAATATATGAATAGAAACAAACTATGAATATATTCATATCATTAGTATTATTATTACAGCCTGAAAAAAATTGTCCTAATGCTTTCGTTGAGGCTAGAATTCATCACGCCAGGTATTTGAGTATTTTGTGCCGTAGAGACGGAATGAAAGTGAATACATTTGTCCAGCCTCGTTACTCAGCCCGCCGTTATAGGTGTTACGTGTAAAACCTGCGCAGCCGGCAACGGCAACTGCCCGCCGTCGGTCTCTTGGTTTTCGTGCTGTACTGCCTCTCTTGCCCTTTGACATTTTGAAGGGTCAGCTTAGATTTCGATGTATGAACAACAGCTTATGGTTGCTCGTTGCCCTTTGCAAACGCAAATTTCCGTGAAGACAACGTAATTTATTTTCACGCAACTACAAGTAGTGTAATTTTGGAACAGTCAGTGCTGTGTGTAGCTACTTCGAAGTGATACTTGTTGTGTCAGTTTTTTTTAATGTAAAATACTTTCGAAGGCATATTGCTTTCTGAAACTAGCCAGCCGGTTGTCATTGGCTTTTCTGCCGAAGAAGTTTGAGAGAGGGGTTGACTTGGGAGTGGAATACATTATGTATGTCGGAACGTGCTATTTGCTACGGAAGAAAACTTAAAAGTTGTTCGCTTAATGAAAGTAAAAGGAACCAACGCATTGTTTACGTAGAATTGATTTTCTCTGAAATTCAAATGTTTGTAAATCTGTGGGACTTAACTACTCAGGTCATCAGTCCCTAGGCTTAGAAACTACTTATGCTATGGACAACAAATTCGACTATGCCCAATGGAGGACTCGAACCTCCGACGGCGAGCAGCGGCACACTGCGCAGCTAGTAACCATGGAACCCTTGGCCCCTCCACCGCGGCGGACTTTATCTGTCTTGTGTATGAAACTGCGATGTTGTTGCAACGTTATATAGACGTTCGGACCTGCAGTGTCCAATAATTGCATTTCATCTATGTCAAGAAGGGTTTCCGATTTTCAATGTTTTCGCCAAATCGAACTTTAACATCTTTCAGGTTTCAACGCGTGGATGAAATCAGTATATACGTAATTTCCATGTTTGTCGTATAATTTCAAATAAATGTTTGTAATAGTTTTCTTTATGCTTCGGACATTAAAAGGCAAACTTAATATATAGGACAAAATTTTCCTATACAGTAAAAATATCATATTGTCACGTTGAAAACTGCAGGTGGCCAGGAATTCGAAGGCTGGAGGTTAATAGAGCCCAATGTTTTACACTTGGAACACACTTTTTTTTTTTTGAAATGCAGTTTTTATTCTAGATATTTGATAGTTTTACAGCGTGTACATACATCCTTTGGGAACAATATTTTTACATCTCCCATCCCTCTCAACTGCCTTATGCCATCTTGGAACCTGCGCCTGTATACCCGCATTGCTGCGAGGACAATCCTCAATATTGCCGTGCTCGCTTTCATCACGTAACCTGCTTGCCCACCGGCTAACTGTATCTGCGATCGGTGGCCGCGGTGGCCGAGGGGACTGAGGCGCTCCAGTCACGGTCTGCACGCCCACTACGGTCGGGGGTTCGAATCCCCTCGGGCATGGATATTTGTGCTGTCCTTAGTATAAGGTAGTTAAGTAGTTCGTAAGTTTAGGGACTGATGACCCTGTAGTTAAGTCCCATAAGCTTAACAAACATTTGAACATTTGTATCTGCGATCGACAGCAGCATCTCCAAACACCTTTTTCAACCTCTTGTGGATGTTTCCAACTGTCTCGTTTTCACGGCACAGGAATTCAATGACAACACGTTGCTTCTGACGAACGTCAAGGGGAGCAACCATCTCGAAGTCATGCAATGACGGCGCCACTCACGGGAACAGGTTGAACTAAGTGTGAAAACAAATGGAAAGGATGTTGTGACGTCCCTTAAGGACAGCAGGCTGATAGGGAAAACAGACAAGTGAAAGGGGGACCCACAAATTCGTTGTTTATCGTTTATACAGTTCGTTTATTTATGTATTTTTTATGGTAACAGGGATGGATTTATGCAAACATTTATAGCCCAGTTATAACCATTAGCAATGGATTTAAGAAAAAAAAAACAATTAAGATAAATATTTAACTGTAAACAACAATTTATAAATTTATTTAAGCCACTGGGACTAGACACTGAACTGTAAGCAAGTAACTGCATTAGATTCACAGCATGAATCCCTGAATAACATACGCAGTGTACCATAAATGCCAACAGTAAATGAATAAGCACAACGCTTAAGAACACGGATTACACACAACCCAATAATAATGAATAATTAGAACAGGAGGCTCAAATTCTCCATGGCTTAAAAAAGCCATAGGCCAGGAGTATCACACCCTGTTTATGAGTCCTCTCCGCTACAAGACTGTCGGCCCAACCAGCTCGACGCTCCGCACGTTCCGAGGAGAGGCGACCGGCCTTCCCGCTTTCCTCCTCAAACATCACTGCCATCTCCGCCAGACTGTCAACATCGCAGGGAAGGAAGACAAAGATAACATGCAACCCGACAAGATCGATCGTGGTAAACGCACAGAACTCACTGGTGCCACGGCTCAAATGTATGTACACACTGTAAAACTTTCAAACATTAAAAATGGAAACTGTATTTATTTAAAAGAATAAATCGCATCAGCGCCCACGCTTTTTGCGCGGCTTGGGATGAGCGATGCAGAGACGCCAGCCACAGCACGGTGCCGCTCGCTGACATGTGCTGTCAGCAGACCGCAAACGTTTAAATACCGCAACCCTGCGCACTAAAAACAACCTGTTTAGTAGCTATCCGGATGAGTGAATGAATGAAAGGCTTGGAAACTGTGAGTGCGCATTAATTAAACGTTAAATAATAATGAAGGCGCGCTTTACGCGCAGCCCGTATCGCAGTGACGTCACGGCAGCGGCTGCCGTTTGCTGCTTGCTGGAATTTTAAAAAATTCACGCGCGCCCGCGACGGGTGCATTAAGCTCCGGTGCCGTCGGCGATGACGGCGCTTTATTTTTCTGTTAAATTATGGCGAAGACAGCGCGCAACGATCGACGTAGCTGAGAAGTTAATGGCGCGCCATCGCTCAGCGAATAAAAATGAGCCTTGATGCGGTGCAGGCGGGGTCAGGTGCGCCTTTCCGCCACAGCCAGCGCGCTATTTACTCAACGGCGATCTGCCGCCGACATCAGACGTCTGCGAAACGCTCCATCAGGAGAAGCCCCTCTGGCGACCGCGTGCAGGCTCCCGTCGAGAAGGAATTTTTAACTCCCTCCAGTTTTTAATTTTTGTGTGAGGGCAGATGAGTTACTCATATCGTATTTAGATGAACGACACTTCAATTTTTTTGTGTCTCGTCCGCCGGTTGTCGTAGTTGTCGGTGGCCGAGTAGAAAGAGGCCGACACAGGAATAAAGGATGCACACGTGTGCAGGTACGAAGGTGACCAGCCAGTGGGACAGCAGAAACTAGAAACACTAGAGTAAATTAGAACGAGATATATTTTTCATAGAGACTTAGTAATACTTAATTTTTACATAATTCTTGACTGCAGAATGCTGATACATAGTTGAGCTAGAGGCCTGCCTAGTGCCTATCCGATAGCCAAGTCTTCACTGGTGCCTATTTGATTCCGAAGTGTTAGCTGGTTCCTATCTCAGCCCCAAGTGCACGATGTCGTTCAGTGGTAGCCACGAGCGGAGTTGTAGCAGAGGGCGCTCGTGGCTGACGTCGTAAGAACGCCGCGCCGTGCGTGCATGGCGGCGCGCGGCGTAAGTACGTGGCGCGCGCTTCATACTTGTGCGACACCACAAATTTGTCTTGTCATGCAGATCTGAATTTTCCCGTGAATAATTTGTCTAATGCTAGGTGATTTCCTTTGAAAGAGCATGGCTGATTTCCATCTCTATCCTTGCTCGGTAGCAGATTGAGTTCAGTCTCTAGTTTCAGAGCTTTCCAAACTGGGTGTCGCGACACCCTGGGGTGTCGTGTAGTAGTATCAGGGGTGTCGCGAGACTAACAAATTTAGACTAAAAAAAACCTTGTATAAAATAACACAAAATATCCTTCTCTTCATTCAGTGCAGCACAGATCACGCATTAAAGCAATGATCGGTGCACATTAATTGCGTGCTCAGCCGTTAGGCGGCAGCTCTGTTTCAGCAGCAGTAGACACTCACGATTCGTTCAAGCAGCTGCCAGTCGCCAGATTCCAGCAAACTGCGCAGAGCTGCTGCCGATACTTAAAACAGCTCTTACCATGCACAGTTTGCTGGAACTGGCAGCTGCTTGAACGAACCTTCATTGTAGTCTGCTTTCCTTCTCAAAAAGCTGCACCTACGCGCTTTTTAATGGATTTATCAAAGTCACGTCACCCTCGGTGCGTTTCTTACAATTAAATGCCAATCAATGATACAGTGGCTGTAAGAGCTGTCACAGATTGTAAAAGCAGTCACAATTATCCACTAACTAAAGCTATTCAGTAGTGATGTTTAGTATGAAGTATGGCCGGGTGATGAACGGAGAGTAGTATTTTAAATGCAGTGATCGTTGGTTCGAACCCTGGTATGCGTTAATATTTTTCTCTGTTTCGTGTATGTAACAGATTCTGGGAACAGAGATGACATTCCTATTCTAACCTGTCACAAATATTTATCCATTTTTTCCGAATATGTCGGGACTTCCGAGGTCGTGGTGAAGAAAGAACTTGAATAATAATTCATCACATGTCATAAATACATCCTCTTTATTTCTGAAAATAATGTGATAATATTGAACTGAAAGGGAACAGCCACTATGCTGTCTAAATCAGAAATCCGAGCAGCTAATTGCCAGATGCCGTTTTCAATCGATCCAGCAAAACCGTATCTGGCCCTGACATGTACACACGACAGCGAAAAACGGTTTCCGAAATTCAGTTTTCGTGTTTAGGAAGTTGGGTCGCATGTGTGAATTCGGCATTGTTTGCGGTGTTACTCTTTTTTACATCTCCTTTCTTGCGACGAATGTACGCAATTGCTGCAGTCAGGATCAACATTAAACTTGTCAATACGTACCAGGATTTCAGTATCGTTTACAAACTACATTTAAGTGATACTTTATTTGCCCCCCCCCCCCCGCGCTAGAACCATCTAAATTCTACCATATGTATTTATATTAGTAAAAGGGTGTCACACAAAACTGTAAGCTATAAAAGGGTGTCGCCATGAGGGAAAGTTTGGAAAGCACTGCTCTAATGAGATCATCGACGACAGTGAACTCAAATCTTTAATGCTTTCTTGTAATTGCTGATAATGGCAGCAGCTCAAATTGTTTGACTCCTTCGGTTGCGGTCAGTTTGATAAAACTCTCTTGAAATTCCACTGAGGTGACAATATTGAGTTCTACGACGTTTAGATGAATGTTGCATTTCGTTATTTTTTGTTCGATTTCTCTCGTGAGCTTAAATCTCCATTATCTTGACTGATATAAGAAGATGTCTACGTTCTATAGTGCTGTAAGTTGTGCAGCGTGGGAATGTCAACGCGGCCGGGAAAGCTACGTTACGGATCGCTCGGCTACTTTTCGGAGGTTCAACTCCTCACTCGGGCATGTTCTCCTAAGGAAACGTTAGTTACAGAAAGGGGGAGTCCAAGATAGTGTTAATTCTCAAGACAAGTACCGAAATGTGCCAAGTATGTAAACTTAACAAATTGTTTTGTTTCAAATGTTCAAATGTTTGTAGAGCTTATGGGACTTAACTACGGTGTCATCAGTCCCTAAGCTTACTACTTATTAACTACTAAGCTAACTACTTACGACCTAGCTAATACTAAGGACGGCACAAATATCCATGCCCGTGGGGGGATTCGAACCCCCGACCGTAGTGACCGTGCAGACCATGACTGACGCGCCGCAGTCCCCTCGTCCACCGCCGCGGGTGATATGATACTAGTACAATGAGATTACGGGAAGTGACGGAATGTGGCCAGCCACTGAATACACAAAAGTACGTCTTGGAGCTTTTTATTTCACTATCCTATAATATGTTAAATAGGCACCGAAAAGAAATACTGGTTCAGAGGCTGAATTTGTCTTATAGTTTCAGTTGGTATGCATTGCACTGTTAGAATAACTTTCAGAAGGCATAGTTTGCTTCTACGGAGTAAGAGTGTTGTATGCAGACCAGTTGTCAAGCAAAAGCAAGTTACTTTGACCACGATGCAATTGAGGCCCAGATGATGGATGCTTTCGAAATGTGGTGCTACAGAAGAATGATGAAAATTAGCTGCTGCGGCCGAGCGCATTGAAGGCGCTATGCTACGATGCGCGACGCCGTTCGCCGTCGGGGGGTTCGAATCCCCCCTCGAACATGTTTGTTTCTGCCGTCTGTAATATAATATAGTTAATAAGTAGTTCGTAAGTTTAGGAACTGATGACCCCGTAGTTAAGTCCCATAAACTCTACAAACATTTGAACCGCTGAAAATTTGCTGGGTAGATCACGTAACTAATGAGGTGTTGCACAGAATTGGGGAGAAAAGGAGTTTCTGGCATATCCGGAGTAAGAGAAGGGATAGGTTGGTGGGACACACTTTTGAGGCATCAAGGAATTGTGAATTTAGCGTTGGAGGGAAGTTTGTGGGGTAAAAATCGTAGAGGGAGAGCGAGGGATAAATACAGTAAGCAGATTCAAAAGAATGTAAGTTGTCGTACGTATTCTAAAATGGAGACACTTGCACAGGTCATGGTAGCGTGTAGAGTTACATCAAACCTGTCTGTGGACTGAAGACTACAACAACAACAACAACAACAACAACAACAACGGTTATTTTTGAACATTCTTGGATGTCGAGGATGTCCGGTTTTGTAAAGTGTAATACATTTCATAAAAGGATGATCACTGCAACTCTCCCGCGGTTGCCCGCCGTGGAGGTTCGAGTCCTCCCTTGGGCATGGGTGTGTGTGTTATCCTTAGGTTAGTTTACCTAGGTTTAAGTAGTTTGTAAGCTACGGACTGATGACCATGCAGTTTGGTCGGATAGATTTACAAACATTTGAACATTTTTTTGCAACCCTGCGTCACTGACTATCTGTCGTTGTCCTCGTGGGCTTGGTTCGTCATCAGCAGGTAAAATTATTGCTGCCATACACCGGCAGCAGTGGCCGAGTGGTCTGCGGCGTGCCAGTCACGGTCTGCACGGCCGCTGCGGTGGGGAGTTCGAATCGCACTTCGGGCATAGTTGTCTGTACCGTCTTAAGTATAAGGTACTTCATAAGTAGTTTGTAGGTTTAGGGCCGTGTTTCGGAACCAAATGTTCAAATGTTTGTTAAGCTTAAGGGACTCAACTACGGTGTCATCAGTCCCTAAACTTACAACTACTTATGAACTACCTTATGCTAAAGACGGCACAAATACTCATGCCCGAGGGGGGATTAGAATCCCCGACCGTAGTGGCTGGAGCGCCTCAGTCTCCTCGGCCGCCGCGGCCGGCGTTTCGGAACCCACGTTAAACTGTAGGTCCCCCTATAACTGGCTGGGTAAGTCAGTTCGAAGGTCGGAGGAAGGCAACGGCATACCACCTTCAAACAGGACCATGCCTAGTAAAACACTGTGGTGTTCAAACCAATCTTGGAATTGTTGACAACTTTACCGTACCTTTTTCTTTTTAGGTTTAGGGACTGATGACCCCGTCGTTAAGTTCCATAAGCTGTACAACATTTGACGTTTTTGCTGCCATACATGTTCACCATACGATTTCCAATGAGCCTTAGTAGATACTTATTGTGCGCCCCTTGTTAGATACGGAGTGACGTATACGCGCGACCAGCACGTACAGTGTGCGTTTCGCAGCGTAACTGTGAAATTGATGGTGGTTATCGGGGTGGGACGTGCGGCGGCAGGCGCGCTAGGAGCTGGCAGGCGGCGAGAATCTGTCGCGCGGGCCGAGTCTGGTCCCCGGCAGCGGCGCGATGCGTCACGGCAGGGACGCGATGCCAGATGGCGCCGCATCCATCACCCGCGCGCTCGCCGCGCCATGGTCCACGGGGACCGCCGCCCTGAGCCATCACCTCCCCTCTGGCGCGGCGCAGTAGGTGGTACGACGCTGAGCCGGAGCGCGGTTTCTAGGCTGCCGCAGGTGCTTACTACCCATTGGAGTAGGATATTTTTGTGTCACAGCCTCGTCGCCGCTTTTGTGTCTCGTTCCGTCGTAGGCGTCGGTGGCCGAGTAGAAAGAGACCGACACAGGAATAAAGGATGCACACTTGTGCAGGTACGGAGGTGAGCAGCCAGTGGGACAGCAGAAACTAGAAACACTAGAGTAAATTAGAACGAGATGTATATTGCAGAAAATTTATACAACACTTTTACATAGATCAGTACTGCAGAAAGCTGATACATAGTTGAGCTAGAGGCCTGCCTAGTGCCTGTCCAATAGCGAAGTCTTCACTGGTGCCTATCTGATTCCGAAGTGTTAACTGGTTCCTATCTCAGTCCCAAGTGGACGATGTCGTTCAGTGGTGGCCACGAGCGGAGTTGTAGCAGAGGGCGCTCGTGGCTGACGTCGTAAGAACGCCGCGCCGTGCCTGCATGGCGGCGCGCGGCGAAAGTAGGTGGCGCGCACTTTGGAGTTGTGCGACACCACAGATATCGTGGCAGTCAGGGCAGACCCAGTTACGTAATCCACGCACAGGACGCGGTCCAATGTCTTTCATCGTGCTAGGGCTATTGGACAAAGAATGGGACGAAAAAATTGGATGAAATGTTGGTCGTATTTTTGACAAAGAAATTGGATGAAACGCAAAAGGGGGGTATTACAGTATCATCCAATATTTTGTCAAATTTGCTTCAAAATAGCGGTGTAATGCTCAGCTGTTGTTTATACTACAGTTGCGTTGTGTCTGCATTTAGAAGAGGAGGGAAAAAAGAAAAGGAAACGCACTTCGATAAACCGTGTGTGTCAGCGAGATAAATAAAATTTGTTATGGGACTGGGAGGATTTTCTTTTTTTATGCCGTCCGCAGAACAGCCAGGCCCTTCACTGCTAACTATTTTGTCGCTCTTCATCCTTCACACTTTGCAATAGAGTAACAAAAAGGCTGACTCAAACAATGTATACGAATAAGATTGTTAAGTTGATATAGCAAGTTTCATTAAATAACGTTTTAAATGGAAAATGTGAGCACTGACAAAGACAATAATCTAAATTGTTTATGGCGTTATTAAAAATGTAAGGGGGGAATCATTGCTGATAACGTAAATAGGCTCTATTAATTTCCTTACCAAAATTGGCTGACGTATTTATATGTAAAAGTTGTTTCACTTCCCAGCACTTAGTACACCTAGTTACCAAAATCATACATTCTAAAATCTGCTTCGGCCGTAAATAAGATTTAGGGGTATTACTTCTTCAATTCCGATAGTATATAATGACTTTTTTACATCACCGATTGTAACTCAACATCAATTTCGCCGCAGGGTATGGGGCTACGCGAATTGACATGACGGACAGTGTGAATTGGCCTTGTCGCCTATTATACAACGCCCCGTTTTTATTTTTATTTTTTTTTAATTATGTTGTTCCTAGAAAACACTACACAAACATTCCACCACTAGCCATGTTTACGAATACGAACGTTATGTCCAAGTAATGGCAGATATTTAACCTCCATATAAAACAGCTTTAGTGGCAAGGAAGGTGTATACTACTAGCGCTCCATGCGGTCACATTTCTCACTGCAGGAAACAGAAGACGAGCGATTTCTTTGATCAAATCTAGGCCGAGGCCTTAGATTTGATGAAATACTGGACGACGTTCCCATTACACTAAGTCCAGTTTTTCTTTGTCCAATTCTTTGACAAATAATTTGATAGTGTAATACCGGCCTAGGGTAGGTATAGGCTATAAGAAGCGTAAAATTCGGATGGCGACGAGTAGTGACTGGGAAGCACTCCTATGAGGCATCTACGGAAATACTCCGCTTATCACAATAATGTGCATGGCAGAGTGTTCATCGGACCGCTTTTATATTTCTCTACTGTTCCATTTTCCGATAGCGCGGAGGAAAAAGGAACACCTGAAAGTTACCGATTTTGATCTAGTTTCTCATATTATTATGATCCTGTCTCCCACGTAGGTATGTTGTAACAAAGTATATTCGCATTCGGAAGAGACAGTCTGTAAAATAAATTTCGCAAACAGTTCTGGCTCCGCTTTGCGAGACGGGGAGGCGCACCGGCCCCGGTTCGAATCCGCCTGGTGCATTAACGAAGGGGGTCGGAGTGCTGGCCAGCCTGTATGTGGGTTTTCTGCGGTTTTCCAGATCCCCCTAGATGTATATCGGGCTGGTCCCCAAGTTCCGCCTCAGTTACAAGATTCCCAAACATTTCGTAACACTTCACATATGTAACACTATAAGTAGTAATTTTAGTGCACATTTTAATTATTTATTTTATTTATTTGGTTATTTAACCTGACCAGATTACGGCCATAGGGCACTCTCTTACATCTGACTAGGAACAATATAAACAACGGATTTAATAACAGAAAACACAGTATTAATAATATTAATAATAACAATATATGATAATAATAATGATGATGATAATAACAGAAAAAATCAAAGTAATAATAATAATAAGAGATATTTAAATGGAGACAGATGTTTAATACATTTGAATTAATTTGAATATAAACGGAAGGGGGAAAATGATTAGTTAAAGAGTAGAAGATTGAAAAATGACAGTGGCAATGGATGTAAGGAAGTGGAGATATATATCTCTGCTGACGAAGGAAAGGGAAATATTTGTGGGGAGAGGAGGAATTGACAACACTGGGCTGCAGACTGGTAAGTGGAGAGAAAGATGGCTATTGTGACAGAAGGTGAACCCTTAGCTGTCTTTTAAAGTTTTGAATTGATTTTCTCTCTTAACTTTTGAAGAAGATTGTTTGACAGACGTGTTCCCGATACAGAAAATGATTTAGAGAAGATTGCAGTGTTATGTGATGGTACAGAGAGAGTTCTATTTTGGTCAGAGCGTGTGTTTCTGCTGTGCTGTTCAGATAGTTATATAATCGTTGAGAATAAGTAAAAAGGTTTGCAACGATGCCGGAGGGGGAGGGGGTTAATGTTAACCCGCCATAACAAAAACCGACCCTGCATGTGCAGGAACATGGCTCGAGAGAAAGAAGAGTAATAATGAAACCCCCGCGCTGCAAAAGTAGTTTTACAAAATGGTAGCTTCGCGTGGTGTTTGCAGCTTGTTGACGTACAGTGGGAATCGACGTTCGTCCTCTGTTACAGTGGAACTGTTTCCCTGTGTGGCTTCCTTCAGGGCCCTACACACGATGCGATTAATTGAACCAATTCGTTGGTCACCCGATAAATTGGGCGGTTTTAGGTGCTACCCGACCAACTTTCCTTGTCGGCCGGTTGGTTGTGCCTGACAACCCGATCTCCGATTCTCCCACCACTTCACCCGACAAATTGTACCGTGTGTAGCGCTTCCCGACCAACTTCCATGCCTGTAGTCGTGTGCACAGCGAACACGCAAAAACAAAAACAGTTCGATGGACAGGCACCAGAACAGGGTGGCTGCGTGGAGTTGGTCGGAACGTGTGTGGGCTGCTACCAATTCGTTGGTTCGTTGGACATTTTGTTGGTCGTGCGATAAATCGGAGTGTGTGTAGAGGCACAGAGTAACATATACAGAGGAGAAGCCCCCCCCCTCCCCTAAACCACTGTCCTATACTGCCCTCGTAGTTCTGTAAGATGCTAGCAGGTGTCAGGCGGTTCCCTGGCTTAGGGTGCCTCTGGCAAGTCAGGGGGTAGCGTGGAGGGGAGGCTGAGGAGAGAGCTCGTGCCGCCTGCCACGAGGCCACGGCTGTGTCCGGCTTGCTGGCGTTTGAGGGGAGGTGGTTGCGGGGACAGCCGCTACCTGCCGCCTGCTCTGGCCAGTTTAAAGAGCTGCTTGTGACTGCAGCGCCATCATGGGACATCTTACAGAACTGCTGGAAACCCTCCCTCCCCGCACCCCTGAGGTTTCCCGTCTATATATAGTAGAGGCCTTTATGGCGGTCACTCTCGTGAGGAATTACCGCTGTGGCTGTTTCCCGCACGTCAGCACGCGGAGGGGCGGGGCAGGAGCGAGCGCGAGGATTGGCAGGGGCGGCGGTGTGGGCCCAGGAGCTGTTAAGGCGGAAGGAAGAGGGCGGCGGCCAAACTGTGCGGGGCGTGCGTCTGCGGGCCATTGTGCGCTAACGACCGCGCGCCATTGTCGCCGCGACGCACCGCGCCCCTCTGCCAAGCCGATTGCCTCGGACTGACCCCGCACCGCTGACCCAACACCACTCCACCACTCAGTCGACACGGGTTGAGCGGTCAACGCGCACTCGGTTTGGCGCGCCGCTAGTTCAGACGACTTACTTAGCGAAGAGTTATATTCAACCTCTACAGAATTGTCAATTTGGAGAAAGCTTTTCACAATGTCGACTGGAACACATGATTTCAAATTCTGAAGGTAGCAGGGGTAAAATACAGGGAGCGAAGAGGTTGTATTCAACCTATACAAAAAACAGACTGCGGTTATTAAAGTCGAAAGGCAGGAAAGGGACGCAGAGGTTGGGAAGGGAGTAAGACAAGGTTGTAGCCTTTCCCCAATGTTGTTCAATCTGTACATTGAAGAGGCGGTGAAGGAATGGAAGGAGAAATTTGGAGAGGGCATTAAAGTGCAGGGAGAAGAAATGAAAACATTGCTGTTTGCCGATCACATAGTAATTCTGTCAGAGACGGCAAAGGATCTGGAAGAGCAATTGAATGGAATGATATTAAGATGAACATTAACAAGAGTAAAACGCAGGTAATGGAATGAAACGTCAGAAAATCGCCGGTCGCGGTAGTCGAGGAGACTAAGGCGCTCCAGTCACGGTCTACACGGCCACTACGGTCGGGGATTCGAATCCCCCCTCGGGCATGGATATTTGTGACGTCCTAGTTCGTAAGTAGTTTGTAAGTTTAGGGACTGATGACCCCGTAGTTAAATCCCATAACCTTTACAAACATTTGAACATTTTTTTTTTTCGTCAGAAAATCTGGCGATGCTGAAGGAATTAGATAAGGTAATGAGACAATGAAAGTAGACGAGTTTTGTTACTTGGGTAGCAAGATAACTTCTGATGGCCGAAGTAAAGAACATATAAAAAACAGACCGCCTATGGGAAGAAAAGCGTTTCTGAAGAATCGAAATTTGCTGACATCCAATATTAATTTAAATGTTAGGAAGTCCTTTCTGAAAGCATTTGTCTGGAGTGTAGCATTGTATGGGAGTGAAACGTGGACGATAAGGAGTTCAGATAAAAAGATGATAGAAGCTCTTGAAATGTGGTACTACAGACGGATGACGAAAATTAGTTGGGTAGATCACGTAACTAATGAGGAGGTGCTCAACCGAATCGGGGAGAAAAGGAGTTTCTGGCATATTCTGACCAAGAGAAGGGATAGATTCGTTGGACACATTCTGAGACATCAAGGAATTGTCAACTTAGCAGTAGAAGGAAGCGTATGGGGTAAAAATTGTAAAGGGAGACCGAGGGACGAATACAGTAAGCAGATTCAAAAGGATGTAGATTGCTGAACGATTTCTCAGATGAAGAGACTTGCACAGGTCACCGTAGCGTGGAGAACTGCATCAAACCAGTCTGCGGACTGAAGACCACAATAACAACAACAACTTGAGCGAGGGATAACATCGCTTGTATTCACTTAGCGGAGGTCATTAACTGTAAATGGGTAAAGTTGAAAATGTCTACACAGCCACGATTTGAACCCGGAGCCCCCTGCTTTCTAGGCAGTTGAGCTGACAGCCGTCACCACACCTGCACTAATTACGTAAGCACGTCTCCTGGCTGGATTATCATTTTCAACTTTTCTCATTCGCAGTCCGAAAGATTAGACAGGAAATACATGTAACTTTTCTGCTGATGACGGGCAATCATCCTTTCTTCAGTGCGGAGGCACCCCTAGGCCCTTACTGTTAAGGGGGTCAGTTCAGAAAAACTAAGAGTTTCAGTTCTAGTGGGCCGGGTTTAGTTGAAATGTTCAAATGTTTGTATAGCTTATGGGACTTAACTACGGGGTCATCAGTCCCTAAACTTACGAACTACTTATGAAATAGCTAATACTAAGGATGGCAGAAATATCCATGCCCGAGGGGGGATTAGAACCCCCGACCTTAGTGACCGTGCAGACCATGACTGGCGCGCCGCAGACTGCTCGGCCACCGCGGCCGGCAGGGTTCAGTTGAGAATTCGTATCTAAAGGGAGGTGTGGTAATCGCTGTGTCCCCAGTAGTGTAGAGATCAGCGCAAATGCCTAGAAAGTAGCAGACTCGGGTTCGAAACCCTGCTGGATAAACATTTTCAACTTTACCCATTCGCAGTTAATGTCACACATTCCGTGAACACGGATAATAACTGCAGAATCAAAAGTGGCGTCTCTTCTTCCGGACATGACTGAAAGAACAGACACGACATATGTAAAACTTAAACATCGCTTGTCTTTTAGCGGTCGTGTTTGGAGGTGATATGCTGTTGACTTCCGGCGACTCTTGAACCGAATTACCTTGCAGTACAAACCTACAATTTAGCGTGGATTCTGAGACGCATTCCTCACATTGACGGGATTGTTAGAGGTGAAATAACTTGAAAGTGACGGACCAATGTTTCTTGTAGCGAATGATTTCTTGTATTACAATCTCAATTCAAAATGTTCAAATGTTTGTAAATCTAAGGGACTTTACTGCTCTGGTTATCAGTCCTAGGCTTACAACCTGCTTGCACTTAGCACAAAACACACGCACGCGCGCGCGCGCACACGAGAGAGGACTCGAACCCCCGACGGCGAGTAACCGCGCGGTCCGCAGCAAAGCGCCTTAGAATGCGCGACCACCCCATCGCCGCCAGTCTGTAGATTTAGACGAATAAATCCCAAGACGTCCCCTTGATATTACACGTATTCTCATTTGTCAGTGTGGGGGAGATTAAGGCTGTAAAATGTGTGGAAGTTTTCTGTTAGCGAATCATGTAACAGAGCAAGGACCGGGGAACAGCTCCGTGTTGACATACTGACCAAGCGAGAAACAGCCTAAAAGCGATATCCAGCTTGATCAGCTCACTGGCCTCTGTCGTAAATCAAACCGGGTCAGGCGAGCGTCTCGGTGCCAGAAGTGGGCGCTTCAACACTATCGGCTACACGAAGATTTTTAGAGTTTGGGATATATACAACTATACCGTACTGTCGTAAAAAAATAAGTATTTACGGAAAGAGGACGTTTGTTCTGATACGATGACGGGATTCTAGATTTAGTGTCAAATGTTCAAATGTTGGTAAAGCTTATGGGACTTAACTGCGGTGTCATCAGGCCCTAAACTTACAAACTACTTATGAACCAGTTGATTTTATATGATCCTTTGATGTTATTACGTCATTTCTTTCAAAGACTTCTTACTGTAAGATGGTGCAGATAATAAAAATTTGTGATAAAGGCCCACAAGAGAATTGTGTGCGTACAAAATTTTTGAAAATAAATTGATTTTTTTTTTTTTTTTTTTTTTTTTTTGCAATCTCTGTCTGTACTTCGCAAATTACACCCACCTATCTATATTAGTTTCACAAGACCTACAACGTTGGGTCTGAAATGGATAGGTGGACACCTTTGACATATACTACTAACATGCAAAGTCTTATCCCGAACTGATTTTCCGATAAAAAAAATACGAATGTTTGTAAATCTGTCGGACCAAAACTACGTGGTCACCAATCCGTAGCTCACAAACTACTTAAACCAAGGTAAACTAACCTAAGGACATCGGCCGCAGTGGCCGAGCGGTCTGCGGCGCGCCAGTCACAGTCTGCACGGCCGCTATGGTCGGGGGTTCGAATCTCCCCTTGGGCATGGATATTCGTGTAGTTCATAAGTAGTTTGTAAGTTTAGGATCTGATGACCCCGCAGTTAAGTTTCTTAAGCTCAACAGACATTAGAATTTTGAACCTGAGGACAAAACACACACACACACACACACACACACACACACACACACACACACACACAGTCGAACCTCCGAACGTGAGCAACCGCGCGCTCCGCAGCGAGGCGCCTTAGACCGCTCGGCTGCTCCACCGCGGCTGTCCGATACCTCAAAGTCTCCTAGTAAGACGGCCCTTAGCGTCCTGTGACACAGATACCAATATGCGGTGAATGGCCGTACGAGCGAGAGGCCTCTCGCCGACAGCAGGGTTACGCGTCATGCCGCGGCAGTCGTATACATGGCATCGTGTTGCAGCGGAACTGGCAGTGCGTGCTGCATATCGGCGCATAACGGATGTAGCGGACAGGTCGATGGCCGGCTCGGGTGTGCCGGAGGCAGCGTGTAATTCGTTGCGGTTGTAAACACGAATGGTGTGTGCGTGTGTGTGTGTGTGTGTGTGTGTGTGTGTGTGTGTGTGTGTGTGAGAGAGAGCGCCCCCAGAGGCGGCCGTTAAGGGGTGCGTAATAGAGTGGCTGGGGCAGGTGGCGCGCGGTGCTCCCCACAATTACAACCAATTCCTGCAAACACGCGCTAATTTCAGCCGCCGGCCGCTCGTTAGCTGCGTGGCGGGCGACTTCTCGGCGACCAGCTCGCTCCCGTGAGCGCTCCAACTTCACGGGCTTGACCCCCTTTCTCTAATGACCGTAAGCGGTATTCGCACAGGTGAACTGCATCGGTAACTTAGCTCGCTTAGTAAATTTCTACTAAGAGCAAGTTAACCCTCTCTTGCGTTGCGTTCTCAAATAGGAGACGTAAATTTTGTTTCATTTCTGTCATCTTTTGCGTCTGAGGTGATCGTTAAAACACACGTACCTCATATGAAGACTTAATAATGAATGCTATAATGTCTCCTAGACATCAGTGTTAGTCGTTAAGCTAATAAAGAAATGGAAAATAGATATTACGAGAAAGAGTAGAGACAGTCCTTCAGATGAAAGCACATTGTTGTCTGTACATCGGAAATAAAAGAAAGCATGTCATTCGGCACACAACTAATTACGCTTCGATGGTGTATAACACTGGCCAACCAGGTCAGGTGATGGCAATGCCAAGAGGTGTCATGATCGGGACTGCCGACGGAAAGCGCGTTACATTTGAGGAAAGTGTAAACTTGCTGTGTGCCCTGAGGGCCTGAAACAAGTTCATCGTATGGGAAATACAAAACAGTGTACATTCTTTATGTATTCTTTGATATTATTAATAGATGTTCCATGTAAAATGTAGCAGATTTCGTACTCACTCTCCTCATTTGAGGACACCTTCCTATTGGTCTATGAAACTGTTCTTTATATATATATATATATATATATATATATATATATATATATATAGTGATGATTTCTGCACATGATAGGTCTGAAGTTACTAAATAATGTATCAGAAATTTTGTTCACTATCGGGTTTATAATTCGTGCATGAGAGGTTTAAAAGCCCGTCGTCTCCTGGGTACTCACTTATTCAAGTTCTAACTTTCTGTGTCTACGTACGAGGATTGGAGAACGTACTATTGTCGCTGATAGCACACGTTGTTGACGTACCTACCATACCTCCGAGCAAATGGACTGTCCCGTTCCGTCACCGGCTCGCGCACAGTCGAGGGAAACAGTCACTCGTGATTGAGCGGTCTAACGGTAACGGTGTCACGATGATCTCGGAAACAGAAACAACGGAGTTGATATCCAGATTGAATGTGCCAGAGGTCATACAGCATGAATGGGCGTCAATGTAGAAATGGAGGCCTTACGACGCTGCTCAGACGCCCTTGGAGCACTATGGACGCGAACAAGAGGCTTTCTTATGCCGTATCGTAACACTGGATGAGACATGGACCACATTGTTACAGCCCAAACTGGAACGCCAATCCAACGAAGGACGTCGTAATGGGTCGCAACGGAAGTCGCAAGTGTGTCAGAGCCCCATCATGATGAAAGTTGAGGTGATTCTCGTGTACGACTCTCGTGATGTAATCCTAACTCATTACGGTCCTCTACGACAGACAGTCAGTACAGAGTATTAATGTTCGTTTTTGGCTCATCACTTGCGACCAAGTTTGCGAAATAAGCGGCAACACTTTCTGCGCAACCCAGCCATCAATTTGCGCGACAGTGCGCGGGCGCATACAGCGCAAGCTGTGGCTGCTCTGTTCGGTCGATGGGACTGGGAAGTACTGTACCATTCACCATACTCTCCCGACTTAAGTCCTTGTCACTTTGATTTGATTCCAAAGATGAAGGAAACACTTCGTCGCTTTCGCTTCTCCGGATATTCGGCAGGCATTAGATCGCTCCATTCGCAGCATCAACGTAACAGGCTCTACTAACGGTATACTACGCCTTCCACATCGCTGGCAGTGCGGGTTGCACATCGGCGCATAACGGACGTCAGCAGACAGGTCGATTGTCGGCTCCTGTGTGCCGAAGGATTGAAGAACGCTGGTGACTACTTTGAAGGACATTAACAGGTGGAGAGATGTAACGCTTTTGACTCGGTTGTGAATCAATAGTTGCTATTATTTATGTTCCAACCCTAGTATTAAGAGCTAATTGAAAGCTCTTCGTCGCCAGCGTACTTACTTATTCAAGTTCTAAGTTTCTATATCTACATATTTATTCTACAAATCAGAGGCGCTTTCATGATACTTGTCTGTTACATTCCCCAATAGCGCCTGGCAAAAAGGATCACCTAAATCTTTCGCGATTATATCTCTTTTCTCTTATTAATGTGATCATATCTCCGTTCGTAGGTTGGTGCTAACAAAATGTGTTCGCATTCGAAAGAGAGTTAGTGTAAGAAACTTCTCAGATCTCAACTCGACGAATAACGTCTTTCTTTTAACGATTTCCCTCCGCAACTCTTGCATCATTTCCATGACACTCTCTCCCCTATATCGCTACAATAGAAAACGAGCTGCCCTCTACTGATCTTTCTCCGTACCCTCCGTTAGTCCCACTTCGCGGGAGTCCCACAGTGCGCAGCAGTACTCCAAATTAGGACGTACAAGTGTAGTGTAGGCAGTTTCGTTAGTAGAATTATTGCATCTTTTTGTGTAAATGATAAGTAGCCTAGCCTCCTTCTCTTTCTCGCTCTCCCTGGTCTG
This sequence comes from Locusta migratoria, assembly GCA_026315105.1. Lineage (NCBI taxonomy): Eukaryota > Metazoa > Arthropoda > Insecta > Orthoptera > Acrididae > Locusta > Locusta migratoria. The sequence continues at coordinate 250,499,907 of CM048749.1, forward strand.
GTCTCCATGGTCTGGTCAGATAAGTAGTTCTGATGTCTATCAGTCATACGCCACAGTACATCAATAGACTTACAGATGGTAGTGCTCCATTTGTACCTTTTAAGGAGACGACACAGCTATTAGATTTTTATGTTTATGAAACGTGAAGTTTAGAATTCAAATGGCCATCAGCCAAAGCCATTCGATGCAACTGCAAAACTTATTGAAGAGCGACTTTGAAGTTTGTTGTATATAAGACAAACAGTATTTCCAACAGTTGCCGTAGAATATTGGTAGCCTTGTGGATCGTCACGCAAGAAAATCGTATTCTCTTCACTGTTTTCACCGTCTTAAAACACCTACAAAATCTATTTTTATCCCTAATTTTCATTTTCTCATGACAATTATCACTTCAAAAATATTTACAGATTACGTTTCTACTGTATCCACTTCACTATTCATTGACAAATGCTGCCTCCGATGATCACTTTGTGAAGAATTTTCCAGTATTGTCCCAAAAAAATGTAACATGTGAATAAATCTTTCTTATAAAATATTAAAAATAATAATAAAAAGCCGTACCTTTTACTTAAAATGAGACAAAATTATAGTATGTGGTGTGGAGGGAGACGTGCTTTAAGACAGTCCGTGTAGTCGCTTTGGCTGCAACGCTGTGTTAGCTGAGTGGTCGCCGGGCGCCGTGGCTCAGCGCGCCCGGTCAGAGGACTGAACACTCTCTGCAATAAAAAAGCTGAGCCATAGAACACGTAGAACCAAAACGAACAAATATGATCAGCGTCTGCAAGGACAAGAACTACCCATAGAGCACAAAAAAGTGGTTTAAAGTGCCTATCTAGTAAGTAGGAGGTCCCGGGTTTGAATCCCGGCCACAGCACAAATTTTAATTCAATGCCTCTCCTTACGTTTAATACATTTAAATGGTGTAGGTATTCAAACGACGAAATAATAAAAAGAATGACAGGATTTGAACCATCGACGCTACTATTTCTGGATTATGAATTTACAACGCCTCATGATGCACCCAGACGGACACGTCGACAAAAAGGAATAGCCAAGCAGGCGGAGACGTCGACAGACCGGATAGTCAGACAGATGGAGAAGGTAGACACGCACTCACACACCTCTCGTTTTTATTGGCGCTTGCCAGGGAACTCGGTCTGACCTGACAGGGAGTTAGGCAGGCTGTTAGCGGACAGGGGTCCGGAGGGTGGAAAGCAGTGCCGCTCAGTCGGGTTCTCCTGGGGCCGGCGGGCGCCCCTGCCCGCGGCTGATAAAGAATTGAGCCGCCGGCTGTCGAGAGCGCTCGTTACCGCCGCTCGGCCGACAGGTCTGCGCGGCCGCAGCCGCAGACTCTGACAAACGACCTGTCGCCGCGCCGGCCGCGAGGCGCGATAGACGCCGACGAAGAGATATGGCCGACCGCTCCCAGGGATCGCCCGCCGCCCGCCGCCCGCCGCCCGCCGCCGACGTCGCTTCGATAGCGCCGAGCCGCGGCCCAAATTCAATTAAGCCCACGACTTTTTGCGCCCATTCTCCGCAATTTTGGGCCGCACGTAGTCTCGGTGCTGCTGTTCGGAGTTTCCCTTGTCGGAAAAGAGGCGCTCGTACGTTCTGCCCACTACATCTTGGGAGATTGATTGATTGATTTTGTCAGGGAAGCGAAACCAGTTTTGGTCCAACCCGCCATTGCCCGCACCGAAACTAACAAGGAAAGTATTCGAACAAACACATATACACCAAAATCGTATGAGAGATAATGTAAAGATCCCTTATTGCAGTAGTGACACTCCCGCATCTGCAAAACTCTGCAGTCGTCCGTTACAGGCCTTTGCGTGTGCCTTGCCACATTGCACTTTGACCTGTCGGTTCGCCAGTGCCGGCCGCGGTGGCCGAGGGGACTAAGGCGCTCCAGTCACGGTCTGCACGGCCACTACGGTCAGGGGTTCGAATCCCCCCTCCGGCATTTATATTTGTGCCGTCCTTAGTGTAAGGTAGTTCATAAGTAGTTTGTAAGCTTAGGGGCTGATGACCCCGTAGTTAAGTCCCGTAAGTTCTACAAACATTTGAACATTTGTTGGTTCGCCAGTAGGAAAAATGTTTGTATAGCTTATGGGACTTAACTACGGGTTCATCAGTCCCTAAACTTACAAACTACTTACGCACTAGTTAACACTAAGGATGGCACAAATATCCATGTCCGAGGGGGGATTCGAACCCCCGACCGTAGGTGGCCGTGCAGACCGTGACTGGAGCGCCTCAGTCCCCTCGGCCACCGCGGCCGGCTCGCCAGTAGGGACGGTGCAGTGTGCCTCCGAAGTTGCGTTTTGTGATGTTATTTGTGTTTTGAAGCGTCAGATGGGGCGGCGATTGGTAATCAGTACTGCTAATGTATTGCGATTAGTTGAAATGAAGCTACGAAGAACCATTCGTCGTCAAGATGGTATTAGTGTAGAAAATGAATCATTTGCATACTTTCTCGTATCTGTTATGGTACAGAAATATGAACATAAGTTAGGTACTGTTGGTAAAAACTCATAATAATGATAATAGGGGTGATAATGACGAACAACTCATTGCAAGCGGTAGTGCTACGGTAAGTGCGGGAAGAGGTGATGGAAGCAGTGGCAGTGAATACCAGCAGTCTTCCGAGAAGGAGGTTAAAGTTGCAACTATAATCACGGATTTTGATGACTATACGCTAGAGAACAAGTACGTTCATTATTACGTAAGTTATAGTTAAGATGTGTGCATTACGTATGGCGTCTACAATTACATCTACAGTACTATCTAGAGCATGGTTGCAGAGCTCTGCAGAAAAACGACATCCACCAGCACATTGAGGTGTACATAGATGTTGTAGCCAAACGTTCATACAGATATGATTTTTCGAGCCCAAGTACTTTCCTTTTAAGTTTATTGTGCGGTATCGCTCCCTGTATATGTAGTAAAGCCAACCAAAGCCCTTGAACAGTGCAAGGAGTCCCTTTACCAGTTCTTTATTAGACACAATTTCTTCGGGTTTGGTTGTCCCAAATATTCGGTGCCTTTTATTCTCCAATGCAATGCATTCGAAAATTAGATGTGATGCAGTTTCATCACAGATCCTACATTTAGGGTCCTCTTCTGTTATTCCCATTGTATGTGGTGTTTTTTGAAATTCCCATGGCCTGTCAGCAATCCAACCATGAGTCTAATCTCTCTCCTGTTCAGACCCAGGATTGCAGAGCTTCTTTTAAAACATGGCTTTGGCATCATTACCTTGCCATGTTTTTGTTGATGGACTTTGGTCCAATATTCTACGTGCTGTCTTCTGAGCCAGGTACGTAGCTCCAATTTGATCATTGCCTTGGTGATTATCAGGACAGGTTTCGGTCCAGTAAATGGAGTTTCTGCCGCCATCCTGGATAATCTGTCGGCATGTTCATTCCCACTGATTCCCGAGTGGCCAGAGACCCACAATAGGTTTACCCTATTGCTTTCCCCCTAGCTCCACCAAAACCCTGTGACATTCTGCAACAATTTTAGGTCTTACTGCAGGATCTGCCAGTGACCTCAGGGCACACCGTGGGGGAAATGTCCGTTAACTGATTGAACCACAGAACAGTTGCTAACGGAGGATTGCGTTGATATTTCAGAGGTTGGCGCTGAACATAATCAGTGAATACAAACTGGACGCGATAGAAATGGCAAGCAGATCCGATTACGTGGCGAATAAGCGTGAATAATAGAACCTAATACGTTGTCATCGGATGTGAGTCTCAATCACAGAGTAGGGTACCGCCAGTAGTGACAAAGGGAAGTATGATAAGGCCGTTGTTATTTTCTTCTTATATAGATGATCTCACGCCCAGAGTTAGTGGCAATATTCTAATGTTCATTCATGACGCTGTGCCATACGGAAGGGTATCGTTATTGACTGTAAGTTTTGGGATGCAGGATGACTTGGACATAATTTGTAGTAGTCTGGTGAATGGCACTAGCTTTAAAAGTAGCAATATGTGAGTGATGCAGATGAGTAGAAACAACGATCTCATGGTGTTACAATACAATACTAGTAAGAAGGCAAAGGAAAAATAACAAAACGACATTGTGGGTATCAATGAAGTATTTATTCAGAGGTAATCACCAAAGGTCTGAGAACAACTATCCCACTTTTCAACGAACTGTTTCCAGAATTCCTGTGGCTGTGACAGGAGCTGGTCTTCTACTGTGTCCTTTACAACATCGTCAGAGCGCTTTTATTCGAGATAGTTTTTAGCGGACCACACACATGGAAGTCTCAGGACGACACGTCTGGGCTGTAGGGCAAGCAAGTACAGTTTGTGTGACCCTGGAGACGTGTGGACGCGCGTTATCATCGAGCAGAATCACTCGCTCCGTGAGCATCCCAGGCTGTCTGGTCTTGATAGACTCGTGTAGCGTACGGAGTGTTTCACAGTAACGCCACTATTTGTGGTTTTTCCCTGCACGAAGAATGATGGTGAGCATCATCTTGCCTGCTTTAGATGTCGCACTACGTTGTCACAAAGCGGCATATTCAAATTTAAACCGGTTTGTTCTTTTGCACATTTCGTACCTTTTCATTTGAACACCTCTCGGTAGTATGCACCTTGCCACAACGTCAAAAACCATAGTTCTTTTTCTGAGCACTTCATCCACTAGGTATTTCACCATTCTTATGTCAGTTTGTGACCTCCGTTGACTTTCCTTTGTGACCCCGTTTTTGTGAACTGACCCCCGTTTTTGTTACCTCATCTCCGTTTGTGATCATGGTTATTAGTGGGACCGTCACGAAATACACGATACCAAAGTGGAACAACACTGTCACTCATTATGTAGTCTTACCCTTTACTAAAGCAAACGTGAGTTGCTGCTGGTGTTCATACACGTTGGTTCAGGAGGAATGGTAAATATTTTACGACGTGGTACTGTAGAAGACTTGCAACAAAATGCCTTACAACTGCTGTCCAATTTTGTGTACAAACACACACACACACACACACACACACACACACACCTATTAGCAAGGGAACCCACTTAAACTTAAATCAAACGCAATTGAAGTCTAAACACCACGACTTGCAACTCTTTTGAGGACGTCTTTTACTTCTTTTATGGGGCTATTCTATTCGTAATCTGATTGATTTAATCGGCTCTTTCGTTTACTCTGTCTGTTTTGTTTAGACATACCCACTGGCGAAATTCAAAATGGAAAAGATCGGCGGACGTTGGTGACAGAGAAACGTGCCCACTTGTCCATATTCCCTTATGCATTCCGGGGAATGTTAGGTTTATGTGTCACTTGAGGGTTAGAATGTGCCGCGGTGGAGTAGCCGAGCGGTCTAAAGCGTCTCGCTGCGGAGCGCTCGGTTGCTCGCCGTGGAGGTTCGAGTTCTCCCTGGGGCATGGGTGTGTGTGTTTGTCCTTAGGTTAGTTTACCTAGGTTTAAGTAGTTTGTAAGCTACGGACTGATGGCCACGCAGTTTGGTCCGATAGATTTACAAACATTTGAACATTTTTTTTGTTAGAATGTGCAGCACCCTCGCCACGGTAGAAGAACGAAGGCGTTCTTGAAACCAAAGAAATCTCTTCCAATAACGCTGGAAGCTGATTTTCATAAGGGTTTTCGCGGTAACCCTACACGCCCAATCAACATTGCACATTTGCAGACAAGAGTTTTTTTAAATGTCTTCACATCTCATATGGTTTTTTTTTCTGACTACTAATGTGAATTGTGTTGTTTTCAAGAGTGAACGTGGCTTTATGAGTGAAGAGTAAAAATGAGATTACGTGGCGATTTTACAGTATGAAGCGACACAACCCCCACAGTCTATCATCATTTCCTGTTCGATGTTGAGTGAGCTGCAAATGTTACGGATGGAACCCGTGCAAACTTGGTGTCCGCCATAGTCCTCTGTGTAAGACCTATACGTGTCGGTATTGGGAGTGTGCTTATTGCAGGACTACGTTCCTCCGTCTGAATGTCTTCTAATTCATCCACAGCCCATACATTTACACGCTGAGATCCAGTATTGCAGCTGGACCCTATCGGAGTTAGGCACTGTATTGAACAGGCGAGTACACTCTCTCGGATCCGGTAGACGCGGTTTCGAAATCGATTGCGGTATTCTCTACAAGCAGCAGCGGCAGGAGCGTGTCCATTACAAAACCCATTCCGGAAATACAATATTGACAAACCGAACATTCATAAATACGTGCTGCAAATATGCACGCCACAGTTCTGTGTTCCTGGCTAACAAATCATAACGAAAACGTTGGTGTAAACTAAAGCACGACTTCACAACTTGAACGTCAACACTCCACTGCGGACAGTCGATAGATACACCCGTAGCAACCGCTATAGTACCATACGAAACGAAAAGGCATTGAACATACCTCCATCTCTGTACTGCAATTCACCTTAGAAAATATTGATTGTAAGTAAGGCTTTTTTTCCTTCTGTAAGAAATAGTTTTAAAGAGTTTAAATCTCGTGGTAAAAAGTACATTTCGTGTAGAGAGAATAATCTGTGCGACAAGTGTTTTGTACAACAAGTTTTAAACTAATTCTGAACAAGAGATGATGATACGATTACAGCATCAAAACCAGTTTTATAATTAAAATCAGCGATCTTGGCGCGAAACAGTTTGTTCGTGAATATGTAATCACCCCAACTGCACCTAACAATAACTACATAAATACTACAATTTATTTTCAATTTTTTCCTTTTATTGTGTAGCAGCTAGTGGATGGTGTAATAATATAACATGGACATTTGAAAATTTATCAGGGCCGGATCCGAACGCGGAACCTGCTGCTTACTAGGGAGTTGCGCGAAGGTTCTACAGTACACGCGACACTTGTTTTTAATTCACGTCGAGGACTATCCAAGTACCACGCGGAGTGTCGAAGTGGTCTAAGGCGCTTTGCCATGTGGTGGGCGGTCGCGCTCGCCAGAGGGTCGAGTCTTCTCTCGTGTGTGTGTGTGTGTGTGTGTGTGTGTGTGCTTAATATAACTTAGTTCCAGTAGTTTGTAAATCTAAGGACTGATGACTACAGCAGTTGGATCGAATATGTTTACAAACATTTGAACATTTATGACGTCACCCGACCGACCGAAACTCTAGTACGTGTCCTCGGACGACCATTTTACTCCACGGTTTGCAGCAGGCCATGTGTTGACGCCGGGAGTCCGGTTTTTGGGTGCATCCGTACTGAGAGAAGTATCACCCCTCGACTATAGTCAGCCGGCCGCGGTGGCTGAGGGGACTGCGGCGCGCCAGTCATGGTCTGCTGGCCCACTACGGTCGGGCGTTCGAATCCCCACTCGGGCATGGATATTTGTGCCGTCCTTAGTGTTAGCTAGTCCGTAAGTAGTTTCTAAGTTTAGGGACTGATGACCTCGTAAATTCCCAAAAGCTCTACAAACACTTTAATCTTTTAGAACTCTTGTTTTTGTAGTTGTTGTTTTTATATGAGGAACAACTAATCAAACCGCATGTTGACAAAGAAAAAGGAAAAAAAAAAAAAAAAAAAAAAAGATACGAAGAAAAGTTTTTCGTAAGAAATTTCCAACACTTGACATAGTGCTTGGTGTGGTAAGAAATGTTTGTCTTCTAATAGCAATGGTAGATAACAAGACACGGTATTGTCTTACACCAAAAACGGATGCAGCGAAAGTGAGCGAGCGACACTGTTTTGTCCAGTCCTGGTCATTCGCCTCAGGAGTATGAAGGTGGATTACAATTGAAAATCGAGTTTTCTTTTTGGGTATGTCCGAGAGAATAAACGCCGCAATTATTAATCGTAAAATATTTGCTATTCTTCCTGAAACCGCCAGTAAATTGGGTGTGTTCGAGTAAAGGGAGGAGAAGGAGGTTGATACGGAGAGTGGGAATAATTGGACAGAAACAGGGGGAGGGGAGCAGGGGCAGATGGACATAGAGAGAGAGAGAGAGAGAGAGAGAGATAGAGAGAGAGAGAGAGAGAGAGAGAGAGAGAGAGAGAGAGAGAGAGAGAGATAGAGAGAGAGAGAGAGAGAGGGAGAGAGGGAGAGAGAGAGGCTAGGAGGGACTGCAAGAAGAAGACGGCGGTAGGTGGACGCGGTGTTTTGAGCTGGTCCCTGGCTCTGGGGTAGCGGCCCGTCCGTCTCGGAGACGCTGTGGGCCGGCTCGCCGCCTGCCCTGAATACGCAATTTGGCGGCCGCTGCCTGCTGCCCGCTACTCACATGCAAATTCCCGCGCCTCCGTGCAGAATGGGGAAACATTAGCCGCGCCGGCCGACTACACTGCGCAATGCATGTTAAATTGCTCGCGCGGGAATGGGATTCCCGCCGGGGGAGAGCGAGCCCAGCCGGGTGGGGGTAGCGCGTGGGGGTGCCTGCTGCCCCGAGAACGCCGCCCACGCAACTCGGCCCGTGCGTGGGACCAAGCCGACCCTCCAGTGCGAGTCTCGACACTCTCTCACCTGCGGACTGGGTTTGCAAGCATCTGGGACTCGTTTTGAATGTTTCAGAACAAATGTAGCTGAAGAATACTTTTATTCATGTCTTGCTGCAAGTCATTCATCGTGTTTGGCACTTCTAAATACCTAATGTAAATTGTAATACCACCAGCTCTTGTCTGAAGCTTTTTGTCTGAAAACGGAACCACATGGTTACCAGATTTTTTAATTTAATTTAATTTAATTTTTATTTATTTATTATGTGCCGGCTGTGGTGGCCGAGGAGACTTAGGCGCTCCAGTCACAGTCTGCGCGGCCACTACGGTCGGGGGTTCGAATCCCCCCTCGGGCATGGATATTTGTGCCGTCCTTAGTCTCAGCTAGTTCATAAGTAGTTTGTAAGCTTAGGGACTGATGAACCCGTAGTTAAGTCCCATAAGCTATACAAACATTTGAACATTTGATTTATTATGTTTATGGTACGTGAAATACAGGTAAAGAAGAGTTATTTACAACTTCTACAAAAGCGAGACCGTAGTTATTAGACTCGAAGGGCATGAAAGAGAAGCATTAGTCGGGAAGGGAATAAGACAGGGTTGTAGCCTTTCTCCGATATTATTCCATTTGTACATCGAGCAGGCGGTGAAGGAAAACAAGGAAAAATTTGGAATAGGGATTAAAGTTCAGGTTCAAAATGTTCAAATGTTTGTAGACCTTATGGGACTTAATACGTGGTCATCAGTCCCTAAACTTACAAACTACTTATGAACTAGCTAATACTAAGGACGGCACAAATATCCATGCCCGAGGGGGGATTCGAACCCCCGACCGTAGTGGCCGTGCAGACTGTGACTAAAGCGTCTCAGTCCTCTCGGCCACCGCGGCCGGCAAAGTTCAGGGGGAAGAATTAAAAACATTGCGTTTTGCTGATGACATTGTAATTCTGTCAGAGACAGCAAAGGACCTAGAAGAGCAGTTGAATGGAATGGACAGTGTGTTGAAAAGAGCGTATAAAATGAACATTAACAAGAGCAAATCAAAAATAATGGAATGCGGTCTTAGAAAATTTGGCGATGCTGAAGGAATAAGATTACGTAACGAATCAATTTAGGTGGTAGATGAGTTTTGTTACTTGGGTATGAAATAACATATGATGGTCGCAATACAGAGGATATAAAATTCAGAATGGCAATGGGAAGGAAAGCATTCTTCAAAAAGAGAAATTTGCTAACATCGAATATTAATTTAAGTGTCAGGAAGTCCTTTCTGAAGGCGTTTGTGTGGAGTGTTGTCATGTACGGGAGTGAAAAATGGACGATAAACAATGCGGACAGGAAGAGGATAGAGGCTTTTGAAATGTGGTGCTACAGAAGAATGCTGAAGATTAGGTGGGTAGATCGCATAACTAATAAAGAGGTACTGAACAGAATCGGTGAGAAAAGGAATATTTGGCACACTTTGTCTAAAGGAAGGGATCGCTTGGTAGGATACATTCTTAGACATCGAGGAATGATAAATTTAGCGTTAGAGGGAAGTCTGTGGGGTAAAAATCGCAGAGGGAGACCAAGAGACACACATAGTAAGCAGATTCAAGTAGATGTGGGTTGCCGTTCTTATGGGGAGATGAAAAGGCTTGCTCTGGATAGAGTAGGGTGGAGAGCTGCATCAAACCAGTCACCGGACTGAAGACCATAACAACAACAACAACAACAACATGAACTTAAGAAACCAAATAGCAATTAGCCAAAGGCATTCGATGCAAATTGTCGAGAAAATTGAACATTTAGTGTTTTCGGACCTTTAATTATACTAAGAGGCACAAACTTCGCGACCGTCGTGCCATATTCGTTAGCGTTATAAGTCAAAATTTAGTTGCTTTGTGAGGATCTGCCTGGAGCAAAACACTGAGTTTTGTTTTTATATACGCATTGACGTTTCACTATAGTTGTAGAATCTTCAGTGGATCTTTTCATTGTTTTAAATCAAATAAGGATACATTAGTTTGTACAGGTTATTACAAGTTCGTATTGTTAATTAGAAATTTATAAAGAATTTATATATACTAGTAAACGTAACGTAGTGACGATCACGGTAGACAGAGCCCTCACATCGACGTCATCTCAGACACCGTCGCAATCGGTTCCACTGCGCGTCTGAGTCGCGGGGCGCGGACCACGGAGGGGGCGCTCTGCGGGCCGAGGGTATTTAAATCACCCGCTACCGGGCTAGAACCCAGTTCCCTTAGAGCCGCCGTAGCGTGCGGATCTCCGTGACGGCGCGTTTCCAGGAGCTCAGTCCGTCAGTTCACCTGATGATGGCGACATGTATGATCGCCGAAATATTGTGCCCGTTGGACACTGTAGACCGGCAGTACACCCGTGTGTATTTTGATTATCATACACGCCGGGAGAAACTTAAGAATCACAAAAAATAAGCAGTTTTTAAAATTAAACCCAACGTAATCAAGCACAAATCAACGTAATTATAACAAAATGCGCTTTAAAAAAGAATCTCACATGAGACTTAGGGGAGAGGGGAGAAGGAATCTAGCAGAATCTCACGACATCTTACCAGAGGGGAGGGAAGAGGGAGGAACGTACAAACGCCTAGATTACGTCGCGAAACTAATGGACGCGTCCCTTAAGAGTGGTTTTACAGCGGTTGTTTGGTCTGAAGTATGCTTGCTAACTGAGGAGAAAGAGTTCCGGCCACTGTGCGCTGGTGACGTAGCCGGCGGCCGTGGCGACCGCGCCAGCACAGTAGTTTTTAGGGGCGGCGGCTGCTGCGGTCGTGTTGCGGGTTGCCCGCACCTCCGGCGCTGCGGTGCACCGCAGCCGCCGCGCGGTCGCAGAGGGCTCGTCCATCGCGGCTTTCGCCACCGCGACAAAGTTGCCGCCAGCCGCCCTCGCGCGGCAAAAATGGCGCCGCGGTCGCAGCGTCACGACCGCTGGGCCAATTTGTGTCTATGTGACAATTTCGCCGCTCGTATGTACGAGGGGCCCTCAATTATCCTGCTCTCAATTTAGTTTTACTGCCGTTACGGTACAATATTTGCTTCTCCGAAAAATGTTCAAATGTTTGTTAAGCTTATGGGACTTAACTACGGGGTCATCAGTCCCTAAACCTACAAACTACTTATGAACTAACTAATCCTAACGACGGCTCAAATATCCATGTCCGAGGGGGGATTCGAACCCCCGACCGTACTGGCCGTGCAGACCGTGACTGGAGCGCCTCACTCCCCTCGGCCACCACGGCCGGCTGTTTTTCTCCGGAAGGAGCTTCGAGAACAATCTACACTGACAGTCCTTAAATTTATCCATTCATCTTACTCATCTTTAATTGGCAAGTTAACAAGGTACATTCGCGAAGTGTCTCGCGAGCAATTAACGTCAGGTAGGCCGTCGTAGGCAGAAGCCAGGCCGCTCCAACTCGGGTGCTTCGCGAGGACCGGCCGGCATCGCGAAAAGCACCGGTGCTCTGCTGCAGCAGTCGGTGGTCTGGGACACGTTTTGAGACCGAGGCAGATACAGCGCTGTCATGGCAGTGGTAGCAGCGGGACCAACACCATCTAGAAGACAAGGCCTTACAACAGGCCGTGCCTACGTCACACTTAGAGGCCGCGGCCGCCATCTGACTGGCCGACCGCTGCGCGGCGGTAGGCGTGCCCCAGCGGCCAGCCAGTGAGGTGGCGGCCGCGGCCTCTAGGTGTGACGTAGGCACGGCCTGTTGTAAGGCCTTGTCTTCTAGGTGGTGTTGGCGGGACGTGTTGACGCAGCGCTTAACGATCCGAGAGTTGTGTCGTTGTTTGTGAATTATTGGAACAGATGATGATGATGATGATGATGATAATAATAATAATAGTAATATAATACTGCCTATTTTGTGTCTGGACAAAAAGAATAGTTTCATTGTGCTCCTTATGTTGCACGAATTTCCAACACTGTTGATATTTGGTATCACTTTGAAGCGACTAATTTTCTCATATTAGGCACACTCGTTTTTGGCAGTTGCAATTCGAAATACAGCTTGCCACTATGCATTAAACTTCAGCTTGTTTTTGTTTTGTTAATATTCGTAACTGAAAACATTTGTTCACAAATGAATGTTGTGCAGAACATTGCAATGCATTTTAGGACAAGGGCATGAATCCTTGCGAATTCTTCTTGATCAATGCCTTTATAAAAGGAATTGTCCGGTTCGACAATCCTCTAGTGTGTAACGGAATGATTATTTTCGTAGTGAAGCGCTTTGTCGCTGCTTTGATATTTACGGTAGAGTAGCGTATTGAGCATTGTGCTTTACCATTAGCCATAAACAATTTTCCCATTGAGCAATAAAAATGGCACACACATATCCGAACCTTTTGTGCTCATGATAAACGTCCGCAACAGTGTCCTGTTTGATAAGATTCAGAATTGATATTCATCGCATCCAAGAAGACGCGAGAGAGAGCGCTGTCTGTCACACACGTGCTGCGATACGGTGAGGAAAGAGTGGTGGGGGGGGGGGGGGGGGGGAAAGCACCAGGGCCGCACGGCGCAGCACCGGGGCGCGCAAGCACCGAGGAGTGGTCGAGCTGGAGAGGCCTGGCATTAGCGATCCACTAGAAGTCAGAAACGTAGATTTGAACTGCCCATGCTGATAGGTGAGTAACGGGCCATCCGTTGCAGGTAATCCATACGTGCCTCAGCAGTGCTAGTGACTCAATTCAGCAGTGCCAGGGTTGGAGATTGAAATTCGGGGTGGGGCGGCTGCGTGATTGCAGCACCGCCCTGTGGTGTTACAATGCCCCAGCCATACGGCCAGATGGCCAGCCATTCATACCAAAAAACACTGCGAACTTTCGAGCCTATGTTGTATACTCTTACGTCCGTCCACTGTGTGAACCGAATGTCGAGGTGACCGCGGTCGTCACTGGAAGTACAGCAAGCTGAAGGTTTTTGTATCCCATCCTCGTCGCCACTTTTGTGTCCCAACTTCGTCGCCGCTTTTGTGTCCCAGGCTCGTCGTAGGTGTCGGTGGCCGAGTGGAATGAGACCGACACAGGAACAAAAATAGCACGCTGGTGCAGGTACGGAGGAGAGCAGCCAGAAACTATAAACACTAGAGTAAATTAGAAATAGATATATATTGCACAGAATGTAACAATACTTAACTTTTACATATTACTGCAGAATGTTGATACATAGTTGTTAGAGGCCTGCCTGGTGCCTGTACGAAAGCAAAGTCTTCAATGGTGCCTATCTGATTACGAAGGTCCTAACTGGTTGCTATCTCCGTCCGAAGTGACCGATGTCCTTCAGTGGTGGCCACGAGCGGCGTTGTCGCAGAGGGCGCTCGTGGCTGTCGTCGTAAGAACGCCGCGCCGTGCGTGCATGGCGGCGCGCGGCGAAAGTAGATGGCGCGCACTTTGTACTTGTGCGACACTACGAAGGTTCCGTGTTGGAATCATGATGCCGTGATTTTTTTATTATTCCGAATTCTTTACATTATTGCTCATTTAACTGATCAATACATCAATTAACTACAATAATACTTAAAGGCAAGGTAAAGCAGTCAGCAATCCGAAGATTGGTTTGAACACCACAGTGCTTTACTAGGCATGGTTCTGTGTGGTGGTGGTATGCCGTTGCCTTCCTCCGACCTTCAAACTGACTTAACCAGCTAGTTATAGGGTTAACTACAGTTTAACGTGGATTCCGAACCACGGTGCTACTCGGTATTTTTCACATCAACAATACTGCCATAGTTGAAAGAAGTGGAAAGCGATAGATAAAAGTCCCAGGACCTCACAGGGATCGAACCCGCCACATTTGAATTTGTAGTCTGGCACTCTACCACTGTGCAACCGAGGGGCAACATATGAAATATTGTTAAAAATTCGGGCTTCGTATTTTTAAAGTATTTGTTTTTTTATTGAAAAATAACTATACAACCTGCTCAAAATGCAAACAGGTATTGTTTCAGCACATTGAACGTATCCGACCCACTTATTTCCTTCACATATTCCTTCGTTGTATACTGATAATACTTCGTTTCTATCACGGATATTATATGGCCAGTATAAAGTACGAACGAATATTTGAAGGAAATAACTTGGATGAATATTAACGATAAATAGGAAGCAATGAATTAAAACATATGATGTGGCCGGAAATCGAACCCGGATCTCCATGCTTACTAGGCAGACGTCTTACCGTTAGATCACCGCACCACTAAAGGCGCCTTGGAATAGTCTAATTACAACTATCTTCCTCGTCACAAACTATAACTGCATGGACAGCCTTGGCAGTAGTGGCAATTATCTATGGAACACAGAAGCTGAATTAAAGTTTGTGACGAGGAGGGAAGTCTTATATAGACTATTCCAAGGCGCCTTAACCGTTAGTGATGCGGTGGTGTAACGGTAAGACGTCTGCCTAGTAAGCATGGAGGTCCGGGTTCCATTACCGGCCGCATCACAAAGTTTAATTCATCGCTTCTTATTTATCGTTAATGTCTTGGACATGTTTGAGACGAAAAACCGTATCAGGTTATCTGAATTTAAATATAAATTGGACTTATGTGTTCAAAATGTTAAAATAGCACAATTTTTTAAGTTGAACGTGGTGTTATTCTATAGTTATTTTTCAATAAAAACTCAGATTAAAAATACGAAGCAAAAATTGTTAACAATATCTCACGTATAAGTATTGTAGTCAATTAACGTATTGATCAGTTCAATGAATAAGAATTGCAATAACGGAATAACGAAAAAAAACTCCAGATGCGGATTCGAACGTGGAACCATCAGCTTGCCACATTTACTAGCTACAACATGGCTTCATTCGATGCACACTCCGAACGTACTTGTATATAACATAGGACTGAAGTTTCGGAGCGTTTTTATCGTGAGCGGGTGGCCGTGTGGATGGGCATTGTAACTCCTCGGAGTAGTGCTGCAAATAGGCCACGCCACCCAAACTTCATTTCCCAATCCCGGCGCTGCCCTCGCCAGTTAAATTTGTTCAAAATGTTCAAATGTTTGTAGAGTCTATGGGACTTAACTACGGGGTCTCAGTATCTAAACTTACAAACTACTTATGAACTAGCTAACAATGACGGCACAAATATCCATGCCCGAGGGGGGATTCGAACCCCCGACCGTAGTGGCCGTGCAGACCGTGACTGTAGCGCCTCAGTCTCCTCGTCCACAGCGGCCGGCATTGTAGCTGTCCGTTGTACGCCAGTCAGATAGAAGATAGTGTTTCTTAATAGGTACCAGAGTGCCTTGTGGTGGGAATACACTCCCTGAGGTACTTCTGCGACCGTAGCGGAGGCACATGGGTGCGGTGCAACATTTGACAGGCCGGTAACGTTTCGGCGCCACGTACAGAAACAGGTCGCGGCGGTGGCAGGTGGCAGCGGTAAGCTGATAAGAGGCGGGCCGCGCCCCGCGCCCCGCGCCTGCGCATTTGTGCCTCGGCGTCGCCGTGTAAGCGTCACCGTTATGGTCCCACCGCCCCCCCTCCTCCCGCTTCCCGGCGAAATTGGATTTCTATTCACTTTGCCGGGAAAGCACCCCACTTCCGTCACTCGATTGTGGCCGGGAAACCAATTTATATTTGCTACCGCGGCGTGCCCTTAGGTGGCGGCGTCTGCCGTTCCGGTCGCCGCTTTATATAAACATCGGTTTCAATTTCCCGCCTCTGCGGCTGCTGCTCTGCTACGACGTCTCGCCTCCGCTTCTCCTAAGATCGCCTCCGCCGCGCGAGCTGTTGCACTCAGCTTCGCGGATAGCATTCCACAGCGGCTGTCGCCTTTTAAGGGTTCCTGTTACAACCTTACGGAATTTGACTACTCGTGGGGTCTGATGAAATAATTAAATGCCGAGTCACACATGTTGACCTGTCAATTATTAATGTCAGTACGTTAAAGGATGTCGCCTATACCTGTTGTGTATAGGACCTAAATACTCGACGGAATTCGTTGCATTGCGGGCGCACACACACACACACACACACACACACACACACACACACACACACACACGACGATTTCTTCCAATAGTTCTTTTCACCTCTCTTTCGTATGACCATTCGCACTCAGTCACTTATTATACAGTTCAGTGCTGCTTACCCCCAGTTTTATATGTCCCATGGGATCTTTTTCTTCTCTGGTCGTCGACTCTAACGAAATGCAGATAGCAATATCAATTGCTAGAATATAAGTCAATGAATGAATGGTTTGGCTACTCGGAAATTTTTTTCCCATGAGACACTTTTTAATTTATTTTTCAGAATAGCAGTTCAATGTGAAGCCAGATTCACATACGTACATCATTCACACAGTAATGCATAATCCCTTTTGGTGAGCACCTTTTTTGTTGTTATGGTCTTCAGTCCGAAGACTGGTTTGATGCAGCTCTCCGCCCTACTCTATCCTGAGCAAGCCTCTTCATCTCCTCATAAGAACGGCAACCCACGTCCATTTGAATCTGCTTATTATATGCGTCTCTTGGTCTCCCTCTGCGATTTTTATTCCACGCACTTCCCTCCAGTGCTAAATTTACGATTCCTCACCTTTCCAATTATGAAATCAAAGTATTAATTTGATCTTCAGTCTCGGCTCTTCCAATTGCGATCTTTCGAATACAAATGTGCCTTAGCTTGCACAACTCACCAAAAATTCGTAGATATAATTCAAATGTTTCAAATGTTTGTATATCTTATGGGATTTAACTACGGGGTCATCAGTCCCTAAGCTTACAAACTACTTATGAACTAGCTAATCCTAAGGACGGCACAAATGTCCATGCCCGAGGGGGGATTCGAACCCCCGACCGTAGTGACCGTGCAGACCGTGACTGGAGTGCCTCAGTCCCCTCGGCCACCGCGGCCGGCAAATATAATTCACTTGCATATATACAAATTCACAGAGCATCAGTCGCTCATTATTAACCGGTACGATATTTTTCTTTCACTGAATATTAATTTCTTTTACACTCGCGACCGACGATACAGCACTACATGGTGCCTACACCCATGGACCACTAGCAGCTAGTCCTTGGCACA
Source organism: Locusta migratoria (assembly GCA_026315105.1). Classification (NCBI taxonomy): domain Eukaryota; kingdom Metazoa; phylum Arthropoda; class Insecta; order Orthoptera; family Acrididae; genus Locusta; species Locusta migratoria. The sequence continues at coordinate 250,517,406 of CM048749.1, forward strand.
CGCTTGTGCCTTGCCCCTGAATTTACAAAAAAAAAAAAAAAAGTCTTAGGATGAACGATGCTGTCAAGCGTCACCACCCATTCAGCTATGCTGAATGAAGCGGGTGATGTGCGTGCCAATACTTTTTAGCCCAAAGAGAAATTCTAGGTATTAACGTGTTTTCAGAGTTATAAATGCACTTCGTTTCTTCACAGAATGTTCCGTGGTCATTATTTGCCGACGTCCACGGGAGTAAGAAAGTCAGCAGAAAGCAACTCTTGAACATTTGTGATTTTCTGTATACGGCAATGCAGGATGTTTCGTATGATACTATGCACGATGCCGGTAGAGATGTTCAGTGTTCGGGTAGTTCCTCTTACATTGCGCGTTTCCACACTACCACCCGACCCGTCATGCAATGCTGTGACCACATCTACCACCTTTGTACGACTGACATGGGATCAGCTGCCTTCCTCCATCTACCTCGTTGCACTTCAAAAGAACCCGTTATTTCTCTCTCTCTCTCTCTCTCTCTTTCTTTTTTTATTATGGGACTTAACTACGGGGTCATCAGTCCCTAAACTTACCAACTACTTATGAACTACTTAAAAACTAGGACGGCACAAATATCCATGCCCGAGGGGGGATTCGAACCCCCGACCGTAGTGGCCGTGCTGACCGTGACTGGAGCGCCTCAGTCACCTCGGCCACCGCGGCCGGCCCCGTTATTTCTAATTTTGTAATTATTGTCTCTAGGCTTTTTGCAGTCATCGCAACCAATGCTCTTTTACATATTCTTGATTGCCCTGAAATTCTGCTGGCTACTGGCTTCCACTCGCCGTTGTTTTAAGATATTTACAATAAGGACGCGATTCTTCATGGAGACCATCGAAGGAGGGTGCCTCTGATGAAAACTCGGGAGTAGTCGTGTGTCGCACGTCTGTTGCCTATAACTTCACTTATACTAAATATGTGTTTTTAAATTCTTCTCAGTTTACGCAACGTATGTGTGCTGCAAATTTATGTCTTATGTGTTGTAGAACCAGTGTGTGTTCTTAAATTTTCTTTTCTTTTGGCTGTTTCAGATAGGAAGTTTGAAAAACTACTTCCTGTTCGAGCACCAGCACGTCCACAAGAGATCACTATCATCGAGCGACCACCACCACTCCCTTCTGCAGAAAGAAAAACAGGTAAGTGCCGATCAAGTATATTTGAAGATCACATATTTTTGGAAACATTTTTGTTTCACTTTTTGGGCAACAGCACTCTTATTTAAATTTATATATAGAGAAGTCTAGAATGCAATAATTTTTTTTCGACTAGTTTCGGTCTTCTTTTACATAATCTTCAGGAATTTTAGTTCTGAAATATATCATAGTTACATTTAGAAGACTTTCAGCAATATACGTTAGTGTCAAACTTAAACTAAATTAATAAAGAGAAATAAAACGATGTTATAAATTGTAAAATTACATACTCTTAGAATATCTTTGAAAATATTAATAAGAACCTAATACAATTTGTCAGTATTTAATGTTTTAATTTTTATTTTAATATCAGAAAGATGGCCAAAATTATTTTATCTCAGACAGTGGTAAAGAAATATGTGGCTAATTATAATTTTATATTTTTTGGCTAAATTCACCTATGTAGTCTTTTCATTGGCTATCAAAGATGAGTGGAGCTGGCAAAGGGGCGGAGTCTCACCTATATAAGAGCAGCAAACATTGCTCCAGCCAACAGTGACGCACTGGAAGGCTCCCAGTTACCTGCCAGCTCCACAACATCCATGGGTATAACATCGTTTTATTTCTCTTTATTAATTTAGTTTAAGTTTGACACTAATGTATATTGCTGAAAGTCCTCTAAATGTGACTGATATATTTCAGAGCTATATTTCCTGAAGATGGTCTGAAAGAAGACCGAAACTAGCCGGAAAAAAAAATTATTGCACTCAAGACTGTTCTCTGTTCTACAATATTATTACTAAAATGACATCCACCATTAATTCCTTGCTGTAATACTTTAGTGAGGATTTTGCTTGCGCGTACGATCGCCTCAGGAAGAAGTTACCTTGTACATAAGAACTGAACATAGTTGCAAGGGTATTTTTACACGTCGGCGCTTCAAAGCCGCCATCCGTTTTGTGTAAGACAAGTTTATATATCTACACCACAGTATAACATATACAGTCTCGATTCTCACTGGCGTGAAAAGTTGTTACCGTCTGATTGTTGCAACGACACTTAGGCTCCTAGCGGTGTGCAAGGCGCCGTAAGAGTGATGTGCGATTATAATTATTTTTCTACGTAATGAACGAAATAGTTACTGTAATTTTTGGGTTCCAAGCACTTGTAAATATCAAGATACATGAAATAAATGTAAAAACTACCAAATTTCTCAGATTCAGTGAGGCAAGCAACAACTTACTCTTCATGAAATACTTACGAATATTTATATTTGCAACTTACTCCGCTGAAAGTAAGAGAATATACCAATTTGGGAAATCCCCCCAGGGGGCCCACAGTTCTTTTGTGGGTACGTGTGTGGCGCGCACGGGGCCCCGAGCCGGAGCAGCCTTTCTTCTGCCCCAGGCTGCTTCACTTTCCCTCCCGGTTTATGCCTTCGCCCGGAGACGGGCATATTTCGTGATCTACGGTGGTTCTTGTCATTTTTCTTCCTTCGTTCCTTCCTTACTTACCCTTTGTTTTCTTTCTCTCCTTGTACTCTCCTTGCCTTCTTCTCATTAGTCTCCGCTTCGGCGTTTGAGACACTTCTTCCTTCTTTCTCTTCATTTCCTATCCTCTTCTTCTTTCCTCCCTGTGCGTGTCTGAAGGCCGACCCACGCATTATCGTGCGTAGCAGGTGACGGGGTAACGCGTAATTCCCCGCCCCGGGTAGACAAGTAGGGCACGTACGTACCCCCTGGTAAAGGCCAGGCCCAGGGAGGGGTGATTACCCGAGCTGGTACCTTCCGAACGTGCCGATTGGTCCCTCCGACAGTTCTCGGGAGGTGTGACCTGAGGTGTGAACAATCACCTAAGGCGGGTAAGCCCTCGGAGAGGGCCCCCACTAGGAAGGAGCGCGCCATCGGAGACGCCGGTAATCACGGGGGACACTTCCGCGATGACTTCCTTATCTTCTTTCGTGACGTTGACCCAGAAACGTAAGTTAGACTCGCCTCAGCCTAAAAAGACTCTGCCTAATGTACCTAAATTTCTGGTTGTCTCTCGCACCGACGGAAAGGATTTCAATTCTGTCAATCCTTTCGTTATACAGAAAGGTGTAGATGCAATTGCTGGCCCTGTTAAAACCTGTTCACGTCAGCGCAATGGCACATTGTTGCTGGAAGTGGAAAGTGCCTTCCAAGCCCAAAAACTGATACGTACTACGTTGTTGCACACGTTTCCAGTTAAGGTAGAAGCGCACCGCACACTCAACTCGTCACGGGGGGTAGTTTTTACGAGATCCCTTGACGGGTTGTCTGATGACGACATCCGGTCCTATATGTCCGATCAGGGTGTGACAGCCGTCCACAGGGTGATGAAAAAGGTAGATAACCAGCTGACACCGACTCGTACTGTGTTTTTGACATTCGACAGAGTTGACCTCCCGTCGAAGGTCAAAGCAGGGTACGAAGTTATCTCAGTCCGTCCTTATATTCCAAACCCAACGCGCTGCTACCAATGCCACAGGTACAACCATACCCGTGAACATTGCCCAAATGCAGCAAAGTGTGTCACTTGTGGTAGGGACGCCCATGAGGGGGATTGCCCACCTCCGTCCCCTCACTGCCTTAACTGCAACGGCGACCATGCGGCTTCCTCTCGCGACTGCCCTGTATACAAGGATGAGAAGGTAATCCAGCAAATTCGGGTTACGGAGAAGGTATCAACATCTGCTGCTCGTAAGTTGTTGGCGAGTCGAAAGCCCGCTGTCCTCCCAGCGGGTACATACAGTAAGGTACTCACCTCAACTCGACCTACCAAGGATTCCAGTACCCAGACATGTGACTTCACTTTCGCTGACACAGTTGTGCGATCCGCCAGCCCGAAGATTGCCCGTTCCACGTCCCCGCTTCCTCCTGCTGCTTCTAGGGTACAGTCTTCGTCAAACTCTAGTAAACCGCGAGCACCTAAACAAGATGCCCGGACCTTGAAAAAGGAACCCGTCCGTGAGGATTTTCTGCGTTCTCAGGCTTCCCAACCGTCAACTGCCTCTTCCCGCCGTCACTCTTCCAGAAGAGCTGACAAGAAAAAGAGTTCCTCCTTCCCCGCCGAGGCGTGACCCATCCGTCACGCCGTCCAACAGTTGCCGGCCTCGGCCGTCTTCTGTTTCACCGGGTCGCTCCGTCTGCCGGGCACCCGGCCCTCTACCGGCGGCGGAAACTGCCCCTCCTGATCAACTCAGGGAGGTGGCAGGCGCGTCGGTCGAACCTATGGACCACGACCCTTTGCCCCTGGACAGCGATAGCAGTGCTCCCTCGAAATCGGGTCCTCAGCGGCCGTCGAGGTGACCCCGCTTGCTAGTTGGTTTTTATCCTTATTTCTTATCTCATTTTTATCATGGCGCTCCTTCAATGGAATATTCGCGGCGTTCGTTCTAATCGGGAGGAGTTAAAACTACTCCTTCGATTGCACTGCCCGCTTCTAGTCTGCCTCCAGGAAACTAAGATGCGTCCCCGTGATCGTGCAGACTTTCCACACTACACCTCTGTGCGGTTCGACTTGCCACCCATGGAAGGTATCCCAGCCCATGGAGGGGTTCTGATGCTCCTTCGAGACGATGTCTATTACCGTCCCATTTCATTGCATACTCACCTACAGGCAGTTGCCGTCCGCATCACCCTATCCACACTTACCTTTTCCCTCTGTAATATTTATTCGCCGTCGTCAGCTGCCCTTACTAGGGCAGATGTGCTACACCTTGTTGATCAGCTCCCTTCACCCTTCGTGTTGATAGGCGACTTTAATGCCCACCACCCCTTATGGGGCTCTCCGGCACCTTGTCCGAGAGGCTCCCTTTTGGTGGACCTTCTCCAACACCTCGATCTTGTCTGCATCAACACCGGTGCGCCAACCTTCCTTTCTGACACAACACACACTTACTCCCATATAGACCTCGCAATATGCACTCCTCAGCTTGCCGGTCGGTTTGAGTGGTATGCACTTTCTGACACGTACTCGAGTGACCATTTCCCCTGTATCATCCACATTCTGCATCATTCCCCATCTCCTCGTCCCACCAGTTGGAACATTTCTAAAGCCGACTGGGGGCTTTATTCTACCATGGCTGTTTTTCACGATCGGGATTTTCCCACCTGTGACAGTCAGGTCGACTACCTCACAGAGGTTATTCTCACAGCTGCCGAACGTTCCATACCTCGTACTTCCTCTTCTCCACGTCGTGTCCAGGTCCCTTGGTGGACTGCAGCCTGCCGCGACGCGCTTAGAGCCCGGCGCCGTGCTTTACGCACCTTCCGCCGCCACCCGACTTTGGAGAATTGCATACATTATAAACGTATGAGAGCGCAATGTCGTCGTATCATGAACGACAGCAAGAAAGCTTGCTGGACTGCTTTTACTAGTTCTTTTAACCGTTTTACTCCCTCCACGTTTGTTTGGCGTGGCCTACGCCGTCTATCCGGCATCAAGGTCCACTCCCCGATTCCTGGCCTGACCGTGGAGAACGCAGTCCTCGTGGACCCCTCTGACGTTTCCAACGCATTGGGCCGTTTCTTTGCGGAGGTTTCGAGTTCTGCCCATTACCACCCTGCCTTTCTCCCTCGCAAACAGGTAGAGGAGGCCCGGCCGCCTTCTTTCCACTCTTCTAATCGTGAAAATTATAATGTCGCCTTCACCATGCAGGAGCTGGACCGTGCTCTCTCCCTGTCCCGATCTTCTGCTCCCGGGCCCGATTCCATTCACATTGAAATGCTGAAGAACCTCTCTCCTGCGGGCAAGTGCTTTCTTCTCAGTACCTACAATCGCATATGGACTGAAGGTCATGTTCCCACAAGTTGGCGTGAAGCCACTGTTGTCCCCATCCCCAAACCAGGGAAGGACAAACATCTTCCTTCCAGCTATCGTCCTATTTCTCTGACGAGCTGTGTCTGTAAGGTGATGGAACGCATGGTTAACGCTCGGTTGGTCTGGCTCCTCGAATCTCGCCGCCTCCTGACTAATATCCAATGCGGTTTTCGTCGACACCGCTCTGCTGCTGATCACCTCGTTACGTTGTCGACCTTCATTATGAACAACTTTCTAAAGAAGCGTCAAACAGTAGCAGTGTTCTTCGACTTGGAGAAGGCATACGATACCTGTTGGAGAGCGGGCATTCTCCGCACATTGCACACATGGGGCCTTCGGGGCCGCCTTCCTCTTTTCATTCAAGAGTTTTTGGCGGATCGCAAGTTCCGGGTACGGGTGGGCTCTGTTTTGTCAGATACCTATTGCCAGGAGAATGGGGTACCACAGGGCTCCGTCTTGAGTGTGGCGCTCTTTGCCATTGCAATCAATCCGATCGTGGATTGCCTTTCAGCCGACGTCTCCGGATCTCTTTTTGTTGACGATTTCGCAATTTATTGTAGCGCCCAGCGGACGTGCCTCTTGGAGCGTTCTCTTCAACGCTGTCTTGACCGTCTCTATTCCTGGAGCATCGCAAACGGCTTCCGATTCTCCACTGAGAAAACTGTGTGTATAAACTTCTGGAGATATAAGGAATTTCTTCCATCCTCTCTACATCTCGGCCCTGTTGCTCTCCCTTTCGTGGAGACTACGAAATTCTTGGGACTCATGTTGGATCGTAAACTTTGCTGGTCCACGCACGTGTCCTACCTGGCTGCCCGTTGTGCCCGATCCCTTAACGTCCTTCGTGTCCTCAGTGGCACGTCATGGGGAGCGGACCGTACCGTCCTGCTTCACCTTTACCAGGCGATTGTTCAGTCGAAGCTCGACTACGGAAGCCTTGTATACTCTTCTGCACGGCCGTCGATTCTCCGCCGTCTCAACTCTATCCACCATCGGGGATTACGTCTGGCGACCGGTGCATTTTATACCAGCCCTGTTGAAAGTCTGTATGCCGAGGCTGCTGTATTACCCTTGACCACTCGGCGTGACATACTTTTGTCTCGGTACGCATGCCGCCTGCGGTCGATGCCCAACCATCCATCTTACCGATTATTTTTTGACGACTCACTCGATCGCCAATATCAGTTGTCTGCGATTGCCTTGCTTCCACCTGGAGTTCGGTTTCGCCGCCTACTACAGCGGCTCGATTTTACCCTTCCTTCCACCTTTCGGTTGAGCGGGAGCCCATTGCCACCGTGGCATAAGGCCCCGGTTCACACTCACCTCGAACTTAGTTCGCTCCCCAAGGAGAGCACTCCGGATTTGGTATACCGCTCGAGGCTTGTCGAACTCCGTTCGCGGTTCGATAACGCCATATTTATTTACACTGATGGTTCCAAGAGCACTGCCGGTGTCGGATCTGCCTTCGTCGTCGGGGACAACCGTTTCCAATACAAGCTCCCTGACCGGTGCTCTAACTTCACGGCTGAGCTTTTTGCCCTCCACCAGGCCGTTTTGTACACCTGCCGCCACCGCCAACCTTTCTATGCCATATGTTCGGACTCCCTTAGTGCCCTGCAGAGTCTTAAGGACCGTCTCTCGAACCATCCTCTCGTATATCAGATCCAACGCTCCCTCCGGTTGTTAGCAGATGACAGCTGTCATGTTTCCTTCCTGTGGGTCCCTGGCCATGTGGGTGTGCCCGGGAATGAGGCCGCCGACATAGCAGCCAAGGCAGCGGCTCTTTTGCCTCGCATGGCTACCTTTTGCGTCCCATCTGACGATGTTCAACGGGCTCTCCGCCTGAGTATAGTGTCGCAATGGCACAGTGCGTGGTTCTCACTTACGGACAATAAATTGAGAACTGTAAAACCGATCCCGACCGCTTGGAGGACCTCCTCACGCCCCTCTCGGCGGGAGGAGGTCATCCTGGCCCGGTTGCGGATCGGTCACTGCCGTTTCAGCCACCGTCACTTGCTATCCGCTGACCCTGCACCGTTGTGCTCCTGCGGTGCACTGCTGACAGTGCGACACGTTTTACTGACTTGCGTTAATTTTAATCATCTCCGTGTAGCTCTTCACTTTCCGTCTACTCTGGAGGAAATTTTAGCTGATGACACACGAGCAGCGGTTCGAGTTTTGCGTTTTATCAACTTGGCCAACTTATCCAAGGATATTTAACCCTTTTAATTGTCTTTTATCTTTCGTTTTTAGCCTCTTCTGGATGTTCTGACAGTCCCCATTTTTTTTGAGGCCATAGCGAATCTATGTTTTTGACTGGGCGCTAATGACCATAGAAATTGTGCGCCCTAAAACCACAAACAAAAAAAAAAAACAAACAAAAAAAAAAAAAAAAAAAAATTGGGAAATATAAATTTCTGTAATGGCCTGTTTTTACTTAGATAGATACTTCCTTTGACACTTAACAAGTCGGTAAGGAGTCGAATGATTTGCATATTTTGGGATGTAATTACTTTTGCTTAAAAAGCGAATGTCTGGAAAATTCTCGCAGTTTCTAGAACAGATGTAGCAACAATTGTGAAATTGGTTTCTTCTTCGTTGGCAAGAAGTTTTATTGCTTCTGACATTTTATTGCCAAGTCTGTGAGGGTTTTCCTTCAGCTACGTTCCTGAATAGGAAAGCTATGTCTTTCTAACACTTTCGCTGCGGTTGACGCTATCCTACATTGAGCGCGGACGCTTATAAGCGTCAGCCGCAGCGAAAGTGTCAGTAGAAAGTGAAATTCATCCGTAAATACCTGTAGCTTGAATAGAATCTTAAACTGTACTGTTGGAGACCTTTCCAGTGACTTAAACGTAACCCAGATAGCGCGGAATTATTTTTGGTTTAATTTTTTTTCATTACCTTCGTATGACTGCACAAGATGGATCTAACTGATTTTTTTCACAATCACGCTATTAGTTTTGCAACACTGTCCTCCTTTCTGGAATACCGTCAAAATGAATGTTTTACCATTTTAATCTAACGAATCATTATTATTAAAACAACATTTAAGATGAAATATATACTTATAAATGTCTCAAATACTGAAGAAAGTTCCAGAAATATAAAGCCAACTACGAGGTAGTGTTCAGTATCTTCTGTGTGAACCTCAACTTTGCTGCTGTATCCAACCACTTTGCAATAGACAATACAACCTAAAATTCATCTGCAATGGGTGCAGGCGATTCAAAGAAATAAAACATGACACTGTACACGAATTCTTACAGAAAATAATAAAAAAGTAAGCTGCCGTTCTCGTCAAATGTTCAAATGTTTGTATAGATTATGGGACTTAACTACGGGGTCATCAGTCCCTAAACTTACAAACTACTTACGAACTAGGACGGCACAAATATCCATGCCCGAGGGGGGATTCGAACCCCCGACCGTAGTGGCCGTGCTGACCGTGACTGGAGCGCCTCAGTCACCTCGGCCACCGCGGCCGGCGCCGTTCTCGTCCTTCTGGAAGGACATCAGCGCTATCTGGGTTAAGAAAGATTGGTGTTTCATTTATTACCCATTTTTGTGGCACTACATACATTCCCTATTTGAAAACCTATGTTACAAATCAATATAAACGATACTCTTCGCATTTATCCGATGCCGTATTCAGAAATGTGGCTCTTCGGCCTGATAGCGCGCTGCTGTCGTAGTGTATAACCAGTTAGTGAGACTGTCGTGACTGTATATGTTAGATTATGTTCAAAACTTAATGCTAGTTTCGGTCTTTGTTGATTGTCTGGCACTGTAGAAGAATTTGTGAAATCAGTTCCCTCTGTAATCTCAAACAAAATAAACCGTTAACCGGCACGAAAGATGGTGGGTTAGAACAGGAGCAGTGGATGGGCATTGTGGGATGGTGTTCCTGTGCTCTTACAAAGTGAACTAAAATTTCAGCTCAGGGAATTTACAATCAGTTACAAATTGCGCGTTAGTTAGGTCATTGTGTATCACACGGTGGCAATTTCTCTGGCGCCTGTCAAAACTGACTGCCGTGATATGACAGCAGTTCGACGCGACAATTACACCGTATTGTATTCGTCTAAAATTTCGTCGCTGGGTTTTGCATTATGCAGGATCACATGCCAGCACCAATTAAAGCTTTGGCACTACACAAAAGGGCAGCATTATAACCGCAGAGTGATGTTTCAGTCTGGTAAAATAATGATTTCCTTTGATTTTGCAGTTGCAGTGCTTGCCTCTGACGGCTGTGTGTTCCTGCTTATATTGTGGTGTCGACACGTGGCCTACAATGGGTCACTCCGTATTACAACGTAATTCCGCCTTATTCTCGTCCCATTTCATTCTTTCAAGCAAGAAAACTTGAGCAACATATCCTGTAACTAGAATGCAGTTAAATTCATGTTATTACTTTTTCGAATGAACATATCGGAAGTGTGACGCGTTACAGTGTCGCTAGGGCACGGAGAAAGGCCTTAGCAATTGGCGTGTCGAAGAAAGTTTGACTTTAAAAATGCTTTTTTGTACGGTATATTAACCCAGATAAGGCTGACGTTCTTCCAGAAGGACGAGAACGGCAACTCTTTCATTGTTGTAATCAATAATTCGTGCATAGTGATGTATTTTATTTCTTTGAGTAGTCTGGTTCCATTTCAGATCAATTTTAGCTTGTATTGTTGATTTTATGAGGTTGGATACGGCTTCTAATTTGAGGTTCATACAGAAGATATTAAAGACTTCCTCGTAGTTGGGTTTGTATTTCTTGAACATTCTTTCATTTTTGAGACATTTATATGCATATATTTCATTTTAAATTATATTTTAATAAAAATGATTTAGCAGATTAAAATTCTAAAACAATCATTTGATATACTTCCAGAAAGAAGGGCAGTATTGCAAAACTAATGGCATGATTGTGAAAAAAATATCACTTATAACGATCTTTTGCAGTCATATGAAGGTAATTAATAGCTTCTGAAACAAAAAATTAAACCAAAAATAATTCCGCTCAATCTGGGTTAACACTGTTTTTATCATACTTTGCTTTTTAATATAGCGTCTATTTAATTTTGCATATGTATACCAATCTGTGGACCGGATGATCATTAGGTGTCCTCACCACATGGGGTATATCTTTCTCTGTCATTCGTTTCTTTCTTCACTTATTGAAAAATATGTGAAATTTTGATTTGTTTCCTACAAAAAGCTTTACAAATCAGCATTCAATCTTCGGCGATCATATATGGTAAATGGGATGAATAAATATTTATATTTAACTGCGATGGTGAAGGTATTGGTCAGAGGACAACCTTGGGTTGTTTAAGGATTGTTAAGGAAACCAGCCATTATCTTTCGAAAGAACCGTTCCTTCTCAAATGCCCATTCCGCCATTTGCATAGAGCTATTTAGAAACACTGCCCCTCCCCCTGCGTGATAGATAGTTGTGACTGCTCGTGGTCTTTCTTTGCCCATTGTAAGAATAAAGGGAGTCCCATAACGAGTATAGAGTTTTTGAAGTATTTGAGCTGATTATGTAATTAGGCATTGCTTGAAAAGTTTCAAAATATATTCATGATATTCGACTTTTATTTTCTTTATTTTGAGTTTGTCTGGATATTCCAGGTGAGGAGGACTCATGACATCGTAGTTTCATCCCTTAAATAATTAAACAAACCTACAAAATTGCGGAAAACTTTAATCAAGTTTAGTGTTATCAGTATTTGAACCGTCGTCCTCCCGAATTTGCAGTGGGGTGGAAGTAGAGAGGACACGAAATTGGAGCGTCCATTAAAAGGAAAATACATGGACGGTTTTCCCGTAAATATTACACTCGTCTGAATGTTACAGGATAACGAAGTCTCTCAAAATTCTTTTCACAAGTCACATCAAATATCTGAAAAAAATGCAGTACCGCTGCAGAAGCAAATGAATAATTATATTTTTCAAGTCTAACTTGCAATATAGTGGTCACGAATGAAGTCATATCTCTGTGACATGTAACGCGAAAGCTGCTCTCTTTTAACGCAGACGTTTGTATATATCCACTACATACGAGGACTGAAACTCAAATAGTGGTAACACTGCTGTGGAGACACTAGGCAATGGAATATACTACTGTCGCTGAGAGCACACGTTGTTGACATACCTACCTTACCTCCGAGCAAAAAGATTTTTCCGTCGCACGCTACAGGCGTGCGCACAATCACTTGTGAGCCAGCGGTGTAACGTAACGGTGTCACTATGTTTTCGAAACAGGAACAACGGAGTTGGATCAAGATTGAATGTGGCAGAGATCTTTCAGCCCGACAGTGTCATCAAGGTCTTAAGAGGCGTGCGGGTAATCGGTACCCACCGATCACTTTGCACAATGCGCGGGCGCATAGAGAGCAACCTATGACTGCTCTGTTCGGTCAGTGGGACTGGTAAGTACTGTACCATCCACCATATTCCCCGGACTTACGGCCTTCTGAATTTGATTTGATTCCGAAGAGGAACACTACGTGTGGCTTTCGCTTCAGAACGATTCCAGAGATTCCAGAGGCGTTAGAACCCTGCATTCGAACCATCAACAGAGCAGGCTCTGCTAATGGTATACTAAGCCTTCCACATCGCTGGCAACAGGTTCTACACAACGCTGGTGACTACTTTGAAGCACAGTAGGAGGTGTAACCATGTAACGCTTTCGTGTCGGCAGTCACTAAATAGTTGCCATTAGTAAAGTTCCAACCCTCATGTTTAAAGGTCGTTGGAAGATAAAATGATTTACACAACGTACGAAGTTAACGCTCTCAATTTGTCATGTGGTAACTGTTTCTTCATTCGTCCAAGTCTGTATCATGCCACTAAATATGTCTTGGTTCTGCTCTCTTCGGTTTTCTTCAAAATGTTCAAATGTTCGTAAATCTATCGGACTCACATCGTGGTTATTAATCCGTAGCTTACAAAATATTTAAAATAAGGTAAACTAACCTAAGGACAACACAAACACGCATGCCCGAGGGAGGACTCGATCCCCGACGGCGAACTGCCGCGCGCACCGCAGCATGGCGCCGCAGTGAGCACGGCTAATCCGCCGCGGCTTTGTTTTCTTTCGATGCAAAGATATCACACATAAACGTTTGTCAAGTCCAACTGGATAATTTTCGGCTTTTAGATTAGTTTTCGTTCCGTAGATCCATGTTGAGGAGATCCTCGTGGATGTGGAACATGCCAAGAAACAAAATTTACAAGGTGAATAATAGATAATACTAATAAATACAGATACATACATTTTAAAGTGTTTTTTAGCTGATAATATAATACTAATATAGTATGAGTACCGATACATACATTATTTGGTACAATTTAAAAATTCACTAATGGTGTAGAAGGAGTTGGCCAGTAGAAAGTCTTTTTGGTTCCTCTTAAACTGATCTTTATTTGTAGCTAAATTTTTTATACTTGACGGTAAATGATTGAAAATGTGTATTCCTGAGTAGTGGACCCCTTTTTGAACTCAAGTAAGTGCTTTTAAGTCCTTCTGTAGATCATTTTTATTCCCAGTATTGTATGTATGAACAGAGCTGTTTGTTTGGAAAAGGGATATATTATTTATGACTAATTTAATTAAGAAATAAATATACTGAGGGCAGTAGGTAATATACCCAGTTCTTTGAAGAGGCACCTCCAACGTTAATTGCAATTTGAAGTTTTGTGCCAAGAACAGGCACTTTGTGTTTTTCATTCTTCCCTTAAATAAAGTTGCTGAAATATAACCGTTGGAGAGCTGAGCCGAATTGATTCCATCTCATTGTATATTTTACAACAATTTTTGGTGCAATCATATATTTTTGACGACGTTATAGCGTAATTTTTTATTAAATAAATCGCAATTTGCGATCACTTATGGTTTCACTGTACTACGTAATACCAATGTGCGGCGAATGAAAATTTGTGCCCGGCCGGGATTCGATGTCGGGATCTTCTGCTTACTAGGCAGACGCGTTGACCACTCCGTCACCGAGGACACTATGACCAACCCGACTGCAGAGGACTCTTCCCTGCGCGTCTCCCGCCACATCGAAATCTCGATCTGCACGCTGTCTCTTTCCTGTTACCAAAGCCTATTTTTTGCTGCATAGGCCTACTTCCGACGTGTCCGTGCCTAATACTTGTGCTGTGATCAGTCCACCTCACAAGGACGTCCTTCAACGTCTTCTTTTCTTACTGTCTGTCGAAGGGGAAGGAGGACGGGCTGTGGGTCGACTAATGGTCCAGGGGATAAGCGACCGCTGTTTGATGCGGACACGATTTGGGAGGAGACAGGCGGCCGGCCCCAAAGACAAGAAAATGTTTATCGCCGGCAAAAACTTGTGTAACGACGCTGGGCGGCGCTCCGTCCAGATGAGCTAGGGGCAGTTCCGCCAGGGCCGATCCCACCCTCCCCTCCCCTCTGCCCACGCCTCCGCCCCCTCGCCCAGCAGCCCAGGGAGCGCGTAATGACCCTCCCGGCCTGATTGCCACTATCGAAAACCGTTCCGCCGCTCTTGAGCCTCCGTCTGCCCACGCCCCCGCCTCCGCCCCCTAAATAACCTTTCGCTGCCATCCCGGCAGTTGCAGTCAGCGGGGCTCATGAAGACCGATGCCGGTCCGCCTTTCGGTCCATTACGCGGCTAAGCAACTGCCAGTGCTTTCGAGAATTACAGGTGAAACGGCTGCCTTTTCCCTAGCCGTTACTCGCATGTTGCACAGTGCAGTGTGCAGATCTATCTACCACATCTACGCACACAAAGTGTTGCTAAACTACTTACTTTATTTCTAGTGGTGTCATTACTGGGTGTTGCTCGAGAATGTATTCTGATGTTCTTTATTAACATACAGTATCATAATTCCCCCCCCCCCCGTGGTAATGGCCGCATGCTCTAGGACGTGTTTGCCTTAGATTATGCGGGTGCTCCCGTCGGAGGTTGAAGTCCTTCCTGGAGCATATATTTTTTAATGAGGCGCGTCTAAAAAGTAAGTTCCGTTTGATTATATAAAACGAACGGGTACAGATACAGAAAAAATATTGATTGTACAAAAATCTGCAACGGTTAAACTACTTTTCTACTTTGTAGGCAATTGTCATAGCATGGTACAAGTTTTTGTGAGCCTTTTTCATAGAATGTAGCCGCCTGTGTATTCAACCATGTGGTAACATGTTCTTTCAGCTCGTCATCATCGTTGAAGTGTTGTCCACCAAGGACAGATTTTAGGTGTAAGAAGAGGATTACTGTCAAAAGATTTTTTTTTTCACGATAATGCCTGACCTCACTGACCGAATGTAACCAAACAATTCTTACGGAAATTTCAGTGGGACCTGTTTGATCATCCTCAATACAGCTCGGACCTATCTCCTAGCGACTTTCATCTTTTCTTACACCTAAAAAAATCTGTCCTTGGTAGTCATGTCGGAATAGCTCAATGGTAGAGCGCTTGCCCGCAAAATGCTCAGGTCCCAGGTTCGAGTCCCGGTTCCAGCACACAATTTTAATCTGTCAGGAAGATTCACTACAACAGTTATTTACAATGGTCGCAATCACCTTGTATAAATTAGCCACATTTCAAATATTGTCATGTCAGATAAACAATCACTAACTTAATATTTTTAATCAGTACATAACAATACTTTTTTACTACTGGGTCATATTACTGGGTCATAGTCATTTCTTACTGGTAAATTTAATGAACCTCCTTGAAATATTATGAGTCATGTATCAGCTTTGATGGTTTCGTACTCGCACAAGACTACACGTAGCCACAAATTAAACATTTAGATTTATTTCTTTTGATAGCAAACCCATACATCAAATACTTGCAGTCATAAAGTCTTGATTTTTTTATTCGTTTCCGTTACTGTAACTTTCACTAGACGTGGATGACTGCGCAGATCTGATACATCTAAGAAAGAAAATTAATTTGCCTTTCGAATTACTGACATAGCTATATTACGGGCCTGGAGACGTGGTCGCGGTTTCCAAAAGGTTGAATTAGACTGTGCTAGAGGATGACTATATAAAAATCCTTCTTTGCTGCGGCTCGTACACACGCATAACTCGGTCGCTCACATACATTATTTGAAATTAATTAACGTTGATTAATTATTGCCAGGGATTTTATCTAGGGTGGCTGTATCTAAACGATAAGACAAATATATATAATGTACTAGTATAGTTTGTCCCATAATTGCGGTACACTGGCGGGAACCAGTAAAAAAATTGTTCTAGCCCCCAAAATAACATAATATTAATCCTACTTACATTTACCGAACGGTTATTTTTATATAAGTGAAAGCAGAAGGAAGGCAATACCACGGCAAAATTCTGAGTCCACACGACCGTCCGAAAAACTAAGTTGGCGATCGCGTCCATGTCCGCTGCTAAGTTCTGCACAGTACATCTCAAACGAAAATTACTGTACCAGATTCAGCGTTAGAAGCCGCCGACTCATGACTGTTTAAAGCCGTACTGCCAGTACACAGTATAATTCTTTACATAGTGATGGAATCATTGATTTGACTGCACCGCGTTAGAATTTTAATATAAATACACCTTATATTAATTTCTATGTACGTTGGTCCACCCAAAGTATTAGTTTTAAACAATTGCAAATTTCCTTGCACACCTCAGAGAAATATTTAGTGCGTTTTGCACATTAATCATCAATACAGTCTTATAGGAGTCCTTCGACTGCTATTTTCAGTGAGCTAATCAGATTTAAAGTATGCACAAAATTACGGACGATTGTAAAGAATTAGATACATTACACAAAGGAAACGTATATAAATAAATGCACATCATGTACGAATATATCAGAATGTGTGTTACGACAGCCTCAAATGCTCACTGCCTTGGCACGATGTCGACAGGGCTTCCTTAGTAAAAAGCGTAAACATACATAGAAAAAAGGGCGTGTTTTTTAAGTTCTGTGTGACAAATAGGTAAGTAGGAAGGTGAACAGAGTGGGGTAAACCGTATTAAAGCGGAGATAACGGATCTTACGGTGTGTGTGATCATTGATGTGAATAAAGATGAATTTCTACTAACGGATGACTGCTATATTCGTGACCATGTCGCAGCTTATGGTGTACGTATTCTATTACTATGTTAGTCCATCTCCTTTTGCGACATTCTATCCACTTCAGGTCCGTTTTCACGCATTTCAGTGAGGTAATGTGTACCGAATAATGTGTTGTACATGGATTAATTTTGATTGTGCATTCATTTGTATATCTTGGTTCTGTCTGAAAAATGTGGTGCCAATAGAGTTAGCATCGTGAGTCTTGACGGGATAGCACAGTCGGTAGTGCGCTTGCCCGCGAAAGGCAAAGGTCCCTGGTTCGAGTCCCGGTTCCGGCACACAATTTTAATCTGCCTGGAAGTTTCAGAGTTAGCAATAATTACGTAATAAATTAAATCCTCATCTGCGACGAGGCGGTTAATTCAGATTTCATGGCTTTGACGTTGTGTCTCCTACGTGTTGTACTCAGGTAAAGTTTTGAAGGCAGTTCAATAAAATGGGAATAGCCTACAGTCAATAGTTTTACTGCATGAACAGCTGAAAAGTACTAAGCATAAACTTTTTTCGTTTCATCGTATTGTTGGGGTTGAAACCACTTGCAAAGTTTGTCAGAATTTGCTGATCTCAGTCTCCAATAGTGGTTGAATAAATTCTCATTAATCACACGTCACATTATGTTTCGTGCATGTCGTTGTTCACGACTTCATTTTCCTTAACATAGGTGTTTCCGTCCATTACAGAGATTGTTTCTGTAAGTAGTACATATTTCTCTGGGATTTTGTTGGACACTTCTGTACGTAATCAGGTCTTTCATATTTGCTTTAATGTGAATGTATTCTTTTTTAAGTACGTGTTTGAGCACTGGGTATTTGATTAAATAGTGTGGGTATTGTTGGCTCACGCGACATTTCCGAAGCAAGCTTCGTCAACTTCTGGGCTGTTTCGTGCAAGGAGCTTCGCATGTTTTCTGGCGATAGCGCCGTGCTGTTTGTAGGGCATGCTACCGGCAGTGGACAATCAACAGTCTGAAGTCACAGTCCGCGAGACGGGCGGGTCTTTCACAAGACAGTGCGGCGCTTGGTTGGTACGGGACGGAACGTAACGTCAAAGTGCCTTTCAGCTGCCGTGGATGACTCAGCAGTGGAGGAATGAAAGCAGTAAGAAAATTACAGCTAACCCTTGTCGTCAGCTAACCTTCCCCACTCTCTACTAACCAACAGTCAATTGCTCCGCCTAACGAACGTCTGGCGAATCGTATGCCATTTAAGACTGACATCACCTCCCAGTAAGGATCATTTCGTACATTTATTCAGCGAATATGGTTAACGAATGACCCTCGGTTAAATTTCATGCGCATTATCGAGCTTACAATCTAGGTTTTTACTTGCCTTATCTCAGTCAAACCAAGATTTCGAAGGAATTTTCGACTACGTGTTGGTAATATTCGCAAGCAGGAGGTCCCGGGTTCGAATCTCGGCCGCTACATTAATTTCAATTCAGTGTCTCTACTTCAGTTTAATAGCTTCAATTCGTTTACTATGTTTCGATAGTCGCTGTTCTTCTTAACGTGGTCCTCAGAGATGCTTGTGGGTATTTATTAGACGGTGAACTCCGCATTTCTATGTCGTCATTTACTGTTGGTTGCGGTATGGAGATTGACGGTTCCAGCACACCGCTCTCCTGGCCGTTGTCAGCTCCCAGACCGTGCTGCTTCTCACTCTGTCCTCGCTCCATACAAATATCCCTGGCTGTATGTGCATCGCAAGGCTGATGGACACCTGCCCACTCACTCGCGGAGGCGGATGCATAGTGGCAATTTAAAAAGTGGTATTTTCAATGGCGGGCTTATTTAAGTCATCTATTTCGTTATACATGGTGAGGGGTGATGATACTGGTAACCCTGAACAAAAAGCTTCCAATAAACGTACGCCATTTTCTTAATGAGAAGAACTAGGAACAAAAAAATCCAGATTACAACAAATTAGGATACTATTACTTTATAGTTTTTTGTGTGAGTTTCCTCACTTCATTGTACCTTGATGCTCTTGTAGGTAGGTGTTCATCGGAGCTCAGCTCTGTAGCCCTTTACTGGAGCATAAGCACGTGAAACACGAGCGACAAGTTCCTCTGTTGTGTCAACTCTGTGCTTGTACACTTCGCTCTTGAGCCATCCCCACAAACAATATTCGAATGAGGTACGATCGGGTGACTAAGCAATAACTCCACGGCAAACTATTGACCTACTAGGATACGTTGAGATGCTACTTCACTGGCAGTACGGAATGTGTAGGAGCTCCGCCTTGCTTAAAGTACACTCTAGCTCGTGTTGCCAAAGGGTTATCAAATGTTCAAATGTGTATGAGGTCTTATGCGACCAAAGTGCGTGGTGATCAGTCGCTAGACTTACACACTGATTACTTAACTAACTTACGCTAAGGACAACGCAAACACCCATACCCGAGGGAGAATTCGAACCCCCGTCCGCAGCGGCTGTGCAGTCCTTGACTGGCGCGCCGCAGACCGTTCGGCCACTGCGGCCGGCTAAAGGGTTATCCTCCACGTATCTGGCAGCACATTTTGAAGAAAGTAAAGATACCGTATCTAAAACAACTGGAGCCCAATGAGTTGGTCATCAATGACACCGCTCCACTCATTGACTGAAAACATCTTCCGTGAGGAAACTTGCACAAATAAACAAATCATAAAACTATCATAATTTTCACTCACATGCACTTCTCCCGTCCCTAGTTGTTTCCATTGGTTTACCCGGAAACAGGAAAATTGCGTATGTTTATTAGAAGTTTCTTGTTCAGAATCACGAGTACTATCACTCCTCAAAGCCTGTACCTTTGCTCTTGACTCACCCTGTATTTTTGTTGGTGTGACCCTTCATCTACATGAATTTTCATTACTTTCGTTCCTCTTTACAGACTCGTTGCCATGAATCAGTTTGTTGTTGTGAGGATGCGTATGTAGTCTAAACTAAGTGTCCTACTGTGGCTTCGGTAGAAAAACTAAAACTCTCATCGGGTTTGGAAATTAATTATTTGTAACCTGTACCCTTACATAATTCAGAGGTCACTCTCCCAGCACATGTGGTTTCAAAGACATCAGTATATAAAACTTCCTAGCTGATTAAAGCTGCGTGCCACAGCGAGATTCGAACACAGGACCTTCGCCTTTAGCAACTGAGCTACGTGGACGTGCCTCAGCACGTCTCCTCACCGGTTGAGTTCCGGCTGTAACTCGTGTTCTACGTCCCAGACTTCAGAGAGGATGAGTTTGAGGAGTGTACATGTAGGTCTGTCAGAGACCAGTGAATCGCAAAGGTCCTCGGTTCGAATCGCGGTTTGGCTCACAGTTTTAATGGGCAAGGAGTTACGTGTCAGGCACACTCCAATGCGTAATGCAAAATTAATTGTGGCATCAGTATGTAATTCCAAATAGTCTGGAAAATTGTCAGCACTATAGTTTTTTGCGCATTACCATGTTCCAGCGAATGCTTTTCTTGGAAAGTAGAGAAATTTGCTGTTCGGCCACTACTACCACTACCACAACTGGAAAAACAGTAGCTCTCTTCGTAGTTGATTTACTATCAAAATGTTTACCTACTTTTATAGAACATTGTACACACTTTTGCTTTCTCGTCTGGCACCAAAAAGTCCATAGAGCCCTAGAGAAAAATTTCGGGAACCAACTGCTCATGACACACCAGAGTGATGATGAGTACAATGAGAGCGCTTCAGTGTTGTCTACGACGTCACTGTTTACAGGTCGCGTGATAATCTCACTTTCATGAACGTGAACCTGCTCGTGTTTTTGGATAGTCATTGTTGCAACGAGTCCAAGCTGCATCAGTACTCATTATCAGAATGAGAACAAGAAAATTTCGAACAGTCAAACCAGAAATGGTAACAATTTTTGGGAACGCACAAAATTTTTGAGAACGGAATACTCTTCAATACTATATCATCAGTTTTTCGTGAACCCGTAAAAAAGCTCCAAAGGTTAATGGAAAACAATCGGTGCTAGTTTGTCACTGGAAGAATTATTCTCCTACCGACTACGCGCTTATTACTGCCAGTCGAATAAAAGAGTGCTTTTGATTACAAGATTTTCCGCCGTTCTGCCGGTAGCACGGACTTGAAATAAAGTAGCCGTGCTGGAGTAGCCGAGCGGTCTGGAATGCCACGTTAATGATCGCGCGACCTCCCGCGTCGGAGGTTTGAATCCTCCCTCGGGCATGGATGTGTGATGTCCTTAGGTTAGTTTAACTTGGTTTAAGAGTTTGTAAGACTAGGGACTGATGACCAACGTAGTTTGGTCCAATAGGGTTACAAACATTTGAACATTTCTTATAAATCAAGTGACTTTCTTCTCTCCGTCAGCGTGAAGACGTTGCTGACTTCTGGACACCGTACGACCGCTAGTGTGATCAAGGATACGAAACCCAAAGGAACAACTTCCTGTGATTAATGTATAACGAACCTAGTTTCAAGATATGATAAATGTTCAAATTTAGTTAGCCACTATAAGGAGAATAATGTTGGTATTGAAGTACAGATAGCTACTTCTTTAATTCACTTTTCTTTTTTGATATTCAGTCTGCAGATAATTTAGGAATAAACTCTGAAACTTCACCCCGTTGCTGGGGAAGTGTCGAACCATACAATTTAGATTGACATGTGTTGCTGTTGCTCTAGAATTATTCAAGTAGATATCACAGAATGTGCTTCGTAAATCTTTGTCTGATGATTGCTGAAGATAACTTGTTGCTTACCTTATATCGCTGATTGGGCCACCAATACTACCAGATTCCCCGCTCGCTTCGTCCCTGCTCCCCCCCCCCTCTCTCTCTCTCTCTCTCTCTCTCTCTCTCTCTCTCTCTCTCTCTCTCTCTCTCTCTCTCTCTCTCTCTCTCTCTCTCGTGCCTGCGTCACGTTCCGCGGTCAACCACTGACTCGGCCGCCCTGCCTGCCATCTCCGGGTACAGCCGGCCAGTATATCTCGGCTGCGTAAGCAAACTGCTGTATTATCAACAGTGTGTGCACCAGCGTCACTTTTAACAGGCGTCCCGTTACCGCAGTTAAGTGCAGTCGCATGGTAAATTTTATTCTGTTATTGATTGCGACAGCATCCTCCTAACTTAACCGATGAAACACCATTTTTATCTTTGCAAAGCGTTGTATTTGACGATGAAATAGCATAAAGTATAAATAGATGTCAATAAATAGAACAGTACTGTAATAAAGGGACTAAACATAAGGAGAGGCGTTGAATTAAAATTTATACTGTGGCCGGGATTCGAACCCGGGACCTGCTACTTACTAGGGAGGTGCTTTAGACCACTCAGCTAACACAGCCAAAACATTTCACAGGGAACATGAAGCAGAATTAAAGTATATGGTGTGGAGGGAGACGTGCTTTAAGACAGTCCATGTAGTTGTTTGGCCACAATGCTGTGTTAGCCGAGTGGTCTGCAGCACCTATCTAGTAAGTAGGAGATCCCGGGTTCGAATCCCGGCCACAGCATAATTTTAATTCAATACCTCTCCTTATGTTTAATACCTTTGGTATAACGAGACAATGTTGCCTCAAGGAATTGTATAATTTGTTGATATTTATAGGACTGTAATAAATCAGCCTCTGCTACCCTCTTCATGAAACGTTTGATTTTTGTGTTATTTCTGACAGAAGTAATTGGAAACATTTTCCACACAAGTACTTTAATACCATATATATACTTCGCAAATCCTGAAATTTTCCGACGTCTGCTCTCCTGTAAGATAGACAAACGATCGGCAACACATGAAAATTTGTGCCGGACCGGGACTCGAACCCGGGTCTCCCGCTTTTCGCGATCGGTTGCCTTAACCACTCGGCCACCCGTGCACGCTCCCCAGCCAGACCAAAACTTCCACGTGCTGCACTTGTCTCCTTCCTTCACATGCTCGCACAAGTTATAGTGTGAGTCCCGCAAGAGGGAGAGAGACAATTCTACCACCGTAAGCCTGTCATGGCGTTAATATTTATTATTATGTCTGTTCCAACAACCCATGGAAGTTTGGGTCTTGCCGAGGAGCGTGCACCCGTTTCCGAGTGGTTAAGGTGACCGGTCGCGAAAAGCGAGAGACCCGAGTTCGAGTCCCGGCCCGGCATAAATTTTCATGTGTTGCCGATCGTTTGTCTATCTTTCAGGAGAGCAGACGAGGGAGAATTTCGCGATTTGAGAAGTATATACACGATTATATTTATCTCTGCTGCGGATCACCGCCAACGTCTGTTCCCTTGGAACAGACATAATAATAAACTTTCATATCAAATATAAAATACCATGGAAACCCTCCTTCATGACTCTGTTAAGGGTCAGAAGAGTTGCATTAAAATTAAATGTGCCAAAATGCGTATATAAATATTTACGAATATACTGTAACTATTCCCCAGATTGTTGTAAACCGCCAAACATATTTGATGTTTTAACAGGCGTAATATATCTCTGATGTGGTAGTGAATGGAAGAACGCTCTCGTGTAGTACTGAAGAGTCTTTGTCTTGCGTTACGTTGGAGCAAAACTACTTGACGAAACTAAATGTATGAAATACTGGAAGAATAGCACACTGTGTAGGTCGTAATAAAATAGCGGCTGCTGTTGGAAACACTGCAGATGTATTTTTTCTGCGTGTGATTCTTACTGCAGGATACACCTACTCGTCTTTGGTTTCGTCGCTTTCCGTTGAAGGTTGCAGTTCAGTATTCCAACCCTCGAAACATTTATGTTCTTCGATATAGCATACGAGTTCATATATAGGTTCATATGTCTGTATAGCTTATGGGACTTAAATATGGGGTCATCAGTCCCTAAACGTACGAACTAGTTATTAACTAGCTAACACTAAGGACGGCACAAATATCCATGCCCAAGGGGGGATTCGAACCTCCGACCGTAGTGACCGTGCAGATCGTGACTGAGGCGCCTCAGTCAAATAGACTTACACCCCTGCAGTCATTTTCATTAGTTTCATGTGTGTGTGTGTGTGTTGTTGTTGTTAGTGTACGTTAGTGTAAGTAGTTTGTAAGTCTAGGGACCGATGACCTCAGCATTTTGACCTTTCCCTTTTTCTGCTGGGCTGATGTTTCACTGTTACATACACTAAGCGCACCACCACCCCATCGCTACGAGTGCGCGCGCGCACTAGCCTCTTTATTCTACCGAGCGAGACAGCGCAGTGGTAACACACTGTACTTGCATGTGGAAGGACGATGCTTCAGATTTATAATTTCTGTGATTTCTCTAATCACTCCAGACAAATTCTGGAATGGCTCCCTTCAAAGGACATGGCTGATTTCCTTCCCCATCTTTGACAAAAAGTATCCGAATGTGTGCTCCATATCTAATGACCATGACCCGCATGACGTCAACCGAAAAGTAAACTCTAATCTCCCACCTTACTTTTTATTGTCCTGTACATTTACAACATTCAGTATTCCAACTCTCTAAACATTTATGCTCTTATCTATATCTATAAATGTGAATGTCTGTTCGGTGTACGCTTATCACGTGCGAACGACAAGACGCAGAGACTTGAATATTTGTACAGTTACTAATTTATACCTGAGGAAGGTTTTAGGGCACGGTTTCATAGCGATCTGATAGATATTTAGTAATTTGAAGAATATAATGCGAAATGCGGAATAATAATAGCTCTTTGAAAATTATATTTACTCTTTGAAAATGGATTTATTGGTTGCATTGTTGCTTGAGGTTTGATAATGATAAAAGGGTGGAGTATATTGGGATCGAAAGTTATCGGTATATATAAAATTCTACGTGTGTGTTAGTAATATTTCGCTCTGCAGCGAAACCTACAGAACGCAAACAAACGGTCTGTTTGTAATTGTTGTCCGAAGTCTCCCGTTGTACACCATAGCAGTTCCATGCCGATAGCTATAAGGGGGTGGAAGATATGGTGGTTGAAAATCGTCAAATTATAAAAAAAAAAAAAAATCGGACTGAAGGCTAGTGATGACATTTGCGACTCTGTAGCAAGGAGGTTACATACAGCGAAACGTGATACCACATCTTTGGGGTATGCG
Source organism: Locusta migratoria (assembly GCA_026315105.1). Taxonomy (NCBI): domain Eukaryota; kingdom Metazoa; phylum Arthropoda; class Insecta; order Orthoptera; family Acrididae; genus Locusta; species Locusta migratoria. The sequence continues at coordinate 250,542,548 of CM048749.1, forward strand.
TGCTACAATGTCTTCCGCTCTTTCTCTTTAAGGATAAGCATACGAATAAGGAAATATAAGAATAAATAAATAAATAAAGCAGAAAAAAATTTCTTTTAATACATCTATTTAAAAAATTCGATTTAACGTTTCGCGCATTATCTATCATAATCAACCAACACACGAGCGGAGCCGCGGTTTTAAGCTAGTATATACATAAATCGTAGTATACGAGTTGGTCATAAGCTGACAGACGGAAAAAGTGGACTTACTCTTAACCCCTGCAGTAATTTTCATTAATTTCACTTTGCAAACAAATTCAGAGACAATGTAGAAATACAATGGACCAGCTGCAACTCTTTGGAGTAACTACAGTTGCAACAAGCAACATTTGCATGAACTGGTTATTTCGCTACTCTTCGTCGGTGAAAGTATCTTCACCGTGGCTGTTGCAGGTTGATTTGCAGAGGATTCCCCAACGATACGATAATCAAAAGCCAGAGACAATTGTTCCTTTCCGTTAAGGTTATGGAAACAGAATGACGTGGGAAATTATTTATGTACGAATCCTCTTCTTTACAGCGAGTGGTGCAGCTATGTCTAGGCACAACTGACGCATATACCCGTCTGGAAATAACGTGTTTTTTTTAAAGAGGTCACCCTGCCCTGAGTAGTCCTGAGAGCAGCGATAAAGCATCTCCGGCACCACAGCGCCTATCCTTTCCCTCTCAATCTTCTTGCGTCACCAATCAATGGTTTCATACAACCACTACTGTTTTAATCACATTTTGCAGAAGATGATGTCACTCATCGGAGAAAGCACGCTCATGAATCGCACAGAAACACTGTTCTGACATCGCTGTGTCGATTCACTCTTTCGTGTCTGTGCGCATTGTACAGAGTTCGATATTTGTTCGTTGGTGACAGTGACGAGCCAAGTTCTTAGAAGCAATGCAAATAGCGCAAGGAGTTCTGACGTACATATTTATGGCGTAAGACATCTGGCTGTGGCTTTACAGTGACCGTGCGAAACGAATAATTTAGTTTGTTCTTTTGTAAAGAATGACGATAGCAGTAATGGATTGGCTGTCGAAATTGGAATGACATGCAAGTCAACGACATAGCAGGACAAAATAATAGTTTACTTGGAATTCGATGTGGAAAAAATCTTCGGTGCTACTAATTTCGATGAAAGGCATGCTTGATTTTCTGATGAATCTAAGGAACTTACAAATTCGTCCTCATTATTCTGTATATTAATATGTGAAGGGACTGATAACCTTCGCTGTTTAGTCCTTTTCAAACTCAAACCAAACCATTAATATGTGAAAGTAATGTTTCATTTGTATGTTTACGTGAAAACAAATATAAGGAATTTTTTAATGGGATTTAATCAACATCATTCATTTTGCCCGGTTTTTCGATACCGAGATGACCTAGCCGTATAAGAGATGAAACTGTTTATGGATTGTGAACAACAGACAAATCGTGGACATCTGACGATAAATCTCACAATATACTAATTTATGAACTTGATTGTGGCCAATTACGAGTTGGAAAAAAAGTTTCCCATGTCGACTGCGGGCAGAGTTGTGTATGAAAGAAAGGGGAAAAAATAGAATGAGACATTAATGATACGACTTATCTTTATGTTTCTGCAGTATTTCCAAGTACATTGAGACATTTGTTATACCGCTTTAAATGCTTAAGGAAACTTGGAGGGATCAAACGTGGGTCCACCATTACACGCTCGAATCGAAGGCCGGATCCAAGGAGTGGAAGTATCCGTCACCACCTGTCCGAAAGAAGTTCAAAGTACTCCGTCGCAGGTAAAGTGCTACTCGCCGTTTTCTGGGAGTTTTGTTGCTGGACTTTTTGGAGGATGCAACCATCAGTGCTTCGCGGTGCGGTGCCACTCTGTCGGAATTGAAAGAGGCGATTGGTTAAAAGCGGCCTGGCCTTCTCAAAACTGGCGTTCTGCTGTTGGATTACAATGCGAGACCACACTCGGCGACGGCAATGCGAAACCATATTGCAACTCTTGGTTGGGAGCGCCTACATCATCCGCCACACAGTCCTGTTCTCGCACCAAATGACTTCCATCTGCTTCCAATTTTGAAGAAGACGCATGGCGGAAGGTGCTTTGGGAGAAATGCTGACGTCAAACAAGCCGTTTAACGATTCTTCCGTATTCGAGGCCCTGATTTTTTTCCTGGAAGGCTTTTTGAGGCTTATAAACCTGTATGACAAATGTCTCAAAGTACTTGGAAATTATGTAGAAAAGTGTCTTAATGTCTCATTTTATTTTTTCCGTTTCATACGCAACTCTGACCACAGTCGACAGTGGAAAAGTATTTTCCAACCACCCTCGTACATCGGATAACTCTGTGCCTTCCGTGGTTTACCTATTATAGAGCGTTGTTGTCCATGAGAGAGTGCACAATACGTTTAGCATGCGTTTTGGAACGATGTACATAAAAAAAATAAACTTCACGAAATGACTGGTGTGATTTTCATTACGTAGTACACTTCCATTACAAACGTCTATATTGCCAAACGAAGAACTATGATCTTAGGTTGAAGGTTTTAACAAAGTAAGACAAGTATATAGGAATGAATACAAGTGCTGATGGGCTACATCAACATTTAGTGCTAGATCCACAATTACGTTCGATCGTCTAGCGTGACTGATGCCTACTCTGGAGGAAATTTTAGCTGATGACACACGAGCAGCTGCTAGAGTTTTGCGTTTTATTAACTTTGCCAATTTATCAAAGGATATTTAACCCTTTTAATTGTTTTTTATCTTTCGTTTTTAGCCTTCTCTTGATATTCTAACTGGCAGTTACCAAATTTTTTGAGATCTAGCGAATCTCTATTCTTGTCTGGGCGCTAATGACCTTAGCAGTTATGCGCCCTAAAACCACAAAAAAAAAAAAAAAAAAAAAAAAAAAAGTGACTGATGCATATGGACCAAATGGGACAATTGACACTGGAAGGGCAGGACACGTTACTTTGAGTCGGATGGGAGACGTGTCCGGATAACAAAGAGTTAAGGCTACTGCTCGTGTAGCCTAAAGCGCAAAATCGAGGTTCGAATCACAGTGCGGTACAAATTTCAATGTATCGCTGTTGGATTCATTTCTCCATCAGGTGTAGCCAGTGGCACCGGTTTTGGGATTTCATCAAATATATAACACAGATCCTACATACAAGAATTGCTGTTACTGCGCAAGAAAAGGGGAATGTGGCCCGGCTAGGTCTGTTACTTACTTCGCCATTCGGTGGTATTCGCTCTTACTGATGCACACCCATATATTTCCAAAATTTGAACATTCTGTAGAAAGATATGTGATGCAGAATAGCTATGGGAAGAAAAGCATCACCGCTTTGGAGTGGTCGAGAGTTGCAAGGCGCCGCAATTCGCCGTCGGAGGTTCGAGTCCTCCCTCGTTCATGGGTGTATTTGTTGTCCTTGGCATAAGTTAGTTTCTAAGGGTATGGATTGATGACTAGAGTAGTTAAGTCTAATAGATTTACAAACATTTCAAGAAAAGCGTTACAAAAGAAGCGAAATTTGTTGAAGTGCAATATCTCAAAGCACTTCTCTCTAGCACTGTACGAGAGTGAAACGTGGATGACACAGAGTTCATACAGATGAAATGTGGTGCTTCTCACGAATGCTGAAGATTTGATGGTTGATGGGTAGATCGTGCAACTAACGAGGAGGCGCTGAGCAGAATTGTGGAGGAAATGCCGGCCGCGGTGGCCGAGGTGACTGAGGCGCTCCAGTCACGGTCAGCACGGCCACTACGGTCGGGGGTTCGAATCCCCCCTCGGGCATGGATATTTGTGCCGTCCTAGTTCGTAAGTAGTTCATAAGTAGTTTGTAAGTTTAGGGACTGATGAGCCCGTAGTTAAGTCCCATAAGCTTAACAAACATTTGAACATTTTGTGGAGGAAATAAATTCAAATGTTCAAATATCTATCGGAATCAACTAGGTGGTCATTAGCCCGTGGTTTACAAACTACTGAAACTAAGGTAAACTAAGGACAACACAAACACACATGCCCGAGGGGGGACTCGAATTCCCGATGGCGAACGGCCTCGCGCTCCGCAGCACGGCGCTCCTGTACGCACGGCGAAAAGAAATTCCTTGGCAAATCTTTACTAACAGAAGGGATTAGATTAGATTAATACTTGTTCCATAGATCATATATATACGACATTTCGTAATGATATGGAACGTGTCAGTTTAGTAAATGTTGTCTATACTTGACAATCAATATTTTAAGGTTTTATTTATTTATTTACTTATTTTTAAGAAGTTTTATCTAAAAATTCATCTACATTGTTGAAAGAGTTGCCATTCAGAAATTCCTTTAATTTCTTTTTAAATACTAGGTGGCTATCTGTCAGACTTTTGATGCTACTTGGTAAGTGACCAAAGACTTTTGTGGCATCATAATTCACCCCTTTCTGAGCCAAAGTTAGATTTAACCTTGAATAGTGAATATCATCCTTTCTCCTAGTGTTGTAGCTATGCACACTGCTATTACTTTTGAATTGGGTCGGATTGTTAATAACAAATTTCATGAGTGAATATATATATTGTGAAGCTACAGTGAGTATCCCTAGATCCCTAAATAAATGTCTGCAGGATGCTCTTGGGTGGGCTCCAGCAATTATTCTGATTACACGCTTTTGTGCAATGAATACTTTTTTACTCAATGTTGAATTGCCCCAGAATATGATCCCATATGAAAGCAGTGAATGAAAATAGGCGTAGTAAGTTAATTTACTGAGATGTATATTACCAAATTTTGCAATGACTCTAATAGCATAAGTAGCTGAACTCAGTCCGTCGTCAATGCAAACACCTAAAAATTTTGAATGTTGTACCTTAGCTACAAATTTCTGTTCAGAGTCTAAATTTATTAATGGTGCTATGCAATTTACTGTATGAAACTGTATATACTGGGTTTTATCAAAGTTTAATGAGAGACCATTTGTAGAGAATCACTTAATAATTTTCTGAAAGATATAATTTACAATTTCATCAGTTAATTCCTTTTTGTCAGGTGTGATAGCTATACTTGTATCATCAGCAAAAAGTACTAGCTTAGCATCTTCGTGAATGTAGAATGGAAGGCATTAATGTATATTAAGAACAGCAAAGGACCCAAGACCGAACCTTGTGGGACCCCATTTTGTATAACTCCCCAGTTAGAAGAATTAATTGTTCCATCTATATAATGTGAACTGCTTATTTCAACTTTCTGCACTCTTTCAGTTAAGTATGATTTAAACCATTTGTGCACTGTCCCACTTAAACCACAATACTTTAGCTTATACAGAAGAATCCCATGATTTACACAATCCAAAGCGTTTGAGAGATCACAAAAAATCCCAACTGGTGATGTGCGGTTATTTAAAGCATTTAATATTTCATCAGTGAAGGTATATATAGCATTTTGAGTTGAAAAACTTTTTTGAAAACCAAAATGACATTTTGTTAGAACCTTATTTTTACTAATATTTGAAGCAACTCGAAAATACATAACTTTTTCAAAAATTTTTTGATAAAGCTGTCAGAAGTGAGATGGACCGGTATTTGTTGACATCGTATGTATCTCCTTTTTTTATGCAAAGGTTTAACAATAGCAAGTTAGTGGGATACGTTGAGAGACATCGAGGAATCGTTAATTTAGCACTGGAGGGGAAGTGTGTGTGTGTGTGTGTGTGTGTGTGTGTGTGTGTGTGTGTGTTCAAAAATGTTGAAATGTTTGTAATTCTATCGGACGAAACTGCGTGGTTATCAGTCCGTAGCTTACAAACTACTTAAACCTAGGTAAAGTAACCTAAAGACAAACACAAACACACCCATGCCCCAGGGCGGACTCGAACCTCCACAGCGAGCAACCGCGCGGTCCGCAGCGAGACGCTTTAGACCGCTCGAAAAAATGTTCATATGTTTGTAGAACTTACGGGACTTAGCTATGGGGTCATCAGTCCCTAAGCTTACAAACTACTTAATGAACTAGCTAAGACTAATGACGGCACAAATATCCATGCCCGAGGGGGGATTCGAACCCCCGACCGTAGTGGCCGTGCAGACCGTGACTGGTGCTCCTCAGTCCCCTCGGCCACCGCGGCCGGCTTAGACCGCTCGGCTAGTCCACCGCGGCTCTTGTGTGTGTGTAAAAGATCGCAGAGGGAGACTGAGAGACGAATACAGCAGGTTGAACAGTATGTATGTTGCTGTTCTTATTCAGAGATGAGGAGCCGGCCGCGGTGGCCGAGGGGACTGAGGCGCTCCAATCACGATCAGCACGGCCACTACGGTCGGGGGTTCGAATCCCCTCTCGGGCATGGATACTTGTGCCGTCCTTAGTCTTAGCAGCTAGTTCATAAGTAGTTTGTAAGCTTAGGGACTGATGACCCCGTAGTTAAGTCCCATAAGCTTAACAAACATTTCAACATTCAGAGATGAAGAGGCTTGCAGAGGACGGCGTAACGTGGACAGCTGTATCAAACGTGTCTTGGGAGTGAAGACTGCAACAGGAACTGTTTTGTGAAGTAATGGGGTAATGGGGTATTGGTGTTTGTGTTATGCACGTCGAGTTGAATTCGAGCCCGTCACGTTTGGCAGCGGCAGCGGCCTCGGCCCCTCGTGGAGAGAGTGCCGGCGATTGATTGGCCTGCGGTCACCGAGGCGCGCGCGTCCTGACGTCGAGCGCTGCCCCTGACAGCGACTGCCGTCCCGTCTCGTCGCTTCAGGCAGCGCGGCGGCGGCCGAAGCACGCCCAGGGGCGGCATTACCTGCTACTGCTGCCCAAGCGCTCTCCACAGCTCCGCTCCACCTCCGATACGCCGGCCAGCTCACAAATGTCACATGCCGAATTGAACAACTCTTCACTGTAACGGCAACACTTCAAAAACGGCAGAAACGGCTGACACTGTCCGGTACCTAACAGGCTGCGGACTGATTTTCAGAATTTACCGTGCGAGGCGGCGCAGTGGTCAGACACTGCACTCTCATTCGGAAGGACGGTGGTTCAAATCCACCTCCGCCTATCCGGGTGTAGGTTTCCCATCATTTTCCTAAATTACTCCAGCGTTGTAGGCAAAATGTTCTCAGGCTTAACATTAGAGCCGCGGTGGAGTAGCCGAGCGGTCTAAAGCGTCTCGCTGCGGAGCGCGCGGTTGCTCGCCGTGGAGGGTCGAGTCCTCCCTGGGGCATGGGTGTGTGTGTGTGTTTGTCCTTAGGTTAGTTTACTTAGATTTAAGTAGTTTGTAAGCTACGGACTGATGACCACGCAGTTTGGTCCGATAGATGTACAAACATCTGAACATTTTTTAACATCAGATGAGGCATCAAATGTTAGCATTGAATAGGGGGTCATGGAGGAATTTTATTAGAGGTACTATGCTCCAGACTGAACGCTGAAAGGCATAATCAATCTCTAATGATGATGATGATGATGATGACTCTACGCAAATGACGGGATGGTTCCTTTCAAAGGGCGCGACCGACTTCTTTCCCGCACCCTTACCCAAAAATCCGAAGCTCCGTCTTTAATGACCAAGCTGTCGACGGCACGATAAACCCTAAGCTTACTAACTCTTTTCTCTTTCTTTTAAAGTGAAAGGGGGGGGGGGAGAGAGAGAGAGAGAGAGAGAGGTTATTGCCAGAGAATAGAATGAGCTGTATTTCAGACGAGGGTTGCTTTCGGAAACCTTGATTCATACAGAGCAGATTTTAGGTATACAGAAGTGAAATAATACTGGACCTTAAAACGTTAGTGAGGTACAGTTCAAGTATAGTTGTTGACTCTTTCTGAAAACTGGAAATACCTGTGCTTCATTTACAATCAATAGAACGCTTCGTCCCTGTGCATAACTAAGGGACACTGCTGCTGAAAGAGGTGGGGGGCGGGGGGGGGGAGGAGAGGAGCGCCGGGCAAGTTTCTGTGCATACCACGTGATAACAGAATCAGTACAAGACCCGCAGCCTGTCTTCGTTGTCAGATTTCAATTGCTTTTCTATTGCTGTGTCATATATGTCGATATGCCGCGGCGGATTAGCCGTGCGTACTGGGGCGCCGTGCTGCAGTGCGCGCGGCCGTTCGCCGTCGGGGGTTCGAGTCTCCCCCCCCCCCTTGGGCGTGAGTGTTTGTAGAGTCCGATAGATATACAAACATTTATGTCGATATCTACCATTTTTTAATCCCTGCCTAGATTAGGGGAAAAAATTACAGGTCAGCTTTATCTCTGGCTCAGTTTCGGAGGGAGACGTAGTACCATTGTACTATTACTACTACTGTAAATTATCTGTTTAGGACCTGAAGCTGGCGTATTTTAGCGCCGAAAATCGTAGCATACAATGAATTCGAATAAAATTACAGCTGGCGAACTTCTGTTATTTAAGGCAATATATGAGCTGTTATCCCACCGATTATCATAAGAATGGATGCATCAAATTCGTCGAATGGTAGAATCGCTGTTACACTAAGTTCAACGAATCGTCGACTACTCCAATCGGTTTCTATGAGTCCAGCTACACGCCCTGACTCAAATGTTGACATTTTCGTATATTGTTCATGCGCCTGTCGGCGCGGCGGTGCGTAGGTACTACCTATCGGCGTGCAAGGAATGCAATTAGGGAAGACTATGCGTAGGTGTTAACGTGTCCGCTGTTAATTGTTCTTTGCAGCTGCGCGGTGCAATTGCTTCGTTGTGACACATATCCGACTATCGCCCACGAAAGTCTACAGTTCTGCCTTTTCCTTCCGTTCCCGTATGAACAGAAATTTGTCACCAGTTTGCGTAACTTCTTCGTGATGCGTCTTTTTTAATACTAATGAATTACTAATTGGTTCGTTTATTTCCGAAACTACAAATTAGACTTCAAAGGAAACGTTCCAGTCACACTCCCAGAAATCTAGCATTGGAACAGGAAGAAGCTATACGAAACCATTAAAAGAGCAAAGCTCAAGATGAGCAATACATAGGGAGCGACAGGAGTCATTTCGTCGATGTTATGTAGTCTTAATATTGATGTTGCGGTTAATTGCGAAGGCAGTAGTGTAAGAATTGCCAAGGAGCAAGGAGCAAAAAATGAGGAGGAAAAAAAAAATAAAAGCCAGCGGACGGAATAGAACCCGCGAACCTTTCAATAAAAATCCGATCTCTCACCGCTGAGCCAAACACTGCTACTAAACACTGCCTCTCAGGGGCAGTTGGTAAGTTGCATATGGTGATAGATCCGTATCAAAATAGCTTTTGTTTCGTAAACCCTTGGCCATCTCGAGTTTCCACTTGGGGCACTTTCGTGTGTCACCACGCTCTACATGTACCATAAATTTGTGACGAGTCGGCATCCTCACCTTGTGAGATGCGATGGAGAGTTTCCGTTGTGAGTAAAAGTAATTGGAGTCTACTGATTGAGCGGACCAGCGTGACGAGATCTCGATGAGGCTTGCGAATGTCTGCGAGCTCTCGCAATCTCCGCCGTCCGAATTGTAATTGGAGTTAGATGCCGGTGCGTTCTCCACTACACACGAGGGCTACCCAGTTGGTTACACACGGAGGAACCGTCACTACAGCAGCAGCAGCGGGTATAGAACGCGCGCAGCCAGGGCGAAGTTGAGCAGTTCGGTAATACCAGCGGGCGCGCGTTTAATGACGGAGGTGCGGCGGGTTCAAATCGCGCGGCAGGGCCGCTAATGGAGGAGAAGGGCGGACAAAGCAGAGTCGCGGCGTCGAATGGCGCAGCCCGCCCGGCCGCGGCTAATCGCATTTCGGCGTCGATTATGGCGCGCCTGCTCTGCCCTGCTGTGCTGTGCTCCGCGGCCACCACTCTGCTGATGAGGTGCCGATAGCGTCAGCCGTGAGCCCGCCGGCTGCTCTGCCACCGCCAGCCAAGTGTCAAGCCAGCTGACGGCCTCAGGAATCCCACTACGTTCCTAATCAAGACGGCCCATATCACGTACGCTACGTAGCCATACAACGGCACCAATTCCGACCCATGTAAAAACGTACATTAGTTTCTTCTTGTTTGTTAGTAATCCGCTGCGGAGCGCGCGGTTGCTCGCCGTGGAGGTTCGAGTCCTCCCTGTGGCGCGTGTGTGTGTGTGTGTGTGTGTGTGTGTGTGTGTGTGTGTGTGTGTGTGTGTTTGTCCTAAGGATAATTTACCTAGGTTTAAGTAGTTTGTAAGCTACGGACTGAAGACCACGCAGTTTGGTCCGATAGATTTACAGACATTTGATTTTGTTAGTAAACCTGCCACCCCCGTGAACCACACACATTGCCGAGGTGGGGTGGCTTGCGTGCCTCAACGATACAGATAGCCGTACCGTAGGTGCAACCACAGCGAAGGGGTATGTGTGGAGAGGCGAGACAAACGTGTGGTTCCTAAAGAGGGGCAGCAGCCTTTTCAGTAGTTACAGGGGCATCAGTCTGGATGATTGACTGAGCTGCCCTTGTAACACCAGCTAATGTGGCTTTGCCACACAGTTACTGCGAACGGCTGAAAGCAAGGGGAAACTTTGGCCGTTACTTTTCCCGAGGACATGCAGGCCATGGTTGCAAAATTTTAACACGAATTATCTACAGGAGAATGGGAAAACTGGTAGAAGCTGACCTCGAAGAAGATCAGTTTGGGTTCAGGAGAAATGTAGCAACACGGGAGGCAATACTCACTTTACTGCTTATCCTAGAAGATAGATTAACAAAAGGCAAACCTACATTTCTAGCTTTTGTAGATTTGGAGAAAGCTTTCGACAATGTTCACTAGAATACACTCTTTCAAATTCTGAAGTCAGCAGGGGTAAAATACAGGGAGAGTTATTTACAACTTGTACAAAAGCCAGACCGCAGTTATTAGAGTTGGAGGGCATGAAAGGGAAGCATCAGTTCGGAAGGGAGTAAGATAGGGTTGTAGACTCTCTCCAATGTTGTTCAATTTGTACATTGAGCAAGCTATAAAGGAAAGCAAGGAGAAATTTAGTGAAGGAATTAAAGTTCAGGGGGAAGAATTAAAAACATTGCGTTTTGCCGACGACATAGTAATTGTCAGATACACCAAAGGACCTGGAAGAGCAATTGAACGGGATGGACAGTATGCTGAAAGGTGCTTATAACATGAACATTAACAAGAGCAAAACTAGGGTAATGGAGTGCAGTCTAAGAAAATCAGGTGATGCTGAAGGAATTAGATTAGGTAACGAAACAATAAAGGTGGTACATGAGTTTTGTTACTTGGGTAGTAAAATAACATGTGATGATCGCAGTACAGAGGATATAAAATGCAGAATGGCAATGGGAAGAAAAGCATTTTTGAAAAATAGAAATTTGCTAACATCGAATATTAATGTAAGTGTAAGGAAGTCTTTTCTGAAGGCATTTGTGTGGAGTGTTGCCTTGTACGGGAGTGAAACATGGACGATAAGCAATGCGGACAGGAAGAGAATAGAGGCTTTTGAAATGTGGTGCTACAGAAGAATGCTGAAGATTAGTTGGGTAGATCGCATAACTAATGAAGAGGTACTGAATAGAATTGGTGAGAAAAGGAATTTTTGGCATACCCTTACTAAAAGAAGGGATCGCTTGGTAGGACACATTCTTAGACATCGGGGAATCGTAAATTTAGCATTGGAGGGAAGTGTGTGGGGTAAAAATCGCAGAGGGAGACCAAGAGACGCGTATAGTAAACAGATTCAAGTGGATGTCGGTTGCCGTTCTTATGAGGAAATGAAAACGATTGCTCAGGATAGGGTATTGTGGAGAGCTGCATCAAACCAGACTCCGGACTGAAGACCATAACAACAACAATAGTAAACCTGTTGGACCAAATATAGTCTTGTGTAGTTCGCGAACAAACTATTTCAGAATAGCGCTCCCACATGCGAACCTACGCGAACTAGTTCGCAGATCCCTCGCCTCTTAGTTCGTCCGCTCCTTTTCCGAAGACTGACGGGTAACAGTGTGAGGACGCGAGAGCGCGCAGAAACGCGTGATTCCGTTCGGCCAGTTGCCGTCATTTCGAGCTGAGATGCAGCTTACCTGTAGTTTTAGTAGCGGCAGCAAAAGCCAAAACGAGCGGACGCACTAGCCTAGAGAGAGCTATGCGCGCGCAACCTACTCTGCCTGACGTCACACGAGAGCGCCGCGGCCTTCTCTCTAGGTGGTGGTGGACGGAGCGCTTTGGCTGCCTTCGCGGCGTCTGCTCTGTATTCATGCGGCGCCGTGCCACGCTGTGTCAACGGTCCGCTGCGTGACTTCCCCAGCATGAGGGGATTCCAGGCCGCGCAATACCCTTCGTTAACCTCCGCCTCGCTGTTCCCACTCTCTGCGTGGCCGCGGCTTTTATGCGGCTCCTCCGTCGTCTACATCTTGGGATCCGTTGTTGCCTTCAGAGTGTAAACAGAACTTGGGTGTGCATTTGGAACGGATGTTACTGAACGTCAGTACGGTATTTACACAATCAATCCTTTTTTATTTATTTTTTTACCCCGAAGGGAACAATCTGCTGAGGTCATCGATCCCTAAACTTATACATTACCTAACCTAACTTACGCCAAGGACAGCACACCCTGCAATACCCGAGGGATCGTGACAATGTGCCTCGGAGCGCTCGGCCCTTTAGAACTCGTCAGTACTACGTATTACATCCACTTGGCAGTTAAGCAAACGTTCAGATGTTGGTAAGGCTTATGAGACTTATCTGCGGGGTCATTACTCCCTTAACTTACAAACTACTTAGGAACTACTTAGGAACTACTTAGGAACTACTTAGGAACTACTTAGGAACTAGGACGGCACAAATATCCATGCCCGAGGGGGGATTCGAACCCCCGACCGTAGTGGCCGTGCAGACCGTGACTGAAGCGCCTCAGTCTCCTCGGCCGCCGCGGCCGGCTCTACTCTACTACACATGTGTTAGGAAAGGAGTATGACAGGGTTGCATCATTCTCCCCGTGTTATTAGCCCTTTAACGCATAGTGTAGCTTATCATCTACTTTCTTTATTTTTCCTATTATCTCTCAAACTGATCAACATTTTACAAGAAATTCATTGGTAGGTGCTTGTGTACATAGTATTAAATATGCTAGTAGCTCGTAGGAAGGAAGCTTAGGGTTTTACGTGCCGTCGACAGCGTGGTCGTTAGAGACGGAGCTTACGCTCGGATTTTTGGGGAAGGATGGGGAAGGAAATCGGCCGTGCCCTTTGAAAGGAACCATCCCGGCATTTGCCTGGAGTCATTTAGGGAAATCATGGAAAACCTAAATATGGATGGCCGGAGGTGGATTTGAACCACCAACCTTCCGACTGCGAGTCCAGTGTCTTACCACTGCGCCATCTCGCTCGGCCCAGTAGCTCCTCCTAGAAATTATAAATTGCAGAGTGCTACTGAATCAGCTCGGCAGTTAGCTGCATTTAGGTACTCTTATAATGTGCGTTTGTTGACTTTAGTATTGCTTCTTTTCCATGTAAAAGTAATCCATCACATACTACTGTCGCATTATGAGATACTTTCTGGAAAGATTAGAGGCATGATAGTTACGTTTACTGCATCAGGTATATCTTAGAAGTACTAGATAGCTGACTAGCCATGAACTTTTTATTGCTAGTAGTGCACAATAATTTTAAGGATTTTTTCCAATATTTTTCTCGACATATACGCATTATACATTAATCGTGGTAGTTTTTATAGCTTCAAATAAAAAATCATGCATTAAAGGGATGAAACTGTACATCGACCAAGGTGAAGAAAACGAGTAGAAATTTGCGAACGAATTCAAGATCGGGGAGAAGAAATTAAAACTTTGCAGCTTACTCCCGATATTGTGGTTCTGTCGGAGACAGCAAAGGACATAGAAGAGCAAATGAAACACCAGTCTCGTGAAGGAACGGTATAAGATGAGCATTCACAAGAGTAAAACAACGGTAATTACATAAGGCAGTGCCGAGGGAATTAGATAAGCAAATGAGACACGAAAAGTAGTAGATACGTTTAGTTATTTGCGCAGTAAAATGACGATGATTCAAGTGAAGATGAATGTCAGTGACACTATATCGTAATCCCGGATATTCAATTAAATGTTAGCAATTCTTTTCTGAAGTCTTTTGCCTGGAATATACCGTTGTACTGGAATGGAACATTGTTAATAAACGGTCCAGACAATAAGAAGAGATAAGCTTTTTTGATGTGGTGCTTCAGAAGATTGTTGAACATTAGATAGGTAGATATCGTAACTAATGAGGTACTGAACAGAACTGTGGGGAAACATTTTTCTGGTATTTCTAGACGGAAGAAGAGTTAGATTGATAGGACCCAACGAGCTGAGACAGGCGTTAGACCAATGGACTTAGATTCGCAAGGAGTGTGGTTCAAATCTACTTTCGGTCATCTTTAGGTTTTCGTGATTTCCGTAAATCATTTCATGCTGGTACCAGGATAATGAGTTCGGAAAACAGTTTCCTATTGGAAAATCAGTGAACTGTTATCTGGGATTCAGAAATGAAAATTAATTCACAAAATGTTTTTACAATTTATTTGACATATGGTGACCACTTTCGATCTACTTTGGTGCAAACGGCAAATGAAGTAAATGAAGCGTGTATAGCGAACGATCTGAAAATAAAAGCAGACGAAAAATACAAGCTTAGACAAAAGAAGTGTGAAGTTAGGTATAGAAAACCTTAGAACCAATGTAAACACTAACGTATTTGGGGAGTTTCATTAGAGTAGATAAGCACTGTGAGCAGAACATCAGCTTCAGGTTGGCGCTCGTGAAAGAAAAATTTCAAAAGAACATACTCTTAGTAGAGTTTTGAAAACAGAATTATGAAAGCGAGAAAGAAATGAGTAATAAGACGCGCGTCCTTAATTGGAACAGTTACATGGGCTTTGAAAAAGCAGGACGAGAGGGTAATCGAAGCTTGTGGTGCAGAGATCAGCTGTGGTGGTAAAGACAGGAATGAAGAACTGAGAGAATTAAAGAAGAAATGAGGATGTTGCTGGCAGTGAAGGATAGAAAACTAAACTGAATGGTGCATAATTTGACAAGAGAGCGTCTTCTAGTAGAGCCAATTAAATACTTTATTCCGGGTAAAAGAGGAAGGGGGCAACAGAAAGTACCAGATACTGGATGCCGTCAATAGACAACAAGGAGTGGATTATGGAGTCTAAACCAGATGATGATGGTGATGATGGTGGTGATTCCTAAAACTGCATACAGTACTGATAAGAATTTTCAGATAAGAACTCTTAACATTAACTTACATTAATTTATAGTAAACCGTGAAAGTAGACAGCTATAGGCTGACGTTCATTATTTGTGGATTTTTAGCTTTATTTTGTATATGAAAGTCATCCATGATCGATAATCTCAGTCCATGTTTGTAACTACTCCACATTATAATGTCTTCGCAACTGCGATGTAGCATCTGCGCTCCAGCAGCTTCTTTGTCTGCTGAGGCGAGTAGTAGAGAGTGAGCTGTTGAGCAGGAGAGTCGATTGTGGGCTACGCTAGATAACAGACGTATGGCAACTGTGTTGTGCACTAAGGTTGAATTCGTCAGCAATGATTGTATTGAGTTTGATTTATTTCAGTCTACATTTATGAATACAAACATATTATATTGGACAGTGCATTCGGTATCAAGAAGAAGAGAATATTTGTATGGAACGGAATTGTATAAAACCATTGTATTATAGTGAAGACTCAACAAAGGTATGTTTCTTTAATTCAATAAATAACGTAATGATTACTAATTTTTCTTATTTCAGATCAACCTCGTCCCTCATTTTCCTAATTGTGGCATTTTTAATTTTGTTGTATGATACGTGTTGAGTTTTTTTAGAAAAAGATATTCTATTAAATGTAAATGTTCACGTACCAGTAAAGTAATCAGTCCTTACATGCCAATGAATCTGTCAGAAATCACAGAAGTACAGATTGTTTTACTTACAGGGCATAATTTTGTTTGTTAAATCCGTTGCGTACATATGATTAGAGAAACTCCTTGACTTAAATAGAAAGACTTAATAAGAATAGGAAACTTTCACTTAACAAACTTTCAACAAGCTTTCACATTCACTTAATAAACTTACAACAAAAATCTTTCAACCGCCATTCCAAAATGTTTCTGTAGAATAAAATCAATTTATGTGAAGAGAACCTATCCGAGTGTGGTACTAGGAGATAAATTTTTGCCACGACATTGTTTTGTGACAGACGATACTGGCCCACTTTAGGTTACGGTAGTAACACTAAAAGTGGGCCTTTGCGATCGTCTTTTGACAGCTCGAATTTGAAATGAAAATAACGGCTTAACCATGCATCTGACACGAAAACTGAATAACCGAGTTAGTAAAGGAGAAAATTCTCTACAACTTTGTTCCCATATGTTTTTTTTCATATCTCGTATCGTTTGAGAGATATTTGCAAAAATAACGGAGTTTTGACACCTTTCATTGAATTAACGAGAACCAATCGTTCGCAGATGTCACCTGACATTCCTCGCACAGAACTCTCTGTGGCATACGCCATCTTGCGTTGATGATTTTCGTATTGTAACTTACACGTTGTCATTTCAAAGCAATGGCGGACTGAAGAATTAACAAAAACACGTCGTCCTTCCTACGATAAATGATAATCTAGTGTCTAGAAATACCATATAAGCATCAGTTAACAACGGCCATCAATAGTATGCGTTTAAAGAACGCAACTTCTGTTGGCCATAGCGTAGTGGGCAATGCGTTGGACTGTGACGCTGGAGGTTAGTGGTTCGAAACCCACTGCTCCCTAAATTTTTTTCCTAAAAGGGTTTCAGAATTTTATTAATTAATTTTTTATTATTAGTTTCTCCATCACTGGGTGGTTGCTGTTGCCGCAACTGTGGTTCAAATTTAATGAAAGTCCAGCTCCAGTTGCAATTATTTGTGCTTTATTTAAGCCCACACTACCGGTTTCGGCCTCTATGTTAGGCCATTTCCAAGTGTGACAGACCTGCATATAATGTGTAGCAATACGTTTACAAAAATTACATGGTACAAGATAGAATGTTACACATGTAAAAAGGTACTGTACAGAAGAAGAAGGAAACTTACGTTATGCCGTAGAGAAAGCAACGTCAAGTAATTAAAACAATAGAACTCAGAGAATTTAAAACTTTTGGCGCCCAGTGGCGACAGGAGAAAAATGGGCGTGTCATATTTAACATTCCAAAACATTATAATCGGCATGTTCTGATGTGTTCTTATATAAACATTACATCATTGCAAGCCTAAAACTCTAAACTTTAGTTGATAAAATGTAAAGGTCAATAGTAAAATATTACAATTGTCAGTTAGGATAAAAAAACGGAACATGTAACGGCCAATGAGGCTTTGTGAAAAGTGGGCTTGTCGTCAATTTAAAATTTTAATACAGGAAGTATAATAATTTAGCTTAGGGCCAATTGTATTCAATTTAGTTTACATTAAAGTTAGATGTATTGTTTAATCAAGGTACAAAGATTCTTAGGATGTAAAATGTAAATTGATTGCAACAAACGAGGCGTCCAAGCCGATAGTTGAGGGGCGGCCTCTAGCGAGCGAAATTTGAACCAGGAACGCTGGTGCGGGCTCCAGAGCTGTTTGGACGCGTCGTTGATTGCTTATATTGTACTGTTTACAAACAGTAGTATACATTTCAAAAACAGCCACGAACTTGCGGAGTATTTCTAAAAGATTTTGTCAATTACTGGGCGGCAGATATCTAAGAAATTAGTATTTTTTAAAGTGCATTGCTCATTAAGCGTGTCTTCCTTGGACTGACAATTGTAATATTTTACTATTGACTTTTACATTTTATCAACTAATGTTTATAACGTTAAGCTTTGCAATGATGTAATGTTTATATCAGAACACGTCAGAACATGCCGATTATAATGTTTTGGAGTGTTAAATATGACACACCCATTTTTCTCATTTCGCCATTGGGCGCCAAAAGTTTTAAATTCTGAGTTCTATTGTTTTAAGTACTTGACGTTGCTTTCTCTACGGCATAACGTAAGTTTCCTTCTGCTTCTGTACAGTACCTTTTTACATATGTAACATTCTATCTTGTACCATGTCATTTTTGAGTTGGTTTACGTTATAGGGAGCGATCCACTTATAATATTGTAAAAAGATATAAAATAGCCAAGATCGCTTATCATCAGTTTTATTAACGACGACCGGTTTCACTGAACTATGTCAGCATCATCAGGTCAAATAAAATATTTTACAAGGCCATAATCTTGTAATGTCAAATAGTTGTTATATAAAACGATTTACAGTGCATAGGTGCACTATGTCATTATAATAAAACGTAATTAACACTGAGTTTGCTTTTGTCACTCACTGTGATAATATGTTTTATTATAATGACATAGTGCACCTATGCACTGTAAATCGTTTTATATAACAACTATTTGACATTACAAGATTATGGCGTTGTAAAATATTTTATTTAACCTGATGATGCTGACATAGTTCAGTGAAACCGGTCGTCGTTAATAAAACTGATGATAAGCGATCTTGGCTATTTTATATCTTTTTCCATGTAATTTTTGTAAACTTATTGCTACACATTATATGCAGGTCTGTCACACTTGAAAATGGCCTTACATAGAGGCCGAAACCGGTAGTGTGGGCTTAAATAAAGCACCAATAAATGCAAATGGAGCTGGACTTTCATTAAATTTAATTTTTTATTATTTAGATTATTATTTTGATCCAAAAGGTTTGCAAATACTTATAGAACTACAAATCTAAACTGGGCCGTAAAACGTCAGTGCGTTTTTTTTTATAAGTAACTAGAGTGCCCGTCGAAGCTCGGTTAAAATCGCGGAGGTGCGTGGATACTGGCGCCAGTTCGACTCCAGTCGGCTGTAATCGACTTGGCAAGAAGTGTGAGCCGTGGGCGGCGGGGCGACAGCTGCAGTGGCCGGGGACTGTCGCAGCTGGCAACTTTGAATGTGTTTACCCGTGCCCGGTCTGGTCTGGGGGCGCGCGTGAAAACTCGATTTGTGAAGCGCCGCAAGAAAGGGAGGCGCGCGGCTGCAAGTTTCTGGCCGCCCGCTAACTTCGCCGCGCCGGCCTGCGTTCGTTACATAACGGCCGAGGCAGCGCGGGCCGCACCCACTGCCACGTCTCTGTACACAGGGTGTTACAAAAAGGCACGGCCAAACATTCACAAAACATTCCTCACACACACAGAAAATATTTCTACTTGGTGCGAAAATTGGCAATTGACACTAAATAAAGAAAAGTGTGAAGTAATTCACATGACCACTAAAAGAAATCCGCTGAACTTCAATTACGCGATAAATCAGTCAAACCTTAAGGTCGTAAATTCTACCAAATACCTAGGAGTTACAATTACGAACAACTTTGACTGGAGAGAACACACAGAAAATATTGTGGGGAAGGCGAACCAAAGGTTACGTTTCATCGGCAGAACGCTTAGAAGATGCACCAGCTCCACCAAAGAGACTGCCTACATCACACTTGTGCGTCCTCTCTTGGAGTACTGTTGCCCCTTGTGGGACCCTCACCAGGTGGGACTGACGGAAGATATTGAGAAGGTTCAGAGAAGGGCAGCTCGTTTTGTTTTATCACGTTACGGGGGGGAAAGCGTCACGGAAATGTTGCACGAATTGGGGTGGAAATCATTAGAAGAAAGGCGTTATTCATTGCGGCGTGATCTGTTTGCGAAGTTTCAATCACCGACTTTTAGTTCTGAACCTTCTGCCAGGCACTTAAATGTGATTTGCAGAGTATCTATGTAGATGTAGATGTAGATGTAGAAAGAAAGAAAATATGTGACGTGGACATGTGTCCGGAAACGCTTAATTTCCATGTTAAGAGCTCATTTTATCACTGCTCTTCAAATCACATTAATCATGGAATCGAAACACACAGCAACAGAACGTACCAGCGTGACTTCAAACACTTTGTTACAGGAAATATTCAAAATGTCCTCCGTTAGCGAGGATACATGCGTCCACCCTCCGTCGCATGGAATCCCTGATGCGCTGATGCAGTTCTGGAGAATAGCGTATTGTATCACAACCGTCCACAATACGAGCACGAAGAGTCTCTACATTTGGTACCGGGTTTGCGCAGACAAGAGCTTTCAAATGCCTCCATAAATGAAAGAGGATTGAGGTCAGGAGAGCGCGGAGGCCATGGGAATTGGTCCGCCTCTACCAATCCATCGGTCACCGAATCTGTTGTTGAGAAGCGTACGAACACGTCGACTGAAATGTGCAGGAGCTCCATCGTGCATGAACCACATGTTGTGTCGTACTTGTAAAGGCACATGTTTTAGCAGCACAGGTAGAGTATCCCGTATGAAGTCGTGATACCGTGCTCCAGTGAGTGTAGGTGGAAGAACATGAGGCCCAATCAAGGCATCACCAACAATTCCTGCCCAAACGTTCACAGGAAATCTGTGTTGATGACGTGATTGCACAATTGCGTGCGGATTCTCGTCAGCCCAAACATGTTGATTGTGAAAATTTACAATTTGATCACGTTGGAATGAAGCCTCATCCGTAATCCGAAATACTAAAATGAGCTCTAACATACTTTATTTCTTTGTCTGTGAGGAATGTTTCCTGTTCATTCTCCACTCTCGTAGTCCACCTCCCCCCCCCATTCCCCTACTCTCTCCCCACACACCTCTTGCTCTCCCATCTCCCTGTTCATCTCCAGTTTCCCCTCTCTCGGGCCATTTCTTCCACTTCCCCTCCTCCCTCCCGCCACCTCACTTCATCTTTCCCCATCGCCAATTTCGGAAAATTCATGTACAGGGTGTATCAAAAAGGATGACGCTAATTTACGCGGTACACGATAATAGAAGCAAAAATGCCCCAGTTCAAATGTTTGTAGAGCTAATGGGCCTTAACTACGGGGATCATCAGTACATAAACTTACAAACTGTTTATGAACTGAATGCTTTGGTGAGGCGAGTGTCAACAACCGTAATATATTTCATAAAATGCAATTTTATAAACCATCAGCTGTTTATTCAAAACCTTATACATCTACCAGTTTCGGTCATAGACTATCTTCATGGATAAACTATACAAAAAATACAAAATATACGTAATTAATGTGCACAAACACAGAGAGGAAATAATCAGCAAAATTACATATAAAGAGACTGAAAATGGAGAATCATGTCAGTTTAACATATAGTTAAAATACTTACATGGAGTTAAAACAGAATGGTGAAATGCATCAAATAAAATACATCTAGCTGAGACAAACAGGAGTCATACTATAACTAAATGTGTCAAACATAACAAACAAGGTAAGAACAGACTATGAACAAAAATGGAGGGAGTGCCTTGTGCTAATTGCATGAGTCAGAGACGATAAAACCTATGTTATCGATATTATTAATACTATTCATGGATGTACAATATCTTGGATGAACATCTTTGGACACAAGTGTAAAGAAAGTTACAAGGTGTAGTCATCAACAAGTTACGACGAAATTTGTGTGTACAAAGGTTAACAATAACAAAGTGTGGTGTAGTAAAATACAGTGTCACAACATAAAAAAACATAAGAAGTTATTACATCAATATATCGCGTTATAAATAAGAAAATAGAAAGTGATCATCATCATCATCATCAACAGGTTTCATACGTCACGATATAAGATAATACAAACAACATTGTTCACTCAAGTGTGCAGCTCGAGTCCCACATGAAAGAGGCAGAGCAAAACGTAGCAATATGATAAATACATGTATAGAGTAGAATGTCAAAGTAAAGTCCTAATCGCTCTGAAGACAGTAGTGTAATAAATGTGAAGTGGGTTTAGAGAAGCATAATTATTAACGGGCAGATATTGTAATTTTAGTACAGAGTAGGACAAGCATACGTTGTATAATTTATCCATGAAGATGGTCTATGACCGAAACTTGTAGATGGATAAGGTTTTGAATAAAGAGCTGATGGTTTTTTAAAATGCATTTTATGAAATATTTATGAACTAGCTTATACTAAAGACGGCATTTTCATTACGGGTGGTTCAGTTGCCCAAAACTAATCAAATCATTCCAGAGGTAGCTACAGAACGTTTAGTTTGCCGAGACATTCTGAGAGAAGGAGAAAGAAAATTGATCCTTAAACCTCGGTGCAAAAACTAGGAAACCAGACCGACCGCATGATTATATATTGTTGGCAAATATTATTTATTGTTATGACTTCAAGAAATATTTAGTAGTAAAAGACGTCTGTGATATTGGAACGTAAGTTTTTGTTAGCTCTTCTGAAAGTACTACCTCTTAACAGAGAAGCTGCCTGTAGGGAGTTAGCAGCCGCAAAATATCGAAACACAGCAAATCATCCCAGAACAAACAGTTTTTAGAGCACAATATGTGTGTCTTATATTATATATTGAAAAATACACTACATTAAATTGTTTTGTACTGATAATGCACAAATTGTTGAAGATACTTCTATTACGTTTTTACGAGAAAGTATTACAAACACTAAAACATACTGTCCAAAAAGTTAAGTTAGGGTTGTGCAAGTGTACTGTGCTGATACAGGCAACTAGCGTTGAATGATATTTGTGGTATTTCGAAGGTTTAGTGTTATAACTTGTAGTATGCAATTTGAAAGAATAGTACCTGACGTTTTATCCCGAAATACACACCCAATTCAATTTCTTATCGGTAAATGCCAATATTGACGCTTATCTATTAGACCCTATAACATAACTGACATGGAATACTGGGTAAATTCTACTTACGGCTGCGGTGGCGTAGTGTGCTAATGTTGGCAACCAAATGTTTGCTTTACAACGATTATTAAATTACTGACAAGACAAGGGTATGTAACATACGAAAACCTGTCAACCTTAGAGAAGGTTCAACACAAAGGATTATTCCCCTCATTCTATACGATTATGTTTTCAAATAGCATTCAATGGTTGTTGCCAACATCGGCTCCGTGTGCCTCCAAGACGGTAAAGTTAGATCCTGTACACTAATATTCCTTTTCGTTTTAATCTTTGTAATAAATTCTGAAATATTCTCAGTAACGTAATAGAAGTACTTTCAGCAATTAGAGTACAAAAATCCGATGTGGTGAATTGTTTACAGCAGACAACAAACACTTACTGCAAGACGGCAAACCAACCTCGGATATTCACAGTCGTTATTCAAATACAAGCCAAGATCGCTTAAAAATTTTATCTAGATGACCAGTTTCGGCAAAATTAAACGTAGTATGCTATTTTTAGCACAGTCATATATGTTTCTTCCGCTTTCTTTATTCTCGCAACAAAGAAAAGCAGCAATAAGTAAAGGAAACGCGAGATTTTTATGTCTAATCCATGTATCGATGTAAACAAGAGCGAAATGCAAGCTCAAAGTGCACGATCTAGGGCTCTGTGCCGGACACTTGTAAAATATTTCACTAAACGTGAACAAAACAACACTGTTCGTATAAGCTACGTGTTGTGTTTAGCATTCGCATAGATGAAAATGGCGGATGCGCCAGCCTGTGTTTTTAGGAGCTCTAGTAAACATCGTCCTATTTACTACAAATTAATTTGAAATTCAGATTTACCTATTAGGTTTTACATTGAACTAACTTCACATTTCACGTATAGGTTACCTGTTAAAGGTGTTCGAAGTGTCTTCTTTGCTTCTGGATTCAATACTGTGCTTGTCTGTTCATTGAATTTCCAAGTCTTCCGAAAATCTCTGGATCATTACGGAATTTTTGACAAGCGTGTACAAGACTCCGCTCCAGTTCTTTAATCGTGTTAACGGGTGCGTTATGCAATCCGCTTCTGAGGTGATTTCAGATACAAAAATCTGAAAGATTTAGATCAGGTGATCTTGGTGGCCAGGGTACAGGTCCGCCTCGACGTATCCAACTATGGCCGTACCTGTGCGTTAGATGCTGTGTCACAGCAGCAACAAAATGTGCCGGAGTATAAAGTCAGTGAAATGTGAACTAAATGAGATGTAAACTCTAAATTTCAAATTAATATATACTAACTACGACAATGACATTAAGTGCCGGTTGGAACAATTCGTATTTATCTCGAAAACAGCTCGTTTGCGGACTCATGTTTAGTGGTACATTTTTTGCTTCTATTGTCTTCTCCTTTCAACCGCGGAAATGTGCGCCATCCGTTTTGATACACCGTGTATCTGTCAAATTTCCTGGTAATAAGTAAAACAAATTCAAACTTTATTGGAAGATACCGTTTTTCTTGCACTTTACGATCGTTGCGGATATTAAGAACAAAGTCGCCTCACTGTTTCCGTGGGCGAAAAGACCCACAGGTCTCACGAACGCCGTGATCGTGCTGTTACCTGTTAGTTTATCGCGATTGTTGACCAAACAAGTTTTAGCGTTTACTGAATTACACCCGCGATATATTGTCTCGCGACGTAGAATCTCCTTGGCATTGACTCTTTCCCGTCACCCCGCGGGGATGGGTGCGCGGTCATAGACGCTCTATCCGAACAGTGTATAATATATATAATGTGTGTGTGTGTGTGTGTGTGTGTGTGTGTGTGTGTGTGTGTGTGTGTGTGTGCGCGCGTGCGCGCAGCAGTCTCATCCTGAAGAATGTCTCGATCCAGGTTCTGATTGTAGTCATCTCTGACCTCTGAACTTTTTAGATACTGCTGACGTAGCTACGTCATCATATATGGGAACTGTCGAATACGAAATGCTCCGGTGTTAGCTGTGGGGTTCCATAGTCACAGTCTGGAATCGCTCTTTTCGGAATCTGCATCTGCACGCTATGTGATCAAAAGTATCCAGACACCTCCAAAAACACACGTTTTACATATTAGGTGTATTGCGCTGCCACCTACTGCCATGTACTCCGTATCAGTGGCCTCACTAGTCTTTAGACATTGTGAATGCGTAGAATCGGGTGCTTCGTGGAAATCCCGGACTTCGAATAGTTACATGATTTGGTGTCACTTGAGTCTTAAGTCTGTACGTGAGATTTCCACATTCGTAAGCATCCCTATGTCCACTGTTTCTGATGTCTTACACGTACACCACGAAAGCGTACACGCCGACCTCGTCTGTTGACTGACAGAGCCCACCGACAGTTAAAGAGGGTCGTGCGGTGTAAAAGGCAGCTTCTTCCACATCAGCACACAGGAATTCCAACTTGCATCATGATCCACGTCAAGTACTACGACTTCAAGGTGGGAGGTGACAAAAGTTTCACAGTCGAGCGGCTACCTATAAGCCGCATATGAAAATAGGTCAATACAAAACGACGCCTCACTTGGTGTAAAGAGCGTAAATATTGCACGGTTGAACAGTGAAAAAACGTTCTGTTGAGTGACGAATCACGGGACACGATGTGGTAATCTCATCCAGGAGTGGGTATGGCGGATGGCCGGTGAACGTGATCTGTAAGCGTGTGTAGTACCAACAGTAAAATTCGGAGTGCGTTATGGGCCGCGGTGGAGTGGCCGAGCGCATTGATGCCCTCTTCTGCGATGCACGAGGCCGTTCCCCGTCGGGGGGGGGGGGGGGGAGGAGGAGGTTCGAATCTTCGCTCGGGCATGGATATTTATGTTGTCTTTAGTATAAGTTAGTTCATAAGTAGTTAGTAAGTCTATGGCAGATGTTATTGTTAGTTCTGTATGCAAATTGGATACTTGTGTTTTTCATTAATGACCCTAATTTGTTTCATAATTTGCCTAAATACGCAATTGGTATATATGTAGGTTTAGTTTTTTCTGGTAATTGTCTACATAGTTTTATGTCCTTATAGATTTTGGTTTTGTAGGTGAAGTTTTCCTATTATATATTTGTAGTACAATGTCTGGGTTGAAAACATTTTGTTGTGCTATATATCGTAGTGATCAATTTCCTTTCCTATGGCAGCTTGGTTTAATCTATTAATCATGGCATGAAAGTATACATGTTTGTGTGCTCTTGGGTGGCATTATGTAGCATGTATTATAGCTTCAGTTGTTGTTGTTGTTGTGTTCTCTCTCTCTCTCTCTCTCTCTCTCTCTCTCTCTCTCTCTCTCTCTCTCTCTCTCTCTCTCTCTCTCTCTGAAGATTTCAAACACATGAGAATTATTTTTGTTAGTAATTTTGAGGTCCAAGAAATTGATTTATTAGTTTCTGTTTCTGATGACCCCGCAGTTACGTTCCATAAGCTTAACAAATATTTCAACATTCGCTGTTTTTCATGAGGGGGGGGGGGTTCAGTCCTTGTTGTTTTGCGTGGCACTATCACAACACAGGCGCACATTGATATTTTAAGCATCCCTTGCTTTGCACTGTTGAAGATGAATCAGGGGATGGCGATTACATCTTACAACACGATCCAGGCCCTATTCGTAATGGACGGCCTGTGGCGGAATGGTTACATGACAGTAACATTACTGTAATGGACTTCCCTGCACTGAGTCCTGGTTTGAAACCTATAGAACACTTATGGGATGTTTTGGATCGTCGACTTAGTGTCAAGGGTCACCGACCTATCTAGCTACCTCATTGGAACACACCAGATGTATTGAGCAGCATTGGCCGTTAATGTTTTATTTATAAACAACAGATCGATTTCAATCACATAGTGACTATCTTCAGTGTCCTTCAGGGCATTCATAATGCTTGTTTGAAAGACACTGAAGATGGTCACTGTGTGATTGAAATCGATCTGTTCTTTATAAATAAAACATTAACGGCCAATGCTGCTCTATACATCTGGTGTGTTCATCATTGTGTGGTCGTTGAGCACCGTCCTGGAAATGGAATCAAACCTAAAAAAACATATCCTCATTGGAGCACTGCTTGAAGAATACGTTGTCATTCCCCAAACAACCTTCCAGCGTCTTATTGAACTTGGAAGCTGTCACGAAGGCTAAGGGCGCGTCAATATCATACTGAATTCCAGTATCACCGTTGCGGGGCACCAGGAAATTGTCATTTTCAGTCCATTCTAAAAAATGTTCAAATGTTTGTTAAGCTTATGGGACTTAACTACGGGGTTATCAGTCCCTAAACTTACAAACTACTTATCAACTACCTTATACTAAAGACGGCACAAATATCCATGCCCGAGGGGGGATTCGAACCCCCGACCGTAGTGGCCGTGCAGAACGTGACTGGAGCGCCTCAGTCTCCTCGGCCACCGCGGCCGGCAGTCCATTCTCGGAGTACTATTGATCACATGGGGTTTGTCGTGTGCTGTCCATGACCAGTAACTGGGCTGAAGGTGCCTCATTTTCGGTGTTTCCACAATACTGGTTAGTATATATTGGATGTCCTTCAAGTGGGCACCGCTGGTTCGCTGTTAGTATGAACGGAACGTAGTGATGACAGCTTGAGGTCAGTGAAGGAGGCGACGCTGTCGGCCGATTGAGTGTAGGAGCCGCAGCCAGGCAGCGCGTGGCCGCCGCAGTCGTCCCGGCGAGTCCGTGACGAGCAGCGAGGCAATCAGCGGGGGCGGGCGGCTCGTTAGCGCAGGAAGCGGCGTAACGAGCGCCGCTCTGCCCACCTCGCCTGGCCCCAGGTCGCGACCCCTCCCTCTACCTGCTTTACGCAACAAGGAAGTCATTGTAGCGAATCGTTACCGGACTTAATTTTACACATCGGTGTCCAAAATTGAAGCATCAAGCTGAACTTTTGCAAGCTAGCTTTCATTTTATCATAAGTCAGTACAAACGGGTTATGCTGTAGTAGAAAGACTGTAAAGAACATACAAAAACTTAAGTAATGGAAATCTCCTCCTAGAGAAGCTTAAGTATTGTGGTATGAGCGCGACAGTGCACAAATGGTTTAAATCATACTTAACTGGAAGAGTACAGAAAGTTGAAATAAGCAGTTCACATGATATAGAAGAAGCAATTAATTCTTCTAACTGGGGAGTTACCAAAAATGGGGTTCCACAAGCTTCAGTGTTGGGTCCTTTGCTGTTCCTAATATACATTGAGTTGCCATTCCACATTCATGAAGATGCTGTCAGTTCTTTTTGCTGATGATACAAGTGTAGCTATCATGCATGACTAACAGTAATTAACTGATGAAATTGTAAATGATGTCTTTCAGAAAATTATTAAGTGGTCCTCTACAAATGGACTCTAATTAAACTTCGATAAAACCCATTATATAGTTTCATGTAGTAAATGGCATGACACCATTAATAAATTTAGAATTTAACATAATTCTGTAGCTACGGTAGAATATTCAGAACTTTTAGGTGTATGCATTGATAAGGGATTGAATTGGAAGAAACAGAATGATCTGCTGAAACCTTTCAGTTCAGCTATTAAAATCTGCCAGGAAGTTTCATATCAGCGCACACTCCGCTGCAGAATGAAAGTTTCATTCTGGATACATTAATTGTCTTCTTAAACTATATTTTTTTCAGTTCTATGAAATGATCACTCATCAGTAGGAGACGACACAGGTAGACATTATATGCTTTCGAAGTAAATGTAATCCGATTTTTTATCGGATAACACTATACCATAGGTGGAACACTTAATATTAACATTTAATAGTGTCTCCTTCTTATTTTTGTGTTTGTTGGCGATTTGATTGTTTGGGTACTTTGTCTCTTAAGTACTCAGGCTGTAGCCTGGATAAATTTGCTTGATGAGAATGAAGGTTATGAAAGTAGAATCTAAGTAGTTTTGTAAAATAATTAATAGAACGGAACCATTCCATTACTAAATACTCAGTCATTATATTGACCACAGGCCAGTATAAAAAAGATATCACGTAATCAAAGACAGGCAATAAATAAAAAAAAAATTGAGAAAAGGAAGTGTCAGTTAACAACCAATGTCTAACAGGACAGAAGAAACATCAGGTGAAATTCATGAATTGAAATACTGAGTATTGTTACCGAGTTACATCCCCTTCAACCTGGTCTACGGTCGAGGAAGAAGGAACAGCAGCAGCCAAGAAATTTTATGAAAAAAGGAAAACCTTGTATCACTGCTTTATGTGATCTGAGGCCAAGATATTTACTTTACCATCTTACTGAGATCCGGGCTATAAACTATCTGAAAGAGTGTTTGCTCAGTCCCATTGAAGGTGTCCTCATTTTGGGATTCACGATATAATGCTGTACTCAGTCCGCTACCTTATCCATAGACTGGCTGTGCGCAATCTGTAATTGTAGACATCTTGCATGTTGCGTACGTACGTTGACATACGACACAGAAACAAATCAGTTTCGAGGTTCTCACGAACATTCCTTTCTTGAAGTTATGTTTCTGGCGAGAATAAATTAATCGGGCGGATTTCTTCCACATTTTCGAAACCGCCTACTATTACGTACGGTACCAAATTCTTCCAAATGACTGTGGACTCGGATCATGACATCGGGCATACTTGGTGATAACAGTACGCTCTTATTTCCAGTAGCAAGGTGCCTGGGCTCGAATTGCTGCATCGCTGCCGTGGCAGCATCCGGACTATAAACTATCTGAAAGAGTGTTTGGTCCGTCCGATTGAGGGTGTCGTCATATTGGGATTCACGATAGAATGCTATACTCACTCCGCGACCTTACTCATAGACTGGCTGTGTGTAGTGTGTAATTGTGGACTTCTTGCGTGTTGCGTACGTACGTTGACATACAACACAGAAACAAATCAGTTTCGAGGTTTTGACGAACATTTCTTTCCAGGAATTATGGTTGTGGTGAGAATAAATTACTCGAGCGGATTTCTTCCACATTTTCGATCCGCCTGCTATTACTTACGGTACCCACTTCTTCCGAATGACAGTGGACTCGGACCGTAATAGCATACATACTTCGTGATAACAGTACCCTCTCATTTCCAGTAGCAAGATGCCTGGGCTCGAATTGCTGCATCGTTGTCGTGGCAGCACCCGGACTATAAACTATATGAAAGAGTGTTTGCTCAGTCCCATTGAGGGTGTCCTCATTTTGGGATTCACGATATGACGCGACCTTACCCATTGACTGGCTGTGTACAATCTGTAATTGTGGACATCTTGCGTGTTGCGTACGTACGTTAGCATACATCACAGAAACAAATCACAGTTTAGAGGTTCTCACGAACATTCCTTTCCAAAAATTACGTTTCTGGCGAGAATAAATTAATCGGGCAGATTTGAAAAACAAATTTTCAAATGTTTGTATAGCTTATGGGACTTAACTACGGGGTCATCAGTCCCTAAACTTACAAACTATTATGAACTAGCTATTACTAAGGACGGCACAAATATCCATGCCCGCGGCCGGCGGGCAGATTTCATTCACATTTTCGAAACCGCGTGCTATTACTTACGGTACCCACTGGACTCGGACCATAACAACGTACATACTTGGTGCTAACAGTAGGCTCTCATTTCCAGTAGCAAGGTGCCTGGGCTCGAATTGTGCTGCATCGCTGCCGTGGCCCAGGCGCGATTCATTTCCGGATAACCGGCCCCCGAGCATTTATCAGCGCTGCGGGCGCGGGCGCCGGCGCCGGCGGCCTTTGTACAGCGGAACGTACCGGGCCACTTGCTGTGGGCTGCTCGCCCTTGATTCGCGCGGCCCGCGGCTGCAGCAGAAGCAGATAAATCAAGCCCGCGGCCGGCATTGTCGGTTCGCAGAAGCGGTGACAGCTGCGAGCGATTCCCGCGCTGTTTGCGCCCGGTCCGGGATATCCCGCTCGAACGGTGTCGGCCATCGATCACCGATTCGTCCGTCAGCCGCGCCGATGACGCTGGAAACGGCTCCAGCTGTAAAACGGGGCACAACCGGGCTCCCCCAGCCGTCGCTTTCTACGAGGTGCTCGCCCATTCACTCCGCTTTGCGCAGCGGATTAAAGCAATAACACCCGGGAAAGCCGAATAACCTGGAATTGTTTCGACATTCTTTGTCACACATTTTTCAGCTGCTACGGCGCTGTCAGCTGCACAGAGCTTTATCCCAGATAGAATTTCTTTTTTAAGGATTGTTTTTTTACGCACTGTACTGTTTCCATCAACAGGATGGTAACATTTCTGACGAGTTGCTTCGTTCGTAAGCATCAGTTGCAGAATAAATACTTAGTATTTTTAAAAGAGAATAGCAATTGCGTACGTAATGAAATTTATTTACTCATTATTTTCAATCGTCATTTTTTTCCGTTTTCTGTCATCCTTAGTTGCTTAGAAATTTAGTGGAGTTGTATAACCGTCTGTTGGAAAGCAAATTACTATCAGTCAACGAGTTAATATAACGTATTAACATATGAAACTTGCCGGCCGCGGTGGCCGAGGGGACTGAGGCGCTCCAGTCACGGTCTGCACGGCTACTACGGTCGGGGGTTCGAATCCCCACTCGGGCATGGATATTTGTGCCGTCCTTAGTATAAGGTAGTTGATAAGTAGTTAGTAAGTTTAGGGACTGATGACCCCGTAGTTAAGTCCCATAAGCTATTCAAACATTTGAACATATGAAACTTCCTGACATTAAAATTGTATGCCGGAACCGGGACTCGAACCTGGGACCTTTGCCTTTCGCGGGCGAGCGCACTACCGACTGTGTTATCCCGACACGACTCACGATACCGAAACATCACTTAGGCTGTGGCTAAGCCATGTCTCCACCATATCCTTTCTTCCAGGAGTGCTAGTCTTGCATGGTTCGCACGAGAGCTTCTGTGAAGTTTGGAAAGTAGGAGGCGAGGTACTGTTGTGAGGCGGTATCGTGAGTCGTATCGGGATATCACAGTCGGTAGTGCGCTTGCCCGCGAAAGGCAAAGGTCCCAGGTTCGAGTCCCGGTTCCGGCACACAATTTCAATCTCCCAGGAAGTTTCATATCAGTGCACACTCCGCTACAGAGTGAAAGTTTCATTCTGGATATTAACATACGTTTGTAAATCTATCGGACCAAACTGCGTGGTCATCAGTCCGTAGCTTACAAACTACTTAAACCTAGGTAAACTAACCCAAGGACAACACACACACACACACACACACACACACACACACACACACACACACACACACACACACACCAATGCCCCAGGGAGGACTCGAACCTCCACGGCGAGCAACCGCGCGCTCCGCAGCGAAGCGTTTTAGACCGAGCGGCTACTCCACCGCGGCCAACGAGTTGAAATAATAGTTGTTTAATAAACTTTTGACCACGGTTTCGACAGATATAAACCCGTCTTTGTCAGGAATACATTTATACCTATAGACAATGTGACATCATAAATTAAAAATTCGTAATCTTTGTTTGAAATATGCGTCATACCAAGCCTATTGTCTAAAAACAATGTGAAATACAAATCAGAATAAAACTGTTACTTACTATACTTGCATATCACAGGAATTTGACATCCCTATGATCTAGGTAATGTGGTTTAGACTAAAAGATGCGTCAGCGCATTTGCAGTCATTCACACTTACTGATTTGAAGCAAGGAGCGTGCATACCAGGACCGGTGGCGCATGCGTTGTGGAACTTTCAGTGGGTTAAGTAGCTATTGGCAGAATGTACCTTGAATTTATAACGATGTCAATAAATGGAATAGCCGGCCGCGGTGGTCGAGGGGACTGACGCACTCCAGTCACGGTCTGCACGGCCACTACGGTCCGGTGTTCGAATCCCCCCTCGGGCATAGATATTTGTGCCGTCCTTAGTTGTAAGTAGTTCATAAGTAGTTTGTAAGTTTAGGGACTGATGACCCCCGTAGTTAAGTCCCATAGACTATACAAACATTTGAACATTTTTGAATAAATGGAATATTTGGATAAAAAGAGGATGAGAAGTTTGAGGGAAGCTGTGGAAACAAATATTGCAAAGGTCAATTGTAAAAATATGCTGACTGACAAATACTGTTGAAATATATTGCGTAAACGAACAATAATAATACTCACATGAATAAAAATAGAACTAAATCAAAGGCGTTTTTTGTGCCATACGCGTTTCGTTGTTTTTATTTCTGAAGAATCACCAGTTCCCTGTAATACACATTTGTTTCTTGTGTAATGTTGCAGTAAACATTATTAAGCGACTTTCTTTTAACGATTTCCACCCCAACTCTCGCATAATACAACTCCAGCTTTTCTCTTCTCCACGTCCTCTACGTCCTACGTCAGTCCCACTTGTTGGGCAACCCACGAAGCGCAACAGTAGTCCATATTAGGATGCACAAGTGTAGTGTAGGCAGTTTCGTTTTTAGAACCGTTGCAACTTCTGGGTGTTCTGCGAATGAAAGGTTGTGTAACATCTCGGTCGGGGACGCTTTTGTTCGGCGACTTTGCCGATGGGGGCTTTGTCGCACGCCACGCAAGCCTCCCACTGGCCTGTGCGAAGAGACGGAACCAGCAGGAGGCACCCGAAACTTTCGCATTCACCACCGACCGCTGGCCTCATTCCCCCACTTCAGGGAGCAGCCTGGCGAATTCCCGTGGTTTAGTCGTCAGTATGTACGCGGCGAAACCAGCCTTACTTTGAGGAGCGTGCACATAAATGTCGACGGAGGGAAGAGAGCCCCCTTTCAACGAAATGGAAGCCTTGTCTGCAGATACAAAAAGAAAAGGGGGGGGGGGCGACAGAATCGAAGGTAAACCGTGGACCCCTGCCTACGGGAAGAAGACAACCAAACCCCTGCAGTGCACACGTGCGCGAGTGGGAGAGATGGTGGTTCCACCAAAACAATGTTTCTGGCTAGGGAGAAAGAGCCCTGATACACGACATACCAGAGAGACCTAACACAGACAGTTGCCACAGAGAACAGTTTTTTCGAGCCAAGGAGGAATGCGAAAGATAAAAACAACACTCTTGAAACGTGGGAAAGACGCCAGTTCGCAAGTCTCATCTCAGCCCACAGAAAATTTGCACCGGGGTCCGAGAGACGTGGTCGTGAAAAAGGCGATCATTTATTGGATTACATGGTCAAACCAACCCACCAAACACAAAGCCAAAATTCTAGGAGAAGCTGCAGCTGGAGAGGGAATTAGACTAGGTGAGAAACCGCCGAAAAACACTTAGTCCGTCGCTGGAGAAGCGGGAGGAAAAGTCGGCAGCTTCCGCCATGGCAGACGCTGGACGTCGACGCCTACGCTTGGGGGGTCGGGACGCGTCACACATCTTAGGAGCTGGGAAGCGCAGCGCAGAGCATAGCATAGCAGAGCGGCTATTTTAACAGGGCGGGCGTGTGATGCTGCCGCCACCGCCAACACGCATGCACACCGCACTGCGCCGACCCATCGCCTGACGCCCACGTCAAGTTAATGTCGGTGTGATAGGAAATTACCTCCCCATTCCCCATTCATATCTGAGTCGT
This sequence comes from Locusta migratoria, assembly GCA_026315105.1. Classification (NCBI taxonomy): domain Eukaryota; kingdom Metazoa; phylum Arthropoda; class Insecta; order Orthoptera; family Acrididae; genus Locusta; species Locusta migratoria. Next base: position 250,576,834 of record CM048749.1, read on the forward strand.
GTTCACGCCCAGTCACATCGGTCCTGAGAGATTGTTTTTCAATACTTTTAATAAATAAAACTAAATTGCATGTGGTAATCCTCTGTGTAATCTGTTCTGTTGTCAAATCAATCCCTTGAATATAATTTCCATACCGACCTATTCCCATAATTTCTTGTCATTGTGGTCTTCAGTCCGCAGACTGGTTTGATGCAGCTGTCCACGCTACCCTGTCCTGTGCAAGTCTCTTCATCTGAGGATACGTTTGACAACCTACATCCTTTTGAATCTGCTTACTATATTCGTCCCTCGGTCTCCCTCTACGATTTTTACCCCGCACGCTTCCTTCTAATGCTAATTTGACAATTCCTTGATGTCTCAGAATGTGTCCAACCAATCTATCTCTTCTCTTAGTTAGGAATGCCAGAAACTCCTTTTCTCCCCGATTTGGTTACGTGATCTACCCATCTAATTTTCATCATTCGTCTGTAGCACCACGTTTCAAAAGCTACTATCATCTTTTTATCTGACCTCCTTATCGTCCACGTTTCACTCCCATGCAATGCTACACTAAAAAAATGCTTTCAGAAAGGACTTCCTAACATTTAAATTAATATTGGATGTTAACAAGTTTCGCTTCTTTAGAAACGCTTTTCTTCCCATAGCCATTCTGCATTTTATATCTTCTTTACTTCGGCCATAAGAAGTTATCTTGCTACCCAAGTAAAAAAACTCGTCTACTACTTTTATTGTCTCATTGCCTAATTTACTTCCTTCAGCATCACCTGATTTTCTGACATTGCATTCCATTACCTTCGTTTTAGTCTTGTTAATGTTCCATAATTTATCATATTAATTTTAATTTTACTGAAGTTTTGGAGTTTTCACGGAGAGGTTTCATTTACCACAGTAGCCTTTGATTCCCCTAGGCTACGATATTTCCTGTGTGTTATTTCCTATTTAATTGTTCGTAATTTTTATTCCTAGGTATTCAGTACAATTTGCGGCCTGTAGACTTGACTGGTTTATGGTGTATGAAGTACAACTTATTTTTGTTAGTGTTCGTATGGATGATTGAACACTTTCCAGTATTTTGGATCAGCTGCTAATTTTCGAACTATGCATATATCTTGTCTAAATCGTTTTACAGCTGCTTATGATCTTCGGGTTACTTCAATAAACGATGGCATCATCCAAGAGAGGTACTCGTGTGTAAATCATTTATAAGGATAAGGACCAGTAATGGTCCTATTACAATTTCCTGGGGAGTGCCAGATACCTGTTTTGCTCGATGACTTCGCGTCAATTACTACGTACTGTGTCTTTTCCTAAAAGGATCACGAATCCAGTTGGGAAACTGAGACGATGTTCTGTAAGGACGTAATTTGATTAGAAGCCGCTTGTGCGGTACAGTGACATTTAACACGGAAACTGGGTCGTGGTTGTGGACCGATTTCGCGAGACCTTTCCATATTCGCAGACACAACTTCCTGTTCCCGGTGGCGCGTGCCGCCTGCGACTTTCGATTCTCGACTTTGTCGACTATTAATCGGGCGACGCCTGCTCGCGCTAAGCCTGTTAGGGACACGCCCTCTCCCCTCCCCTCCCCTCCCACCCTACAACGTGGAGCGTTCCGCGCGTCTCGCTTTCCAGCCTCCCGCGTCACTTATAAAGCAAATTTGCGTCCCTAAAGAGATTCGGAACACTGCCACGGCGGTCGGCTTAACTCGGCGGTAATTGCATTGTGTTGCCTCGCAGGCGGCCGCGAGGGAACCTTATTTTAGTGCCTCGCCGAATTGGCAAACAATTTTTCGCAGGCAGTCAAGCCGTTTAAAGGCTACGCCTCCGTGGCACCGTCCCGCGTCGCTGTCTGTTACCAAGAGTACCCGAGCCACTGACAGAGGAGTTATTTAACAAATTCAAGAGGCACCCAATGGTAGTTGAGCTAAATTTTATCACTCTGTGCAACATGAATGACAACCAATTTTCAACCACATTGTTATTCTTGGTTAGACACGGGTTTTACTTATATAAAGTGCCCGTCAATGGACTGAAATAGTTCACCCCTCTCCTACCTCCTCCCCCTATAAAAAATCGCACTGACATGTTTTACGGCCCACTTTAGATTTGTAGTTTTTGCAAACATTTTGGTCCAAAATAATAATCTAAATAATAAAAAATTAATTAATACCAGTGTCTGAAACCCTTTTAGGAAAAAAAAAAAAAAAAAAATTAGTGACGGGTTCCGAACCACGCCGACCTTTGGCATCATAGTCCAACGCCTTGCCCACTACGATACAGCTACCAATCAGAAGATGATTCCTTTAATCTCATACTATTGATGGCCGTTGTTAACTGATGCTAATATGGCATTTGTAGACACTAGATTATCATTTATCGTACGAAAAAGGACGTGTGTTCGTTAATTCTTCAGTGCGCCATTGCTTTGAAATGAGAACGTGTAAGTTACAATAAGAAAATCGTCAAATACGCGCAAGGTGGCGTATGCCACAGAGAGTTCTGCGCGAAGAATGTCACGCAACATCTCCTAACGGCTGGTTTTCGTTAATTAAATGGAGGGTGTAAAATCTCCGTTATTTTTGCAAATATGTCTCAAACGATACGAGATATGAAAAAAACATAAGGGAGCTAAGTTGTAGAGAATTTTCTCCTCTACCAATTAGGTTATTCAATTTTCGTATCAGATGAACGGTTCATTTGCAATTACAAACGGCTTTTTTTAGGTATTACTACCGTATTATTTGTCCGAAAAATTTTCAAAAGGGAGGTTTTGGTCTCTGGCGGCCTGCAATCATGTCTATAAAATTTGGTGACGATCGGTTGAACGGTTCGTCTTAAAAACAGGGAACACGTTACGGACAGACGGACGGACAGACAGACATCCCAAAATCGCCGTTATTTTTGCAAATATCTTTGTAACGCTACGAGATATGAAAAAAACACAAGAGAGCAAAGTTGTAGAGAGTTTTCTTCTCTACAAATTAGGTTATTCAATTTTCGTGTAACATGAATAGTTAAGCCGTTATTTTCATTTAAATTTCGAGCTGTCAAAAGACGATCGCAAAGGCCTACTTTTAGTGTTACTACCGTAACCTGAAGTGGGCCAAAAACATAAAAAAGCGGATTCAGTATTGAGCATGTAAGAAATTTGTTTTCGGACAGATAGGGTGTCCTACTCACAGGGTTGATTCTAGGTATTATGCAGTAGAGTGCGGAAATTTCATTGCCACCGTTCCGTTCCTCTCCCCTTCGTTCCACTTTCATAAATCGACTATCTTTCCCTCAGTATCATTCATCCACGATGTCTTTTTACCGTATAGTGCACTTAACCGTAGGACGATAATCGATTTATACTTCGTGCAATGCAGTTTACATCTATCACAGGCTGTGTGACTTAGGATATTTTGCGCAACATTGTCACTTTCTCTCCCTATTCCAGTCGCGTAAGGTTCGAAGAAAATAAGATTTTCAGTATGTCTCCCTGTTGGCCCTAATCTGCGAAATACCTGAATGCGAATATGTTTTATTCTCAACATAGATTTCTAGACATTTGTACGTGATAAGCATATACCGGGTGATAAAAAAATCAGTATAAATTTGAAAAGTTAACAAACAACGGAATAATGTAGTTGGAGAGGTAAAAATTGGCACACATGCTTGGAATGACATGGGGTTTTATTAGTACAAAAAGAAACAAAAAGTTCAAAAAATGCCCGTCAGATGGCGCTTCATCTGATCAGAAAAGCAATAATTAGTATAACAAATTAAGACAAAGCAAATGTCATGTTCTTCTCTTCACAGGTAATGCTCAATATGTTCACCATCATTCCTCAACAATAGCTGTAGTCGAGGAATAGTGTTGTGAACAGCACTGTAAAACATGTCCGGAGTTATCGTGAGGCACTATCAGTTCCGATCGGATACTTCACTTGGATACCAATCTTGTTTAAACAATTGTATTACAGCGCCGATGCATACACTGTTACCGAAACATTCAACACCAGATTAATCGAGGGTAAAAATCTATGACCTAGAAGGATTTTAGTAGCGAGAGCTTGTCATCTGCTGTGACTCTCATTAATGTTTTTACTCCGTCATTTTTAACCTTTTTTTTCTAATAAACCCCATGTGATTCGAATTATGTGTGCCAATTTTTACCTCTCTACGTTATTCCGTGATTTATTAGATTTTCAAATTTATACTGACTTTTTGATCACCCGGTGTGTATAGATATCATTTGGTTGCAGGACTTTTTTTCAGTGAAATCTATAGTGGTTTGCTCACAACATAGGTAGTGGAACTGTTGTTGTTCCTGTTTATTGTAATAGAGAAAGTTCGTCTATATCTTCCAGCGGTGTATTTACTATCCATCCATGCAACTCGTGACAGGTAGGTGACGACGCCTTTGCGAAATATAATCGCAGTGCATTGTTACAGTTCTATGACGTGCAGCATATGTGTCGAATAGTGGCATTGTATTTGTCGAGAGAAACATTGCCAGAGATGTCCGCCTCCGTAGCTCAGTGGAAGCGTCGCTGACTACCACGCAGGAGGCTCGGGTTCGATTCCCGGCAGGGGACTGGGTGTTGTGTGTTGTCCTAATCATCATCTCATCATCATTGGCACGTAAGTCGCCCACGCGGCGTCAACTAAAAAGACTTACACTCAGGCGACCGAACAGTCCCGTAAGAGATCTCCCGGCCAAGAAAGCCATACGCTCATTTCCATTTTTTGCCAGAGATCTTATTAAAAACACACCGAATGAATCACTGATTTAGTGGTGATCACTGCTTTCTTTCAGCACCTTTCGAGGAGATCTTTAAAACCTGGTAGGTCTCTAAGAATGCGCTCCGGCGAGAGGACTGCGCCAGAGATGCGGCAAGTAGGAACGAATATGGAAAGAGAGTTGTCCATAAATGCGTAAGAGTACGAAGGGTTGGAGATCCCTTCTGAACGACATGTTGAAAGGCATCCCATATATGCTCAATAATGTTAACGACTGAGAAGTATGGCCAACAGCGGAGGTTTTTAAACTCAGAATAGTGTTCGTTGAGCGACTCCGTAGCTGTTCTCGACTTGTGAGATACTGCGATACTGTCGATGGCCTAGAAATTGGGGGAGGGGTTGCATTTCTGTCACAGTGAACTTTTGTCTTCAATCGCTGTTTTTCCCCTTCTTGCAGCATCATTTTCCGCGGGGGCGATCTTGGAATTTAATGTTTTTCCGGATTCCCGATACTCGCGAGGCACTCGTGAAATGGTCGTAAGGGGGAAATGCCCACCTCATCGCTACCTCTGAGATTGTCCCCCCATCTATCCACCGCCCACTATAACTCACTCAAGACGTGATAACCTTTCCACTGTAGCGCCTGCGCCAGAATCCTGTTGGCTTACATAAGCATTGCCGACCGCAGCGCGGTCTTGTGATTGTTAAGCTATCTCTGTGTTTGCATAAGTATACCTACACAAATTTCTTTGTATCTTCAGTGTTGAATCATAGGGGTTCTCCGTACCAGACATACGTCGGCGCGTCTATTGACAATACTGCTACATAATCTTGTATAATGTGTACATTGATGACCAACCTATCCCTCAAGACACACGATTGTTCGTACATGCTGATAACACAGATGTGGCTGTCCAGCGGTCCAGTTTTGATGAAGTATCCCAAAAACGATCCAGTGGTCTTGAAGAACTAGCTCAATACTAGGATTCCAATCACCTAAAGCCAAACCCTTGCAAAAACAAAGTATGTGCTTTCCATCTATGCAGTAGAGATGCTGGAGTTGATCTCGACGTTACGTGGCAGGGTAAGAAGCTAAAGCACTTTTCAACACCTAAATACCTTGGGGTTACACTTCACAAAACCCCCCCAGGGGGCCCACAGTTCTTTTGTGGGTACGTGTGTGGCGCGCACGGGGCCCCGAGCCGGAGCAGCCTTTCTTCTGCCCCAGGCTGCTTCACTTTCCCTCCCGGTTTATGCCTTCGCCCGGAGACGGGCGTATTTCACGAGTTCAGGTGTTTTCTTGTTGTCGTTTCTCTTATTCCTTGGTTCCTTCCTTTCTTACCCTTTGTTTCTGTCTCTCTCTCCTTGTCCTCTCCTCGCCTTCTTCTCCTCATTAGTCTCCGCCTCGGCGTTTGAGACACTTTTCCTTCTTTCTCCTCACTTCCTCTATTCTTCTTCTTTCCTCCCTGTGCGTGTCTGAAGGCCGACCCACGCATTATCATGCGTAGCAGGTGACGGGGTAACGCGTAATTCCCCGCCCCGGGTAGACAAGTAGGGCACGTACGTACCCCCTGGTAAAGGCCAGGCCCAGGGAGGGGTGATTACCCGAGCTGGTACCTTCCGAACATGCCAATTGGTCCCTCCGTCAGTTCTCGGGAGGTGTGACCTGAGGTGTGAACAATCACCTAAGGCGGGTAAGCCCTCAGAGAGGGCCCCCACTAGGAAGGAGCGCGCCATCGGAGACGCCGGTAATCACGGGGGACACTTCCGCGATGACTTCCTTCTCTTCTTCACTGACATTGACCCAGAAACGTAAGATAGACTCGCCTCAGCAAAAGAAGACTCTGCCTAATTTGCCGAAATTTCTTGTTGTGTCGCGCACCGACGGAAAAGACTTCAATTCTGTCAATCCTTTCGTGATACAGAAAGGTGTTGATGCAATTGCTGGCCCTGTTAAAACCTGTTCACGTCAGCGCAATGGCTCATTGTTGCTGGAAGTGGACAGTGCTTTCCAAGCCCAAAAACTTATCCGGACTACGTTATTGCACACGTTTCCAGTCAAAGTAGAAGCGCACCGCACACTCAACTCGTCACGGGGGGTAGTTTTTACGAGATCCCTTGACGGGTTGTCTGATGACGACATCCGGTCCTATATGTCCGATCAGGGTGTGACAGCCGTCCACAGGGTGATGAAAAAGGTAGATAACCAGCTGACACCGACTCGTACTGTTTTTTTGACATTCGACAGAGTTGACCTCCCGTCGAAGGTCAAAGCAGGGTACGAAGTTATCTCAGTCCGCCCTTACATTCCAAACCCAACGCGCTGCTACCAATGCCACAGGTACAACCATACCCGTGAACATTGCCCACATGCAGCAAAGTGTGTCACTTGTGGTAGGGACGCCCATGAGGGGGATTGCCCACCTCCGTCCCCTCACTGCCTTAACTGCAACGGCGACCATGCGGCTTCCTCTCGCGACTGCCCTGTGTATAAGGATGAAAAACTCATTCAGCAAATTCGGGTTACGGAGAAGGTATCGACATCAGCCGCTCGTAAGTTGTTGGCGAGTCGAAAGCCCACTGTCCTCCCAGCGGGTACATACAGTAAGGTACTCACCTCACCTCGACCTACCAAAGATTCCAGTACCCAGACATGTGATTTCACTTTCGCTGACACAGTTGTGCGATCCGCCAGCCCGAAGATTGCCCGTTCCACGTCCCCGCTTCCTCCTGCTGCTTCTAAGGTACAGTCTTCGTCAACATCTAGTAAACCGCGGGCACCTAAACAAGATGCCCGGACCTTGAAAAAGGAACCCGTCCGTGAGGATTTTCTGCGTTCTCAGGCTTCCCAACCGTCAACTGCCTCTTCCCGCCGTCACTCTTCCAGAAGAGCTGACAAGAAAAAGAGTTCCTCTCCTTCCCCGCCGAGGCGTGACCCATCTGTCGCGCCGTCCAACAGTTGCCGGCCTCGGCCGTCTTCTGTTTCACCGGGACGCTCCGTTTGCCGGGCGCCCGGCCCTTTACCGGCGGTGGAAACTGCCCCTCCTGATCAACTCAGGGAGGTGGCAGGCGCGTCGGTCGAACCTATGGACCACGACCCTTTGCCCCTGGACAGCGATAGCAGTGCTCCCTCGAAATCCGGTCCTCAGCGGCCGTCGAGGTGACCCCGCTCGCTACTTGGTTTTTATCCTTATTTCTTCTCTCATTTTTATCATGGCGCTCCTTCAATGGAACATTCGCGGCTTTCGTTCTAATCGGGAGGAGTTAAAACTACTCCTTCGATTGCACTGCCCGCTTCTAGTCTGCCTCCAGGAAACTAAGTTGCGTCCACGTGATCGTGCAGACTTTCCACACTACACCTCTGTGCGGTTCGACCTGCCACCCGTGGAAGGTGTCCCAGCCCATGGAGGGGTTCTGATGCTCCTTCGAGACGACGTCTATTTCCATCCCATTTCCTTGCACACTCACCTACAGGCAGTTGCCGTCCGCATCACCTTATCCACATTTACCTTCTCCCTCTGTAATATATATTCGCCATCGTCATCTGCCCTTACTAGGGCAGATTTGCTAAACCTTGTTGACCAGCTCCCTTCACCTTTCGTGTTGGTAGGCGACTTTAATGCCCACCACCCCCTATGGGGCTCTCCGGCACCTTGTCCGAGAGGCTCCCTTTTGGTGGACATTCTCCACCACCTCGATCTTGTCTGCCTCAACACCGGTGCACCGACCTTCCTTTCTGACACAACACACACTTATTCCCATATAGACCTCGCAATATGCACTCCTCAGCTTGCCGGTCGGTTTGAGTGGTATGCACTTTCTGACACGTACTCGAGTGACCATTTCCCTTGTATCATCCACTTCCTACATCATTCCCCATCTCCACGTCCCACCAGTTGGAACATTTCTAAAGCCGACTGGGGGCTTTATTCTTCCATGGCTGTTTTTCACAATCAGAATTTTCCCAACCTTGACAGTCAGGTCGAATACCTCACAGAGGTTATTCTCACTGCTGCTGAACGTTCCATACCTCGTACATCCTCTTCTCCACGTCGTGTCCAGGTCCCTTGGTGGACTGCAGCCTGCCGCGACGCGCTTCGAGCCCGGCGCCGTGCTTTACGCACCTTCCGCCGCCACCCAACTTTGGAGAATTGCATCAATTACAAACGTATGAGAGCGCAGTGCCGTCGTATCATAAACGACAGCAAGAAAGCTTGCTGGACAGATTTTACTAGTTCTTTTAACCGTTTTACTCCCTCCACGGTTGTCTGGGGTGGCCTACGCCGTTTGTCCGGCATCAAGGTCCACTCCCCGATTCCTGGCCTGACCGTGGAGAACGCGGTCCTCGTGGACCCAGCTGATGTTTCCAACGCATTGGGCCGTTTCTTTGCGGAGGTTTCGAGCTCTGCCCATTACCACCCTGCCTTTCTCCCTCGCAAACAGGTAGAGGAGGCACGGCCGCCTTCTTTCCGCTCTTTTAATCGGGAAAATTATAACGTCGCCTTCACCATGCAGGAGCTGGATCGTGCTCTCGCCCTGTCCCGGTCTTCTGCTCCCGGGCCCGATTCCATTCACATTGAAATGCTGAAGAACCTCTCTCCAGCGGGCAAGTGCTTTCTTCTTAGTACCTACAATCGCATATGGACTGAAGGTCATGTTCCCACAAGTTGGCGTGAAGCCATTGTTGTCCCCATCCCCAAACCAGGGAAGGACAAACACCTTCCTTCCAGTTATCGTCCTATTTCTCTGACGAGCTGCGTCTGTAAGGTGATGGAACGCATGGTTAACGCTCGGTTGGTCTGGCTCCTCGAATCTCGCCGCCTCCTGACTAATATCCAATGCGGTTTTCGTCGACACCGCTCTGCTGCTGACCACCTCGTTACGTTGTCGACCTTCATTATGAACAACTTTCTGAAGAAGCGTCAAACAGTAGCCGTGTTCTTCGACTTGGAGAAGGCATACGATACCTGTTGGAGAGCGGGCATTCTCCGCACATTGCACACATGGGGCCTTCGGGGCCGCCTTCCTCTTTTCATTCAAGCGTTTTTGGCGGATCGCAAGTTCCGGGTGCGGGTGGGCTCTGTTTTGTCAGATACCTTTTGCCAGGAAAATGGGGTACCACAGGGCTCCGTCTTGAGTGTGGCGCTCTTTGCCATTGCAATCAATCCGATCGTGGACTGCCTTTCAGCCGACGTCTCCGGATCTCTTTTTGTTGACGATTTCGCAATTTATTGTAGCGCCCAGCGGACGTGTCTCTTGGAGCGTCCTCTCCAACGCTGTCTTGACCGTCTGTATTCCTGGAGCATCGCAAACGGCTTCCGATTCTCCACTGAGAAAACTGTGTGTATCAATTTTTGGAGATACAAGGAATTTCTTCCACCTTCTCTACGTCTCGGCCCGGTTGCTCTCCCTTTCGTGGAGACTACAAAATTCTTGGGACTCATGTTGGATCGGAAACTTTGCTGGTCCACACACGTGTCCTACCTGGCTTCCCGTTGTGCCCGATCCCTTAACGTTCTTCGTGTCCTCAGTGGCACGTCATGGGGAGCGGATCGTACCGTCCTGCTTCACCTTTACCAGGCCATTGTTCAGTCGAAGCTCGACTATGGAAGCCTTGTATACTCTTCAGCACGGCCGTCGATTCTCCGCCGTCTCAACTCTATCCACCATCGTGGATTACGTCTGGCGACCGGTGCATTTTATACCAGCCCTGTTGAAAGTCTGTATGCCGAGGCTGCTGTATTACCCTTGACCAATCGACGTGACATACTCTTGTGTCGGTACGCATGCCGCCTACGGTCGATGCCCAACCATCCATCTTACAGATTATTTTTTGACGACTCACTCGATCGCCAATATCAGTTGTCTGCGATTGCCTTGCTTCCACCGGGAGTTCGGTTTCGCCGTCTGCTACAACGGCTCGATTTTACCCTTCCTTCCACCCTTCGGTTGAGCGAAAGCCCATTGCCACCGTGGCATCAGGCCCAGGTTCACACACACCTCGAACTTAGTTCGCTCCCCAAGGAGAGCACTCCGGATTTGGTATACCGCTCGAGGATTGTCGAACTCCGTTCGCGGTTCGATAATGCCGTATTTATTTACACTGATGGTTCCAAGAGCACTGCCGGTGTCGGATCTGCCTTCGTCGTCGGGGACAACCGTTTCCTATACAAGCTCCCTGACCGGTGCTCGAACTTCACGGCTGAGCTTTTCGCCCTCCACCAGGCCGTTTTGTACACCTGCCGCCACCGCCAACCTTTCTATGCCATATGTTCTGACTCCCTTAGTGCCCTGCAGAGTCTTAAGGACCCTTTCTCGAACCATCCCCTCGTGTATCGGATCCAGCGCTCCCTCCAGTTGCTGGCGGATGACAGCTGTCACGTTTCTTTCCTGTGGGTCCCTGGCCATGTGGGTGTGCCCGGGAATGAGGCCGCCGACACAGCAGCCAAGGCAGCAGCTCTTTTGCCTCGCATGGCTACCTTTTGCGTCCCATCGGACGATGTTCAACGGGCTCTTCGCCGGAGTATCGTGTCGCAATGGCACAGTGTGTGGCTTTCACTGTACAACAATAAATTGCGAACTGTCAAACCGATCCCGACCGCTTGGAGGACATCCTCACGCCCCTCTCGGCGGGAGGAGATCATCCTGGCTCGGTTGCGGATCGGTCATTGCCGTTTCAGCCACCGTCACTTGCTATCCGCCGAACCTGCACCGCTATGCTCTTGCGGTGAACTGCTGACAGTGCGACATGTTTTACTGACTTGTGTTAATTTTAATCATCTCCGTGTAGCCCTTCACTTTCCGTCTACTCTGGAGGAAATTTTAGCTGATGACACACGAGCAGCTGCTCGAGTTCTGCGTTTTATCAACTTGGCCAACTTATCCAAGGACGTTTAACTCTTTTAATTGTCTTTTCTCTTTCGTTTTTAGCCTCTTGTTGATTTTCTGACAGTCTACAATTTTTTAGATCATAGCGCATTTATGTTCTTGGCTGGGCGCTAATGACCATAGAAGTTGTGCGCCCTAAAACCACAAAAAAAAAAAAAAAAAAAAAAAAAAAAAAAAACTTCACACAACGCTCTTCTTCAAACAACATTGTCGAAATACGAAGGCCAAAGTTTGCTCCAGAAATATCATCCGCAGGCTGACAAACTATGAATTGGGAGCTCAACCATCAGTACTCAGAACATCAGCACTTACTCTGTGTGTTAGCAGCACCAGTATGGGATGCATCCACACACGCTAAACAGGTTGACGTGTCAACGAGACTATGCGCATTGTTACAGGCTGCCTCAGATCCACACCAACAGGTAATATGTACCTCCTTGCTGGAATTGCCCCACCCAGGATAAGAAGGCAGGTGGCAGCAGACGCTGAGAGAACAAAGAAAGAGAATGATTAGCGACACCCATTTAATGGGCACGTCACTCAGGCTCGGAGGCTCAAATCTAGTAACAGCTTCATCGGAAGAACTAAGATCCTTGACGGTTAGCAGGAAGAAAACAGTGTCTGTAAATGGAAGAATGAACAAACCGGACTGCCAATAACGCCAAAAGAGGAAATGTCACTCGGAAACAACCTTCACTACACAGTTTGGAGAACACTAAACAGGCTGAGGGCTGGTGTACCCAGATGTAAAACTAATCTGCGCAGGTGGGGCCTGCTGACTAACGATGACGACGTTCTTTGTGAATGCGGAGAGGTTCAGGACGAGGCACATCTGCTTACGTGCCGACTATTGCCGGAGCCCTGCAGTTTCAGTGACTTGATCTGGACACGGAAATAAAATGAATGAATGAATGACTGCTACATACGCTGATTTTTATCGTTGTTACCTCATCTTCGTGTTGTATGCTCATGATACTGTTGTCAGGCACGATCACCTCTGGTCACTGGTAGATAAAGTGCAAATTTACATGTGGTGTCCTATAGATAAAATCCACAGTTTAGTTGGCAAAGTGCTTTCGCTGTATTCCCATGAGCTCCTAATTCAGCTTCTTTCCCTTCCGTAATATTGGGCTTGGTTGAAAGAGATACCTGTTTTGTCTTGGCAAGCTCGTTTACAAAATAACTGAACTTCTTACCGTTGTTGTTGTTGTTGTTGTTGTTGTTGTCTTCAGCACGCGGACTGGTTTAATGCAGCTCTCCACGCTACCCTGCCCTGTGCAAGTCTCTTCATCTGAGAATATGTTCGCCAACCTACATCCTTTTGAATCTTCTTACTGTATTCGTCCCTCGGTCTCCCTCTACGATTTTTATCCCACACACTTACTTCTAATGCTAAGTTGACAATTCCTTGATGTCTCAGAATGTGTCCAACCAATCTATCTCTTCTCTTAGTTAGGATATGCCAGAAACTCCTTTTCTCCCCGATTTGGTTACGTGATCTACCCATCTAATTTTCATCATTCGTCTGTAGCACCACGTTTCAAAAGCTACTATCATCTTTTTATCTGACCTCCTTATCGTCCACGTTTCACTCCCATGCAATGCTACACTAAAAAAATGCTTTCAGAAAGGACTTCCTAACATTTAAATTAATATTGGATGTTAACAAGTTTCGCTTCTTTAGAAACGCTTTTCTTCCCATAGCCATTCTGCATTTTATATCTTCTTTACTTCGGCCATCAAAAGTTATCTTGCAACCCAAATAACAAAATTCATCTACTTTTATTGTTTCATTACCTAATCTACTTTCTTCAGCATCACCTGATTTTCTGACATTGCATTCCATTACCTTCGTTTTACTCTTGCTAATGTTCATCTTATATCTTCCTTTAAAGACACTGTCCATCCCAGATCTTTTGCGTTCTCTGACAGAATTACTATGTGATCGGCAAACCGCAATGTTTTTATTTCTTCTCCCTGCACTTTAATGCCCTCTCCAAATTTCTCCTTCCATTCCTTAACTGCCTGCTCAGTGTACAGATTGAACAACATTGGGGATAGGCTACAACCCTGACTGACTCCCTTCCCAACCTCTGCATTCCTTTCTTGCCCTTCGACTCTAATAACCGCTGTCTAGTTTATGTATACCGATCTGAAACAATTTCACGAAATTCCCATCACAAAATGACTGTACAATGTACGTCGGTTAAAATTTTGACGTATTTCTTTCTTTCTTTTTTTACCACATCTAGATGATTCATCTGCCGGAAAATTCTTGTGCCGTTGCGAAATTGCAGTTCATATTTCCGCTGGAGTGCAGTTTGGCTGCACGTGACGCGCTGTGCCCTGCGGTTGCCCTCGGGTGACAGCTGCCAGCAGACTGGGTGGCGTCTGGAGACACGTCGCCGGGGAGCGGCCCCATTTAGCAGCCGCCGCCCGCCCCGTGTATTCGGAAATGGGCGTCATTAATTCCATAGGGCGCACGCGCGGCCCGCGTTTCCGTCCAATTACCTTAAAAGGCCCGGAAGCGGCGCGGCGGTAAGAAAGCGACCGCCGCGCCACAGCTTTCCACTTTGCGCCGCTCGGACGCCTGCGGCTGCGGGCAACCCGCAGAACGATGGGGCTGCGCCTCGCCCGCGGAATGAGTTCGCTCGCTGACTTCGCTCCCTCGCCACAGCGAGTAACGGTGCAGCTTTTATCTTGAGTGTTTGGCTCGTAGGCACTGCACGCATATGCTGTTCGGTTCAGTGTATGACCTGTTGAAATTCAGCACTGTTGTTGTTGTGGTCTTCAGTCCGGAGACTGGTTTGATGCAGCTCTCCACAATACCCTATCCTGAGCAAGCCTCTTCATCTCCACATAAGAACGGCAACCTACATCTGTCTGAATCTGCTTACTGTATCCATCTCTTGGTCTTCCTCTGCGGTTTTTACCCCCACACACTTCCCTCCGACGCTAAATTCACAATTCCTTCATGTCTAAGAACGTGTCCTATCAATCTATCCCTTCTTTTAGTCAAAGCATGCCAGAAATTTCTTTTCTCCCCAATTCTGTTCAATACCTCCTCATTGGTTATACGATCCACCCACCTAATCTTCAGCATTCTTCTGTAGCACCACATTTCAAAAGCCTCAATCCTCTTCCTGCCCACACTTTTATCGTCCACTCCCATACAAGGCCACTCCATACAAATTCCTTCATAAAGGACTTCCTTAGGCTTAAATCAATATTCGATGTTAACAAATTTCTGTTTTTCAAGAACGCTTTTCCAGCCATTGCCATTATGCATTTTATATCATACTCACTGCGCGACCTTACCCATAGACTGGCTGTGTGGAATCTGTAATTGTGGACACCTTGCATGTTGCGTACGTACGTTGACATACAACAGAGAAACAAATCACAGTTTCGAGGTTCTCACGAACATTACTTTCCAGAAATTTTGCTTCTGGTGAGAGTAAATTATTCGGGCGGATTTCTCCCACATTTTCGAAACCGCCTGCTATTACTTACGATACCCACTTCTTCCAAATGACTGTAGACTCGGACCGTAACAGCTTACATACCTGGTGATAAAAGTAGGCTCTCATTTGCAGTAGCTAAGTGCCTGGGCTCGAATTGTTGCATCGCTGCCGTGGCAGCATCGGGACTATAAACTATCTGAAAGAGTGTTTGCTCAGTCCCATTGAAGGTGTTCTAATTTCGGGATTCACGATATAATGCGACCTTACCAAAATGTTCAAATGTTTGTTAAGCGTATGGGACTTAACTACGGGGTCATCTGTCCCTAAACTTACAAACTACTTATCAACTACCTTATACTAAGGACGGCATAAATATCCATGCCGGAGAGGGGATTCGAACCCCCGACCGTAATGGCCGTGCACACCGTGACTGGCGCGCCGCAGTCCTCTGGGCCTTCGCGGCCGGCCACCAAGGACAGATTTTAGGTGTAAGAAGAGGTGAATGTCGTTAGGAGGGAGGTTCGGGCTGTACGGAGGATGATCAAACACGTCCCAGTGACATTCCCGTAAGAGTTGTTTGGTTACATTCGCCGTGTGAGTGTGACCCATCTTCACTCACCATTGGATCTCTCATAGCATTTTGTCCGTAAACCTCGAAGATTTGCCGATGAATTTCCTTTGGTTTAAATTTCTTTGCATTCAGAAAGCGAATCACCGATCTGATTCACACGCGGCGGCATTTCAATTACGACAGACTTTATAAAGAAGCACTGCAAAGCACACGTCGGCAGTAGCGATGTGAAAATGGCGTACATGTCTTCTCCTTTGAGTCAGAGTAACTGCCGCGCTTGCTCGGAACTGCGTGCGTAGCTGTGCCGCGGATGGAAATAGAAACGGAAATTACTTTGCGGTCCACCCTCGCAGATAAAACGAAGAGCCAGTCATCTGAGTTGTCTCTACTATTTTCTAGCGCTCAAAGCAGACTCGTATAGAAGCGTTAACAGCAGCAATGGAATCACGCCGACTTTGTTGTGAAAACTGTTTACAGCTGCAGGGAGATTACGTCGGGAAGTGACTGAATTTTCACAGATTACATGAAAATTAGTCGGTTCGCAGCCTGCTTCAGCGACTCGATTTCACCCTTCCTTCCACCTTTCGGTTGAGCGAGAGCCCATTACCACCGTGGCATCAGGCCCAGGTTCACACCCACCTTGAACTTAGTTTGCTCCCCAAGGAGAGTACTCCGGATTTGGTATATTGCTTGAGACTTGTCGAACTCCGTTCGCGGTTCGATAATGCCATATATATTTACACTGATGGTTCCTAGAGTACCGACGGTGTCGGATCTGCCTTCGTCGTCGGGGTAGACCTGTTCCAATTCAATCTCTCTGACCGGTGCTCGAATTTCACGGCTGAGCTTTTTGCCCTCCACCAGGCTGTTTTATACATCCATCGTCGCCGCCATCCCTTCTATGCCATCTGCTCTGACTCCCTTAGTGCCCTATAGAGTCTCGGGGACCCTTTCTCGACCCATCCTGTCGTGCACCGAATCCAACGCTGCCTTCAGTTGCTAGCAGATAACGGCTGTCACGTTTGTTTTCTTTGGGTCCCTGGCAACATGGGTGTGCCCAGGAATGAGACTGCCGACATTGCGGCCAAGGCAGCAGCTCTTTTGCCTCGCATGGCTACCTTTCGCGTTCCATCAGACGATATTCAACGGGCTCTTCGCCGGTGTGTTGTCGTCCTGGCACAGTTCGTGGTTCTCACCCACGACAATAAACTGAGAATCGTAAAACCGATCCCGACCGCTTGGAGGACGTCCTCACGCCCCTCTCGGCGAGAGGTGGTCATCCTGGCCCAGTTGCGGATCGGTCACTGCCGACTCAGCCACCGTCATTTGCTAACCGCTGACCCTGCACCGCTGTAGTCCTGCGGTGAATTGCTGACGGTGAACATGTTTTACTATCTTGTCTTAATTTTAGTCATCTCAGTGTAGCCCTTAATTTCCCGTCTACTCTGGAGGAACTTTTAGCTTATGACACACGAGCAGCTACTCGAGTTTTTTATTAACATGGCTAATTTATCAAAGGATATTTAACCCTTCTATTTGATATTTTTTATCCTTCTGTTTTAGCTTTCTCTTGATACTCTCCTTTCTGGCAGTTATCAATTTTTTCGAGATCTATGCAATCTCTGTTCCGATCCGGGCACTAATGACCTGAGAAGTTGTGCGCCCTGAAACAAAAGACCATAAAATTGTCGGTGAAAAAAAGAGGCGTTATAACTCAAATGGACGCGTTACTACAGCTTGTTACAAGAAACGTTTACGTAGATTGTGACTGGAACATTTTTCAGTATTAATAAAATCGCCCCGAGCGTAATTAGTTGGCCAGTAAACGGCGCGACGACAGGTTGAATCCTACAGTTACAGTCGCAGAGGTAGGAAAAGCGAGAGGGAGGGAGGAGACTCTTTGGCAACTGCCACTGGCTAATAGCAGCCGCCAGACGCCAGATTCATTAATTTGCGTCGCGGCTGATGCGCTTAACACTTCGCAAGTATTCCAATAACGCCTGCCGCGGTTTCTATTAATGGAAGAGTGCAGCACTTTGCTCGCGAAGATATTTTGCTGTCGTTTAAGAGCGAATTACCAAAGTTGCCGGCGGATTTTATCATCAAATTCCGGCGAAGAATTTAATATTAGGCCGGGGCGGCGTCGGCGTCGGTGGCTGCTGAGTAGAGTGGCTGGGCTTGCCGGGCCGGGCCGGGCTGGGCCGCTCGGCTCATCTCATTATTTTGGCCGCCCTGCGGAGGCGCCGCCCACCCGGCTACCTGCGCGCTGTTTGCGCTGTTGCTGCCGTGTAGATAACGCGCCGTAATTGAATTTTAACTCCGGCGGCCGCACTGCCCATCTGGCCGCACCCAATGAAGTTTTAATTAAGACTTGTGCGCCGCCGCTGCAGCGCCACACTGCCCTTTCGCTGCCCCCTCGCCATTCACTGCCCCCTCCACCGCACCACCTCCCTGTCCTGCTACACTCGCGCATACACGATCCCCTTCCGATTTGCACTACGGCTGTTCAACGTGGTGTCGGAATGTTTATCGGGTCGAGCGTATCATACTTTTTTTTACAGTACAGCGTGTCCCACTATGTGAACTTTCCATCTCTGACATATCTGGAACAACAACGCATATAGATTATGTCTCTCACAGACGCGGACTTTTGGACGGGGGCGGACTTTTGGACGGGGGCGGACTTTTGGACGGGGGCGGACTTTTGGACGGGGGCGGACTTTTGGACGGGGGCGGACTTTTGGACGGGGGCGGACTTTTGGACGGGGGCGGACTTTTGGGCGGGGGCGGACTTTTGGGCGGGGGCGGACTTTTGGACGGGGGCGGACTTTTGGACGGGGGCGGACTTTTGGACGGGGGCGGACTTTTGGGCGGGGCGGACTTTTGGGCGGGGGCGGACTTTTGGGCGGGGGCGGACTTTTGGGCGGGGGCGGACTTTTGGGCGGGGGCGGACTTTTGGGCGGGGGCGGACTTTTGGGCGGGGGCGGACTTTTGGGCGGGGGCGGACTTTTGGGCGGGGGCGGACTTTTGGGCGGGGGCGGACTTTTGGGCGGGGGCGGACTTTTGGGCGGGGGCGGACTTTTGGGCGGGGGCGGACTTTTGGGCGGGGGCGGACTTTTGGGCGGGGGCGGACTTTTGGGCGGGGGCGGACTTTTGGGCGGGGGCGGACTTTTGGGCGGGGGCGGACTTTTGGGCGGGGGCGGACTTTTGGGCGGGGGCGGACTTTTGGGCGGGGGCGGACTTTTGGGCGGGGGCGGACTTTTGGGCGGGGGCGGACTTTTGGGCGGGGGCGGACTTTTGGGCGGGGGCGGACTTTTGGGCGGGGGCGGACTTTTGGGCGGGGGCGGACTTTTGGGCGGGGGCGGACTTTTGGGCGGGGGCGGACTTTTGGGCGGGGGCGGACTTTTGGGCGGGGGCGGACTTTTGGGCGGGGGCGGACTTTTGGGCGGGGGCGGACTTGTCTTGTGTAGTTCGCGAACGAACTAGTTCATTCGCTCCTTTTCCGAAGACTGACTGGGAACAGCGAGAGGACGCGAGAGCACGCAGAATCGCGTGATTTCCTTCTGCCAGTTAGCGTCATTTCGAGATGAGATGCAGCTTAGCTTTAGTTCCATAGTTCACTGCTACAAATTTTCTATTCTAAAGTATTCAGCAGTGTCATAATATTATTTCCTACGAGTACTCTGTATGCACAGTAGTTGAATACCATTGTATCACCCATTCGTGTAAATAACTAAATGCTTAAGTATTTGATGTCTAATTGCCCAAAAATACGGGTAATAGCATACGCTTGGGCAGCACTGATCATTATATAAAAAAGCTGTCATAACAAATGAAAGAGCTCTTTTAGTAGCGGTAGCAAAAGTCAAAAAGAGCGGACGAACTAAAAAGAGCAACCTACTTAGCGGCCGAGCTGCGAACTAAAAGGAGAGCTACCGGTCTCGAACTAAAATATGCGCGGTCGGTCGCGAACTAAAATATGCGTTGCCGGTCGCGAACTATTATGCCAAACGTATCTCGCTTCTTAATTCATTGGATTTTTTTCCGAAGACCCCTGGGCACTAGCGAGAGGGCGCGCAGCAGAATTAAAAATCACGTGTTTGCCTTCTTCTGGTGGGAGCCATTTCAAGGTGAGCGTCTTCCTGATAGATTACATAGTTCAGTGCTACAAAATTTTTGTTTATAATTATTCTGCACTCTGCAATATCTAATAAATTCCATAATGCAATGATATAGAGATAACTCTAAACTTAAACACGAGAAATTATCCACAAACTTTCTTTTGGTTGGCATGATATCTTTAGCAGCCCACGCGGCAAGCGCATGAAGCAGCTAGGTGGGGGAACTTCTCCCTCCACCTGCATGCGCAGACTACGCCGCTCACCCGTCACTTGGAGCGGACGAACTAAAAGAACGAACTAGTTCGCGACAGAGCCACGAACTAAATTGAGCGCTCCCGATCGCGAACTATTATGCGCAAGTCTACCGCGGACTTAGGGATTTACGAAAGTAAATACTATGAATCATCTAAAAAGTAGACAAGTATTATTTTCAACACAAATCTACGGTTTTTAAATGGATATCTGAGACTATTTCTTATGTAATCAATAGCATGAAACTTCGCTAAAGAATGGTGTACTGTACATCGCAATACGTCAATTACATCCCGAGATAATGAGAAGCGAATCTGTCACTTCAAATAAACCCAACGCGCACCTAACTCTCGGTTTTCATTGTTTTAGAATGTTGTTGTTGTTCTCTTCAACCTGGAGACTGGTTTATTGCTGCTCTCCGCCCTTCTATATCCTGAGCAAGCATCTTTCTCTCTTCATAAGAATGGTAAGCTATATCCATATCAATCTGCTTATTATATTCATCTCTCGGTCTTTACCCAACATACTTCCCTCTAACGCTAAATTCACGAATCCTTCATGTCTAGCAAGGAGACCACATGGGTATCGGATTATAGAATTTATTTCTATTTGTTCTACGTGAAGTTCAGAACTAAAATAACAATCGGCAAAATACATTCGACGCAACTCTCAAAAATACTCGAGAAAATCGACTTTGAAGTTTTGTAAGTACACGTAAGTACCAATGATTAAAACCGTTACTGTGTTTGTCGGTATAGCTCAGGTAATAGCGTTCTTTCCTCATAACCATACTGTTCTTTATATTCTCTTGGAAAGTCAGTGTCTTTGTGTGCGTGTGTTTTAGGAGTGGTTCCTTACCTCTCTGTTGTCTTATCCTTTTCAGGCCCAAGGTTGTACGTGATGTAACACTGATATAGAGAGATACGTTTAAGATACAAAATACATACACTAATTCATTACAAAAAAGAAATTTATTTTCAAAAATTTTGTACCCACATAATTGTCTGTTTAGGACCTTTACTACAAATTTTTATGATCTGCACCATCTTGCAGTAACATGCCTTTGAAAGATCACAGGATCATATAAAATGAACCGGCTGTCAGATGGGACAGCTTCACATGTAAAAACAAGAATATCATCACCTTGTCAGCAAGTTTTTTTTGCCACCATTGTAAGTGTACTGGACGTTTGCCGACTGTCGGTGCTACACAGTGTAGAAACACGAAGCTAAAACACGTTGTGCACGCTTACCAGAGTTCATCCACGATTGTGTGATGGAGGCCCACACTTTCTAGCGTGAATCACAAAGAAATAAAGCGAGCAAAACCAGAAACGCACAACTGTGCGCCTGAAAGGTTTATAGAACACGTGAGTGCTAGTTCTGCCTGTTGACTGGCAAGCCGTCTCGAGTTTGTCGTTGGCAGCAGGTTCGATGAGACTGTGAATGGACGCCTTTTCCTGTCGCGGCTGGTTTCTGGAGCCGGCCAGATCGCAAACCTGATCACTTGAGATACTCCTCCTGTAAACAACTTACGAGTAGCATGTGTTTAACAAATCTCGGTAATTTCGGAACTCTTCTCCCAAACTTAGCATCGAAGTTTAAAAATTTACATGTTTGAAACAAGAAAAGATGTTTAGAAATGGTTTTAGTTGAGAGAGCTCGGGATGGAAAGGGATGTCATCCAACCAACCTTTCCCGGATGTACGCCTGACATGGTAAACCTGAACCTCGGGATTTGTGTGACTGTAGGCTTCGGTTTCGTGAAATGAAAAGGGCATGAAAATCGCTTCTTGCCAGACTTAGTAACGAATGGATTTTTGGTCGTCGTTTGTTCTGTTTTTCTATTACATTACTGTTGATTCTTCCGTCCGTTCTTGGTAGATTATCATACTGAATAAAAGGTTTTGTGTCTAGTCGCCGTCGGTTGTCCTAGGCGTCGGTGGCCGAGTAGAGAGAGACCGACACAGGGAAATAGGATGCACGCGTGTGCGGGTACAGAGTCTGAGGTGACCAATCAGTGGGACAGCAGAAACTATAATCTCTAAGCTAGTTTAGTACAAGATATGTATTTCGTAGAAACTTTATAATACTTTTACAAGTTTCATGACTGCAGACCACTGTGACGCTGATACATATTTTAACTAGGTCGAGGCCTGCCTACTTATGAATCTGTTGTAGTGCCTGTCCTATTGCCAAGTGACCGATACAGTTCAGTGGTGGCCGCGAGCGGGGATGCGGCAGAGGGCGCTCGTGGCCGACGTCTTAAGAACGCCGCGCCGTGCTTGCATGGCGGCGCGCGGCGAAACTGCGTGGCGATACCACAAAAGCTGTTTCATTTACGTTGTACAGGATTATTTAATTTTTTAGACGGTTTTCGTCTTTTAAGAGTGCTTTTATCGGAGGAATTACAATATTTTATGTACATCTCTGGAAAAAATTTATTCATCTCGCTATTACTAAAACGAGGCAAACACTAGATGGACATCGCCGTATAGAAATAATATATTTGGTTTCACGACGAGCCGAATCTTCGGCCACCGACGTTAGTAGATTAACCACGATATTTTGTATGAGGCTGGTTCCTGATACTTTGTCGATGGCCCTTCAGAGCGACTTGAAGCAGTGTTGAGGGCGTGCTCGGTTAACGGAGCAGCTTCTATAGAGGACGTTGCTCGCAAAAGCCGCCTCGGCGGAGGACACTTAATTTCCAGAACTGCGCATTAATCCCCGTCGCTCTCGCCGGTAGCCGGGGCACTACTCGGTCGGCAGGCGAGCATCCCCCGGCCAGGGTCGGATATCAGGGTCGCGAGGGCGCCCACCCCCAGGGGAACCAGATATGAGCTATTTGAATTGATTTCGTGCCGCCTCCACCTGCCATTTTCAATCTTATTTCCTCCTTTTTCCCCGCTGGCTGGTCCGTGCATCCGATTACTCGAGTTCTTTATCACGATCGTCGTGCGCCCTCGTCTTTCACCACCCTCCCCCCCCCCCCCAATGCCTCCCTTTCATCGCCGAGGCGCATCTGAGCGCTGGCTTCATCTTGCAGAGCTGCTTGCCCTTTTTTTTTTTTTGTCCGTGGCTCTGCATGCCTTCTTAATAAGTGAAATTCAAGAGATCGGATCCCCCCGTTCTGTTCTTTACCGCTCGCATAGAATGAGACGTAATTCGAACTCCATTTCTACAGGTCGTCTTAGGTTCATCCTCGATTTTTATTTAAGATCAAGCACTGTGATTAAAATTACTAACGGCGCAATACGTATGATGTACGTAGCAGTTGACAAAATTTTGAGGGTGTACAGAAGCATCACAGAATAAAAAATATCAGGTCACAAAGATTACATCATGAACATAAAAAACAAAATAAAGATACATGAGAGCTAGTAATAATCTATTGCTTTCAAAAGTTTTCAGGTAAATAGTTATGATTTTAAAAATTAAAAAATATAAGATTGTAGATTCTCTTAAATGTAAACCTTATAGAAATGTGTAATAAACGAAGGAAGATATCTAACTCCAGTGGTTGAAAGGGCCATAGGTTCTAATAGAACCCGCCCACTTGCCTCACAGAGACGGGAATGAAAAGTAATAAACAATAAATAAAACTTGCGGAAAGCTGTGGATACATTTAGTACCCAGATGAAGGCCACTGTAACGTTGACCGAAACGTCGGTTATTAAAGTAATAGCCTTCTTACATCATGACGCGGTACAACGCCCAGAAAACGTTTATGTCATCACACTCTGGCCGCGGAAGCCTACGCAACTATAACATTTAGTACTGACTCTCACTCTGACTTCTCAACATAATACATCACACTATCACTTTGGTCATTTTATCTGGAGACGAACCAAACTGGTAGCGAATTAAAGTTTCCGTAAAGTGTTGCAGTTTTTTTACTCGACAGCACAGACGAAGTCCCTCACCATCGTGCTTAGAGATGGAAGAAAAGTATTACATGCCAACTTTTAGATGTTTAACAATCGTGTTGTTTTCAGACTGAAGTTTTCCTTTCGAGATTTTTCACTGTGTTGCCAGCTCGTACGTTCTCCTTTCTTCCCGCGGCGGAATAGCCATGCGCGTTAAAGGACCTTGTTTAGGGAGCGATGGACCGATGACAACTGCAGTTAGGTCCTATAACTTTCCAAACATTTGAACATTTCTACTACGTTCTGAATATGAATAAATGTGAAACTATCTGCTGTTCATACAAAGAAATTAGTACAGAACAATTACAACATTATGATGATAGGCAGCAACTCACCGCAAAGACGATCGCTGAACGCATACAATCACGTAAAAGAATCACATTAACACAACTTAAAATTTCGACCACAGCCTCCATCAGCAAACATATACATACACTGGACAATCAGTCTGACCTAATTCATGCACACATGACAACTATCTTCCGCCGCTCCGGGACAAGGTAGCTCAGTAGTTGGCGATCATATGTGCTTGGATTTGCCACTGTACAAAGGTATAACGTTGTATTTTGTTTGTGTCGAAAGCAAGGGTTCATGATGCGAAATTTGCAATAAATAAATGCGAAAATTATTGAAATATGCGGAATCTCCGTTTTATTTAACTGTGTTTCAGCATTATAACCAACTAAATTAGTCAAAATATCCAAGGGTGCCGGTCTACAGTGTCCAACGGGCAAAATATTTCGGCAATCATACATGTTACCATCATCAGGTGAACTGACGGACTGAGCTCCTGGAAATGCGTAGGCACGAAGATCCGCTAGTATTCAGACATGCACTGGTCTGGTGCAACTACTGTACTTCCTCCTGTGACGGCGACCCCCTGAAAACAACATACCGCCTCGCCAACAAGAAAAAAGTTAAATACGATTCCATTGGCCCGCTAAGTTTTGCTCACTGTGTTTTGGGACAAGCGGGGAGTCATACTGCAGATATTCCAACCTCGTGGGGAAACTGAATGCCGCGTCGTACTGCACCACTCAGCGGGAACTCCGACGGGCCATTCGTCGCAAGCGACCTCTACTCCTGTCAAAGGGTATGATTATCCTGGATGAGAATGCCCGTCCCCACACAGCAAGGCCAACGCAGCAGCTGTTACGAACTTTTAATTGGGAACGCTCGGAGCATCCACCGCACAGCCCTGACTTAGCCCCCAGTGATTTTCATATGTTATTTGGCCCCTAAAAATCATTTGGGTGGCCGTCATTCGATACAGATGATACCACAGTCTATGAGGTTACACGTTGGCTGTTACAGCAACCGAAGGACTTCTTTGCTGCTGGCTTTCAAGGACTTGTAAAGAGACGAAAGAAGTGTTTGAATGTATAGGGTGAATACGTGGAAAAGTGAAATAAATGTCAGTTACATATCCACCGAATATATGACAGTCCGGATTAGAACCTGGCTCTCTTGCTTTCTAGGCAGTTGCGCTGACCTCTACACCACTGGGGACACAGGGATCATCGCTTCTGCAAGGACTACCTAAGCACGCCTCCTGTCAGACACAAATTTCGAGCTTTACCCTGCCCATAGTACTCAAACTCGTAGTCACTTTGTACTAATTCCCGTAAGAGTAAGGGCCTTAAACTTGCCCACCCTTCCCCAGTAACGAAAGAATCCCTGCTCGTTACTTCTGATCAAATCAAAATGTTTGTATAGCTTATGGGACCTAACTATGGGGGTCATCAGTCCCTACACTTACAAACTACTAATGAACTAGCTAATACTAAGGACGGTACAAATATCCATGCCCGATGGGGGATTCGAACCCCCCGACCGTAGTGGACATGCAGACTGTGACTGGCGCGCCGCAGAACGCTCGGCCACCGCGGCCGGCTCAATTTTTATCCTGCGGTTTTTATTATTTCATATTCACAGAATATATGTCATCAACTGCGAATGGGCAAAGCTGACGGGAGGCGTGCTTAGGTGGTTCCTGCAAGTGCGATGATCACTGTGTCCCCAGTGGTGTAGGGGTCAGCGCAACTGCCCAGAAAGAGGGGACTCGGGTTCGAATCCCGGCTGTGTACACATTTGCAGCTTTGCCCATTCGCAGTTGGTCATATATCCTGTGAATATGAAACAGTAACAACTGTAGGATCAGAATTGACGTCTGTTCTCACATGTATATAAATGTCAGTTTATTTTTGCCTTTTTGTATATACTGTTATACAATGTATAACACAATATTAATAGGTATCTCACATCATACCGCCTTAGAATAAAAGTAGAACAATTATATATACAAGACATAAAACAATACATATTTAACAGTACGAGTGACAGATGTAATACAACGAAAGTGCAAACAGCATAGTACCAAATGAGAGGTGCAAAGACATATAAAAGTCAAAATATAATATAAAAATACGTATGCAGTTTCAAGCAGTGCCTGTTGACGGTAAACACATCAGCTCTGAAATTAGAGCTGTATGCCGGTGACTTTGTGGTAGTCCTTCAGTAAACTGTACTTAAACTTGTCGAATCCATGAAGGAGGACAGTGACACTTGTGGGGAGGGGGTAACCCCTCGCAACCGGCTTCCTGTAGAAGACTCTTTGTGCGGCCGTGTACTTGGTGCACGCCAGTATAATGCGGTTGAGATCCGCCACTGCCGTTGCATCTTTGTCGCAATGCCGGGAAGCGATGATTTTCAAACGGTGTAGGTGGGCAGGGTAACATCCCATGTCCCAGTCTCATCCGAATGATAGACGTTACATGACGTCTACTAAGCGTCATCGATGAAAACCATGGTCGAGATGAGACATTTGGTTGTTTAGCTGGCCGCGGTGGAGTGGCCGAGCGGTCTAAAGCGTCTCGCTGCGGAGCGCGCGGTTGCTCGCCGTGGAGGTTCGAGTCCTCCCTAGAGCATGGGTGTGTGTGTGTTTGTCCTTAGGTTAGTTTACCTAGGTTTAAGTAGTTTGTAAGCTACGGACTGATGACCACGCAGTTTGGTCTGACGGATTTACAAACATTTGATTTTTGTTGTATAGCTGCCTGATATCCACCCTTAATCGCTTGATAAAACTACTTAAACTAAGGTAAACTAATCTAAGAACAGCACACACACACACACACACACACACACACACACACACACACACACACACACACACACACGACTCGAACCTCCGCCGGGGAGCAACCGCGCGTTCCGCAGCAAGGCGCCTTAGACTGCTCGGCTACCCCACCGCGGCAGTGTGTCAACAATAAATGTTCAGTCGGTTGGAGAATTCTAAAAGGGTTAAGTGATTTTTTTGTATCGGTGTCTTCTGGATACGTGGCGTCCTGGTAGGAGCTACGCCAGACACGTGAAGAGGTGCACAGGGAGGTGGAAGCCACGCCACGTGGGCGGTAGCAGCGCCTTTGCGACCCGGGCCGGCGGTAAGCGGATTAGGGGCGTCGCGAGCCGCCGCCGCCGCCGCCGCTAACGCAATCAGCCGCCGCTAATGGAGGCGCCTGCGCCTGGCCTGCGGCTGCCCGCGGCTTCGTTACCGCACCGCACCGCACCGCGACACACACGGCCGCCACCGCCGCCGCGTCGCAAGTGGCTGGCGGCCGGCCCAGCGCCGCAGGACACGCCCACCTGCCGCCGAGGCGCCCCCCACTGGTCGTTCTCGAGCAGCGGGTCACTTCTCACCGCCAGTCACACAACACACTGGAGGACAGCCATCTTCTCCCTAGACACTAGGTTCGTTCGAGTGGCCCAAAAGCTGATAGTTCCTGACAGTTGCTGACGATTTGGAAGGCCTCTACTGCGCATGCGCGCTTTTTGACAGTTGCCAACTCCGAAGCCAACTCGAACGCTTATTTCACCTGTTTCGCATATTGGCCACCCATAGCGCTAGTTGGCATCTTTTCTCTCTACCAATGTTGAAAGTGAAGTTATGACTGGCGATATGTTATGCATTTCTCAATTGAGAAAACTATTTAAGTCGTCATGAAACATTTGCAATTTACCGTTAAACCAAAGTATAATAATAAAGATTAACAAGACACATTTGCCTGCAAACCGTGTATCTGTCGAGTATAAAATTCGTGTGACGAAACTAGGTTAACTTGCGAGTCGCGATGTTACCAGACGACCATTCCATCAAAACATTCTTCTTGAGAAAGCTCACGTTGACGTGAGGTGGCGGACCGGCGACGGACAGTGTGCATTCCGCCATTAGAAATACATTGTGGATTAAATTCTGATCATAAACTTCGACAAAACGCAAAATATACGTAAACATGTCTCTCCATTTATAAATAATGTAGCCAATTTAACCTGACAAAACCTCATACAAAAATGAGGTAAATTAGGATAGTTGTGTGTGAAAGGAATATTTGGTAACATACAACTTCATATGCATTTTGTCCCATTATTATGAGTTACAATAAAATTTAAAAAATGAAACATACAAAAATTTGCAGGTGTTTTGCAAGAATTATCATCGTACATGATTTTCCCAGAAGTTACACATTTCGTGTAGAAACGCCCACATTGGCACTAATAGATTTCTATAATATATAACCACAAGGAGAAACACGGAACAGTAATTGTGAGACGCTATAGTGGCACATATGTCGATTATAAAAATCTATCACTGCTAATGCCTGTTGTGAACTATATTATTCTTATGTGTCAATCACTTCATTTACAGATGGCACAGAAAATCTGAGTAGGACTATTTTTACTTCATTTTCAGGAGAATATATCACAATCCAAACTGTAAAAACATACGCATTCATCTTTAAATTCGTGTTATGAAAATTTCCACACCTTTCATTTATAGTATGTATGGGTGTAATAAAAAGGGGACGTACTGTATTAGAAGGTCACATAAGTTGAAAGAATGCCTGTCTAATATACAAACTCAGCCTCAATCAAGAGAAAATGGAAGACTTGGAACACAAACCTCTTCGTAAATGTGCAGGCTTGTCTTTTGGCCGAGGCTTGTTAAACGCTTTGGAGTTAGTCAGAAAACAGTTTGACGAAAATCCGCTGACTTAAACTTTCGGTCGCCAACTATCAGCTCCGCCACTCGAACACCAGATTGGCCAGTCAGATATCGTCAGCAAGAGTCAGAAGTGCCACTCGAACGCCTCAAACTGTTCCTGACCGTCAGCAGCGCCACTCGAACGAAGCTACTGTAGGTTTCTTCAAGCAGCTACGACAGGGCTCGTGCGCAAGCGCAGAGCTGTTATCGCGTTTCAGCAGGGCCGCCTCCTGCTTCTGGCTACTGGGAGTGTTGGCTGTTTGTTGTTTCTGCAATGAGAGAAAGCAGCCAGACGCTACGGCTTTTAATCAAATTGCGTGCTTACGGTATATCGCCCCAAATTTGCGACTGGATAGGGGATCACCTGTCAGAGACGACACAGTTAGTAGTAATCGTAGTAATTTTTGCAGCGCGCGGGTTTCATTATTACTCTTCTTTCTCTCGAACCATGTTCCCGCACACGCAGGGTCGGCTTCGGTTATGTCGGATTTGGCGGGTTAATATTAATGGTGTGGCTCGATGCCCTCCCCGTCGCTACCCTATGCCCCCCCGGGAGGAAATGTGCACTCAAATGTCTACGTATAGTTAATATCCTGTATTCAAATATTATGAATTACCTCGAACAGAATGATCTATTGACCCATGGTCAACAAGGATTTAGAAAATATCGTTAATGCAAAACACAACTAGCTCTTTATTCACACGAAGTGATGGTCGCTATAGATAAGGGTTCGCAAATCGATTTCGTATTTATTGATTTCCAGAAGGCTTTTGACACCGCACCTCACAAACGGCTTTTTATCAAATTCCGTGCTTATGGTATATCGCCCCAAATTTGCGATTGGATAGGGGATTTCCTGTCGGAGAGGACACAGTTCGTAGAATTCGATGGTAAGGCATCGACTAAAACAGAGGTGATATCGGGCGTTCCACAGGGTAGCGTTATTGGTCCTCTGCTGTTCCTTATTTACATAAACGATTTAGGGGAAAAATCTAAGTAGCTCTCTTAGGTTGTTTGCAGATGACGCCGTCATTTACCGTCTAGTAAAATCATCTGAAGATCAAAACCAACTGCAGAACGATCTGAATAAAATATCACTATGGTGTAAAAATTGGCAGTTGACTCTAAATAATGAGAAGTGTGAAGTCGTCCACATGAGTACGAAAAAGAAATCCGTTAAACTTTGTTTACAAGACATATCAATCATAAGTGAAGGCCGTAAACTCCACAAAATACCTAGGAATTACTATCACATCAGACTTAAATTGGAAAGAACACGTAGATAATGTCGTGGGAAAGGCGAACCAGAGACTGCTTTTTATTGGCAGAACCCTTAAAAGATGCAACAGAACTTCAAAAGAGACTGCATACACTACGCTTGTTCGTCCATTTTTGGAGTATTGCTGCCCAGTGAGGGATCGTTATCAGGTGGGTTTGACGGAGGACATCGAAAGAGTACAAAGAAGAGCACCTCGTTTCGTATTGTCACGATACAGGGGAGACAGCGTTACGGAAATGATACAGGATCTGGGATGGGAATCATTACAACAACAGCGCTTATCTCTGCCGCGTGGGCTACTTACGAAACTCCAATCGCCAACGTTCTCCTCCGAATGCGAAAATATATTGTTGACTGCCACGTTCATAGGTAGAAATGATCATCAGAATAAAACACGAGAAACCAGAGCTCGAACGGAGAGATTCAGGTGTTCTTTCTTCCCGCGCGCTATTCGAGAATGGAATGGGAGATAAAATAGTATAAAGGTGGTTCGATGAACCCTCTGCCAGGCACGGCCGGCCGCGGTGGCCGAGGGGACTCAGGCGCTTCAGTCACGTTCTGCACGGCCACTACGGTCGGGGGTTCTAATCCAGCCCTCGGGCATGGATATTTGTTCCGTCCTAGTTCGTAAGTAGTTTGTAAGTTTAGGGACTGATGACCCCGTAGTTAAGTCCCATAGACTATACAAACACTAGAACATTTTGCCAGGCACATAAATGTGATTTGCAGAGTATCCCATGTAGATGTACCCGGGAAAATATTTCTGGCGTTTTCCACCTGCCAGGTTCGCACTTGCTCAGAACTCTCGTACTGCTTGGGTAATCTCTCTCCACCTGACACATATCTACGTTTCGTGTTTATCGCTTTATTTTATTCTCTTGGTATACAACTCTAACGTCAGCTCAAAACAAAACGCATTTCCGAGACAGGAAGTTGTCAAGTGAATGTTTTCACACAATCCCGGAAGGCGATGATATTTCAGTTTTCTGATTTTATTTGCGCACTAGCTTAAACCCGGTGTCGTCTGGATGCTTTTTTATTCCAGTTTAAAGTTAGCCGATCTCTCTCTCTTTTTTCTGTGTCCACCTCTTTCCTCCTCTCTCTGCTTATCTCCTCCTCCCACCTTTCTCTCTGTTCATTTCCTTTCCTCGCTCTCCGTTCTTCTCATCTCACTCTACATCTCTTCACGTTGTCCTACCCCTCTCTTTGCTCATCTCCACCTTCCCCTTACTTTGCCAATCACCTCTTCAGTCCTTAGCTTCTTACATCTGTGAAAAATATCTAATTCTTCAATCTTCAAATGTTTATAAACCTATTGGACCAAACTGATTTGATCATCAATCCCTAGACTTACAAACTAGATAAACTAATTTACATCAGCCAACAAAAGCGCGTGCGCACCCATGCCGCGCGCGCGCGCGCGCGCGCGCACACACACACACACACACACACACACACACACACACACACACACACACACACGAGAGATGACACGAACCTCCGGCGGATACTTTGGTGTAAAACAAAACATCTGTAGTCCGCAAGACACCACCTGGTGTGTGTGTGTGTGTGTGTGTGTGTGTGTGTGTGTGTGTGTGTGTGTGTGTGTGTGGTGGAGGGTACTTTATGCACCATTCTCACTGCGGTTTCCTATTTCAATCATGTTCGTGGGGAAAACGACTTCCGATAAGCCGCCTTGTGGATTCTATCATTTCATTTTTCCCAGCACTTAAACGTGATTTTTAGTCTATTTTAACACTATTTGTCTGCCGATCACTGTTGATTAGCGCGTGGTAAGTTCGAACAAGTGTATCTTTCTTTTCCAGCTCCCATTTCTGTTATTTTTGTATGACCATCATTTCTCCCTATGCAATGATTCCCACCCCCAATTCTCGTAGCATTTCCGTAGAACTCTTGTTCTTGTATTGTAAAAATGCGAAACTAATTTTTCTTAGTACATTTTCAATGCCCTCCGTGCGTCCACCTTGGTAAAGATTTCACAGCGCGCAACAAAATTACAAACGAATTCGGACAAGTGCAGTGCAGATATTCTCCTCACTAGTTCTAAAATGCAAGTGAGGGACGGCAGTGGATTACATAAAACTTGTAGACATCCTCAGTTTTCGATACGTTCGTTGTATTACAGGGGGCATCTAGAATTCATGTAATTCGGCAGACATGTGGGTGGGGCGAATAGAATGGATTGTCGTGTCATCAACTCACAGCGTATCTGACGGATTCGTTGTGTTAATATTGCCACTAAATTATTGCCGAGGCTCTCCATGCAGCGGAATAGCACCTCGGCAGTGGACATATTGGAACATTCCTGTCTAAGGTGATATTTATATCAATGTAAATAGAAATATATGTAATCCTTCAGACGGATTTTCGTCTCTAAAATGCCAAAGACACTAAAGATAAATATGAAGCATTGAATTAAAATTTGTGAAGCGACCGCGAATCAAAACCGGACTTTCATTCCCGGTCGCTTCACAAATTTTAATTGAATGCTTAAGATTTATCTTTAGTGACTTTCGGTTGAGTCAGGTGCATAGTATTCAAGAATTAGACAAACAAGATTATTGATAGTTCGTGAACAGCGAAACAACCACAAATACCTTTCGGTATTCTTTTCTTTCAGAGCTCTAATTACTTTCAGGCGTTAATACCGACCTACAGATGTATCCATCACATAAATGGATAAAACAACATAAAGGACCCTTACTTTTCATCTACTACGACTACTTCCAACGGCTGCGACTGTGTTCCAGTAATGGAACGCTAACCTTGAACAATGCGCGGGATTAGTATGTTTGTCAGCAACCGGCGGTATTGTGGGTGACAGCGAGGACGCATTTCTCGTCAGCACTTTGACGTCGCCGCGTAAACAACTTCTTCTGCTGACAGTGTGTCTGTCGTGATCGCATCGACCCTGAAAATAATGAAGTCTAAGCTGTGCTCAGAAGCAAGTGACGCAGAGTTCTGTCAGATCGATGTGGACTCATTCGTAAACAGACCTCCAATATTTTCATTTACAGACTTTTGTGTTCCTTCTCTCAATGTTTCACACACCAAAGTTTTTGTAAAGACCGAGATGCAAGGTAGCATTACTCATCAAGCATCTTTCGTTATCGATGTCGAATACATAATGTAAACCCGAGTTTTGAAATCAAATTCAGATAATATGTCAGCGCTCTACGTCATTGCCATTTTCGGTTATTTTCGCTTACCCCAATAAAAATTTTTGGTGTTTCCTCTTTTACATGTGAGAAGATAAATAAATAGTTCGTGGAGAAGCCCCAAAGCAAATCAGTTAGTACACAGAAGGTTTCTTGTTCGAATATCAAAGTATTTTATCTAATTAAAAAAATATTTGTTAGCTGCGGCGAATTAGCCGTGCACACCCAGAAGCCGTGCAGCGTCAAGTGCGACCGCCCGCCGTCGGAGGTTCTAGTCCTCCCTCGGGCGCATATATATATATATATATATATATATATATATATATATATATATATTGTGTGTGTGTGTGTGTGTGTGTGTGTGTGTGTGTGTGTGTGTGTGTGTGTGGTTTTTTCTTTCCTTAGGTTAGTTTACCGTAGTTTAAGTAGTTTGTAAGCTACGGACTAATAACCAAGCAATAGTGTCCCATAGATTTACATTTGAACATTTTTTTCAAACATTTGTAAATCGACGGTCTGAAATAGTATGAAAATTTAGCATAATAGTCTTTAAATAGTGCAACATAATGTTTTCTGTTGCAAGGACTATAGAGTTGCAGTATTTGACTTCAGCTGTAATTTTAACTACTTTGATAGTGATTGCCTTATAATTGTGGTTTTTATTCTGTTTTTAGTTTTTTATTTGCTGAAACAGAAAATACAAGCAAATAAAATATTAATCTTTCAGACGGATCAAAACCGTGTTATGTTGTAACTTTAGAATTCACTCTCATATACTGCATTTTGAAAACTTTGTAAAATCAATCTTTTTTATGTAATCCTTGAATTTAAATTATTAAACAAAATTCTTTTACCTCCTGATGGCCCCAGGACTAAACGTGCCTACGAATATGGCTCATGATAAATAAGTAGCGACATGACGACAAAAACTGTAGAAGCTTTCATCGTCTTTGTTCAGGCACTGTTTCTCAAACATGTTACTGAAGGTACTTCATGTTGTAATAAATTTGCTTTCTCATTTCAAATTCGAAGTAATGAGTTGTTCTTGTCACTTTTCATGCATAATGTTCTCGTATTGAACTAAAATTTCGTCAATCGATAGTGGACCTCTGTCCACTCAAATCTTGATATAGCATTAAGGTTTAGTGTTAGCAGAATGATTGGTCTAGCTAGAAAAATTAAGGTTGTTCACATTTATTTTCATGTGACGTGAATTATCTGTTAACCTCTAGTATTAGAACGCACTCCCATGCCGTGAAACGGTGCACATATATGTAAAAACGTGCCACTAGTTCAATTTATGCCTAATAGGCGTATATTATCAAGGAATGAGAACTATATGGACGGTATGTAAAAGGAATTTTCAGTCTGCAGTTAGGTTCACGAAAGATTCTTACTAAAGGATAAATACATATTTAAGCTTGTTTAATAGAGTATGAAATGTTGTCAAGATAATTGGTTGTAAGTTTAACATTTTCACGCTAATCCCAAACCAATAGCGCACACATTGAGTACATCTACTCGTATTCGACATGATCCGAACGTTGCTGCATAATGGCAATACCAGTTGTTGGTTATTAGTCAAAAATGTTCAAATGTTTGTAAAGCTATCAGACCAAACTGCGTGGTCATCAGTCCGTAGCTTACAAACTACTGAAACCTAGGTAAACCAAACTAAGGACAAAACACACACACACACACACACACACACACACACACACACACACACACACACACACACCCATGCCCCAGGGAGGACTCGAATCTCCACGGCGAGCAACCGCGCGCTCCGCAGCGAGACGCTTTAGACCGCTCGGCTACTCCACCGCGGCAGTTCCTAGCTTACAAACTACTTATAATAATGTAAACTAACCTTACGAGAACACATACACATACACCTGTGCCCGAGGGAGGACTGGAATTCCCGACGGTAAACGGTCGCGCGCAATGCAGCACGGCGTCTCAGTGCGCACGGCTAACCTGCCGCGGCTTAAAAATGTTACTTGTTTGAAAGAATTGGATATACTACGATATTCTAACAAGAAACCTTCTGAGTAGTAATTGGTGTGCTTTGGGGATTCTCCACGAACTAATTATTTATCTTCTCACTTGTAAAAGAGAAGAGACAAGAAAATTTTACTGGGGTTTGTGCCGTAAGCACAAGGAGGTACAACAAACCCAAAGATAGAAAGGTAACGATTTATGTACACACAGAAGATTGGGGAGGGCTTTAAACTTTGGTGTCCTAATCCAAATCGAGCGGTTACCTCGCAACTGATGAGGTGAGCTGGCTTGGTTTCGTCGCATGTTCATCTTCGAAAGGCTAAAATACCTTATGGAGTCCCATGTAATTAGAGAGACCATCGTAATAAAAATCGGAGATCGCAGCAATATAGTATGTTTACTATTCCCATGCGCTATTTACCAGAGAACCGTTCGATAAATAGTGAAGTGATATGTAAATTGGGATAATAATCATGTGGATTTCGTAGACGTAAATAGGACCTGTATGGAATCAGTTGTTACCTCATGTTGTTGTTTGTTAAGGTTATAGGGCTTAGCTGCGGAGTCATCATCCCCTAAACTTACAAACTATTTATGAACTAACTTACACTAAAGACAACAAAAACTTCCATGCCCGACGGAGGATTCGAACCTCCGACGGAGATCGGCCTCGCGCAGCGCAGCATACCGCCTCAGTGCGCTCGGCCACTCCGCCGCGGCTTGTTACCTGATATGTAATCATCATAAATCTGAAAAGCTGGGTTTTAAGTTGATGATAGATAAAACTAGAGAATGCATCATGCCTTTCTAAATATTAGAATTTAGTAACAATCGCGGCGTCTATGATAATTATCAGCCGAGCAGCACTTAAAATAAAAAAATAGAGGAAAAATGGAATTATTATCGAATTCTGACGAAGAGGAAAAATAAAGCGCCGCCCTTGGGAAGCGCGGGTCAAAATCGGATTACGCGCTGCTGTTGCCATGAGTTATGTGGCGTGCAGTAAAAATAGCGCCGGCCTTGCTTATTCCGTTATTTGGGCGCCCGCGTTGAGCACCCATTGTCGCTGCCCCCGTCGCAGGTCCAATTTGTTTTCACGGCGTCTGCAGCGCGCTGAATATGTAAGCGCGCTCTTGAAATATTGAACTAATTTGCGTGCAAATTAAAAATAAATAGCGAGCCGCGGGGCGGCGCCGAGCGCGGCCTGCGGATGGCTCGGCAGCTTCCTCGCTATCGGCCTTTCTCTCCACGTTATTTGCCTGCATTTTACGTCGCTGTAAGTTTCAAGAGGAGGGAGTGTTGGAGACGGCAAGGAACCAACCGGCACCCAACAGTATTGCGCCAGTGGAAGTAACTGCCGCGCGGGAATGGCCGCGTGATTTAAGGCGCCGTGCTACGGAGTGCGCGGCTATTCCCGCCGGAGGTTCGAATCTTCCCTCAAGCGCGTGGGCGTGTCTTTATGTGTGTGGGCGTGTCTGTGTGCCTGTGTGTGTGGGCGTGCCTGACTGTGTGTGTGGGCGTGCCTGACTGTGTGTGTGGGCGTGCCTGACTGTGTGTGTGTGTGGGCGTGCCTGACTGTGTGTGTGTGTGGGCGTGCCTGACTGTGTGTGTGTGTGGGCGTGCCTGACTGTGTGTGTGTGTGTGGGCGTGCCTGACTGTGTGTGTGTGTGTGGGCGTGCCTGACTGTGTGTGTGTGTGTGGGCGTGCCTGACTGTGTGTGTGTGTGTGTGGGCGTGCCTGACTGTGTGTGTGTGTGTGTGGGCGTGCCTGACTGTGTGTGTGTGTGTGGGCGTGCCTGACTGTGTGTGTGTGTGTGGGCGTGCCTGACTGTGTGTGTGTGGGCGTGCCTGACTGTGTGTGTGTGGGCGTGCCTGACTGTGTGTGTGTGGGCGTGCCTGACTGTGTGTGTGTGTGTGTGTGTGGGCGTGCCTGACTGTGTGTGTGTGTGTGTGTGTGTGTGTGTGTGGGCGTGCCTGACTGTGTGTGTGTGTGTGTGTGTGTGTGTGGGCGTGCCTGACTGTGTGTGTGTGTGTGTGTGTGTGTGTGGGCGTGCCTGACTGTGTGTGTGTGTGTGTGTGTGTGTGTGGGCGTGCCTGACTGTGTGTGTGTGTGTGTGTGTGTGTGTGTGGGCGTGCCTGACTGTGTGTGTGTGTGTGTGTGTGTGTGTGGGCGTGCCTGACTGTGTGTGTGTGTGTGTGGGCGTGCCTGACTGTGTGTGTGTGTGTGTGGGCGTGCCTGACTGTGTGTGTGTGTGTGTGTGTGGGCGTGCCTGACTGTGTGTGTGTGTGTGTGTGAGCGTGCCTGACTGTGTGTGTGTGTGTGTGTGTGTGTGTGTGGGCGTGCCTGACTGTGTGTGTGTGTGTGTGTGTGGGCGTGCCTGACTGTGTGTGTGTGTGTGTGTGTGTGTGGGCGTGCCTGACTGTGTGTGTGTGTGTGTGTGTGGGCGTGCCTGACTGTGTGTGTGTGTGTGTGTGTGGGCGTGCCTGACTGTGTGTGTGTGTGTGTGTGTGTGGGCGTGCCTGACTGTGTGTGTGTGGGCGTGCCTGACTGTGTGTGTGTGGGCGTGCCTGACTGTGTGTGTGTGGGCGTGCCTGACTGTGTGTGTGTGGGCGTGCCTGACTGTGTGTGTGTGTGTGTGTGTGTGTGGGCGTGCCTGACTGTGTGTGTGTGTGTGTGTGTGGGCGTGCCTGACTGTGTGTGTGTGTGTGTGTGTGTGTGTGTGTGTGTGTGTGGGCGTGCCTGACTGTGTGTGTGTGTGTGTGTGTGTGTGTGTGGGCGTGCCTGACTGTGTGTGTGTGTGTGTGTGTGGGCGTGCCTGACTGTGTGTGTGTGTGTGGGCGTGCCTGACTGTGTGTGTGTGTGTGTGGGCGTGCCTGACTGTGTGTGTGTGTGTGTGGGCGTGCCTGACTGTGTGTGTGTGTGTGTGGGCGTGCCTGACTGTGTGTGTGTGTGTGGGCGTGCCTGACTGTGTGTGTGTGTGTGTGTGTGTGTGTGGGCGTGCCTGACTGTGTGTGTGTGTGTGTGTGTGTGGGCGTGCCTGACTGTGTGTGTGTGTGTGTGTGTGGGCGTGCCTGACTGTGTGTGTGTGTGTGTGTGGGCGTGCCTGACTGTGTGTGTGTGTGTGTGGGCGTGCCTGACTGTGTGTGTGTGTGTGGGGGCGTGGGCGTGGGCGTGTGTGTGTGTGTGTGGGCGTGGGCGTGGGCGTGTGTGTGTGTGTGTGTGGGCGTGGGCGTGTGTGTGTGTGTGTGTGTGTGTGGGCGTGGGCGTGGGCGTGTGTGTGTGTGTGTGGGCGTGGGCGTGTGTGTGTGGGGGGGGGGGGAGAAGGAGAGGGGGGGAAGCGAAATAAGAAAAATTTTGTTAAAAATGTCGCATAACGTGCGTTCATTTTTATTGGGAACAGAGGTACAGCTGGTACTGTATTATGTAACCCAAAGAAAGTTAAAGCAAAGGCAAACCAGGATATTTATATTCCCTGCTATGGTTCCAGAGGGAGCTTTATGCAACAATTGACAGAAACGTGGGGAAATAAAATAGTAGGAGGAGGAGAATGGGTAGCATTGAGAGATGAATTAGTGAAGGCAGCTGAAGTCAGAATAGGCAGGCAAGATCTACAATAAAAAGAGAGAAAATATAAAAATGCGGTAAATGAAACTGGCAAAATGGTACAGACGACTAAGAAATGAGATTGACAGGACGTGCAAAATGGCTAAGCAGGAGTGGCTAGTAGACAAATGTAGGAGAATGTATAAATAGAGGAAAAATAGATACAGCCTGCAGGAAAATAAAAGAAACATTCGGAGATACGAAAAACAGCTCTATGAATATCAAGGACACTGATGGAAAACCAGTTCTCAGCAAAGAAGGGAAAGCTGAAAGGTGAAAAGAGTATATAGAGGGGCTCTACAAAGGAAATGAACTTCGAGACGATACTGTAGGAAGCGAAGAGGATGTAGATGAAGATGAAATAGGAGATATTGTACTGAGAGAAGAATTTGACAGAGCCCTGAAAGACCTAAGCCGAAACAAGGCCCCTGGAGTAGATGATATACCCTCAGAGCTACTGAAGTCTCTGGGAGAACCAGCCATGACAAAATTGTTTCACCTGGTGTGTAAGATGTATGAGACAGGTGAAGTACCCTCAGACTTTAAAAAAAATGTTATAATCCCCATCCGTAAGAAAGCAGGTGCAGACAGGTGTGAAAACTACAGAACCATCAGTTTAATAAGTCATGGTTGCAAAATATTAACACGAATTATATACAGAAGGATGGAAAAACTGGTAGAAGCAGACCTCGGGGAAGATCAGTTTGGGTTCAGGAGAAATGTAGGAACACGGGAGGCAATACTCACTTTACGGCTTATCCTAGAAGATAGATTAAGAAAAAGCAAAACCTACATTTCTAGCTTTTGTAGATTTGGAGAAGGCTTTTGACAATGTTGATTGGAATAAACTATTTCAAGTTCTGAAGCAAGCAGGAGTAAAATATAGGGAGCGTAAGGTTATTTACAACTTGTACAAAAACCAGACAGCGGTTGTCAGAGTTGAAGGGCATGAAAGGGATGCAGTGGTTGGAAAGGGAGTAAGACAAGGTTGTAGCCTTTCTCCAATGTTATTCAATTTGTACATTGAACAAGCTATAAAGGAAAGCCAGGAGAAATTTGGTGAAGGAATAAAAGTTCAGGGTGAAGAATTAAAAACATTGCGTTTTGCCGACGACATAGTAATTCTGTCAGATACAGCAAAAGACCTGGAAGAGCAATTGAACGGAATGGACAGTGTGCTGAAAGGTGCATATAAGATGAACATTAACAAGAGCAAAACTAGGGTAATGGAGTGCAGTGTAAGAAAATCAGGTGATGCTGAAGGAATTAGATTGGGAAACGAAGCAATAAAGGAGGTAGATGAGTTTTGTTACTTGGGCAGTAAAATCA
The DNA here is from genome assembly GCA_026315105.1 of Locusta migratoria. Classification (NCBI taxonomy): domain Eukaryota; kingdom Metazoa; phylum Arthropoda; class Insecta; order Orthoptera; family Acrididae; genus Locusta; species Locusta migratoria. The sequence continues at coordinate 250,617,216 of CM048749.1, forward strand.
CAAATGATGGTCGCAGTACAGAGGATATAATGTGGTGCTACAGAAGAATGCTGAAGATTAGGTGGGTGGATCGCGTAACTAATGAGGGGGTACTGAACAGAATTGGGGAGAAAAGGAATTTCTGGCATACCGTGACTAAAAGAAGGGATAGATTGGTAGGACACATTCTTCGACATCAAGGAATTGTGAATTTAGCGTTGGAGGGAAGTGTATGGGGAAAAAATCGCAGGGGAAGACCAAGAGATGGATACAGTAAGCAGATTCAGACAGATGTAGGTTGCTGTTCTTATGTGGAGATGAAGAGCCTTGATCAGGATAGGGTATTGTGGAGAGCTGCATCAAACCAGTCTCCGGACTGAAGACCACAACAACACTAGCTGCTCACTGCACTGTCTAAACGCAATTGCTTGTGTAATTCGTTCAATACACGCAAGTCAACACCGATCTCCTCTGCAGCAACTTTCTGTTATTACCACTGTCTCGGTTGCCGTAATATTGTTGCCTCCACTTCATACTACTGACAGAAAGAGGTCAAACCATTTTAGTTCATTCTGCCCATGACAATAATTCAGAACCTAGCTATCTCAACAGATCCTCTAATGGATTTGACCAGTGTACTTTTGTAACTATTTCCTACTACTCGGTTGCGTGTAGCAGAGTTCACTGCCCTCCGGGAAAAGAGAGGGTACCGTACGGTGGCACACCACTGGCTGTGCGTCCTTATCTCTAGTGCCGGCAGTTAAAACACCCGCTGGATACGTGCGCCGTCTCTGCATACATTACACACGACCCCCATAATGATACTTTACTTTTATCGGCCTTACAACTGTGCCGAGTATTTTGCCCTTTACAATAGGGCGGAGGCGTGTTTTTACACATTATATAGCACCCCGGGGCTGTTCTTTGCACGTGTATTCAGCGGCGGCGGATTTACATGAGAATTGCAATAACGCGCGCGAGTTGAATTCATGAAACCGGTGGTGGTCCCCGCTGGCTGATAAAAACTCTCCACACCTAGCGACGTGACGCAGCGCTTAAGACATTATGGAGGTCGCCGCTTCGGAGGCTCTCACGGCCATCCATATTTAGGTTTTCCCTCACTTTAACACAAACACGAGAACACGAAATTTTAAGTACCCGTCTTTAATATTGCCGCGAGAGACGACGAACACTAACTGCCGGCGTGGCGCAGGGGATAGCGTCACGGACTCCGGCGCAGAAGGTCGCCGGTTCAATCCCGCCCACCGGCAGAAAATTTATTTCTTTGTCATTAACAATTCCAGAAGGTTCTACATCTTTCTTATGTTCACTTGTAAATTCTACTTGTTTCTTATGTTAACTGTTCCTCTAATTTCTGGTAAATTCTGTCTGTGCCTGAGACGCAGTCAGTATGTTGAGTTCGTAATAAACGTGCTTTCACTATAAGTGCTGTGTTTAGTTGCCTTCGAAGTCTAGCCTACTTCCATTGCAACGTGACAATATTACCCACAGGAGGAGGCCAGTAAAACTAATATAATTCGAAAGGTACTTTGTAATAGGTGCCCACAAAACAAAAATAGAGTATATACCTAGTAGTAAAGAGTGGTAAAGGAAGTAGACGCTTTCGTACCTATAACGATGAAACCGTGACTTGAAAATATGCAACGTTGGCAGTATCGTGCATACTTTCCCACTGAGGCAGCACACCAGCGTGTGAACCTTACACCTCGTGTTACCTCACAAATTTCTGTTTGATATGTCTGGTTCTGTTTTGTTGTTCTGTTTTGTTGTTCTTTTTTGGTGCACTTTTAGGATGGCCAGCTGTGTATTAGTTGCCCTTGGAAGACTTTACAGTGGCAGCCTTTGAGTGTTACTTAGTTCACGGTAAGACGACCAGGAAGATGAGCTTGGCATTAACCCTAAGAGTCCCAAAATGTAAAAAATAAGTAAACTTCGAATAATTTTCACAAACGGCTCTTTTATTACTCTTATAAGAGAGGAATAAAATAATTTTTTTCTTATAGAAAAAAATACTTCCTTACTGAAGGTGGCTTGACTGCGGAAGTCTTGAACCATCTATAATTTCGAGAGCTATTTTTAAAGGAATTTCGGACTTTGACCAGGCACAATCCCACATTACACCGTTACAATGCCATTGTGTTCTGTGAGGTTCAGGTTTTGTGCTGCAGTGTACACGACGACGATATCGTTTTGGTATTGGGATCCGTTCAGACTTCGTTCCTCTCATTCCTTAGGCACCGTCTTTTTTATTTGCATTTAGATTCCTGGAACTTCTTGATGTACTATTTGTTGTGGCAACATGTCCATGAACCTCCGCGTCTGGAAGTCGTTCAATGACACTATTGTCCCATCGCTACTTTCTTGGAAGAACAAAAATAAATTCACCATGGAGACGCCCAGCATATGACAAAAAATTTCAAGTCTTTCCTATCAATCTCATAAGACATTTCATCATGTCTGCTTTATCGACGAACCCAATATGCGTGGTGTACTGATGCAGAAGTATGGAACATAAGATCTCAGTTACTGACACACCATTTTGTTTATGAAACACTGATGTTTCTGCCGTGGATGACGAAATAGAGACAGAAATACAGTACTCGTTCTGTATTTCCATATCAATGCAGACATGCCTTCTTCTGCACATCTGTAGTTATATGCTCCGTGCTGAAAATGTTTTTCAGGTTTCTAATCTTTGGGCAAGTCTTTGACCTCGTTTTACTGTCTCACAAGCATACACACAGTGATCTTGAAGATTTTTCATGAGGCAAGCAAAAATGAAGGAAAAAAAATGAAGAAAAAAAATATTTCAAAGTAAATGTGTTTTTCTTCGCCAGGTTCTTAAATTACTCCACTACCCTTTGACCCAATTGTTTTTCTGGTCTTCTGTGCACTAGCATCGGTTGTTCGACGCGAAAGCCACTGGTCCTTCCGAATATAATTAATGAAATGGTGGTTTTACGCAGAAACCACTGGTACTCGATGGATTAAAGAAGAAATTGGTGAATTGCTACATTTGAAGCATTGTAGTGTATGTAGCAGAGACATGGACTTCGATAAAAAAAATTGGAATGTTTCAAAATGTGGTACTGGAGGAGAATAGGGAAGATCAAGGACACAGATTGGGTGACAAATGACGATGTAGAGAGAAGAGAAGGAGAGAAATTTTCAAATGTTTGTAGAGCTTATGGGACTTAACTACGGGGTCATCAGTCCCTAAACTTATGAACTAGCTAACACTAAAGACGACACAAGTATCCATGCCCGAGGGGGGATTCGAACCCCCGACCGTAGTGGCCGTGCAGCAGAACGTGACTGACGCGTCGCAGAACGCTCGGTCACCGCGATTGGCAGTAGGAGAGATACAGAAGTATGCTGTGTATAGTACTACACAGAAAATCCAACTGGATCGGACACATACTTAGACACGAGGGGCTCATAGGCGACGTTATCGAAGGGAAGATCAACGGAACTGCAAGACGAGGAAGAAGGATTCAACACCTGCAAATCTGAAAGATGGAAGGAGCTACAGCAGACTAAATGGAGAACCTAGAGTTACGGAATATTATCATAATAAATTCTCCGTACGAAGAGGTGGACCTGCCACTAAGTAGAATACTATGTAGTAATAATAATAGTAAGTCTTTCAGTTTTATAGATACAGTGTTATGACGGGAACCCGGACTTCAGATATGGATTGTTGTAGTTTGAAAGCAGTTGAAGAGTATGAAACGAAACAATTTAAGAGAACATTTTTAGTTTCTTTTGTCCTGTTTTTCCCACAGTTGCTATATTATAATATTATAGTGTAGGTATTTAGGTTATCTGTCTATGCAACTGATTAATAAAATATTTTATTGCCATATGCATTTCGCCTTTATTTGGAAGGCATCCGTGGCATGTAATATATACATGATTATGTTTTGCAATATTTGATATTTACATTTCTCAGTATTTTTAGGTTATGAACAGTTATGATGCTTTATTTAAGTATAGTATTGACATCTGGATGTTGTACGTACAATATTTCATAGATATTGCTTAATATCTAGTGCTCATTCGTGGCTTCCAGCTGTTCTGCTTCAGTTCTGTTCATTTTTCTGTGTTCCAGCACTTCACAGCTAGCACCACTAGGCACATGCCATTTTTGTTTGTGTCGTGTTTTTGTTTTAGTTGGTGTTGCCAACTGTTGAGTATGTGTTTGTCCTATTTTTGCTTTGTGTTAGTGTGTGTGTGTGTGTGTGTGTGTGTGTGTGTGTGTGTGTGTTTGTGTGTGTGTGTTCAAATGTTCAGATGTTTGTATAGCTTATGGGACTTAACTACGGGGTCATCAGGCCCTAAACTTACAAACTACTTATGAACTAGCTACAACTAAGGACGACACAAATATCCATGCCCGAGGGGGGGGGGGGATTCGAACCCCCGATCGTAGTGGTTGTGCAGACCGTGACTGGAGCGCGTCACTCCATCGGCCACCGCGTGACGACAAAACGAAATATGTTGTTGTAATACGCCGTCCGAGCGGGAGTGGCCGCACGGTCTGAGGCATCATGTCACCGATTACGAAGTCGGTTCCCTCGGCGAGTTCTGCCTCGGAGTGCGCGCGTGCGTCGTATGTATATATGTGTGGTGTGTGTGTGTGTGTGTGTGTGTGTGTGTGTGTGTGTGTATATTTAATAGAGATTCTCTTATTGAGGAGTAATAACGTATTTCTTTAGAGTACGAATCCTAGAGAGAGAGAGAGAGGAGGGGGAGGGAGGGAAATTACGGAAGAACCTCCACGCGAAAGAAACGGCACGGCAGCGGAGGGCAGGGCTCGAGGGGATAGAATTAGAGCGTTACGTGAGCAGTAGACGGGCGCACGTGGGGCCTCGCGCGGCGCGTTAACCAGCCGGGGGCGAGGAAAATTCCTCCCCTTTTACGGCGGCGCTGGCGGTGGTGGGACGCAGTATCGGATACGGCGCGGCGTGGCGCTGCGGTGCGGGCTATTGAATGCGCAGCGGTAGCGGCAGCTGGGGCCGTTTTGTTTATTGGGGGCCAATTGCCGGGACAAATACAGCCCGCTCACTCCTCCGCTCTGCAGCAGAGTGCGCTCAGCGCTTCCTTCACGGCCCGTCGGTTCTCCCCTAACGCTGGAAACGCTCCCCTCCTCTCAGTACGTTCGCCAAATTAAACTGTACTAGCCAACCGGGCCTAAAAATAACGGCGCCTCCTAATTCTAAGGTACCAAGGCCCTCACTTTATCGTACAGAGGAAAAGATATTGCCTGAAATTTTAGAAAACCTCATTAGTTGTGTATGCTTGTAGCTCAGTGATACATGTTTATTACGAGAAAAATTATAAGTACCAACACACAACGTAATTCACACACATTAGAAGTAAACGCGCGCGCGGCTGTGTGTGTGTGTGTGTGTGTGTGTGTGTGTGTGTGTGTGTATGGGAGCGCTCTTCCGAACTAGTTCGTTCGCGAACTACACAAGACTAATTACAAGTTGAACATCTTTCAAGGATAGCCAGCGCGCGCTGAGTATCCTTGAAAGATGTTCAAATGTTCAAATGTTTGTAGAACTTATGGGACTTAACTACGGGGTCATCAGTCCCTAAACTTACAAACTACTTATGAACTACTTACGAACTAGGACGGCACAAATATCCATGCCCGAGGGGGGATTCGAACCCCCGACCGTAGTGGCCGTGCTGACTGTGACTGGAGCGCCTCAGTCACCTCGGCCACCGCGGCCGGCGGGCATGAATATTTGTGCCGTCCTTAGTGTTAGCTAGTTCATAAGTAGTTTGTAAGTTTAGGGACTGATGACCCCGTAGTTAAGTCCCATAAGCTATACAAACATTTGAACAGCATTCTGACTCACAACCATAGTCGTTAGTCGAATCCCACTGTGACAGATATATCTACGTTTTAGAATTCAGTTACGTATAACATTTTGGGATACATAATTCCACGTGTTACGTCAGTTTGTGTGTGTGTGTGTGTGTGTGTGTGTGTGTGTGATAGATTTTAACACCTCGCACCTAAAACTATCGTTGAGTAGGTTAGATGCTTGGAAAGCCACTAGTAGCTATGGAGATGATTTTCCAAAAACAATGTTGTAACTCTTCAGGAAGATCACAATCAAAGACTACCGTCGTCAATTGATAGTCAAGCAAATACTGTAAAAAAATGTAACTTATGTTTTTCTTATTGAAACCACCATTGTTAACAACCTTTTATAAAATATCAAAAATTTCGAATGTACAGTAATAACACGTGCGTTTTCCGCAAAAGTTACCATTAGATAATGAATGGTTTAAGTATTCGAACACAACGAAAAAAATTTAAAAAATCTGTTACGCCAGCATTCGAACCACCGAACCCTAAGCCACAACGCTACCAACTGAGCTACACCGACAGATGCTAAAACTGTTTTAATTATTGCAAAACGTCAAAGTCGATTTTCTCGAGAATTTTTGAGTGGCGTCGAATGGCTTTGGCTGATCGTTATTGAACTTCTGAACTTCAGGTACTGTAAATATAAAAAAATTATAAAATCCGGATACCATGTGGTCTCCTTGTAAGTGTCCACGTGACAAAATCCTTGGGAAGGGGGGGGTCAAAATACCCCCTGAAACCTATAAAAGGTATATAAAATAACTTCATAGATAATATTTAACCGTTAATTACAAGTTACGATATTAATGAGCGCGTAGTAAAAGCGTGCTTATTAGGTACAGCGCGCTGCAAGACTACAGTGGAAATATTGAACAAACAGAACGAACAAATTTTTCTTTGGGTAGCACTAATAAGTATAGTGATTGTTCCTAATTATACATTTCAGTTTTTCTTTCACTATTTAGTTGCAAATTACAGCGACCAGTCCTAACTTGCGTATCATTGTTAATTAACGCATATTTCTCTCTTTTCGGGTACGTTGCTTGGAAATATATTTTACTGCTGATATCGAGCGGTAAGTTCAGAACTACCTCTACTGAATTTGCAGTCCCAAATCATTTACGCATTTAGCTAACTGCAGAGGACTTGCGTACATATTTGTGAGTTAAATGTCCACAATATGACATATAAAGATCTGTTTTTGCAAATGAAAATGTAACTAACAAACTTTTGGGGTACTTCTAATTTGATAAATTTAACAGAAACTATAAAAGGAATTACTGTGTGAAATGTTTGAACTGCTCACTTCGTAAAATTACAACTGGCTCATTACTTCGGCGAACTTTTGAGTCAACGTATTTCAACTTAACCTCACATTTGTGTTTATCTTTCTGGACGGAAAGGTGGGGGGTTGCGAGAGATATTTACTGTAGTTCCTCTTAATGTAAATATTATGAATTAAAGAAAAACGTATGTACTATGGAAGAAAGCTACATTAATGGAGTTTAAAGAACCCGTATTGTTGAAAGCAATAGACCGCCGAAGAAGCAAAAAATTAGAAAAAAGGGGGCAAGATATGAAACTTCCGCAATCAGAAATTTGTCTTGTGGAACAGGAAGTCTTTTTCTGTAACCTGCTGTCTCACTAAGTCCACTTCTTCCATAATATTGGAGTTTAATAACGAATTCTTTGAATTCCATTCGCTGCTTTTTAATATTCTGCTTTTGTTAAAGGTCATTTTGAGTCGTTTACTATGTTGCATTAAGCTCCTGTACATCCAAGTCGATAGCAAAAATAAATAAATAAAAAATTGGAATATTATTCCCTTATTCCTTGCGATGTTCCGTTTTTAGCGTATAATTTTTCGTACGCAGTATCTTCGAAGGCTAGGCAGCGTAGAAAATGCCTTTGAGGATTCAACCTTAAACATCAAAAGTAATCACAGGGAATGGAATCGTAATATGCCTTACTCTCTATAGATAATATAACTGTGGATTGTACTGGTGTCATTGGTCAGAGATTTTTCAATCGTTCTACATCCGTATATTATGTTATGCTATGTCACAGGGGGATCGCATTTTTGTAAAGTTTCTCTTAAAAATGAAATGCCTAGATTATGGAAATATATTATCTTGTTCGCATTTTTTTCAAACGGAGATAAGCAAAGTCAGTTAGTTGCAACTTCGTTCAAATGTTCAAATGTTTGTAGAACTTATGGGACTTAACTACGGGGTCATCAGTCCCTAAGCTTACAAACTACTTATGAACTAGCTAAGACTAAAGACGGCACAAATATCCATGCCCGAAGGGGGATTCGAACCCCCGACCGTAGTGGGCGTGCTGACTGTGACTGGAGCGCCTCAGTCACCTCGGCCACCGCGGCCGGCTGCAACTTCGTTCCTTAGGCCTAGGAGAGATAGTGGTGTGTAGGCCTCCTTGTTCTCGGTTAACCTGGATAGGAAACTGAATTGCCGCAGGAAGCAGTAGTGTGAAATGTACCGGAGTCCTTCTCACAGTTTCTGTATACGACAAAGTACTGCATTTGCATCTAAGGGAGTATTTCTCGATCACATTTCGGGTGTACCTCGTCTGACATCTCGTGTGCAACCTTGTTAAGACGCCAGTAGCTGATGGCAGTAGCATGTGTCAGAATGTTGTACCAGTCTGTTGCTGTGGGCGACAGGCGTAGTGGCTTCGTTGATTGACGGCTAGGATGATGGATGGGATTATACGGGGAAACACGGACGCATACAGTTTATGTACTGGCACAGCCGGCGTGGAGCAGCGTCGGCAGGATGCAGACAAGAGGGAAGGAAGTAAGCTTAGGGTTTAACTTCCAGTCGACGTCCTGCTCATTAGAGATGGAACACACCCTCCGATTTCCAGGGAAAGAACCATTTCGGCATTTTTCTGGGGTGATTTAAGAAAGTAACGGAAAAATTAAATCCGGATGGCCGGAGGTGGATTTGAACCTCCGTCCTCCCGTAAGCGAGTCCAGTTCGTTAACATTGAGCCACCTCGCTCGGTAGGATAAAGGCATTTGCTCTGGATTAGTCACAGTGTCCAGGAAGAAAACTGGCCTATAAATTGCTCAGATAATCAGGTTTCTGCTTTGTCTACGCAGGTGCTACGCTTAACTCGCGACTAAAATGAACGTGGTTGGACAATGACGTTTGTCTTTCTATCTTAAAAACGTTATGCATTATGCTTGACATGCGCGTATCTGCTTTCAGTTTAGAAATGGAAATGACGCTGGCGTTAAACTCTACTGTTGGCTCTGTTACGAATGGTAGCGGTGCAGGTCTCCACCAAACTTTCTCTACGGATTAACCTCTCAGTCCTGAATTATTTTAAAAATAGAATAAAACATTTTCGTGCACTTTTTCATGTTCATGAGACCCTATGTATTGTATATTTGAGCAAAATTAAAAATTTTCAGGTCGGGGGGTGGGTGGGGGGGGGGTGTTGGAATCCCCCATCGGGCATGGATATTTGTGCCGTCCATAGGATACGCTAGTTGATAAGTAGTTTGTAAGTTTAGGGACCGATGACCCCGTAGTTGAGTCCCATAAGCTTAACAAACATTTGAAAAATTTTCATACTTGTTTCCAAAAATAAAAAAATGCCAAATAAATTGGATACTGGGTCTGGAAGGTACTTTAGGATACGAAATAAGAAGTCAACAGTTATGTCACTACATATTTATTGTAGAACTTAGTGGACTTAGAGCAAAATTTATAAATTCATAAATAGAATAATTTTAATGAATGATATCATATCTGACGCTCTCCGCAACGAGCGCGCCATGTTCACTGTTTCTCATTGAAGCGCGCCATTCTCGTGACGGCAGCAAGAAGCACGAAACTGAAAGCGACAGATGTCCAGTAAATAGGCTAATGGGTCTCAAAGTAAAGCAATTTCGTATCTCTCTATATAAAAGGAAGTGTCCCGATTGATTGACTGACTGACTGACTGACTTATCATCGCTCAGCCCAAACCACTGAAGATGGAAACTTGAAATATGTGGAGGGTGTTGATCTTAATCTGTAGGCGTCATTTCAGAAGCGATTTTTCGATATTCCGTCCGCAAGGGGGTGAAATAGGGATGAAACTTTTTTGAAAATGCGTTGCTATTTAGGCGGTTTTGAAGCTAGAACTAGAAAATTTGGGATTTCAATCCAGGGTTCGAATTTAAAAGACACGTGTTTCGGTATTTTTGGAAATTCAACAACTAAGAGGGTAAAAAGGGGATCAAAAATTCTTTTCGAAAACACATTGTTGTCAAGACAATTTTGAAGCTATAGCTACAAAAATTGGTATTTGTATTGTTCGTTACAATTTAAAAAATACTGTTTCTGTATTTTTGGAAATTCAACCATCAAGGGGGTTAAATTGGAGACGGGATGTTTTTAGAAAATCTTTTGCTAATAAGGCAATTTTGAAGCTAGAACCACAAAAATTGGTATGTTTTCTTGGTCAGTATTAAAAAGACACGTGTTTCGGTATTTTCAGAAAATTAATCAATTAGGGGGTGAAATAGGGGATGAAACATTTTTTTTTGAAGGTACGTTGCTACTAAGCCAATTTTGAACCCAGAATTATAAAAAATATTTGCATACTTGGTTCGAAATTCCGATGTGGACTCTTGGTCATGATTTTAAAAATGCGTGTTTCAGTGTTAGTAAAAATTCAACAACTAAGAGCGTCAAACAGAGGATCAAAAATTCATTTTGAAAATACGTTACTGTTGGGACGATTTTCAGGCTACAGCTACGGAAATTAATATTTCGCCCTTTGGCCAATTGAAAAATAAAAAAAAAGTATTTAGGTATTCTTGGAATTTCACACATCAAGGGGATGAAAGAGGGGAGGAATAGTTATTTGAAAAAATGTTGATGTTAAGGCAATTTTGTAGCTACAACTACATAAATGGGTGTATGGATTCTGGTTACAATTTTAAAAAAATTAAAAAGTACATGAGCAAACCACATATAGTTGTGCATAGGTATTTCACAGATTTCCTTTCAAATACGACATGCGTCCTTTAAAGATGCGGGTAGACTTTTGCAAAAATAGGTTTAAGAAAACACGACTGTGTTAGAATGCAATTTTGTGTCAAAAATTTCAATACCTGGATGTACTCAATTGAATGGCAGAAGAGAAGTGTGTATGGTGTGCTGATGTTCACAATCATCGTAGAATGCTGTTTGAAAACGTAGAATGAGGCAACTAATATTTTGTGTTGACCATAAAATAAAAGATTACTGTTGTTCCCATTGTATGGTTGACAGGTTCTTCTGTGTACTACTAAATTAATTACCCTGAGAAAGCGAACATTAGCACACGAAGACGCAGTCGTTACCGTAAGTAAAATTTAACCGTAAAGAGTAATGGCACATTCGCAGAGCCGGCCGCGGTGGCCGAGGGGACTGAGGCGCTCCAGTCACGGTCAGCACGGCCACTACGGTCGGGGGTTCGAATCCCCGCTCGGGCATGGATATTTGTGCCGTCCTAGTTCGTAAGTAGTTAATAAGTAGTTTGTAAGTTTAGGGACTGATGACCCCGTAGTTAAGTCCCATAAGCTTAACAAACATTTGAACATTTGAACATTCGCAGAGTAACATATATTTTATAATTAGTGTACCTTAATTCAGGCGCTATAAAACGTAATACACAATCAAACGTTTCTCGCCTCTCATTCGTTACGTCAAAGTGAAACGCTATTGGCCGCTCGAAATAATATTGCGTTGCCAACCTGAACGCTCTGCGGCAGAGTCGCCGACGCTTCACCTGTCGCTGATGTAGACCGTGGAGGTTACCACGATATAGACGTTACATGAAAGATCATATTCTTACGTTTGGCTCTCTCTCAGCTCTTTTTGAAAACACGCTGCTATTGAGACAATTTTGAAGCTAGAGCTGCAAAAATTGATGTTTGTATAGTTGGTTAGAATTTAAAAAATACGTGTTCCGGTATTTTTGGAAATTCCACCAATAAGGGGGTGAAATACGAGACGCAAAAATTGATTTTCAAAAATATGGCGCTGTTAACTCAAATTTCAAGCTATAACTACGAAACTTAAGACATGGATTTTTTATCAGGATTAAAAAGAAACAACTAGTGCAGACCAACCAGCCTACGCATACGAAGCAGCGGGGGTTCAGCTAGTAGTGTTATAAAATACAAAGTCTGTGTCGATTGTAACGGACACCAGATCTGAAAGAGTTAAAGAGGTCTTGATAGCAGACACTGGTGCAGCAAATAGCACTTGCATGAACGGGGTACCATTTCACGCTTGGAGGCTCGCTTTCAGTCACTGGGAGCTAGGAATAGCAGCAGGGCCAGTTGGACGCTGCGTGTTAACCACTGTAGAGCTAAGACTTTTCCCAGACCAGCACAAAGGAGTCATGAGTCACCTGACCAGCCTTTAGGACAAAGACAGTGGGCATAAATAAAATGATTCGTAATTTATAACGACGGATTCCAAACTAATGAAAAATCACGATTCATTTGAAGTATTACAAAGTTAAGTCCGATTATTATTCAAGGAGTTGGTAAAATTAATCGCTAATAAAATCATATAAAACTAATGTTCCCCGGCAATCTAAAATTACCGTTTGTTGGCCTGACCAGGGGACCCTCGTCTCTTGGCGGCGAAATAATTTTCCGTGTCCTGTATTAGTTGATATATTAATTTGGCAAGAATAAGTTCAAACCCGGAGAGCCAACGTCTTCACGGAAGGACACTTGTGACCCCGCCATCTTTGACAAGTTGCCGCTAAGACAGGCCGCCACCCTAGTCGTGAAACCGGGCCTTGCTGGCCATAACGAACTCTTTAACTGTACTCTGGGTCAGGTTGGTAACACGTCACTAGTTTTGCCGGCGGAAGTATCAGCGGTGAAAAACTCGCGTTAACAAAACTGGCGTGTGTGACGTGGCCGCTCTCACAAGGAAAGTACTTAGGCTCGAACAAACAGAAATACACCAAAATATTATGATATATTATGCAAATGTCCCTTATTGCACTAGTGATACTCCCGCATCTGCAAAACTCTGCAGTCGCCCATTAGAGGCCTCTGCGTGTGCCATGCCGCATTGTACATTGACCTGACGGTACGCCAGTAGCGACGGTGCAGTGTATCTCTGAAGTTGCGTTTTGTGATGTTATTTGTGTAGTGAAGCGTCGGATGGGTTGGCGATTGCTAATCAATCCTGCTAATATAGTGTGACTGGTTGAGGTGAAGTTACGAAGATACCTTCTTCGTGAAGATGGTATTGGTGAAGAAGATGAATCATTCGCATGTTACCTGGTATCTATTATAGTGTTTCTAATCTATGCTCATATTTCTGCACTATAATAGATACCAGAAGTCATGTGAATGACTCATCTTCTACACCAAGACCGTATTCACGAAGAACGGCTCTTCGGAATTTTATCTCAACCAATCGCTATACATTAGCAGGATTGATAACCAATCGCCGACCCATCTGACTCTTCACTACACAAATGTCACAAAACGCAACTTCAGAGGCACACCAAACTGTCCCTACTGGTCCCGACTGGTGTACCGACAGGTCAAAGTGCAACGCGGCATGGCACACCCAGAGGCCTCAATTAGGCGACTGCAGAGTTTTGCAGATGCGGGAGTACCGCTAGTGCAGTAAGGACCTCTACATTATCTCTCACACATTTTGGTGTATTTGTGTGTGTTCGAACCCGAGTACTTTCCTTGTCAGTTTGGCAGTTACTTCAGATTCTTGCAGTTCTTATAACAGGTCAGCGACCGCCTATTGAGCAGAAGCCGCCATGCTCAGTCTTAGTGATATTTCGTTGACCGACAGGAACTTCACAGTTCCACCGAGCAGGTATTCGCGATTTAAGTGAAATAATAGCATTCGGTCGCGAGTTTAATAATATGCAACGGTCTTCATATCGGGCGATAGACACGGTGATTACTAAGATGCTTTTCCTTTAGTTTTTGTGCCGCCCCTGTTTCGGGCTCAGTCTACTGTTTTTTATGACGAACGGAAATTTTCATGAAACTCAATACGATGTCTTTCTATCTCGTTAAAGGCTAGTCGAACTATTTCAATGTGCTTTATTTTTGTTGTTTGCTCTCTATTGTATGTCTTGTCCTGCAGGAAGAATCAGTAACCGTTTAATAATACCTCGTTATTCTATAAGCTACTTTTCAGAATACAAAGATTGTTTCAATGAACTGTGCGTCTTCTTGTCTGTAGCCTTCCCCTGTTGCTATCATTGTTATTCATTTACAAAATAATAGAAACCCCTGCTGAATAAAGGTGGACCGATGCTGGCAACGGTCACAGCAACAGAAGATTAACATGTAGATCACCTATTAATTGGGAAGCGGAAATCAGGCATATTGATTTAAGTCATAATCTTGTTTCTTTCTTCCCATAACCGACCATAGGAAGAGACAGGCGCTACCCCACCACCTGTCACAACACATGGAAGAATAGCTTCAGTTCTAGCATAGTTTCCCAACAGCAACACGGCGCATATATAATTCTGATCTGCGTACAGTTTTATTTTAGAGGGTGGTTTTGATCCTTGAGAAGATCCTGGGTGAAGGAAGACGAAGAAATGGGCACTTCAAATGGAGGGTTTCTTTCTCAATGGGACAGGTGAGATGACTTGACGTTCTGTTCATCGGTGCAACGGTGTCATTGTCTCTTCCTTCCTTTTAAGGCAACGACGGGTTACAAGAGTAGCGAACAAAGCGGTTAACCCACTGGAGCAAGCTCAAAACAACCCGTCGGTATAAGTGCTCCATTTATCAGTTCAAGGAGTGCCGGAATTAAGCTTTCGAGAATGGAGCGCAGAATTTTCGCTTTATCCTCGTCCACACACGCTTCAAGCCGTCTCTAGCGAACTCGTCGACGGGACGCTTAAAACTTCTCGTTCTCTTACTGCGCTCCCACAGTTCTCAGTTGGTGCTCTGCATGCTCCAAGGCGAAAGAGCATCGCTTAGGCGTTCGAACCGAAATTTAATGCTGTGGAAATGCCAGGGATTCGCTTGAAAGACAAACTGCAGCTACGCCAGCACAACTTCTTCAGAGATTGGAGACGGCTCTCCTTACAGCCCAGAAGTCTACAACAATGAAACGACATTCCTGCCAGACTCAAGCTGTGTACAGATCCTCGTTCGCTGCAGCGTAAATATTATTGCTTCACTTGTTTATAAGCTGTTCCACTGATGCAAAAATCAAACGTGTGTAAAGCAAAGGGACCAAACTGCCCCGCTCATCGGGCCCAAGACTTACACGGCACTTTAAGTAATGCTTAGGATCACACATACACAGCCGACCGCAGTGGCCGAGGGGACTGCGGCGCGTCAGTCACGGTCTGCACGGCCACTACGGTCGGGGGTTCGAATCCCCCCCCTCGGGCATGAATATTTGTGCCTTTGTGCCGTCCTTAGTGTTAGCTAGTTGATAAGTAGTTCGTAAGTTTAGGGACTGATGACCCCGTAGTTAATTCCCATAAGCTATACAGACATTTGAACATTGGAACACACACACACACACACACACACACACACTCACTCACTCACTCACTCACTCAATGCCCGATGGAGGACTCCTCATCTCCGACCGGAAAAGCTGCGCAATCCGCGACATGGCGCCTTAGACCGAGCGGCCATTCTCGCGCTGCCCACTGATGCAAAACGCACTCACGTCTGGAGTAGGAAGATGATCAATTATCGATGCTTTGCGCAGTACTTTCCTGTGTAAGAGACTTGTTAGTAACTACTTACAACGAGGTCATAGATTATAATGGAAATAACATGGCGCAGCCGAAAAAAATGTCTTGTACCACTTTCCCTTTCGTATTTAGTACTTACAGAATGGAAGGAATAATCAGAGTTTATCGTCCAGTGAACAGCGTGTTCATTACAGGCCGAGCTCATGCTCTGATTCAGGGGACCTATCCTTGCATTAGCATGGAGTGATTTAGTAAAATCGCGGAAAATATGAACTTCAATGGCCGGAGGCGGATTTGAACCGCCGTCCTCCCGACTGAAAGTCCAGTGTGTTACGCTGTTACCATTGCGCCACGTCACTCGCTCTTGGCACATGCCATAAATAATCCTGTCAGTGTACTGTAGTCTTCTCAATCACAGTAATCGCTTCGAAACAATAGCTGAAAAATGCATTATTTAAAAATGCTCATCAAAATCATTAACTAAACTTGTCACTCTGCTAGCGAAGTAGTACGAAGTTGGCGCAATTCTTACTCTTACAGAGATTATTTCCCTTGCGTTCATCTTAGTTATTCACATCTGTGAAATGATGAATACGAAATGGATAATATCAATATTTTTTCCGATCTTAAGGATAATTCAACGCAATGCTCTTTCAAAATATGGAAATTATTGGTGATAAAACAACAGCTTAGCGGATATTTAATGTCCTTGGGCTTAGCGAAACGTTTTTTACGTTGCGTGATAGGTTACGATACGGTTTCGTGAACAATAAATCATTACCGTAAGGTCAGATTGTTCTGCGTTACGACGCGGTATTACGACGGCTGTTGCAGCCACACTTGATTCGTGGCTCAACAGGAGTCAGATATGCGTTGTTATATTCTCAACGTGCGTCTCGGTTGCACAGTGGTAGAGTGCCAGACTACAAATCCAAAGGTCGCGGGTTCGATCCCCGCCAGGTCCTAGGATTTTTATCTGTCACTTTCCACTTCTTTCACCTCTGGCACTATTGCTCATGTGAAAAATACCGAGTAGCACCGTGGTTCGGAACCCACGTTAAACTGTAGGTCCCCCTATAACTGGCTGGGTAAGTCAGTTCGAAGGTCGGAGGAAGGCAACGGCATACCACCTCCAAACAGGACCATGCCTAGTAAAGCACTGTGGTGTTCAAACCAATCTTCGGATTGTTGACTGCTTTTTTTATATTCTCAACAACGTAAGGGCAACAAGAAACTAATACAGGAGGACAGGGGGCACTACAATCGTAGTGTGCTAAAAGTTGAGAATTTGGGTTGTAAGGGAAGCGTGCCTGGATAGCCTAGTTGGTTAAGGCGACCGCTGGCCCAAAGCGGGAAGTTCGGGTTCGAATCCCGGTCCAGCACAAAGTTTCAGCTTTGCCATTGAATATATTTAATATATTTATAGCACAAGGTTCTTAAATAAAAAAGTTGGTATCGAAATGTTCGCAAAAAGTTAAATTTTACGACCTCATTGAAATAAAGTTACCTGTCTTCCTAGAGACATTCCTGAATCACAAAATTTTAAACGCAGCCAGACAACGACTTAAAAAGTACAAGCGTTATAGAAATTCATGAGAATTGGTTTCATATAAAATTCATGTCTGCGCGTACTGTCACATCTTTCTCCTGACTGGCAGTTCAAGGAATGAAAGCAGCCTACACAATGAAACATTTGGGTATATCGAATTCAGACGTTTTCAAAAGCTGTTAAAATTATGATGGCTATAAGGTCAGACAGCAGAAAAATTGTCTGCATATCTAAAAGCGCAGCGACTTCTGTCCATAGTCCTCTGAACTTTCCATAAACAGTTTAGGAAGGATAGGCGACTGACGACTGCCCATTTCAACTCCATTTGTCTTCTTAAGAAAACTGGCCATTGAATAAAAAGTGCGAGTAAGACTACGGCGCACCGAGTATCACGTGATTTGAAAATCTGAGATTTTTGTCTATTACCAATATCTGTAGTGGACAGAAATCTGCCTGGTAATTGTCTTACAACAAAACTTCCGAGAATTGTATTAACTTGTATATTTTCGCCTTCGCTGATCAAAGATTTTCTTCGTTTCTCTGACTTTCAGGAACGTTAACGAGCTGTGTTGATTGGGAATAGAAGATACGTTGTTTTCCCCTCTTGTGATTACTAGTAAGATCTGGCGGGAGTTTTCAGAGAATAAATGGAACATTAGACTACAGGGATATTGTGTTAATGCCTTTATTTACTTTAGTCCTGAAAATGCCAGACGAAGTCAGTGAATAGGTTTTCTCCCTCCCCCCCTCTAAAGAAGTAGTTGGTACGCCACTGCAGAAATACAGACGTTGATCCTAAAAGATACAGAAACTTAATTTTTGCATGCGTCTCGGAAACAAACTTCCCTTGTGAATAACTCTACCTATTGACGAAATGCAGATAAAAAGTCTCTCAGAAGTTGCCGAGATTTTTGATTTGAGTGGAATGTAGGATTGTTGCGCAAACAGTACTTCGTGTGTCACATGTAAGAATTTACGAACTTCCTTTACTTGTGCTGCCAAATTTCCTGCCTCTAGGTTAAAGAAAAATGTCCTATAGTTTTTTAATGTAGACAGTGATGAAAATATGTTACGTATATAACATTATCTTTTGTTTGTAGTGATGGAGAAAAATTCATCGAACGGATCGTAATATGTAGGAGAAATTTCAAGTTGATATCAGAAACCGTTTTTAAGAAATGTTATCTTACCAGACCGAAGGCGTAAAGTGATCGTATAAGGGTTACGTTTCTACCGATTAGGTACGGAATCGTAGTGTGAAAAGTAAGTTTAAGTTACTTAATTGTAGCTTAAGAAGTGAGGTAAAGTTCTTGAATTTTTGACCTGGAAATGAGTGGATTCTTGCTATTGAAATATGAGCTGTTGTCAAAGACTTGATCCCGCTGTAGTTTAGTAAGTCACTTGAGCATTTTTAAACGCAACGAAAAACTCGCATTTCGAATTTAATTATTTTCGTAATATCTTACGACAATCAAAGGATATGTTCACAATTTATGAAGCTACATATTACGAATAAGTAACGGAAGTTATCAAAGTGTAGCAAATGTTGGAAGGTAACGAAATACGTGTTTACATCTTGTAAGGCGAGGGAGCAATATATCCGTTTTTAATCAAGTTCTGCATGATAAAATGAACCGAGATCGTTGCCAAACAAGTTTCGTGTAAACTTTTTTCTTTTAACTTAATTCATTTGCCGACTTCACTTAGTCTCTATTGCCATCTCGAATCTTTGTTTCAGTATTACTATATAGTACTACTATGTAATACTGAAGTTCTTACAGATGCTATGATGACAGCAGACTTGATGAAACAGGTAATGAATAAGGTTAAATAAAAAATTGTTGGCAGCAATCTCGGCTCATCTGTTTACGAAGAATTTCGTTATCATAGTTTCAACTTGGATACATTTTTTATACAATTATATATTTTTGTCGACATTACAGCGTTCAAATTAATGAAATAAATCGCAATTTGTGGTCAGTTATGGCTTCACTGTAGTAGGTTTAGATGGAATACCCAAGTGCGGCGAATGAAAATTTTCTGCCCGGCCGGGATTCGAACCCGGGATCGTCTGCTTACTAGGCAGACGCGTTGACCACTCCGCCACCGAGGACACAGTGACCAACCTGACTGCAGAGGACTCTTCTCGGCATGTCTCCCGCCACACCCAAATCTCTATTCGCCACACTGTCTCTTTCCTATAACCACAGCATTACAGAACAAAATAGGCTGTAGTTATAGGAAAGAGACAGTGTGGCGAATGGATATTTGGGTGTGGCGGGAGACGTGCAGGGTACTAATGTACTGAGATGTATATCGCCAAATTTTGCAATGACTCTGATAGCATAAGTAGCTGACCTCAAAAGTTTCAGGCCGGCCGCGGTGGCCGAGGGGACTGAGGCGCTCCAGTCACGGTCTGCACGGCCACTACGGTAGGGGGTTCGCATACCCCCTCGGGCATGGATATTTTGTACCGTCCTTAGTCTTAGCTAGTTCATAAGTTTAGTGAGTGATGACCCCGTAGTTAATCCCATAAGCTGCACAAATATTTGAAGATTTGAAAAGTTTCAGGAGATCTTCAATATGTTTCTTCCAATTCTATCCCTCGTGAATGCAAACACCTAAAAATTTTGAATATTCTACCTTACCTACAGATTTATGTTCAAAGTCTAAATTTATTAATGGTGTCATGCCATTTACTATATGAAACTGTATATACTGGGTTTTATCAAAGTTTAATGAGAGTCCATTTGTAGAGAACTTTCTGCATGTGTGATCAGCATAAAGTACTAGCTTAGCATATTCGTGAATGTAGAGTCCTCTGCAGTCGGGTTGGTCACTGTGTCCTCGGTGGCGGAGTGGTCAATGCGTCTGCCTAATCTGCCTAGTAAGCAGGAGATCCTGAGTTCGAATCCCGGCCGGGCACAAATTTTCATTCGCCGCACTTGGGTATTCCATCTAAACTTAGTACAGTGAAGCCATAACTGATCGCAAATTGTGATTTATTTCATTAATTTTGGATACTACTTCGTACTTAAAAAAAGGAGCTCGAGTATACTGTCTCATTTCATTATTTCGTATTTTATCAGTTTCCTATATTTCTGGAAACATATTCAAAATAGAACTGCAGAAGAGTGCGTACGATTTTGTGAGGTGCTCCAGAAAAAGTTAGGCAAGTGGAAATAGTTTCCACGTGTTGGCCTCACCGAGTGAATATCGCAACTGCTTCTGATCATCGCATAATGCTGATCAGAAATCGAGGTAGGGGGTTGTGTCGTGGACACGACTGGCTCGGCCGCCTGCGTAGATGGGTTGTCAGCGATTCGCGTGTCGCGCATTCCGGCCTTCCGCCACGTCACGTCACGGCCCGGCGCCGGCATGCCACCCCGCCTTGGCGTGCGCCGCGCGCGGCTGCGGCTGCGGCTGTGAGGCGCTTATTGGAAGCGCCGACCGGAAAATTGAGGCTGGCCGCCGCGCCGCGCCGCGACACGGCGGGCCAGCAATTTGTCCACAGCCGGCGAGTTATCGACAGGTGAGCGCCCGTCGCGCGGCGCGCTCTGTCCGGCTGCACGGCGGTGGCCCTCTCACCAGGACAACACGTGCGTAGAAGATAAATAACAATCAGCCAAAGCCGCTCGACGCAATTCTCAACAATTATCGAGAAAATCGACTTTCAAGTTTTGCAAGTACACATAAGTACCAGTAATATAATCATTCGAAGCACCTGTTGGTGTAGGTCAGGTGGTAGTGCTCTGGCCTTGCAACCATAGTGTCGATGTTCGCCTCCTGCCATGGCAGTTTCTTTTATTCGTATTTTTTCGTTGTGTTGAAAACTTACACAACTTCAACAGCTAATGGTAATTTTTACGAAAAATACACTTTTTATTAATAAAATAATACATATTTGTAATTACTGCTACCAGTCACTTTATTTGTTTATGCTTAATCTAACATAAAGCCACGCGTTTCGAGCATGTTCTGCTCATCATCAGGCGTTGATTATATACAGAAATCATTACAATACTTCATACATTCTAATCTAAAGTTCGACGGTGGTTGTTTGTAGAAGGTGGTAGTTGGGGTGGCAGGGGGAAGGAGAGGGCAGTGAATGACTATAAACTGAAGTGCAGAGATGTAGAGGTTACAGATATAAAAGTAGCAAAGTGATGGCTGGTACTAATAAAAATGTTCAAATGTTTGTATAGTCTATGGGACTTAACTACGGAGTCATCAGTCGCTAAACTTACAAACTACTTATGAACTAAGACTAAGGACGGCACAAATATCCATGCCCTAGGGGGGATTCGAACCCCCGACCGTAGTGGCCGTACAGACAGTGACTGGAGCGCCTCAGTCCCCTCGGTCACCGCCGGCGAGGTTGTCATCCAAGCCACCGAGAGTCGTTTAATGGTCCGAAGCTTATTATTTGTAAGCGAAGACCACACATTATGCCACGACGATATAAGGCGACGGGAAAGAGCTCCTCGAATATCATGTGATGGGACACAGTACGTAGCTGTCCGAGGTAAAAGAGTTGCAGCTTTGGCCGCGGCATCAGCAGCCTCTTTCAGATGTTCAAATGTTTGTAAATCTATCGGACCAAACTGCGTCGTCATCAGTCTGTAGCTTACAAGCTACTTAAACCTAGGTAAACTAACCTAAGGACAACATACACACACTCATGCCCCAGGGAAGAATCGAACCTCCACGGCGAGCAACCGCGATCTCCGCTGCGTGGTGCTTTAGACCATTCGGCTACTCCACCGCGGCAGCAGCCTCTTTACCAGGCACGCCTGCGTGGCCAGGTAGCCACAGGAGGTGAACGCGAGGGCCGTCGGCAGCTAATAACTGAAGGGAGCGGTTGATTCGGTGCACAACAGGATGGGCCGAAAAGGGATCGGTCAGACACTGGATGGCGCTGAGGGAGTCAGAGCAGACGACATAGGAATGAGAACGGTGTCGGCATATGTAGAGTCCAGCCTGATAGAGGGCAAAAAGCTCAGCCATGAAATTCGAGCAGTGGTCATTAAGCCTGTACCGAAAACCGTCATTCCCGACAACAAACGCAAGTCCGACACCTAGATTGGTCTTTGAGCCATCCGTATATACGAAGACGGAATCTTAGAGCCGTGCACGAAGTTCAAAAAATCTCGAGCGGTAAACAGCAGGTACCGTCAGAAGTGGTGAAGTCGATCACAAAATTCAGTTTTTCTGTTGTTTTGAGGGAACCTCTGGAAGAATTCGTTTCAAAAATATTACTTGTAATCCTTAGCATTTCGACATTATATCTAATGTTGAACACAGAAATAGCCGATTTTGCTTTTGGAGTTCTTGTAATTTAAAAGTTGATCGGCTTCACCCTACTGGGTGGGGTGAAGCCGATCACTCATTTTTTAAAGACTTATAACGGCTTCACCCAGGCAATGGGGTGAAACCGATCGTCTTTTACATTGAAATATCTCCCAAGGTTTGGAAGGCTAAGTTTATATGCAGTTTTAAAATAGTGGAGGGTCTTTCTCAGGGACCAAACATCTATTAAAATTTACAAATAGACTATTTTATTGTTAGAACATTGTATTTTCCTTTAAAAAATGACCACTGTACATAAAATTATCTTGCATCATAAAGAATTTTCACTCAGTGTTTGAAATGTCAAAATCTGGGAAACAGTAGCGTTTACGACCAATGCCCTTAGGCTTCTTTTTTGTTACAATTTATGTGAAAGGGAGTCTTTTGTACATCAGGAATATCCAGAACAACATTTCTCACATCTTGTCGTTTCAAAGGAAAAACCCCGCTCTGCGCACTTGATCAATCCATGAACTAAACATTCTTCGTCTACTGAACTAAGAACAGGCTGCCCACCATATTTATATCTGTTTGCCCTGCACCTACTGATTTAACGTTGTATAGGGCACACCATAACACTCAGATGCTTTACGAATACTCAACTTCGCTTTCTTCACTACCTGAACGGCATTTTCTCTCTCTTCCCACCTTCTTCACGTATGTTCGCAGCATGATCGACTTCACCGTACAAAATACGAGAATTCAATTTTTAGATCACTACTCGTCCATACAACAAACTTCTGATTTTGCAAATACATAAATCACACGGCAATGAGTTCACTTACCGATCAACAGTCCAAAAACAGCAGACTTATATGACTATAAGGTCGTATTGTGACAGGTTTAGTCTTGCTTCATTCACAGGCCACCAAAATGCATTTCTTTCTATCCCACAATGTCGCTGAACGGATACTCAGAGAAAATTCTACAGGCAAACACTACTCTGCAACTACATCTACATACATACTCCGCAATTCACCGTAAGGTGCGTGGCGGGGAGGGTACACTGTACCACTACTAGGCATTTCCTTTCCTATTCCACTCCCAAATTGAACGAGGAAAAAAAGAATGCCTATATGCCTCCGTACGAGCCCTAATTTCTCTTATCTTGCCTTTGTGATATTTACGCGAAATGTAAGTAGGCGGCAACAAGATCGTACCACACTCAGCTTCAAATTCCGGCCCTCTAAATTTCCTCAACAGAAATTCACGAAAAGAACGTCGTCTTTCTTCCAGCGATCCCCAATTGAGTTGCCGGAGCATTTCCGTGACACTCGCGCATTGGTCGAACCTACCGGTAACAAATCTAGCTGCTCGCCTCTGAACCGCCTCTATGTCTTCCTTCAAACCGATCTGCTGCGGGTCCCAAATACTTGAGCAATACTCAGGTCGTGGTCGTACAAGCGTTTTATACGCGGTCTCCTTTACATGTGAAGTACATCTTCCCAAAATTTTCCCAATAAACCGAAGTCGGTTGTCTGCCTTACTCACAACTGTCCTTACATGTTCGTTCCATTTCATATCGCTCTGCAATGTTACGCCTAGATATTTGAACGACGCGACAGTATCAAGAAGCTCACTACTAATGCTGTATTCGAACATTATAGGATTGTTTTTTCTACTCATGCGCATCACCTTACATTTTTCTACATTGAGAGCTAGCTGCCATTCTTCGCACCAACTAGAAATTTTGTCTAAGTCAACCTGTATGCTATTACAGTCAGTTACAGACGACACCCTTCCATACACCACAGCATCATCAGCAAACAGCCACAAATTACAACTTACTCTGTCCATCAGATCATTGGCTTCCAACAATTATGTATAGCGTGAAGTTCCCGGATGTACCTCCAGGCGGAAGAAGTGTAAATTATAATGCTGTGTTGCCGGTCGACTTTCCCCCACCTGATCGACTTCACCCCTTCTGACGGTATATTGTAGTAATAGCACGTGTCGGAGCAAGTATGAGCTGCTGGCAGCACGTGTCGCTCCGGCCCTGCACATTTCGGTGGGCAGACGGGGCGCCGCTGCGCGGCTGTTGGTTGTCGGAAAACAAGCGGCGGACGGAGCTGGGCTAATTGCGAGTTTTAATTACGTGTCGCCGGCGCTTCCTTGCGTTTGCCCCGGACATAATTACGCCGGTCGCGCCGCTGGCCGAGCGCGCAAATTTCCGGAGCCGGCGCTCTCCACCGTGTTTTCCAAAGAGCTGGAATCACAGCCGCCGGCTTCCCCACCCGCCCCTATCGATTGCCTGTCCCATCATCAACGCGGGCTGCACTCCCCCAGCTACCTGCTCTTAACAGCCATTGTCTCTCGCGTCTGGTAGCAGTGTGTCTGAGCGAGTCTTTGTGCCATTCGTTACGCCGTATAATGAGGCCTGGCGTGGCATAATTACTCCTTTCGTCCACCCTTTACAGGCTTTTATCATTTTTGTGTGGTAAACGTTGCTAATTGTGGCTTCTTTTTCTCGGTAAATTGTCTTTCAGAGCAGTAAGTGTTCACCGAGAATGACAACTGGTAAATGCGACTGTAACTGTCCTCCTCCTTCACACAAAGGATTACTCGAGAAACACTTTCCTTCTGGAAATAAAGAAACAGATTTCGGTGTGTAATTTCCTCTAGCAAGACTGTAGATATCAAGTTACATAAAAAGTACGGGCTGTCTGTATTATGTTTGCCGCGGTGTAAAGCGCCTCGCTGCGGAGCGCGCGGTTGCTCGCCGTGGAGATTTGAGTCTTCCCTGGTGTGTGTGTGTGTGTGTGTGTGTGTGTGTGTGTGTTTGTCCTTAGGTTAGTTTACCTAGGTTTAAGTAGTTTGTAAGCTACGGACTGATGACCACGCAGTTTCCTCCGATAGATTTACAAACATTTGAACTTTTTTTTGTATTATGTTTACTTTCCAAAGGCGTTTGGCTTTGTAAATGACTGAATACTTTAAAAAAAAATGTTTGTAATTCTTTGGGACCAAACTACTTTTGTCATGAGTCCCAAGGCATACAAACTACTTCGTTAATGTAGCTTAACGACAACACACGCCGCAGCGGATTATCTGTGTGCATTGGGACGCCGTGCTGCGGTGCGCGCGGCCGTTTGCCGTCGGGGTTCGAGTCCCCCCTCGGACATGGGTGTTGGTGTTGTGCTTAGATTAGTTTACGTTAGTTAAAGCAGTTTGTAAGCTACGGACTAATAGCCCAGCATTTAAATCTGAAAGATTTAAAAACATTTGAACAACATGTTGACAAGACACAAATCCATGCCCGAGGGAGGACTCGAACCTCCGACGCGTGAGGCCGCGCGATTCTTAACGTGACGCTCCAAACCGCTCGGCTATTCCCGCGTGGCACAGAATGCTTTCAAAAAAATTACAATATTGACATGTAACAGAAAATATCGGAAACATCTTCAAATTGTGTCTTGAAAGGAGGCAAAGGTTGTCAACATCGAAGAATAGTATATGATTTGATCCTCCAAATAGAGCTTGATCACATGCGTTATCCCACAAAGTTGTTTCTTCGTGTGCAAAATGTTCAAATATTTGTATAGCTTATGGGACTTAGCTGCGGGGTTATCAGTTCCTAAACTTACAAACTACTTATGAATTAGATAATACCAAGGACGGCACAAATATCCATGCCCGAGGAGGGATTCGAACCCCCGACCGCAGTGGTCATGCAGACCATGAATGGCGCGCCGTATTCAGCTCCGCCACCGCGGCCGGCTCTTCGTGTGCCTTAGTTCCCTTCTGCATATCACAGACGCTCCATCCGTACTAAATTAGATTAACACTTGTACGATACATCATAAATACTAGATTTCGGAATGATGGTGAACGTCTCAGTTTAGTAAAACATTACATATTTTTTAAATTTTTTAATTCATTTTATTTATTTATTTATATTCTGTATTTTCAGAAAGAATGGTTTATGAAATTCTTACCGAAATTAATAAATTATTCCGCGCCCATTATACGCTACATCCAATTAAAAAGTGATAAGTATATAGTATTTAGAAGCAACCACTCTATTTTGACGTTAACTTTCTACGCGGCTTTTTCTACAGATTTCATATAAGAGTTACGTATCACCGAGCGAGGTGGCGCAGTGGTAACAGACTGGACTCGCATTCAGAAGGATGGTGGTTTAAATCCTCCTCCGCCATGCAGATTTAGGTTTTCCATGATTCCACTAAATCACTCCAGGTAAATTCCGGGATCGTTCCTTTGAAAGGGCACGGCCGATTTCTTTCCACATACTTACCCAAACAATCCGTGCGTAAGCTACATCAAAAATGTTTGTAATTCTATCGCACCAAACTGCTTGGTCATCAGTCCGTAGCTTACAAACTACTTAAACCTAGGTAAACTAACCTACAGACAAACACACACACCCATGCCCGAGGGAGGACTCGAACCTCCACGGCGAGCAACCGCGCGCTACGCAGCGAGGTGTTTTAGACCGCTCGGATACTCCACTGCGGTAAGCTCCATCTCTTAATGCCCACGCTGTCGACGGAACGTTAAACTGCAAGCTTCCTTCCTTCCTGTTACTGTAGCTCTGTAATGTTTATCCGAAAAACGACGGGTAAAAGAATAAAATGTAGAATATTACACATTCATCTGGTGTGTTTCATTCAAAAATCTTGGAATTTGTCTCGATTGACTTAGGAAAATCAAGGAAAATCTACCTAATAGTGACCGGGGGTGAATTTGAACTACCATCGTCTACCGAGTGCGAATCCAGTGTCTTACCAGTGCTACACTCGCTCGGTTTGGTCATTATGAAATGTTCAAATGTTTGTAAATCGATCGGACCAAACTCCGTGGTCATCAGTCCGTAGTTTACAAATTACTGAAACCTAAGTAAACTAACCTACAGACACACACACACACACACACACACACACACACACACACACACACACACACACCCGTGCCCCAGGGCGGACTCGAACCTCCACGGCGAGCAACCGCGCGCTGCACAGCGAGACGCTTTAGACCGCTCGGCTACTCCACCGCGGCTTGGCCATTATGATTACAAAGTTAGCAACATAGTGTGCAAACATGTATGGGTCGTTAAAGTTGAAGGGTATCTTGCGCCATATCGCTGGAGAACACTTGCATATTATGGGTAGTCACGTCTCCAGAGCGCCCGAGGAGGATAACCATAACTTCATGCAGTCGGTCGACGGAAACAGTTACGAAGACGCTAGTTGCGCCAGAGAGCTCGGTCGTAAGCCTGCGTCACTTCGAGTGCGCCCGCAAGCCCGTTACCACGTAGTGGTAGTGGTAGTTGGCCGGGTGCTCCATTTCCGACATCTGTCAATCCGGGTCGACGTCTCGCGGCAGTTTGGGGCTCCGAGGCGGCCAACTTGTGATGGAGTGGCGAGGTCGCCGGACGGCCACCAGAGCCGTGAGCTGCGCCCTCCCCTTGGAGTCCCGCGCCTGCCGTTTTACGGCGGTGGTGGCGGTGGCCGCCGCCCCCTCCCGTTTAATAGTGGCTTATAAAGGACCGGGGGCGTGGGCGGCGGCTTCCGCCCTGCAAATGAAACGCGGCCGGCGCTACATTGATTGCAGCTCTGGCGGCTAAGTTACGGGCCGGCGCCGGTATCACTGGGGCAATCTCTATAAATCTGGCGGCCACACGCGACGCTGCGCCACCGCCACCGCTGCCAGTGGTCGCCGCTTCTCACGCCACGACACGCTCGCTGTCGCTGCCCTTTCAGTCCCCTATTAAAATAAGCCACCAAAAGGGGGCCCCTCCGTCACCAGTAGCCTAGATGTTTCAAAATGTTCAAATGTTCGTTAAGCTTATGGGACTTAACTACGGGGTCATCAGTCCCTAAACTTACAAACTACTCATGAACTACTTACGAACTAGGACGGCACAAATATCCATGCCCGAGGGGGGATTCGAACCCCCGACCGTAGTGGCCGTGCGGACCGTGGCTGGAGCGCCTCAGTCCCCTCGGCCACCGCGGTCGGCTTGTAGTTTTATAAGTTTTTGCAAACATTTTGGACCAAAATAATAATGTAAACAATAAAAAATTAATGGGAGTGTCTGAAACCTTTAAAAAAATAGGTTAGTGGCGGGTTTTGAACCACTGACCTTCAGCGTCACAGTCCAACGCATTACCCACTACGCTACAGATAACAGAAGTTGCGTTCTTTAAACTCATACTATTAATGGCCGTTGTTAACTGATGCTAAAATGTTGACTCTAGATCGTCATTTATCGTACGAAGAACATTGTTTTTGTTAATTCTTCAAGGCGCCGTTGCTTCGAAATGATAACGTGTAAGTTACAATAAGAAAATCATCAAACACGCAACGCAAGATGGCTTATGCCAGAGAGAGTTCTGGGCGATGAATGTCACGTGACATCTGGGAACGGTTGGTTTTCGTTAATTGAGTGGAGGGTGTCAAAACACTGTTATTTTTGCAAATATCTCTCAAGCGATACGACATAAGAAAAAAAAATTAAAAAAAAAAGGAACAAAGCTGTAGAAAATCTTCTCCTCTACAAATTAGGTTATTCAATTTTAGTGTCAGATGAACGGTTTATATGCAATTAAAATTACATTACAATCGGCCTTTTTGTGTATTACTAACGTATTTCTTGTCCGAAATATTTGAAAAAGTGAGGTTCTGGACTCTGGTAGCCAACAATTATGTCTGTAAAATTTGGTGCCGATCGGTTGAGCGGTTCGACCTAAAAAGAGGGAACACGTTACAGCCAGACAGACATCGTCAAATCGCCGTTAGTTTTACTAATATCTCTGCAACGATGCAAGATATGAAAAAACATAATAGAGCGAAGGTGTAGAGAATTTTCCCCTTTACCAATTAGGTTATTCAATTTTCGTGTCAGATGAACGGTTCGTTTGCAATAACAATTATATTACAAACGGCTTTTTTGGCGTTACTACGGTATTTTTTGTCCGAAAATTTTGGAAAAAGGGAGGTTCTGGTCTCTGTGGGCCTACAATTATGTCTGTAAAATTTGGTGTTGATCGGTTCGTCTTAAAAACGGGGAACACGTTACGGACGGACAGACAGACATACATCCCAAAATCACCGTTATTTTTGCAAATATCTCTGAAACGATACGAGATATGAAAAAACATAACAGAGCAAACTTGTAGCGAATTGTCTCCTCTACAAATTCGGTTTATTCAATTTTCGTGTCAGATGCATGGTTAAGCCGTTATATCCATTTAAATTTCGAGCTGTCAAAAGACGATCGCAAAGGCCCACTTCTAGTGTTACTACCGTAACCTAAAGTGAGCCAAAACACCAGTGATGTCTTCATGCAGACTGAGGCATCTTGTGGAAATTCGTACCGTGGTCGGGATTCCAGCTCCCTAGGCAGTTCGGGTCACAACTATAGTACGTCAGTAAATTGACAGTATTTTCCCAGAGATTAAGTAGTTTACATTTGGGTTGCTTTTCCAGGAGTGTATATATGGCTGAATCCGGCCGAAAAGTCAGAAAATGTACCACAAAATGTGGTAGAGATCAAACATAATGGGACTTGAGGCGTACTAGACATTTCAGCGTTGTACACAAATCACATGTGGCCGACCAAACATTTAAGAGCAGGAGAGAATAGGAGCTGTGAAATGAGGTACTATAGGAGGCTTTCGTGCGCCTCGGTTGCACAGTGGTAGAGTGCCAGACTACAAATCCAAAGGTCGCGGGTTCGATCCCCGACAGGTCCTAGGATTTTTATCTGTCACTTTCCACTTCTTTCACCTCTGGCAGTATTGCTCATGTGAAAAATACCAAGTAGCACCGTGGTTCGGAACCCACGTTAAACTGTAGGTCCCCCTATAACTGGCTGGGTAAGTCAGTTCGAAGGTCGGAGGAAGGCAACGGCATACCACCTCCAAACAGGACCATGCCTAGTAAAGCACTGTGGTGTTCAAACCAATCTTCGGATTGTTGACTGCTTTACCTTTTTTATGACATCAACTGCGATTGGGGAAAGCTGAAAATGTGTACCCAGCCGGGATTCGAACCAGTCTCTCCTGCTTTCTAGTTAGTTGCGCTGACCGCTACACCACTGGGGACACAGTGATCACCGCATCTGCCTGCAAGGACTACCTAAGCACGCCTCCCGTCAGATACAAATTCCCAGCTTCGCCCTGCCACAGTACTCAAACTCGTAGTTATGAATCTAATTCCCGTAAGAGTAAGGGCTTCAAACTTGCCCACCCCTCCCTACTAACGATAGGATCATTGCCCGGCACCGGCACATTTTCAGCTTTGCCCAATCGCAGTTGATGTCATATATTCTCTGAATATTAAATAATAACAACTGCAGGATCAGAAGTGACGTCTGTTTCTTTCGGAACAGACGCCACACATATATAATATGCCGGTGAAGGGCAATGATCCTATCGTTAGTGGGGAGGGATGGGCAATTTTGAAGCCCTTACTCTTACGGGAATTTGTTTCATAACTACGAGTTTGAGTACTGTGGGCAGGGCGAAGCTGGGAATTTGTATCTGACGGGAGACGTGCTTAGATAGTCCTTGCAGGTGCGGTGATCACTGTGTTCCCAGTGGTATAGGGGTCAGCCCAACTGCCTAGAAAGCAGGAGACCCGGGTTCGAATCCCGGCTGGGTACACATTTTCAGCTTTGCCCAATCGCAGTTGTCATATATTCTGTGAATATTAAAAAATTAATTAATAAGAGTGTCTGAAACCCCTAAAAAATTTAGTGGCGGGTTTTGAACCACTGGCCTTCAGCGTCACAATCCCAAGCATTGCCCACTACGCTACGGCTAACTCTTATAAGTTGCGTTCTTAAATTCCATATTGTTCATGGCCGTTGTTAACTGATGCTAATATGGCATTTGGAGACACTAGATTATCATGAATTCTTCAGTGCGCCATTGCTTTGAAATGAAAACGTGTAAGTTAAAATAAGAAAATCATCAAATACGCAACGCAAGATGTCTTATGCCAGAGAGAGTTCTGGGCGACGAATGTCACGTGACATCTGCGAAAGGCTGGTTTTTGTTAATTCAATAGAGTGTCAAAACTCTGTTATTTTTGCAAATATCTCTCAGACGATACGAAATATGAGAAAAACATAAGAGAATAAAGTTTTAGAGAATTTTCTCCTCTACAGATTCGGTTATTCAATTTTAGCGTCAGATGAACGGTTTGTATGCAATTAAAATTAAATTACAATCGACCATTTTTGGGTATTACTAACGTATTTCTTGTCCGAAATATTTGAAAAAACGAGGTTCTGGTCTCTGGTAGCCAACAATTATGTCTGTAAAATTTGGTGCCGATCGGTTCGACCTAAAAACAGGGAACACGTTACTGCCAGGCAGACATCGTCAAATCGCCGTTATTTTTGCAAATATGTCTGCAATGATGCAAGATATGGGGAAAAAAAACCCAGAGCAAAGTTGTAGAGAATTTTCTCCCCTACAAACTCGGTTATTCAATTTTCTTGTCAGATGAATAGTTAAGCCGTTATTTTCATTTAAATTTCGAGCTTTCAAAAAATGATCTCAAAGGACCACTTTTAGTGTTTACTACCGTAAGCTAAAGTGGGCCAAAATCACTGATGTCTTCATGCAGACTGAGGCATCTTGTGGAAATTCGTACCGAGGTCGGGATTCCAGCTCCCTAGGCAGTCCCGATCACAACTATAGTACGTCAGTAAATTGACAAGCACAACTCTGTTTACCAAATTTCAAGACTCGGAAGAGTGCTCGCAATTTTATTCAAATGTAAATAAGGCAATAGTTCATAAGGTCAGAAGATGGCTACAATCGTATGTCGAAACCGGTCATCACGATGTAGATTTTTAACGATATTTGCAATTGAAGACATTTCTTTGCATGAAGGATAGATACTGTAACGACTGAGCAAAAAAAAAAAAAAAAGTAAATAAATAAAAAAAAAGGCAAGGAGGCTAGAATATAGGAAGACGCCCTTACGCTGAAAAAGTGAAGCCTGCCTCCGCCATATTGCTAAGTTTTGGAGAAGTGTTCGTATTGTAGAGCTAATGTTTTATGTCACATAAAACAGGGATAAAACTTCCGACGGTTTTGCCGTGATGTACAACGTGTTCAAAGAGTGGAAGATAGTAGTAAAATAAAGTTTTAAAATTTATTGTTTGTATTTATTACTATTTATTCAAGAAAGTACATTGGTTGAAAGTACATACTTTGCAGTGACTGTCAGTTCAATGCATTAACAGTAAGAGGGCCGAATTAACGAATAGTTTTAACAGATAAATAGTACTCCAAAACTGACCAAGATGGCGGTCAGGCGTCAACTGATGTATGTGCTCGGCATAGAGAATGCCATCTCCCTTTATTCTAACCTCATGAGAAAAACAGAAAAAAAAGAAACGCGCGCGCGCTTCGCCTATGTGTGTGAGAGGATAGAGTTTCTGGTGCTTCTTTCATTTCCTCCTCCGTGCCCAGACTCTCGATACGAGGTACTTCGTGCGATTGTTGCCCGTGCTAGTAGGTTGTCGGCGAAACTTATTTCTGTCCGTGTGAAACGTAGCTCTCCTAAGCCGTGGTATTAAGCAGCAGTTCAATGTTTCAAGAACTTGTGTAATAAAGCCCGCTCTGGTGGGAAATATCCGGTCGCAAACGGTTTCTCTGTGAGAGAAACTTATTGGATTTTCTGTATATTGGCAACTTCAAAGGTTATGGACTTCTGTGTCTGTCATGGGATGTATACACATAGCTTTTTCATCTTTAGGAAACGCACCCACCCACTGGGAGATCTGCATACATTTCCGCTGTTTCCGTATATGGTAGAAAGAAGAGAGAATATGATTCAGTCATAAGAACTCAAAGGATGGTGTTTGATGCTTCCTTGATCTTCAGATATATGTCGGATGAATTTCAGCGATAATTGAGTCTGACATATTATTTTAAAATATTGATAGGGATTACTTACGCTACAACTCGTAAATAGAGCTTCTGCTGAGTAAAACAGTTAAATGAAAAATCATTCTTTTGCTATAGCTGTAAAATTTTATTATGTCTACTAGTTCCGCCACTGGCTACATTAGGAGATTTTACTATATATAGATTGGACTAAAAACACTTTTTCAAAATACGGCTTCGCTGAGTATATGGCAAAAATGTATTTTTTAGACGGTAAAATATTCTGTTGAACCAGTAGAGAATAAATAATGAAACCGTGCAGGTGTTGGCTCAGGAATAATTTTTTCGAAATATTTATGGGCTGTGGACAATTACTTAA
The DNA here is from genome assembly GCA_026315105.1 of Locusta migratoria. Classification (NCBI taxonomy): domain Eukaryota; kingdom Metazoa; phylum Arthropoda; class Insecta; order Orthoptera; family Acrididae; genus Locusta; species Locusta migratoria. Next base: position 250,650,980 of record CM048749.1, read on the forward strand.
GGAAAACCTTTTTGAAATAATAAAGAAAATTTTATTGACGGTTTTGAGGAGTATGCTGGATTTGCTATAAATGAAGGGAAGAAACAGTTTCCTTCTTAATTTTGCAGCTAATGAAAAACGAAAGTACCGATCTTGTGCTAAGCTGTTCATTTCGTTTAAATGTCAACAAATACATCGCTTACAGGATTGTGGAACTTGTAGCGTCTTAGTTTGTATCTCACTATAAATATTTTTTGCGAAATAATGTTAACTTTTTTCAAAAACATAAATGCTCACTTTCGTTTTTGTACTAAATTTTCAGTATTAACGTGTTTTAGCTTATTAGTTGTACTTAGTATTCCTGAAGCTAGAAAAATGTCTGGTTTTAAATGTCGTCACCCATAACGTGTTGAGGAATTCTGTACTATTTCAGTAATCATGTTACCTTTTCTTATGTACATGCTTTATGGCATGCCTACTTTAAAAACGGAACGTTGTAGCACTGAATATGTCTTAGCAATATCCATTTTTGTTAATTTTCAACTTTGGCGCTTTTAACGTGCATGGTAACATTGCCAACGGTACTTGGTATTCCCATGTGGTCAACTATCCTAGTGATGGCCGGGTCAGACGTAGCTTAATTTCAGTGATCGACTAGAACCGGGGTATCCAAGACTGCTGACATGTGAAGGGGTGTTCGCAGTGCTTTGATAGTCTCTACTTTATCAGTAGGTATCACTTCTCTCCGCATATAGAGCAAATCAGAAAATGAATTTCGTAAAACTGAGAAATGTTAAGGAAGGTTATGAGCGTTAGCGCGCAAAATACGCAAGCGTTTTGGTAGTCACAATCAGTCGCTGTGTTCGTTTACAGTCCCGCCAAACGAGACTGAAGTGGCTGTCACTGTTAGCGATGAATAGTTAGTAATTATTATACTATCGTCCTTTATTGCCAAATATTTGAGATGTCTTTTTTTCTGTGCCTTCCATGAATCGACTGGTGAAAACCAGACCACGGGTGAGTATGACGGTATGAATCTCGGGGAGAAAACTATGTACAGAGCTTGTTATTCTTCAGTATATCGCTAAATCGATAATTTTTTCTTTATTTTGGAAATTACAGGAAAGAAATGAAAATGATTTTAGATGGAAGGATGGATGGTTTGATTTTAAAGGGACTAAACGACTACGGTTATCAGTCCCTTGTTACAACCGTAGAGATCAGAATAAAAAGCACTACAATGTAGTATGAAACGATGTGTTAAGACTCACCAAGCAAAGTGTGTAACACATCATGATTTTCGAATAGGGGCATTCTATATTGGGAGTAATGTCCAGAATCGTGGCTCAACTTGCTTATCAAATACAGAAACATTATATGAAATGTTGCTGACACCATTCATGTACTAAAAGTGAAAGTAAATGATCGTGATTTTCTTCTAAGTACCCACAATGATTGTTCGTTTAATAAACGAATGATGCTTGCAGTAAGGCTTTAGTCTCGTTGTCTTCTAGAGATGTCAAATTTCTGTGGGGCGGAGAATAAAAGCGACATCTGAGGTTGAGAGATGCGCTCGCATTACGAGTCGTCCAGTGGAAGCCGGGCAGAGCAGCAGCTATGTCACCGTCAGAGGCAGCGCGTCGCTGAAGGATGTCCGGAGACGGGCGGCACTGCAATTAAGTATCTTCCGCACCACTGCCTTCCAAGCTTGTGAACCACTGGTGCGTTTCAGTTCTTCCACTTAATTCAGTTGATTTTCTTTCTGTCTGAGATTTATGTTTCAGAGGAGGAAAGACGTCCAAAAATTTTTTTATTGTATTCTTCTCCATCTATATTCTCCTCTCGTTCTACCTCAAAAACTGAGAGCCAGTAAAAAAAAAAAAAAAACAACGGACCACTGATTGTCTTATTTAAAATGTACATGATGATCCGTCAACACCTGAGGCAGCTTAGGAAATTAATGGATTGTAATGGCTCTCCAAAATTGTTATTAAAGGGAAACTCGTGTGCGTTGGCGGCTTTGGGTATTTAACTAAGCCAAACGTTGTATCAGAAATGTCGTATCGACCTGGACTCCAACAAGGATTTCCTGCTTCAAGCGCACAGTCGCCTTAACCGGACACACTTCACTTCCGTCCCAAATTTCGAAATGTTGCATGCTACTAATATTGTGACCCCGTACATTTGGCCTTTCGTCGCAGCCTCACTGTATTCCCGAAAGGGGACGAAAGGAATCGTGCATCTGCGCTTAAATACTCATATTTCCCATCGAGGCTTACCTATCCGGTTTTATATATATATATACTTCAGACATGTTCTAAAGAACAGATACTATACATATAATATACGCAATTCTTACGCCAGGGAGGAGTCGAACCTCCGACGGCGAGCAATCGCGCGCCTCGCAGCGAGGCGCCTTAGACCGCTCGGTTACTCCACCGCGGCGAGATGAAGAGACTTGCTCAGGATATAGTAGTGTGGGACCTGAATCAAACCATTCTGCGGACTGAAGACGACAAGAACAACAACAAAAACAACAACAAAATTGTTTACACCTCCGAATGAGGCATACTAAGAACTGAATATTCGGACTGGTACTAAAGAGAATCCTTCTAATAAAAGCTTTTAAAAATATCTTCATTAGTCGAAGACGATTGATGCAGCTACATCAGCTTCGAAGAGGGACAGTTCGAAGGTCATTGTGCTAAACAGAACTTAGTTATTTTAATTGAATTTCGCGGTCTTTAGGTTGAAATCTTGCTGAATCTGAGGAGCCATACTGCTAGTCATTGGTCACTAGAACTTCAACTTTACGGTAAGAATAATACATACATCCATGCCAGAGGGCCGGCCGCGGTGGCCGAGAGGACTGAGGCGCTCCAGTCACGATCAGCACGGCCACTACGGTCGGGGGTTCGAATCCCCCCTCGGGTATGGATATTTGTGCCGTCCTAGTTCATAAGTAGTTTGTAAGTTTAGGGACTGATGACCCCGTAGTTCAGTTTGTTTGTTTGTAATTCTATCGGACCAAACTGCGTGGTCATCAAAAAAATGTTCAAATGTTTATATAGCTTATGGGACCTAACTACGGGGTCATCAGTCCCTAAACTTACAAACTACTTATGAACTTGATAAGACTAAGGACGGCACAAATATCCATGCCCGAAGGGGGTTTCGAACCCCCGACCGTAGTGGCCGTGCAGCGCCTCAGTCACCTCGGCCACCGCGGCCAGCTAAGACGAATCCAGTTTTGGACCAATTTTTGTAGGGAAGAAAGTGCTTCTTATACGCCAGCAAATATAGTATCTCTTAATTATAAATATGCTTTTTTATTGCACAAAAAATCTTCGTTAAGTAGAGATACTTTTATTTCAACAAACAGGCTTCGGGCTAAGCCAGTTATCAGATCACCATATCTAAGATACGCAATTTTTTCTGTTTAACTGAGCTTGTGATGCATATTATACACACTAATCCATACCGAGTTTACAATGTATGGCACTTACAACTCCCATTAATAGTTATGTATGTTACATATTGTCAACAGATGATAGGCTGAGCCCGAAAGATGTTGTAAAGTTTGAAAGTAAACTATCTATAATTAACAGATATGAGATTTTTTGCACGGTATCCCATTTATCTTGACCACCGAAAGTATCACTGGAACAACAACAGCTGTTGTAAAAAGACTTTCAATGGTAACAATATAAGGCAGAGGCTCATGAATGTAAGTATTTTGAATCATTCTAAAACGAAAGCGTATGTGTTTTTTAACACAAACATACATATTTGTAAATGGACAACCTATATTACTTTTTCAGCAGTCTATAGCATGACAAATCAAACGATGACGTTGATTGCATCGCAATACGCAATTACATCCCTAAATATTGCGAAGCGAAGTTGACCCTTTAAGCCGCGGCGAAGTTCCGAGCGAATTGAGGCGCTATGCTGCGATGCGCGAGGCCGTTCCCCGTCGGGGATTCGAATCCCCCCTCGGGCATGAATAGAGCACCTCAGTTCTCTTGGCCACCGCGGCCGGCTGCGTGGTCATCAGTCCGTAGCTTACAAACTATTTAAACCTAGGTAAACTAACCTAAGGGCAAACAAACACACCCATGTCCCAGGGAGGACTCGAACCTCCACGGCGAGCAACCGCGCGCTCCGCAGCGAGACGCTTTAGACCGCTCGGCTACTCCACCGCGGCCCCCCGTAGTTCAGTCCCATAAGCTATAGAAACATTTGAACAACATGCCAGAGGTAGGACTCGAACCTCCGACGGGGAGAGTCCGCACATTCCGTAGCATGACGGTTTATAGCACGCGGCCATTCCCGCGCAGCTGACTGCCTGTTAGTAGCTCGCAGTAGTTCTCCGGCGGTCACTTCAACACGGCCGTCCGTTTCTCGTCGACTTTACTCGGTAACAGCGCGGCGTGGCAGCAGACAGGCGCCTCGCCGTGCGGCAGCCGAAGCACAGGCGCTGTCCCCTGGGGGCGATGCGGCGCTTTACGGCGCCTTCCATTATGCGGTGTGGTGTGGTGTGGAGGGCCAGAGCAAAATATTAAGCGGCCGGCTTCTTTATGGAGGACGCCGGATGGGCGCGCCCGAGACAATGGGGCCGGCCACCGGCGACTGGCCACTGGCGAGTTTATAGCGCGGAACGCCAGTGTCCCGTGGCAGGCCGCGCCGGGCCGGGCAGGGCCACTTTGCGGGGGCGGCCGGCGGAACGGCACGGCACGGCACGGCACTCTTGCGACACCGTAAATACCACCCACACTGCGCAGCGCGCCTGCCCTGCCCTGCCTCTGGCCTTGCTTAGAGTAGAGGCCGATAGAGGCAACTGGCCTACTGCTGCACTACTACAGACATCGTCAAAATGTCAAGGTATTCCTAAACCTGAGGCAGCGTTTTTCATTCCGTGGGTCGCGACCCCCGAGACGATCACGAAGTCATGCTTTGGGAAGGGGAGGGCGGGTGGAGACTCGCCGTCACAGGAAGAAGTGAGTAGCTTATTATCAAAGACGGACATCTGTCGTTCCATAGAAACTGACATAAACGTCATTTTTTTTAAATTGCGAAACATAGAGCTAATATATTTATAAGGTGATTTCAGCATTATCAACTTTAGTACTCGAGGATTTATTCCTGGAAGTGGCTAATATCAATATGATTACTTAAGCACCTTCAAATTATGTTTGAAAACACAATGTCCGTCTTCGAAACCATCTACATAGATACTCTGCAAATCACGTTTAAGTGCCTGGCAGAGGGTTCATTAACCACTTTCATAACTTTTCTCTACCGTTCCATTATCTAACACGCGCGAGAAGAAAGAACACACAAATCGTTTCGTTTTCGATCTAATTTCTCTTATTTTATTGGGATGGTCATGTCTCCCTAAGTAGGTGGGTGCTAGCAAAATATTTTCACATTCAGAAGTAAAAGTCGGTGATTGAAACTTCGCAAACAGATCACGCCGCAATGAATAATGTCTTTCTTTTAATAATCTCCACCACAATTCGTGCAACATTTACGTGACGCTTTCCCCCCGTAACGTGATAAAACGAACTGCCCTTCTGTGAACATTCTTAATATCTTCCGTCAGTCCCACCTGGTGAGGGTCCCACAATAGGCAACAGTACTCCTTGAGAGGACGCACAAGTGTGATGTAGGTACTCTCTTTGGTAGGGCTGGTGCATCTTAGAAGCGTTCTGCCGATGAAACGTAATCTTTCGTTCGCCTTCAAATGTTCAAATGTTCGTAGAACTTATGGGACTTAACTACGGGGTCATCAGTCCCTAAGCTTACAAACTAATTATGAACTAGCTAATAGTAAGGACGACACAAATATCCATGCCCGAGCGGGGATTCGAACCCCCGACCGTAGTGGCCGTGCAGACCTTGACTGGAGCGCCTCAGTCCCCTCGGCCACCGCGGCCGGCCGTTCGCCTTCCCCACAATATTTTCTGCGTGTTCTCTCCAGTCTATGTTGTTCGTAATTGTAACTCCCAGGTATTTAGTACAATTGACGGTTTGTAGCTTTGGCTGATTTACCGCGTAATTAAAGTTCAGCCGATTTCCTTTACTTGTCTTGCGCGCGCGCGCACACACACACAAACACGCATGGAACTAAATTGTATGTATATATACATATAATATTACGGTGGCAACACTCACAGACCACACGAAAAACAAATGAATAGACAAAAACAATATAGCAACACTATTGTGAAGTGATAAACAAAACGAAAGGCAATCCATTTAAAACGACGAAGAGACCTGTACACAACCGGAAAACACCAGGAATCAACCCCAGTCAACAAGACGGAGAAACAGCAGTGAGATGTAAAGATAAAACACGGTGAGTAGACAGAATTTCAACGTGCACAAGGGTTTTGTAAAAAAAAAAAAAAAAAAAAGGGGTTTTAATCTATGTCTACAAAACAAACTGTACAAACCTTTGTATCTTTTACAGATCACAGAAGAAGCTGCTCAAGTAAAAAGCGAAACGCGTCTGGTCTAAGACAAATGTCTTTAATTGCAGTCAGCATAAGACGGATTACCTATTATAGTTAATTTTAATAGCTGCTTATGGCCACACAGCCCAACATAGTATAAAAAAAATTATGGGTTTCTCTTGAAAATGAGATGTATATCTGTACAGTGTATGGTTCTTGTGCCACAAATATTTGTAAGTGTTCCCGAACTTTATGTACACCTGTGTTTCAGTCAAATCAGTGATAATGAAACATTGGTAACTTCTATGGAATACAGACGCTACGCCGACCGCGGTGGCCGAGGAGACTGAGGCGCCCCAGTCACGGTCGGCACGACCACTACCGTCGGGGGTTCGAATCCCCCTTTGGGCATGGATATTTGTGCCGTCCTAGTTCATAAGTAGTTTGTAAGTTTAGGGACTGATGACCCCGTAGTTACGTCCCATAATCTATACAAACATTTGAACATTTGAACAGACTCTACAATAAAACGTCAAAAGCGAAGGAAATGTTTCTCAAGACGAAGAAACTAATCCTAGAATTGTTGCAATATATGTGCCACAAACATCAATCTTCAGCACATTCACTTTTAAAGCAAAAGTATTTACAGTTACAAAAATATCGTGTATATGAAAGTCCTGTAAAGTATATAAACTTGCAAATCATTACACTTCATACCGACTTCACACGCATCAAAGAAAATGCCTATCGCAATAGGAACAGACGATAACTTTTTTCTCTTTTATGTTCTCTTATCTTCAGTGGGGTAAGTTGCACATATTCGTAAGTATTTCTCCACGAATAAGTTGCCTTTTATATATATCTGAATCAGTGATATTAGGCTATTTTACAGTCATTTCACGAGTATTCATGTCTGTTGATATGTTCCTAATACTTAAAACTTAAATTTGATAATGAATATTTCATTAATTAAAAACTAAAATACGTAGTATTTTTGTTCCACATTATTAATTATTTGCTTGTTATTAGCAGCTTTCGGCTTCTTAGGCCATCGTCAGATAACTTCTCACTAAACAGATAGTCCTCACGTTACATTGAAGTTACATATACAATGTTGTTTTTCAAATATATGTGAACTGCAAATTAATTATGTGTATGAATCGACACTACATAACAAACGTGCTACTACAAAACAAATGGATTTTAAATGAACATATCTTGGGCTACAATGGTATTAAAATATTAAAACTGCGCAATTGCATAAGAAAGTATTGTCAGCAGGTGATGGTAGAAACTAAATGTGGGTTTGTTATGAACAAATATCAGTTAGTTTCTACCATCACCTGCTGATAATACTTTCTTATACAATTACACAGTTTTAATATTTTAATACCATTGTAGCCCAAGATATGTTCATTTAAAATCCGTTTGTTTTGTAGGAGTACGTTTGTTATGTAGTTAATTTGCAGTTCACATATCTTTGAAAAACAATCTTGTATATGTAACTTCAATGTTACGTGTGGACTATTTGTTTAGTATGAAGTTATCTGACGATGGCGTAAGAAGCCGAAAGCTGCCAATAACAAGCAAATAAATAATATTGTGGAGCAAAAATACTACGTATTTTAGTTTTTAATATGTCTTTGTTCCTACAAGCACCGGCGGAATATTCCATAAACATTTCGTTAGTTAGTAAAAAAGTAATAAACACATATTTCTCTTCCGACGGCTTACCCACCGCTAGGCGCGCTAGTGTCGTTCCATATGTCAGTCGGTAACGATTTTCACAGCAGTGTATATGTTAGGCTGTGCTATGACTGATTTCTCTGCCTAGGTTTTTGAGTTTCAATGTTACTTGAGTCGGTTTTTCTTGGCGAATGTGGTACTGACACATCAAATGGCATATTTGTTATTATCGGCAGTTGAAGAATAGGCGTGGCAAGAGACTATCGCAGTTTATATGGGAGGTACGCGTTCTGTCCTCGTGTTGCTGCACCAGCAGGTTTGTTTGCGATGCTTCGAATGAAAGGTCAAATGGCGGAGCGTACAAACAAAAAGAGGTGCTGCGAGGTCGCGGATGCGTACCTTTTCTACGGCCGCGGCAATCATGATGGAGTGCGTGGCTGTCGCATGCCGCCCGCTCTAATGGACACTTACTGAAATTGGTGCGTACCTCTGCCAATGTGCGGACCATTCGCAGCCCCTCCCAGTGGACATCACTGCAGATCCGACTGGAAGCTGTGTTTCACCTGTAGCAACGCGAAAAACTCTCTTGCGCTTTTCCGCTTTTTAGTCATTCTGGGAACGTTGAGACGTTCGACGATGGTTCTGGTTCTTCCCATGGCAGTTCCACATTGCCCATGATTTTTTTCTCGAATCATTTTGTTCTTCTATTAAAGCTACAGTTGTGGTATAACAATGGCATATGGTGCTACTGAGAATCGACCGTCTTTTGTCATCGGCGACGGTACCGTTACCTCCTCCTCCCCCCACCCATCCACATTCGGACACTTGTGCGGCCGCTGTTCAAAGGATGACTGGCATCAAACATGTACTTGCACTTATTAGAACGTGAAATACTCCTCCCTGCGAGATTTGAAATTAGCCACACAGATGGTGGAGATATATAAATAAAAACTGCTTAGCGCCTGAAAATTATGTTCCGCGATATAATGAAAATAAATAATAAATGCGCTGAAATCACAACAGGGAGAAATATTTCAACATGTATTACGCCAAACACTTTCAACATGAAAGTAGTGCCTAAAGAATTGAATAATCTGAAAGAGAATTTCTTTAAAAAAAACCTCGTCAGAGAATATTAATTTATGTCGGAGCACCCTATACTGTTTCAGGTTGGTATTCAGCTCGCCACGAACCTCTACACAAAAATTAACTGTTGGACTGCACATTGACAATGCCGATTTATCGTAACACCACGGCTAGTCAAATGAAAGAAATTGAAAATTAATAAACCGGCAGAAATCTCAGGGACGCTTTTGCGGAACATACAATTCTGAAAACTGTTAGTTGAAGTATCGTAGAATCGTGCGTTGTCCAACGATTCGTTTTACGTAGGCCGTGTAATGGCGGCTGTTGGTATCTGAAAAAGAGATTTCCACATATAAAATACTTTTATATTATAAGGTAGGGAATGAGCTGGCTATTAATGATCAAATGCATGATTACGAGATAATATCTATATTCTGAAATGGTGGAGTATTCACTTACACTGACTTAAAGATCCAAGTGAAATCAAATGATCAATTAAAATCATACAATTTTCAGAGCGACACTTCATTACGTCCGTTCAGGTCAAGAGCTAACAGTAGAAGATAAAATCGAAGCCTGGCGCTCCTTCTTGAAGAGCGTAATTATGGTTTTTTTTTACAGTGCATAAAGTTCATTTGTGCATATCTGTGGATTGTTAAAATGTTCCTCTGCAAAAACTACTCATAAATTAATCTAAACACAGGAATGTTCGTTAAATAACAACTGTTAAATTATGAAACCGAGTACATCGGATAATAAATATTTCCTGGGCGGTCCACGTAACATTACAAACGATAACAACTTAAGGATCAATGACATAACACATAATTGCACTTTGGAGAATGCAAGCCGTGGTGGAGTAGCCGAGCGGTCTAAAGCACCTCGCTGCGGAGCGTACAGTTGCTCGCCGTGGAGGTTAGAGTCCTCCCTGGGGCATGGTGTGTGTGTGTGTGTGTGTGTGTGTGTGTGTGTGTGTGTGTGTGTGTGTGTGTGTGTGTGTGTGTGTTTGTCCTTAGGTTAGTTTACCTAGGTTTAAGTAGTTTGTAAGCTACGGACTGATAAGCACGCAGTTTGGTCCGATAGATTTACAGACATTTGATTTTTGGAGAATTCAATTACCGGTAACAATGACTGATAACATAAAACATTAACGAGGGTCATCCTCAACTGCCGGTCGCGGTGACCGATGGGACTGAGGCGCTTCAGTCACAGTCTGCACGGCCACTACGGTCGGGGGTTCGAATCCCCCCTCAGGCATGGATACTTGTGCCGTCCTTAGTATGTTTGTAAGTTCAGGGACTGATAACCCCGTAGTTAAGTCCCATAAGCTCAACAAACGTTTGAACGTCATCCTCAACTACCGTTCGGCCGCTGTTTCTTGAGTCTCGCGCAAAGCTTAATGCAGACGCTGGCGTAATCAGCGTGGCCGACTAGGGCCACAATTAGGGCTGCGGCTGCGTACATTGCGGGCGTCCGCCCTGCCTCGTGTACTCGCACGTGATATCCTCCACGCTCACGGCGCAGGCCAGCGGTGTGGTGCCAAGTGAAGCCAACTGTACACCTACCCGAGGCGCCACAGCGTAATATGCACAAATAAACAGGTAACAGCTTTAAAACTGACTTTAATTTTTTGGTGAGTGAGCCCTTTTAGGAACAGTGCTGCCTCTTTGCAGACGACGACATTTATTCTGGCACTAATTATAACTTAGGTCCAACAAGTGTTCTTAGAATTACCATATTAGCCATGATGGCTGCGTAGCTGCTATTTTCTCTCAATTGTTTGTAAATATTATGAATTATCTCGAACAGAACGATCTATTGACCCAAGGTCAACACGGATTTAGAAAATATCGTTCATGCGAAACAACTGTCTCTCTATTCACACGAAGTGATGGGTGCTATCGACAAGGGTTCGCAAATCGATTCCACATTTCTTGATTTCCAGAAAGCTTTTGACACCGTACCTCACAAACGGCTTTTTATCAAATTGCGTGGTTATGGTATATCGCCCAAAATTTGTGATTGGATAGGCGATTTCTTATCACAGAGGACACAGTTCGTAGTAATCGATGGTAAGGCATCGACTAAAACAGAGGTGATATCGGGCGTTCCACAGGGTAGTGTTATTGGTCCTCTGATGTTCCTTATTTACATAAACGATTTAGGGGGAAATGTAAGTAGCTCTCTTAGGTTGTTTGCAGATGACGCCGTCATTTACCGTCTAGTAAAATCATCTGAAGATCAAAACCAACTGCAGAACGATCTGAATAAGATATCAGAATGGTGTAAAAATTGGCAATTGACTCTAAATAATGCGAAGTGTGAAGTCGTCCACATTAGTATCGAAAACAAATCCGTTAAACTTTGTTTACAAGATAAATCAATCATATGCGAAGGCCGTAAACTCCACAAAATACCTAGTAATTACAATTACTTCAGACTTAAATTAGAAAGAACACGTAGATAATATCGTGGGAAAGGCGAACCAGAGACTGCATTATATTGGCAGAACCCTTAAAACATGCTACAGAACTATAAAAGAAACTGCATACACTAAGCTTGTCCGTCCATTTTTGGAGTATTGCTGCCCGGTGTGAGATTCTTATCAGGTGGGTTTGACGGAGGACATCGAAAGAGTCCAAAGAAGGGCAGCTCGTTTTATATTGTCACGATACAGGGGAGACAGCGTTACGGAAATGATACAGGATCTGGGATGGAAATCATTACAACAACGTTGCTTATCGCTGCGGCGTGGGCTACTTACGAAACTCCAATCGCCAACATTCTCCTCCGAAATGATCATCAGAACAAAATACGAGAAATCAGAGCTCGAACGGAGAGATTCAGGTGTTCTTTCTTCCCGCGCGCTATTCGAGAATCTGAAGATGGAAGATAACTAGTATAATAGTGGATCGATGAATCCCCCGTCAGGCACTTAAATGTGATTTGCAGAGTATCCCATGTAGATGTAAATCCTAGAAATTCATTCCTAATAATTTTTATTCATATCGTCTTACGGATATTGTGTATTCTTCGCTTCTTTTTCTTGGCGTTGGATACTGTAATTCGACACAGCTCGTCATCGTATAAAATGTTCGTAAACCGAGGGGACCAAACTGCTGAGGTTTGCAGTCCCTATGCTTACAAACTTACACACACACACACACACACACACACACACACACACACACACACACACACAGTGCCTCACATCTTGCAGCCATTCCCGCGCGGCGTATCGTGTCCCAACTTAGGTAATTTGCAAACTATGAACTTCCTTTCCTTTAGTACTATGCTTGTTGCGTTCCATAGTCGTATTTTCAGCACATTCGTCCGTTTCATCTTCTCTTCGTCAATAAATCTTCTGATAACAAGAGACGTCCGCGGTGGCCGAGGGGACTGAGGCGCTTCAGTCACGGTCTGCACGGCCACTACGGTCGGGGGGTTCGAATCCCCCCTAGGGCATGGATATTTGTGCCGTCCTAGTTCGTAAGTAGTTCATAAGTAGTTTGTAAGTTTAGGGACTGATGACCCCGTAGTTAAGTCCCATTAGCTTTACAAACATTTGAACATTTTCTGATAACAAGAAAAGAAAGAGGTTTCTTTTGAAGATATTTTCCGACACAACTGTTCTGTGACAATGCGCAGTTCTTTGAATCGCAACGGGTCTATACTTCGTCCACTAACGGACGGACGGGTCTACGGTTCATTTTGTCAATTATTACACTGGTACTCGTCTCGGGGACCGTGGTTATGTCTCACTATCGGTGCAAAAACACCCCCACAGTTCTGTGAAATCTGACGTAATCAATGTTCAAATGTTTGTAAATATATCGGACCAAACTGCGTGGTCATCAGTCCGTAGCTTAACAAACTACTTAAACTAAGGTAAACTAACCTGAAGACACACACACACACACACACACACACACACACACACACACACACACACACACACACACACACACGCCCCAGGGAGGACTCGAACCTCCGACGGCGAGCAACCGCGCACTCCGTAGCGAGACGCCTTAGACCGTTCGGCTACTCCATCGCGCGACCTGATGTGATCATGCGAAGAGTACAAAGGTCCGGTGTTAAAATTCCTTGATGTTCCGTCATTCTTTAGTCCCAAGTATTTCTGTATTTTATTCAGATTGGATTAATTGTTGTCGTATACAGGTCGGTGTGTTTCAGAGTGTGCTTTATCAGACAACCGTTCGATAGTGTTGGTAGTATCGGTTGCTGTTCTAGGGAAACAAAAATATATGAATGTGTAAGATACAAAATGTACTTTTTCAAATTTCCGTGCCGTAATCAGTGGTTAATTAAATTTATGCTGTACATCCGCAGCCTAATATTTCAACCTCGTGTCTTCCCACCATCTTCAGAGTGAGCCATACCAATTCTCATCGCCTTTTGGTGATGAGACTACGCCAGATTGTTTAAAATCTTCTTATTCTTTTTTACCGTTTAGGTTCTTGTTACATATATTTATTTTTCATAATTTTAGAAATGATCTTTGACTGTAAATCTGTCTTGATTGCTGTATGCAGCGTGGTCCATCTGAAGTTTCGGGTAATATTATCTCGAAAACTATACATCGGGTAAAAATATTGGGTAAGGCAAGTTCGTAATCTCAAAAGGGGGGGGGGGGGGCGGCATCAAACGATACTACACGTGACCTCCAGTCCCCGACCCCCTGGGTAAGGCAGGGGGCAACTTTGAAATCTTAAATGGAGACACCCATTTTTATTGCAGATTCTGATTCTCCATTAAAAAGTAATGAAGTTTTGTCTGAAACATTAAATTTAAAATTTAAAAGTTGCCTCCCCCCACCTCCCACCCAAGGGGTCTAGTGCTCGGGTACGTGTAGTATTATTTGATGTCCCCCCCCCCCCCCCCCTTTGTGGTTACGAACTTGTCTTACACACTATTTTTACCCGATGTATAGTTTTCGAGATAATCTCATCCGAAACTTCTTGTGTTATGTCTTACTTGGTAGTGTCCCCTGCTCCGTGCTGAGGCTGGCTTTATCTTCTGCGTATTGTACTACGTTGTTACTTCATTTGTCAAATTTTTATTTACATATGCTTTTCATTCTCTATTGTGATTTTGTTGTGTCATTGGAGCTTGATTTGGATAGTGTTTTTAGAAATTTATGTATATTATTGTTTAGATCTCCTTCTTATTTGTGTTTGGGTGTTACTTATTCCTTCACATTGGGCCCTTTTTGTAGTGCATGTTAACCGTTTCTCGCCTTCATTTTTACTGGACTGGTTTGTAGGGGGTGTTACCCGCCACAGTTCTATTCTTCGTCTCAAGGTGTCGTGTGGTGGAGTTTCAGGAAGCTTAAGTGATCCCCTTCCGATTGTGTATAGTTTTTCTGCTGATGTTATATCCATGCGTCCCAGCGGGGGGCTGGGGAAATACGTGTGTGCAGTGCCGTCCCCTTGCTGCACCTGTGAAAATTTCCGTGGATTTTCCTGAATAGTTCCTGCCTTTTTCTCCTACAAGGTGGCAAGAGCGACCTTTTATGCACCACCGCGGCGACATTGCGTATGCAGGTCACGTTACGATGGTTGGCGCCAAAGTAGCACACTTATGCATGTCCCCCCACCCCATCCCCGTGGCGAAAGCGTTCATGCATTCTGTTCACTTACCGATGTACGTTCGACGGTGTGTTTTTTCACTCGAAAATTAATATTACCGTGGTTGGAATGCGAATGCTCAAGTAATCGATGTTAACTCATCCTTTCCGTGAGGCCGTACTACAAATGTATCGTCGAAGTATCTCTCGAAGACCGTTGGTTCAGAGTTTGCCTAGTCTAGTGAAAATTTGCTTGCAGATCAGAAAACATGCACCGTTCATGAGAGATGCGGAAAAAACCGAAATCAACGCGCTTACTGCAACTAGACATCTCGACAGAGGCAGAACATCGTATACAGGATGTTTCCGTAAGATCGTGCAAAAATAGAGACATGGAGTATTAACTAAGTGTACTGGATGTTACAGCAGGAATAGTAAATATTGTAGAAGATGGCTATAATGTCGTATAACATGTTTAATTTTTATTCACTAATGACTGCCAGTATGTTACCGAAACATGCTTAAAACTAAAAGAAAGGCAAATAAGGAAATTTTCACGGATAATTTCGACGGTTCTTGGTAGATAATCATATTGAATAAAAGTCCAATTTTTTGTATGTTCCACAAATTTATTTTTACTTAATTAACCAGATTTCGGCTTACAGGACCATCTTCAGACTCGTAAAAGATATTTTATTTTATACCACACATGAAGTGGATAGACCACAGTCAGCAAGAATGTTCAAAAATTCTTTATTCACATTAACGTAACTAGTTTCGATGCACTACGGCACCATTATCAGATGGTCAGAAATGGTATGATGCTGTCTGCTGTGGATACTGCAGCCAGTGGGAGGCCGGGTTAACTCCTTTAAATGGCCTGATTCCAGTTCCCAAATCAAAGTCATTACAAAAAATTATTTTGTAATTTTTCTTATTGTTGCGTTTGATAATGGTGCAATAGTGCATCGAAGCTAGTTACATTAAAGTGAATAAAGAATTTTTGTACATTCTTGGTGACTGTGGCTTAACCTCTATATACGTGGTATAAAATAAAATATTACTTAGTCATTCACACTCTTTGACAGTAATGTCATATCAAAAAATACAAAAAATTGTGCTTCTAATTCAATATAATGATTCAGACATGATCGGTAAAAATTAGTGAAAATGTTCTCATTTGGCTTTGCGTTAAATTTTTTTGGGGTTACATTGTAGCA
This sequence comes from Locusta migratoria, assembly GCA_026315105.1. Taxonomy (NCBI): domain Eukaryota; kingdom Metazoa; phylum Arthropoda; class Insecta; order Orthoptera; family Acrididae; genus Locusta; species Locusta migratoria. The sequence goes on from CM048749.1 coordinate 250,666,996, forward strand.
GCTGTATCCCTCTGTACACGATAAAAATTACATTTTAATAGCATTTGCTGTTGTAATTCGTCGATAGTAAGACTTAAAATATTTACTACTCGTGTGGAAACAGGTATAGCCATATTGCGTACGTATTCAGTGTTCTTTACGTATTAAAATTCTTGTCACTAATTGACAAATCTTAAGTTTCCATGTCAAACTCCATTCCATTTCTCTAATAAAGTGGTGATATAGATAAGTCGAATAAAGAAATTATTATTATTATTATTATTATTATTATTATCCTGTTTGTACCAATTCAGTTCAAGAATTTTTTACTAAAACACCTTCCGACGTGGCGTAATCCCGGCATCATCGATATTCGGTATCTAACCAAATTGTTAATACAATTTTTAGAGTTTAAAGGGGAAAAAAGAGAAAAGGTAAGAAAAGGAAAATCTGCATTTAATTGCATGTGAATGGAGGAGAAGACGACATTATTTAATCATCTAAGGTAAAGTACACTACTGAGTGTGACGTGCAAAATAGCGTTTTTGGAATAGTCGGGAAGTTTGGCTGTGGTAATGATACACTTAGTTCTGGAAAAGCCTGCCACGTGGTCGAGGGGACTGAGGCGCGTCAGTCACGGTTTGCACGGCCACTACGGTCGGGAGTTCGAATCCCCCTTCGGGTATGGATATTTGTGCCGTCCTTAGTGTTAGCTAGTTCGGAAGTAGTTTGTAAGTTTAGGGACTGATGACCCCGTAGTTAAGCCCATAAGCTATACAAACAAGTCCTGGAAAATGTACTAAAAACACAATCTCCACAATCCATAAGTTGCATGTGACAGAGACGAACACACAAGAAGACGCGGCAAAAAGCTAGGGGAAATAAGTTCACTTTTATGCGCGAGTCTTCACGCGTGCCGCGGTGAAATGGCAGAGAGATCTAAGGCGCCTCTTTGCGGAGCTTGCCGTTGCTCCCCGTCGGAGTTTCTAGTCCTCCCTCGGTCTCTCTCTCTCTCTCTCTCTCTCTCTCTCTCTCTCTCTCTCTCTCTCTCTCTCTCTCTCTCTCTCTCTCTCTCTCTCTCTCTGTGTGTGTGTGTGTGTGTGTGTGTGTGTGTGTGTGTGTGTGTGTGTGTGTGTGTGTGTGTGGAGGGGGGGCTGTTGTGTTTTCTTCTTTCTTTCTTTTTTGTTTTTTTGTTTTTGTTCTTAGCATAACGTAGTGAAAGTAGTTCGTAATACTACGGACTGATAATCGCAGTAGTTAAGTCCCATAGATTTACACACATTTGTACATTTGGTTTCTTCACGCATCGAGAAGGATTAGCAGTCTCTCCCAGCACCGCCCGTAAGATGAAACAACCGCCGGCTGCAGCTCGGCTTTCTCGCAGTGCACAGCCAGAGGTAGAGACAACTGCGTGCGCTCGGTGTGTGTGCGACGCGTGTACCAGGTCGTAACCCATATTAATTGGGCCGGAATGAACATTGAATTGGGGCCATACGGCGGCAGTAACAGGCCGTTCGCATGCGGCCCGGCGCGCTGTTTGCCAGTTGGCAGCCCGTCAGCCCACCAGCTTTTTCCCGCGCGGCCGTCAGCAGGCGGTTGCCCGCTATCTCGCTGGGACACGGCCGCCGCCCGCTCCCGCCCGTGTCGTCCGGCTGATTTATTCCCCGCTGATCGTAATACGCGCTGTACATGCGCCTCCTGCGCATATTGTTTGCACGCTCGCCCCCCCCCCCCCCCTGTTCCCTTGATTCGACTCATTATATATTATATCGCGGCTGCCGTGTCCGCCCGACTCTGTATTATTTGTGCAGATTTATTATTCGCGCGAGTCGTTTTGCGACCCCGTTTCGTGCAGTGCGATGTAATAACGCTGCACAACGGTTCAGCTTTGTCGACCTGTGGGCAAATGAAGTTACTGTGTAAAGTTAAGGCGGTTCAGTTGTTACAGGTCTACCCTATACTGGATGCTAATGTTGTGGTGTCGCGGTTTCCTGTTGCATGTACCTGCGCCACTGGAGCCATTTTGGATGTTCACTATGGAAAATTTAGTTGTTGTTGTTGTTGTTGTTGTTGTTGATGTGGTCTTCAGTCCGCAGACTGGTTTGATGCATACTTCCACGCCACCCTGTCCTGTGCAAGACTCTTCATCTCAGAATAGCCGGCTGCGTTGGCCGAGAGGACTGAGGCACTCCAGTCACGGTCTGCACGGCCACTACGGTCGGGGGTTCGAATCCCCCTCGGGCATGGATATTTCTGCCGTCCTTAGTATTAGCTACTTTATAAGTAGTTTGTAAGTTTAGGGACTAATGACCCCGTAGTTAAATCCCTTAGACTCTACAAACATTTGAACATTCATCTCAGAATACGTTCGGCAACCTACATCCTTTTGAATCTGCTTACTATATTCGTCCCTCGGTCTCCCTCTACGATTTTTATCCCACACGCTTCCTTCTAATGCTAAGTTGACAATTCCTTGATGTCTCAGAATGTATCCAACCAATCTATCCCTTCTCTTAGTCAGGATACGCCAGAAACTCCTTTTCGTCCCGATTCGGTTAAGCACCTCCTCATTAGTTACGTGATCTACCCATCTAATTTTCATCATTCGTCTGTAGCACCACATTTCAAAAGCTTCTATCATCTTTTTCTCTGAACTTCTTATCGTCCACGTTTCATTCCCATACAATGCTACACATCAGACAAATGCTTTCAGAAAGGACTTCCTAACATTTAAATTAATATTGGATGTCAACATGTTTCGCTTCTCCAGGAACGCTTTTCTTGCCATAGCCATTCTGCATTTTATATCTTCTTTACTTCGGCCATCAGAAGTAATCTTGCTACCCAAATAACAAAATTCATCTACTTCTATTGTCTCATTACCTAATCTAATTCCTTCAGCATCGCCTGATTTTCTGACATTGCATTCCATTACCTTCGTTTTACTCTTGTTAATGTTCATCTTATCTCTTCCTTTCAAGACACTGTCCATTCCATTCAATTGCTCTTCCAGATCTTTTCCGGTCTCTGAAAGAATTACTATGTCTTCGGCAAACCGCAATGTTTTTACTTCCTCTACCTGCACTTTAATTCCCTCTCTAAATTTCTCCTTCCATTCCTTCACTGCCTGCTCAATGTACAGATTGAACAACATTGCGGAAAGGCTACAACCCTTTCTTACTCTCTTCCTAACCTCTGCGTCCCTTTCTTGCCCTTCGACTCTAATAACCGCTATCTGGTTTTTGTATAGGTTGAACATAACTCTTCGCTCCCTATATTTTACCCCTGCTCGGATTGCACTGAATCTGTCGACTACACTGGAAGAAATTTTAGCTGATGACGCAAGAGCTGCTGCTCGAGTCTTGAATTTTATCAACTTGACCAATTCGTCAATGGTCAAATTCTTTTTCTTGTATTTTACCCTATGATTTTAGCTGTTTTGATACAGGCTGATTATTCTTCGGTATATCTCAATTTGCCGGCCGCGGTGGCCGAGGTGACTGAGGCGCTCCAGTCACTGTCAGCACGGCCACTACGGTCGGGGGTTCGAATCCCCCCTCGGGCATGGATATTTGTGCCGTCCTAGTTCGTAAGTAGTTCATAAGTAGTTTGTAAGTTTAGGGACTGATGACCCCGTAGTTAAGTCCCATAAGCTTAACAAACATTTGAACATTTGATTATATCTCAATTTGATTTGGGCGCTAATGACCTCAGCACTTGTGCGCCCTAAAAAAATAAATAAATAAATAAAAATAAAAATGGAGAGACATGCTCACTGGATTTGGCTCAGTGAGCCGGTCTGAATACTTTGAAGGTTTATACTCGACCACTGGCACACTTATACCGCTGCAGTGTGCAGATCAGTAATACACGCAGACCAACGTAAAGTGTGACTAAGAGTGAAAAGTGGGTTCAATAACTTAATTGAAATGTGTATGAACACTGCAAACTACAGTAAGTTATAACAGTTGGTTTAAAATTACAGTGTAACAACTAAAGTCTTAATAAAAAAAAGTTTCTAATCTTTAGGTATTGCGTTGTACTGAAGGATAATAAATAAAAGAATTTTTTTCCAGACTTCTTACTAACGCGAGACTTGGGTACCAGCCTAGTATTCACGTAGTGGGATGCGGAAAACAAATTTTCGCACGACGCAGATGTATTATTTAAATCGTTGCTACTGCTTTTGGGCTTCTAATCACTATCACCCATGAGCAGTCCAATGAAGCTGCCCAATAGTCTCCTAAATCGTTTATAAGACTGGTGAACAGTAATGGTCCTATAACACTTCCCCGGGGAACACCAGATATGTCTGTTTCCTTCGATATCTTTGTCATATACTACGAACTGTGTCCTTTATGACAGAAAATAGCGATTCGAAATACGTATAGCGACAAGTGAACGTCTAGGTTACATGCACCAGTAGTAACGAAATGTTTACTCTTTCTTTATTTGAGCCGGAATTGAAATTTATAATCCGAATTTAAATTTTCAAGCGTTTCATTGCTGTACAGTTGATTGCGGTTTTCATTTCCGGACAAAACATCTAAGTAACGAAAACATTATTATCACCTGTTTAATAGCGAATTGTCCACAACTAGACACTAATGCAGTGGAGGTTGTTCATGTCGTGAATTCGATATCTCTTTTGTAGTTTTCCGGAGGTATGCAGCGCTAGATATATAGGCACAGGTCACGCAATCTTTCGTGGGTACGATAGCGTCCCACACATTGCGAAAATAATCGGTGTTTGTTTCATCATAAGGTAGGTAGTACGAAACATTATTTTGCACTTAACGGGTGCAAACTAATCCCAGCGATGGCATCTGTATAAAGGTACCTTTAAAGGGGAAAAAATATACTTTCGAGTAACCAAGAACAGTTCATTTATACGCACTCCTATTGGGAAAGTGAATACTTCGCTGTTGAAGCGTGGACAGAATACGAGAAACTGCGAATATCAATGAGCTTCAGCTGCAGAGTTTGTTGTTGACCTAAAAATATAGTGTCCGGCTGGCTTTGAATCGGAATTTCCCGCTACTCGCGAGCGGTCGTGTTAACCATTACGCTACCCGTGCAACGACGGAACCTCCATATGCCACACATCCTGCTTTCAGTTTTGTAGCTCGCGCACAGGGAGAGTCGCTGCTGCAAATGTCGCATGCCTCCTCTGGCAAAAATAAACGTATGAACACTTACGGGTTATAGACAACGTGTGACATATGGAAGTTCGGGTCGCGCGAGACGCGTGTACGAATATCATACCGCTCTTTACTCCGCTTTGGAAAAGCGGAAAATCCTGTTTCGAGTTCGAGAAAAAATTGCAGGTATCACAAAAAATATAACAGCTTTTAGGGGTCTCATCTTCGATGCATATGGAGTTTAATGGCTTTTGTGTTTTCTTCTAACAGTTCATCCGTTAAAGTATTTCCATTGCCATATCGTATCATACTGGTGGTAAATTTTGAACCCTGATGTCCTGTGTCATTATTCCCATTTCTGCGCCTATGACATTACCTATTATGGTGTTGATTATTATAATCTGTGTCCTTTATTTGCAGTTCCTGGCTGTCCCCTACTGTAATACCCATCTGTTGTGTTGATTTCTACCATTTGTGTTGCAATTTGATTGCCACTCTCCTGATTCTTTCTCAAGAGTAGATGCTTGTCCTAAATATTCTAATAAAATGTTAATATATTTTTTTTAAACTTTGCCCAGAAGTTTCTCTTGTAATCTCTATGGTAATGGACTGTTAACTACATCTAACAAATGGTCTTTTCTAACGGGATCATCTAAATATTTACATTAATTCATTGATGTGCCATTCAACAAAGTCACTATAACATGTCCAAGAATTATGATTCTGTGGCTTTGTACTTAGTAGTTTTAGGCGTAGCTTCTTCTGTGCCTCTTCATTTCAATGCCGGCCGCAGTGGCCGAGTGGTCTGCGGCGCGCCAGTCACAGTCTGCACCGCCGCAACGGTCGGGGGTTCGAATTCTCCCTCGAGCATGAATGTTTGTATCGTCTTTAGTATAAGGTAGTTCATAACTGGTTTGTAAGTTTGTTCTTTTGTTGGTCAGCACCTGTTACGTGGTTGTTGATAATAGTAGCAGGTGAGCTTTCGTGAAAAACGTTCGATTGTGGACAACTTGTAACAAAGACGCCATCAAGGACAAAAACAATCGAAAGAACGCTGAATACTAATAGAATACAATGGCTTTATTGAAAAAATCATTACAAATACTACAAGCTTTCTAGGGTTTTATATTTGCGGACGGAGAAGTTAGTACTGCTTTCTCCCACAAATCCCCCAAAACCTCCACATCCTTGCGGATGCTGTTGCATAGCAGTGTGCGTTTGTACCGCCCTACAGTACGCACGAGGTGCCGTAGTTGCTTTCCAAGACTTTATGGAAAGCATAGAGTTCTGACTAACCTGTTGTCTTCTATAGTTGTGTCCCCAGCGCAGAAGACAGCACACAGGTCGTTGGTTCTTCTACAGCATACAAGTGAGGCTAAAATAAGTTCTGTATGACGGAAGCATAAGAAGCGGCTCACGAGATTTTTAATTGTCAGGGATGCCATTTATTAAATAAATAATTAAAAAATGAGCAACTATTGTTAATATGATACGGCCTATGCTGCCCATAGTTCATGTTGAGACCTCGACTGTTATCACATTTACGCAAATATTTACTCATGACCGGCGCGTATAGTGGTCAGCTGGAGACTGAAACTGCGGCGCGTTGCGAGAGGGCATCTGACGCTCTATTTCGCGCCAAAACAGGGCCGTCGCGCGTCTTCTGCAAAATCGCTCTTCTCTTGTTACAATAAGAGAAGGCACCTTAAACTTTTTAAACTGTCAAAATCTAGCCTGTCCTTGAAAAGATATTTATTAGAAATTCTCAGCTCTGAATAATTAATATTTAGTATATAATAAACAAAAGTAATTTCAAAAGAAATCACGTGACGTGAAATGCAGCAGCCAATGCGAGGAGAGCACCAGTAACATAGGCGGGCTTTCCCACGGGAACCAGCACCTACTGTGCCATATGCTACTGCTCCCCACCCCCTCATTTCAACATATGCTGCACTTCTGTCTTTCTTCCGCGTTTAAGACACGTACGATGTTAGCAAAGACACGGCCAGCGGCCAGAAATATGAAGTGACCATAGACCAGGAATGTCACAATACCTGCTTCGATCAACATAATTCCAGAGAGAAGTAAGAAGCAGCTCCACTCAGGACACAAAACAGACCAGAGCCGCCACATTTGTCGACACAAGTGTCTAGGAATAATCAGTGGCGGCGTTAGGCGTCGGCGACGTCGGCAACCGCCGACGGCCTCGCGCCTCAGGGGGCTTCGCAAAACATTGATAAAATTTTAGTTTTCTTCATATAAAGGCGCTTTTCAACTGCTAGGTTATGTAGCGACGACCTACATCTAGCTTAACCATAGGACGAATACAAGATCTGTACCAAACGGTGGGATTTGACTCCCGACGGGAGCGATCTCGCTCACCGTGGTATGACGCCTTAGTGCGCTCGGCTATTCCCGACCGGCAGCTATTTAGTTGTCCGTATTTATTTCCGTATGAGTGCAGCATTGATGCAATTTTTAGTTTAATACTTGCAAAACAACTTCTTCAGTGCATTTTAGAAAACAATTTGGAAGAAGTATATCCAAATGTTTATAGAACAATAAGACTCCTGCTCACAGTTCCAGTCAGTACAGCTTCTCAAAATTAAAATTGATTAAGACTTACTCGAGAAGCACAATGAGCCAAGAAATACTATCTGCGTTGTCAGTACTGTCAATCGAAGCCGAAATAGTGGCTAGTAGTAATTATGATGTGATCTTAAAACAATTCAGTGAGGCGAAAAACCGAAAAGTTCGTCTATTTTAATTTGTGTTTGTTTATTGTAATTTTTGTCACTGCTATGATACTTGTATATTACACTAATAAAATTTTAGTATAGTCTAATGATTATTGGTGTATAATTCAGCTCATTTTATTTAACATTTCCTTCCTGACTGAAAAAATGAAAGGGCCTCGCAAAGACGAGTTCGCCGACGCCCAGCTTTCGTCAAGCGTCGCCACTGGGAATAATGACCTCACGCGATAAGCGGCTTCCCACACTGGATGCTGATACAATATAATTGAGTTTCTGGTAAGCTAACTCGGAATAGGTGGGTGGCTATATCAGGAACGTATCTAGTATTGCTCAATAAATCGCATGTGAAGAATAATAAAAACGTAAGTTTTTCATTTTTTCTTCCATTTTATTGAAGACTGGGAAGTCTTAGTAAGGAGATGGAGACTCAGATGAGAGCTAGCGGGTTAGCCAGGGTACGGGCAGAGTGGGCCCTTGCAGCCGGGAACACAGACTGTTGGGGGAGTAACGGGCGGAAAACCGGTGCGCGCGCATCTCGCTTCAAAGGCCGCCCTAATGGAGCCCGCCTCTTCCTATCTGCAGATGGACCGCGGCCGACCTCTGCCCCCGGGGCCCGCCCAGTGCCCGTCCCGCACAACAGGACGCGCCAGCCAGCCGTGGAATGGCGGGGCGGACCAGCAATTCAGGCCACAAAGGAGGGAGACCAGGCCCAGCCAGTGTACCGAGGCATCGCGCCGGGATTTGTTCATTTTGTATATTTACTAGCTCAAGGCCGGTGCTGCGCGGCTGTTCATTTGTTCTCTACTCTTGTAACCGAACTACCCTTCTCTCCTATCTCTTCATCTATCTCTTCCTCGCCCATCTCTCTGTAAACCCCCACCTCCCACTCTCCTGGTTAATTTTTACCTTTCCACCCTTCTGCCTCTTTAATTCATCATCTTCCTCCCCCTCAACCTAGAAAAACTTGTTTCTTTTGTAGGAGTAATTGAAACAAAGTTTTAGCCCGCTTTAGGTTACGGTAGTAACACTAAAAGTGGGCCTTTGCGATCGTCTTTTGACAACTCGAAATTTAAATGAAAATAACGGCTTAACCATTCATCTGACACGAAAATTGAATAACCGAATTTGTAGAGGAGAAAATTCACTAAAACGTTGGTCTGTTATGTTTTTACGTATCTCGTATAGTTTGACATATTTCCAAAAATAACGGCGATTTTCGGATGTCTGTCTGTCTGTCTGCCCGTAACGTGTTCCCTGTTTTTAAGATGAACCGTTCAACCGATTAGCACCAAATTTTACAGACATAATTGTTGGCCGCCAGAGAGCAGAACCTCCCTTTTTCAAAAAAAAAATACGGACAAAAAATACGATAGTAATACAAAAAAAAAAGCCGTTTTAATATAATTGTAATTGCAAACGAACCGTTCATCTGACACGAAAATTGAATAACCTAATTGGTAGAGGAGAAAATTCTCTACAACTTAGCTCCCCTTGTGTTTTTTTCATATCTCCTAACGTTTGAGAGATATTTGCAAAAATAACGGAGATTTGATACCCTCCATTGAATTAACGAAAACCAGCCGTTAGATGTCACGTGACATTCCTCGCGCAGAACTCTGTCGTATACGCCATCTTGCGCGTATTTGATGATTTTCTTATTCTAACTTACACGTTGTCATTTCAAAGCAATAGCGCACTGAAGAATTAACAAAAACACATCGTTGTTCGTACGATAAATGGTAATCTAGTGTCTACAAATGCCATATTAGCATCAGTTAACAACGGCCATCAATAGTATGAGAAAATAGGATCTATGTTCTGACTGATAGACGTAGCGTAGTGGGCAAGGCGTTATGATGCCAAAGGTCGGTGGTTCGGAACCTGTCACTACCTAAATTTTTCTTTTTGTAAAAGGGTTTCAGACAATCTTATTAATTAATTTATTATTATTTAGATTATTATTTTGGTCCAAAATGTTTGCAAAAACTTATAAAACTACAAAACTAAAGTGGGCCGTAAAACACGTTAGTACGATTTTTTTTGCCGGGGACCCTTTGCCATACACGGAAAAAAAATTTGTGTAAACGGTGATTAAATATGGATTAAATATGAAGCATAAAAATATTCATCAAGATCGGGACAGAGGTATGGACTAAATCAAATATCGAAAGGTGGAAAACGCACTTTCATTTAACAAGGGACATTGCATACGCCACGTGCGGGAGAACAAACAAAAGCTGGTAATGTGTAGATATTAAGGCTTTCCCTGCGGGGTGTTGTCATCTTGGAGAATCGGGTTTCTGCCGGTAATCCTCGTCGTACTTGCACGATATTTCGATCGCGTTACTCGCCATCTTCACCAGGTGCTTCCTGAAGTTGATTCCAGTGTTTTTCACGTTTCATTCCCTTGCCTGAAGGGGAAGGGCGGGCCGCTGGAGGGCTTCTGCTCTATTGGGGCTTAGCTTAATTTACACTGTGGTGGCACAATATACTATTTTCTTATGTACTGGGTTGAGTATGGAGGGGGGAGACTTTTTTTCCCCAATTGAGAACATTCCGTGGGCATGGGGACAGCTCCGGTATTGACCTTACAGCCAACAGGAAACCACGGAAACCTGGGCCAGAGCTTCTTGGTATTTGGTGTTCTCATCTTTTGTGGAAGGTACTTTCTTTGGTTGCTTTTGTTACGACTTGTCTTCGTCGTTACTTCTGTAAGAGAAGCAACTGACTTAATCATCTTCATCATCTCGTTGGATAGTGGCCGGATAACTTTGGTTAGTGTGGGCATGACTTTGGTTAGTGTGGGCATGACTTTGGTTAGTGACATCGTATCTTTAAACGTAAAATACTGGGTAAATGTTGCCGAGGAATACTCCGAATACAAATGTTTTCTTTATTTTATTGCCTTCGATTTCTACAACCGTGCTGCTATCTTGCTCAAAATGCACTTTCAGTCAATCATTTTGTACGTATCCCAGATACATTCTTTTGTATCCCATCCTCGTCGCCACTTTTGTGTCCCAGCTTCGTCGCCGCTTTTTGTGTCTCGTTCCGTCGTAGGTGTCGGTGGCCGAGTGGAATGAGACCGACACAGGAATAAAGATAGCACGCTGGTGCAGGTACGGAGAGGAGCAGCCAGAAACCAGAAACACTAGAGTAAATTAGAACGAGATATATATTGCACAGAATTTATACAATACTTAACTTTTACATAGTACTGCAGAAGGCTGATACATAGTTGAGCTAGAGGCCTGCCTAGTGCCTAACTGATAGCCAAGTCTTCACTGGTACCTATCTGATTACGAAGGTCCTAACTGGTTGCTATCTCAGTCCCAAGTGAACGATGTCGTTCAGTGGTGGCCACGAGCGGAGTTGCAGCAGAGGGCGCTCGTGGCTGTCGTCGTAAGAACGCCGCGCCGTGCGTGCATGGCGGCGCGCGGCGAAAGTAGGTGGCGCGCACTTTGTACTTGTGCGACACCACACATTCTGTTAACAAATCCAACTGGTCAGCTATCTAGCCGTACTTCAACATAAGGGACAAGATTCTGTGCGGTAAAATTTGAGTGGATTATGTACTTTGGAAAGCTCAGTAAATATTTTTATATTAAGTTCAGATGTGTGTTAATCCTCTGATGAATTTGATTAGAAAATTAGGGGAAAATGGAAATGAGATTTTTATAGTTAAGAACAATGTCCCTCATCATAAAATAGAAAAAATTATTCAAATTGGCCGTTAGAGGGAAAAATTCAGTCTTAACTGGAGTGGACGCTGAGAGACTTCGGACCTCCAGAGTCCCTCCTGTTACATGTTCCTTTCTGAACAGAAACATTCGAAGCAATTTGGACGTTTGCATTTGCATTTAGTGCAAATTTATTGTTAAATCAATTTTCGAAAATTGCTGCAGTGCTGCTAGAGCTGACTCTTCACGCTCCCCATCTTGACCAACACCGTCTGAAGAAAAGGCTTGCGCATTGCCATGCCATGCCACGTCATGCACAGTACGTTGCGATCGCGTAGCTCACTGGCTGGTCGATACGAGGCGGTGGGCAGTGCCCCATCGGCCAGCCAGTGAGCTACGCGATCGCGACCTACTCTGTAGAGCACTGTATAGTACAAGCAGAACAATCTGCCATTTTGAATCCCACATTGAAGGTGCACACTTAAAGGCTACGGCACACTTAACCCTTTTTAATATGCTGTTTTAAGGCCATTAAATATACTTTCCTAGCGCAGAAATATTACAGCACAGTAAGTTTATTGACTTACATTTGCTGTAAGAGGCAAGCAACTTGATGTTAGTGATTAGAGGGATAATTAGAGATATGATCCATTCGCTTACATTCCATATTAAAGGATATGTTGCCGTTTTAAATATGTACCAAATGTAGCTAAAATACGTTACAATTATCGTATTTTCTAGTTTAGAAGTATTACATCCACATACGTTTACGATAACTAAGAGTTGCATACGACAACAGTTACGGAATAATGTTAAATTGCGTTACTGTACTTCCCGTATTGCCCTCTTCCAATGTCTCGCATATTTTACACACACCGTATTTCAGGGAAGATTTTACGTCTTTCCTGTTCCCATTCTTTGCGAAGTTCAATTTATTATTTTTCTTTTTCAGACATTCTGTTCACACCTTGGCTTAGGCCTACAATGTTAAGTATTATTTAATTTAAACAATATACTAATGTGAAATAATATAATTTAAAAACCAATAACTGGGTAAAGTAAGCTGCACTCATGCATCACTTAAAAATACGATTAATAGACCTTAGAATAAGTTGAATTGAAATGTTTGTAAAGCTTATGCGACTTAACTACGGGGTCATCAGTCGCTAAATTTACAAACTACTTATGAACTACCTACGAACTAGGACGGCACAAATATCCATGCCCGAGGGGGGATTCGAACCCCCGACCGTAGTGGCCGTGCTGACCGTGACTGGAGCGCCTCAGTCACCTCGGCCACCGCGGCCGGCTTAGAATAAGTACCTAGTTGGTCTGAATAATATCAAGAAAAGCAACCTTAAACACAGTGTGTGTCGTGATACATTAACAATCTATCAAAATTAAAATAAACCACTGCTGACAGGTTGTTGTTGTTGTGGTCTTCAGTCCGGAGACTGGTTTGATGCAGCTCTCCACAATACCCTATCCTGAGCAAGCCTCTTCATCTCCACATAAGAACGGCAACCTACATCTGTCTGAATCTACTTATTGTATCCCTCTCTTGGTCTTCCTCTGCGATTTTTTCCCCACACACTTCCCTCCAACGCTAAGTTCACAATTCCTTGATGTCTAAGAATGTGTCCTACCAATCTATCCCTTCTTTTAGTCAAGGTATCCCAGAAATTCCTTTTCTCTCCAATTCTGTTCAGTACCTCCTAATTAGTTACGCGATCCACCCACCTAATCTTCAGCATTCTTCTGTAGCACCAAATTTCAAAAGCCTCAATCCTCTTCCTGTCCGCACTGTTTATCGTCCATGTCTCACTCCCATACAAGGCAACACTCCATACAAATGCCTTCAGAAAGGACTTCCTTAGGTTTAAATCAATATTCGAAGTTAACAAATTTCTCTTTTTCAAGAACGCTTTTCTACCCATTGGCATTCTGCATTTTATATCCTCTGTACTTAGACCATCATTTGTTATTTTACTGCCCAAGTAACAAAACTCATCTACCTCCTTTATTGCTTCGTTTCCCAATCTAATTCCTTCAGAATCACCTGATTTTCTTACACTGCACTCCATTACCCTAGTTTTGCTCTTGTTAATGTTCATCTTATATGCACCTAGCACACTGTCCATTCCGTTCAATTGCTCTTCCAGGTCCTTTGCTGTATCTGACAGAATTACTATGTCGTCGGCAAAACGCACTGTTTTTAATTCTTCCCCCTGAACTTTAATTCCTTCTCCAAATTTCTCCTTGCTTTCCTTTATAGCTTGCTCAATGTACAAATTGAATAACAATGTACAAATTGAATAACAAGACTACAACCCTGTCTTATTCCCTTTCCAACCTCTGCATCCCTTTCATGCCCTTCAACTCTTATAACCGCTGTCTGGTTTCTGTACAAGTTGTAAATAACCTTACGCTCCCTATATTTTACTCCTGCTTGTTTCAGAACTTGAAAGAGTTTATTCCTATAGGCCTATATTTTCTTTACTACCTCCCTGTCAGCATAACTAGTTTAACACAAATAAAAGAACGTTTAATTCTTAACGTTAACAGATAATTACTCGATTTTGGCGTCCACACTTGGCATCTGGAATTTACAAGCCACCTTTGACCCCAATCTGTGTTTCAAGAAATTCGACAAAACTTCTAGCGACCATGTCTGCTATTATTTGAGCAGTTTGGAGATACACAACGGACCATTTCACACCGTGAAACAATAAAATCACAAACTGTTGGCTGATTCACTTCGCTGCGCCAGGCAGAGCATACAACTGTGTCGTCGGATTGGGATTCAAAATGGCGGATTGTTCAGCTCGGTATACCTAGTGCTTCACTACTCTGCGTGACGTGGCACGGCAGCGCGCGGGCCTTCGCGTGAAAACTTGACATTCGTCAGTTCAGCCGGCGACACTTATTGTGCTGCCTGCGCCTATAGCAAAGTACCCCTAGGGTGGACTCCAGGTGTGTACGAGCTCAAAAACAAGGACAGGTGCACAGAAATGAGACTAGCAACAGCCGTCCACTGCCTAACAACACTCAAGCAAAACGAAATAATTCCGTAATAAATGGGCAAATATTTGTGAAAAGTGAAATAAACAAGTTATCACCGGTCTCAGAATATGATAGAAAAGTGTAGATGACCTATATATATGAAATGAATTGCTGTTCGTTAGTTCACCACAACTCGAGAACGACTGAATCGATTTGGCTCATTTTACTCTTGAAATATTCGTGTAATTCCAGGGAAGGTTTAAACGGTGACGAAATTTGGAAAAGTTGCCCAGGAAAAAGAGGAAAAATCGGGAAAAACTGAAACAGCTTTTTCCAGTGAGCTATTAAGACCGTTCGTCCAATTGCGATAAAATTTTGTACATTTCATGTTTAAAGCAAGAGGAAGGTTCGCATCAAATAAGAATTTGGAAAAGTCGCCCGGAAAGTAGGAAAATTCAGGAAAAACCGAAAGCGATTTATTTCTACGAATAAAAATCAATTGCCACATGGTTGTAAGAGCGTCACTTGAGTACGGCTTGACAGGACAAGTATTGTATGAAATAATGTTTTTGGAAAATCTACCGGAAAATTGGAAAATTTGAGAAAAACTGAAAGGGCGTTTTTCAATGTGTTTTTGATTGAATTCAGCACTATAACTAACTATTCGCACGAACGAGAGGGGTAATTGTTTTTTCGTTTTGTTCATTAAGCATTTACGAAAGTTTTCAGTAAAAAAGAAAAACAGGGACACTTAAAAAAGAAAGTCGAAAAATTCGAACCAAGTTCCTTTTCTAAAAGTACTAAACAGTATAAGTTGAGACCCGTTCATCCGATTGCAATAAAATTTTGATTATTTGACGTTCAACGTTCTTATGAACTAAAAATTTCGGAAAGTTACCCGGAAAATTTAAAAATTCGCGAAAACTTAGAGCTTTTTTCAATGGCATCTGAATATTATTGGTCTGATTGCGATAAGTTTTCGTATTTCACGTTCAAAGCAAGAGTAACGTTCTTATGAAATAAAAATTTGGAATAGTATCCCCAAAATTGGTACAATCATAAAAAATAGGAAGAGATCTTTCTATAAAATACCAGTACCATTCATGTGATGACGATAAAGGTTTTCCACATTTTATCACCGTTTAAACCTTCCCTGAACTTGCACGAAGGACACATGAACATTATCCTGGACATGTGTGCATGTATCGAGCCGATACTTAGACTGTCTGATGATGCCTTTATAAAGCTACTGGATGTAAATTGATATGTTTTATTTTAGGAGGCAAGTGATACGAAGTTCGCCGGGTCTTCTAGTTAAAAATAAATCTGAGTGTTGTAAAGCGGTACCAGAACCGGCTTCCTTGTTGCGAGGGTGAAGGTCGGGGTGAGAGTTTAAAATAGAGAAAGATTAATTTTTAAAACTCACAACCACCAACTGCGAACCCAATTCCTAAACATGCAAAAACACTGGAACTGCGATTGCTACTGTTTGACTCGTTTTCTAGGGGATGATATCACACGTTCGCAGCTTTCTTTCCCTGCATATGATTAACAAAAAAACTCCTAATAAAGTCAAATTCATGAGACAAAAGGGTGTACTAACTACTATTTTTGAAAACACGTGAAAGTTCACTTTATGTTGTTTATTTCACAATATTAGAACCCTGTGGCTGATACGTCTGTACGTCGACACATTTATCAAATAAAGTTATAGCTCGTGAGCCCCCAGACAAAATGAATATTTGTCGCAAATTGTTTTATCACCATGTGGCTGTCTCAAACACCGTTTATGTTCATGCGTATGCGACGACACGTGTTACATTAACAAAACACAGTCACTTTTAGTGCGATGCACACCTTGTTCCACCGGCGAAATATTCACAACACACAGAAGCACTCGATACAACTTGGTGCAGTCTACGACGAGCAACCACACTTGGTAATTGCCACACCAAAATCTTTAGTCTCCACCTGGAGATCCACATGCCGACTGATGCAGAGCGACGCCGCCCGGCCAGCTACACCACGTGCACGCGCGCGCCAGAAGCCCAACTGCCGGGTTTTTTCCCTACGTCATCAACTTCCCCATGTGAGCTGTTCTAACCGATTTGCCAACGTACAGGGCTCAGCCAATACATTTCTAAAACTTTACTTAAAATCAAAATAATTACACTACACATTAAACAAATATCTTCTTACGTTTTTATATTAGTATAAACATCCTTTGTACTATTTATTGTAATCGTGCAATTTCTTATATCACAGATAACTGATGTAACTGAATATTTCAAGGTAAAAATACACAAGATTAATTGAAAAAAAAGAGAAATAGTTAATATATTATTTTTATAAACAAACATTGCCATGCTGGTTGTGTAACTGTCTTGTATTCATTGGTAATTTATTACTTTTCATTGTCAATTAAACATATTACGTCAGATGTGACTATATCAGCTAATGTATTGTTTATTTGTCAACAGGCTATTTTGTAATGAGGGCCTTAAAGGTTCCTGACTGCATCGTATTACTTCAAATGCCAGTAGTATTAGAATATTTTATTTCACGCTGTGCACTGCACTGTGCCTAGCACACGCCATTGTCTCTCTCTCTCTCCCCTCACCGGAAACGAACCTGGAAAATCCTAAGCTGGTACAAGCCACCAACGTCGGCCTGCTCGCTGGCCTCCCGTCAGCTACAAGCACACAGCAAATCTCAACGTGGAGAATTTCTACCTATGGCCTAACTATAAATGTTGTTACCCAACTGCGTACATACATTGCTACCATAATTAATAAGATTAAAATTGTGTAACATTTAGCGCACTGACATGGTCAGTGTTTGCAGTGAACTTCATACTGTTTAATTATCAAATGCTATTAATTACCAATATTTCTATTGGGCGGTAATCTCACATTGTGCCTTAGAAGTGCACACTTTTAACCCCGCCGTTACCCGTTATCAAAATTTTTCTTAACGTTATTGTCATTCGTATTGAGATCTCACGACGGCTAAAATCGCGGACTCTCCGTGAAATGCGTGGCGTATGGCAACCCAGGTCATGAAGGGCCTCTCTCATTTTATTACTGAACTGCGAGGGAAGGGCCGCGAGGTAATAAAAGCACAAACGACAGCAATTCGTCGATTTAGGCTGCGTGAAGTCGAGTGGGCTCGATTCATCGCACAAAAACGTATCCCGCAGCGCGGAAAAACGCTGAAAACCAAAACACGGGCGAGCAGGAAATGGCGCACACGGCAGTCGATTTCACGCGGCGCGGCCGCTCTCGCAGCCTTTTTAATTCGGGGCAGGCAGCTGTGAAAAGCGCCGGTCAGCTCACAGGGAGGGGGCGGCGCGTTTTAATTACGTCATCAATACGGCGCCTCATTACAGGCATCCAGCTCCACCTATCCCTTACGCGGGGTCCTCTGCTCAGCGGAAGTAATGTGACCATCGACCACGTACAAGCAGATCCTTGTCAGCTGCAGCGCCCTTTACGATCGACAGTCGAACTACAAAGAAGCGTTCCATACCTGCCAACTCTCCCTGATCTCTGCCAGGAGTCCCCTGATTTTTCACTTTTTCTCCCGCCTCCTGATTTTGGCATTCTTTCTCCCGATTTTTAGCTTTTATCCTGAAACTGAAGATGTTTTTTGGCCAATTGCCAAAAGTCCTTATCAGTTTAATAGAAATACGTATCGAAATTCATAGAAATTAGGAGTTGCGCGTGACTTGTATAACGATTATTTCTGCACGTATTTGCAAATACACGTGTAGTGTTTCCATGTTGTACGCTTTCTGAATGTGATGTTTTGTCATTGTACGTAAGTGAAATCCCTTCCAAGGCTTTTAAATCTAAGGCAACCTTTTGAGTGGATAGGAGCACCAGTTCCATAAGTGAAAGGCAGAAAGGCAACTTTCGTGTAAACAGCTATTTTACGTGATTATGGGATTTCAATGCGGTGGTGTGTGTTCCAGTATGGCAAAAAATATAACCCCTTTTTTAAGCAGTTTTTGGAACATTATTTGTATTTTGTACTCTTTGTCAATGTGATATTCTACATCACATGGTGGAAAAAGCTATGTACCAGAATACGTGCAGAGAAAATGAAAAGTGTGTGGGAAACATTAAAAGACTGAAATTGCCGAGAAAAGTGAAAGTGATCACATGATACATGCAGAGTGCTCATTTACATTGTTAATTTTAGAGTACGGTTTAGCATTTAAATGCTATGACCTTGTGGGTCACTTGTTCCATAAAATGTTCCCAGGCAGCAGTATAGCGCAACAATACAGCTGTGAACGTTTTTGTTTTTATCAAAAAAATCAATTACTGTACCTGGGATGGCTACAAATAAGGATGTAACCGACTTTTGGGCTAATGCAAGTGTTTTTGTAGCCATTATGTAGTGTTGTGAGATGATAGGAAAAGACTAAAATCAGTTATCTCACGGTTTGTAGTAAAGTGCGCCGCAGTTTTCGATATGACGTATCTCCTGATTTTTTTTTTTGAAGAATCTCCCGATTTTTTAAACTGGATCTCCTGATTTTTACATTTTGAAGGTTGGCAGGTATGGCGTTCATACGGTACGCGTTTGTTGAGTCGTCTGCTTCACGCGTCTACTTCGTTTGTTGTCAACTTACAGCATGTGAATCGCCGCGTTAACATCACTTTTCGAAACTGTAAGATATATTGTGATGACTAAAACATTTGTGTTTTAGACTGCCACTGTGAAACTGTATTTAATTGATTTCCTGATTGCTGGGCCTGCAGCATCATAAATGTCGTTGAATGACATTGTAATGAAAGTTCCGGATTGCTGCTTATGTGTTTCTCAATAACGCTACAGCTGTTTAGACAGTTTGTCATTATCAAGCACGTCTACGATGTTTGGACGTTGGATGCTGACATCTGGCGTAACTTGTATAAACTGTGTAGAAGTTTTCACGTATTTAGTTGTTGGATACGGTTTTTAGCTGTCAGGTTTCATGCAGCTTTTTACACTGAAACTTTAATTTAAATTAAACTTTTATATTTTACGTAATTAACATCTTTGGCAGAGCTGTTGTTAATTACGTAAAATATAAATGTTTTCTTTAAATTAAAGTTTCAGTGTAAAAAGACTCAGTCTCCGTCTGAGTAGGAATACAATTAAAAGTGGGAATAGCTTCATCAATAAGAAGGTATCGGGACAAAGGATTCCGATAAGTTCTATGTAGTCCTAAGTTAATTGCGGCGACTATGACTGACTTGTTTCAATGTTTATAATCTGTACGTTCGACCTGTCGAAAAGATTCATTAGGATGTTCTTCCTTAAAACCTGCACGATTTCGTTGATACCACGGTAAATCCAGTATCTATAAATCTGAAACATTTACCAGCACGAAAATTGTTACAAATGAAGAAAGGAATGCACTCTCGGAATCCGTTTGGCAGACAAGTCGCAGAAGCTACACGACTGCACTAGAATTCGGGACTGAGCCACTCAAATCCCCGCCAACGCCCATAGGTTTAAATTTTCTGTGTTTTTCCGTTATTAGTTAGGAAAAAAACTTATGCTGATTTTTCGGCCTTACTGTCTTCTTTAACGATGTGTTTCACATCTAATGAAATATCCTCGAAATTAAATTTTTCGTTGATTCATAGTTCATTCCTTTCAGGAACTCCAGCTTCCAGAAGAAAAAGAAAATAAGTTCGTAGAAGGAGAAATGTTTCAGTGTCAAATTAGTTGAGACTTTCCCCAGTAATTACAACCTGAGCTATTAGTTTGCAAGAAATGTTACTTACGCCTTCCCTTTATCAGTCTAAAAGTATAAAGATCACAACACCAAGCCGTGTGAATTCGCAAGTTTTTTGAGACTGCCAAAGCTTTGGTTCATACCTCCAGAATTTTACACCTGCCTTTCTCAATTTCCCTTACTTCCCGCTCTTGTATATACAACGTTTGACGCCTAAGGGAAGTGACACGTTAGATGAACGTGGTAAAAGAAGGGAAAAAAATCTTTAGTTTCAAAAAGGGTGCTGCGATGGGTCGGAAAAGCAGAGCGTTCAGTCCACTCGGGACGGGTGGGGGCTAGCTAAATAATGGAGCAGCTCTCACGAAGCAGCACGTCCACGCTGCCTTTCAATAATAAAGGCTGGCCGGGAGGACCCGGGCGCTCCGGAGCGCGAAAACAAAGCTTTCCAACTCTGTTTTCCCACCGAGGGGCGCAACAAAAAGGAGCAGCAGAGTGCCGACGGTGGCGCCGCGGGCGGCGGCCCGGCGCGATCTGGAACGAGCTGCGAAAAAGCGACGAGCGACGGCCAGCCGCGCCGCGGGGAGTCCACGAGAGTGGGCGGGCAGGTAGCCGTGCTGCGCGGAGACAAAGGGCAAAGATGATGTTTATCACTAGTGGCTTCACTCTCGTGTGTGCTCATTTTATCTATGTACAAAAAAATGTACGTCGTTTATAAGGGTCCCCATGTTTTAAAAATAACGTACTTACATGAAAAACATTACTTAACTCCTGCATGTTTCTGATGTAAGCAGGAACCTAATTATTTGATCAGTTTTCATTAATTCTATGTCGAACTTGCACAGAAGATTTATTTTTTTATTGGTGGTTTCGGACTTAATAGTCCATTTTCAGATCAGTCTTCTAGAATAGAATACAAGTAGTTACATTATTGTATCTACAATAAGACAGTTGCAGAGTACAGGTAAGTTGACAAATTAATCATGACATATCAGATCAGTCTTACCACTACATCGCTCAGCACGTGATCCTTTTTCGTGAGAATGGCAGCTAGTGCTCAGTGTAGAAAAATATAAGGTGAAACGCATGAGTAGGAAAAACAATCCCATAATGTTCGAATACGGCATTAGTAGTGAGCTTGTTGATGGAGTCACGTCGTTCAAATATCTAGGCGTAATATTGCAGAGCGATATGAAATGGAACGGACATGTAAGGACAGTTGTAAGGCGGACAGCCGACTTCGGTTTATTGAGAGAATGTTGGGAATATATACTTAATAGGTGCGCCTCGGTTGCACAGTGATATAGTGCCAGACTTCAAATCCAAAGGTCGCGGGTTCGATCCCCAGTAGGTCCAAGGATTTTTATCTGTTACTTTCCACTTCTTTCACCTCTGTGAAAAATACCGAGTAGCACGTGGTTCGGAACCCACGTTAAACTGTACGTCCCCCTATAACTGGCTGGATAAGTCAGTTCGAAGGTCGGAGGAAGGCAACGGCATACCACCTCCAAACAGGACCATGCCTAGTGAAGCACTGTGGTGTTCAAACCAATCTTCGGATTGTTCACTGCTTTACCTTTACCTGTCAAGGAGACCGCGTATAAAACAAGTTTACGACCACGTCTTGAGTATTCCTAAAGTGTTTGGGACCCGCAGCAGATCAGTTTAAAGGAAGACATAGAAGCAGTTCAGAGGCGAGCAACTAGGTTTGTTACTGGTGGGTTCGACCAATGCGCGAGTGTCACGGAAATGCTCCGGCAATTTCGGATCGCTGGAGGAAAGACGACGTTCTTTTCTGTTGAGGAAATTTAGAAGGCCGGAATTTGAAGCTGAGTGTAGCACGATCTTGCTGCCGCCTAGTTACATTTCGTGTGATGATCACAAAGACAAGGAAAGAGAAGTTAGGACTCGTTCGGAGGCATATAGGCATTCTTTTTTTACTCTTTCTATTTGGGAGTGGTATAGGATAGGAAATGCCTAGTAGTAGCACAGTGTACCCTCCGCCACACACCTTACGGTGGATTGCGGAGTATGTGTGTAGAGGCGAAGCGTACGCCGAACTACTAGTAGTTAAATGTTCAAATGTTTGTAAAGCTTATGGGACTTAACTACGGGGTCATCAGTCCCTAAACTTACAAACTACTTATGAACTACTTACGAACTAGGACGGCACAAATATCCATGCCCGAGGGGGGATTCGAACCCCCGACCGTAGTGGCCGTGCAGACCGTGACCGAAGCGCCTCAGTCCCCTCGGCCAACTAGTAGTTAAACTGGATTTGGTTACGGCAACTGGGATAGGGGGGCAGCATGTCAAAGGAGACACATTTTATTCTACGACACTAATTAACTGTTGCTGATGACATGGATAACACATATTATGATTGATACATCAGTACAAGATGAAATACGTGGAGTATGCTTCTACTGTCTCTTCCCAGTGAGCCATTTTTCAATATATTTTACCTTACACATTTCTCATTGTTTGAGAAACAGTTAAGTAGTGCCGTCAAATAAAAAGCGGGAGACATGTTCCATGATGTGCTGGGCCGCACGGGAATGGCCGTGCGTTCCAAGGCGCCTTGCTGTGGAGGGGCGCGTCTGCTCCTTGTCTAGGGTCTGATCACCACTTCATTTTGGTCCCATAACTTTACACACATTTGATAATTTTTGTTGTGGCGGGTGCAGCACCTCCTATCCCACTTGCCTAATTACAAAATCCATTTGAGCTGGTGGTACTTTCGTTCGTCGCAACTCTCGATAATTCACGAGATAATTGACTTTAAAGTTTTGTAAGTAGCTATAAGTTCCATTAACCAAGTCACTTTCATCAACTGTCGGTGGAGCCTCTTCCTGTGACATGTATGTTGTGTTCGAATATTAAGGCAATTTTAATATCTGAGATAATTTTTACGAAAAATGAACGTGTTTTTGTATATTCGTAATTTTCTATATTTTGTAAAATGTTGTTAATTTTAAAAGAAAGTTACATTTTTTACAGTATTTGCTTGACTATTGACGAAGATAGTCCTTGTTGGTTCATTTGCTGATAAACTACGACGTTGTTTTTTTGCAACTAATCTCCATAGTTGCTAATAGCTTTCCTAACAGCTAACCTATTGAACCTTCTTTTTAGATGACAAGATGTTCAGCTCGTGTAGATACACACAAACAAAAACTGGCAACACGTGTAATTAGAGATACCAAAATTTTTTTATAATTGAATTCGAAAAAAAGTGTGCTAGGGGGATTCGAACCAACGACCCTACGGTCATGAGGGAAGAACGCTGCCGACTGAGATACACCTACAGATGACGCAAGTGTTTTAATTATTAGTACTTATATGAACTTGCAAAAATTTCAAAGTCGATTTTCTCGAGAATTTTTGAGAGCTACGTCGTATGGCTTTGGCTGATAGTTCTTTAAGTTCTGAATTTCACGTACCATAAATATAAACAAATTGTTAAATCCGATACCGAGGTGGTCTCATTGTTAGACAGGCTACTCTGTGATTGGGCCACTGTTAAAATGGCGGCCGAGTTTACGTAGGTTTCCGGAAGCAGCGCTGCAAGTACTCTCGTGTTAGCCATAGACTCACTAAATAAAAACTAGACCGTTAGCTGGCGCTAGTGTCGCGTCCCCACGTGAAAGAAACGGCCATTTGCAGGGAAACAGCCGGCCGCGGTGGCCGAGGGGATTGAGGCGCTCCAGTCACGGTCTGCACGGCCACTACGGTCGGGGGTTCGAATCCTCCCTCGGGCATGGATATTTGTGCCGTCCTAGATCGTAAGTAGTTAATAATTAGTTAGTAAGTTTAGGGACTAATGACCCCGTAGTTAAGTCCAATAAGCTATACAAACATTTGAACATTTGATTGCAGGGAAACAGTGCGTAAACATTGTTCGTTGGGTGTGCTGCTTTTAATTGTAAAAGTAAGAATGGTAGCAAAGCCGAAGTCGGAAACAGTTTTATATTTCACAGATCGGTCATTACTTGTATACCTTACTATACCTTACACTGTTTTCGTGGAGAAATAATAAATCATGAGCGTTTGTCTTTGTTCATGTTTCCTCGTACAAGTGATTATCTAGAACTGATAAAAGCACTTTGTTGCATGTCAAGTACTTATAGTTTATTTGCATATGAATTACTGAAAATACTAAGACGATTTATGTTCTAAAATGAGCTGAATGAAGAACTAAGCGTATAAGAGGTATTTACATTTTCAATCATATTTATAAGTATGACGCAAAAGTAGGTCGAATAATTGCTTCTAGATACTTAACAGGTGGTAATTATATTTCGTAAATGGCCAAATATTTGATCGAATGTTGCATACTTAGCTACTTTGAGAGATACTATCTCTGTTAAAAAGTAATGTGCGAATGAAATCCCTATTTAAAGTTTTATGAGTTATTATAATTATTGACACCCAAATTCGAGGAAGTTGAATGAAAAATTCTATGTAATATGGAAAGGAATGTAGACAACACTATGCTATGCAAAAATAAGCGTGCAAAACATACACAGTAGCCGGCAAAAAGTAAACAGGGCCTGACATAAAATTACGCAGATTAAATAATAATCGCACTCTCTGCTACTTTACAAGTTTCATGGAATCATCTTATGCAAATATGTCGATGCAAAAACGCTCCAGCTTCTCAGAAAAGAGCCTTACATTCTTAAATTTCGTGTATCTATGCAGACGTATTTTGAAAATTAGGAAACTTCATTGATTTAAGAATACTTTTTAAACAGACTGCTGTAGAGAGTAATTTTTTTAAAATACATGCGTTTATTTTGTGTTTCATTTCGCTCCAGTTGGGTCTCATACACTTGAAATCACAGCCCCAGCACTAGGATTCTTTCCTGGAAATGGCGGCGGTCAGCTGCTTCAATTATGGGACATTTGCCTTGCTTCTCCGCTACGGCGTGGTAGGGGCTTGGTGTTAGCGACTCTGTGAAAGTTAAAGCTAGTCTACACGACGACACTAGATTGCGACACTCGTTTCATAAAATGAATTGTGCGCAACTGGTTTCGTGTAGGTCTGTAGACACGGCGCCAATACTATACACTTCAGTTTCGTTGTTTTGTGAGTGCTTAGTCGCCGTAGAATGAAACTTTTGGTAGCTGTAAGAATTGTGGCGGTGATTTTCTTCTTTGTGTGAGGTCTAGGGTCTGATCACCACTTCATTTTGGTCCCATAACTTTACACACATTTGATAATTTTTGTTGTGGCGGGTGCAGCACCTCCTATCCCACTTGCCTAATTACAAAATCCATTTGAGCTGGTGGTACTTTCGTTCGTCGCAACTCTCGATAATTCACGAGATAATTGACTTTAAAGTTTTGTAAGTAGCTATAAGTTCCATTAACCAAGTCACTTTCATCAACTGTCGGTGGAGCCTCTTCCTGTGACATGTATGTTGTGTTCGAATATTAAGGCAATTTTAATATCTGAGATAATTTTTACGAAAAATGAACGTGTTTTTGTATATTCGTAATTTTCTATATTTTGTAAAATGTTGTTAATTTTAAAAGAAAGTTACATTTTTTACAGTATTTGCTTGACTATTGACGAAGATAGTCCTTGTTGGTTCATTTGCTGATAAACTACGACGTTGTTTTTTTGCAACTAATCTCCATAGTTGCTAATAGCTTTCCTAACAGCTAACCTATTGAACCTTCTTTTTAGATGACAAGATGTTCAGCTCGTGTAGATACACACAAACAAAAACTGGCAACACGTGTAATTAGAGATACCAAAATTTTTTTATAATTGAATTCGAAAAAAAGTGTGCTAGGGGGATTCGAACCAACGACCCTACGGTCATGAGGGAAGAACGCTGCCGACTGAGATACACCTACAGATGACGCAAGTGTTTTAATTATTAGTACTTATATGAACTTGCAAAAATTTCAAAGTCGATTTTCTCGAGAATTTTTGAGAGCTACGTCGTATGGCTTTGGCTGATAGTTCTTTAAGTTCTGAATTTCACGTACCATAAATATAAACAAATTGTTAAATCCGATACCGAGGTGGTCTCATTGTTAGACAGGCTACTCTGTGATTGGGCCACTGTTAAAATGGCGGCCGAGTTTACGTAGGTTTCCGGAAGCAGCGCTGCAAGTACTCTCGTGTTAGCCATAGACTCACTAAATAAAAACTAGACCGTTAGCTGGCGCTAGTGTCGCGTCCCCACGTGAAAGAAACGGCCATTTGCAGGGAAACAGCCGGCCGCGGTGGCCGAGGGGATTGAGGCGCTCCAGTCACGGTCTGCACGGCCACTACGGTCGGGGGTTCGAATCCTCCCTCGGGCATGGATATTTGTGCCGTCCTAGATCGTAAGTAGTTAATAATTAGTTAGTAAGTTTAGGGACTAATGACCCCGTAGTTAAGTCCAATAAGCTATACAAACATTTGAACATTTGATTGCAGGGAAACAGTGCGTAAACATTGTTCGTTGGGTGTGCTGCTTTTAATTGTAAAAGTAAGAATGGTAGCAAAGCCGAAGTCGGAAACAGTTTTATATTTCACAGATCGGTCATTACTTGTATACCTTACTATACCTTACACTGTTTTCGTGGAGAAATAATAAATCATGAGCGTTTGTCTTTGTTCATGTTTCCTCGTACAAGTGATTATCTAGAACTGATAAAAGCACTTTGTTGCATGTCAAGTACTTATAGTTTATTTGCATATGAATTACTGAAAATACTAAGACGATTTATGTTCTAAAATGAGCTGAATGAAGAACTAAGCGTATAAGAGGTATTTACATTTTCAATCATATTTATAAGTATGACGCAAAAGTAGGTCGAATAATTGCTTCTAGATACTTAACAGGTGGTAATTATATTTCGTAAATGGCCAAATATTTGATCGAATGTTGCATACTTAGCTACTTTGAGAGATACTATCTCTGTTAAAAAGTAATGTGCGAATGAAATCCCTATTTAAAGTTTTATGAGTTATTATAATTATTGACACCCAAATTCGAGGAAGTTGAATGAAAAATTCTATGTAATATGGAAAGGAATGTAGACAACACTATGCTATGCAAAAATAAGCGTGCAAAACATACACAGTAGCCGGCAAAAAGTAAACAGGGCCTGACATAAAATTACGCAGATTAAATAATAATCGCACTCTCTGCTACTTTACAAGTTTCATGGAATCATCTTATGCAAATATGTCGATGCAAAAACGCTCCAGCTTCTCAGAAAAGAGCCTTACATTCTTAAATTTCGTGTATCTATGCAGACGTATTTTGAAAATTAGGAAACTTCATTGATTTAAGAATACTTTTTAAACAGACTGCTGTAGAGAGTATTTTTTTTAAAATACATGCGTTTATTTTGTGTTTCATTTCGCTCCAGTTGGGTCTCATACACTTGAAATCACAGCCCCAGCACTAGGATTCTTTCCTGGAAATGGCGGCGGTCAGCTGCTTCAATTATGGGACATTTGCCTTGCTTCTCCGCTACGGCGTGGTAGGGGCTTGGTGTTAGCGACTCTGTGAAAGTTAAAGCTAGTCTACACGACGACACTAGATTGCGACACTCGTTTCATAAAATGAATTGTGCGCAACTGGTTTCGTGTAGGTCTGTAGACACGGCGCCAATACTATACACTTCAGTTTCGTTGTTTTGTGAGTGCTTAGTCGCCGTAGAATGAAACTTTTGGTAGCTGTAAGAATTGTGGCGGTGATTTTCTTCTTTGTGTGAGGTCACTGCATAAAAATAAACATAAAAAGAATAAAGAACGTGTTTGGGTTCGTGACTGGATTTAAACAAGACGTTAGCTCGGTTGCTTAGCGACCTTGCTGAAAGAAATTGTAATTGAAGACCCTAGAAGCTATTTTAATCAACTTAGAATGTCACCAGAGCAGTTTACGTTCATTTTAAACAGAGTTAGTAATGGAATAAAGAAACAAGATTATGTGTGAAGCATTGTTACCAGAACTGAAATTACAAATTGCATTATGTTTCTTGTCAAGCAAATATTCGTCTCTACATTACCTGTACCGTGTTCTGAAATCCACAATTGCCATAGTTTGTATAGAGTTATTTCGAATTGAGTGTATTTCAGTCTGCAATTCACTAATCGTCAACCCATCAATATTTAATTCACGAATAATTGCTTCAAGAGCACTAACACGCGCTGCTTATTCCTGATATTTTCATCGTTAAAATCGCACAAAACACCTAAGCATCGATATATGTTCAAAAACCCAATTATTTCTTCCTCCCCCCTCCCCCTTAAAGTTGTATTTTGTTCTGTATTGGTTATAACCTAACCTAAAAACAAGCGCAATCAGTTTCGCGGAAGTTGGAGGTGCCGAACTGATTTGTTTCGCCAACGAGTTGCGCGTACGCCTGCCGCGCATGCGCACTGGCCAGTAGCGTAGTTTCATGAAACGTAGTGTCGTCGTGTAAACTAGCCTTTAAGGTCTTTGGGTGCAATCTTGGTGGACAGCAGAGTAGTTCCCGCGGCGGCTGGCCTGTGGCGCTCGCCTCGCGCCGCGACCGCTGGTGTCGGGTCACACGCGGCCCTTTTTGCACTGGCGCGCTAATTGAATTACATCTCCATATCAAAAGGCCGCCTAACTCGAATCACATGCGTCTCTTCACGGCCAATCCGGGGCCCGCTCCCCTCTGCAGCAGGCCGCCGCTGCCGGCGTGGCGTTTCACTTCATGCTGCGCATCCGCATCTCTCCCACTCCACTAGCCAGCGAGCGAGCCGGCTTTTCAAAACGAACCCATTCTCCGAATTTCAACGTTTATGTCGTTTATCAGTACTCAGTGTTGCTACTTCGTATGTCCGTTCTTCGCAACGGTTGTTAACGAAGGGGCTGTGCGTTTCCGGACCTCAGTCAGTAAAAACAGAATCCTCGTTGGATCGCACAGTTGTCCTAGCCAAAATGTGAAATGTAACTATATGTAATTACTCGAAACGTGTCGAAAGAAGCAAAGAAATTTCGTTAAGAGTGTAATACACAAAGTAAAATCAGTAACAGTATGTTCAATTTTTGTTGGTATTTGCAGAGATAAGATTGCTTAATTCTGTCACGGACGATCGCTTCCTCGCTGTACTACCCGATACTTATTTCACAGCAGCGGCGTCTATTATAGTCGGGCCGAAATACGATGATCCCTGGTTCCGCCTACTGAGCTGGGAGACAGCCCCGACAGCGTAAACTGAATACAACCATGTTGCTAAGTAGTTAGTTCGCTGCTGGACAGTATAGCTACCGGTCATTGTCTGACAGAACTGGCAAAACTGCACAGCGTAACCCTGCGTCCACACATTGGTGCGAACGCTGGCGTCAACATAGCCAATATTTTTGAGACAGCGTCCACACATTCACTTGATTTCGTCGAGAGCCAACGAAAACATATCTGACGCACAAATCGCGGCCAATGCATTAACTCTTTTGAGTGTGAATAATTAAATATTGTCATTGTAAATCAAAAAAGCAAACATACGTAAAAGATGATTACGGTACGAATTCATTAATTTTTTTAAATATGCTACAAGTAAACGATACACATTATAAAATCTTAGACCTGCTACTTTAAATGATTGAAAATAAAATAAAAGAGAAAGATGTTTTCGATGGATGCTATTATTTTGGTATTACGCTTAGATTTCTTGCTAAAGGAGACAATATTAGAAGCCTACACTTCCCTTTTTAAATAACTATGTAATTGATATCACTAGTAGTGCTTGAAGTTTGCAAAACGATATTTAAAACTTGACATGAAATATTAAGTACTGTACTGTCAATTTTAAAAATTAAATTCAGTAATGGAGTGTGTCGAAAGTCTTGAATGTTTTTAATTTCACAGTTCACGCCTAAGTTTTGCTGTGGCATTTTGTTTTTTTGAGGTTTCTTTCACAAATGAATCACTTTCTGATACAGTTCTAATATTTACTAAGAGATTTCGAAACTTTAAAACTGCGACGAAGAAAGAAACAGTTTCGAAATGTGCAAACGACAAAGACAGAATGAAACGTTGGCGCCAATGTGTGGACGACGTACCCATATTGGCCCAACGTCCTTTGATGTTTGATCGAAATACCGACAAGCAACGGAGCCGCACCAACGTTGGCGCCAACGTTGGGTCCAATGTGTGGATCCGGCCTAACCGAACGCGCGCATGCGCAGAGCAAAGCTCGCGTTTTACTTACTCCAATGATCTGCTGCCGCAGCCGGCGCTCAAAGTCGATTCGCGCAAGCACCAGGGATCATCCTATTTTGGCTCGACTATAGTTCCTTGGAGCACTGCAGCGCCTCTATAGCTTGTTTGCTATACTACGCCATCCCTACTTCAAACTAGCCTACGTCTAAAAAAATTTCCGTGATCTAACTTTTACGAAAAGAAGTTGGTCCATGCAAATCCGTGAATCAGTGTAGGAAATTAGGGTTTTCTAATAGATAAACTGACACAGTTACTGAAAACACTTAAGCTTACGATATATCTTTTTTCCCGTGATCTGGTTTTGATGAAATCATGTCTATATGTTGACCTAATCGTAGCTCAAGTTAACTGTGAAAACCGCATAAAAATTGGTCGGTAATTTTTTTTTGTCATACGTTTGCGAAACGTGTTAGAAATAAAAATATCTTCATGAATACGATGTACCTCACATCATAAATCAGTGATATTCGCCATTTTAAACATTTCATGATCAGTCATATCTCTTGACAATGTATTGAGGCATGGAAAGATGAAATATGAGAAGTATTTCCTCAATGAAATAGAAATATCACTGAAAACAATTATTATTCTCACGGTTGGCTCTCTTTCCGCTAGAGGCGCAATTGTGGCTCTAAGCGTGAGACTTACACTTACATAGCAGTTGTACGTATACGTTAAACTCTGAAATCAGTATGTAAATATGGATTAAACCAACATCGCCTGACAACTGGCCGTGCCTACGTCACACCAAGAGGCGGCGACTGCCAGTTAACTGGCTGGCGCCTGGGACACGCCCACCGCCTCGTAGCGGCCGGCCAGTCAGCTTGCGTCTGCCGCCTCTCGCTGTGACGTAGGCACGGCCAGGTGTGAGGCCTTGTCTTCTAGGCGGTGTTGATTAACACGGTGAAGATTGTATCAGTCTTATTTTCATTGCGTTGAATGATATTTTGTAGAACATAGCAACCAAGAAAACGATTTTAAGAAATATCCTAAATTTTACCAGTAAAAGAGTAAATAGCATTTTCAAAGGGTAATAATCCGATCGCTAAACAAACATCATACGAACACCTGCAGCGCTATCTATTTGTTTTCTGGTGCACTACGAAACTAAAAGCGCGTATATTGGTTCTTTGCTGCATTAGGCCGTTTTTTCAAAGCATGAAATACACCTAAAACTTAAAATTAGAGCATCTTTTAGTTTCCTTATCTGATTTTGGTGAAATGAAGCCTTCATGTTGCCCCAGGCTACTTTCAGTTTACCTGTGATACCCCATGAATGGTCGTTTAACATTTTTAGGTATTTGCCGTACTACGCCTTGCTTATTAGCATAGTATACACATAAAACTTAAAAGTACGGTATGTTTTCTTCCTCTGATTCGATTTTGATGAAAAGAAGAGTACGTTGTTCTCCAAGCAATTCTAAAATTACGTTGAAGCTCCACGAATGTTCGTTTACTGCTTTTGGAGATTACTCTCTACAAATAGACAAATGCTCTTGCTTTCAAAGAAATGTTTGAATTGTGATCTGATCCGATTTTGTGAAATGAAGCGTTTATGTAACCGCACGATACCCTTACGTTACCTGTGGAAAAACTCCTGAAAATTCGTCTATTATTTCTGGAGATTAATGTGATGAAAGAGAAAGACAGACAAGACGGTTGTAGATCAAAAAAACGTTTAATTGTGATATTCTTTTTATCCGTGATACGTTTTTTATGAAATGAAGTCTATATGTTACCCCAAGGTACGCTGAAGTTACCTGTGAATATCCCACTCGAATTCGTGTAGTTTTGGAGATAACTTGTTCGTAATAGATGAGCAGAGAGACACGACGGTTACTGAAAACACTTAAAATTACGATAACTCTTTTTTTCGTGATTTTATTTTGATGGAATTACGTACACATCCTGAACCAATCTTCTCATGTTTTCTTTTAAAAACGCATGAAAATTTGTCCAGTAGTTTTGAAGATTGAAGCGCACATGGCTACATTTACAGATTTGTTATTAGTATATAGATGTGACACTGATGTCGAGGACATCTGCATTCAGCCGGAAAGTCCGGCGCCATGTCACGTAGTATGAACTCTACTAGTGTAACTTTGAAGGGAACATACCAATCATCCAGCACGAGATACAACAAAAATGTTGAAACGTAATTTCCATGACTACTACTTTACTTCGCAACTGTGCACTGACATTTTAAAACTTATATATAAAAAATTCGAGTGCAACAATTTTATTTTATTTAACTGGTTTCGGTCCTTTTTTACCATCTTCAGGAATTGTTACTCCATTGATGTCGTGAACCTGGCAGGTAACTGGAAGCCTTCCAGTAACGCACTAATATATATATATATATATATATGCTGTTACACCAAAAAGTTAAAAAAAATTCCAAATATGACATTTTTAAACATTTTGCTATAATTAGAAATCACTTCCCCTTGCGAGTTCTGAGGTGTGGCGGCAATTTGTTCTGTAGAGGAGGTGCGACTGTACCGCATACAGTTATTCTTAAATTAATGATTTGCCAATATTTAATAACGCAAATGACGTATGGCTCTGGAGTGTCTCCACAAAGTCGACGCAACTG
This sequence comes from Locusta migratoria, assembly GCA_026315105.1. Lineage (NCBI taxonomy): Eukaryota > Metazoa > Arthropoda > Insecta > Orthoptera > Acrididae > Locusta > Locusta migratoria. The sequence continues at coordinate 250,700,088 of CM048749.1, forward strand.
CTTCAAGGAGATTAGAATAAAGGGGGGTGGCATCTATGCAGAGCACATACGTCAGTTGAAGCCTGTCCGCCATCTTGGTCAGTGCTGGATTGCTATTTCTCCGCTAAAACTATGCGTTAAGTCGACCCTCTTACTGTTAATGCACTGGACTGACAGTCACTGCGAAATATGTACTTTCAAACAATAACTTTTTTGAATAAATAGTAATAAATACTCAGCATATTATATTTGAAAACTTAATTTTTAACGGCGAATTTGCACTCGTTTAACACGTTTTACATAAAGGCAAAACCGTCGAACGGTTTATTTCTGTTTTAAGTGACAAATAACATTAGCTCTACAATACGAACACTTCTCCAAAACTTAGCAATATTACGGAGTTAGGCTTCACTTTTTCAGTCTAAGAGCGTCTCCCTATATTATAAAAATGTTCAAATGTTTGTATAGTCTATGGGACTTAACTACGGGGTCATCAGTCCCTAAACTTACAAACTACTTATGAACTACTTACGAACTAGGACGGCACAAATATCCATGCCCGAGGGGAGATTCGAACCCCCGACCGTAGTGGCCGTGCAGACCGTGACTGGAGAGCCTTAGTCCCCTCGGCCACCGCGGCCGGCCCTGTATTATAATCTCCTTGTTCTGCTTAATTTTTTCGGTCGTTGTTTGCCGTTAATATTTTTGCCAGTTCGTCGGTATTGTTAATTAAAAATTACTTCTAGTACTGGAGCATGGGGACAATAGTGCGTGCTAAAATTTTCGGTCGCAAAAAGGTCAGAAAGTTAAAAGAAGCATAAAACTAAATATACGAACGAATTAAGTATTTTTTGGCAATAAAGGCGAAACATTTAAAGGTCTTGCCATTGTGTAAATTTTAGTGGCTGACAAATTCGTGTGACTGTTGTTTCCCTAACCAGTTAATGTGAAGAGGACACTGCCGATTTCCTTCCCCACTTCTAGAACCGGTTTTCTCTCCATTTTCGTCATCTTCGTCTTTGACGGTAAAGCTCATTTTGCTCCCTCTGTTTTACTCCCATTGTCCTACTAATAGTATTCATTGTGACGGCACATCTGTAACTGAAATATTTTGCTGCAACAATAGTTGGCATCATATGCTTTTAAAATATGTGTAGTCATCTGTCAAAGAGTCTAAACAATGAATCTAAATCATAGTAGTATGTAAGAGTTGTCGTCTTAAATTTCCATACACGCTGTTTCTGTTTTTCACGTTGAGCACACTTCATTGTCCGACCACGCGGCTTCTGAGTATGAGTAAACAGATGTAATTACTTTATGTAAAAAAGGCGAATAAATATTCCGGACGCGTTTTCGTCTGCTCCGTTAGGAAGTAGAAGCACCGAGGAAAAAGTACTGGGCCACCAGCGTCGTAAAGCAAATAGCCCGGAAATAAAAACGCTGTGGAGCTACCGCTGCGCGCAGCCGTCATCTGAACGGAAGAGAGTCAACCGTGTGGAAGAGGAGAAACGTGTAGCTCGTGGTGTAACGAGATGATACTTGTCGATTCGTAAGTTTTAGCAGGATATTTTGAATGATAATAATAATAATAATATTAAATCAATCAATACATTCGGACAAATAAAGAAATAAAGCTAAAACTTCGGAAGAACGTTTTTTCAAACAGCTGACATAGTTTTCTCTCTTGACGTTGGCGGAGATCATCTAATTACGGCAGACAGGCTGAACTGACCAAGCTTATTGCGCACAGTTGAGACGTCGCTCTTTTTTTTTTTTTTTTTTTTTTTTTTTTTTTTTTTTTTTTTTTTTTGCCGCAATGACTTTGACTCTAGGCAGGCAATCCTCGTCCTTCTCCCGCTTCTCTGCCGCCTCCTTATTTTAGATAACAAAAGTCTAATGCTAAGACATTAATGTTAATCAACCAGGAAACCGTTTCACTGGTACTCTATTTGCACCAGTGTGACTACTACAATCACTCCTTTGCTATAACTTTGGTGTACAACTCTGAATATGTAAATTTCAAAATAGCTCTTACTCAGGTCTGCACGAGGTATGAACAACATAACTATCTTCTAACCAAGAACTGGGTCGTATATCTAAACAGGGTATTGTAGTCAGCTGCGACATTGTAAGGAGTGAAGTTAATCGTTTATCGTGTAATGTGAGGATCACCAGATATTTCTTCTTCTGCCGTATGCAAGGTTTTACCTTAAAACTCTCCATCGTCTCCTTTATGGTACAGCTTCCTTCAGCTTTCTTGCATATTTACCCTTTACCAATGCTGCACTTCACTGTCATTCTGTCGTTTCTTCTCATGGCTTCCACTTTTCTGTCTATATTTCGTTGTTGCAACAATTGCTCAGCAGTATGTGACCCTGAAAACATTTTTCATCTTTCTGACCATTCTAATTCTTTCTTCCCTACCATTTGCACAAGTTTTTCCAATCGTAAGCATGTCTATTTTACCTTACGTATTGTTCCCCAAAGCCACTTTCTTCTCTTTACCTTTGATGGGTGACTTGTATAACGCTACACTCAACAACGTAATGTTTACCAGATATTTTATTTACCTCCTTAGGGACTTGGTAAGTTGGAAGCAAGTGCTTCAGTTTATCAAATGCCCAATTTTTCATATATATTCTCCTTCTTACTTGCAAAACTTTTGTTCTATTAAACGTCCCAGGTACAGCAAGTATTTTTCTGGTATCCACACCAAAATATATCGTCCTTAAAGCGCAATCTTCTAAATGCGCTCCAATGGAACTTCGACGGAATCATTTCTCTGAACTAACCTCATTAATAACTATTTGATCATTCATCTCATACTCTTCCTCCCCTGTCCAAATCCCGTTGGTTGTCTACCTCCATGACTTATGGTCACGGTCCAACTCAGTCTCTTAAGTAAACGCTCCTGATAACCCTCCCACAATTTCGCCTTCGTTGACTTCAGAGAGTTAATTCCTGTGAGGGTAAGCTTCGAGGGATAATCTGTGGCGGTTCTCGTGAATGGTAAGGGCAATAGCGCTGTGATAGTGTAAAACGATCGATGCTGGGTGTTGGAGAGATGTGAAGCCAATAGAGCATATGTAGCAGGTCCTGGTAGCACCTGCTCTGTCGCCGTCGTCCTATAACACTGGGTACTCTTCCATGGGCAGCAGCTTGCCACAAACAGCTACCCTTCGAAATCAGCTAAACGCTATTGTTCAAATGTTCAAATGTTTGTTAAGCTTATGGGACTTAACTACTGGGTCATCAGTCCCTAAACTTACAAACTACTTATGAACTACTTACGAACTAGGACGGCACAAATATCCATGCCGAGGGGGGATTCGAACCCCCGACCGTAGTGACCGTGCTGACCGTGACTGGAGCGCCTCAGTCACCTCGGCCATCGCGGCCGGCTAAACGCTATTCCTCCGTAGCTCTCTCTTCAATAATTGCTACATAAGACAATATTCCCCTCTTTTTCAGAAGATGGTAGGCACCTTTGATGATCCATCTGTTCATCACGTACTGCTAAAAGAATATAGAACTTACGTATTGCCATTATTGACGCCTAATCTCATAAGATTACAATACTGATGTAATGTCGATTCCCTTTCTGTATATACCAACCACCTCCAATTCTTTTTCTACATCCTCGGTTATTTGCCTCCGATCATCAATATTCCGGAAGTGTACAAACTCTGCGGTTCTATTATTGTGTCCTAATGCCTATGATAATCTCCGGGAATTTAATTTGTTCTGCGGGGGATTGGGACGAGTGGTAGAAAAATGTTTCAAATGTTTGTATAGCTTATGGGACTTACTACGGGGTCATCATTCCCTAAACTTACAAACTACTTATGATCTAACTAACGCTAAGGACGGCACAAATATCCATGCCCGAGGGGGGATTCGAACCCCCGACCGTAGTGGCCGTGCAGACCGTGACTGGAGCGCCTCAGTCCCCTCGGCCACCGCGGCCGGACGAGTGTTACAAGCGGCAATAAAGAAAAACAGGAATTTTTTGTGTAAACGAGTTATCGGCTTAGATACCTATTTGTAACAATTGTTTTATAGGTGACATGAAGTATTAACGAGGATAAATTATTATCCAGTCATTTCTGCAGGAATAAGAGAGAATTAACGATTAAAATATCTGTACTGCAGGCCATTAGGGTGTGGGGAATGATTCAGAAGATTTTTTTTTTCTTTTTGAGGTTCCCTCTACATTAATATACAATGTAATCCATTAAGAATCGATTTACTCCCGCTATGAACTGAGCAGTGATAATTTACGGAATTCTTTTTCCACACGTTTTTGCTAAATTTGTCGAAGACTCTTCTCAAGTACTGACTTAAATGCTTCATAGTCAGAGTTCAGTTTAGGAATTTGCTTTGTTGGAAGATGCCGTTATTGCCTAAACAATAGTTTAGACCGTCTCAGAAGGACAGATACTGCAAATACCCTTTTTTTCACGCTGTCAAAATTTTATTTATTGCTGGGAGCCGGCCGCGGTGGCCGAGGGGACTAAGGCGCTCCAGTCACGGTCTGCACGGCCACTACGGCCGGGGGTTCGAATCCCCTCTCGGGCATGGATATTTGTGCCGTCCTAGTTCGTAAGTAGTTCATAAGTAGTTTGTAAGTAGTTAAGTCCCATAGACTATACAAACATTTGAACATTTTTTTATTGCTGGGAGTACGGTAACGGACAGCAGTAGCCCGTCATGCACTCACGCTACAGCGTATGTGCAAACTTGAATAGTGCCATCAGAGGATGACGTGGAAGACGGAATGGTGAGCCGTGGCCTTTAGCGATGAAAGCAGATTCTGCCTGCACGCAAGTGATGGTCGGTTGCTCGTACGACGTATAACTGGCGAGTGTTGTTGGCAGAGTGGGTCCTTCGAAGACAAACCGACCCCAGCACAGGCCTTACGGTTTGTGGTATGATGAGCTGCAACCCTCGTTCCCCTTTGGTGTTTGTGTAGAATGTTATAAGACGTATTCTTTCATCAATTTTGCGACAGGCTTGTGGGATGTTGATCTAATAGGATGATGCTTCCGCAGACAGTGTGCGTGGAATTCGACATGATCTGCAAGACGACCAGTAACTTCACTGGCCAGCAGGATTTCCGGAGTTGTCTCCCATCGAGCGCGTGTGGGATATGATGTGACAACAACTGACGTATGTGGCGCGTCAACCCAAAATTCTTGCAGAACTAAGTGCACAGTTCCTACTTTATTTTTGATTTTGATGTCGGCATCGTTACGATCGAATGGATGTCTAAATCAGCTCCTGCATTACCCCCCGTGGAGGTCACAACACGTCCTAATACGGGTGTTTCAGCATGTATTGTTTCATGGTATCTCAGCAACGCTTTAGCTATTGATCTGTAAGTATAATTTGATGTACTCCAATATGCATTGCTTCAACAATTTATGTTGAGTGAATCGGGTAACACGAGGAGAGAGTACTAATTTTTATTTCTGGGTATTTATTTAATGTGACGAGATGGTTGGCTCGTCGACCTGTTTATCTAGCCTAGTTGGTAATTGGTCACTATATTTATTGTACAAAAAGTCATTAGTGATAAATCCACCTTCGCAACACATCTGAAAGATAATGGTCACTCTGCCACAGCCATTGAAGACAACCTAAAAATATGACAACAAAGGGAAGAAAATGAATCTCCTTGAAGAGCTTGAAATCTATATCCATAGTTCCAACTCGCCACATCTCATTCTTAATGAACAGGTGGAGCTAGCAAATAAATCTGTTCTGAACATTTTCAACGAATTATTCACAAACAAAAACTGTAACGCATTACCCCCTCACAACTAAACACAGAACAAAACAGAAACAGCCTCTGTTAGAAATACATCACAAAAAACACACCGAAATGTATACAAATCCTTTGAAAACGAAAATATGGTAAAGACCACTTTTCACTCTAGTCTAATTTATTGGCATTGTATTTCATAATGACCAGTTTACATAATCTAATTGCTAGCAACTATTCTACATGTGATAAATGACAGTGTGGCTCCACAATAGTTTAACAAATCTCGCTTTTGGGATTTGCAACATCTGATATATCTCTGTATGTGGCGTCTCTATACTTCTGTGTGTGCAATATCTCTGTATATCTTGAGCTAAGTTCTTTGACCATAACATATGCCTGAATGTAAACATGGCGATGTTGTGAGTGACTACTGATCAACACTTATAAAGTGTACTGTTTACTGTGCAAAACCTGTGACATGGGAGTGCAAATTAGCATTATGCTGCTGTTACTACAATATTCTCAACTAAATATCCATGAGCAATGTACGAACACGAACTGGATACCCTACTTATATGTGAGTACACTTATAGCCTTAACACAAATCACTCCACCACATACCATACTTGTTTTATGTATATGTATATCTATATGATACTTGTGTATGTGTATCTGTATGATAAGCACAATGTAATTTACGTTTTCTTGAAATAGTCAAAAACACTGAATGTAAACAGCTGAAGATGGGCAAAAGCCCGAAACCGGTAGTGTTTTAATAAACCACCAATAATTGTGACTGGTAGCGGATTTTATTTCCACATCTTATAAGGAACAGTCACGGAGTTCTTCAACATCCATAATGGATAAAATTCAGCCGCGGTGGAGTAGCGAGCGGTCTAAAGCAACTCGCTGCGGAGCGCTCGGTTGCTCGCCGTGGAGGTTCGAGTCCTCCCTGGGGCATGGGTGTGTGTGTTTGTCCGTAGGTTAGTTTACTTAGGTTTAAGTAGTTTGTAAGCTACGGACTGATGACCACGCAGTTTGGTCCGATAAATTTACAGACATTTCATTTTGATAAAATTCATTTAATGTGGAAGCCATTTCTCTGTGTGGGCTGCAACCGCGCGTGTGTGTGTGCGCGCGCGTGTGTGTGTGTGTGTGTGTGTGTGTGTGTGTGTGTGTGTGTGTGTGTGTGTGTGTGTCTTTTTAAACCTGTATCGCAGCCAGCAGAGGACTGAGAGAGTTGGTTTGTGCTTCTGCAGGTGGCGTGGGTGCAGCAGCAGCACGAGAAGCGGCGCAGGAAGCGGGACTACACGGAGGCGCGCTTCGGCAGCAGCTTCGCAGACCTGCCGTCGTTCCTGGGCGCGCGCTCGCAGCCGCAGGCGCCGGCGCAGCCGCAGCCGCACCGCCAGCACTACCGCGGCATCGGCGTCCAGAGCCTCTTCCCAGACCCCCTCTACAAGGAGCAGTGGTACCTGGTCAGTACCATTCACAACTTCACCACTTAAGAGACGCCACCTGAAGCTGTAGCTCTTTAGATAGATGTCACAAATATACATGTGGCGTCTGTTCCGAAAGAACAGACGACACTTTTGATCCTGCAGTTGTTATTATTTAATATTCACAGAATATATGACATCAAATGCGATTGGGTAAAGCTAAAAATGTGTACCCAGCCGGAATTCGAACCGGGGTCTCCTGCCTTCTAGGCAGTTGCGCTGACCACTACACCACTGGGGACACAGTGATCACCGCACCTGCAAGGACTACCTGAGCACGCCTCCCGTCAGATACAAATTACCAGCTTCGCCTGCCCACAGTACTCAAACGCCATATATATATAAAGCCGGTGACGGGCAATGATCCTATCTTTAGTGGGGAGGGGTGGGCAAGTTTGAAGCCCTTACTCTTACGGGAATTAGTTTCATAACTACGAGTTTGAGTACTGTGGGCAGGACGAAGCTGGGAATTTGTATCTGGCGGGAGGCGTGCTTAGGTAGTCCTTGCAGGTGCGGTGATCACTGTGTCCCCAGTGGTGTAGGGGTCAGCGCAACTGCCTAGAAAGCAGGAGACCCGGGTTCGAATCCCGGCTGGGTACACATTTTCAGCTTTGCCCAATCGCAGTTGATGTCATATATTCTGTGAATATTAGATGTCACAAAGCTATGTATGCTCAACACTGTTAGCCACTTCATTTAGAAGCGCTAAAAGTTTAAATATTGTTTCAGTACGCAGTCATTATTTAGTCATATTGTTGTTGGGTTTTGGAAGAGACTAAACAGCGACGGTCATCAGTCCCTTGTTCCAGTCAGAGATAAAACATTTTGTTAAGCGTTCCTAAGTAAATGCGTTAACAAGTCAAAGTTTAAAACTCAGACTAATATAAAGAAAGGATACAATTAAAAACGAAGAAGGGATAAAACAGCTGAGGCAGTGCAAGAGTGTTTTTGCTGGGTGGTCACAGGGATATAAGAAACACACCCAGCCACTCTGGGACACGTTAAAACCACCTACCTAACAGACTTAAGCAGGTGGAGGACAGAGCAATGACAGACACACACAAACTTTAAAAGGACTTGTAAAATCCACACTCACATATAAAATTTAAAACAGAGTTAACCATGGACGCGTTGCCGGCTAAAGCAAGCTGCAAAGCATCAGGGATATTAAAATTTCGTCGTGCTGCGGCTAAATTGTGGCATTCAAGTAAGATGTGGGCGACCGTCAAAGGCGCACCACATTGACACTGAGGAGGGTCCTCGCGACGCCGGCCGCGGTGGCCGAGGGGACTAAGGCGCTCCAGTCACGGTCTACACGGCCACTACGGTCGGGGGTTCGAATCCCCCCTCGGGCATGGATATTTGTGCCGTCCTAGTTCGTAAGTAGTTCATAAGTAGTTTGTAAGTTTAGGGACTGATGACCCCGTAGTTAAGTCCCATAGATAATACAAACATTTGAAAATATTTTTCCTCGCGAGGCAGGAGGTGACCATGCATAAGCCAAGTATGGCCTATACGGAGTCGGCAAAGGACAACCGACTCCCTGCGAGAAGCCCTCAAGGACGTCTTCCATGCAGCGGTAGACGGCTTGACAGCACGGAGCTTGTGCGGTTCAGTCGAATCTGCCCATCCAGAATTCCAAACCCGAAAGACCTTGCGGGTCAACTGCGTTTGGAGGTCTGAGTCTGGGAGGCCATTATCCAGGGACCGTGAAGTAGTGGCCTGCTTGGCCAGCTGATCGACGCGTTCATTGCCCGGTATACCTATGTGGCCCGGCGTCCAGACAAAGGTGACAGAACGTCCTGACTCGGCAAGGGCGAAGACAGCATCTTGAATTGCTCGCACCACAGTGTGTTTGGGTAGAAACTGGTCGAGAGCCAGTAAGCCACTCAGGGAGTCGCTGCAGATTAGTCATATTCTTCCCGTCCTAAATTCGTCCTCTGGTTATGAGTGCCAGCACTAGACATGGTGGTATGGATAATTCTCAACACATACTGAACACTATCATCCTTGATTCATATAGGTGTTTCGCCGAACGGAAGGCGTCACATTTCAGACACATTATGGGCAATGGCGCGAGTCTGTTTGCTGATGATGCTGTGGTGTATGGGCAGGTGTCGTGTTTGAGTGGGACGAAATTTCTAGGTGGTGTGAGGAATTGAAGCTAGCGTTGAAAGTAGAAAAATGTAAGGTGATGCACGTGAGTAGGAAAAACAGTCCCATAATGTTGGAAATACAGTATTATCAGTGAGCTTCTTGATGCAGTCGCGCCGTTCAAATATCTAGGCCTAACATTGCAGAGCGATATGAAATGGAACGAACATGTAAGGACAGTTGTGAGTAAGGCTGACAGCCGACTTCGGTTTATTGGAAAATTGTGGGAAGATGTTCAAATGTTATGAGCTTATGGGACTCAAGTACGAGGTCATCAATCCCTAATCTTACAGACTACTTATGAACTAGCTAATACTAAGGACGGCACAAATGTCCATGCCCGAGTGGGGACAGTTGTTAGTAAGGCGGACAGCCGACATCGGTTTATTGGGAGAATTTTGGGAAGATGTACTTCACCTGTAAAGGAGAGCGCGTATAAAACGCTTGTACGACCACGTCTTGGGTATTGCTCAAGTGTTTGGGACACGCAGCAGATCAGTGTAAAGGAAGACATAGAGGCAGTTCAGAGGTGAGTAGATAGGTTTGTCACTGGTGGGTTCGACCAATGCCAGAGTGTCATGGAAATGTTCCAGTAACTCACATGGGGATCAATTTCTGTTGAGGAAATTTAGAGGGTCGTTATCTGAAGTTGAGTGTAGTCCGATCTTCCAGCCGCCTACTTAAATTTCTCGTAATATCAGAGAAATTAAAAAAAAAATGATCAAATGTTTGTGAAGCTTGTGGGACTTAACTGCGGGGTCATCAGTCCCTAAACTTAAAAACTACTTACGATGTAATATAATTTGGTATAATGTCAGTTAGGAGTGGACTGGAATAATAATATATATAATAAGGAATAAAAGTGTTAAATGTTGAAATGTTTGTATAGCTTATAGAACATAACTACGGGGTCATCAGTCCCTAATAAAAATGTATTCTAAGCCACAGTTGCTTGTTAAAAAGGGAAATTTTTTAATACTTCATGTGTAATGCACAACCAGTTTCGATGCACTATGGCATCATTTTCAAGTGCTCCACAGTAAAGAAATGTTTTATAAAAGTACAAAGTAAAAACAAAAAGTAAGATACATTATAATTATGAATTTTAAAAATTGCAATGTATCTTACTTTTTTATTTTACTTTTACTTTATAAAACATTTCTTTACTGTGGAACACTTGAAAATGATGCCATAGCTATAGTGCATTGAAACTGGTTGTGCATTACACACGAAGTATTAAAAGAATGTCATTTTTTTTAACAAGCAACTGTGGCTAAGAATACAATTGTATTCGTTATTATATGACTTACGAACAACCTTATAGTAAAGACGACACACATTCATGCCCTATGGGGGTATTCGAACCTCCGACGTGGAAAGGCCTCGGGCATCGGAGCATAGCGCCTCAATGCGCTTGGCCACTTCGCCGCGGCTAGAGAAATTAGGGCTCGTAAAGTGGCATATAGCCATTAATTTTTCCGTTGTTCTATTTGGGAGTGGAATAGGAAAGGAAATGCCTAGTAGTGTGAAAGAAGTACACACATTCTGCCATGGGCATATTTTTATTAGATTTCTAAAATTAGATTCAGGAAGAAAGTGAAAACATCTGACGAGTTGCTGTTAGCCCCTTCGTACTATGACAGCTATGACAGCTGTGGCTGCCCTGACCGTCGAGTCGTCTAAAAGGAAACAAGAGATAAAAGGCCCATCAGCTGGTGTTAAGGCATTGACGGGCCGTTCATTTGGCCTTCCCCGCAGACTGTGTTCCGCCGTGGCTGGATGGTAACGAGGGCACTGGGAAGGCTGCGTGGCGGCCGTCTTTTATGTGCCTCACCGGACGGTCGCTACTGCTGGCCGCCCCCGCCGCCGCCGCCGCTCTACGCCTTTCGGCCGCCTGATTCGCCGCCGTCGCTTCCCCTCCGTTAGCTTTAAGCGCCTCTGGGCGACGGCCACTCGCGCTTTCCGTTTCTCGCTGCTTCAGCTGCACTAAACGTCACACGGCCCCAGCAACGGGCAAGTCTCTCTCTCTCTCTCTCTCTCTCTCTCTCTCTCTCTCTCTCTCTCTCTCTCTCTCTCTCTCTCTCTCACACACACACACACACACACACACACACACACACTATATATATATATATATATATATAATGTGTGTGTTTGTGTGTTCGGTGTACGTTTATCACGTCTGAACCACAAGACATAAAGAGCTAAAAAATTGTACAGTTAATAATGTCTAACCGGACAAGGCTTTAGGCACGGTTTTATGGCGATCGGGTAGCTACTTATGTATATACAGGGTGTCCCACAGCTATCTTGTCCACCCAAAATATCTCTGGAACAATAACAGCTATTGGAAAACGACTTTCACCGGTATGAATGTACGGCTGGAGCCCATGAATGTACATATTTGTAAACATTCTTAAACGAAAGCAAATGTGTTTTTTTAACACAAACTTATGTTTTATTAAATGAACACCCTATAGTTTTTCTTCAGCAATCCATAGCATGACAAATCACATAAACAATGGCGTTGATTGCATCGCAATATTCCAATTACATCCCGAGATATTGCGACGCGAAGTTGACGCTTGAAAAACCCGAAATACGCTGCTAGCGCACGTCCTGAGACTCAGGCGAGAACCCCATGCTGATCACGACGTGCGCTAGCTGCGCGTATTTCAAGCGTCAACTTCGTGTCGCAATATCTCGGGATGTAATTGGAATATTACGATGCAATCAACGCCATTGTTTATTTTGTCGTGCTATGGATTGCTGAAGAAAAAATGTAGGGTGTCCATTTAAAAAAGACATAAGTTTGTGTTAAAAAAACACATTTGCTTTCGTTTAAGAATGTTTACAAATATGTACATTCATGGGCTCCAGCCGTACATTCATACCGGTGAAAGTCGTTTTCCAATAGCTGTTATTGTTCCAGAGATATTTTGGGTGGACAAGATAGCTCGGACACCCTGTATATTAATGTGAATATCTGTTCGGTATACGCTTATCACGTACGAATGACCAGACGCAGAGACTTAAATATTTGTACAGTTACTAATTTATACCTGAGGAAGGTTTTATAGCGATCTGGCAGTTATCAATAATTTGAAGAAAATAACGCGAAATCCGGAGCAATAATTACGCTTTGTAAATATTTACTTTTTGAAAATCGTTTTATTCCTTGCATTGTAGCTTGAGGGTTGATAGTGATAAAAGGATGGAGTATTTTGGGATGGAAAGTTATTGTTGTATGTAAAATTCTGCGCGCGCGCGCGTGTATGTGTGTGTGTGTGTGTGTGTATGTGTGTGTGTGTGTGTGTGTGTGTGTAAAGTGTTAATATTTCGGTCTGCAGCGAAAACTACAGAACGCAAAAGAATGGTCTGTGTGTAATTGTTGTCGGAAGTCTCCCGTTCAACACCACAGCAGTTCCATGCCGATAGCTATAAAGTGGTTGAAAGTCGTCAAATTATAAAAAAAAATCGGACTGAAGGTTAGCGATGACGTTTGCGACTCTACAGCAAGGAAGTCAAATACAGCGAAACGTGATGCCAAGACCATATCTTTGGTCTATGCATGCTACAGTGTCTTCAGCTCTTTCTCTCTTAGTATAAGCATACGAACAAGGAAATATAAGAATAAATAGATAAAGCAGTAAAAAGCAATTTCTTTTAATACATCTCTCTAAAAAAATCGATCTGACGTTTCGCGCATTATCTATCATAATCAACCAACACGCGAGTGGAGCCACGGGCTTAAGCTAGTATATAGAGGTGTTTGTGCCTATATTTCACTCTGCATCCAAAACTACAAATCGCAAGCGAATAGTGATTGTATTTGGTAGTTGGTATCAGTCTCCCATTGTGCACTATGGTGGTATTGGGTTGATTACGATAAGTGGGTGGAAGATATTACAGTCGAAAGTTACCGAGTTATATAAAATTCTACGTAAGGGTGTCAATATTTTGCTCTTGACCAAAAACTACACAGTGGAAACGAACGATCTCTAAGGGTTTTTGTAGTAAAAAGTCTTCCTTTGTACACCATGGCATTTCCGTGTCGATAGCTGTAAGAGGGTAGAAGATATAGTGGTTGAATGTCGTCAGCTTATATAAAATTCGGATTGAAGACCAGCGATGACTTTTGAAACAGTATAATAGCAATGACGTTACATACAGCGAAACGTGATGCACTTACTTCAGTTGAGGTATTGGCAGATGCTGTAACTGGCTACAATTCATAAATCAAATGTAAATCATCGCCTATTAATAGTCAGTTGAAGCACTTACAACCTCTAAATACGAAACACCTGATGATGGCATTAAATTCCGAAAGATATCTTGTGTGATATATAAATAATTAATTGCAGTGTTTGGACTATCCTTTCGCATTAAAGTAGTTTGTAAGCCTAGGGAGTGATAACCACAGTAGTAAAGTCCTATAGATTTACAAACATTTGAACAATTTTTGTATCTGAACGAGAGGAGGGGATTCTCAAAGACAGGGTAGTGTGGATAGAGGCAGGTGGAGCCAGCGGTGGGTAGACGGAGGGTAAAAGATGGACAGAGAGAGGGGTTGAGAAGGTGGACCAACAAAGGAATAACCGTGCAACACTGTTCTTTATTTATTGTTACATTGTTAATTAGTTGTAAGTAGTCTGTTGCCCCGTAGTGAGATGTCATTTTGGCGTGGAGTTGGGGATGTAGGGCTTTCAGGCTTGCGATTCGGTTGACAGCCATCTGTGATTCAGAAAATAACATTCAGCATCATTGATGGGTACTTGAAGTCCATTTAAATATGGGAATGGATCCTCGAAAAAGGTCAGAAATTAAAAAGATTACAAAACATCTTCCTACAAGAGGTTATTATACTTGTAAGTAATAATCTGTACACTTCTTTTAGTATTACTAGATTTTTGTAGGATAAAGTAACGCCCGATTGTACGTGTTGCAGAATGGTGGAGCCAAGGATGGCTTCGATATGAACGTGGCGCCGGCATGGCAGAAGGGCTACACCGGCAAAGGAGTCGTCGTTTCCATCCTCGATGACGGCATCCAGACCAACCATCCTGATCTCGCCCTCAACTATGTGAGTACCCTTACTACATTGACTGGCTGCGGGGCTACTGCTAACACTAGGTGGATTATTATGTTTAGTGTCATACAGTTCAGCGGTTTTCACCCTCGTGAACTCCGAAAGAATAGTGGACAAAGTGATATAAAGAAGTAAGGAATGGATAAAGTTTCAGGTCTCGCCACTGAGTCTTCTACAAACCCGAAAGACATCACTGCTGTCAGTGAATGCTGATACTTGGAACCAGCTTCATTGTTAACATCGCGAAGGGAACTCCACAAAATGGACACATACAGTCGGGTTGCTCGCAAAGGGCTATGGAATTAACAGCACGTCTCTAATGGAGTAAACAATACTGGTGCTGTGCGCACAAACTAAGTTGACACTCTCCGCTGTAGCTGAAGGGAGCAGCTCTAAGTGGTGGCCTTTACGGGATCCCCATCAACCTCCGCGGCCGAGTGTCAACATAGTGTGTGCGGACAGTAGTTGACAGTAGCTGACCTTACTCACACAGTCTGGGTATTCGACCTCTTTTTTAAAAAAAATTATCTAAAGCATACCGTTAACCGACGAATAAGTGAGCAGTTTAACCTGCACAGTTTAGACTTTCACAAAAAGAAAATACGATGAAGTAAATTAGCGTCTCAGCTATCACACCCTGGACCAATTTTGCTAGTCGACCATCGTTTGCGAATAATCTACAAAAAAAGAAAAAGAAATTTGAAACTTTGCGTGACGTTTAGAACGACACGCTTCGGAGAAAAAACGCAGACAGCAGACATAGTTCAAAGGATAAGCCGCCTGCATGTTATGCAGAAGGTTGTGAATTCAGATGCTGTTATAGTCTACAAAATGTTTAGTTTTCATATACTCATCGAATCAACTTTAATCAATTTTATTCAATTGCATCGTTTAAATGTGGTTTTTTTTTTATTTTATTTTCTATACTTTGTTAACATTGTGTCAATTTCTCATTAGCTCAGACTCTTTTACTGTAATACTGTTAAGAATCTTGGTGCATGTGATTTTAATTACATTTACGTATTAACTATCTATTTACTGTCTTCTGCTTTGTCGTATGACACTTATTCATTATTTATAGCCCTATATTCGCTTGATTTTCCCTTTATTTATAAAAACGTTTTTCGTTTAAATCTTCATCCACGTTAGTTTTGTCTGTAGTACAAAAATAATTTATCCATTTCGGCTTTAAATGTTTCTATGAGGTTTATCATTCGAAAAATAAATCTTATAACCAAAAATACATATTTTAGCCGTACTATACAGCTACAACAAACATATTATCTAGTTGTTTATCTTTTTATCGATAGAGTGCCAATTTCAAATGCATGGATACTCTTACAAATTAATGAAAATCATTACATAAAAACCGTTAATTGAACTAGCACTATCATGTGTATGCGGAACGAATGTTAAAGGAAAAGATGGAGATAAATCGTTAAAGTAACGCGCACCAGGATTCTAAATTAAAAAGGAATGTCTGTGAATGTTTGTGTAAAACTTAAAATATTTATTTGACAAATGATTAGAAATAGAAACATTTCGATAACTAAATAGCATTAATGACCAAAGTCGTTTTGATGGAGACTGGAAAATTTAAAAAAGATTGAATTACATTAAAATAACCAAAATTTAAGACACTTATACGATTTGAATTCATAATCTTTGGCTCACGAGGCAGGGGACTTACCAACTACAGTTCGCTGCCTATCGGCGTTTGGTCTGTATCTCTACAAGGTCACGCAAAATGCAACTTTTTTTGGTCAATTATTTTTAGATGATAGTTTATCAGGATGAACCTTCGGCCATGCAGGTAAATGTGATTTACAGAGTATTCATGTAGATGCAGATGCTACATTGTCAAACCCAGACACCACATGATATGACATCCAAAGTAAGATATGTCACATACACAATAAGTCTCGCCAAACGCGGGAATTTCATAATGGAATGTAGGAACACTTACCCATAGCAGATAATATGTGCCATATGCAAATTTGGATCGGTCCGGCAGTCGAGTGCAGATAGCGTAATGGTCGACTCTACTGCTCAGGAAAAGCGAGAAACTGAGATTCGGGTCCCGGTGCGGCCCAATTTTTCATGCGTCACCAGTATATGTTGCTGACTCACATTCGCAATTGCGGGTACATTTTTTTGGAGCTGCCAGTTGTTATAGTCCGCTTCACGTGGGAAGGCACGCCGGTTTTCAGCCGTTCTGCGCATCCCCTCTCCATTTCCGCACAGACAGCCAATAATGTTAATACTCTAGGCGTAGCAAGCAGAGTTTTACAATCTATATCTATAAATGTGAATGTCTGTTCGGTGTTCGCTTATCACGTCCGAATAACAAGATGCAGGGACTTAAATATTTGTACAGTTACTAATTTATACCTGAGGAATGTTTTAGGCACGGTTTTATAGCGATCTGATAGATATTTACTAATTTGAAGAATAT
Source organism: Locusta migratoria (assembly GCA_026315105.1). Classification (NCBI taxonomy): domain Eukaryota; kingdom Metazoa; phylum Arthropoda; class Insecta; order Orthoptera; family Acrididae; genus Locusta; species Locusta migratoria. The sequence goes on from CM048749.1 coordinate 250,717,028, forward strand.
AACGCGAAATGTGGAACAAGAATTACTCTTTGAAAATGGTTTTATTGTTTGCATTGCTGGTTGAGGGTTGATAATGTTAAAAGGGTGAAGTATATTGGGATGGAAAGTTTTCAGTGTGTATATATATATATATATATATATATATATATATATATATATATATGTGTGTGTGTGTGTGTGTGTGTGTGTGTGTGTGTGTGTGTGTGTGTGTGTTAATATTTCGCTCTGCAGCGAAAACTACAGAACGCAAACGAATGGTCTGTGTGTAATTGTTGTCCGAAGCCTCCCGTTGTAGACCATAGCAGTTCCATGTCGATAGCTATAAGGAGGTGCAAGATATGGTGGTTGAAAATCGTCGAATTATAAAAAAAATATTGGACTGAAAGCCAGCGATTCCGTTTGCGACTGTAGCAAGGAGGTTACATACAGAGAAACGTGATGCCACAGACAATATATTTGGTCTATGCGTGCTACAATGTCTTCAGCTTTTTCTCTGTAAGGGTAAGCATACGAATAAGGAAATATAAAAATAAATAAATAAATAAAGCAGTAAAAAATAAATTTCTTTTAATACATCTCTTTAAAAGAAATCTATTTGACGTTTCGTGCATTACAGCAAGTGATCAATATGTGATATTATTACAATCATTATTGTTAAATTTCGTGATTGGATTCTTCGAAACGAGTGCATTTTTACGTGTGATTTCTTATTTCTTATATATTCTCTGATAAATGTAACATGTTTTAGAAAAAAAGAGATGGACAGAAAGAGAGAGAGAAAGTGTATAGGAAAAGCACTAACTCAAGGCTCGAATAAATAAATAAATACCCGAGCAACGCCGGGTTTCCAGCTAGTAATTATATATTTGTGACGTTACAGCGTTCAAAAAATGTTCAAATGTTTGTAAATCTATCGGACCAAACTGCGTGGTCATCAGTCCGTAGCTTACAAACTACTTAAACCTAGGTAAACTAACCTACGGACAACACACACACCCATGCCACAGGGAGGACTCGAACCTCCACGGCGAGCGACCGCGCGCTCTGCAGCGAGACGCTTTAGACCTCTCGGCTACTCCACCGCGGCCTTGAAATTTTGCGGCGGGAGACGTGCAGGGATGAGTCCTCTGCAGTCGGGCTGGTCACTGTGTCCTCAGTGGTGGAGTGGTCAACGCGCCTGCCTAGTAAGCATGAGATCCCGGCTTCGAATCCTGGCCGGGCACAAATTTTCATTCGCCGCACTTGGATATTCCATCTAAACCTAGTAAAGTGAAGCCATAACAGATCGCAAATGCGATTTATTTCATTTTTACGATAATGTTTCTCCCACGAGCTCCACCGTTGATGTAGTTGGTACTCGGCCGTAGCTGGTTCCTTCTGCGCATCCCCTGTCGCTCCGCGTCTATGCTCAGAAACGCCTTCCTACACGGCGCGAACTATGTGAATGTGAGACGACGAGTAACGGAATAAATGACGCCATAGGAAAGTACGGAAGCAGAGAACAAACTGGTAGCGAGACGTAGTTAGTTGGGGAGATGTGTGCGTTGATGCGCCGGCCGGGCTGTGGCGATGGACGGCGCGGTGGCGCCGTAGAGCCTGGGCCAGACGCTTCGGAGGCCGCGCCGTGCCCACGCATAATTGAGGCGCTGCCGCCGCCTGTTTGCTCTGTGCGGCTCCCAACTCATTAGCCTGCCCCCAACCCCCAAACCCACACCCAACTCCTCAAACTCCGCCTCCGCCTCTGCTACCTACCTACCTCCAGACCCGCCGCGCCGCGAGCGTCTTGCTCCAGATTAAGGGCGAGACACTGTAAGCCCAGGTGCGATATACGGGGTGCCGATGTCTCCCAAGTGCGTGCAGTATTCCTCCTCAACGGTGTGTTTGTTCCAGCGAGTAAGTTGGCATAGGAGATAATACGTAAGCTGATGTAGCTGAAGGTTCCTCCTGCGTTTTAGTAGTATTATAGTCCGCTTCACGTAGGAAGGAGACATTCTCTTTGTGGTGCTTTTTATACTACACTACAACCACAATTTGTATAATCAAAATATCCACGGCTGTACTGCCGGTCTATAGTGTCCAAATTCGCACAAGTGAGGACCTCATAAACCGTGACTGTGGCTATAATCTTAGCAAAGCTTGGGAACCAGCAATTGGGTTAATTAAGAGTAAATCTAGCAAACGTAACGAAGTGACGACCACGGCGGACAGAGCCCTCAAACCGACGTCATCTCAGACGCCGTCGCAATCGGTTCCACTGCGCGGCCGCGGCGTGGGGCGCGGACCGCGGAGGGGTCGCTCCGCGGGGGCGAGGGTATTTAAATGGCCCTCTACCGGGCTAGAGCCCAGTTCCCTTCAAGCAGCCGTAGCGTGCGGATCTCCGTGCCGGCTCGTCTCCAGGAGCTCAGTCCGTCAGTTCACCTGATGATGGCGACATGTATGATCGCCGAATATTGTGCCCATTGGACACTATAGACCGGCAGTACACCCGTGGATATTTTGATTATCAAATACGCCGGGAGAAACTGAAGAATAACATTTTGTATCACCTTATTGTCTCGGTCGTTCAGTGGTAGATCTCGTAGGTTTAATAGCTCGCCTGCAATTTTCTATTTTACGAAAGCATTAAGACGATGGGTTCTTCAACGTCTTAAAATAAAAAATGACACATTTCATTTTATATATTTTTATTCATATTCTTGATGAAGCACACAAACAGAAGCTGACATGTTTGAAGTAAGACTAACAAGGAAAGTACTTGAACTGGAACAAACACACATACACCAAAATCGTATGAGAGACAATGTAAAGGTCCCTTATTGCACTAGTGATACTTCCTTATCTGCAAAACTCCTCAGTCGTCCGTTAGAGGCCTCTGCGTGTGCCTTGCCACATTGCACTTTGACCTGTCGGTTCGCCAGTAGGGACGGTGCAGTGTGTCTCCGAAGTCGCGTTTTGTGATGTTATCTGTGTGGTGAAGCGTTAGATGGGGCGGCGATTGGGAATCATTCCTGATAATGTATTGCGGTTAGTTGATATGAAGTTACGAAGAACCCTTCTTCGTGAAGATGGTATTTCTGTAGAAGATAAATCATTTGCATGCTTTCTCGTATCTGTTATGGTACAGAAATGTGAGCATAAGTTAGATGCTGTTGTTACAAACTCATAATAATGATAATAGGGGTGATAATGACGAACAACTCATTGCAAGCGGTAGTGCTACGGTAAGTGCGGGAAGAGGCTATGGAAGCAGTGGCAGTGAATACCAACAGTCTTTCGGGAAGAAGGTTAAAGCTGCAACTATCATCACTGATTTTGATGAAAATTCGCTAGAGAACATGATTATTATATAAGTTACAGTTACGATATTTGCATTACGTATGGCGTCTACAGTGCTGTCTAGAGCATGGTTGCAGAGCTTTGCAGAAAAACGACACCCACCAGCAGATTGAGGTGTACGTAGAGATCCTGTAGCCAAACGTTTATTCGAGGCCATGTACTTTTACTTGTAAGACTGACTGTTCTGCATGACGACTAAAGTAATAGTAAATGTCGACTGCCTTAAGTCTGCTTAACTACGACTGCTTGAAGTAATACTTTGTTCGCGCGTATTCATACCTGTTATAATTTCTAGAACATTCTAGAACACGGAAATTAAAATTATAATTATTTAATAATGTGTTTGTAGAACATAAATGAATCTTGCTTCAAGTAAAGATACACAAAATTATGACAAATGTAATGATAGGATTTTCGTATCAAAACAAAACAAAAGATCGTAAGTAATTTACAATTACAGTAGTAGACAGGCTTGTTTACACTATTTAAAATGGTTAAATTAAGGTAATTATGCAGTTTTACAGTCAGCAAAGTATTACATTAAGGTCAGTACATTACAAGACACGTCAGATAATGTTAGTTGGAAATTTGATTAGCAAAACTATTATAATTGCGTAATATTAATGCTATGATTTTATAAACATGAACATTTTAACAAAATCCAATAAAATACCTTGCTATTGATGCAGTTAGACACTCTTGTATCTAATTATAATGTATTATGAATGATTTTGTGATTATGCATAAAGGAAGGCTTAGTTATGATGGGTATCGATCGATTGATTAATCCAAACAAACGGAATTTTATAGGGTATATACGTTACACCCTCCATTACTGCAGAGACTGCTAATAACATTCATTCTCTAGGCGCGTGGCTAGCCCCAAGCAGCAACAACGTTTCTCCTGCAGGCTCCACAGTTGGCGTTTGGCCGCAGCTCTTCCGCTCCATACTTCTCCTATCGCTCCACTTCTATGCGATGAAGTGCCTTCCTGCATGACACGAACTATAGTGTGACAGATGAAACGGAATATCGCCCCCAATTGTGCGATTGGATTTGAGATTTCCTATCAGAAAGTACACAGTTCGTAGTAATTGACGGTAATTCATCTAGTAAAACAGAAATGATATCTGACTCTCCCCAGGAAAGCGTTATAGGTCCCCCGCTTTTACTTGTGTTTATAAACGATTAAGGAGACAATCTGAATAGCTCCCTTAGACTGTTAGCAGATGATGCTGTCGTTTATCGGTTAGTGAAGTCAACTGAGGATCAAAAGCAACTACGAAGCGATTTAGATCAAATTTCTACATGGTGCGAAAATTGGCAGTTAACACTAAATAATGAAAAGTGTGAAGTTAATACACATGACCACTAAAAGAAATCCGCTGAACTTCATTGGCCCGATAAATCAGCCAAACCTTAAGCTCGTAAATTCTACCAAATACCTAGGAGCTAAAATTACGAACAACTTAGACTGGAGAGAACACATAGAAAACATTTTGGGGAATGCGAACCAAAGGTTACGTTGCATTGGCAGAACGCTTCGAAGATGCACCAGCTCCACCAAAGAGACTGCCTACATCACACTTGTGCGTCCTCTCCTGGAGTACTGTTGGCCAGTGTGGGACCCTCACCAGCTGGGACTGACGGAGGACATTGACAAGGTTCAGAGAAGGGCAGCTTGTTTTGTTCTATCACGTTACAGAAGGGAAAGCATCACGGAAATGTTGCACGATTTGACGCGTAAATCATTAAAAGAACGCCGTTATTCGTTGCGGCGAGGTGTTTTTGCGAAATTTCATTCACCGACTTCTGAGTGTGAAAATATTTTGCTAGCACCCACCTGCATAGAGAGACATGACCATCCCAATAAAATAAGAGAAATCAGATAGAAAACAGAACGATTTAGGTATTCATTCTTTCCGCGCGCTATTAGGGAATGGAACGATAGAGAAAGGTTATGGAAGTGGTTAATGAATCCTCTGCCAGGCACTGAAATGTGATTTGCAAGAGTATCTATGTAGATGATAACGGGGATAACAGGCATTGTTCTACTGAATAATAAAAAGGTGTTGGAAGATGAAATACTACTAGGATAAATCACCCAGATCCAGAAGGTTCAATTTTGTTACTAATCTTATTCCTTTAATAAGTGAATAAATTTTCATCAAATGTTCAAAATTTTCTAATGTTCGTAAAGCTAAGGGACCAAAATTCTGAGGGCATCCGTCCCTAGACTTCCAAACTACTAGGACTAAAAGTCATTCAATAATTAAAGAGAGAAATTGATCTGAAGAAAAAACTATTTTTTTGCAGAACAGTACTTTTTCTACTTTTCAATATAATCCCGTTGAACATTTATGCACTTCATTCAGCGGGCTACAAGGTTTTTTTTTCAGGTGGTAAGAACTGTTTATCTTGATGTTAGAACCAATTTCCCCGCAAGATTTTTCACATTCTCGATGTCCTGGAACCTTTTACCCACGTAATGCCTCTTTCAGTGCAGCAAACAAATGGAAATCAATAAATGCCAAATCAGTTCTGTAAAAGGGGTGGAGCAGTAATTCCAAGTCCTCTTTGTCGATGGTTTCACGCGTTAGTTGAGCAACGTGAGGACCTGCGTTGTCTTGCTGGGGAATCACAACTCTCCTCTGAGATCCACGACGTTTCTGTCTAGTGACTGTCTTCACCTTGTTTAAAAACAAATCCGAGTGGTACTGGCTGTTCATTGTGCCCTACTCTTGGACGTAATCACAGGAAAACTGGACCTTCAGCGTCCCAAAACACAGTCATTGTGCCCTACTCTTGGACGTAATAACAGGAAAACTGGACCTTCAGCGTCCCAAAACAGTCATGACTTTCCCTGCTGATGCTTGGGTTTTGAATCTCTCGTTTACAGGTCAATTCGTGTGCTTCCACTTCATCCTATGGATTTTTCTTGATTTTGGCTCTTAATAGTGAACCCATGTTCAAATGTTTGTATAGCTTATGGGACTTCATCAGTCCCTAAACTTACAAACTACTTATGAACTAGCTAACTCTAAGGACGGCACAAATATCCATGTCCGAGGGGGCTTCGAACCCCCGACCGTAGTGGCCGTGCTGACCGTGACTGGAGCGCTTCAGCCCCCCTCGGGCACCGCGGCCGGTGAACCCATGTCCCATTACGAGTTAGAGTTGAAGGGGATTTGTGTATCCCTGCTGTAAGCATACGGAATTGTCAATAGGAAAAACTTTGTCATAGCAGAATCGTGAAGGGAAAAATACGTGTGTAGCCATCGTAAGAAAAAGCGAATCCCGCAAACAAAGCATCCGCTACGGGCCCCATAACTAGCGCGGCGCTAATTCGCAGAGCGGCAGTGTGGCAGTGTGCACTGCTGGTAGCGCCAAATGCGCGCATAGCATTTTCCCCTGACTGCAGCGCGGAAACAACACCGCGCAAAACGTCAATCGCAGATGTGCGCGCTCGCCGGCGTTACGCATGCTAAATATTTCCACAGGGCCGACAATAACCGTCACGATTTATACATCGCGGCGTGTAGTGGCAGCGCATTAATCCTGCAGCGGGAGCGAAAATAACCGTAATGCGATTATGGGCAGAACGCGCCGACAGGCGTGTCGGAGCCGCGGCGAAATGCAAAGCCGACAGCGCAAAAAGCGGGGCCGCCGCGGACCACCGATCGCCGGCCTGAAGTCGTAAACAAAGGGCGCCGCAGTGTAAAGATAGCACCGGCGCGCCAACGTGGCGTTTGTGTTCATTGCGATGCGCAGGAAAAGTGCCTTCTAACTGAATAATCGCCCCCAGGCAGCTGACAGAGCGAGTAGGGAACTGACGTTGATCAGCAGATAACGCAAATAACAGTTGCGAGGGGCCGTTTCATGAACAGTGAACACAAGCTTTGGTTCACCTACATACAGACAGTTCGGTAATCTATCTATACTAATAATAAATCTGTAAATGTAGGCCTGTCGCTGTTCCCTTCAATCTTCAAAACTACTGGACGAATCTTCATGCGGTTTTCACAGGAAACATCAGAAAAGTTTGGGTCAACATATAGGCATAATTTTATCAAAATCGGATCGTGGTAAAAACAGATATCGTAATTGTGTTTTCAGTAACCGTTGTCTGTTTTTGAACTGTCAAAAACCTCTTATCCCCAAAACTACTTCACTAATTTACATGGGGTTTTCACAGGTAACTTGAGCGTAACTCTGGACAACACATGGACTTCGTTTTGTAAAAATCGGATCACAAAAAAAACAATATCGTAATTTGAAATATTTTATCAACTACCATCATGTCTGTCTCTTTGAACAGACTGATAACCGTAGCCGTTTAGTCCCTTTAAAAATCGAACCAACTCTTTGAACACGTCTATCTCCTAAACTACTTGACGAATTTTCATAGGATTTTCACACGTAACTTGAACATGTTGTGCGGTTACAAAAGGCATCAATAATTAAAATCGGATCAGAGAAAATAAAGATATCATGATTTAAGCATTTGCTTAAAAGCCATCGTGTATGTCTGTTTGTTGAAGGTAATCTCCAAGAGTACTACACGAACTTTCATGGGGTTTCATAGGTCAATAGGAGAATGACTTCTACTTAAATTTGACATCTTGGCTAGAACAACTGAGTTTATTGACAGAGAAATCCAACAAGGATTTTGTTTTTGCTGACCTAAGTCCGGAACACAAAAAACCATGATTTACACAGGTCTCTGTTTAACCCTTTCGCTACGTTGAACTTCTGCAGAAGTCGGGAGCGAATGTGCTCCACAGCCGGTGGACTGCTGCAGCAGTCGAGTGCTGCCTGTGCCGCCCAGCCGGTGGACTGCTGTAGCAGTTCCGCCTCGCGTCATACAGCGTAATGTAATGCTACTGAAATGTAACGTAAAGCAATTGTAAATAAATAATATTTAACAAGCGAAAAATGCGTTTATAATAATAACGTCCACATCCCACCAGAGCTGAATCCAAAACTTGGATCTTTTAGAATTTACGAAAAAATTACGCGAATTATCTGAAAGAAGGAAGAAAACTGTTTCTATTCCAAATGAATTTTCCCTAATAAATGTATGGTATAAAGTACAATAATTGCGATAAGACTGAGAGTGTTAAAGTAGGACAGAGTAGCGCCGTGGGGAGTGCGGAAAATGCGCCGTACAGCGGGCACGGCCGGGCGCGACTGGCGCTCGTCCACAGCGCACGGCGCAACAATCACGGCGCCGGAGTGAAAGGGTTGCCGGCCGCGGTGGCCGAGGGGACTGAGGCGCTCCAGTCACGGTCTGCACGGCCACTACGGTCGGGGGTTCGAATCCCCCCTCGGGCATGGATATTTGTGCCGTCCTAGTTCGTAAGTAGTTCATAAGTAGTTTGTAAGTTTATGGACTGATGACCCCGTAGTTAAGTCCCATAAGCTTAACAAACATTTGAACATTTTGAGTGAAAGGGTTAACAAACGTTGCGAAGCACGGGCATATAAGCTAGTTCTCTTTATAATTTTGGAAGACTTCAGTACAATATTTTGATAAAGCACTCATGTTGGAAAATGTCATCCCTATGAGCACTGCAAAAAAGAAATTAAATGAAAACAAAAACATTGCCTATGTATTACACACCTATATAGTAAATCACCTATTTCTATATCCCAGTTCAATTAAGAAATATAATACATTAAAATTAGTAACCGGAATAATTGTGATTCCTGTTTATTAATTTTAAAGACTATTTTTAAGACAACTGACCAATAATTTTACTTTTGCCCGCACTTTTGTTTTGGTTTGGCCCGTCACTACTTGTGAGTTTTGTCCCTCTGCATTAGAACATGCCGCCTCTTCGAGCAGCGGAGATGAACTAATGGAAGAATGGAGTAAATTCAACCCCCAAGGGGCTCACGGTTCTATCATGAGTACGTGCGTGGCGAGCACGGGGCCCCGACCTAATGCAGTCTTCCTTCCTTCCTTCCCGGACTGCATTTGTTTACCCCCCTCCCTCCTTTCCTATCCCCACTCCTTCCCCTCCCCACCGGGGACTGATAACCTCAGTAGTTTAGTCCCCCTATCCTAACCAAACAACCCAACCCAACCCAGTAAATACATACCCGGGCAACGCCGGGTTCTGAGCTAGTGATAAATACAAATAGAGGAAAAAAATTGCAATGGCCTATTTTACGGCCTACTTAAGGTTGTCCTGCAGTTTCATGGTTTTTTCTTCTCACATTTCGAAGAAAAATAACAAAAATTGAAGTAATAAAAGTTATGGGCGGTACGATTACGACTCTACTATTTTGATGATGTACATGCACCCAACGCGTAATAGTCTTTCTGACCCTACTGTAACAAACTGCCAAATTTATTTCGCGTATCTGCGGCTCCTTTTTACTGTCCTTCGCCTAAGACTTTGATGTGTCACGGAGAGCAACTATTTTAATACTAATAGCAGCAAACTATATTGTTTAATACAATAATAATTTAAGTTTGAAAACAAACAGTTTTGTGCTACCAATTTTTATTCATTTCCAACTAGTTTTCGGGTTATTAGGCCATCTTCAGGAAACAGCTGACTAGCGGGGTCGACAGTATTTCTTAGGTTACCAAACATTATGCTCTAAGATGTACATAAGTAGTGGATGTCTCGTTCTTCCGATAATGGAAATTTTTTTTCCATTCCTCTCGTGTTATAAATGGTGTTCAATAAACGTGCATCTTATCGGTGTTAACACTTCCTTTATGAATGGGCAAAATTATACACATAACTTTACATACATTGAGCAGTCGCCACACACTCATCGCTTCGGCGCCAACGTTAAGTCGAATTCGGTCTGATGATGATCTCAACGTAGATCCACACTGGTCACCTTATAAATAAAGTGTAAGAACTTTTTGCGAACTTGACTGATATTTTCATTTCGGATCATATATAGTTCGCTGCTTTCCCAATATGATACAATGATTTCCAAACTCATTAACATATCGGAAATACATAATACTGCTGTTTTACAAGAGTGTTAAATTTTATGGGGACCTGACCTACGTTTAGAATTGTCACAGTGAACACACGTTACTTTTGGTGTGCGTCACACACGTTTTTTACATTGTGATTGCGATTCACATATTACATTTAAACAAGGTATTCTTAATTAAATTACATTACAGTATTACAATTTATATATTATTTTGACGTTAGAGTAAGAAAGATAGGAAAAGGAAGTGTATATGTTAATGTAGCAGTATTTAATTATTAATATGGTCTCTGCGGTATACAAATATAAATGGTACACTTTTATTTATATTTTTATAAAAATTAGTCGAATAAATGGTTTGTTTTCAACCTGGAATATGGAATTGTTCTACCAGGAAGCGAAGTAAGAATGTATACATGATGATGATGATGATGAGGCGACCGCGATAGCCGAGCGTTCTGCGGCGCGTCCGCCACAGCCGGCACGGCCACTACGGTCGGGGGTTCGGTTCCCCCCTCGGGCATGGATATTTGTGCCGTCCTTAGTATTAGCTAGTTCATAAGTAGTTTGTAAGTTTAGGGACTGACGACCCCGTAGTTCAGCCCCATAAGGTCTACAAACATTTGAACATTTTTGATTTGAATTATAATAATAATGATGATTTTAATGCAGAAAATTGCGGCGAAATACCGCTAGTCAACAGGATAAAAGGAAGTGGTACTAGCTCAGTGGTTTGTGTTTGAATTAAAATTTTTGTCTCAGGAGATGCGTAGTAGCTTAGTCCGAAGACGTGGTAACGACTGTGTCCTGGTGGCGAAGTGGTCAGCGCAACTGCCTAGTAATCAGGAGACTCGTGTTTGAATACCGGCCTCACACAAATTTTCAGCTTTATCCACTGATTTATTTGAATGTCTACTGACAGGTAACGTCTTACTTTACCTTTTGTATCGAATCATGTTGCCTGTGGATTGCAAATAGTGTCTTTCTTTCAGATTTAGGCAAACGGAAAAAAAAATCGCACTGACGTGTTTTACGGCCCACTTTAGATTTGTAGTTTTATAAGTTTTTGCAAACATTTTGGACCAAAATAATAATCTAAATAATAAAAAATTAATAACTGTGTCTGAAACCCTTGTAAGGGGAAAAAAGTTTAGGCACTGGCGGGTTCCGAACCACTGACCTTCAGCGTCACAGTCCAACACAGTGCCAACTACTCTACAGATAACAGGCACGAATTGCGTTCTTTAATCTCATACTATTGATGGCCGTTGTTAACTGATACTGATATGGCATTTGTAGACACTAGATTATCATTAACGTACGAAGAAGACGTATTTTTGTTAATTCTTCAGTGCTCCATTGCTTTGAAATGACAACGTGTACGTTACAATAAGAAATGTTCAAATGTTTGTAAATCTATCGGACCAAACTGCGTGGTCATCAGTCCGTAGCTTACAAACTACTTAAACCTACGTAAACTAACCTACGGACAAACACACACACACACACACACCCATGCCCCAGGGAGGACTCGAACCTCCACGGCGAGCAACCGCGCGCTCAGCAGCGAGACGCTTTAGACCGCTCGGCTACTCCACCGCGGCGTTACAATAAGAAAATCATCAAATACGCAACGCAATATGGCGTATGCCAGAGACAGTTCTGGGCGAGGAATATCACGTTACATCTGCGAACGGCTGGTTTTCGTTAATTTAATGGAGGGCGTCAAAAGTCCGTTATTTTTGCAAATATCTCTCACACGATACGAGATATGAAAATAACCATAAGAGAGCAAAGTTGTAGAGAATTTTCTTCTCTACAAATTCGTTTATTCAATTTTCGCGTCAGATAAACGGTTTATTTGCAATTAAATTCCATTACAAGCAGCTTTTTTTATTATTATTATTATTATTACTAACGTATTTCTTGTCCGAAATATTTCAAAAAGCGAGGTTCTGGTCTCTGGTAGCTAACAATTATGTCTGTAAAATTTGGTGCCGATCGGTTGAACGGTTCGGTCTAAAAAGTGGGAACAAGTTACAGACAGGCAGACATCGTCATATCGCCGTTTTTTGCAAATCTCTCTGCAACGATGCAAGATATGAAAAAAATGAAAAAAAAAACAACAAACAAACATAATATAACGAAGTTGCAGAGAATTTTCCCCTCTACCAATTAGTTTCTCTATGATTAGGTTATTGAATTTTCGTGTCAGATGCATGGATGGTTAAGCCGTTATTTAAATTTCGAGCTGTCAAAAGACGATCGCAAAGGCCTACTTTTAGTGTTACTACGGTAACCTAAAGTGGGCAAAAAAAAAAAACAAAAAAAAAAAACAGACATATATTGGCAACTTTGTTTTTGTCAGACTCCTGTTCACTTTGTTCTTTAACTGTAATTGATAAATAAGACATATATATCCATTTTAAAAATCACTTACTTTCTTATTTTGTTCCTGTGTACGGATAGTTTAGGTCCTTCCACAGACAGAACAACATTACGGAGTAAACAATTGCTCCCCTGAAATAGTGCAGTACCGAAGTGTCAGTTGAGCTCGAGACTGTCGTTCCGAAAACGAGAATCAAGAACTACTTGGGTGCAGACGTAACTCTTCAATGTTACGGAACTCGCCGGTTCGGAAAGACTGAAGGTTCCGCCGGCGACTGTTTAAGATAGCGGGAGAAAAGAATAAAAAGCGGCGGAAGCTGGTCGTAATAGCATTGCCTGCAGTTGTTACGCTTTACGGGTTTCGGATATCGAAGCCGTTACGGAACTGTCTTTCAGCGCCGGAGAGGTAATTGTGGAGATATTGCGAAGGAAATGGGACTACAATCTGCTTTACGCGACTTGTTCGGAAATTGACTGGGATTGGCTTACCGAAAAGAGTAAGCGGGCAATGACGCGGTTTCCGCGACAGAAGCGGCAGTGCTGCGCCAGGGGAAACAAGGGGAGGGGGGGGGGGGACGTCTGGAGGCAGCCCCCACATAAATTCTGCGCCAAGGAGGTCAGTCGGCCCGTGGCGCGCGTGGGTGCGGTAGCGTTCGCCTTCCCTGCCACGAGGCCCCCGTACCGGTAAATACGATTTACCTCCGGAAAAGTGCGGCTAGCGGATGCTGGCAGTCTACGCAAACGGAGCATCAACACAAGGCTTTTATTTATACTCTTTATTTATGTATTCATTTCGAGTCGTCTGTCTCGTTACTGATTTGAGTGACCCGTCACCAATTTCTGGTCTGCGCCAGTCTCAACGTTTCAGAGTAACGACCTCAAGCACTGCGAGCAGGTACTGACAAGTGACCTGATTAAATTAAGTGATTACTTCCATAATGGAGACTTCAACCAAACCCAAATAAGACTGAGGTTACTGCATTCCACCTGAATAATAAAGAAGCCCAAAGGAAGCTACATGTGACTTTTGACGGAATTGAAGTGCCACATAACTACAATCCGGTATACCTAGGTATCACTCTAGATCGATCCTTGACATTCAAAGAACAGTGCTTAAAGCTTTCAAAGAAAGTTGCCTCAAGAGTGAACTTGCTTCGTAAGATTGCTGGCAGTAATTGGGATGCGGACGCCAATACCCTACGCTCTGCTGCGTTCGCTCTAGTGTATTTTGCTGGGGAATACTGCGCGCCAGTATGGGAAAACAGCGCTCATACAACAAAGATTGACGTCCAACTTAATGAAGCCATGAGGATTATCACTGGCACTGTGAGATGTACGCCCATTCAGTGGTTACCTGTCCTGGCTATCATTGCTCCGCAAGATCTGAGGAGGAAAGCAGCTAAGGTGAAATTGATAAAGAATGTCGAGGCGCACAAGAATTCTCCCTTGTACGATGCTCTAAGCATGTCGTCTGAGATCACGAAAACCTCCCTGGTGTGACACAGAAAGCACCACTTCCTTCGACGTGACCTCCAAGTGGCAAGAACGCTGGAACGAAAATCCACCGCACAATGGCCACCTCGTGCAAGATCCATCCAAGAAGGTTGAGGGATTCCATCTACCACGCCAAACCTGGTCGAGACTGAACCGCATCAGGACTGTCAAGGGAGGTGTGCTTACAACATGAAGTGGGGTTTCCTTCCATCTTCTGACTGTGACTGCGGGGCAGAGGAACAAACCGTAGGGCACATCGTCAAGCAGTGTCCACTGCGTACATTTAATGGTGACTTGGAGACTTTACATCAAGTGACAGAAAGTGCTCTGGACTGGCTGTTAAATTTGGACATTTCCATTTAATTGTATGTATATATTCTTGTATACTTGTAAAAACCATACGATAAATAAAATAAATAATAACGTTTCAGAGCAGCACTTGCACACAGTTTACATAAACGATTTGGGGGGAAAATCTAAGTAGCTCTCTTAGGTTGTTTGCAGATGACACCGTCATTTACCGTCTAATAAAATCATCTGAATATCAAAACCAACTGCAGAACGATCGATATATCAGTATGGTGTAAAAAATTGGCAATTGACTCTAAATAATGAGTCCAATGTTTAATGTTTGTATAGCTTATGGGACTTAATTACGGGGTCATCAGTCCCTAAACCAGAGGTGGGCACAAATCGGCTCAATGAGCAGCGCTCCGGCTCAGGCCGGAAAAAGAGCAGCGTTCGCGTTCGGCCGGTGGTTATCCTAGTTGCCGCTAGAAGTCTGCATGCTTGCTGGCGCACCTGACAAACGTTCGATACGGCGAGTTATAGTACGCCGCGACAGACTCAAACTTGCGAAAGAACGTGATAACTGTGGACATAGTTCGTCTGCTACGACTTCCAAACTCTGCTTCACAAATTCACCGTCACGAAATGGTCGGGAAGTACGGGCTATCAGCAAAGCTATTCTGTAACTAGCAAGAACAGCTGCATCGGAGGATGAGGCATCATATTCCTGTATAAGAAATTAACAGAGTTGTCATTTCAAAGGAAAATTGGTTTTATTAAACGAAAAAACTGTGATTCAGTTATCTCGAAGTAGGTACAGCATTAGAATACATGCCTCTACTTCACTTCCTTCCTCGCGTAGATTATTAAGAAGATTAAGTCGCATTTCACCTTCTACATTTCCATACTGGTTGAAGTGATATGTTCTATAGTGGCGTTCTAAATTGTACTTTTTTATGCCTAGTATTTTACCACATACGAAACATTTTGCGCCTCCTTCAGTTTCAGTGAACAAGTAATCACACTCCCAATCAGAGTTGAACTGGAAAATAGAACGCCGCTTTACCGCGCCGATTTGACTAGCCATTTCAACTCCACAGCGTACTGTACCATAACGTAATATTATAGATCATAACGAAAACCCTAAAGTACAAAATTCGAACTAACAGATAGCACTGTTAGCGGTGTCTTCTGAAACAAAACAAAAAATCACTCTTATCTTTATAAGATACTAGCCGGCTCGACTGCACGCGCTGGACGTTTCATAGAAGAGTTTCTAGTATTATGTTTATAAGTTACTTACTTATAAACATAATAGCATTTTTCAGAAGATACCCCTAGCAGTGGAATCTGTTCATTCGAGTTGGATACTAAAGAGTTGGCACTATTATCTTTATAATTTATTTTATAACGCACTCAGCCAGGTGCATTTCTGCGGCTACGTTAGCGCGTTGGCTGCTCATAACGCCATCTAGTCTTTTCAGCAGGAACTACATTATGGACGCCAGCTGCTCGCGGCTCTGCTCCTGCTCGGGCAGGCGGCTCCGAGAGCGCGGCTCGCTCATTGCCCACCTCTGCCCTAAACTTAAAAACTACGTATGAACTAGCTAACAAAAAGGACGGCACAAATATCCATGCCCTAGGGGGGGGGGGGGGGAATTCGAACCGCCGACCGTAGTGGCCGTGCAGACCGTGACTGGCGCGCCGCAGTCTCCTCGGCCACCGCGGCCGGCTAAATAATGAGAAGTGTGCAGTTGTCCACATGAGTACGAAAAGAAATCCGTTAAACTTTGTTTACAAGATAAATCCAATCAAAAGTGAAGGCCGTAAACTCCACAAAATACCTAGGAATTACTTTTACTTCAGACTGAAATTGGAAAGAACACGTAGATAATATTGTGGGAAAGGCGAACCAGAGACTGCGTTTTATTGGCAGAACCCTTAAAAGATGCAACAGAACTGCAAAAGAAACTGCATACACTACGCTTGTCCGTCCATTTTTGGAGTATTGCTGCCCAGTGTGGGATCCTTATCAGGTGGGTTGGACGGAGGACATCGAAAGAGTCCAAAGAAGAGCAGCTCGTTTCGTATTGTCACGATACATAGGAGACAACGTTACGGAAATAATGATGGGAATCATTACAACAACGGCGCTTATCGCTGTGGCGTGGTGTACTTACGAAACTCCAATCGCCAACATTCTCCTCCGAATGCGAAAATATGTTGTTGCATGAGCTAACATTGGTATTATTAGTACAACAGTGTCAACGTCTTTTGTAAGGTACTCTTGTTTTCATGACGACGTGGTCAAAATTTCCTCAGGATTGGAGTAAAATTGTAGATTCGTATAAATTGCAAACAAACACACAAAGGGGGACACTTACTTATACGGCATGCAAAGGTAAAGTTAAAAATCGGTTTATGTACTAATATAGATATGCCTCAAAGGAGTAGCAGCAGTATGCCCCTTTTTTTATTTTTTTTTTCTTACGCTCTGTGTGGTGGGATGCCTTTCGAAGGAATAAGCGTCAAGTGTTACCTTTTGTTTCCCTTCATTCTTAGATTTTTCATCAGTTTGTTTGGGTCTTTCGTATTCCTTTTTTTTTTTTTTTTTTTTGTGTGTGCTTTTTTCCCCTTCACACTACCCTTCTGTATGAAAGCGAAGAAAACAGACAAAAGAAATTCAAATCGATTTTAGGCGAGACTATTCAATATACATGATGTCCCATTTATCTAGACATTTTCGGAACAACAGCAGCTATTGTAAAACGGCTTTCACCATTATCAGTGTAAGGTAGCGGCTCATGAATTTAAATATTTAGAAACATTCGAAAACGATATCATACATGTAATTTTAAACGGACACCCTGTATCATTTCATCAGCTCTCTGTAGCATGACAATTCACATAAACTGTGGCGATGATTACATCACAATACACCAATTATATCCCGAGATATTGCGAAGCGAAGATGACATTCGAAATACGCGAAACACGCGTCTAGCGTACGTCCTGACAGGCGAGAAACCTTTGCTCAGGCCGTGCGCTAGCTGCGCGTTTCGCGTATTTCAAGCGTTAACTTTGCTTTGCAATATCTCAGGATCTAATTGGCGTTTTGCGATGGAATCAACGCAATTGGTTTGTGATTTGTCACGCTATACATTGCTGATAATATAGGGTGTACATTTAAAAACACAAGTTTGTGTTAAATGACACATCCCTTCTTTTTAGAAAGTTTCGAAATATTTACATTCATGAGCCCTTGCATTACATTGCAAGCCGTTTTACAATAGCAGTTGTCCCAGAGTTACTTTGGGTGGTAAAGATAAATGGGACACCCTTTATATACCGGGTGTCAGTATAAATTTCAAAACTGAATAAATAATGGATTAATGTAGATAGAGAGGTAAAAATTGATACACACGCTTGGAATGACATGTGGTTTTATTAGAACAAAGCCGCGGTGGAGTAGCCGAGCGGTCTAAAGCGCCTCGCTGCGGAGCGCGCGGTTGCTCGCTGTGGAGGTTAGAGTCCTCCCTGGGGCATGGGTGTGTGTGTTTGTCCTTAGGTTAGTTTACCTAGGTTTAAGTACTTTGTAAGCTACGGACTGATGACCACGCAGTTTGGTCCGATAGAATTACAAACATTAGAACAAAAAGTTAGAAAAAAATGACGAAGTAAAAACATTGAGAGTCGCAGTTAACAAGCTCTCTCTACTAAAATCCTTCTAGGTCATAGGTTTTACTCTCGATTAATCTGGTGTAGAATGTTTCGGTAACAGTGTATGCACCGGTTCTGTAAGACAGTTGTTTAAAACAAGACTGGCATTCAAGTGAATCTTCCGATTGGAACTTACAGTGCCTCGCCATAACGCCGGACATACTTTACAGTGCTGTTGACAACATTATTCCTCGACTACAGCTATTGTTGAGGAATGATGGTGAACATATTGAGCATTTCCTGTAAAGAACATCATCTTTGCTTTGTCTTAATTTGTTATGCTAATTATTGCTTTTCTGATCATATGAAGTGCCATCTGACCGACCTTTATTGAACTTTTTTTAAAATTTTGGTTCTAATAAAACCCCATGTCATTCCAAGCATGTGTGTCAATTTTTACCTCTCTATCTACATTTTCCGTGATTTATTAAGTTATCAAATTTATAGTTTTTGATCACCCGGTACTAGAGGTAACTAGTGCCTTAACTGAGGCATCAACGCTAGTTGATCTGCGTGACTGATGATATGCGACCTGCGGGAGTTTGTTTGCTCACCAGAAGTTTGGCAATGGGCTGCGCTCTTGAGGCGTGAAAGCACTCTGTTGTCGAGATGCTGTGTGAGCGCGGCACCTGTATCAATACGTGACGCGCGTGAAGCCTCGCCGACCAGGGGGAGCGGCGGGGCCCGCCTTTCCCAGTAATCCCTGCAGCGCTGCTCCGCCGGTCGCGACCATCGCCGCTCACGGCTGCCATCGATTCGCTAATGGATCGCGCTGTTTACGGCTGGACGCAGTGCCAAAGCCCCGGCGCTCGCTCTCTCTCTCTCTCTCTCTCTCTCTCTCTCTCTCTCTCTCTCTCTCCCCATCACGAGGATGAGCAGCTCCAGCCCCCACGTGCGTCCCGGCCCTCAGTGACCTGCCCCCTCTGGTTTTAGCAGATCACCCCTGAGTCCGCTCGAGATTGTTCCGACTAAGGCCAATAAGGAGAACTCGTGGGTATCGAGATACAGCAATCAGCCGAAGCTATTCGATGGAAATCTCAAGATTTCTCAGGAAAACATACTTTGAAATCTTTCAAATCCGTTTATTTACGTATAATAAAGGTGAAATTTTCGAGTCACCGTCAGCCGGCCGCTGTTTCCGAGCGCACAGCGAATCCCCCCTCCAGCCCTCCTCCAGTATGTATATTTGTGCCGTCTTTAGTATAAGGTAGTTGATAAGTAGTTTGTAAGTTTAGGGACTGATTACCGCGGAGATAAGTCCCATAAGCTCTACAAACATTTGAATAGTCATCGTTATCCATCAGGATAAATTCAACGGTTAGAATCCCACCATTGTTAATCTTTTTGTTTTTCTTACGTACACAGTTTCAATACAGAATTCATCTAATATATTGTAATTGACACACGTGATCGTAAGTTTTTGATGAAAACAGTACGTCTTTTGTTCATTACTAATTTTCAGTATTCAAATTAAAACACACACACACACACACACACACACACACACACACACACGCGCGCGCGCGCACGCTCACGTTACATTCTTAATAGTACGTGGCCGGCCGGGGTGGCCGAGGGGACTGCGGCGCGCCAGTCACGGTCTGCACGGGCACTACGGTCGGGGGTTCGAATCCCCCCTCGAGCATGGATGTTTATGCCGTCCTTCGTGTTCGATAGTTCATAAGTAGTTTGCTTCACAATTCTAGAAACATTTTACAGTATTCCTCAACAAATGAAATTTGTTTCACTGAAACCATCATTGTTAACAAACTTTTATAAAATATTGAAAATTAAGAATGAACAAAAGACATAATTTTTATGAAATGTGTACGACACGTTAATAACCAAATATTTGATAAATTTTATTTTCAAATGGTGTTGGTATTCAAACACAACGAAAAAAATAAAATTAAAATAGTTACGTGTTCTTACCATCTCCTAAGATTCGTCCATTACCGAATCAGTACACTACCGACAGCCACGGCGACCGTCGAAGGCTCTGACGATATTGCAAGTAATTAAACTACCTAAAGAAACTCCCAAGTTGATTTTCTCTATAATTTTTGAATTTCAACAAGTGGCTTTCGTTAAATTTAATTAAATGCGATTTGCTTCACGTCCCGTGAAGTTAAAAAGAGAGAAAAAATGGATATATCCGATACCCATGTGGTCTTTTTGGCTTACCCTTTAATATTTATATTTTTCATTACAATGCATGAAAGCGGATGCTTTCGTGCCTTTACTTTTGATTTGAACAGAAGTGGAGCAAGGAAGAATCTGCTGCCCTCATTAACTCCATTTGGCGTGGAACCCGACTAGTGCTTCACTGCAGCTTGGAAGTTATTAAATGGTACCATCTTACAGCACTCTATTTCGATTTTGTTGCCCGCACTGCAAGGAACGGAACCCGAACTAAAATCATACAGCATGACTGGAGAGATGGGACAGTTTACGAAGTAGGTCACGGAGCGCAACATTTTCCTTCTGAAGAAGCCGAACTCCTGCTCTCGTTTCGGACTGCCAGAGACCGCTAACAGCACATCCATTTTGACAGTGTTTCAACAGCGGAATGTGAAGAGTTCCTCGTGGTTCGCAGTAAAGCGAACTGCAGTCTACCACAAAAGCTGCGCTGTCTGTATGCAACCCAGTTCGCAGTAGAAGCTGAAATTTAGTTTAGCTAAAAACTAGTGACAGTGAGATCGCTTATTAATCGCTTGAGAAAGTGAATATAGACAATAAACTAATACATTTTGGAGAAATTGTAAGGGTTAAATAAAAAAATTAAATAAAATTTTTCTTTCTAGAGATCGTATGCATTATCCTTTGTATGCTTAAAAATTTTATAATTGTACTCGAAATAATACTTCAGTTTGTTAATGCGAGGGGGCTCCGAGGGTACTTTCCACATTATTGCAGTACGGCAAGTAACTTCTACAGAATGTTCAGCTCCACGTCGAAATGATCAAGTTGGAAATTGCAGGATGCAAACCCTGCTCTCTCAAATCTTTTCCCACTTCCTTGAGACTTTGGTCAAATTGTGAGCTAGACTGGACGTAGGGTTTGGTGAGTACCGTCATAATTGAATGGTGAATCTGTAGGCAGTTCAAACGGTTTTGCTATATACCGTAAATCCTGTTGACTACGTACTTCAACTTTTGAAATACCTTACGGCTACCGCATTACTAGAGTCGCATAGTGAACGTGTTTCGCGTTACGCAGTGCAGTAGAGCTATTTATGCAGCAGACGGGGAACACGCCCGCCCTTCTGACTAAGCGCCACTCGTAACCTGCATTTATCTTACTATGGGACGACATACCTAAGTTCCTGAATAAATTAAAGGTTAAGCAGTCAATGATCCCAATATTGGCTTGAACATCAGAATGCTTTACAGGCATAATCCAGTTTCGAAATTTTCTTGTGTCAGAAAATAATAGATAATCCTATGAAGAAAGCTTGAAACGGTAACATCTTGAAAAAATTGAATAAATATGTGAGTGCTTGAAAGTCAGCAGTAGCAGGTGGCATGGAATTATTCAAGGTAAACGTTTTAACGCTTATTACACATAACAGCCAAGAGTACTGATTCTTTTTGTCTGTGGTCGTTATTGATGGTGTTGTATACAGGAAGGTGTCGTCATTGAATGACAGTAGTAAGATGCAGGATAATTTAAACCGTATTTCTAGGTGGTGTGAGAAAAATGACAGCTAGCTCTAAACTTAGAAAAATGTAACGTGATGCAGATGAGTGGGAGAAACTATCCTGTAATGTTTGAATACAGCATTAGCAGCGTGCTGCTTGGCAGAGTCGCCTCAACTAAATATCTAGATGTAACGCTGCACAGCGAGATGAAATGAAAAGACAGTCGTAGGTAAGGCAAATGGTCGAATTCGGTTTATTGAGAGATATTTGGGAAGGTGTGATTCGTCTGTAAAGGAGACCGAATATAAAACGCTTGTATGGCCCCGTCTTAAGTACTGCTAAAGTGTTTGGGATCCCAACCAGATCGGTTTAAAGGAGGACATAGATCAGAGACGCGTAGCTAGGTTTGTAACTGGTAGATTCAATCAATGCGCAAGTGTTACTGAAATGCTTCGGGAACCCAAATGGGCGTCACTGGATGGAAGGCGACGTTCTTTTTCGAAAAACACTGTTAAAGAAATTTAGAGGGTATAACACTCCTTTTTCCGTAAAAATACATAATTACCTTATTAGTTACGTGTGGAAGGCAACAACGCCGTTTCCTTACAATTCCATGCCCCTGAGCCCATATTTAGCACGGTGATTAATAAAATTGCAGGTTCGATGATATGGATTCGGGACAGGCTAACACGTATTGGAACAGGTGAGTATTAAGTACAGTTGGTTACTGTCGGAAACTGAGAACATAATATTTTAATAGCAAGTAACCATCAGTGCGCAACACTCGCGGTCCATACAAAACTGGCATAAACTACAACTCATAATTTTCTTATTATAGAAAAAGTTCAACTTAGTACCATTTTGTCTAGCAGCAATCCAACATCTAACTCCAAGTAAAAACGACTGCTAGTAGATGTCAACAGCAACTGAGAACGACGGAGAGCACCTGAGAGAAAGGCTGTCGCCTCAGCAGTCAGCAGGCCTCTCCTCTACACGTGAGCGCTCTGCTCTGCTCTGCTCACACTCGCGGGCGCCCTCTGGCGGCCCGTATCGCGACCGCTCACGTCCACCACTGTTTGCGACCTTTCCAGAGATGTTACAAGGGCCGGAGTTGTGAAGCGCACTGTAGAACAATTCCACTGCCGAAAACTTGCATTTCGCGTAAAGAACAGAAAGATACAGCCAGAGAGATTAGGCTTTGTGCAGATGAGTACAATCATTCGTTTTTCGCTTGTTCTATATGGGAGTGGAACAAAAAAGCAAGTATATAGTAGTGGTACTGTACTGGGTACTCTCCACTTGCGGAGTACGTATGTAGTTGGAAATTACCGGTTTCGGCAAGCTATAATGACAATAATATGTCAAAGATAGCTCCGATGATGCCACAATAAAGTGCCGAAACCACTGACGTGTTTTACAGCCCACTTTAGATTCGTAGTTTTATAACTTTTGGAAACATTTTGGACCAAAATAATAATCTAAATAATAAAAAATTAATAAGTGTGTCTGAAACACTTTTAGGAAAAAAAAAATTAGGTAGTGACAGGTTCCGAACCACCGACCTTTGGCATCATATTCTAACGCCTTGCCCACTACGCTACGGGTAGATCAATCCTATAATCTCATACTATTGATGGCAGTGGCGTAACTACGTCACCAAGGGCCCCGGGGCAAAATTGACATTGGGGCCCTCTTTAAACTAGAAACATATAGATGCAAAACTACATCATCGGCTCCTTAGCATCCACTGGAAGACACAATAACGCAAACCTAAAGACTACTAAGTAAATTATTATGTACCAGGCAGCAGATAATATTTAATCATACTCTCTAATATAATTATAATTATGAAAGTTAGTTTGTTATGGTTTCACGCAAAAATAACTGGGTGGATCTGGATGAAATTTTGCAAAGGGATAGAGCTGGACCTGGGTATAACAAACAGATAAAACGAACCCACTGGATAGTTTTCCAAGTTGTTCCATACTAGGCGAATGAAGCCGCAGGCAGAATCTAGTAAAAATAAACAATGAGGAAGTAATACTCAACTACGAAAACATGGCCCCCTGCCGCGAAGCAAACCGGGAACAGCCAAGTCAGGGCTCGCGTGTCTGCGGTGACAGCAGGTGGACTGTTCTCAGTGCCGACAACTCACTACTATATTTGGCCACGATAACTTGACGATTTTGTTGGTGCTGCCACAAGCGGAGAAAATCGGCACTCGTTGAAAGTTATTCTTTTATTTACATGTGCTGCCAACCTTACAATGGTCCTTGACGCGAAGAATTAACGTACACATTGTTAGGGTAACGGTTGCAGCACTGCAACAAGCAGCCGATGCTGCCTTCCGTTCGTGCAAGACAAGCTCCCAGCATCCACCGCGTGAATTGTCAAGTTATCGTGGCCAAATAGTATCTCGCTAAACTACTGCGCTGTTACCTCATTCGTCCGTACCGATCAGCCTAATTTAGTTGAAATACCAGTCAAAGACGAAAAATATAGGAAGTATTCGTGTAGGATAGTTTCAGCAAAATGAACTTTCCGGATTTTGTTTGTTGAAACACTTTTGATTGAGCCGTGCCCCTACAAGGCTTTATGAAGTATATTATGTTATTGTCTGGTAAGTAAAAAGTAAAATAACTAAGTCGGCAACTTCGGTTATTATCGTGACAGTGGGTACAGGGCACCGTCTTCAATGCACGATTCACTATTGTGACAAATTAATTATAACATTAAACATCTGATCCGTGAATGTATCTCAATCGTTAAATAGCAGAATAAACAAAGTGCGCGGGTAGAAAAGTCCCTTAAAAAGTAGCGTGAAGCGCTGAATTCTCACCATTATTTGAAACCGCAGTGAAATTCTTTTTGTTTTTTCATGTAGAACAACTGACCAGAATGGGACGGAGGGTGTAGTCAATTAGTAATGTACGTAAATTGAAGAACGAATAGTTCTTATGATATGCGAAGGCACAGAATGCCGAATCCATTTCCCGCCTACCATTGCAACGTAGTATGTAGATAGTCCAGTAGGGTCAAGTCTAAAAATTAGATAAATCGTAATCGCCACAAAAGGTTCTATTGTCTTAATGGCTTCAATTGTGGACCAATAATGCTAGGTTCCCCCCCTCCCCCCTATGTGGAGTCGTGCAAAAGTGGTGGAGGGCAAAAATGTACCCGAAAAAGGATATTTTTTCGGTTTTACAGGCAGCGTAACGTTGGCAGCTCCTGAGATAAATGAATATCTTTCATTTTGTACTCATTTTCTCCGCTTGTGTCAGTATAAGTGTAATCGTCGATTATCGTGGCAAAAACAGTAATACTTCAGAATAAATCTAACGTAAACACTACGCTATGTATATTTCCATGTTTGCTATTACGTTCAAAATGTTCAAATGTTTGTAAAGATTATGGGACTTAACTGCGGGGGTCATCAGTCACTAAACTTACAAACTACTTATGAACTACGTTATACTAAAGACGGCACAAATATCCATGCCCGAGAGGGGATTCGAACCCCCGACCGCAGTGGCCGTGCAGACCGTGACTGAAGCGCCTCAGTCTCCTCGGCCACCGCGGCCGGCTGCTATTACGTCATTGGCCTGTCGTTCACGTGGAGTTTAAAGGACGCCCTCCTGAGTACACCGAAGTAAGATGACGATAAGACAAACTGTGCCGCTATGCCACCAATAATACCGGTACCGAAAAAATCTCGCAACCCCACAAATATTACCGTGTAAGGGTCTCTTATTTCACTTGAGCTGTTTTTGCTTCACTGATGACGCGCCGATCAGTAATACAATCCACAAAATCATCCACGATCCATATTTTCTCTTCTTCTTGCACGAATTTCAGAGTGCAACTGGTTACAGCAATGCATTGGTATCTATGATTAAGGAGCACTCCATTGAGGGAATTGCCTGCATAAACAAATGAGTTGCCGTAATAATAACGTTCTTTAATAATATATTGTAGAGACATCATATTCAAATGTGGTCACACCGTGTAGCGTCAAACACACTGTTGTAATTCAGCTCCATTCACTGTTATTTCGCAAAGTTTGACAGCCACGGCAACTCCCGACTTCCACTCACAACACGCTAACGATGGCAGGGTCCACGTCTTAGCGGACAAGCAATAGACCTTGTTATGTTTGTATTCTGATGTGAGAATAATTTTTGGATTTCAATTCATGCGTTTGAGGTTTGTTGGTCAGGATTCAAAACGTTAAAAGCCGAAAATCCTTCATTCAATTAAAATATTATATACAGTAGAACGTCGATTATCCAAAGTAATTGGGGACATGGATATTCGGAAACCGGTTTATTCGGATAATAGAATTGTACACTTGTTTTTGCCAATAAGAAGTACTTACAATAATAGTGTTTATACAGAATTGGCAAGCGCGCTATCCTTGACACGCCGCAACATGTGGAAGGCGCAGCTGTTGCTGTGAGCTGCTTTGATGCTGCCGCTACTTCTGCCAACTGAAGTGTGCCGATCGTCGTACACAGCGACAGGCGGCTTGGCTAAAGCTCTGTATAGCTTTAGGCTTGGCCGGTCAGCAGCGCCACAGAGTGGCGTCGTGTGTAGGCCCCATTAGAAGCCATGTTCCGCCACCCGTGGAAAACTTAATTGAAGTTATGGGGAGGTGATGAACGGTAGGATGGTAGACTTAAAAAAGAAAAAGATAATAATATTCGACGCTGTACTGTAACTTTTTCCGAACGTCGCGGACGCCGAGGGGCCCCTTGAGCTCGGGGGCCCCGGGGCACTGCCCCGGCTAGCCCTATGATAGCTACGCCACTGATTGATGGCCGTTGTTAACTGATGCTAATATGGCATTTGTAGATACTAG